>JANDEH010000010.1:38498682-39982849 GCA_024610705.1 Tetragnatha versicolor | reverse complement strand
ACGTCTTATCAAAGGTCACTTTTTCAGTGAAGTTTTAACCTTCGTAGTGGTTATCGTCCTACTGTCACTATCTCTTATTCACCCTCCCTCCAACTGGGCCCACCAAAACACTTAGCGAATCATCCTTTTGTTTTTGTTTGACCCAGTTTTTCGGAACCGGTTTGATTATTGAAAAAAATCACAAAATCAAGTCATTTTTCAAGGTTGTGACTTTTTTATTGAAAAACTAAATTTGAATAAAATTGTGTTTTATATGTATCTTTCTCCGGTCATCATCTTTCAGACAAAACAGAAAACAGGTATTTTCTGTCTAGCATACTCCTTGATAAATGAAATGACATCTGGAAGCAAAGCCTATGATCAGATTTAGGAAACCTTAAAGATCAGGGGATCCCAACTCGTAGAAGCCCGTGAACAACCACTTTGCCTGAAACCAGTAATTCCCAACCTGTAAGCCACCTGAAGTCTTTACAAGGGCTCGACGATCAATTTAATTCGCTTTTTTTAGAAAATTGTTCCTTTAAAGTCCATTTTTAATCATTTGTTTTCATTTTCAAAACATTTCGGGAAGAACCCTTGAATTTCCAATTTTGTAAAGATATTTTATTTAAATTTTTTAAATATTAATTTTTGTCTACAGAAAATTATATTCCAATGTTTCATTGCATTCGCTATCATGTTGACACATTAAATTATTTCATTTCTCTATAACTTTTTTATTTAACTAATTTTAATGGATATAATCATTATGGGAAATTTCGGGCTTTCAGTAAAAATTTCATGAAGTTACGAATAAATAAAATTTGGTTCTTACTAACTGTTCTTATCAAGTATTAAAAGATCTGTGATCAGGATTACATATATATTTATATTTTAAAATATATTTAAAAGCTGAGTTTTTAGGGTTATCAATAGGAACATATTCAGAAAAAGAATTTCAGAAAAGGACAGTATTTACCCCATCCGTTATCAATTTCATATCGAAGTATAAAATTCGGTTATTATTCAATATAATGCAATTTGAGGTTTTCTTTAATTTTTTTATGAGGGTGCAAAGGAAAGGTAATTTTTCAACAGGGCGCGGGCGCCTCGATCTGAAAAAGTTTGGAAACCATTGCTTTAGTTGAAGACTTTACTAACCTCTCTTATACTACATTCACACATAAAAAGTTAATCTAGTTTCAGTGCTAATATAACTTAAATATAGCATTGTGGCAATGTTATATTTAAGCTAGATTAACACCTAAACTCTATTAACTTTTCATGTGTGAATGTAGAATTACCCTCTATCATCTAAAACTATCTATCTTTGCAAACTCTTAATCCTTTCAGGCCGATCCACCCCAAATTTCCCATATAGGATCAATGGCAATCTCGGAAGATCTAGGATTGGAAGAGTTAATCTCTCTTAACACTTAAACTTCCGAATTCCAAATGTGAAAGTTTGTTTCCAGCAATATCTTTTGTTGTGACAATTTATTATGTAAAGTTTTAGAAGCCTTTTAACTTTTTCTTCTTTAAATAATTAGAAATGAATTTTGTAAACATATTAATTTAATAAAATTTTTACAACTAAAAAAATATTTACTTAAACCTTCAATACAACCTGAAAGTGTTACTAAAAATTAAGCGATGGCTATCCTTTCCACAAATTTAACATCTTTTCGTCATTAGCACGAATATACCTGCATATACACGCGCGATTTTAAAATCCCAATTTATAGGCAAATTCTTATTTTAGCTGTCGTTATCTTTTGTGGACCCTTTTCTAAGCTCCCATGAACCAATTGTATAGCCCAATTGAACTTTTGACTGACATTTCCTAAGAGCTCCAACTCACACATCTGACGTTTCTTCGTCTGTCACCTTTTGTCATATGGATTAGTGAGTTCTGGGGTACGCCTGAGGTAGAAATAACACCAATAAAGTTAAAGATATTGTTCAACTATCCTTGGACAGCCTTTTATGATAGCACTTTCAGAGCGCTTCTCTGGGTTTCCGTATTTATTCATCTGTTGTATGCTTTTAAATAAACCCTTGCAACACAAACGGTATTGGTTTAATGGGATTTCTGTTTGTCTTTCAAAAGCAGTTAATACAAGCCCGTTGCTTCGAATCGTATTTAGAAGGCCGTATCGATCTAAATTCACAATAAAGCTCAAAATTATATACGTTGGGGCTGCTTTAAAAGTGTAAGCCGGTATGCTCATGTTTTTTGAAGTACCTGTCACTGTCAATATTCTCACGAGATAAATATTTTTTTAACGGGGTTCGTAAACCTGGGAAGTATGCATTTTTCGCTGTAAAAAAATGAAGTCATCAATCATTATACAGAAGTGCCAATAAATTAGAATTTTTTTCGTTATTTTGGATATTCTTAAATTTATAGACAGGCGTTCCTAGTATGGTATATCATCTTCTAAGATTAATTAGGGTGAAAATAAAAGATGAATGCAATTGGAAAAGAAAAATAAATTTAAAATGAGGTATATTCACTGTTAATTTTATCCTATGTTCTTGTCCTATGTTGTATTCATGAAACCCCTTCTCTGCCACTAGAACTTAAGTATACTATATACACTACCCTACAATAATTGACCGGACACCAAGGTGTGATGCTTCAACTGAAAAAATAAATGATTTAATTTGAAGTGATTGGCTTCTACGTTCTGCAATATCATTATTGACCTTTCTAGGCATATTCTCAACAATGTTTTGATATTCAGTTTTGGTAATTTGTGTCCTTTCCTCCTTGAGAACATTGCTATCTCAGCTGTAGATTTTGACCGTGGTTCCCCACTTATTAAATGTTGCGTTAAGTTGTCTGAAAAATGTTTTCTAGGGTTTGTTTCGGGTCTCTGAAGGGACCATAGAAAAAATTTCACATCTATATATTGATCCCCCTGCTTGACAGAAGCTCAAACTTGGCAGGAAGCATTGCCTTCCGGAAAGTAACATTTGTTCATTTTATGAAATTGACAGAGTGTGAGAAGAATCTGACAGTCCGAAATGTTCATCCTGGCATCAGTATTTAATTTACCGATAAGAAATGTTAAGGGATCCATGAAAAACACCCCCAAACGAGATTACACCATCACTGAACTTGACGATTTGTGCAATCCACTCGAGAAAAAGACCTGCCTTTCAAATTTTTAAACTTAAACTTGCCAAATCGACTGGAGGAGTGTTGAGTGAAACTCGATGCTTCTTAAAACAGCTTTCGAGTTGTTTTAAGTCCAGTTAAGACGTTGCAAACGCCAAGCAAACCGATAAAGAATGCTTTGCAAATTCATGCATTCTCACCTAACTATCCTTTATTTTAATAAATTATTGTTTGATTTATTTTACATTTTCCTGGGGGATAATAAAAGCAACTATTTTACCATAAGTTGAATCAATATAATTTATAATTTTCAATCTCACACTTAATAAATTATTTATAAGAACTAGTTTTTCAGTAATTTGTCTCATTAAAATCAGTAAAATAAAATATGAACGATTTTAAACACTTCAACATAAGGTAGGCATTTTGTAGTCGGCAAACCGTAGTTGTTTCGTTACCACGTTTAAGTCAAGATATCTATTCGAAGCTACAAGGGGGGATTGATCTTTTTAAATTTGTAGCTATTGTGCTACTAATAGAGTTATATTTACAAGGCATTGTTTAATTGTTTATTGAACATTACATCATTCATTTCATACGTAATTTACTATTCTTATTTTGATTAAATGTTAATGGCCTACTTTCACTGATAGGTTTAACTCATCATTCCGGATGAGTAGCGGAAATGTCAAACTGAATGGTATAACTATTTGAAGTTCCTGTGATTATCTTCTGGGTTCTTTCTCATCGTTATTAGTAAATATAAGGGAAAGTCGGACAAAACCGGGACCCAAACTTTATTTTTTGAATATTCTCTTTATGTGTGATCAAAACTGTCAAAATTTGGTGCTAAAACGATAAACTGGTTCCTTATGAAGAAAAAAAGTTATAAATAATAACAATATAGGTCATAAAAGCACATATTTTAGATGAGAGAAATAATCAAAATAACATAGTAAAAACATAGTTTATTATAAGAAAACTTGCATGGTGAATGACATAATAAACTTCTAGACTTTAAATTTTTATAAAATTTTCATCAAATAACATTTTAATTTACGCTCTAAGGGTTAAACTTTTTGGAACAAAATTTTCAATGAAAGTTTAGTTTTGTTCATTATTTCATGTGCCCACCCTTTCCTGTGAAATCACTGTATCTAAATCTCCTTAGATTTAGATGCTCATGCAAGCTTCATCCGACTACCCGCATTCCGGTTTTGTCTGACTGAGTCTTTTTGAAGAAATTTAACTCTAGTGTAAAAAACCCCCCAAACTCTTAAGCACCAATATAAACTTTTAAAATAACAAATAAATATTCAGGTATCATACTCTGCACTTACCGAGTGTTAATCCTTAGGTATTTAAGATTGGTGTGATTATATTGCAGACGCTAAAATGGTAAGCTTTTCTCATGAAACTTAAAAATGATTCCCTCTGCAAAATGGGTTGGTTTATATAACTTCCGCTAAGTGGAAGTTGTCATGTCATGCTGCATGCCTGGAAATAGTTCTAGCAGTTTTCACTAAATATCACTCCAAATCAGTGAATAAAGCCCAAATCCTTGTTTTGTCCACCTCATGGTCAACTTACCCGGTTTTGTCCGACTATTCCTTACATTCAGGTTTAGTTATCCGCCTAAACTGTGGTAAATGATTCTTTCCAAATTTTTCATAGAGGGTAAGTATCTTTAACTGTAAGCTTCATTTCTCAAATATTTTTGAATAAAAATAAAAATACATACTTTATGTGTGAAGTTAAAGACACATTATATTGGTTATAGTAAAAAATGAACAGGGACTCATGAGACGAAACTATTAAACTAAATAGTGTTATCCTTTTAGTTCGGAAAATTTTTTTGAGTCAGCCGAGATCGTTTCCCCCTTCTATTTTGCAGGAACTTTAAAACAGTTGGTTTTGATTAAGAAAAATGCTTGAAACATGTCTTCACTTACATTCTGAAATAAATAAAGTGTATTAAAATATAAATCAAATTTAAAAAAGTATATGCACGACAAGCGTATATTGGAACTCGAACTGAAACAAATATTGATATTTTATGCGAGTTTAACGTCATGAAATCATTTTTTGAATTTTATATACCATTCTTAAAAATAGGTCAAAACAACAGCATTGATACACTAATGGAGAAGGTGAATAACATTAATAGAAATAGAAAGTATATCAAGCTTAATAATCAAATAAAATAAACTTTCAACGTCTGAGTATTTATATCCAAAGCTAAACGACTCCACGTAAAACACCAACTGTGGCACTCACATAAGCAGTGTTACAGCAAATATTATGAATTAAATCTCAAAGTGTCAGTTACTGTTACCACTACCCTACATCTAAAATTACAGCCTACCATTCATTAAATTTTTTAGGAAACCACCTTTCTATTTGAGAACTAATCATGGTTTGGAGCTTTTTGAACTTTCACATCCGAAATCACTAGTTCAATTTGGTTATGAAAGGTAATTAAATAGATAAAAAGATAGAGTGTTAATAAAGATAAGTAGTTAAATAAAAAGAGGGAAGAAAATAGAGCATAATAATAAAATGCTTATTCACAAAGTTTTATCAAAAGGGAGATCCTTTACTCCTAATAACTTGTAATCTATGAGTTCAATCTTGTGAAAGTCCATAAAGCTATAGTTGCGACCCTCTAACATGAGAAATTACGAAAGTTTCATCTTTTATCAAGTATCATAAAGTACTATAACTTATTTTTTAGAATTTTCACTCTTTTTTGTAAAATAATTCCTATGGCGCCATCTCTTAACATACAGGGAGTAATGATCCACATTTCATCACAAGTCATTTCAATGTGTTCCAAAAGTTGGCTTTATATTTGTCTTGTCATAATCTGTTATAGAAAACAGCATTTCTGAAGAAGCATGTGAATATCTAATGGGATCTCAATGTGATGCTTCTCTTTCAATTTAATTATTTTTCTTTCTTTCTCTCTCGTTTAGTTTCCCTTCTCTCTGCCTCATTTCTTTTTCATATTTTGTTCCCTTCTGTTTATTTTTACTTAACGTTCTTAGTAAAATCTTCTCTATTGCGCATAAACTTTTCAATCTTTAGGATGATGATATAGGGTGGGTTGGGGTAAAATGGGTCACTTTTAAGGTACTTTCACATTCTAAGTTTTATTTCATCAAAACTATTACTTTTTAAGGATTTCTTTCAATTGGATCTTGACATTACAATCCTTCAGAACATTTTTATCTAATTTTATCAAATATTTTTTAGTTATAAGTTGGTTAAACTTAGCATCAAATTAATGACCTATTTTACCCCAACGTGGGGTAAAATGGGTCTCATTGCAAAAAGATGTCAAAAATATATTTATTACTAAATATACATGAAAATAAGAAAAAAGGCAATCGGCTAAGCAGTTTTTATCTGAAAAAATTTGTTTTAAGTTGTACTTTAATGAAATTGTAAAAGTCAGAAGTTAATGAACATTGCTCAAATGTAGCAATTAAAATACTTCATTTGGAGAAAAAAAATTAACTTGTCTGACAGTTCAATGTATATTTGAAGGAAATAAGTTAAAAACATTGTTTTTACTTAATACAGAAGGCCTCCAAGCATGACCCATTTTACCCCAAGTGCAAAATATTGTTATAAAAGATAAAATATTTTATATTTTTCTAAGCTGATTGGCTTGAAATGTCTCTCAGACTTTCTTTTATGGAAAAATATTACAAAAGTCTACTGTAATTTATTACAATATAGAGATATTTGGAAGTTGGTAAACCCTGTTTTTTCGACAACACCATTTACTGTTCAAACAAAATATTTTTCAGTTCTTAAATTCATTAATCTAAAAAAAAAAAATCTATCAAATATTAAAGTAAATATTAAAGTAATAATCTAAATTTTTGACAGTCGGAAAATGTTACCAACAGATAAAAGATTAAAATACAAAAAATGAGCGAAAATAATTCAATTTAAATTTGATTTATATCGAGTTAATTAAAACTGACCCATTTTACCCCAAGACCCACTTTACCCCAACCCACCCTATCTCTAAACAAAAGCCTTTAAAAGTTAGGAATATAGGTATTTTAACAGCTTTATAATTATAAAACTTAATGTTCTTTGGCAGTTGTCATGCGGATTTTCATTGAGGCTCAAGAAGGGTTCTGGTAAGATTATGTTTTGGCGCAATCTTTTTTTATTTTTTCATTAAAATCTTCTTAATCGTGAATTAATCATTACATAATACCTGAGTAAAACCTTATTGCTCAAAAGTAATAAGTCGAATTTAATTAAAACCGAAATTCCTAAAATCGACCAAGAAACTAATATTTGTACCACAAACCAGGCTTGATTATTAAAACATCGATCAAAATTTAGTTATCAAACTTGTTTTTTGCGATAAGAAATTGTCATCAAATTCAAACCCTGGGATGAACTGCGTAATTATGTACAGTGCAACCTCGATAACACGAAATCGAAGAGACTCGGAAATAAATCCTAGGCATCGAGGTTTCGATATAACAAGATATAAAATTAATTAGTACTTTAACTTCAAGGGAGGGGGAATTTTTCATGAGATATTGAAAGGTTTTTTGAGGGATATACGAAAAAACCGTTCAATAAAAAACAAACAAATTTATTATATGTGTAAAGCTATGAGTTTTTTTGTTTTTTGAAAGGTTTTCATCTGAACGGTTTTTGCATTGAACGGTTTTTTCGCGACACCTTTTGGAGACATCAAAGTTTGAGATAAAACGTGGTTATACAGGGTGTTTCAGATAAGTGTTTCATAACTTCTCAGGGGTAGAGCACACCTGAACTCACTGACTCAGAATTGAAGGGCCTGGTGGATGAAGGGGCTATGTTACAAGGCCTGTCCCGAAAGTAACGTGCCTAAATTCCAGTCAGAATTAGAGAATTCAGTCTCGTTACTTTCGGGACAGGCCTTGTAACATAGCCCCTTCATCCACCAAGCCCTTCAACTATTAGCGGGCATGGGAGGTTGCATAATTCCAATCGGAAATTAATACGTAACCTTTTAAAATTAGATGAAACCAGCAAAATCGTTCGATTCGGGGATTTACTACATACAAATCAATTTAGGAGCTGAAATCTCGGCTCTTTAATTGGTTTTATGGAATAAATGCCTGAATCGATGGTTTTAATCCAATTTGAAAAGGTTACGTATCATTTCAGCTTGGAATTAGTCAACTTCCCATGCTCGCTTATAAAAAAAATCCCTAGTTTATTAGGGGTGCATTTCCAACACCCCAATTCCTAGGTGATTCTAGTCGTCCAGGTGTACTTACGCCTCCTCTATACTTTTATTTTGGCAAAAATTACTAAAAATGAACGAGGAGAGATTAATGAAAAAATGTTATATAAAATTGGCTAAAAACAGCGACAATACTAATAACCCTTATAACTGGGTCTCGCAACTGAGGCATATTCTTAACACCTATGGCTTTTCTGGTCTTTTTTATAGCCCTGTAAACATAATTTCAGGATCTATACCCAATATAATTGAGAGAATTGCAAGCAATCAATTGCAGGAAGACTACAATAAAATTATAAGTTCAACTAATTTTTCACATTACAAGTATTTTTCATTGGATTTTCTTCCATCCCTATACTTTAAAATGAATCTCAACATCTCTATTGAGAGAACTATCTTTCAAATTAAAGCTAGTATGACTGTAAGAGACATAAATAATAAACCTTTATTTTATCCAAACAATCAAGTTTGCTCATTCTGCACCCGCGAGGAAAATCAAGATGTATATCACCTATTTAGTACCTGCCCAACTTTCTTATACTACAGACAAAAATATCTCCTTGGGTATGTTGGCGGGGAAAATTTTTCTCAAACTAACTTTCCCAAATGGTTTGACATAAAATCATCCGAAAAGCGTTTTAACCTTGATTTATTTCATTTTATTAAGGCAGTTCAATATTTTGTTCAAGAAATTGATTAACTTACTCTCTGTTCATTCTCAATTAATATATTTGGGTATTTAAATTTGAATGTGTGTATATTGTATACATGTATATTTTCTGTATGTGTGTGTTTCTCTTTCTTCTTAATAGCTTCTCTTGTTGTGTAACAATTATTAGAAAATTTGTCTTCCAAATTATTTGTATCTAATATAATTCTATTGATGTATAATATATATGTATTGTATCTATATGAATGTATGTAGTATTGGTGCATAGGCCAGTGGCCTTTACTTCCAATAAAATTTATTTATTTATTTATTATTTATTTACTTACGCCTCCTAGAAGTTATGAAACACTTATCTAACAAACCCTGCACAGGGTTTGTTAGATACAGCACATGCTGTATTTGGAAAAATCCACCGTTTTCCAAATAATCGAAAAATATTCGATGCCCGCGCGAATTTTACGACCTTATCCACGTCAAAAAATTTGCCTCATCCGAGATACTTTTGAGACTTACCAGTACCAGTTATTTGTCGAGATAGAGAATCAGGTGTGCAGCAGATTGAATGCGTCACAAGAGTTATTTGAGTGCACCACAAACCTTCTTCAGGGTCACTTTTCGCCGGCTTTAACCCAGATTCTCTAGTAGACTGCGCGAGAATGAGCGTGATTGGCAAGTTAATGGCTGGGATCACATATGAGAGTGCCTGCGGAAATCGGTAAACACGTGGTTTTTACTCGGAATAGGGAGAACGCAGATATGTAGAGTTAAATGTATGTGAGAGTGGGAATGTGTGTGTTGGGAATATGTGTGGTATCGAATTATGTAGAGTTGGAGTTCCATTTTTTTATTGTGAAATCGTTTTAATTGGTGATGAATAAAACAACGTTTGGGGAAAATGAAAATGCTCTTAGGTTGGTTTGTTATGACATAACTGTTTTATGGGTGTTGTGCACATGTTTTTCTTATATGGGGTTGTGTTTTTTTATTATAGATTTTATTGGGGTAGTTCATAGAAAGAATATAATGAATCTGATAATGAACGAGATTTTTCAAAAATGGAATCTAATATCATAAGTTATAGATGGTTGAAGTTTGAAAGCTTATATCGGTTAAACTACAGGGTTTGTGGAAAAATAGTTTGTTCCCACACACTAGGAAATTTTCACTTATTCTTGTTTGTTAATGAAAATTTTTGAATAATCATAAATACTACTACTGTTTTTTAAATATAATTCATTGAAGTTTAACCCTTCCTTTCAGACCTAGCCACTAGGGTGGGTCATTTTCCTATGGCGAAAAAAAATTTACAAATTCTATCGGGCACAGCAAGAAAAGGGTGCCAAATGGTCTCAAACTAACATGTGTAAAATATTATTCCATTATAATAACTCTTTTAGCCTCCGGATTGGCCTCAAATAGAACAAAAATATGTAATTTTTTCATATTTTTTAAAAATTTTAGAAATTAAATTTTTTTGTGGATAACTCTTTAAAGTTCACAAATAAGGGTATTTAAAAGCAATTTTAATCACATTAGTCACCTTCATGCATTATTAATACAAAAACAACTGCCAAAGTGGCAATATAATATGCTATCACATTAACAAGAACCGTAGAATATGAATATCTTTTTTGCCAAAAAACAGTGGATTTTCAGTTGTACAAATTTTAAATATTGGTAGTTCATATACATTCTCCCTCAAGTTTGGTCAGTATAAAACGGTATTTTTAATTTTTAAAAATAGAAAAAAATCATAAATATGCCGCGCTTTCGAAATTCAGCGGACAGTTATTTCACTGGCTGGTTTTGGGGATCCAAATATGATCGCAAAAATATGTTGAAACAATGAGGTATTTGCATAAGTGAGGGATTTGCTTGATTTTATGCTTTTTTGATACATTATTGTTTAAAACTCCCAAATTTCTGATTTTTAAGTTCAAAAATGTGTTTTAAATAATTTAAAATTCAATTTTATGTCTGCCAAAACGTCAGAAAAGTCACGTTATCAGAAAACGGGCTTCTATTGGATGTGACATCACAGCGCATGAAAACCATTGTGTTTACTGATTTCACGTGATCAGAAAACGGGCTTCTATTGGATGTGACGTCACAGCGCATGATTTGTTATTCGAAAGTGTTTTCGCGCCCAAACAAAAAACGAAATTTAAAAAATTTATATCTTAGAAACTAGGCTACGAAAATACGTGATGTAAACGTCATTCTTCATGGTTTTTTATCTACTATTTTAATAAAATTTAACCTCAAAACGTGAGAATACCTCATTGTCGGATGGTGGTTCGTTCATAGGCAATATCAGTTATGATTCGCTCAGTCATGATTTACCAAATTTTTTGCTATATCAATAGACTCAACAGGCTGAAACCCAGGCCCATGAAATTATACTTCTTTGAGGATTGACTCAAAATAGCTTATTAGTATTCCCTTATGCGTTCATAAAAGTTAAAATATCGCAAATTTAACTGCTAAGGATAATTACAAGTAAGTTTTGAAAAGTAATGTAACTTATTTAAAAACTTAGGCGATAATACTGAGCTTTAAGCTGAAAACGGGGATCTACCGCTCTTCTTAAGAAAATATTTCTAAATTTGACTCTTAAAATGTGGTTTTAATTTATTTTTGGACATTATGGAATCACGGGGACACTTGGGATGGACTATTCCTAATATGCCAAGAAATTTCAAGGAAATTCCAACTTTTAAACTATTATCCAAATGTTTTCCTTGGGGTTGAAACCTATAACCCAAAAAAGTTACCCACCTTCAGACATCCATTTTTATTAAAAATTTAATGTTTTTACCATCCTACGCAACCGACAATAAAGGTTTCGCACATTTTAATAATTCCAGCTAGAAATTTTTGATTGCTAGTTCTAACTGTGGCAACACAGTTTCAGTAAAAGAACTGAGCGGATGGGAGAGAACTGGAACATTGATAAAAAGGCAGCTCGCACTTTGTGTGGGGCACTTCTTTATTTTTATTGTACTTAACGTATTTTTACTTATAAACTTTAATGGTTACTATCAGAATAAAGTATTTGGTCTTATAACGCTTGTTTCATTGGAGTCAATTAACAGCCAACACGAGTAACCATATAACCATTGAGATATTTCTAAATATGTTGTATTACAACTCAAGTATTTCAACTCTGGTTTCATTTATAATTATTTTATAGTCTTCAATGATGATTTTTGTACCATTGTGCACATTTATATTTATGACGGATTTGTGCAATCGAGGTAAAAGCTTGATTTTCGTTCGTCCATTTTTACATGAAATTACTATATTAATCGAAACTTTGAGGCCAATCCGGAGGCAAAAAGAGTTATTATAATCAAATAATATTTTACACATGTTAGTTAGAGACTATTTGGCACCCTTTTGTCACTGTGCCCCTGGGAAAATGTGAAAAAAATATTTTTGACCCACCCTACTAGCCACCCTAAGTTCTTCATAGGTTTCAATAGCTATATCGGGCGGCTTAGGACTGAAAGGGTTAATAGATAGAATAAATATATTTTCTGTCAAAAAAGCCAGAGAGAGAGAGGGCTAAATGTTAAATTAAAAAAATGATTGATTTCTAGCTTTAAAGAAAGAAAATATTTTTAGGGACATATGAAGATATTTAGCGTTTGTTCTTTTATGCAATGAATGCATTTTTTTGGAAATACGTAGATTGAATTTCTACGAGGCACACTTTAGATGTTCAGTCACTTTTTACTTTTGATCTAAACAGTTGCATTAATTTTAAAACTGTATCCAAGCAAATTCTTCTGCGAAACGAGATATGACAGTAAAATGTTCCAATTCTGTTAATACGATGTAACAATCTAAAGTTGCACCATAAATAAACAGTTCAATTCTAAAAAATACAATCTATCATCACAAAAGCTGTTAACCAAGGTTCGCGAGCCCTAACTAACTGAAACCAACACACACTATCTGATGGTATTAATGGTTTAATGGAAAACTCTGGATGGGCGGAATCTTTTATTTCACAGCAAACCTTGTGAGGTCAGCATTTTGAAGTGGTCATTTTAAAAACTGCAGGTTATGTAACACCTCGGCTGAATACCGCGCTGATTGATTAGCTGATTCAGTACTTCCGTGGAAAAGGATGATCAGTTATCTTTATGCAGACAAAGTGACCGTCTCGATTGGAGGGAATCGATCCATACTCCAAATCGAGGTTGCTGCCTTCTGCTGACTCTCCCTCGAAACACTCTGGAGTGTACATAGTTGAATGGTCAGTTGGAAAAAGGGAGTCAGTCAAAAAACAATTTTTGAGAATATCGAAAAAAAACCGTTTTGTATAACCACAAAATTTTAACTGGAAATTCGGGGACCTTTTTAGAATTCAGAACAATCATGGAATGAATTATATTAAAAAATATTGTACTGTTGAAAAAGTTGATAGACTCCTTCTTTCTTACAACAAATTCATGAAATTTCAGCTGAAAAAAGTCTTAAAAACCACTTAAATTATAAGTTTTATATCTGAATAGTTAACAAAGTACAAAAGTGGAAAATAGAAAGACTAAAACAAGTAAAATTCAAAAGCATTACGAAATTGACTCATTAAGTAAGTTTGATGAATATCAATGGAGTCCAACATTCTCTTGATAGAAAAGGTAAAAAAAATTTTAAATGAGTGATAAATTTTTTTCTTGTGGCTTAGTTTACAACAATTTGGCTTAGTTTACAACAATTTAACTTAGTTTAGTAAATTTTTCAAACTGACGACTCAATTTTGAACCAGAGTTTTACATGGAATAGCTTAGAACTGGGGTCTTCAAAGTTTATAGCTCAAGGGCAACATTTACTACTCCCTATATGTCCCACAGGCAAAAAACTATAATTCAGGTCAATTGTAATTAAATTATAATTTCCAGGTTAATTGTATGGTTTCAAAATCATCTCATGTCATCATTAAATTATAATAAAAAAGTCCTATGGAATAAGCTAATATTAAGATTATGGCAGCTTAATTTAGAGTTAAAAAGAACATTTTTATGGGTTTTTTTATCAAATTTTAAGCACATTAAAACCAATTAAAATCGGAATTAGAGTAATTGAAGAAATATTTTAGGGAATTTAATAAGGAAATTTTGTATAAGATCTCTTTCAAAACTTTGAAATTCAACAAAACATCTCATTAGTTTTATATATCATTTTTAAGATTTTAACTCTTCATGATTCTTTTAAACTTTCGACAATTTATCAGGTTTTCATAAAATGTGTTAATACATCATGGGATTCTTTTAGGTTGCTGAAACACCTCTTTAAATCCCAAATTTCATTTTGCTTGGCCTGGGGCATAATGGCCTAATAGCCCTGGCACCATAAAAAATATATAATAACCAATCGACTCTATAACCACTAATTAGTAAGAAAGAGCTCATTGACGCTTCAGCAAAAAAACTTAACACGTCAATACAAACACCTTTGAAAATGAGACAAGCTCGGGTCAACTTAAAATAAATCAAGTCAAATCACCGAGTTGAATGGAATCAATTTGATTCTCGGGGCAATCTGATGAAAAGGGCGAGGCAGCTGTAACTCTCCAAGTTGACCTGAATCTCATTTTGCGCTGAGTGTAAAAATCTTCCGCGTCTGTGACAGTCGCCAGATCGGTTTTTTGAAAGCAGATGAAATATATTAATTAACAAAGCGTTTTCAATATCTAGATTTATTGTTCTGAGGTTCATTGTTCTCTGATAGTTTTGAGTTACTTTTTTATTTCCTAATTTAATATGTTGGGGTGAATCAAAAATAAGTACTGCAAGGTCTTATTTATTGATATTGAAGCCTTTATTTACATTGGGTGTTGGGCCTGTCTGTCTATCGCAGCTAATCTTGAATTTTGACCTACTTACGGATAAATTTGACCTCTAAAATTTTGCAATAGTAGACGTCTTGCTATAAATACAATAAACAAAAATGGGTTTTTGCGATAATTCATTACTTAAAATTAATTTTTAAATACATTAACTTATTCATTTTTACATGAATAACAACTCAATCAACAACATACTTAGTCATCATTAGCCACTTTGGAAAACCCTGGTTAAAACATTTAGTTCATTTTTTAGTTATTGAAAATGCGCTTCCTAATAATGGACTCATTCTGCACCTGTTACCTTATCTTATCTTTAGTTAATCTTATTTGTTGACAACTTAATCACCTCGGTAAAATTTTTTGATGCTACACTTTTATGAATTCTTTAATATGCATTTACTCAACGTATAGTATCTACTAAAATTATCCTATATGGACGGTTTCAAAATTCTATTTCTAGTTCAATCTATTTTACCCCATAATCCCATAGCTCTGTTGTAATGTTATAATTAGGAGGCCTAATTAAAATATCGCACTCCAAAAAATTGTACAATTTAAAAAAATCTTATTAGAGGTTAATGGATAAAAGACATTTAAAGGAATTAAAAATAGCATGTGATACTAAAATCTGAAAACCCCGCTAGAAAAGGTCCTACAGTTCATAATATCCAGGCTATAAATAGGAACAATTACAGATACAACCCCCCGGTTGCAAACCATTAGTGGCGTATACTTAAAGAGTTTTTATCCTGCTATCGGCAGAAGTGACGTAATTAATAACGGGAGTGTCATGTGACTCATTAGTGAATATACGTTTTTTACGAGGAAACTGTCAAAAATACTCTTTTCGGGATTTATTAACTACTTTGTTGGATACCATAGGTCCACTGTGACAACATTATCCCCCAATTATATTATGTACTTACCAGAGGACAATCACACAGGTCAGAGGACAATCATAATTATCATTATGAGCGGAACATTGAAGTCTTTGTGACGGGTAGTTCAAAATCGAGAAATTTTAGGGGCATCTATTTTAGCTGTACCTATAGTTTCGTTTTGTTGCATTCAGGTGGTTTTTTTATAATACTGAGATGGCATCACACTTTTCTCTAAAAAATGGCATCACAGTTTTCTACAAAAAAAAGAAGGGGTTGTGAATTTTTAAATTACTTTTGGATTATATTTTTCTATAGCAGCTCAAAAACATAAATACCACCAGCAATACCCACATAAGTAGAATATAAAGTATTAAACACGCACCTTTAATTTCTTTCACAACACGGAGATTGGAGTTGTTTGGGTAGTTCACAACTTATCTTTGAAAATTCCTTACACATTTCCCTATTTATTTGCTCCATTATTCATATGCATACCTTCGTGAAAAGTCTTTATTTACGGTCATAGATTCCATGGAAGACGCGTTTATTAACAATTAATATTTAATTAATTGTTTATTAATATTTTAAATTAAGTAATTGAGCAATTCTTGCAACTCCTCGGTAGCCTGTCGTTTCCAATCTTTTACTGCTGACGACGCCCTTACGCATTCACTCAGTATTTGAAAGGTTCAATAAACCCTTCTTCATGGGGAAAAATTTCAATGCGTAATGTAATATGCAGATTTCCGTTGAACATCATAACTTTATTGTTTGAGAAATAAATGATAGAGTAATTTTCCTGATTGAAACTATAAAAGAGACGTACTTAAATTTGGTGTCATGGTGCTAACAGTTTCGACCTTTAACCAATTGGATCCATCTTACCCTGTTCTTCAACGACAGGCGGAAAGGTTTGGAAGGTTGGGTTGTCATTTTGCCTTCTCTAAAGATAGCTCATACAACGCTATTCTTTTCGCACCCACCTCGCGGTGATTGTGCAACCGCAATCCGTCATATTCTAGCTCCAATACAAAATGTCAAGAATCTTGGTTCTCTTCTCTGGAGCTTGCTGACTTTGAAATACTTTTATATAATTAAAAAGGTCACTTTGGGGAAATTATTTTGTATTCTTGAGGTGTTTTCATTATACTAAAGACACTTATTCCTGCTGGGGGAATATCCGTATTCCTATTGAGTAACCACAAGTTGATGACCCATTATTTTGAGCTTTGATACAGTTAAATTGCCTGAATATTTAGACGTAAATTTAGGTAAGACAAAAAATGTTTTTTGAATGTTTTAGAACAAAACATTTTTAGTGTTTTTCGAAAATCCACAAATTGGGGAAATCAACTTTTTTAGGAAAATGAAGGTGATGTATTGTTACTGGTAGAATGGAAATAAACGTTATTAATGGCTTCATTTTAAAACTTAAAAAACCATTTTCTTACAATGCAGTTTCAAACAATCTCTAGTTTAAAGGTGGCAAAAAATAAAGCTATGATTGAAAACTATCGAAAGAAGTTGGATACTTCCTTGATATTTGAAACCTTAAAAATGCTACTGAAAATATTTGTCAAAAACTTTGTACCCCTAATACATTGGTAAACAGGTTATTAATTTTTTAGGGTAGAATATTACTCTTAAAAAGTGTTATGCATATGCAACGGCAAAACTGTTATAAATGTTTGTGAAATGGCCAGTCTTTGGCCTCTCACATAAACTAAAATAAATAACTAGGTATCTCGATTTAATCCGAGTTCCACCTTTTTGGAATTCCATATTCGAAGTACTATGTGGTATGTGAGTAGTTTCGTTTGAAAGTTACCGTGACCATCCTATGATTTCTTTCCAGTTTATTTATTTTAAATTTCAATTTACCCCACATTTTCATAAAACTCACCCAAAGAACTTTTCCAAAATGGCCTATGATTCTGAATGGCCTTGAGTTAGTTCTACACAGGTGCCGCATACAAACGTTTTCTAATTTTTGTTTGTAAAGCATAATTTTACGAGAAGAAAACGTGTTCCTGAATTCCTTGCTTTGGAGACACATAATTGGTTTCTTTCTGCCTTACCAGCACCTGCTCTACGTGATGATACAGCTGGTCTTTTTGCTTTTGAGAGAACACCCGGCCAATGGAGAAAAAAGTGTGAAGGAAAAGAGTCGATCCCTCTAATAAATGAAAAATTTTACATAATTCAAATCGTCAGTTTAAATCAGTTTAAATAAGGGAAAAAGTCCGGAAAATGGCAATTTAACTTTTTGTGCTTAAAGAAAATCTCCAAGCTTTGCTCTACATATGATTGAAAAAGGGAAAAATAAAACTGCCCCCCTATAGGCAGATATAGCTATTGTCCTATGCTCATTCATAGCATTTTATGATTAATTTTGAAATAAAAGTTAAATTTCTCTTCCTTTTCTGATTCCTTGGTCCGTAAACAAAGCCAAAATAAAATTTGTTTTTAATTTAAAAGTGTTTTTACTTTTTTTCCAGTAAATGATGTGGAACTTTATATTCATGGAAATGACTGTTTCATAATACTTAACTTCTTTTGTCTTGGTTTTACTATTTACTTAAGGTATATTTTTTCGATGATTGTTATGTATTCTTAATAAGGCACTGAATTTTTAAGTAAAAATTTAGTGGTTATACAATGAAAATTCCATTACTTATACTTTTTAAAACAGACAGACAATTCATTTTATGCAAGCCCTAAGGTAAGCATCTAATAGTTAATTGTAGTCATGATAGGTTTTAAAGGTAAACTAGGCTTGTCAGTCATACTAAAAATTTATTAGCTGATAGTATATTCTAACATTCAGGGTTCTTTAATGAACACATTTAATGTTATGATGGTGTACAAGAATATCAACTTTTTGATGTCACTCACTTGTTAAAATTAGTGTGAAACTAAATATTTGATAATAAATTAATTTAATTAATAATTCAAATACAAATACAAATTTTGTCGACCAGCTACAGGCTCGAAGCCCAACAAGGCTGGTCCATTTTTTATTAATTCACCCATTCCCACTGACTGTCTAGTTTTAGCTTATTCAAGTTATATAAATTAAATAAAGTTAATTTCAATATTTTTATATCGATTTTTCATAGATTTCAGGATTGATTTCATTTATGCATTTAATACTTATGTATACCTAGTTTACTTGCAAATTTCTTAATAAAGTTTATGTGTTTGTATTATAATTAAACTTGAATTTTTTAAAAATTACTGTGGGAAATGTCTTCTTTCGGATAATATAGTTTTAATTTAAGTTTATATTAACATTTAAGATATAAGAAACATAGAAAATAAATGACTTTTTATGCTAATAAAAATTGTTAAAATAGTTTCAGAAATTACGTTGCATCAAATTAAATTCAATACTTTCGATAAAATTGCATTAATTGGAGACTTTTACACAATTACACTTACACAGCTCATAAAACGAGCAAAACTTCTTTTTTAAACATAATAAAACTCCTAAATTTGCGTGAAAATACATGAAGTCAGAAAAATATTATACATACCACGTTTATTTCTTCTTCAAATTTTTAAATACAAGCATTTGAGATCTTCTGATAAATTTATCAAAAACAAAATCTTCCAACATCAAGCAATTTCTGAAATTTCTGCAACTTGTTTTATGTTTTCTTTTATTAAATTTTCTAATATTTAAAAATATCAATAAAACGATTAGAGCCTCTCCAATGAACAGCATTTTTCCTTCAGAGGCTGTCTCCCTATTAAGTGCAAACCGCAGTTCTTTTTTTTGTCTTGTGTTAGGAACTTTGAGTAGTTATCGCATTTCTGGACTTATTATAAAGACCGCCCCATAATGAAAAAAAAAGGTTACTTTAAATACATTAAAGTATGAAAAGTGATACCTGAATTTAATTTCTAACCTCAGCGGTTTTCCCAACAATAGCCACTTCTTTCGTAGCTTTTGGCAATTTTTATCTGCACTCTTTAGCGCTTCAGGATTGAACAGTGATTGAACCCTGAATGAGGTATTTGCATGAGTGAGGGATTTGCTTGATTTTATACTTTTTCGATACATTATGGTCTAAAACTCCCAAATTTCTGATTTTTAAGTTCAAAAAAGTGTTTTAAATAATTTAAAATTCAATTTTATTTTTGCCAAAACGTCAGAAAAGTCACGTTATCAGAAAACGGGCTTCTATTGGATGTGACGTCACAGCGCATGAAAACCATTGTGTTTTCTGTTTTCACGTGATCAGAAAATGGGCTTCTATTGGATGTGACGTCACAGCGCATGAAAACCATTGTGTTTTCTGTTTTCACGTTATCAGAAAACGGGCTTCTATTGGATGTGACGTCACAACGCATGAAAAACATTGTGTTTTCTGTTTTCACGTGATCAGAAAACGGGTTTCTATTTTATGTGACCTCACAGCGCATGATTTGTGATTCGAAAGTGTTTTCGCGCCCAAACAAAAAACGAAATTTCAAAAATTTATATCTCAGAAACTAGGCTACGAAAATACTTGATGTAAACGTCATTCTTCATGGCTTTTTATCTACTATTTTAATAAAATTTAAACTCAAAACGTGAGAATACCTCATTGTAATCACCTTGTATTTATATTCTGTTTTACTATTACAAGTAGGAATATCAACAGTCAGAGTTTGAAATTTAAATCTTATCAGACTTTGTATGTTTATATTAACCAAATTCATTATAAGAGTAGTTACATCCTATAATTAGAAAAGAATAAGAATGGAAGAGTGACATAGTGTAACATTAGTCTATTTTACAACATTGGCAAGTATTGAAAAAATGGATAATTGTCGGACATTTTGAAAAGACATACTATTGAATATAGTAATGTGCACTATTGAACACACTTCTTAATAACACTTTTTTTTGTTCCATTTTTTGTGGGAAGATTCAAAAAATTTAATTTTTTATCGAGGCTTTGTAAAAAATTTATATTTCGTTATAAAAATTTTACATGTTTGCTTTTTTCAAATACCATCATTAAAAGTCGAGGGGTATAAGTATAAAGTAATTTTATTAAATGTGCGGTAAGGCATTTAAGAGTGAAATGAGAGTCCGTGTGCTCATTCGCTTCCATGTCTTTGACTCGGAATTCTCCTTTCGCTCAGAACAATGAACAAATACTCATTGTCAGTGAAATGCATTACATTGTTTGGATCCCGATCTCTAATTGATTCCCATGAAATGTTAGCTATTTCATCTTTTGAAATAAGTCGAGGTTAAATTTGCATATAACGATTTTCGGGATGAGAAGGTGCGTGTGAAACACTGACAATATCTGTTGTTGTTCCATATAAGTTCCCGAGGAAAAGTTTTATCTTAATGCTTGTCAGTGTATTTAAGCTTTAAGACATTTTTCAATGGAAATTCCATTCTTAAAGTTTTGTCCAGACTTTTTTCGGACACTTTTTTTATCTTTATGGTTATATTATGTAAATCAATGATATTTGTATTTACCTCTTTATAGTATAATGAAGATTTTAATGACATCCGAGCTTAAATCGGGGGAGGGAAGATTTTTTTGAATTATGAGTATGAAAACATGTATAAGAAAATGTTTTATTTTAGAAGAATTGTTCTTGGCAAAATAATATTAAGACAATAAATTGAAAAAATAAAAAGCTAAGCAAGTTTAAATTTATTTGAGATAATATCATTACAGCGCCTTATCTATAAATTGAATGGAACTTTTATATCGAAGAAGCCACCCTAATACATTACCTAAGAATATAGATGAATTTTTGGAACTTATAACTGTTGAGAAAAGCAATAGGTACTCATACTCTGCTTTGAAGGGAAATCTTAATTAAAAGAATGACATGATTAAATAAACTATAAACATACACTCAGAAGATTAAATAATGTTTTCAAAGAGTTAACTAAAATATGCCTCAGAGGAATAACTCTTTGATAGTTAAGAAAGCATTATTTAGAAACTAATATTCTCTAAATAAATTCTTAAGGATACAGTGTTGCACAAAGTTTTCTCATTTTTAATTAATAATAGCTAGTGTTAATACTATCTAATTTTTCTTACTTTACACTGAAGGAAAAATAATGAATAAGGTTAGAAATGTTTATCATCGAAATATACCAGTATTGATTAAACGAAAAATATGTTCTTATTCACACAAATAGACTAATTTTTCAAGAGTAATTTTAAGAAATTATTTAAGTTTTGAAATTTTCTCAACAAAAAAAATCTTGATGATTATATATATCCTATACAGTAGAACCCCGATTATCCGCGAGCGGATGATCCGCTGTGTGGATTATCCACGAGTGCCACAAAAAATATTTTTAACGATGCGAGCAAATTTTAGATGAGATTAGAGACATTTTAGATGTAGAGCAAAGGTTTCTGCTGTGTACTGTGCATATTTTAAAAGTTTCTCATATGTTTTTCTCAATAAAACATAGTTTTTATGCTGAAATATTTTTTTCTTGTTCACCTCATTTTTAGTCTTTTTTCGGGTTATTCGCGATTTTCGCTATCCGCGGAATCGGGTGGCAAGGGTGCCACCCGATTCCGCGGTTATCGGGGCTCTACCAAGACCCTCTATATAAAGGCCTCCCAACTCGGCCGTGCAACGTCATAACTTTCACTCATCTTTGACGTCACTCCATAGACTTAACATGGCAATTTTCACTCACGTTTGACGTCATCGTCCGGAGTTGGGTGGCTATGTATATAGCAAGCCCCTCTATATAAAGGCTTCCCAACTCGGCCGTGCAACGTCATAACTTTCACTCATCTTTGACGTCACTCCATAGACTTAACATGGCAATTTTCACTCACGTTTGACGTCATCGTCCGGAGTTGGGTGGCCATGTATATAGAGGGTCTTGTATATAGAGGGTCTTGGCTCTACTGTATGTCTATACATTTCCCCAAATTAAATTAAACCTATTTAATTCACTTGAAAGAATATTTTATGAAAATATTTTTTTGTGAGGAAAAGCGTTATTTTGTTCTAATATTCTATAAAAATATATTTATTGTTAGAATAAGATTTTTATAAAATTACCTACAAACTTTTACAGATTTTTAGTAAATGCTTGAGAAAAGTATTTTAATAAATTATTCTATTTAATTGAAGGAAACCTTTTAATTATAGAATAGAAAAGTTAATTAAAGACGAAAACAGTTTTTGACCTTAAAAATTGTTAGTAATTAATTACATACATTTAAATTTTCTACTGAATTGTTAGTTTGTTTTACTAATATTATTAACTTCTTTCATGTATTTAATTGGTATAATTTGTGCATTTGAACAGTATAGAGAGACCAATCCTGGATTTTGAATTTCCTCTTCCGCAAAACCTTTTGAGCAAAAATTATTAAAAAATAAGTTCTGGAGTGAGTGGCATCAAAAGAGGGGAATCGCTGTAAGAGTTTCGCGTTTCCATGACAATCGGGTCTTTTTCGTAGTGATGACCTCCAATTGGATTCTTCTCCGAAGAGTTTTAAAGCTAATTACCCTAGTCATGTCATCGGGATCTTTTTGTAATTTTCTTACTTTTTCCAGATTTTCTTGTTTCTTCATAGTCTGAGGTAAAATTAACTTCCGTGTTTATTTTGAGAGGGAAAATCAATATTTGAGAGATGAAAAAAGTATTTCGGCCTTTATAGAGCTTACCTACTATTAATTTTGAAGTCATATCTTAAGAAAATACTTAAACTTTTTGAGTGAATTCTGATTGTACACTTGAGAGTGATTTTTAACTCTACAAACTCAAGATATTCAAATGAGTATATGCTATACATTTTGGAGTGAACTTTAAATTCTATTAACTAGATTTTAAAAATTTTAGATAGTTTCTCTCCCTTCCATTTGTCTCCTTTATATCTAGTAAATATTGTGAAAACTTGAAAGTATTTTTGAATAAAACTGAATAAACTCGCTAAAATATAGGACACGTTAACCCATTAAGGACGGTTGGCAACAAAATTTGCCAAGGGACATTTTATTTTTTACTGACTCTAATAGAGGACATTAAAAGTTTAAATGCATGACAACAGCTTCTAAAGAATGTATTTATTCAGATAAAAATAGAAATTTATACCTGCCATGCCGTTTTGGGGGTAAAATCGCTGTTAGAATGAGAGCGTTTCACTACATTTTGGAGATAGCTGGGAGATCATTTGGAAAACGCCAAAATAATCTAATGTTTTGGTTATTTTTATGACTTGTTTCTATTGAAGCATATTCACAAGATCCCATTCTAAATATTATTACCAATTACAGTTGGAATGGGGGTATTTAAATTGCCAATAGCAAGGGTTTTCTTCTACTGGCAACTTTTGTTGCCAATCGTCTGATGTGTGGTCAAAACTTTTACGAGTTACTCATAAGAAGCTTTTGTAAATTAATTATTTGTAATGCTTTTTTTTGTTCTTATCATATATGTAGATCTTATTGATACTTTAGCATGATGAAATGTTTCCATTGGATCATAATTTTAGTGTTTTTTTTAATAGATTTTAGATTTTTACCGATTCCTAACAGATTTATTGGTTCAATCACATAATAAAACATTTCTGGATACATTTATTTTCCTTGAAAGGGGTTTCTGGAAATTTACAGTAGTCAAAAAATAAAATAAAATATCACTGGAGTAATTTAACCCATTTTGAATGGGCTAATACCTAGTTTTTATCGAGTTAATGAGTAATATTTAACATTTTCTGGGGGGAATATGCGAAATCTGGAGCCATAAAGATGAATACTGTAATTATGATGACTTTTTGATAGAGAATGACTAAAAAGAACGTAGAATTCCAATAAGAGAAAAGGCTTCGGAAGGCAAAAAAATTATATACATATAACCAAAGGTATCCAAAAAAATGAAAGTTGAGAATATATAAGACTCTAGCAGGTAAAAAAGTCCCTATGTTCCAGACTGGGAGATATAAATAAACCTTTTTTAACCTGGAAGCTAGTTAAAGTACAAAAATCAAAGGGTTCCGACCATTCCGACTTAAAAAAAGTACTAGTTCGGCCATTCTTAAAGCCTGAAAATAGGTGAATATCAATATTTGAACTGAACTGGCCCTATTCAGGAGGGGTGAAATACCCTTTCTTGGACCCCCTATTAACAATTTAGTACCCATTCACTTTTATTTATGGATTATTTCTTTATGTATGAAAACATTTTATTATCAAAATCGTAAACATTCTAATTAGTTTTTTCGACTTTTCATTTGACAGAGTTTGGACCCCACTAAGGACGGTTGGCAAGAAAAGTTGCCAGTTAAAAAATCATAAAAATTATTTTTTTAAAAATCTGAAAATGGGCATTTCTTACTATATTCGGTCCAAATGAACAAAATATGAAAGAAAAAGTTATTTATTTTCATTATTTTAAAGTCGTCCTTAATGGGTTAAAACCGAAAGTTGGAAAAGTAACTTTTAAACTAGGAACCTAGTTTTAAAATGAAAAACAATATAAATTTTTGAGATCAAAAGAAATTTTATGTTTTTGTTGAAATAGTAAAATAAAAACTTCGTATCCTTTTATAGTAGGGGAGAGTGCTGTACCTAAGGACGGTTGTACCTTCAGCCACCGCATTTTAAAATTCGGGAAAAAATGGAAACTTGAATTTGTGGTTGAATTTGAATGTACACATATGCTATCTAGTTGCTAACGTGAAATCAGTTCCTTAAAATAATATTTGTATTTAATATAATAAATTTACTGTTTTTAGGTGCTCAAAGTTTTTTTTAGTGCATCACTACATTAATATTTTTCTTCCCCTTAAATTATAATACGATAAAATGTGATATAAGGGACGAATCCCCGAGATTTTGACTTTTTATTTTTGATATTAGAAATTGTCAGATCTCAATTCTTTTATTTTTTATTGAACTTTAAATGCAAAAACATCTGGTGTTGTACCTTCGGACACCATACGTGTTGTACAGTTGGGGAAATAAAAAACGACTCAGTTGCGATTTCTGGCGAACCACTTGGGTTAGGAAGACAAATGAGGTGTCATTTTTCATTGTTTAAAGTATTCTTTAACCAAAAAAAGTCCTTAGGGGGTCGTCTTCATATTAAACGAAACACTAACTTTTTTTTCAATGGGGACCCCCAATTATTATGATATTTTCTGAAAGGCCATCCCTCAAAACCCCTAAATACCCAGTTTCATCCAGATTGATTCACAATTAAAAATTTTTTGAAAAAATTAAAAAAAAATTAATTTTTAAAATCGTGAAATATTTTGATGGTAATCGACTCAGGTAGTAATTTTATGAGTAAAGCCAAAATTTCAATCGATTTCACCGAATAGTTTTTGATAAAAACGAACTTTAATCTTAAGGGGCGGTATACCGTTGCCGAATGCATACCGCGAATATTCTTTCTCGTTCGTTTTTATCAAAAACTATTCGGTGAAATCGATTGAAATTTTGGCTTTATACATCAAATTACTACCTGAATCGATTACCATCAAAATATTTCATGATTTTAAAAATTAATTTTTTTTAATTTTTTCAAAAATTTTTTAATTGTGAATCAATCTGGATGAAACTGGGTATTTAGGGGTTTTGAGGGATGGCCTTTCAGAAAATATCATAATAATTGGGGGTCCCCATTGAAAAAGAAAGTTAGTGTTTCGTTTAATATGAAGACGACCCCCTAAGGACTTAAAAATTTTTTTGGTTAAAGAATACTTTAAACAATGAAAAATGACACCTCATTTGTCTTCCTAACCCAAGTGGTTCGCCAGAAATCGCAACTGAGTCGTTTTTTATTTCCCCAACTGTACCTACGGACACGTTCTTGTGGGTGTCTGTAAGCTAATCGGCGTTTTTGAATCAGGTTTCATTAAAGTGAATGCATTTTAATGCATATTAAATAAATTCTAAATTCTAAATGGTTATCTATTTGTCGGCGATTATTTTCAAGTGATTTTTAGATGAAAAATCAAATATTTTGTGATCTAAACTACTTTTTTTAATTTTTGAGTTTACTTTGCATTTAATGTAAAATATAGTATAAAATCTTAAGCACCCTATCGCATTTAAGTATGATGATTGCAAAAAGCTTGAAATTTCCACCGATGAAGATTTGCGAAAGTTATTACCACCAAATTCTTGCACAACTAAGTGTCTATCGAATTGTTTTTATGGATCAGTGAAGTGATCAGATCTATCAGCATGATTGATGAAACTATTACCTCAAACTTCAATCTGAAAATCCCATGTGATTTATGTATTTTTGGTAAAAAATCAAGACTTTTATCATTCAACTTCGTTTTAATGATCATTTACGATCTAAAACTACATTATTTTTAAAAATCTATTCCCAATTTTAAAAATGCTTGAAATAGTTTATTAAAAGGTAATACACCAATAAAAATGTTCATTTTAAGCTTTTTTCAACTAAAAATTTCCTTTTTAAGGGTGTCCAGAGGTACAACTGGGTCTGTCCATAGGGAGAGCACGTTGTTGTACCTATGGACACAAATTTCATCAAGTTATTAAAATTAATTAAAAATCCAATTTTGAAGATTTTAGCTAATAAAAAATATTACCATCTTTTCTAAGGTTAGGACTGTAGGTTGGGTACTTTAAATGTTAAAAATGTGATTTTACCTGTCTTAGAAAAATCCAAACGTGATTTTTGTCCAGAGGTACAACACTCGCCCCTATTCATCATGCGTTTGACCTTTATAAAAATGAACTATCATTTTAAAGTTTTTATTATGCTTACTCTTATGGGGTGTATTCGACATTTATGAATCTTAAAATACTTGATAAAATTACCAATAAGATAAGATTACCAATAAAAATAAAATTTCCCAAAGCTTTTAATAATTTTTATCATAGCTATTTCTGTTTTTAATATTGAAGAGTTGGAAATTTTTTATAAAAAATTGATTGTCACTAATATCCTTTTATGAATGTAAATTTTTAAAGTATTGAATACCTAAGCATAAATTTTCCATAAATTTCAATCAAGATCCAAGCTACACTGGAAGTTTAACGTTTGAAACCAATTTTTCTTTCTTTTGAACGATCTGTATTTATATTCTATACAAAGAATAAAAAATAATTTTGGAATGCCCTCGTTAATGGAAAAAAATCTATAAATACTCAGCGCGTAATCCATTAAGAATAGTAAACCATTAACCATTTGACCGGTGAATATTACAAAGCTTTTAAAATTTGCAGCTTAACGAAAGTGATGCTTTTACAGAAAGTTAAATTGAATTATTGAAAAATTCAACTTGTAGAAGAACTACTATTGGTAAAAACTTAATTATGGTCTCAAAAATTGTGGTTTAATATGATCTTTAAAATTATCTCAAAAGTCTTCACTTTAAAATTTGTTTTATTATGAAAAAAGTTAAAAAACCACAAAAAAATGTGAAAACTATGCCAAAACTTTATTTTGTATTTCGAAATCCTTTCTTTTGATTTAATAATCTGAAAGATCATAGTCGAAAACCCTAAAGTCCAAAGTGTCATGCAAAAACCATCAATATTAAATGCTTGAGAGTCTGTTAAAGCATGGTTTAAGTCCGTTTTTTGCGTCCGCCAACTGCCGTTTTGGAAACGGCTATAGGAAACACGTTTGCTCACGCAAAAAACGAACTTTAACAGGATCTCAAGCGTTTAATATTGATTGTTTTTACGTCAAACTTTGAACTTAAGGGTTTTCAACTATGATCTTTCAGATTATAAAATCAAAAGAAATGATTTCGAAATACAAAAAGATGTTTTGGCAGAATTTTCACATTTTTTGTTGTTTTTTAACTTTTTTCATAATAAAACAAATTTTAAAGTGAAGACTTTTGAGATAATTTTAAAGATCATATTAAACCACAATTTTTGAGACCATAATTAAGTTTTTACCAATAGTAGTTCTTCTACACATTGAATTTTTCAATGATTTTTTGGGGGTGTCGCTCCATTTTTAACTCCCTGGGATTTGGTCTGGGACCCCCCTTTCTATACCAATTCTTGTTCGTCTTGATGAGTACTATCATCCCTGGAAGTTTGTTGCACTATTTCAGATACACCCTGTATATTTTAACATCATAGTACAAACATATCAAAACAACTATGTTCAAGTTTTCCTCCCATAAACCTTTTTTAGAGTTAGTTGTAGGTACCCATTCATTTTCAGTTTTTTATTATTCCTCTCTCCACTCATTCACTTTTTCGTCTTACCCATTCACTTTCTTTGCCTTTCTCATTCTCTTCTCTCTACGCCCGCCCTTTCTATCTGTTTTACTCTGCCTTTTTTCCTTCACTAAAACTCAACAAAGCAAATACCCTCTTTACCTCAATTTGAAATCACTGCTTCAGTTTATACTGGAGTGTACCCGTTTAATGTAAATTCTCAAATTGGGATGTTATTGCACAAAACCAGCTATATAAAAAATTCGATATAGGTTTGATTAAAGGGCCCCGGGCTGTACAAAATCCTTTTGACGAATGGGGTAATATGCTATAGGGTAAACAAGAAAAGTCGAAGATAAATTCTCAGACAAAAAATTCCATTCATCTACAGAGCGATAATTAGGTTGATATCCCATTCTATCTCCGGATAGTGTGGTCTGATTTTTTCCTTAGGTAAATAAGGTTACTTTTCAGGTCGCTTTTTGTTTTTCCCTTCTCAAACTTGTCCACTTGGCTTATTAGAGGTAGAAAGGCAGGACACACTTCAATTGACTTTGAATTTTCTTTAATTTACTTTCCAAAGCTATATCATTAGATATTGAATAAATTTATTAGATACCTAAGGGGATCTTACAAAAGAGTTGGTTTGTGATTTGTAAATTCAGGTTTGTAGTACTAACGACTATTATAACTTTGCTCAACAAAATTGCGTACAATTGCAAAATAGTTATGGCATAAATTTTAGATAATATGAAATATTTTTTTTTGTTTTGGGTGTCTTATATGATGGTTTAAATAAATATTAATCTTTAAGATTTCTAGTGACTGTTCAATATCCAAAAAAGAAATTTAGGTAAAGCGCCATCCATCAAGAGAAAAAAATCACCATTGGTTTTTTTTGGAAAAAAATCCCCTCTCTTCAAAATGCCGTATTAAAAGTTTCAAATGATTTTTTTAACAATACTTTTGTCTGTAGAGAATTTTAAAGAAGGGTCATTATTTTATAACTATCCTGTGCATCTCCTTTCAGATTTCTTATCTAATAGTTATGAAATTATGGACAAAAGTTTCTTTCAAGGGTTTATAACGTTTAAGTTGAAAATGAATTACACTTTTTTACACTGACTGAAGTATTTTTATAACCTTATTTTATTTTATACTATTTAAATATATTCCTTTTTTATAAAAAATTATTTGTGATTTTTACTTTACATCTGTTTTATAACTCTCATTAAATCATTCTTTGCTTGTGCAACGTACAATTTAAATGCGTATTCATGTCATTTCTATCGTACGTGGAAATCTCAGTGTCTACGCTCTCAAAAGTATTCCTTAACAAAAATAAGTTTTCGTGATGGCAATTTAAATTTTTTATGTCCATATTCTTGTTCCAATGCCGAGTAAAGCGCTTATTAAAAGAATTAGCTAGGAAATTAATTTCGATGTCCAACACTTTTCCTGAGAACAATTTCAAATCATTGCGTTTCACAATTTTCAACCAGATTCCCAGAAAATTACAGCACATCATCAGCGATTCCTCTGAAAGATTCTACGTTGGAACTTAGTTCCTCCCCTGTCTTTAGAGGAAAGTTGCGCCAGAAAATGAGAACGAAAATGAATAGGGAAAAGCCGATCAGTTAATGAACGCAAACATCACTCAGAGGGAAATATTTGACAGATTTTCACGTTGATCACTTTGTTTGGATCTTACGGATTCTGAAAGTTGCGTAATAGCTTTGATGAACTTTTTGAAGGTCGCGAAAGGTTTTCTCTTAAAAGTGGTGCAGTTTTTCTGTTGCATTGGGCGAGTCTTTTCTACTACCACTCCGTGTTGGCGATAAATACTATAGTGCACTGGTCTACAAAAAAAACTTTTTTTCTGATGGCTGGAATATTAAAGCTGTTTTTGTATATATTTGACCTCCTGATTCCGAATATGGCATCCGTTTTTGCTCATCAGCTCTAGTTTTTAAGATATTCGAAAATTAAGTTTTTTTCACTTTTGACCTACCTTTTATACAATATGGTGCTATAAAAATGACTTAAAAATAAAAAACCTAACCACCCAAGGCTTTTCCTATTCCTTAGGGTCTCAATAGATAGTGTATAAAGTTTCAGCCCCCCAAGTTAATTTTAAGGGGTACCTATAGGGCCCTAAAGTTGAAAAAAAGTCGAAAAATTGGTCTTTTTTTCAGAATTTTAAAAAAAATATTTTTGAGTTTTCTAATTTGATAAAACTGGCTAATATATGTTTTTTAGAACTTATTCAGACCGCTAAAAATATTTTTACTTTGAAACTGCACCTCTTTAGAGCGATTTTTTAGTTTTTAGGCGAGAATAAGGGTCATTTCGCTCAAAAACGCTTGGTACCAATAATGGTGGTGGAAACGAATAAATTTCGAATTTTTCAGAAGTAAGTCATCAAAAAAGATGTTCTTTGATGTAAAACTGAATTTCACATGATAAAGATCAGTAAAACAGTAGAAGCTCCTCTCGTGCTTTCAAGCCCTAACATTGGAAAAAATGCTTTTTTTCACTGATCTGTATCATATGAAATTTCAGTTTTATATCAAAGGACATCTTTTTTGATGACTTACTTCTAAAAAATTCGAAATTAATTCGTTTCAACCACCATTATTGGTACCAAGCGTTTTTGAGCGAAATGACCCATATTCTCGCCTAAAAACTAAAAAATCGCTCTAAAGAGGTGCAGTTTTAAAGTAAAAATATTTTTAGCGGTCTGAATAAGTTCTAAAAAACATATATTAGCCAGTTTTATCAAATTATTAAACTCAAAAATATTTTTTTAAAAATTCTGAAAAAAAGACCAATTTTTCGACTTTTTTTCAACTTTAGGGCCCTATAGGTACCCCTTAAAATTAACTTGGGGGGCTGAAACTTTATACACTATCTATTGGGAGCCTAAGGAATAGGAAAAGCCTTGGGTGGTTAGGTTTTTTATTTTTAAGTCATTGTTATAGCACCATATTGTATAAAAGGTAGGTCAAAAGTGAAAAAACTTAATTTTCGAATATCTTAAAAACTAGAGCTGATGAGCAAAAACGGATGTCATATTCGGAATCAGGAGGTCGAATATATAAAAAAACAGCTTTAATATTCCAGCCATCAAAATGAGTGTTGACCAGTGTAGTGGGTAACTCTTCACTCTCGCGCATAATTTACGTTTGGATGTTTTCCTGTTGATGTAATCGCGATTGAATTTCCTCTTAGTTGGCTATTGTTCCTGGCGTTAGAAACGAAGTTCTGTTCGGGAAGAAATTTCTGGTTGGTTTCAGAGCAAGGGTCCTCAAACTTTAAAGCAGGGTTCTTTACTGGTGAATTGAGTAAAAATATCTGGGTTTGATTTTTGGCTTTCATAAAAATCCGTGTTAATGAATAAGTATAGTTGATAAACCGTCCCTAAATTTAGAAACTTTTCCGAATCAAAGAAATCGTACAGTAAATTGGAGATTTTTTAAAAATTTGTATCATGGGACTCTTTTTAAAGTCCAAAAAGGTAAATTTGATCGCTAATATCTTCTCAAATATTAAAAATATTCTCATGAAATTTTTTCTGTTCTTTTGTTTGTACTCAATGTGAACTTTACTATGGATACTACACGTTACTTCCAAGAGCCTTCAGGCTCATTCACACTGTTTCACTTTCGCTCTTCATATTGAAATATTCACTCCTGTCAATCGCTAGATTGTATGGAAAAGTGAAGGAGTAAAGAGTATAACGCCAAGTTACTCTTTTAACTTTGAATGATTCCTTCAAAATGAATATAAAATGGGATAAGTCTGAATGGGCCTCGAAAAACCTTGTTTCATACCTAAAACCGAGAAACGAACTTTCGTTGAGAACAATTACCTTTTGTTTAGTCCACCCTTCACATCCAATCCCCTAAATATTTTTGAAATGTATTTAATAGATTATAAGCTAGATTTTCCCCCGAACTAGGGTCAATATGTTTCTGGAAGTAGTATAGAGAAGAAGGGAGATGCAATTCCCACTCAAGATCTGATATTTAAAGGGTATTTTCAAAGTCGTTTTTCAATGTCATGGATCTGGACTAAAACCTTTATCCTTGATACAGGTTGAAGAAAATCCTCATTCCACGACAAAAAAGTTTTTTCTTAAAAAAGACTGACCTGGGTTTGGATTTAATCTCCTTAAATACAAGGTTTTATGAATACCCAAGATAAACCTATACAGGATATAAAATATGGGATAATCTTGAGACATACCATTTTTAAGGAAAAAATTTTTTTTCAGCAGAATAAAAATTATTCGTAAGTGCAATGTGAATGAGATATAATTTGAAAATTTGTTTATATTATTATTATCTTCTATAAAATAAGACTTTAGTGCTAGTTTATTCCCGAAGGCCAAGGAATTTATCCTATTTTGTCTAAGAGTTTTTTAAAACATCGCTGCTTGCAATTTAAGTGCTAACTTTAAGTACATTTCGAAAATGTATACAAACCTCTCGTTCTTTTTATTGATGATGAAATATTGATATTCAAAGTAAACCAGGAATAAATTTAAAAAGTTACAAAAAAACCCAAGAAATTTGTTTAAGTAAAATTAAAACTAAATTAAATATTTTTCTAACGCACAAAAATAATTTTTGAAATTTTTAACAAAATAAAAATTATGATGAGTATGTCGTTTTGATTGAATGTTCTGAATATTTATTTCACTATTAAATCATTTGCAATGCTTTCAAAACTCAAATACCAACTACGGAATTATACTTCCTATTCCAAGAACCAAAGACGAATCACGAAAGCATAAAACGTGTTAAGTTCAAAAATTTAAACTCTGCTATAGAAAAAATATCTCCCCTACAATCTGTTATTGGAAACTTAAAAAAGAAACGCGATTTGCTTCCAAATAAGTCTCCAATAGGTTTTATTGAATTCCTTCCTTATAACACATCTTTCTCTTTATGGACCTTAACATAGATAAGAGATTCTCTTAAAACTGCTGAGTCATAAGGAAACTACTTTAAATTAACGTCATATATGATTTTCGTGTCAGAAGAAGCATCATTAGTCTAGGAAGTTTCACCTACAAATTAGCCTAGGAAGCTTCCATAAGACGTTCAGTTAAATAACATTTAATTATTTAATGAGGTTCCTGTGATTTATTGTTAAAGTCCTGATTGTGTGTGCTAATACTTTCGCTTAATAACGTTAATAGCAGTTTCTAGTTGTGAATTAGGCAATATTTTTATTTGAAGTATGTCTTGGGAATGAATGGTATGAGGTGTTGGAAACAGGGTGTTTTGAAAGTCCGTTTCACGGCTTTAGATTTGAAAAGACGTCACGTATAGAGTTATAGGAGTAAAGGGGATATCTACTACCTATAATAGTAAAGTGACTATAATACATATATGTTACGGGCAAAGTGATTAATTGGGCATTATTAATAATTTAAAATAAAACAACGAAAAAAATTGCACATAAATTTATTAAAAGCCATACGGCGTTTCGGGGATTCTTTGGATCCCCTTCGTCAGTGGTATATATGGCTTTTAATAAATTTATGTGCAATTTTTTTCGTTGTTTTATTTTAAATTACAGTATTGCACAGTTTGTGGCGTTATCCTCATTATTAATAATGCCCAGAGTGGAAGCGGGCAAAGTGATAAATTTCATTCATAAATTTCGTTGAATTTATCACATTGCCCGGGCATTATTAATAATGCCCAATTAATCACTTTGTCCGTAACATATACATTGAATTGGAATGCTCCTAGATTGAATCTAAATAGTTAAAAGTTATTAAAAAGATAAAGGAGAAAATGAAAATTTCAACTAAAAAGACTCAGAAAAAGTTGTATGAATCTTTAATATTCGAGTTCATGTTCGCTATTAAAATTGTAACTCTTTCCGGGCCTAGAAAAGGGCCTAGAGGCCGCCTACAAATTAAGATAACTCTGCGATTTTGTGACGACGAATAACGGCGAATTCTAATTGAAATATGAAATAAAAACTGCACGATGAAAACCAGAGAAGTTTTTTTATCACAAAAATACGAATATTAAAATAATGTCACTAGATGGTCCCAACTTGACCCAAATTCTAAGATTTTACCTGATGATGGTAATCACATAGGAAAGGTTACCACCATTAGCTACCGAATGTAGTTCGAGAAAACAATTTTCTCAACAAAAACTTTTAAATCATAGATAAAAATATTATGGATGTAATAAATATAACATACATTTAGAGACTACAGAAGGTTAAGAAGTTTTGTAATCTTACTGTCTGCACTGGATTTTATACATTTAAATATATTAAGTACCTCTATAAAATGGATTTATGTCCCAATATGTTTTCATGAAATGATACAAAAACTGCATCTAAGGGTTTTCAGTTGTAAGTTGATGAATTCTGTCAAGTTCAATGCAGAAAGATGAGCGGTGAATAAGGATGGTTTTGAAGCTTCAAGTTATAAGTTCAAGGAAAGGATAAAGCTCTTCCTATCGAAGCACATCCGCAACTGAGCTTCTATTTCGTCCTTTCCCGGAAGATAGGATGTTGTTGGGCACCAAGTGATAGGTCACACCTACTGTTTTATAAATAGGGGTGAACAAGGTCGGCAAATACTGATACAAATACAGTGTTTGGCCTCTGTGATGGTACTTGTAATTGTTTACTATCTTGAGGTATGGAAGAATTGATTTTCGTTACGAAAAAATTTAGAGCAATAACTAGGAAGGGGCCGTTCAAATACTACGTAAGCACCTAAGGGGGGAGGGAGTTTGCTCTTTGCTTATTGTTCCTGACAAGGGGGGAGGGGGGATATGAGTGATGCTAACGTAAGATACTGAATTTTCAAAAATCTCTTGTTTCTTGCATAAATAATTTCAAAACTCAACCAAAAATAAATTTAACAAAAAATTGAACTAAGAAATCTGACGTAAGCACTTTTTTCTGGGGACCCCCCCCCCAAACATTTTGAAATTTCAACCACGAAAGATAGTGTTTCGACTCATTTTTGAACCCTTAGGGTTACACCCAAAAAGGAAAGCTCCTTGTATAATTCACCTAATTTTCAAGGAGAAAAAAACAGTACTTACTAAAAGGGATGTCGAAATTTCGGGGGGGGGTCCGGCAGTTTCTTACGTAATTATGGTGGGGGTGTCGGAGGTTTGCTTATCTTTGCTGACAAAGGGGGGAGGGGGGGTTTAAAAATGACCAAAAAAGTGCTTACGTAATATTTGAACGGCCCCGAAGAGAGTGATGGATGACATCCATTTAAACCCAATTTTACGAGGTCAATCAAGAGATTTATTCAATAAAGTTAATTCATAATTCAATTTTTATTTTTCAAAGCAACTTTTTCTTATTTCGGATAATTAGGTAATAAAATTATTTATAAAATTTTTAACAGTTTAAATAACATTAACCTTAGATATGACAATTAATGATTTGTTTATTTAAAATTTATGTTAATTTAATTAAAAATTGTATATTTTAATTTTAAATGAATATCACCTCGTTGATACCATCTAATTAGTTTAAATAGGTGAACTATTTATTTTTTAATAATTTGGGTCACTCATTCTAAATTGTGTCATTCTAATTACTCAGTTTTTCATTTTCATGCACTTTTCAGACAAGTTTAGATATTAAGATTCACAAAGTATAAATTAACCTGAGTTCTTTTTAAGAATGAAATGGAAAATATGTTCCCTACAAGTAAAAGATTTTAGTTACTTTTTAAAATTTAGCAAAGCATATCCGAACACTCGCGTAACTTTTACATTATTTGTTATGTTTTGTACTGATTACTGTTTTTATTTGAGCTTATAACGTACTTCTGTAATCTCCATGTTATACTTTGTGGAGCATGGGGGATTTTAAATTTTCTTATTAAAAAAACACTCGCGCTGTAAAAATGTAGATCTTAAACTGAAAAAAAGGAAGAGGAGAAATTTACTGTTATTTGTGTTAGCTGCATTATAATGAACTAACTCTTTTTCAACTGTAGTTTAAGTAAATTGAAATTTTTGAAAATTTTATGACCCTTTATATTTATCGAAAACTCCAGAAGAAACAGTACTTATAATAAAAAAAGCCGATGAAATGTTACCCAAGTTAAAAAAAAACTGCTACCTGCAATTTCGCACATGTTCTCGTTTTCCGAACCTTTGGTTTCTTCACGTACGTTTCCTCAGGTTGGCTATCCCTGGCGCATACAAAAAGAAGATAGCTTCATAGAGGAGTGTTATGATGAAAGCTATATCGAGCGGAATTGCGATTTCATGAAATCTCTTATCCTCACATTAATGGAGATTCTTTCAACAGTGGCCACCTTACAGTGTACATCATACTGTCACAGAATGGAAGATGGTATGGATGGCGTAACTCTTGACCCTTGTGTTTTTATGAAAAAAATTCAGGGCAACATAACTTAGAGATGCGGAAGAGTACATGACCAGTGCAACTATTTTTTTACTGTTTGTGCAACTGTTTATTTACCCAACGCAACCTTTGCCACATTCCTTAATCCCTCGTAATCTCAATAATTTGTTGTTCATTAGAGCTGATATTCGGTCAGAAATTTTTTTACGTTTTTAAAAAGATATACGTGTTAAGTTATCTTTATTTGTACCAAAAATTTTGTTTCTTTTTAAGAGGAGTGTTGCTTGAGAGCTTTAATGCTTCGGTTTTTATTACACAGCCTAGTTATGTAATTCAAAAACTTATTTCATCCGTACTAAATACCTGTTTACATTCGTCTCTTGTTTGAAAATTTTTTAAACTTAACTTTTTTTTGCATTGCTTGATTACGTCGTTAAATGGTTTCTCAGCGCTCATAAACCAGGTTGAATGAATGACATCTAGAATGCAAAACATGGAGGAATTTTTTTGCATTCGGTAGGATCTTTAGATATTTAATTACTACAAGTACAGTCGGCTGCAAAAAAATCGAAACAGAGACGATTGTGAGTGATTGGTAGGGGTTAGAAGGATACTGTAAACGCCAATTTTCATGATTTAATGTCCTCTTTGAAACAAGCTATAATTTAAGTCCTTAAGGGGCCGTCTACATATTAAAAGAAGCACCAACTTTCGTTTTTCCTATGGGTGACATCAAAGATTATTCCCAATTCTGAAAGAGCACCCCCTAAAACCCCCAAAAACCAAGTTTTGTGTTGATTGGCCCACAAACAAAGGCAAGAGGGGGGTTTGAAGTTCGTCGAATTTATGTTGAAATTTCGTTTTGATCCTTACAACCATTAACCCCGCGCACACTGTAGGAAATTTCATTAGAAAAATTCCTATGAAAGTTAAAGCAGATTTGGCTATTTATCTATATTTTGGCACAATTACTAAAAAAGTTAAAACAGATTTGGCTATTTATCTATGTTTTGGCGCAATTTTGTCTTCCAATTAGGATACCCTAAAGTAATAGCCTAGTTGGTGTAACAAGCTCGTGATCACTAGGTTGCAGGTTCTATCATCGCAATTCCGCATGTCCCATTGTTCAAGGTTAACCCATAGGGATACAGGCAAATACAAAGATGAATAGATGTTGAATACTTTTTCAAATATAAATCTTTTAAAACAAATTTTTACAATTTATATTGCTGTTTACGAATAATAATAATTAATTGAGAGTTATTATTTACAAATAACAATTCTTTCAATTTGCTTATACGTATAGGAATAAAAATAATTTCAGAATTTTTTTTAGTATTGATTATAATGATTCTACAGTCGTATTTTTAATAATTAATTGGGGGAATTACGTTTCATTAGATTGGATATAGAGTTTTAATAATATTTAAGGTAAAACGTTGTGCTTGATGAATAAAATACCAATATATAAGTATTAAATTTGCTGACAAGTCAAACATTAAACTTCAAAGTTTGATGATTTAATGTTAATTAACTCTAATCATACTGACGATTTGACGCTTCTTGATATTTTAAATAATTTGGGGTTTAAGGAAGGGAAAAAATTCATCATCGTGTGGTCATTGATAAATTTTCATTATATTTTATTCTTTTTTAAAATTTTTAATAATTTCCCTAAAGAAAAGAGCAAGAATAAGTCTTTATAAATCATGGGTGAGGGTTTTTTGGGGGGGAGGGGAATTGAAAACATTTTTTACTGCCAAAATTTTTTTGAAAAAATTGGAAGGGGTATTAGAGTCCCTATTTCCATTTAAACGCATCCACCCCCCCTCCAATCAAACAGTTTTAAAATATTCTAAATTAGTTTTTAAACCCGATGCCAGTAAGAATTTAGGACCCATCTATCTTTGATAACACATGCAGGGGCTCTAGCACGATGGTGTGGACTATTAGTCACTAGCGACAAGTTATGTGGATCTGCTGTGCTCCATATTTCAGGCTGTAAAGATTTTTCACTATTACCTATTAGAAAGAATATTAAATTTAAAGTGGTTGCTAAATTTTTATAGCAGTGTTAATATTTTCTTGTAATATATTATTGTAGTCACCACTATTTTATTTATTATTAGTTAATTATGTGAGTACCTTCATTTCGAGCATTAACCGCACCGGCTGCGAAGAGTATTTCTTAAATACTTCCTCCTATAACTCTGAAAACCACTATGGGGTAAGCGGCTGGTGCAACCCTTGGATAATCCTGTTATATGTAAAAATGGGGTGGTAGTCCAAGGGGAGGGCAATATATGTGAAAGCTGTGTGATACCGAATTATGTTTAGTTAATTTATATCTTGATTACATTTAATATTAAAGATAAACCAAAACGTTGAATTCTTTTTAGACAATGCATGTAAGATGAGACCGTCATTATTAAGTGGAGCGACTTTTCTTAAAATTAGATTTATAATTAAATCCAAATTCCTTTTGTGAAATCTATGTAACGAACGAATTTGTATACTCTTTTTTGTTTTGAAATTGTATTCATATAATTCAAAAATATTTCAAATTTAATGCAAGTGAAATTTTTAGACGAATATTGTAAAGTATTGTTTCCTAATCTTTTCATCTAAAAAAATTGTAATTGTATGTAAAGTTATTTAATTTCTTAAATTACTTTACAAAGGTAACTAAATTTTTAATTAAAAACATATCAAAATTAAAAAATACATATTTACATGCTCATAAAAAATCGGTTGATTTTGTCTTTTACGGAAATGAATATTGTAAAAATATAAAAACATTTTTAGTAGATTAAATTCAAGGCATCTTCAAACAAATAAAGCTCACGCTAGGTGTGCGATTCGAACTTGATGCTATATCTTACCGAACAGGCACACTAACCGTTATGCCACACGGCTACGTTCAGCAAGGTTTTAATAATAAATGTGTCTAACAATTTTTATGGTTACCATAAGGTTACCGTAATTTTCATAAGCTATATGTCTTTGGCGGTAAGAGATTGGCTCTAATTTTTCTAATTGAAATTTCCTACAGTGTGCGCGGGGTTAACGGTTGTAAGGATCAAAATCTATGAAAAACGAGATTTCAACGTAAATTCAACTAACTTCAACCCCCACTCCTGGCTTTGTTTGTGGGCCAAACAACACGAAACTTGGTTTTGGGGGGTTTTAGGGGGTTCTCTTTCAGAATCGGGAATAATATTTGATGTCACCCATAGGAAAAACGAAAGTTGGTGCTTCTTTTAATATGTAGACGGCCCCTTAAGGACTTTAATTATAGCTTGTTTCAAAGAGGACATTAAATCATGAAAATTGGCGTTTACAGTATCCTTCTAACCCCAACCAATCACTCACAATCGTCTCTGTTTCGATTTTTTTGCAGCCGACTGTACAATAATAAAAGTGGTGGCAAGTCTTTTTTAATTCATAAAAGAAAATTATTATTGGTGGACAATTTTTATAACCCATTTCCTTTTAGTGACACAATAAAACATATGATTTCTGATTTTAAAAATGTTTAAAAAGACATTTTTTGACTTAAGAAAGATAAGCGGCCATAAGGTAATAATCCACGGCTTTTCAACTCATAACGGTATATAAAAAAAGCAAAGGGTTAGAGCACATTTCTTTTGCTTTAAAAATATCTACACATTCCTAAAGTGCCACTTTTATTATGCATCTTGTGTGAGTTTAGAAAGGTGGGCTAAGCTCTGTTTGCAAAAAGCCGTTTCATTTTGCCCCAAATATTTTGGTCAAGTTCGATGAAAATAGAGCTGGAGCTCTTTTGAGACTTGTTTTCGTCAGCAACAAAGTGAAGTGTCTGCAGAAACGGCAAACAGCTGTCGAATCCACTGACTCATCTCGACTCCCCTGGAACAACTCCAATAAGGGGCTCGCTAACTGAAAAATTATTAGCTTTGCGGTAGTCAAGCGATTAGAAGAGCTACTGCTCGCTAGTATAAAGTGCGGTCGAAAGGTGAGAAGCCAATATGTCGCTTAAGGTCCCTCATGGCATATCTCTATTTTCATCAACTTTCAAGAGAGGGGGAAACGTGCATTCCTATTATAAACAGAACGGATGCAAAACTAGCAATAGCAGCGGAATAGTACTACATTAGGGTGGTTACAAAAAATCAACTTTCGAAATTCTTAGGTCTTACCCCCCTAAAATGTGCCAATAGGCTAAAAAATGAGATTGGCCAAGTTTCAGCTCAATCCGATAATATTAACCCGTGCCTCATCGAGGTCAAAGTTCAGAAAAACAGCGATTTTCAACAAAAAATCGTAGTTTTCGCCCCATAAAACTGGAACCGTTTGTCCCAGAAATCTGGTTAGGGTGTCATTTGATAGGAAATTTCATACACTTTAACTCTGAAGTTACGGAATTTTTTGCTAAAACGGATGGGGAGCTATTTAGCATTTTCATAGTAAAGGTCCGTGAAAAAGCGACTTTATTGCTAGAAAACTAGAACATTACAATGTCACAAAAAACTTTATCCTCCGGGCTTTTTCTATTACTTTTGGTCCCAATAGATAGTAAATGAGTTTTTAATCCCCCTAAGGGAATCCTAGGGCATGATTTCAAACCCCCTAGTGTTTGAAAATAAGGAAAATATATAATTTTTTTTTTAATTTTTAAACACGCATTTTGGGACTGAGAATGTGATAAATTTGGTCCAAATACATTATTAAGAGCTTAATTAGATAGAATACCAATGGTATAGGGCCTGAACCTTTCCCTATAACCCCTATAATCTAAGCGAAAGAAGCGCGACTGCGAGGTTTTGCTAAACAAAGGGTTTAATGCCCGTTAAAGTGATAAACAAAGCTAAATTACAAAATGTTCACAAAAACCTCTAGAGATATGTCATTTGGTGTCAGAAATGACGTTTGAGATTATATATGTGGGTAAAATTATAATAAAAGCGTCCTTCCGACTCTAAATGTTAAAAAAATCCTATTTCTACCAAAGTTACATGTTTTCAGCTAAAAGTGATCTTAGAAAAATGTATAAATTGATTTTATGTACCTCAAAATTCATTTGCCTATCATTCAAGGAAAACTAGTTTCTTGAAAAGTATAATAATGTTTCATTATATGTTTGATCTATAATCTATATTTTGTTCTTTATTTGTCAATTGTGTTTACACCTGTGTGAAAGGAGACAAAATATCATGTAAGTTAATGAAATATTAAAAAATATTTTTGATTTCACAGTAAATGTTTCTATGATTCTCATAATTAATTTTTGTAAAAAAACCATAAACAAGGTTTCTCGGAAAAATATACTTAAACACACTCCAACATTGTATTCTCTGTAGTTTTCACTGGATTTTTTTTAAGGGCAACCAAGTTACTGTCCTAAAACTAAAGTTGAATAAACCCAATTTATAGAAAATCATTATAATTATCCAAAAACTTTAAAACTATTTTTTAAAAATTACTTGGTAAAATTTTCTTCCTTCTCACCATGTGTAGTACACAGAAAGAAAATTTTTGAAATCATTTACAATAGCATACCTTTCAAAAGGTTATTTTCCTTGAATGATAGGTAAAGGAATTTTGTGGTATATTAAAATAAATAAATTTATTAATTTTTCTAAGATCACTTTTAGCTGAAAACATGTAACTTTGGTAGAAATAGGATTTTTTTAACATTTAGAGTCGGAAGGACGCTTTTATTATAATTTTACCCACATATATAATCTCAAACGTCATTTCTGACACCAAATGACATATCTCTAGAGGTTTTTGTGAACATTTTGTAATTTAGCTTTGTTTATCACTTTAACGGGCATTAAACCCTTTGTTTAGCAAAACCTTGCACACTGTAAAAAATTTTGGATGGCAAAACACCAAAAAGGGTGGCAACTGAGTTGCCACTCCTAGTGGTGTTAAAGAACACCAGTGTTTCATTACACCAAAACTATCCTACCACTGGTAGAATAGTTTTGGTGTAATGAAACACTGGTGTTCTTTAACACCACTAGGAGTGGCAACTCAGTTGCCACTTTTTTTGGTGTTATGCTGGTGTTTTAATACTAGGCACCTTTTTTGGTGTTTCATCATCTTATTTCTGACTTGCCTGGGTAATAACTTGAAATTTCAATTTCAAATTGCACTAATTTATATTTTTAGTACATAATAAAATATATTAAAACTTTCAGTGAGTTATATAAATCAAATAAAATAAATCTTTCAAATCAAGAGCAATTAATTAATTAGTAAATTGAATAAATTATTTTTATAATTTTCATAAAAGGGTATTTCCACAGGTAACTGACTGACATTTTCAAAGAAAAACAATGAGTATTTTGTAATTTACTTCCCAAAATAAATAAAAAAAAAAGGATTTTCAACCCAGTTTATTGCTTTCTTGTTACTAAATTTAATGGAACAAATAAATTTGCATGGTAACATGTAAATTTAAATTTACATGGTAACTGACTGACATTAATGAAACCTTTATTTCAGTCAGTTACCATGTTGTTTAAAATAAAAAAAAACATATTTAGAAAATTTAATTGTGTCATTGGATTTTGTTAACAAAAAGGCAGTAAACCGGTAGAAAAATCTTTTTAAAATTTATTTTTGGGAAGTAAATTAGAAAATACTTATTGTTTTTCTTTGAAAATGTCAGTCAGTTACCCATGGAATTACCCAAAATAGAAGTAAAATATTCACCTCTTAAAATAATTTAATACAAGAAAAAGAAAATTTCTTGTGCTTTTTGAATGAATACTGTATAATTGTAACTACCAAACCAATTACAATTTAAAAAATAATTTCACTTTATTAAGAGTTTGAAACCTTATTTTGCGGTTTTTAAACACATATTTTTTTAGAAACTAAATAATCATTTGTTGTATAAAAAATCATTAGCCATTATATACTATACGTTATTTAATCATTAAAAATAATTCCTCCGAAATAAATATATGCAGCATTTTACGAGTAATTTTAAAACAAAAAAAACTAGTTTTTATAACTATAATAATATATGTAATAAAATGTAAAGCATGTGATTGTAATAAATAACATTAATTTAATATTTATTTACTAAACATAAAGTACTTTTGATGAATTAATTTTGTATACAACATGATCCAATAACCAATAACAGATGTTTGCTATAATAATAATATTTAACATCAACATACATAATTGATCCTAACCTTTTTCCACATAATCATTGCAACCATGTTTTCTTAGAAAGGTTGAAAAGTTTTAATTACATTCTGTAAATTTTAAAAAAATGTTGAAATCATTGCATAAAAAAATTCAAAAAAAGTTTTGTTTAAATATTTTTGGAACTTTTTTTATTATTTAATTTTCATGATATATTGTGTTCACTGTTCAATAAATACTCATGCACCATAAATATTTTTTAAGCAACCCTGTAAAAAGCCTCCAATAATCCCAAACTTCTGATCTAAAGTTTTTTTTAATTCAGATAAAGCAGAGAAACTTGAAGTAGTAATTTCATATGCTTATGTGATTTTAGACAATCTGATTTAATGGTTAAAATATTTTTAAGATGCTGCATTTTATAATTAATATATAAGAATACCAAATTTAAAATTCTTCTAATCCTAATTGGTATTATTGATATTTATTTGCATTGCATTATTTTTGTTTTTAGAGAGTAAAATAAATAACATTTGGATGTTAAAATAATTTATCTTGCAGCTTACTTTTTCCAAATTTGTGTTTTCAAATGAAATATTGAGTATAAAAAATATCAAATGAGAAAACATTAGAATGTGAATGTAGAAAATTTTTAATTTCATACAAACTTAAAAATTTTCAATTTTTCACGAGTGGAATCCAACTTTTTGGGGAAAAAATGATTGCATGGTTAAAATTTCATTCTCTTTTTATAAGTACTTTATTATATAAGAATATCATCTAAATAATATTTTTTAATTGATATCACGGTTATATAAATTCTAAATGAAGTATTTTAAATTAACATTTTCAATTTTTCCGGAAAGAAATAAACCCTTCGGGAAAAAAACTGGAAAAACGTTTTCCCCCCCCAAAGTTTTTTTCCGGCCATACCCATCTCTACTTTAAATACAATGGGAGCAAAAAATTGCACTCACCTTTTCTCAGAAGTCCAACAGGGAAGCTTGTCTACATCAAAACCTGGAAGGTAGTGTATTATGGGTTGGAAGGAAACACTTCCTTGTTACTGTTACTCAAAAATTTAATTTCTTAATATTTACATTTTGTACAGTTACACGGTAATATTAGGTGAGAAGCGTGTCAATCTTTTTCCGCAAACTCTCCCTATAATAAAGCACCAAGTGTGGGCGCGCCAGATCAGAAGGAACCAGAAGCCAAGAGGCATCAGGCGTGACACCTCCAGGGACTGAGGGACCAGGGACCTTTGAAAAATTTCTTATCTGTAAATAGAGGATTATTAATATGACATAGAGCACGGTGAATTGATCAACTCTGAGGGAAAGATGTTAAGGTCTTTGCCGACCACAAGCTGAAAAAATGGCCAAAACTGACTAATTTAAAAATCCTGAAACAGTAAAGGCAGTGAAAATGTTATCAAAGCCCATTGACTGTTTTGTGCTGAACTGACTGTGCGGCTGAATTTGAGGGTTGCTGAACGGTCAAAAGGATATGTTTAAGTGCCAAAATTTGTTTGTGTCTGCATATTAAAAACATATTAGGGGTCATCCATAAATTATGTGAGGTCAAAAAGGGGGGAGGGGTTTTGAAAAATCTCACCAAGGCGGGAGGGGGATCGATTATAATCTCACGTCAACTTTTTGAGTTAGAAATTTTACGATTTTCTGCAAAAAATGCAACGAATAGGATAGAAAATTATTTTTAAAGGTTTTAGGTAAATCTCACGTTGGGGGGAGGGGGGTACAGCAAAATCTCACCAAGGGGATGGGGGGTCCAGATTTTGAAAAAAAACACCTCGCGTAATTTATGGATGTCGCCTTAGCTTGATGACCATTCAGTCGCACAGTTATAGCTCAATTAATGAGCTTTCATATTTTTTCAGAATCAGGGATTTAGGTTTTCAACAAGCTAATACAAGTTTAAAAATATTTTATTGTGTTTTTCATGCATAGAAATTAGTAGACCCTAATAAAATATATGTTGAAATTACAATTAAGAGGATATTTCCTTGAAAAAAGGAAGTTTTTAAGGTAGATTACATCAAAGTTTATTTTATTTCTAAGGTTTTCGCAGTTAAAATACACTATTCAACATAATTATATTTATTTACAAATAAAAAAATTAATGGTCTTAAATATTCTTATTCTCCATATTCTTGAGCGACAAAACCTATGCATGACTTTAAAATAAAGGTTTGTCAGAATTATAAATAATAATGTTAGCAAACTTATGCAGCTGAGAATTTTTAATACTAGGTCACATGAGTACTTTCACAAAATTTAGGTCAACAGGGATGTACTTTGCAGCGGGCATGGAAAAAGTTGTAACCTTCCCCCGAACCTAATAAAATTTACCCAAACCTTATGTTAGCAGTAATTTGGTTCTTTTTGGGTGCCCTTCACAAAATATTTTAAGAGAAAAATTTTTTTCACATAGTCAACTCAACAACCCGCTGGTACATGAAAGGAGTAATTTCACCAATTATTGCTGGTTAAGCGGACAATTAAGTGTGAACTCACAACTCTCAAGCATCACCATGGACTGTTAGGTCTCATCAGCACGGTATAGCATAGTAACGCAAGAGAGTGGAGGGCAAGTACTAGTCTAGCTGACTATAACTGAAAAAGTGGTGACCATTGATTAGTCCTCCACTCAACCCGCTGGTGTTGAGGATCTGTGTTTGGAGGATCACAACATTTTGAATTCGTCTGAAAAGTATTATATGTATACAGGGTGATTCTGAAATGGTGTGTCAAACTTTCAGGGATGATAGTACTCATCAAGACGAACAAGAATCGGTATAGAAAGGGGGGTCGCAGTTACACCGTTAAAGAGCTAGGTCCTAATGTAGTGCGAGAGCGTTACAAAAGGACGTTTTGCCAAGGCCCGTTTAACAAAAAAAGCATAATGAAATGATAAAATTTATTACATGAGGTACAGCAGTATCCGTACTACTTACATCATAAATTTGATAGAAATTGGACCACTTGCTAAACCGTGGGGTGAGTTTTAAAACGCGCAGTATTAATCTTCTAGCCAAAGAATGGAGTTCCATTAATGGTATTTAGAAAAATGATGATCGGGGAAGGAATTTTCAATGATCATACATTGATCATTGAAACTGTGTGATCATTGAGAATTCATTCCCCGATCATCATTTTTCTAAATAGCATTACACTAATGTAAAGGAACTCCATTCTTCGGCTAAAAGATTAATATTGCATGTTTTAAAACTCACTCTACGGTTTAGCAAGTTGTCCAATTTCTATCAAATTTATGAGCTGTACCTCATGCAATAAATTTTTTCATTTCATTACGTTTTTTTTTGTTAAACGGACCTTGGCAAAACGTCCTTTTGTAACGCTCTCGCACTACATTAGGACCTAGCTCTTTAACGGTGTAACTGCGACTCCCCTTTCTATACCGATTCTTGTTCGTCTTGATGAGTACTATCATCCCTGAAAGTTTGGCGCACCATTTCAGAATCACCCTGTATATATTACGGGCAAAGTGATTAATTGGGCATTTTTGGGCATGCCCAGAGTGAAAGCGGGCAAAGAGATAAAGTTCATTGAATTTATCACATTAACATGCCTGGGCATTATTAATAATGCCCAATTAATCACTTGGCCCGTAACATATATATGAAGTATATTTTTAAGAATTAAGAAAAGTATATTTTACAAATCATCATAAACCTAATAGAATAAAAAGAGCAAATAATAAGAAGAAAAAAATACCCGGTGCTTTAGGATTAGACGAGTACAAATCTTTCCAACCTGATTACTACAGGAGGCAATGTTTTTTTTTTATTTATATATAAAAATATATAGCAAAATTTAAAAGTTGAGATATTTTATTTGTGTTTTATATTGATGTTTGATTACTATGAGCAATATAGCATCATAGTACTTGAAGCTTGCGCTCAGCTAATCCTTAAGTACCAAATACCCTAATATTGAATTCGGTAATGGACAATTAAAGTAAACTAAACATGTCATTTTAATGTGCTTATTCAAAAATTGTTAGTTATTCTAATAAGATTTGAAAAAAAAACATTTTGAAACCCTGTTTCTTACTGTCAAATTCAAATATTTCAATAAGTGAGCCTTAAAACCCCTCCTATATATTACGGAGCTCATTGCTGCTCCCCCAATTGGTTCAATTCCGTTAACGTCAGGGATGCAGAAAATGTGTTTACTTTCAAGATTTCCCCCAATTCATACAAAAATTTCCCCAAAATTTAAAAAACTGATAAAGACCTTCAAAAATTCTGAATTATTGTCAGTATCAGAAATCTGTTAAAAAGTAGTGACACGAATCGCCACGTATAAATTTTTATTACTGTACTAAAATTCAATTCAATAGTATACTTTTCCATAAAATTTCCCTAGATGGCTAAAATTTCCCCCGATCCTAGAACGCCGGATCGGACATATTCTGCATCCCTGGTTAACGTTCCTGCTAAATATCGCCTATCACTTAAGAAAGCCATATATTCAAATATCGACAAACTTTTTTTATCTTTAATGAAACTGGACAGTTATTGATCTTCTAATTAATCATTTTAATCTATATGTATTTGAAATTATTTAGCAAGTTTTCCACTTTTTGTGTCCATTACATTACAATACAACATGGTGGTAATAAGCGGGGTAAACGAAGCGAATCCAGTCTACAACTGAATTCGGCGACTTTTTTACCAAGTGGAAAACCGGTGGTATCCGAGCATTAAATCGATATCGCCAAATTTAGCGGTAAATATCTGCAGGCCGGATTCGCTTCATAAACCTTTAGCAGGAATATTAACGGAATTAAACCCCACAATTTAATAATCTGATATGCTCAGGTTCAAATCCTTCTTTTTATTTTTCAAGAGAGTCAATTTAACCTCTGTTATACATACAAGCAATTTATTATTCAAACAAAATAGGGTGCTTATGTATTAACCCGTCGATCGCTCCATGACTCAAATTCAGCGCGGCACAGCCATAGAAAAGTCAATGGGTTGTTTACCGTTTTCGGATTCAGTCGTAGGGTTGACGAGATAATACACAAGAACCCAAAATCATATATGTGACTTCTCTGAAAGGTGGAAACAAGTTGGAGCCGAGCGGCGTAAGCGAACAGAAATGAACACGCTCTGCGCACGCGCAACTCAGAGGCGCTAAGAGTGGCGCTTGCGCAGAGCGTGTGTGTGGCTGTTTGCTTACACCGCTCGGCTCCAATTTGTTTCCATCTTGACAATAAATTGGCTGAAAATATTTTCAAAAATTTCGATGGCACCTAGATTTTCCTTCATTTTAAATAGACGGGGTCTATTGGTTTCTACTTCCCGAAATCTACGATTCGAGATGCTAGCGTCATATTTTTTAGCTTAAATAATAACTGCTTTTCATTCAATTTTGATAATTTTTTTGATTTTATTTTGAATTTAATACTAGGTAACCTTCGCGGCTAGAGTTTTCAGTAAAAAAAAAAGAATTGGAAAATCAGAAAGTGGAATTTGAGTTTTGCAAGCAAATTGGCGGATTTCCGAGTGACAAAATTGGCGGATTTCCGCCAACTGGCGGAAGAATCACATGTATGCATAATAGTTAAGTGAAAAAACCACACAGGCACATTGCTAAAATCTTGAAGGGGATATATGGGGAATTGCAGATTTTCATCGACAAATTAGAGGATAACAATTCATTGCTCGGATGCCAGCGTTTTTCCACTAGGCGAAAAAAAAAGTTGACATATTCAGCTTCAGCTCGTATTCGCTTCATTTACCGGGAAATTAACTGAAGATGAGGTGGTGAGTCGCATTGAATTTTGTTCAAAAAAAGTGGGAAGCGATATTCAAAAGTCAGATCCATGTTTCAACATCTTAAAAACTTTTTGGGATTTCTCTGAAATAATTAAAAAGCCATTCCACTCGTTAAATATTTTACAATTTCAACACAGCAGGACCCTATTTCCCCACTTTCACAAAAACACAAATCTGCTCGAAAGAGCACAATTTAACGCTTATTTTAAATTTCCAAAATTATGTGAATTTTTACAATTTCGCATTTCACAATAGGTACAGACTCTCCTCATCAATTTTAAAAGACATTAATAAAAGCAGATGCCGAGAAAAAACTAATCTAACAAAGACGAGGGTAAATAGGGGAGAGGAGGGAGGAATGGGACAGTGGGAGGAGTGGGACAGCTGAAATTCTGGAAAAATAAATCAGTTTATTTTATTTCCAATTTGGTCATTAGATGGCCTTCTTATAGCTTCTTGTTATTTCCTTCATTTAGTTTATCCAGCAGCAAGTTTCTGTTTATAGTTGTAAAAATTTGATTTTCCCACTTCCAAAGTTAATATCCAGTCTATCTTGAGTTTTATTTCATTTCTCATGTAATTTGTAGAACAAACATTATATAATGCCATTGTAATCTAAAAGATATAATTTATGCTAATCTGCAATTTCATAAAGCCTAACACCAGCATAGTTTATGTGACAAGTTATATTTTAAAAACAATGTGTGGAGGGAGGAATGGGACACTCTGAAAAATGTAAACAAAATCTGCAAAAATGTAAACAAAATTTGAAAATATTAATTTCTGATAGCTTTCTATTGCTTCAATTGAAATGCTTTTCATTTCTAGAATAAACAATTCCAAGTATTACATTGTATTTCAATTTTTGATTCTTAACACCATGGGAAAGAGTTCAAGTGTACTAAATATTTTTTAAAAATTATTCTATAATAGATATAAAATTGAAAGCTGTTTAAAAATGTGGGCAAAGGTTAAAAGAATAGTAGGTAAAATACTAGGCCCTTTCTCATTATTACATTTTACTAATTTTCTTTACTTTTCAAAAGTGTCCCATTCCTCCCATACTCATGTCCCACTCCTCCCACCCATGAGGGAGGAATGGGACAAAATTCTTGTTAATTTGAATGATCAAAAGTGATAAAATTAAACAACATTTAAGAACTGTACATTTTTAAAAAATTAAGTTAAAACATTAAAGTTTATTATCCAACCATTTGCATCTATGAATAAGCAGGGGATAATGAATAAAAAAATATTTAGTGAAAATTGTCCCATTCCTCCCTCCTCTCCCCTATCACCAACCATTCGAGCTATAAGCGCGAAACCTAAGCCTGACGAATCGATTGGGAAAATAAATTAACCGTAAACAATATTTCACACAGTAATAAGTTAGGCACAGCTTGGATATACGTCGACCAGCCGCCATGTTTACCCACAGCTCAAATGATGACACACAACAATTTAGATCTAATTTGAGCTATGAGTAAACATGGCGGCTGGTCGACGTATATCCCAGCTGTGCCATAAGTTATTTTATACTAAAGAAATTTAATATTTGGAGTTAGACATGCTATCGGTAAGGTAAAAAGTGAAAAGTTTGCTTACCTATTGCACGCGTTTCAAAGGTAATGGGATTTACATTGGGGATCTATTAAATAGAAATTTGGTTCCTATTTTGACGAAATTTCATTAAGTTTTCGCTCAAATAGTTTTCACTGTAAAACCTAACCTTTTTTAGACTTCTATAGCCAAAGAACAAAATTAGAAAAAAATTTGGAATTTACAAAATTAAGATTTTTCTTTCAATTCCGAAAAACCAGGTCCTTTCACATGTATGAGAAAACCTGTTAAAATAGGAAAGCTCTTTAAAAACTTTTTACGTTCTTAATCTTTTGACGATATATGAGCAGGAAAACATCCGACCTAAACTAAGTCTGACGGATCGGTCGCGACCGATGAATTTAACCCTTACCTAAGTATTTCTACCAATTTAAAAATAGCCAAAAATATAATGTCCGTGATCTTATTTTTACCACCTAAACGATAAGCATAAAAGTACAAAACTTAAAACCATTAGCACAAATGCATATCACTCCACAATGTCAACAACAACGTCAATACATACAATGTCAACAATGTTTGAAAATTGTCGTGACGAACTAGATCTAACCAAGATTAAACTCTAAAAAAAACGAACTCTAAACGACGGAAACAGTACATACTTCTGGCGTGAAGGGCCTCGAGTAGTAAAGTTTAACCACTAAATTATATTTTAAAAACAAGGGAGTAAAACAATCAAAGTTACTTACCCTAACATGGCTCCATTCCATAGCTGACTGCTGATGCCAGTTGAGTTTTGGTGTAATAAAAGTTAGAAGGGTGTGGTGTTCGATTAGTCGATTTGGATACTACGCCAGACAACACCAGAGATAGAGTTGCATTTCTCAGTGTATGGCGCTTCTGTGGTGTTTTTTGAACGCAAAAAGGGAGACGTAACAGCTTTTAATTCTTACAAAACCATTCTAATACTATGCTTACACTATATTTGTCGTTGACACCTTATGTAGTGTTCAATTACATCACAATTAATGTCTCTACTCTCGAAATTGGTGTAATAATGGTGTTTTAATACTCATTTGTTTTTACAGTGCAGTCGCGCTTCTTTCGCTTAGATGATAGGGGTTATAGGGAAAGGTTCAGGCCCTATACCATTGGTATTCTATCTAACTAAGCTCTTAATAATATATTTGGACCAACTTTATCACATTATCAGTCCCAAAATGCGTGTTGAAAAATTTAAAAAAAATTATGTATTTTTTCCTTTTTTTCAAACACTAGGGGGGTTGAAAATTATACCCTAGAATTCCCTTAGGGGGTTTAAAAACTCATTTACTATCAATTGGGACCAAAAGTAATAGAAATAGCCCGGAGGATAAAGTTTTTATTGACATTGTAATGTTCTAGGTTTCTAGCAATGAAATCGCTTTTTCACGGACCTTTACTATGAAAATGCTAAATAGCGCCCCATTCGTTTTAGCAAATAAAATTCCGTAACTTCAGAGTTAAAGTGTATGAAATTTCCTATCAAATGACACCCTAACCAGATTTCTGGGACAAACGGTTCCAGTTTTATGGGGCCAAAACTACGATTTTTTGTAAAAAATCGCTGTTTTTCTGAACTTTGACCTCGATGAGGCACGGGTTAATATTATCGGATTGAGCTGAAACTTGGCCAATCTCATTTTTTAGCCTATTGGCACATTTTAGGGGGGTAAGACCTAAAAAAAGTTGAAAAAAATTTTTCCCCATGTAACTTGTGACCACCCTAGTACTACATATTTTGGCGTGAAAGAAAATAGGTTACCTCCAATTGTTTGGGTGTTAATAGGGTTTAACTTTATTGAACTCTAGTGTTTTAACCTTTATTAACTGCGTTACTTTATTTTTATCTTCCTCACTTTGTAATCTTAATCGTAATCGTAACTTTGATCGTGTGAGTTGTATTATACTGTGTTGTTGTTAGTTTTTAATAAAGAGCTTTACGTGAACCGAGTCGTCTTCCTTTTCGTGGCTGTGAATTGACTTCGAAGCTAGGCATACCGCTAGTCCCCCCTTTCCATAATTTTGTGGTCCGTCGATAAGGAGTCAATTGGAGCTGTTGAGTTGGATGGTTGGGGCGTTTTTCTTGTGAGTGGTATGTACTAGGTTTTCGATGGTCGTGTGAATCTAGGTTCTCGAGAGTGGTGCGTACTAGGTTTTCGATAGTGTTGTGTACTAGATTTTTGATAGTGGTGGTACTAGGTTTTCAATAGAGGTACGTACTAGGTGTTCGATAGTGGTGTGTATCTAGGTGTTCGATAGTGGTGTGTATCTAGGTGTTCGATAGTGGTGTGTATCTAGGTTTTCGATAGTGGTGTGTATCTAGGTTTTCGATAGTGGTATGTATCTAAGTTTTCGATAGTAGTGTGTTTGGGGTTCCCATACATTAGTTGAAGTGAATAACGGTTGGGTTATTGTTATTGTGTTGAGCTGTGAAGTCCTTGATTCTTTAAAATGGAATTGAAATCGCTGTTGGGGCAAAAGAAAATGCTTAAGGCTTCTGTGACTAGGCTGAAAACCAAAATTACCTCGGATATAGATTCGTGGGATTTAGCGGAGTTAACTGTGAGTCGAGATCGGGTTGATAAATTGAATGTTGATAGCGGGCAGGTGTTTGAGGGTATAGTAGGATTGTGTGATCAGGCTGTTCTGAACGAGTATATTGAAGAGAGGGCTGATTTAGATGAAGTATTGGATGATCTAAAGGCAAAATTGGAGAGAGCAATCTCTAAACTTCAAACTGCCCAACCTATAAAGATAGAAGGAAAATCGAGCTCATCGGGACATTATGAGGTAAAGTTGCCACAGTTGTCTCTTCCATCGTTTTCGGGTCAGTTGGAAGAATGGCTAAATTTTGCGGATTTATTTGAGGCGGCAGTGTCAAGGAATGAAAACTTGTCAGGTGCACAGAAGCTGCAATATTTAAAGGGCGTGTTGCGCGGAGATGCGCTGAGACTTATTCAGTCCCTTTCGATCTCAAATAAAAATTTCCAGGTAGCATGGGATATTTTGAATGATCGCTACTCAAACAAAGGAGACATACTTTCGGCTATAGTGAAGAAATTCCTAGGTACTTCCCCTATGACGGGTGAGTCATCAAACCATATTTTGGCCTTAGTTGATTCCACAAAGGAGTTTGTTCGACTTCTGGAGACATTGGATATTAAGAATGCTGGTGATACATTAGTTATGTTCTCTATCCTGTTTAAGTTAGACCCTGTCACGAAGGGATGGTGGGAGCGTTCCTTATGCGATCGCTCTAATAGTGAAATTCCTACACTGGATGAGCTATTGTCTTTTTTGTCGAACCATGCCCGTTCATTGAGTAATAACCTGAGTGAGAGAAAGGGTGTCCCTAGGAGAGTTACACTCGCGGCTTCGGAAATTTCTACTTTGTGTATCTTTTGTGGAGGAAATCATGAGTTAACTAAATGCGGTTCCTTTTTACGCTTGGGACCACGAGAGCGTGCTCAGGTTGTGAAGACTAAAAATATCTGTTTTAATTGTTTGCACCCGTCCCATAGGGTTGCAACATGCAGAAGTGGGGTTAGATGCAGGAAATGTAATGGGCATCGCCACACCTTGTTGCATTATGGGAGGGATGAGCGAAGAATCGTCGGTGATTCGGAAAGCGAAACAAAGGGATCGGGTTTATCACCGAATGCACCGGAGTTCAGGCCGTCGTCAGTACCGTCAGAGTCTTCTGTAAGTGTGGGAACCAAGTTGGTTGAGAGAGAAGAGCAGGGTGTCACTGCCTGCTTTTCGAATCTTGGTTCAAGGGCCGAGGTTTTGTTGTGTACTGCCATGATAAGAGTTTGTGATGCTTCCGGGGGCTCTCAGTTGTGTCGTGCATTATTGGATCCGGGGAGTCAGGCAAGTCTGATTACTAGTGAGTGTTGCTTGGATTGGGGTTGCCTAAAACCAAATCTTTTGTGAAAATTTCCGGCTTGGGTTCTGCTGACACGAGAACGAGTGGTTGTTCACGCTTAGAGTTTTGTCCGCATTTTGGGTCTAGTCCTGTGTTCAGTACGTCAGTGTATGTGGTGAATAAGATCGTTGGTAATTTGCCTCACTGTGACCTGGATCTGTCCTTGATCGAGAGCGTTCGTGATCTCACGTTGGCGGATCCAGAATTCTATTTATCAGGAAGAATAGATGTTCTCTTAGGGGTGGACTTGGCTTTGGAAATAATGGAGGGACAGAAGATTTCAGTGGGAAGGTCTGGTCCTTTAGCAATTCGGTCTTCACTGGGATGGATTGTTGCAGGAAAGGTGGAGGCTGAGGGGTCACGGGCACCCAGATGTGTGAACGTAATGCAATTCGGAGAGGGTGATCGGTTAGTGTCTAAGTTTTGGGAATTGGATTCTGTGCCTGTTCAAAAATTGATGTCTAGGGAAGAGGCCTTGAGGGATCGTGAGGGGTGTGAGCTGGTTTCAAGTTGTGAGAGCGAAGTAAGGGTTTTGGGGATAAGGTGGAATCCCGAATCGGATCGTTTCAGCTTCTCAGTGGCACCAGGCGAGGAGAAACCCTCTTATACCAAGCGAGAGATCTTGTCTGAAGTTGCCCGTGTATTTGATCCTCTTGGGTTGGTATCGCCTTGCGTGGTGTATATGAAGATATTGCTGCAGGCGCTGTGGAAGCATGATCTCTCATGGGATCAGCCGATCCCCGAGGAGCTGTGCAAGCCCTGGGTTTTATTTCGAAGGGAACTCTCCCATTTGGAAAACTTCACTATTCCCCGTTGTGTGGTGACGGTTGGTGCACAATACGAGATCCATGCCTTCTGTGATGCCACCGAGAGGTCTTATTGCGCAGTCATCTATCTGAGATCGATTTGTTCGGATTCATCGGTGAAAGTATCCCTGTTGACATCTAAGACGAAGGTGTCTCCACTTAAGACTCAGTCTCTCCCGAGACTAGAACTATGCTCCGCCTTATTGCTTTCTGATGTGTTGGGTGCCGTCTTGAAGGACATTCATTTGCCAATCCAACGTAAAGTTGCATGGTCGGACTCGACAATAGCACTAGCCAGATCTCAAATGGTACCATGTTCCGGGTTGTGGAAACCCTGCAGACCTTGGGACCAGAGGTGCGTTCCCTTCGGACCTGTTGTCCTCTGAGTTATGGCTTGAGGGTCCAGGATGGTTAAGAGAACCGCTGTTGGAGTTGCCTACATCCAGAATCATGGGATCGTCGGATTACGAGTGCGTTGCGAAAGAGCAAAAGGCACAACCAGGGGTCCACACGGTGACGGTAGAACCTGAATTTGTTACTAAGATATCATCCTACAGTCGAGTGATCCGTGTGTGCGCATGGATATTGCGATTTATTCATAACTGTCGCTCGTCTACTAAAATATCTCGTGAGTGTTTATCTTCCATTGAACTTGCTAATGCAGAAGTGGTAATTGTGCGTGTAGTTCAGAAGGGTACTTACGAGGCAGAAATAAAAAGCCTCCGTGATAGTAGGTGTTTGAATCGAGAGAGTAAATTACTCCCCTTGAGCCCCTTCTTGGATTCAAATGGCATTCTGCGTGTCGGGGGTAGGCTTTCTTTGAGTTCAACGTTGAATTATAATCAAAGACACCCCATGTTACTCCCGAAGGTCCATACCTTTACTACAGGTGTCATTGATTTCTATCACAGAGGTAATCTCCATGCTGGCCCAGAGTTGACCCTGTCAATGATTCGCCAAAAATTTTGGGTCATAGATGGTAGATCAGTTGTCCGCAATCGGTTAAGAAAGTGTATTAGGTGCTTCCAATTTAATGTCAGGGCCAATCCCCAACTAATGGGAAATTTGCCTTCCCTTCGAGTGGATTCTCAGGTGCGTCCTTTTATGATTGTGGGTGTGGACTTTGCAGGTCCTATTCTCACAAAGTGTGTTCATAAGAGGAAGGCTAGTAAATTTAAGTCGTACATATGCCTGTTTGTGTGTACCACCACAAAGGCTATTCATCTCGAGCTGGTCTCGGAGTTTACCACGGCAGCCTTTCTGGCGACGTTACGTAGATTTATATCTAGGAGGGGATGCCCCAGTAAAATAACTTCAGATAACGGAAAAAACTTCCGTGGTGCAGCGAGATTTTTGCGGGAAGTATACGAGTTGTGTAAGGTAAGGGGTATTCAAGATTTCATTGCTTCAAAGGGAATCGAATGGTCTTTCATCCCTCCTTATACACCGCATTTCGGGGGCTTATGGGAATCCTCTATCAAATGTGTTAAAAGACTGTTAAAAAAGGTAGTGGATTCTGCACTACTTAACTTCGAGGAGCTTTACACCCTCCTTACTCAAATAGAGGCATGTCTTAACTCCCGCCCTCTTACAGAATTGTCGTCAGACCCGTCGGAGTTTGAAGCGCTGACTCCGGCACATTTCCTCATTGGTGGTCCAATTAATCAGTTTCCAGAACCTATGGACGACACTAAGGTCTTGCCGTTTTCACAACGGTGGAAACTTCTCCAGCGACTTAGAGGGCAGTTTTGGAATCGGTGGCAAAATGAGTATCTTCATCTACTCCAGCCACGGTCCAAGTGGTGGCGGTCTAAACCAAATCTGCGTGTAGGTGATCTTGTGTTAGTGAAAATGGAGAACGCCTACCCACTACAATGGACTCTCGGACGAATAGAGTTCTTGTCACCAGGGAAAGACGAGAAAGTCAAAGTGGTATCTGTTCGAACTAAATTAGGTATCATCAAAAGAGCTGTAACGAAGGTTTACTTGTTACCTACGGATCCTTCCAATTAGATGGTGTTGAAACCCCTCTGAGGTTTCAAGGGGGGCGGTATGTTTGGGTGTTAATAGGGTTTAACTTTATTGAACTCTAGTGTTTTAACCTTTATTAACTGCGTTACTTTATTTTTATCTTCCTCACTTTGTAATCTTAATCGTAATCGTAACTTTGATCGTGTGAGTTGTATTATACTGTGTTGTTGTTAGTTTTTAATAAAGAGCTTTACGTGAACCGAGTCGTCTTCCTTTTCGTGGCTGTGAATTGACTTCGAAGCTAGGCATACCGCTAGTCCCCCCTTTCCACCAATATTTTACCAACTTCATAACACCATTAAATTATTTTAATCACCACTTTTAAAAGCAGGTTCTTACGTATTATACCGTCGACCGTGCCACTTATTCAAAAACGTTATAGAATCTCATTGCCTTTTCTATTAATGTACCGCTGAATTAGACGGCAACTGAACGGTCGACGGGATAATACGTAAGTACCTAAAAGCAAAATAATATATACATAACTGTAAAATAGAATGTTGTCAGTGGGATTGTAGACTAGTTCTATCTAGTAACTCTTGATTTGTCATGCAAGCGAAAATTTCTTAAAATACTAATTTGTAGAAAAGCCTATGTTTCGTTGTTGGCCTACGGAATTTCACACTCCTCTCCCCTTAAAAAATTGCCCTGTGTTTGAAGATATGACGTTTTGGGCTAAGTCATGCTTTTTTGTTCTCTGTCCATACGAATGAAGAAGTTGCTGCTTTTGTAAAAATGTGTTTAGTAACTCCTGGGCCGACTATCACCTTGCGATCCTGCACACTTTGAATACGACCCCCTTAATTTTCCCATTTCCATTCAGGGCTTTTTATGCAAAAATACCCGTTCTAAAGAGTGAAAATCAAACTGGCATATATAAAAAATTTACACATTATCCTACACCTCCTGGTATCAGCTTTTTTCCTATCTCTGTGTTCCAGCGAAACACTCCAGTCTTGCTGCTAAGCATTATTATACTTCTACTTTTGTTTTAATTTCTCACATAACTAATATTTTTTTAATCTAAATAATTTGATAATCAAGAATCTAAATTCAGAATTTGAACATTTATTTTGGGAAATCATGATAATACATCACAAGACAAGCTTTCAACACTAAGTGTTAACTCCAACTCTCGAGCGTTGCCTCCAGCCATGGTCCGGTTTCGTCCTTGTTAGGACTCATCAGCACGGCATAGGAAGGCAACGCAAGAGAGCGGAGGACAAGTACTTGTCTAGCCGACTATTACAGCAAACGTGGTGACCATATTGAGTCTTCCACTCATCTGCTGGAATGACTTGGCATTCCTAGAACAATTAAATTCCCGAAAGGCCTTCTTGAAGTCAAAGTATATTTGAATCGCTTAATTCTGAAACGTGTCAAACGCTACTTTTTTCAAAAATGAGTTATTGGTGTCATGGGATTCTGTAGGGGTAAACGCACATTTTGAAGTAAGAATTATAAAAATAACGTGATTTTAAAATAATTTTCCAGCATGTTAAATTTCAGTTTTAGTGCAGAAACATGTCAAACGACGTCGCTTGACATGTTTCTGCACTTAAATTGCGGGGAATTTTGTTTATGCCGTCTCATCTGCAGCTTATTTGGGACTGCTGTTTTTTTATTTAATCGCATACAAACACTATAGGTGATTGGAAGAGTCATTCTTTAGAGGTTAGATCCATCAAGCCATTGTAAAAACCATATTTTTAAAGTTTTTGTACGAATCTCAAGACTAAGGACGTTTTGGTAGCTATATATTTAAAATTTCCATGCTTTTGGCCCTTTATTACATCCATGTCATTGAGATTATTGATCTATGAATCACTTTATTAAAAGGGGACATTAAATCTATACATCAGATCATAATATTGAACTAATTATATTATTTTGTAGGATTTTAAAGCAAAACCGTTTAACTGTCCACAAAGTTACATCTGAACAACTATCTAATTGTCTTCGAAGATGTCTATATTAACATTTTGAAATGGCTGATCATTATTTTTGAGTCTAGAGTTGAAATCATTTATAAAAAAGGTATTTATACATTTACTAACCGAAAGAGAAAAAAATAAGAATTCTATAATAATTTTATGGGTTAGTATTTAATAAATAAATGTTATTTTCAACTAATACTCCTACTATTATTAACAAATCCTTAAATAAATTAGAGTTAAGTTATGAAAATAGGCTTGATTACTCTGTTTACTGAAGAAACCTGTCAAATGCAAATATTTCAATAATTTTGTATGAAAAGAATAAAAACATCAAAAAAAATCTTTTTGACATCTCATTGAAGTTTCGTTCTATCTCTTTTAGTTTTAACTTCCTTATTTTGCAGCTAGGGTCGCTGTAAGCCTTCTCAATGGATTCAGCATTGTCACTTACTAGGAAAAAAACCTTTCTTGAAACGTTACCCTAAGAAACGTTGGTTTCAAACAAAAGCCTGAAATAAAATTTCTAAATACGCCACTAAACAGAGTTTAACGAAGAAAAGAATAAAATCATGGTTTGAATTTAATAATCACAAACCTGTTTTAATTATTAAAATTTGAGGAAATTCGCAAAAATCTGGCATACGGTTTTACTCCGATAACAATCATTAATTTTTGATTAAAATAATTTCGATCAAAAACTCATTCAACTTTTCGAAGAGAGGCATGCTCTTCGGTATAAATTATCAGAGCAATCGAGGTATCTCTCTCCATTGGCGATTTGGCGATCTTTCGTGCAACAAATATGATTTTTATATTTTTAAAGCAAAATAAAAAATCAAGATATTCATTAAAATAACGACCACCAGTAATGATTACGATGCGAATTTTTCTTTTCTGATCGCCAAACGATGATCCGTATTTGATGAAAAGCGCTGTCTGATTTTTAAATGTGTCAAATAAAAATTTCTATCTTAGTTTTTTCTCCATAATTGTCTCACTTATTTCAGAAACATGTTAAACGCCACTTTTTATAAAAATTAGTAAGGAAATGTTATTTTCCACTAAAATTACTCTAAAATTAGAGTTAAGCTATGCAAATAGGCTTACACACTTTGTTTATTGCAGAAACCTGTCAAATTCAGAAATTTTAATAATTTTTTTTCGCAAAGAATGATTTGTTAAAACAAATTATCAAATAGTAAAATATTCAAATGCGGTCTACTTCATGAAAAAAAAATATTAAGCACCTACATTAAAATTAGTGAGTGTCTATACAGTTTTTCTCGATGTGTTTCTGAAATAAGTTATTCAATTATCAAACTCTTTAATAAATCAGAGTTTACATCGAATAAAACTCGTTTCCGGGCTGTTGCCAAACTCGATGTCGTAATGTTTGATGAACTCTCTCCGGGGACGAGGTTCTCGCAAGGGGGGAGCTACTTTGTCTGCAGCTATATTTAGCGAATCTTCCAAAAGCCCGAGATTTAATTTTAGTTTCTTTCACTTAAGTTCGTTTCACCGTCATGGCCTCGTCACGGGAATCCAACATCTAGTGAATGAATCCTCTTCACGATCCTGGGGTACCGTTTCTGCCGCAGTAAAAATACAATCGTGCGTCGAGATAGCAGCGCTTTCCAACACAATTAGATCGTTTAGTTTTTTAGAGAATGAACGCATTATAATTTTTGATTCGATGTTTTATAAAGTTCTTTTGGTGCATTCTCTATAATCTATATCATTGGCTTTTTTCCATGCGTTTATTAAAAAACTTTTTTACTTCAGGAAGGATTTATTAACAGAGCTAAAAATAACATGTTTTCATAAATTGAAATTTTACAGTTTAAGTTGAGGAAAAGGTGTAAATACGGACATTGTGGCTATGGGCGACTTTAGATGTGCTGTGCCACCTTGTTGATGTAAAATAGCAGAGAGCAGTTGAGGCCATTCTTCAAGTAGTGTGGGTGCCAAATTTTTTTAATATTTATTTTGCATTTCTGTATCATTTTTGTATTTAGTAATTAATCATTGTTTTGCCTTCTATCATTTATACTCTATTCATTTAGAATTGGCGCTTGAGAAATAGTGCTTTCCCCCAATCTAGAAGCGTAACCATACCATAGTTATGCTTTTCGAGCAGCCAAGTCTTCTTCTTCACTTCGACGAAGATAGTTGCTATGGTTACCGATCGGTGGTGGGGGAAGGAAATATTTTCAAGCGCCAGTTCAAAATGAACAGAGTATAGTAAACTTACTAGTTATTAAAGCCAAAAATCTAGAATTTTTTCTAAACGATGGGGCACTTTTAGAAAAAAAATGGTTTCACCTTTACTTCTTTTTAACATTTTTAAGGTGTCTTTCTAAAAAAAGTGAACTCAAATTTGTTTTTTTCTCAAGCAATAAGTATTATATTAAGTTATAATAGTCGTGTCTCCAGCAAAGGGAATTAAATTACGTTGACCAACTTAATACCTGATAAACAATAACTGTAAAATAGGATATCCTTTTTAAATCTTCGGAACGCATAAAATTTCCCAATTTTTGTTACAGGTCTCTTGATTTTAAACGTTTATAACAGTAGAAAATACTTTAAACAATTAAGAGGTGACTGTTATCCACAGTAATTAAACAGTCGAAAGTCATTGGTAAGGACATAACTCAATCCTTTCTTGCTCAATGCAATCAAGTAAATTGTTGTTTTACTCTTCACTCTCCACTTTCCTTCAGTAAAGAGAGATTCCTCGGCGAGGCTCACTCAAGATGAACATTAAAAGCGAAACATAGTAAATGAGCATTGGGGTTAATTTTGCGTATATGTCCAGATAAAGAGATTGGGGATGAACATATATATGAAAAATATATCTATAAAAATTATTCTTGCTTAATTTTAATGGCGGAAAGGCCGGAAAGTACCAAATTATGCAAATTTAACCTTGGCCAATGTTGTAGACCAAAATAACAATTAAAGTATTTCACTCTTTTTTTACTCACGACATTAAGAAAAACAGTTGAACAGCTGAGAAAGAAGATATTATATCATATAGCGTCACAGGGGGGAAAGTGGGTTACCCCCCTCAAATTAAAATATGTACAGAAGATTTAACACTTACTCGCATTGATTATGTTACAGTTTGTCACACTGATGGGTATTCCATATATTTGATTTTTGTTAACTTCTTTTTAAGATTATAGAACTAATATAAAAAGGAATCCCAGAATGGATTTTTTGGAGAGTTCAAGATACATTTTTAAAAGAAATATTTCCAGCTAAGTTTTCATTATATTTTTATATTTATTTAAATGTTGTGCAAATTTAAACTTAAAATACATGCTGCAATTTTAATTTTTACAAAATTTTTAATTTATAAGTGCTTAAGAGGAAGGGACCCACTTACCCCGTAAATTTAACCTAAAAGGGGTAAGTGGGGACCCCATTTTATGGAATAAAGGGACAACTTTTACTCACCACTTCAAAGTTTATTGAAAAATTAATAATAGTTCAATCAACAATGTATACCAATTTTGCGTTTTAATTTAAGTTATGGTGATCAAAGTAAAATATTTTATCCTTAGTGTTCATGCTCATTTAGTGTTTCCAATTTATTTTTATCTTACAATGCTTACTACTGGGCCAAAATAAATCTTAATCAACCTTATTATTTTCTTTCAACTCTAATTTATATGTTATATTAAGACATATCCCTTTCGATTTTCAAAAAATTCTATAAAATAGAGGAGAGTGGGGTAATAAGAAACATTAAAAATTCCACAAGATTCTCCTTTAAGTTTATGAAGCTGATATTTTTACAGAATGTTTGCATCATTAATAGCTTTCTTTGAAAAATAACGAACTTTTTAAATAAAAGGGGAAGGGGAGTTTTTACTTGTTTCTTATTACCCCAAGCGACTGTATCTTATTACCCCGTTTGGGGTAATAGGAAACAAGCCAGTTATTTTGCTAACTAAAACAATTAAAGATCAAATGAAGGTATTAATATGATCTCTAAAGAGTATTTTATAACCCCAGTAATTTTCAAAAATTTTCATTAAAAACCTTTCGATATATGCCTTGTTAAAAATTAGTCTTAAGTAAAGTACAAGTTGAAAGTTATAAGCAACGCTATATTTTTATACAAAATATTTGAAAATCATGACAAAATTAATCAAAGAGTGTTTCTCTTATTTCGTTCTGTGATACTAATAGGTTATTCTCCCCCAAAATCAACTAAATTTTTTTGCAAGCTCAGTTTTTTAAGGTCGGTTCCACTTCCTCTGTATAAACTCAGCGCTACCCCATTTCTTCAAGTTTGAATGGTTCAGGAAGTTTATGAAGACATCCTCGAACATACTCCCTACCCCCTGCGTTTCAATATTGTTTTTAATAAATTTCACGGAAAATTAAATATAAAAAACCGACTTTATTTTTTAATTTACTCACCATAACTTAAACGTAGAATTTATATAAACCATCGATCGAATTACTTATAACTTTTTCAACAAATTTTAAAGTGGTGAGAAAGGTTGTCTTTCAACCCATCTATTTCAGGAAAATTAAGTAGAAATAAAATTAATTGAATTTAGAGTTTAACTTGATAAATGAAATAAGAGCAGTAAAATATTAATATAATAAAGAGAAAAATTCGTTAAATTAATTTTCATGCACAAAATGCTAAAGTGTTTCTTATTACCCCATAATTTTGATTAAATGGGGTAATAAGAAACAGGTCACTTTTAAGAACGATCCACAACCCTAAATTGAAGAACAAAAGGTGAATTATGTAGCCCGTTTAACCTCCTTAAAAGTTCACTAATAAAATTCCCTAAGAATTTAATAGTAAAAACAAGATAAATTCAAATAGTTGAAAAAGCATGACTTTAGGTGGATGATTTGCTGACCTGATTATTTCAAACGGGAATTTTTCAATGAAGTAATCATTCTAAAACGATAATTTTTTTATGGGATATAGAGTATGTCTTGAAGATATATTCTTTGATTTTTTTTCAAATTTTCACGCCCACACACAAAGCTGCAAATTAAATGTTTCTTATTCCCCAAATTTCTTATTACCCCACTCTCCCCTACTTATTGTGTTTTTCATTCTATTGTTACCTCTCATACTGATTGTAATGTGAGTAGATTTCTCTAACATGGATACAGTTACAATAAAATATTTTTCATTGAAAATTTCTGTACTTTATCAAAAAAGACCCAACTACTTCCTTTTAAGTTTTGCTTGCTTCAAATATATATAAAGAGTGGGTGACCCACTTACCCCTTCTCTTGGGGTAAGTGGGTCACCCATCTCATTTTTAAAAAAAACACCCGTTAAGAGAAATGTTAAGCATTATTTTAGAAAATAATATTAAAATTGTGTTTATTAATATAGTCTTAAGTGAAAAATGTCAATACTGTTAAATTTAACCCTATCAAAATTTTTCTAATAAGCTCCAAAAATGCACTGTCAAAAAGGGGTCCCACTTACCCCAACCAACCCTATGTTCAAAATACTGTGCACAATAATTTTTTCATTGTTATCAATGAAATTTGTATATACCTTTAAAAATAACAGATTTTCATAATTTTGTAAGCTGTCGTTTTAATTATTTGCATTTTCAATAAGCGGGCTTAACATTTTTCTGCAGATAAGTTATTCTTAAATGGAGCTTTGAAATAAATAAAACTAATTAAAATTTATTTGGTTTTTAGACTCATTAGAGCTTTACCGAACCTCAACAACAAACAAAGTAATCTCCGAACTATGACCATGACCTTTGAATTTGAAGAAAAATGTCTTGAATAGAGTCATGAGAGTAATGTGTAGTATGATAACTGATCAAACTGAATCCATATTTAAAACCATATATGGATGTAGAAAATTAACTAGAAAAAGGAGAGGAAAAAAATCTGTTTGAGGGCTATTCCATATGAACAGGGACATGATCAAGAAAAATGAAAAAATAAAATAATGAAATTTTCTAATTATTTTAGGGAATAATTATGCAGTATTGATCTAATTGTGTTTTGCATTGCTTAAATTTTGTTTAAAATTATTTTTATCGGAATGTCAGCATTTAAAGTCAATATTTAGGAATATTTGTTTTAAAGGTTAATTTGTTAATGAAAAATGTATAGTTTATTAAGAAAATTAAAAATAAATTAATTAGTTTTTACAACTTATTTGTTAAATATACTCATAAACTTTATAGTAAAAATGAAATAAAGTGTTTAAATCAATTTAATTATATTTATATTCATGAATAACTGAACGCTTATACACATGTAGCGTGAGTTACGAAGTACTGTAGCGTGAGTTACGAACAGCTCTCTATATTTTATTTTATTTCTGATTTTCTTAAGCATTCCCAGTAAAACTGTTTGCTATTTTAGAATAAAGGAAGTATATTCAAACACCTGACAAGCATATAGAATTATTGAAACACTATTTAAGCAGAAAAACAAATTTGAATTTTATACTCATAAATCCATGTCTTTTTCTTGTAGCGTGAGTTACGACTCTATTTTAATTAATATTTAAAAAACTAAAATTCTTAAAAGATTCGCAATACTTATTTTAAATTATTAACATAAATTTCAATATGTATGATTTTTTTAGAAAGAAAATATTAGTTATTTCTATATTTAAAAATTATTTGAAATTGCAATTTTGAAAAAAATGTAGCGTGAGTTACGGTGGAATTGCCCTTGAATGAAGGTGAAATAGAAAAAAATATGTTTGAAATCATCCTGTATCCGACATCATCCGGTATGAACTAGGGAAATATGAGGGATTTTTCTTTGAACTGCAGTAATTTATTTAACCGCTTCCTTTACAATTTTTTTAATTGAAAAAAATCATCACATTTTTTTATTTCATTAATAAATACAAGGAAACCAAACAAAACAAAATATGTACCGTAAAATGGAGTAACTTTGGCCCAAGCATCGAAAAGTGTTTCTAAGTGTTATATCTGTATGAAAAAATTAAATTATCACGTAATTAAGGCTAGACCAAACAGGTGAAATTGTTGCCTTGTTATTCCTAAAATACGATCACTAAGAATGTTCCAACTAGAGTAGTATCAAAATGTCGATTTTTGTTAACCTTACAACTTTTCTTTGGAAAGGCAATAAAAAACATGATTCAAAACAGCTAGGTCTTATTTTTCTGTTACTTATGAAGTCCTCTAACAGTTTTTAATACCATTATTTTGTTTCACTGCGTTGCTTCTAAATTATTTAAGTTTTATTAGGTTGGGGTAACTTAGGGCCACGATTTGGGGTTACTTTGGCTCAACGGTATCTGCTGAAATAAATGAAATACTCATTGAGTTCAAAGAAGCAGTGGTTTAGTATGGTTGAGAAACTATTCTAAACACGAAATACATTCAAATTATAAGATATAAAGCCTTAAATATAGTATGGTGAAGATAGCATCATTATTGTAAAATCGATGGTGTTCGAAGAAATATCAGTTCTTTGTTTCAAAAGTGGATTTTTCTCCTCAATTTAAACAAGCAATTTATCAAAATATGTACTACCTAGGATGTTAACATACTGTTAACTGTTCATCTGTTTTTCCATTAAAAAATTATTTGGTAACTCCAAAATTAAATCAGTTTTGTGTAAGAAAACATGTTTTGTTGCTTTAGTTTCTTATAAATTAACCTTAAAATCAACTTGGAATAGATTTTTATTATTTATAGGTAACTTAGCAACACATCTAAATAGTTTAGCATTGGCTAAAAGGATTTCAAAGCCTTAATTTTGGGGTTTTTGAGGTCTGGGCCGAAGTAACCCCAATTCAAAGTAACTTTGGCCATTAAATTCAATGAAAATATTTAAAATTTTTAAAATCACCCTTTAAAAGCGGTTTATATTGAAACTGAACATCTCTAAAACATAAGCCACTGACTTTGTCAAATTAACTACTTTTATTTGCTTTTAAGGCGAAAAAACCCCACTCCATTTGGGCCAAAGTAACCCTATTTTACGGAAGGTTTTAAGTTAAATTTTTAATTTTTTACTGGTGTAAAAGCATTTAGTTTTAATATTAGTTAACTATTCCGAGTTATCTCGGGCAAATAAAAAAAAGTTAAATATTCGTCTTTGAATGTAGGTCATCCCGAAAGTTTTGTCGCTCTTGGGAGCATCTGTATACAATGTATTTTTTGGTACTTTTCCATTACGGTAAACCAGTAAAGTACTTCTACTTCTATCTAAAGCCAATTTGGCGAATTTTGGCTCTTTTTTTGTTGGCTCACTTTTCCAGCTTTCCTAGTTTCTACGATTAATAAGATTTTGTTTACTTCAAGTTGCCATTAATTGAAAACTTTCAAAATTAAAATTCAAAGGAATTTAACTTTAATTTTAAGTCACATTAAGATTGCACGGAAGATCTTATTTATTTCATGAATTGAAACTCATTTTATACTACTTTTGTAGAGCGGCGGTAGAATTTCCAGCGATCTAGATTCCTGCAAATGATCATCCGGATCTTTCTATTAGAGGGTTAGGAGTAGCAATCCAGTAATTTAATAAGGATGATTGTGATCAAACTCTCCGGATGCCTCAGAAAAAATTTAACTCTAAGTTAAATTTTCCACACTTGTTATAAATACTTAAAACTTTAATTGTTTTAGGGAAGTAGCCAGTTAATTTTAATTTAAAAATCTTAACTTTAGAAAACAGGCAAAATTTTGAGCAGAAAAGAAATGAAGTAACATGTTATCATAGATTTAAGGAAAGCCCAGTTGTCGATCAGTTCCCAAAATCAAGCCAAGATGCCAAATTGACGGTAGATAAAGTTACAGTTTATATTGGTATCACATAATGGAAAAGTGTCAAAAATATCTTATAAACAGATGCTCCCAAGAGCGACAAAACTTTCGGGATGACCTAATAGTTTTTGAAACAACGCCATCATTTCAACAAACATCATTCAAACAACACCAACACCATCATTTTCACGAGCTGCCGGCAAATCGTCCGAATCCGAATAACTTGAACTATCGTCTTCAATACGGCTACAAACAGAAGAATCACTTTCATTATTTTCAATGTCTTCCTCTAAAAAAATTACACTGTTCAACAATGAAAAAATTTCCTTGATGAAAATAGTCATTTCTTATAGATTTTGGGTCGCTGAATACGAAAATCACCATTAAAATTCTCAACTGACTCAGGATTTTAGGGGAACAGCCCCTCCCCCTTTTTACGTTTTTCGACGACTTTATAACTTTAAACTCGATTTTCAGGGTCAAAAACATTGCTTTAGTCTTCAAATTGCCCCCAGGGGACAAGAAAGGTTCAAATAATTAAAATATGATAAATTTATAACAAATGAATAGGTTTAAGGGGTAATTACCCCCTAAAACTGCAAAATAATAGCTAAAAATTATAAAGGATTTTATACGCTATTTTTTCCTATTACTTTTTACTCAATTCACGTGTAAGGGTCCTAATCCTTCCCCAATGACCCAAATTTGATGAAAATATGCAGCAAAGATTTTTACTAAAAGCGGTTGAGGCGAGAGCGCCCCCAAAGCACCCACGGAAGGGTTCAATGCCACACTCAGAGTTAAACTGTGCTGTACTAAAAAAATTTGAAGCCACTAACTGAATTTCAGCTGATTCTTGTGTAAAATGATCTTTTGAACTCAAATATGACCCATTTTCCTCTATCACCATCAGTTTTTAAGGGGATGCCCCCTGATTGTTATCCACAGCCGTGCATCTATTAACATCTTGAAACATGGAATCCTCACTCCCTAAAACCGGTCAGTTTTTAAAGAACTGAAGAGTTTCTATTTAGGATGGACCCAAAATATAAGAAAAACGACATTTGTAATCTTTTCAAAATCATCAATATTAATTCCTTAGCTCGCGAGCGCCTTCGCGATCTTGGAAGTCTTCCGAACTCTTCCGCGGGGGCTTCTGGGAGGCTAACACCTCAGCCGCTTTTAATAAAATGTATTGCTGCATATTGTCATCAAATTTGGGTCCTTGGGGAAGGGTTAGGACCCTTCAAACGGGAATAGTGTAAAAAATAAGAGGAAAAATAGCGTATAGAAACCTCTATAATTTTTAGCTATTTTTTTGTGTTTTTAGGGGGGTAATTACCCCTTAAACCTATCCATATGTTATAAATTTCTCATATTTTATTAATTTGAGCCTTTCTTGTCCCCTGGGGGGCAATTTGAAGACTAAAACAATGCTTTTTGACCCTGAAAATCGAGTTTAAAGTTATAAGTCGTCGAAAAACGTAAAAAGGGGGAGGGGCTGTTCCCCGAAAATCCTGAGTCAATTGAGAGTTTTAATGGTTATTTTCGTATTCAGCGACCCAAAATCTATAAGAAATGACTATTTTCATCAAGGAAAAAATTTTGAAGGTCAAATTTGTTGAACAGTGTTATTTAAATAATTCTCTCTAATTCTGCTTCACCCGAGTTATCTCAGGATAATAATTAACGGCAATATAGACGAACCCGAGATAAGTAGAGATAGTAAGGCAAGCGGTTAACTTATACGTAATTATCCCAATTATGAATATACGGCAGTTAATGAGAGAGAGAAAAGATGGAGAAAGAAGGGGAAATGAGAATGTGGGGACCTGTAGAGAAAATTAAAAAGTAAGGAGAGGAGCATGAAGGAAAGAAGGGAGAAAGACCGAAAGAATGAGGGAGAATAAGATATTGAAGAAGGAGAATAGAGGAAAACCCAGGTATTTCCCGGAACAACGTTTTGATGCGTTTCGGCAACTATTTATGAAATCGGTGATTTTTTTTAAAATTTAAAGTACACGAATTTGCATGCACTATTTGGCTGTTACAAGCTTTTTTAATCTAGTGATTATTTTAGGCTTTTTTATGAGTGATTCTTTTAATTTAGTCAATAAAGAAAACTAAGTAACATTAATTTGAACAGAAAAAAATGCAACCTAGACAGTAAAAAGAAAAAAAACAGCCGTCATGTAGGTATCAATCTTAGCTGCAATTACAAAATTTAACTCTTGAAATTGTTTGCAGTTATAAATTTTGAATTATAGTGATATTATGATGGTTCCAAATTTTTCATATTTTCTTTTTAAATTTCTAAGACATAAGAATCCCATTTTGATAAAATAGGCAGAAGATTTATTTGGGAACAGCCAAAATAAAGATACTGCAATTCAGAATTAAAAGCTCCAGAGTGATGGAGAACCCAAGCTGAAATCCATTGATTACGTATTACGGCTCTTAAAAAAGGAAGGAAAAAACAAGATAAAAAACTTCGTCTTCTTCCACGGCTGACAGACGATCTATTACATAACAGTATACAAACCTTCAGGGCTAATATTTACGTGTAGATGTGCTGCCATCTAAGAGCAAAATATAAAACTTTCTTTACATTTTCAATTAGTATTTTTTGCTTCTGTTGGTGTAGTTTTTATTCCTGAAACATGATCTTAAAAGATCCTACAGAATTCACTATTTTAATATTTTTTCTTTCTCACATCCTCAAATCTATTAAAAAATGAGAAAAAATGGTTGGGGAAATTTAAAACAAAAAGTCATATTTTCTCTTCTTTCAAAAAAAAGAAAGAAAAACATTTGCCGAAAAAATTTACCAGCTTGAAATAAAAAAAGTATTTGTAGAGTTAAATTATTGAAGAATTAAATCCTAAGTTACCTGTTCTATGGTCGCCCTGAATTGTGTCTGTGTCTGAATCTATTACTCAATAAAAAAGTGGAAAAACTGTGGAAGTAAACATATTATTATATCTGTTTCTCACAGTTTTCTAATGTAAAAGGATTTAAAAGGAAAGACATTACGCGTATTTATATGAAATTTACACATTTATATGAAATATCTCCTCTGGCCACAAATAACTTTATTATTTACTCCGTATTTAATTTTTTTATATTTTAAAAATCTATAACGTAACTAATTGTAACAGTATATATTTTTTGAAATAAAGATGTAAATGGGATTGTTAATTTTAATGGTTTATGGTTTTTTAATGATTTAAATGGTTTTGGAAACACTTGTCCGTGAACAAAAATACAGAAGTCATTCAGAACTTTCATTTTCCTCCGAGTACCGAGAGGAAAATGAAAGTTCAGCCGGAACAAACGAGAAGATGCTGCCATCTATATCTACTCCCTAAAATCCAAAAATCAATCTCATAGTACACTATTCTGAAACCACAGGAATTTCTTACGAAATTCCTATATAAGAATCTTAAAACGCAACTTTTTTATATCTATAAACAGATTTTTATCCATGTTGTAAGAGTTTTAAGTATCTTTTCATGGGAATAAAACATTTGTTACGTATGTTATATTCCTTTTCCATCAATAATATTACACTCCTCGGCTCCTCGTTATCCTTGTCTTCTCAATATCTGTCGCTAAATTTTACACATCTTTTAATATGATCCTTCTCATTCCCATAACATCCTCTCGTCCTATCCATCTCTCTTTAGCCCCTCCATCCTTGTCATCCACTTCATCTATCATCCCATCTTGTTATTCTCATTTGCCTAATTCTTTCTGTATGCTATTGATTCTCTCTTCTTCCTTTATTCGAGAATTTTATCATTTTCTTCATCCACTTCATCTTTCCCTATCTCATGCTCATCTTCATCCATCAAATTCTCTCCATCCTTCTTATCCATTTCATATCCCTCAATTTCTCTTTAACCCTATCATCCTTTCCCTTCATCTCATCCTTTTTCTTCTTTTTATCATTTTCTTATATCCCTTCTTTTCATTCTTTCAGTTTCTTTCTCTATCTCATACTCATCTTCTCCGTCGAATTATCTCCATCCTTCTTATCCATTTCATATCCCTCAATTTCTGTTTAACCTTATTATCCTTTCCATTGATCTCATCCTTTTTCTTCTTTCTTCTATCCCCTCCTCTCATCTGCTCCGTTCTTTTCTCTATCTCATGCTCATCTCCTCTATCATCGAATTATCTTCATCCTTCTTTTCATTTCTCAATTTCTCTTTAACCTTATAATCCTTACCATTCATCTCATCCCTTAGCTTCTTTTTATCCTTTTCTGCTATCCCTTCTTCTCATGCCCACCGTTTCTTTCTCTATCTCATACTCATATTCTCATCCATCTATTTCTCTCCATCCTTTTTATCCATTTCATATCCCTCAATTTCTTAAGCTTATTATCCTTTCCATTTATTCCATCATTTTTTATCATTTTCTTTATCCATTCTTCTCATCCGCGCCTTTCCCCTCTTTATCCCTTCTTATCATTCGCTCAGTTCCTCTCTTTATCCCTACACTCCTTTTTATCCTTCACATTTACTTCATACCTCTTATATCTGCATCTATCTCATTCCCTCATACCTTTCATTTTCTATACTAGGGAGCTACCGCCCCCAGCTCGCTATCGCTCGCCAACCCCCGTTAACTGCTGACGCAGAAACTTTTGGACCGCATCGCAATTCCTCACAAAACCCAGCTCACTGCACTTACTCACTTTATAAAACATTCTTAAACAGGGGTAGTACTTCTCCGGGGTATTCTTTTAAAAATGGCGGATTCAGTGGAGGAATTTTAAAAGTTTCTTTATGGTAACATGAATTGGCGGATAGCCTTATAATTCCAAGAAAATTAACAACAGAACAATGTAAACATTCTTTTACCTATTTCCCCAAGGTAATATTTTTTTCACAGATGCACTGAAACATCTCGAAATAAATTTAACTTTCTTAAAATTTGTAATGATTGGCTGTGAAAAATGTAGTGATTATCGTAAACATCGCAAAAATTTAGAATTTTATCTTCATGAGAACAAAAACGTCAAAGTTGTGTCAGTTTCATAGCAATGACACCGAATGTTTAGACTTCCAACTTTTTCAATTTTTATCTTTATTTCTAAAACATTCACCCGTGTTATCTAGTTGTTTTGGCATTATGAAATAAAGAGTTAAATTTTACTACCTTAAAAAACATACATGCAAAAGGGTATAAAAATAATAATTATTGTAAATATATATGCAAAAGTTCAAAATTTCCGAAAGCGTGTATATATTTTATTGTAAATTGTGATTAGGTTGCCACAACGCTAAAGATAAATATAAAAATATTAATTTGTTATTATTTAAAAAACAAAGATAAATTAATTATACATAAGTTTTAAATATAATTAAAACCGTTTGAACAACAAAAATATAAATTGTTAAAAATAACCCAAAATATATTTTTTAAATTCGTGTTATAAATAGAAAGATGATTGTTTAATCCATCTATTTGAATATTAAAAAACCAGTGAAATATGTTTTCAATTGTTTTAAAATTCATAGTTTCTTGCTTTGTAACTGCGACCTTATCCGAAATCTAAAAAAATGGAAATATTTCAAAATTGAGAATTTTTTTTAAAAAATCTAATAGCCTACTCGGAAATCCGGAAAGAATCCGAACATTTTGATACCAGATATGTGTCATTAGGTTCAGTAATTAAAAAGTTTTTCTCTGGAAACCGTTAGCCAAAAACGTTTTTTTTTTAGAATAGAGAGATTCTTCATCCACTCCATATCCATAGGCGAATTAATGAGAGGTCATCGAGAGGCAATGCCCCCCCAAAAAAAATTAGGAATTTATTGTCTTTTTGGTAAATCATATTTCTGGGGGGAATGGAAAGCTTGCTACTACAAGGTTTAAAGGGTGCCCCCAGGTTGTCCCGCCTGAATCATCTCATGCCCATCTCTGTCTTCCTCTTCATCTCTCGCTCTTTTTCCTCTCCATATGTAAAACACCCAACAGTTCCACCAGACTCGGCAAAAACGTTTCAAATAATTGTTTTATTTTGGTTGCAAAAAAGAAATGAGATTTTCTTCAAAGTTTGACAGAGTTTGATATAAGACATTTTCATATGTGTTTAAAGGGGAAAGTTGGCCGGGAGTAAGGTAAATATTAATACCTTTTTTTCCTGGGTTTTACTCTATTTTAAATATTTACCCAAATTATGTTTTTTTTCAACTTAATAACATTATGCAAAACAAAAACTAACTTCCGTTAAAAATTATGCTTGATGGCAATTAAACTTTAATTTGATCATGGTTGAAAGGTCGTAAGGTATTAATAGCAAGAAAGGTCCGTAGATTCAATTTAGTTCCAAATGATCCGTGTATTTCTGTGAGTTTGGAACTCCAGTCTAAGAGAAAAAAATTCGAAAATCCTAAATTCTTTAAGTATTAAATAAAAAACTGAAAAGAACTGCTTAATTTTTTATTGCATTTATTTTACATGAATATGACAAACACATGGTAATACCAACATGAAAACTAAAAGAAATTAAATAACAAAAGGTATTGGTTTTCCAATCATGAATCATACTCCAGCGCCGGGCCACAAGTCATCATCCATGCATTCATCGTAAAAGATAATAATCCACAGGATTTATCACTCTTTAGTTTGGTATACATTGTATACAAATATGCACTTATATCACACTTCTTATAAGTTGAGAAGCAAAGCTGCAGAATTGTTTTTTCCTTATTTTACTGAAATCGCTCAATTTCCAGCGTCCTCGTAAGAGCTGTGCTTGCAGTGTATTATGATTGTCCTAAAAAACATTTGGGTTTAAATTTATGATGCATCACAAAAGGTCTGTAGTGTTGTGAATAAAGACAATTGAAATTTGTTTTATGCGGTAGTGATTCCGTCTTTTCATTAACAGTTATGCTTTGTACAACTTGTAAATCACATGTCAATAAAACTAGAAGTAATGCGGTAGAGCGTCTTTGAAACGAATAAAAAGTGCTAGGGAATGTATAGAAGATAAAAAGTGAAAACAAAAATTATGCTTTATTAGTTTCGTGTCTGCCTAATAATTTATAACGATAGTTTAATCTTCAAATTAAATTAATATTAAACAACTAACTTAAAAATTAAGTTATTCTTGATCTAATGAAAACTTTTCAATAAAAATTTTTTTATTGTCTCCAGACTTTCGCATTATTAATAATGTCCGGGCAATGTGATAAATTCAACGAAATTTATGAATGAAATTAATCACTTTGCCCGCTTCCACTCTGGGCATTATTAATAATGCCCAATTAATCACTTTGCCCGTAACATATATAGTATATCCGGTGTTTTTTTCCTATCATGACTACTTTTAATTTGCGTCATGAATTTTTCTCCGGTTTTCATATTTTTTATAAATTAATTATGCTATAGACTAAAAAATAGTGCTGGGACAGCATTTGTCCCGCTATAGAAAATCTTATTTTACTGAATTTTTCTCAGCATATGTTTAGACCTTGATGAATATTTTGAATACCTTTGTAAATTTTTAACGTCTACCGTCCACTGCTCGCTATCACATCCGAACCCCTCTTTTTGCACCATACATAAGCGTTTTACATACTATAGATAATCTCTAAACTTAACCTATAGAAATTTCATTAGAAGCGAAAGAAAATGTTATTTAATATTTATTAAACACATCAAAAAATAATTGTAAAATATATAATAAATTAGAAACTCTCTCTCTGGGGCAAGTAAAATAATAGTTTTTCGTTATTAGGTATTTAATTGTTAAATAAATAATTTACATTTATGTTTATTTTTTATTTTTATAATGGAAAAAAGTTGCATTAAATTTTAAAAAAGCATAAAAATATACCTACCGGACACCAAATGCTATTAGTCCAACAGATAAAACAATGCTCAGCAAAGGATCCAAAAACCATATACTTTTATTCTGCATGTAGGCAACGTCGCTTATTATGATGACTAAAGCAAAGAATCCACTCAAAAAGGAGTTTAAAGCTGGGGAAAAAATTGGAAATTTTTAGATGAAGAATTTTCATTTGTTTATTTTCTCAATAAATCTTAATTATTTTTGAAGTCTTAGCAACGTATCAAACTCAAGTTTATACCAACGTATGGATAGTGTTTACAGTTTTAGAAATATAGTAACTACAGATTTGGATAGCTTAAGCGGCGATGTTTTTTACTATTTATTAAAAACGGAATTATATTGCTAAAACAACTGTGAAACTTTTAAATAACTATTTTTACAGTAAATATAATATATATAAAAGCATTTTACCATCTAAATACAAAGTTTCACTTTGTAATTTTCTTGCCAAAATAAGTTTTGAAACTCCTAGTAAAAGACAAGCAACGCATCCCACAGCCGAAAGAATAACGAGCACTGTAAACTGCAAAAGAAAACACTTGAAGTATATTTGAAACATAAAATTCCTTCTTTTGATGTGTTTTCAAATTATGTATTGAAATAGGATAAGTTAGTCAGATGGTAAAAAGACCACTATGTAAAAAATTACATACATTTTAATGTTTTTTTACTCAAAATTGAATATTCTTTGAACTAAGCTATTTTAAAACCAACAAATAAGTACTCTAAAACCATGTAATTGTTATCTATGAAAATTTAAACAAACACTATGGTTTCTATAAGAGATTTTACCATTTTAATCAAAACATATTATTTACTTTGATAATATGTTAAAAATATTACAATGAAAATGAACTGAATATGTTGGCATTAACTAAAATGGCAAGCCCGTTCTTATGGCACTCATCGACTTGATTAAAAATGTTGGTGATAAATTTCATTACATTTATAATTTAACTAACTTGGAAGACATTTACAAAAAATTACATATACTATGATTATACTCTCTGATATATTTGATATATTTATATAGTATAAAGTCAACTTCTTTATAAAGTAAGAGCCTAAGTCACTTTAAAAATACAAAAACCATGAGAAAACCATGCTTTCATTCTCAATTCTTTATTATGAATGAAGAGTTTTTCATGCTTACCCATTTAGGAACTTCTTTTGTGTACAAAAAGTAAATGCCTTCTAAAATGACACCAACTCCAGCAAATACGAACAAAGCTCCTAAGCTAATGCAAGCTCTAAATTAATAAAATAAAAAAATCTTATTAATATAATGTAATAAAATTTTTCATTCTTTAATACGAGAAAATATTTTATTAAATAAAATTTTATTAAATGCAATTTTTTTTAAGTCCAAAATTAACAACTTTTGATGTAGACATAAGAAATTATTAGGAAAAATATAAAATGCCTTCAAATTAATTTCAATAACCCTAGTTTTATTTTACGTAAAAGTTCATTTGATACTTAAATTTCTGTTATTTTGGTGAATTTTATTAAAGTTAAGAATTTTCATTATTATTTTTGCAGGGCCAGATAAAATATCTTTCGCTGCAGACTGAATAACAGTTCATGTTTGGTGGACCGGTGAATTTCAAAGAAATCCAGGAATTTCAAGTATGTTTTATTGTGTGTTTCAAAACCTAACACAACTTCAAAAATTATTTCAATGGCACTTATAAAAACTACGATTTTGTTTAGGAATTCAGACAAGGTTGAAATATAAAAAACTGCAGTTTAACAGTTAGAAGGTAGTTAAGAGTAGATGGGTACATTTGAAATATCATCTACTCTTAAAGTGACGGATTAATTCAACTTACTTGACTTCTCTGGAATTCGAACAAACCCTATAAGGAGATCCAAAGTACCTCCATATTACAATGATAGATGATAGCAGATCCAAAACGCAATCAGCCTAAAATAAATTTTAATTAATAATAAATATTGGCATGTAAAAATGTACCTTCATTTCGTTAAGTTTTAGCACGTCATAAGTACTGATCTTCATGTAAAACACAAGTTTCCCACATTCTACATTTTACTTACAACTTATATAGCTTTGAACATCTATTTAAATTTAAACTATTTTTACCATGTATACAGTTTAAAAAAATAAAATAAATAAGTTTCCAAAAATGTCAAAGTAAACATTATTCTGGAATAATGGTCTTAATGTTTTATTTTAAGCATATTTCACTGATAAACAATACCTTACTCTGTAAGGAAAAACTACAATAATTAAGATCTGACAATGGGAATGGGAAAGTAAAAAAGTCCGTAGTAACCTTCGAAGGTATCATTGATATATTTGCTAATAAAACCGAAATTTAAAAAAAACTCATACACTCATCATAACTATTTTCGAATGCTATATTTTTAAAATTAAAAATAAAGCTAGTTAAAATGATCATAAGGATGTGTGGTTATGCAATTTATTTTCTCATGCATAATAAAGATAAGCTTCGGCATTGAAATAATATAGCTCATCTATTTATAATCAGCTTTCTTTTTTTAATTTGAAGGTCGTAGAGTTTTGATAAAAATATCTCCTTAATGCAAGTTTGTATAGTCAACTGATAAAAGTCATTAAGACATTATCCGAATAATACTTTGTATCTTATCATTCCTATCATTTTTTGTTACAGATTATTCAGGTTACAAGGTTCTTGTTTTTATTGAATATTTATTTTATTTTTAACATTCTTTAAAGACGGTTAACGAACTCTTCGTCTATGTCTATGTTTAAGCTCATTAGTTTCCTATTATGAATAGATAATTAAGATGAAAAAAGTGCTAGTGACCACTCTTCAGTGCTTGACAGTACAGTATGGTGTTTCGGAAAAAAATTCAAATAGAAAAATTTTCGTGCGTGATATCTTTACTACAATGATAATAAAACAAAGCTATTGGAGTTTAAGTATAATCTCATTAATCTCAGGCTTTATCTAATTGTTATTAAATAGTTTTCTATTCAAATAAGTTCGTTGAAATATTCAAAAAAGATATAATTAGACTGACTTCCTAGTTCTTAAAACAAATTAAAAATAATTTGCATTGACAAGTCATCGTTAAAAATATATTTTGAATAAAAAAACCACTTACCGCAAAAGCAAAGGTTGCTGGGCTGTGCCTTAAACTGGCAAATACTGAAAATTAATTATAATTTATTTTCAGTATAACAGTTTCATTTTACATAAACGTTCAGAAAAGTATAGAGTTAAGAACTCAAGAAAGATATCTTTTAACCCTCCGTCGGTCGCAACTGAACTTTTTTGCACACCTCATAGATTTTCGTTCGCCTTTCCGTTATTATGGGGGGTAGAAGTCTGGAATTTTTGCTAGTCTGCTATCTTTACCGGATGTATGGCGCCAACCAATTCATTAAATTCGCGCTCTTTGTTTAGTTTGGTTTTCATCATAATTTTACTATTTGACATATTGCGCTCGATCCTGTAAAACGTCTATAAGGTACGTAATATTATTTTTTGTAATATCTGATGCTTTTTTATTAATTTTATGAGTGCTTACGCATAAATATTATTAAACTTTCCTCAATATTTATGTAATTTTTCTAATTATTTTTGGTTAATTGCGGTTGAACGTACACCTACAAAATCGTACCTTATACGCTTACCTCGCCAAAAAATTATTTGTGCAATATGCAAATCTACGTTTACTACCTGTAAGTTGACATTTTAAAATAAAAAAATATTGTATTTTGGCGTTATTTTACAATAGCTACTGGGACCGTCAGTGGTCAATTTGCCCAACCTAGTATTACCTGTTTAAGTTTTGTTTGTGAATGGTTATTATCTGGACATGAGTTCAAAACAATAATTTAGAATTAATATCCCTCAGTCCCTCAGGTTTCACATCATAAGTATATTTTTTGACTAAAATATTGCATTATTTATCCCGCTGAAGAAAGCTTAATTTTATGCTATTTTTAATTTTTGTTCTTTATTATTTACAACAAATATCAAATTTTTTATGTCTGAATAATACTATGAATACCTTTTATTGTTTTTAATACCTTATCATTAAAATTAAAAGGTAGAAATTTGCGATTGTTTCGATTGTGCGTTTTGGCACATTGCGACCGAACACGTCAGTTTAAATTGCGACCGACGGAGGGTTAAATAGTGTTACTACTAGTTTAAAGAACTTTTATTTATCAGGAAAAATGTTTTTATAAATCCATTAAGGTAAATGTGGGTATAGTGGACACTTTAAGGAAAATTTTTGCTTAAATTCTCAATAAATACCAACCTATTTGCTTGGAAACCGTTATCATCCTATTTTTAGATTAATTGGATCTTCTTCTTTCGATTTTACCATTAAAAATTTTAATTAGATTGGGTAAAGTATTTTTAATAAAGTTTTAAAAAGTACTCCAAATTGCATCTATAGTGGCCACATAGATGTAGCTGTTGTATCTATGGTGGACACCTCTTGCATCTATAGTGGACACCTCTCTTTTTCTGCTTATATGAGGGGTTTATGCATGAAATTGATGGATTTTTTTGGTATAGTCGTTTATTTCTAATTAAATCTTCCTTCCCTACGAAATGTATTTTATATCAAATCAAATAAGCTTTATTTAAAAAAATACTTGAAAGTTTCCGACCCAAATCCTACGCTGTAGCTGATTTGAGAGGAATTTAGAATGTTATTCAATGTTTTAGAAAAATTGGTTCCCGAAGCCCAGAAGGAAACCAAATTTATTCAACACTCATTTTAAAACACAGTCAACAGTTTATGAAGAAAAACTGATCCAAATTCAATGTTATTTAAGTTTCTATTAGAAGCCATTGCGGTGGCCACTATTGGAAAATCTAAGATTTTGTGTTGGTATAGTGGCCACCCCCATAAATCCCTCGTAAAGTCAAAATTTTAAAATAAATTTTATTTATTATCATTTTATACACTCTTCTTTATCTTAATATAAATTTAAAAGTCAATCAAACGGTTATATATACAAAAAAATCAGTTCCGATATACCCGTTTCCTTTTGCGATTCAATAAGCAAAATCAAATTTCAGTCACTCGGTCGATGTTGTTATTTTCAAATATTTAAATATCCTTCCCATGCTGAACTGTGGTATCGGTGGTAATTTACCAGCTTACCTGATTGTACAATCTACTATGCCTATGAATTTTGACGCTGTTTGATGCCTCTAACTCGTTTTATTTCAAATTAATCAGCTATGTGGCCACTATTGGTACAGTGTCCACTATACCCACATTTACCTTAGTACTTTTTGGATATCCATTGTACTTGTTCTGTTTTTTACATCAAAAGTTTCATGAAGATACGTATTATGTTTCATATTGTAGATTTCAACTTTCTCCTAGTTATTATTCAGAAACTCCACAGTGAACGTTTAATGCATTTTCAGCTCAAACATCTCTATAGGAGCAATTTCGTGATCTAAACGTTTCGTAGCGTCGTTCAATTAAGCCTTGAAATTCCATTTTCACGAAGTAGTTAAACTATAAAAAAAACAGTATGTACTCATAAGCTGCTATGATTTTTGAGATCCTATAAAAATCCCTACTGCCTTTTATAACTTATCCTATCCATGATCACTCTTATTATTTTCCTAGCATACATAGTGAGCAAATAGACTACTTATACATTAGGCTATAAAACAGTTCATGAGGTGATTTATGATATCTAGGCCTGAATGAGAAATTCAAATTTAAGCGTAATTTCTTCACACTCACTAAATTCATATTTATCTGATACTGTAAGTCAGGGATGTTTTTCTGAGCGGAATAACGAAAATATTGTAAAATAAAATGTTTGAAAGTATCTCACTAAAAACGTTGGAAGCGTCATTTTTCATAACTTTTGTATCCGGACTGCCGAATTTTTTTACAATTAATTAACCAGTTCTCAACGTTGCACCTAAAATGATATTGCACCAGGTCAGTGTAGGGTGCAATGCAAGAAAAAATGTATCCAAGGTCTCGTGTAAGTTCAAAGTTCCAAGAATTGATAAACTTTTATCACTGATCGTACCAATTGCTCCAGAGAATCATCCCCATTACATTATCATTTACTCCTATAACCTTGAAAATAATGTGGAGTAGAACATTTTATGTAGAGCAAAAAATGGATTAAGTTTATAACTACACGAGAATCAGCGATTTTATTTTGTAGAAATGACAGTTTTTATAGTCCTAGCATGCTAAATAAACTTATTTCGATTACAAACCAACTTTAAAAAATTGAAACAAATTTGATAAATTTATGTAATCAAAATAAAAGCCTGGAGAAATTCATACTTTGAGGCAATTGACCTGATAATCAACAATATCACATTAGATATATCAAATTTTATCACACTGTAAGCAATGGGAAATCTGTGGAAGGTTCATGTTCAAGATTAATGAAATTTTCTTATCTATCTTCAAAGGTCTTTCCTTTTTTATCCACCAACTTTTAAATTTAGATGATACAAATTTTTTAAAAATATTTAACAGGTATTTATACAGCCATTTTTCAGCTTAAACTCATCTCCAGATGATTATATTCTTTAAGTTATTTTTTTCTCACTAATAAGTTCATTAAAACGTAACAGCGTTGGGGGAGAGGGGGTAATAAGAGCAATTGGTGGTCATAACATTATCTATCATCTTTTGAAAAAAATAATGAGCCTGCTAAGTAAAAATGGAAAGGAATTATTCACTTGTATCTTATTACTCCAAATGATTATTTCTTGTTACCCCACAATGGGTTGTAAGAAACAAGCCAGTTATTTTACTAAATGAAGCAATTAAAAACCAAATGGGTGAATTAATATAATATTAGTAATTTTTGTATTTTCAGGGGGGTTACCTATTAAATCTGCCCTTTTGCTACAAAAGCTTATGTTTTAGAACTTTTGACATTTTTAGCTCCTCAGGGAAAAAAATTGAGGGTCAAAATAAATCTTTATGAACATGTAAATTAAACTCAAAGTCATAGAACCCAGAAAAAAACGTAAAAATGGGGGAGAGGACATTTCCCGAAAACCTTAGGGTGATGAAGAGACACGGGGATCAAATTCGGATTCAGGTGTTCATTTTACTTAGGAATTGTGCCATAGGCATTTTGAACATTTTTTGCCATCTAGCGAAATTAAAGTGGTAAGTAAAATTGTTTCTTATATACTACCCCCACAGTTTTCAGTAACATGAACTAATAAGAAACTTGGTTAAACTTAGCATTTTAACTTGATAAGTGAAGCAAAAACAGTAAAATAATGAAATAATAAAGGAAAAATATAGAATAAATAAGTTTTTAGAGGTAAAATATAAGTGTTTCTAACTACCTCATGGCTTCGTTTAATTAGGGTATTAAGAAATAAGCGTGTTTGAGAATGACCCAAAACTAAATTAAAAAACAAAAAGTACGCTCACTTCCAAAAGTTAAGCACGGAACTGTTTTTCAACCTAATACCTAGTAGAATTATTTTTCATTCATGAAAATCATACCACAAGATGTTCAACTAGAGGGAATATAGGGCCCGAGAACAAATTTTCCCTACCAATACTTTAAGGGGGCAAATGGGCCCTCCATTGATAATGGAGTTCCATTACACATTTCGAGCAGTGACAGAAACGTCTATGTAAGTGGTATTTAATGGAAAATTTTATGTTTTTTCTAAAGAATATTGTTATTCCTGAACCCAACGCATGTTTTCAAACGTGTGTGCTACCTTTAAATGATATTTTTAAAGTTTTATTGAGAGATATCAGTCTAATCACCATTTTTGGTAAGTTTTAGCCTCTGGGTCATTTTTGGCAAGTGGTATCAGATCGTCAATCATGTTATTTAGTAGATCTCACGTATGCTTAAATGCGTTTAGGTCTGGGGACCCAGAAAGTACCCTTATTCTTTCAATATTGTTACTTATGAAAAACTTTAAGATAGCCAAATTGTGATTTTTTGCAGCTTTTTCACTCTTAAAGTTAAATCCTCGACCAAATATGTGTTCTAAAAAGAGCAAATGGGACATGAGAACACATGTAAACGATTGCAGACATCAGTGAAAAGCTCTGCGGCTTATAGGGGGTGTTGAAACGGCAATAGTTTCAGAGAAGAAATTCAATCTCTTAAAAACTCATTTTGAAAAAAGAATCGAAATAATTTTAGAGATATTTCTTTCTTTTCAGACATGTATACGTCCATAAACACTAAAAATGTTCCTTTTTTGAACGTTAATAACAGATACCGTTCCTGTAAAACTATAAATTTTTTTGTGCCGTTTCTACACCCCCTATATGCCATAGAGTTTTTCACTAATGTCTACAATTGTATACATGCGTTTTCATGTCCCAATTGCTCCTTTTAGAAGACATTTTGGGTCAATGATTTATCTTTAAGAGTGAAAAATCTGCAAAAAATCACAATTTGGCTATCTTAAAGTTTTTCATAAGTAACGATATTGAAACAATAAGGGTACTTTCTGGGTCTCCAAACCTAAACGCCTTCAAGCACATGTAAGAGCTACTAAATAACTTAGTTGACGGTCTGATACCACTTACCAAAAATGACCCAGAGGCCAAAACTTGCCAAAAATGATGATTAGACCGATATATCTCATTAAAACCTTAAAAATACGATTTAAAGGTAGCACACACGTTTGAAAACATGCGTTGAGTTTAGGAATAACAATATTCTTTAGAAAAAACACAAAATTTTCCATTAAATACCACTCACATAGACGTTTCTGTCACTGCTCGAAATGTGTAATGGAACTCCATTATCAATGGAGGGCCCATTTACCCCCTTAAAATATTGGTAAGGAAAATTTGTTCTCGGGCCCTATATTCCCGTTAGTTAAACATCTTGTGGTATGATTTTCATGTATGAAAAATAATTCTACTAGGTATTAGGTTGAAAAAACAGTTCCGTGCTTAACTTTTGGAAGTGAGTGTAAATTATTTAGCCTTTTTTATTTCTATTCACTAAATGATTCAAAGATAATTCAGTTGGAAAACCAATAATTGAAATAGAAAAAACGTGACTTAGGTAAGTACCTAAATTTGCTAGCCGCATCACAACTTCAAACGATAATTTTTTTTTATTAAAATAGTTGTTCTAAACAATCAAATTTGGACGAGATGTAGAGAGTGTCTTATAAATGTTGTACAATTTTTTCAGATTTTTAGGCGCACTTACAAAACAGCAATATTAAAAGTTTTTTATTACCCCATTCTCCCCAATTTAATTTAATAAAATTGAGTAACAATACTACCAAGTTATTTTTTACCTATAATTTTTTTTAGAATTTAATCCATTAAACGGACACCAGAGGAAGTTGTCAATCTGGATTTTTCTATTATTTGAAATTATCGGCAAATTGCTCTTAAAGAAAGACAAATATAATGATATTTTGATTGAACTTGGGGGAAAATATCGTATTAAAACTGAACGCTAACTTGATTACTGTATCTAAAGCACACTTAAGTCTAAAACGCCAACTAGGTTCAAAGCATTCTTGTTTATTATATCATAGCGCAAAAACTAATAAACCATACATTTTCTGGCACAAAATTTTTAAATAATTTCTTTTAATTTATGAACTATTTTTTCTTCAAATTTCCTTTTTACTCACATACAGTTTGATCATTTATCTACAAAAACATCCTATAATCTTTACACTATATTTCAGTATTGCATCACAAAAGAGGAAGTTTTAAACAAAATTATGAGAAAATGTACTTACTGAAAGCTAGAATACACAGGATTAAGTTAACAATCACCGATACAAAGCATATTGCAATTGCAAAGAGCCTAAATTGCTCTTTTCGCTTCCTTTCTGAGAGACTTTCATTCAATTTTAGTGGAATGTCCTCTGAAATAAAATATTTAAGTTTGTAATCGTCAATTACATAGTAAGTTTTATTAACTTATATCTGTAGATTATTAAAAATAAGTTGTTTTCAAACACATAAGGTAATTTTATTTAATAAGTATTTCATGATACTTTAAAAAACATTTGAAGGCAATTTTTATAGATCTTGATTTTGTTATGGATTTCGAAAAAAACTTATAGAGATCTTATAACTATCGTGTTGAAGCTCATGCCGGTTAAGGTGTAGGTTAAAATTTGAGTAGATGTGACGCAAAGTGAAAGATGTTGTACCAAAGCTGTTTTTATGAATTTAAAAACGATGGAAGTACAAAATTTTGGTCGAGAAATGTATTGAAAAGGATAGTATAAATACACCAAAAGGCTATTTAAGTAATTTTGATGAAACCTCGTAAAATTCAATTTGATAAATAAGGGTATCAAATTACTTTTGTTTAAGAAAGCACACAATTTTAACAAGTTTCAGACACAAAGCAAAAGGTACTTTTTCCCGATCCCATCTCATATCAAGGAAACAATTTTTCGTAGAGTTTCTCAGAATATTGTCCTGTAAAATATATTAGTTAACAGTATTCTTAAGTTCATTATTTAACACTTTTATGCAATTCAATAATCTCACATAAACTTCGTTCAGTTAAATTTCTACTGTTTAGAGTTCTACGCATGCATTTAAAACACATATTTTCATAAAATGATTACAATTATTAAGGAAAAGAATTACAAACCTGCATCTTCCAAATTATAACTTGAACTACCAAAATAACTCCTTTCAAAACTAGCAATCCGTTCTAAGCTAAACACTTTATTAGACATTTATATAGCCGGCTTTCTTTCCCATTTATGTAATACACTACACCAAACACTACCAAAAGCACATGACTCTGTATCACAATTTATTTTGTCGATCGACTCTATGAAAGACTGCGGTAGAAGGTTATAATAGTGGCCCACTAGAGCTCTCTCTCCAATCCAAACGGCCTTGGAAAAAGTAACTTTTCTCGATTCAGGTTTGGGGGAAGGAAACGTGACTGTCTGAAATACTAAGTGGACTACCGGTGGAATATTTTTTATTCCCCTCATGTTTCCATCTAATTGCCCGCTGGTCCCATCAGTTTCTTTGTGGCCCAGTGAAGGGATGCCGTATTTTAGATAACAGTTACTCAGACTCCCGTGTGAATTTACTTTAGGAACGAAATGTTTTTTCCGAAAGGGTGATTTTATTCGTCTTATGAAAAAAAAACTGTTATTTGTTTTATTGATATTCACTGCACCAAGGCTAAAACAAGGTCAGAAGAAGTGATTAACCAGGTGAGGTAAATATTGGTGATGTACTTGTAAATTAAAATTTCTACCTCAAATTTTTCAAAAGATTTAATAGAAATATCGAGTGTGATCTAAGTTTGAAAAGCTTAAAGTAATCTTTTCTGTCGCGCTTTGAATTGTCACTCTGAATAACTTGTATACTACTACCTCTTAAGAAACCTATTTCTCTTTTTTGAATTGTAAATACCTACTTAAATTCTGTAGGATTAGGTGAGGAAAAATAGTTATAGCGGGGCAAAATGGATATAGGGATTTTAACAGTTTATATTTTTAAAATTTAATGACTTTTGAAATGCTATTCTTTTATTGAGAATCAAGAAATACAATTAAAATAAATTACCTATACTACATACTATTACCCTAACCTATACTACAGTCGACTCCACTTACTGTGATCATGGTTAATGTTATCAATCGGATAATGTTATAAAAATTGACCGGCCCCTATCACTTCTATTAAACTTAGGGCAAACTGTATCGTTTTATGTAATCAATATATCGCTGAATGTTATCAAAATCTAGTAAGATTACCTAAAAACATCCTTTTCCCGTTTGAAAGCCAATTTTATACATAATGAGTCATTTTATTAGTGTTATATGTTCCATTCTTTTATTTTTCTTTATTGTAATGGTTGCTAAAGTGGCAGTTGTAAAAGTAGGTAATGGTTTTAAATTCTTCAATTAGGACTACATAGTTGCGATTTTAAAGCTAACACTCTTGAGTTACATTGTTTGAAACGTTTTAGTACCAAATCGCTTATTATTATCATCAAGTGGATGTTCTTATCATTCTACTCTTGGACAAAAGTGATCACATAAGCGGAGTAGACTGTATATTAGCGTGTATCGAAAAAAAACTTTTTTTCGATTTTGATTACGTATTAGTGCGGAAAAGTTGTCTAAGGTTCCAGAGAGTACCTGTGATTTTTTTCAGAATTTTTGGATAATTTCTTAAGGTGCCACATTGGCCCTGAAGATCCCCATGTTAATCCAATGGGGCGCGCCGCCAAAAGAGCCGAAAATTCGTTTTTCGCCCCTCATTTCTGCCCTAATCGCATGAGGAATGTCTTCCCTCGAGTTATGGACTCTATATGATGTATGCTACCCGACAAAACTTGAATAACAACTTAAATCTCTATATTATGTTGATTTTGGGCTCTGATTCGAACGTGGAAATACGCGATTTTCGACGAAATTTGAGCATACAAAAAAACGTGTAAACGAGGGAAGACATTCCTCGTGTGATTAGGGCAGAAATGAGGGGCGAAAAACGAATTTTCGGCCTTTTTGGCGGCGCGCCCCATTGGATTAACCTGGGGAACTTCAGGGCCAATGTGGCACCTTAAGAAATTATCCAAAAATTCTGAAAAAAATCACAGGTACTCTCTGGAACTTTAGACAACTTTTCCGCACTAATACGTAATCAAAATCGAAAAAAAGTTTTTTTCGATACACCCTACTGTATATCTATTAACAAATTGTATTCATTGTAGACAAACAAAAATGCAGATTGCTATAAAATCACTAACGACTAACTCGTATAAAACTAATAGGGGATAAAATCTTTTTACATGGTATTTGCATTTTTAATAGAAAAATCATTTATCGAATCACCCTTCTTTCCTACTTTTAATCAATCAAAATTTTTACTACAATTTCTGATACAAAATTCTAAATATACTAGTTCAAGAGAAAGATCAAACATCGAGGAAAAGATTACTAATATCAAGGACACACATCACATTCCAATAACAAATTTACTGCAAGGGTTTATTAACGTGTATAAATTTTATGTGGCTGTTAGTATCAGAAACATGTTTTTCGTAGAGAAAAATATTTTTAGAAATACATTTTATGATAGTTCGTAAAATATTTTTACATTGAACTATTTTTATCACTTGTCAAGAAAAACACCCCCTTCCCAATAAAGTAAAATTCCAAAATGCTTTGCACGCTGGAAATAAAAGTCGAGAAATCATGTCTAACCTTTATTCAAAGAAATGATCATCTATGAACAGATTGTTAGTTCTTTAATTCTAAATCTTCAAAATAAATTTCAAATGAAATATTATAACTAAATAAAACTGATGTACCTCTCCAGTGTCCTAATAATTATTTTGACATTCCAAAATTGTGTAAAAAATTGTATTTTTTAGTTGTTGGGATTGAAAAGGGGCAGACCAATATACATTAGTTTTTATATAATATAATAGTTATTCAAATTATCAACACGGAATGCATTTTGATATTTTTTATAATTAAAATTTACTTTTATATTCACGCCATCATGGGATAAACGTGGGAATTTCTAGATATTTGGGGAGGTGACTGCCCCTTTCTCCCCTTTGAACCTTACTCCCCCAAGTATTTTCCTTGTCATAGCTACTTATTTCCTTATACTCTTTTGTTATACCCATGATATAATGTCAACTTAAAAATTAAAGACAAATAATCTACAATATGAAAAATGAATGTTTAATATTCTAGGTATCAGAAAAGATATTATTCAAAGGGAAACTAAATTCAAGCCTGCAATTTTAATTTTTTTCAATCTAACAAAATGTAAATATAATGAAATCAAAAAGCTCTTAACCTGAGAGTAAGTTATGGAATAAACATTTCAATTATTAAAATATCTCCTTATAAAGAAGATCACATATGTTTTCCCAGGACACTGAGTTAACGATAGTTTGAATAATTTAAAACTAAAGCTTTCCAATGAAAATCTAATGTCTTCTGTATTCAAGTGCATTTTTATCAAAGAGATACTTATTCGAAAGATTGAGAAAAGAACATCTTAGAATAAGTAGGTAAATATTTAACCACTTATCAGAATAGCGATAGTGAACTAAGAGAAAATGTTACATAAAGCTTTAAATTTCCATAAAATTAAAGTTAACCTTTAATTTTTAATATTTGTACTTTAAATTCTAGAAAAACTTAAAGCGCTCCAAAATTCGAATTTCAATTTTAGCAATTAGTTTAAAATGGGAAGAAAGTAAAGTCATTAAGTTTAATAGGAATGCTTAAATCTATTTTAAGAGTAGCTTATCCATATATATAATTCCCTTACGTGGCTCACGAATTCGGCTGTATTTGTTACCCGCCGTTGGCAACGATCGGTTTGTTTACACTTTGCGAATTCGTGTTTATGTTTTCCGCGTCTTCCGATTCACGACGCCTTTCAACTTTTTAGTTATGTCATGGATTTATGTAGAGCAGCTAACTATTTTCGTAATATCAAACGTAGAAGAATCTCTAGAAGTAATCCCGAGCAAGCGAGTATTCGCAGAACTAATCGGACCGAGTTTGATCGATTGCGGCGTGCGGCACACAGCATTCCTGAAATTTCATTGTTCACGGAGCACCATTGTGGAGAATTAGCTATAAATGTTTCCATTTTAATGTTTTTAGTTGAAAAAGTTGTCAGAATGAAATATTTTTAGGTGTTCAAATAGCACGTTAATTTTGATGGCGATTGAGGTATGTCGGCAACACGCATTGGTATCGCGTTAAAGGTATAAGCCAAGGTTAAGTATATGAGCAGAATTAAAAATTTCCCCACTTTTGCAAGCATGAATCACTAACATTGTGGCCTAAAATTACTTCTTCCAAAAACACAGGACACTGCAATAAAAATGTGAGTGCTCCTTCCTAAAGTGCAGCCCTTTATTTACGGAAAACTTAAAAATATTGAAGGTAGAGAACCATACACATGAGTAGCGAAGCACAATTTTTGAGTGCGGTAAATTGCATACACCCACGATTACTTTGCAGAAACAATCGAAAGTTATTTAACCATACAGCTGTAGGTAAGTGGTATTTTCACAGCAACGCGATGGTCTGTTGAGTCAATTTCGCAGTAGCTGCAAAACTTGAATTATTCTACTAAACTTGATTGCAACTTAAGTTGAGCCTGACGTCATGGCCGCGCGGAAGAAAATTTGAGTAAACAGAAAGCTTTCTGGGCTTTGTGAGATTGGCTGGCAAGTTTTATTTGTACTACTATGCGCTGCGCCACTTTAAAAAATATTAACTCAACATTTAGCAAATCGGGATGAAAAGACGCATAATATACGTGGATTTAAAAACTAATCATATTTTAAAATTGAATCTCTTAATTTCACTCGAAATTCCGACACCGCACGTGGAACAACTTTCTTATGTTTCTTGCAGCATATTTCTGCAGGCTCAAGTTAAGTCGCAACCGAGTATAGATGAAGTTTTGTGTGATTCAGTTGGGTAAAAAACTTTTTGCACAGAATAGTCGAACGCAATTTTGGTGTTGTACAAGTGGTAACCATTATTAATGAATACTAGCATTAGGAGGGTAGAAAACCATCATACATATATGTGACAAAGCACAAGTTGGAGTAACACGGTAAGTTTAGGTAACACGGTAAGATAGTTTTTGGTCGAGTTATCCAGTCATATTAAGAAATTATGTAACTTTCATGGACATGGTGTTTTACTTGCTCTTTCTTCACTTAAAGGGGTACAAATTTTCTTACTATTAGCAACGTGTGAAAAATTTTGATTTCAAGGATTTAATCATTTATACCATATTATTTGGTTGGTGCTATATATGATCCTATTCAGCTCTTAAACACGGTATACATATTTTTCACACACTGTATTGAATGTTTCCATGCTGCATATTTCTATTTATAAAACTTTATTTTCACCAATAAATTTAGTTGGTAATGAATCTCAGCTAGGCATACCAGCGGATGGCGAGCGAGCGAAGCGAGCCAGGATCGCGAAGCGATCCTCTGCGAACTGCGAAGCAGTTCGCGCGGGGGTTGGTGAGCGATAGCGAGCAGGGGGCGGCAGCCCCCTAGTAATTTATAAATGTGCTTTATGTGTTTTTAATAATAATTGTTAATATTAAGCAGGGCCGTAACTAGACTTTTTTTTCGGGGGGGAGGGTTGGCAAAAAATTTTCTTAAACTTTAGTTGGATCTTGTTGGTGAACTAGTTAAGAAGACAGCGGCGGATCGAGGATTTGGTTTTGGGGGGGCCAAAAATTTTCAATATCAAAATAGTCTTCTAAAATCTTAAAAGAGGGGTCTGGGGGTCCTCCCCCAGAAAATTTTTGGAAATTTAAGTCTAAAAAGTAGATTTTCACCTCATTTTTGTACACCTAATCCGGATTTCAGACATACATTTTCAAGAATTTAATTTACATTTTGGTAGGATTTTTGCATTTCGATAAACTTTTTACCGAAAAGTGGTAAATAATAGGGTTCCAAATTCCAAAGGGGGGTCTGGGGGTCGTTCCCCAGAAATTTTCCGAAAATTCGACCCTAAAAACAGGATTTTAACTTGTTTAAGAGTAGCTTTTCCATTTTTTTACACCCTGAGTTCCCACTTCCCCTCTTTCTCACTGTTAGTTCTTATTCCTTTTGGGGAGGGGGGCTAAAGTCCCCTCTGGCCACCTGGATCCGCTAGTGTGATGAGTCCTAACTCACCTTGGATACGGCCCCTTTATGATTTCACTCATTTTTAGACTAACCCGAAGAAGATCAGTCCTTGTAAGTAACAAAATGTTCAAGGAACGACTGTTATAATAATAGATTTCCCAATTTCAAGGGGGGTTGGGGGTTCTCCCCAAGAAAACTTTTGAATTTATGAATCTTTAAAGTAGGGGTTTTATGCATTTTAAGGTGAATTTTTAAGGAAATACTGTAAGTAAAAAAGTGATGTCAAAATTTCGGGGGGGTTGGAGGGTTAACCCCCAATGCCCCCCTCGGATACGGCCCTGATATTAAGAGTCGTCAACAAACGGACCGCGTGAGGTTATTTCCTGGACCGCCAAAATTTTTCGATTCTGGTAAAAAGGTGTATTTTTCCAACCCCATCATTGATTAAAGCTTAAAATTTTGAATTTAAATATTTAAAAATCATTAATACGTATTCTTTGCACTATAAAAATTAAATTGACCTGCTTTTAAAGGGTCAAATATTAAAAATTTTTCTGGTGGGAGAAACCCCTAGACCCCTTTTTCAAAATAAAGCTATTTAATTTACAAGCACTTAAGGTAAAAGTTAATAGTTTCGATCTTATAAATAATAGGAACTCTGAAATTTAAAAAGTTGATTTCTTTGTGGTGAATAAATAAAGGTTTTGTGAATCCTTCCAGGGTTAAATACGAAATTCCCGAGCCATCGTCCTCAAATTTGAGCAATAGCTCTTTATGTGCTTTTTTTAAAATTTCATAAGTAATTTGGGTTTTTAAAAGAGTTGATGTAAGGTGTAGTGTGAAATGGTTTTTTACAGCATTTAACACAACAGTTTTTCCATTAAATAAAATTTAATTAAAGTAGCCTACTTAAACTGCATGCATGGAAAAGTATGTGTATCTGAAGATAAGAATTTAAATGTATTAAGTAGTACTTTTTTTTCTCAGTACCTCGATAAAAACTTTTTTTGGAGCTATAAATGGAGAATAAAAATTTTTCTTGAAGATCCGTTTTTATAATTAATTGTTTTAACACATACTGCTTTAATTTTTAGCAATACTTATTAGAGAATTGAACTTATTAAATTATTGATTACTTATTAATACTTTAAGATAAATCATTTAGGAGCTAACGTTACTCATACTTAAAGTAATCATCAATTATCCATTTTTTAATGAAACCTGGTTAATAAAACACCAGAAGTTATTTGACTTCAAATTATTCAAAAAGTTTTTTTTTCGTTTTCAATTACATGCGCCGTTAAATACTCCTCATAACTAGAATTTAACTCTTTTAAAATAAAGAATGAATGAATGAATGAATAATGAATTTTAATAAATTATAAACTTATTAAACAATTATCTGCATTACATATACGAACTCTCTAATAAAGAAAAAATATTCCTCGAGCTTTTACCCCCTTCCTTATTATATTAAACTAAAATAATAAAAATTGGGACAGAAAACTTTAATTACTCTTGATTTATCTCGAAAATTCCAAACTTTTTTTAAAAGCAGGTGAGAGAGGGAGAACGCTAGTCTTTGTTTTGAACTTTTAATCTTTGTTTTGAACTTTTAACTCGTTTTTATCATTGTTCTTACAAATATGTGGTAATTCAGAATGTTTGACCATAACTAGATAAAAAAAGTAAACAACTGCTGAAAATTGTAGAAATGATTTTAGGAGAAGCTAAACATAAGCCCTTCTTTAAATGCTAACTCTTTTTTCACATATTGTCTTACATATGCAGGGATTTAAAAAAAATTCACTAAAGACAGCCGGAAAAAGTAAACAACTACAGGAAAAATTCATCAGAATAATCAACATGTATTTTTCAATGAATTTCCGTAATTTTTTTCCTCCACACATGTACAAAATACCATCAAATAAATATCAAAATCTCCCGCCATTCCCTTACCTCTTTGATAGGACTGAATAAAACTTTCGACAAAACTGGCAGATGAGCAGAAATCCTCGTTGATACCCATGTGTCCGAATCAGACCCTTGACATTCCTCAAGGGTGACCTCACTGCAGGATCACGAATCAAGAAAAGGACGGACCGAACGCGAATCGCGCTTTTTCCTTCTGGGGTTTCCTTGATGACAAAAAAGCCTCTCGAGCCAATGCTATATGACCAGCTGCCGAAAAATGCTAAGTTCCCCGCCGAGCGTCAGAAGAAGCCGATTCCCGATATCTCTCTATTTGAAGTCTGATAAAGCCCGCCTAATTGTGCAAAAAGATAATGGATGGGAAAAAAATTAATCGAGTACCGACTCACGCTTGCGGGAGTCCGGGATCTGGAAGATTCCTCTGATAAGTACCCCAAGAGCAAACTGTGAATAAGATCCCTAAAATTTCCTAACTATCACTAGGCGAGGAAAAAAGCTATTTCCTTGTTGAAAGGCAGGATTTTTTTTACTTATTTTCCCAATAAAAACATTTAACTAATTCAAAAAATTATTTTAAGAAAAACTTTGATCCATTTTGCCACCAATTTTTTATAATCAGCTGGAACGTGAATAACCAGCAAAGTAATAAACCGGGCATTATTAATTCCCGAAGTGAGAGAAATATGATAAAATCTATAGCATTTATCAATTTGAGTATTTATCACTGTTATCACTCTGCTTTTAATAACGACCGGATTTATCAAATTGTCTGTAACATTTACAGGGTGTTTCAAAAGTCCGTTTCACGGCTTTTATTTGGAACCAACGTCTCTTAGGGTTAATGAAGTAAGGTCTACCTCTAGGTAAGTGAGCCTGGAGAATCCATTAAGATGACTTACAGCGCTCCCTGTGGCGAAATAAAAAGTTTAAAAAATTTTTATGAAAATCTAAGGGAGAAAAACCAAGAACCCACAGGGTGAGTATTGTTGCCAACATTATTAAAAACTCATTGAAAATATTTCTTGAAAATGATCATGAATATTCGAGGAGATATTAGCATGTGAAAATAGCACTTTTTCAGACCTCAAAAAAGAAAAAAAAGTTCGCAAAATTGCAAGTTTTTTTTATTTATTGATTACACGTCAGGCCTGCAATGAAGAAAATACAAAAGAAGTAAGAGCTGAACTATAAAGTTTTTTAATTCAATTTTTGGGTTTTTATGAAAATTTACTATAAAATTTGTTTTTTACGTTGAATTTCTTTCCTGCTTGCCTGACCATCATTCAAAAGTGGTGAAATATACCGAATACCACTCTGTGATACCTCCCCGTCCCTCCGAAATCTATCTAAATAGCGTCGTGCAAAGTCATTTGTAGTGTCGTGCGCGCTCCGATACAGAGACAAGTGGAAACTATAAAAAACAAAAACAAATTATAACAGTTGTTATTCTCGTGAAACATAGCTCCGAGTTCGAGAAGTTTTAAAAACTTACTAGATGTTTTTTGTTACATATGTATCGAAATAGCGGAAGCTTGGAGAGCAGGACAAACCGTCGGCTTCTCATGAAGTTTGTGTGAAGGGTATCAAAGATCTCTGCTTTTAGCTTAAAGGAAAGAAGACTGCTTTTGATTTATAAATTCTATGACATGGAGGGAGCCGGGAGCCGAAAAACCACTCGGATGATTGTTGCTTCTATACCTGCCATGTCCGTGGGTATAAACGCAAAAATCAAAAGATAACCTAGGCACACAATAAAAAGAAGTGGAATGTACTTTGGACCGGACCTACCTACCGACATGTATTCCGACCCGCTGAATCTGAATTTCAAGTCCGTTTGGCCCCGTCACCCTCCAGTTTTGAGTAAAATGCAAAAAACCTCAAAAAAAGGCCAAAAATTGCAAAAAAAACTGCAGTCACAGCAATGAAAAAATTTTTGTGGACCCGGATCACGTATGATTTTTGTGTATTCCGAATAACTGAATCTAAATCTAAAAGTTAATTAGCCCGGTGAGGCGTCCAAATTTGAAAAAAAACGAAATAAACCATGAAAAAATGAAAATGAACCATGAAGTTAGTCACCAGTTGAAGTTTTTGAGAAAAGTCTGGAAGTATGGTTAATTAATTTACTTGTAAACTTTTCTCAAAAACTTCAACTGGTGACTAACTTCATGGTTCATTTTCATTTTTTCATGGTTCATTTCGTTTTTTTTTTCAAATTTGGACGGCTCACCGGGCTAATTAACTTTAAGATTTAGATTCAGTTATTTAGAATACACAAAAATCATACGTGATCCAAGTCCCCAAAAATTTTTTCATTGCTGTGACTGCAGTTTTTTGCAATTTTTGGCCTTTTTTGAGGTTTTTTGCATTTTACTCAAAAGTGGAGGGTGACCGGGCCAAACGGACTTGAAATTCAGATTCAGCGGGTCGAAAAAAACGTCGGTAGGTAGGTCCAGTCCAAAGTACATTCCACTTCTTTTTTTTATGTGCCAGTGTAATCTATCATCCTGATAGTACCCCATCCGCCATGCGTCCAATTTCTCATGAACCTGATGTTACAGTCTTTTTCTTCAACTGAAGTGCGAGTCATCTCTTCCGGTAAACTGTCTAGGGCACCCGGTGCACTTAAAAAAAGACCGCTATGAAAACTTCCCTCTCGTCCTAAATAAAATAAAGTATCCCAAACACTGTTCGACCATTTGCTATGATTTGAAACTTTCCTCCATGCTTTTCAGTCAACAAGAATGGTCACTTAACATTAGGTCAAAAAAGAATGGCTAGAATGATCAAATCTTGAGCCAGGCACCAGGAATGTGATTCAAAACAGCTTAGTTAAGGAAGAGAAGTATTTTTACACCTTCTGCATATAAAATTAGGTGTAATAAACATAGTACAAGCAAAATTTTTCGCAAGAATTTCTTTAGGATATTAGGGTCACTTGGGGTAAGTGGGTCACCCCCCTAAAACTGTAATATGTACAAGAAAATTCACGCTTACTCGTATTGATTATGTTACAGCTTGTCACACCGATTAGTTTTGCATATATTTGAGATTTATTTTTAAGATTGTAGAACAAATTTAAAATAGATTCCCAGAATGGATTTTTTGGAGAGTTCAAGACGTATTTTTCAAAGAAGTATTTCCAGGTAAGTTTTCATTACATTTCAATGTTTATTGAACTGTTTTGCAGAGTTTGATCTAAAATACATACGGCAATTTGAATTTTTTTGAAAATTTTAATTTTGAAGTGTTTAACAGGGGTGTCCCACTTACCCCATAGTTTTAACATGCTTGGGGTAAGTGGGACCCCTCTTTATTTAGTAAGTGAGACCCCATATTACGACATAAGTGGTTCTAGAGGGTCCCATATGATATAGGAACTATTACTGAAGACATAGGCATATTTCAGGGGGTTATAGGGACAATTTCACCCAATATTTTCAGAAAATTTCGATTTATAGTAGCAAGACCGTTTACTCACCACTTCAAAATTCATTAAAATTTATAAATAGTTTGATCGACATTTTATATCAAATTTGCGTTTTAATTTAAGTTATGGTGAGTAAAGTGAAATATCTCATCAACAGTGTTCATTCTCATTTAGTGTGTCCGATTTCTTTTTTATCTTAAAATGTGTATTAAAGTGCCAAAATAAATCTTAATCAACCTTATTATGTTTTTTAAACACTATTTTATATGCTAAAGTAAAACATATCCCTTTGGCCTGTCAAAACATTCTTTAAAATACTTATTTTGCTTTTCATTCTATTCTTACCTTGTCATATTGATTTTGATGTGAGTATATTTCTCACTCATGGATAGAGTTACAATAAAATATTTTATATTCAAATTTACTGTACTTTATCAAGTAAGACCCACTTACTTCCTTTTAAGTTTTGCTTGCTTTAAATATAAATAAAGAGGGGGTGACCCACTTACCCCATCTCTTGGGGTAAGTGGGTCACCCATCTCATTTTTGATAAAAAGGCCAGTTAAGAAAAATGTAAAGCTTTATTTTAGAAACTACTGATAAATTTTTGTTTATCGATAGACTCTTTAACGAAATTAGTCAACAAGTACAAAATAAGCCCTTTCAAATTTTTTCTATAAAACTCCAAAAATGTACTAGGCCAAAAAGGGGTCCCTTTTACCCCAAGTGACCCTAACAAAAATATCGAAACTGATACTGCATAAAATCCTGTTGGTAGATTAATTTAATTTTTTTGTATGAATTAGGTATGTTTGCTTTCCTATTATTGCATTTTTTTATTTTATTCATTGATGTAACTAAACCTGGAAGTGTTTTCTGTAAATTGTTTTTAAACATTTGAATTAATACGTTTAACTCTCTAGAGAAATGTTTGTCAAATTCTCCTTTCAAACTTTATAATTATTTTTACATAGCATCCAGAGTAGAATGTCAATTCATTAATTTTCCCTTGAAATTTTAAATAACAAGACATTGTAAAATTTTTACTTACCACAAAATACATCTCCGAAAGAAGTAACATGATCACCGTCAGATGAGTCAGAACTTTTACATTTTGATATAGGATTACTCTGCACCATCCTCTATATTTATCTGCATCCAGCCTAAAATGTTTTTTGAAATATAGTTAATACATGAATCTTGGACATTATTTCTTGAAAGAACTTGGAAATAAAATATAGTATTTCATATTTCTATTTTAAAAAGCGGTTTCAAATTTATCGTAAACTGTCCCTTTATGAGTATATTAAATTTTATATCACTGTAAAAGACACATTTTTTAATGGATAGTAAGTAATAAAATTAAAATGTACTACATCATCTCTTTTAAACAAGAAAACTTGTTTTTACACTTAAAACACTATTTTATACTTATTTTACACAATTTTTACAGCATGAAATTAATTGGAAAATTAAAGATTTTTTTCTTCAAAAGTTAGAACCATAAAATAAGTTTTAAAGTGCTTTCTTTCTACTAATATAGTTTACGTTAGCTTTATATCCTTGAAAAAAAATTTTAAATCATACCTCATACACATAAATCTAAGCTCTCCAATACCTGAAAAGCATGACTCCTTTATGGAGACAACATTTCATATAGAGTTTGAACTCTATATCATTTTGAAGAACCAATGGTTATTCCATCGGAGGAACTAATGCAAATTGAAATCTTTCATTACTTATAACAACTTTGAAAACCAAAGAAAACGCAAATAACATATTTCCTCTGAATTCTGAACTTGTCGTGATATTCATTCAGATTAATCTAAGTATGAATACAGCTATTCAAATAGCAACGTCTAGAGACACGCGCAAGAAATTTCTCTCAATGATTTTAATAAAAAGGCCATCCACGAAACCTTTTTATTTCAATAGACCTGACTCATAATTGCGAATGTTGCAGTGAAGCTGTCTAAACATCCAGAGAAGTTAACACATTACAAAATTCGCATAAACGCGCTATCACTATTTAAGAAAAGAACTCCCTAAGTAATTAAAATTGTTAAAAGTTTAAAATTGTCCCTTTCAACGGTATTTTAAGTTTTATAATCAATCGATGAGTTTATAACTACTTTTAACCCTTTTAATACTCCTGGGGATTAGAATTTAAATAAAGAGATAATGTTTTTCTCCTCGTGGTAACATTTTATAAAATAAGTAATAATTTTATTAATAAACAAATGCATAAATGATTTTGTTAACATTAAGTTTTAAATTCCACTAGGATAAAACAAAAACCTTTATACCGAACATACAATAACGAAGTGTCTATATACCCGAGTACTCGGTTTACTACAAATTTGTACTATTGAGCCGAGTATTGCGCAGTATGGAATTGCGCAGTTTTAAAGCTTAGTTAGTGTGACGTCACTTCCAGATTTGGCGGGCGTGCTTTCTGCTTTCGCATATCCATTCCATTCCATCCATCGTGTTTTAGAGATGAATTTTAATTGAATTGTTACTTTCTGCCATGTTGTACGAAAATTTTTGGACGAGTCAAAAGTGCAAGAAGCCGAGATGAGTTTGTCATCGTGCTTAAGAGGGTCTCCTACTTTTTCAGCGCCCTATACCTGTAATGTTAAATTTTTACGCCCATCCTCACGGCCCATAATTAGCTTACAGAACCCTCATTTCTGTTTTAAAACGATGAAAAGTGACCAACGTTTTACCTTATGCACAAAAAGTTGACTATAATTCTAATAATTTTCTTAAAATAACAATTGAAATATTTCTGGATCGAAAGGAAATTATTTCAACCCTTGTAAACATATGGCGCCATCTATACACTGTGTCAGAGATATTTTCGGATTTTATTTTTTTAAAAATATAACGAGTTAACTTTTTACTTTGAAAGAAAATTTAAAAAATAAGTTGAAAATCCAACTAACTTCAGTATTTTTCTCAAGTGTTGTAATTTTATGGATTTTTTAAATGGATGTGCGTAAAATATATCGAGTCTTACGCGCTCAAGAGTCCCAACATTGGCGATTACTCTGGCGAGAAAATCTTATGAGTCGAGTGACGTAATTTGCAACCCTACCGCTGTTTACAATGTGGCGCGCAATTTGAGTTGTTCGGTTTTTCATAATTTTAGTTTCTATTTTTATGCTTGTCTAATTTCGATTCGATTTCAGCCAACTTTTGTCCTGGTAGTATTCAGTGTTGAAACACTTATAACTCAATGTAAATTTCTTAACACTACACTATATTGAACAAAGTAAGAAGTAGTTTTCCCCCATCATTTCTAAGTATTATTTTCAATTATAATTCTTAACATTTTTATGCGTTAACCAAAAATAGAAATGGGTCAGTGAAGATAATTTTTTAATACATATTGACAACGGTTTCTACTAAAAATACTTTAAAAGAGTAATTTTAACGTTATGGAGTTATAATTAGCCTATACACATTACATTTTTCAATACCAAGTTAATTTATTACTTTTTTTAAAAACTTTTCAAAACTCTTTGTCCTAAAAAATTGTAGGATTGTGATAAAAATGCTTTTTTATTTATCTTTTATCAGTTTATTAAATGTATGATATTCAATAAACAGAAGAGTGACTGGTATCATGACATTTACGCCAAATTTAGTTTGGAATTATCTTATTTTTTTACTTTGGAAGAAACAATCTTATTCCCCAAAACATATTAAACGTCATTATATTTTTAAGCTTTCGAAATTTTGTTAAAAATATCTTTAATGCTTTCATCTATGTGGCATGTGGGGTATAAGGAGTTCATGTTTATATACACTTTTTAGTATATTGCATATTAGGTCACTACAAAAACGGACTTCAAAATGTACTATGTTTAAAAACCTTTCAAACTAACCCAATATTAATAAGTTGGTTAAATATTTTTTATTAAGTGTTTTTTCTCTGAAAGAACAATTCTATAGCAATAGGTACACAATCAATAATGCTATTCACTAAGGAAAAAATTAAGATGTTTTTTTTCTCGACGGTGTTTTACATGTTTTCGAGAGTGGTGAATCGAATATCTCCTTTGTTAACAACCCCTGAAACTTTAAAAAAATATTAAAAATTCCGAAAGTTTTTTTCCTCTAACACGTAACTTTTTTCAAATTCCCGTTATTGCTATTTACACTGTAAATATCATACTTTTAATCCTGTTTGGAGTCTTTTCTATATAAATCGAGAACTTAGAACACAATAATGAGGTCAAAAATTAAATTCGAGTGTAATTTCTTGAAAATATTTTAAAGTTTAAATTATTTAAAAAAACAGTCTTGAAACTTTTCCAGTTTCCTTAAACTTTTACCATACATTCATAAACAAATAAATACCCTAAATCTCAAATTTCTAAGCTTTATCTTAATTTTGGACTGAGATATGGTACCTTTAAGTTTAGAAATTTTCAATAAGGCGGCCATGTTGGATTCCTAAATGGGGCATTCGAACCCCTTCAAATATTGATCTTGATTTGGAACTTGAAATATTCATTCTAGGGACCTATAATATGAATTTTCAATCGGAAGCCAATCAAAAATTTTCTTATAGTTTAAAATTTTAAACTTTTTAAATATTTTTAAATTTTTGTCATAATATAAACTTTTATATATATTATATATATGTGGGATGAGGCCACAGAGAAAACGACTAATTGATAAAATTAAAATGTTTAATAACGGTGCTAGGGGTAATTACAATTATCTGAGCGGGGCGGGAAAAATCATGGCACGCGCCCGCTCGCTCGCCGATGAGAACAATAATAAAAAGAGCAGAACATATGCATTTGAAAAAAAGGAATTCAACAACAAAAAAATAAAACAACCAATCGTAAGCTGAGAGAGAAAAAAAGAAAAACGCGTGCCAAAGAAAAAGAATTAAACACGAGGCGGAAACGAGAGAGAGAGAGAGAGAAACCGAAGAAGGGTAGTTTCTCTCAAATCCCACAACTCGGCCATCCTGCAGAGTCGCTGACCTCAGCGAAACTACAGTGGCTAGCGAAACCGAGAAAAAAAACAATTTGGAAGAGAATTTACGATTGACTTACATAATGAATGAAAAAAAATTGGAATATACTATAAACACTCTAAGAAAAATACAAAAATCACAACAAAAAAGAGCAGATGAAAAGACGCCTTGGTATAAAATACAAAAAAATGTCCAAATCTTCTACCAAAGTTACCAAAGTCAAAAGGTCCTCTAAAGTCAATAAGAGTCTTTCAATGTCAAAAAGAGTTTTTCAAGAGTTTATGAATTTTCAAGAGTTCAAAAGTTTATGACTGTTCATGAGTTCTTGTTATTGTCCATTTTACTTTCATTACATCTAAAAAAATAGATACCAATATTTTAACATTTTAATATTACGCAGGTACCCAACTTATAGTGGGTTTTCTAACTTCACGAAAATGGGTTTCGCGTGCTTTTTCGTGATTATGCTTAGTGAAAATAGCCATTTTGTTCCTTAGAATCTGTAGTTTACGAATCGCGATGGTGGACACTTCGGGTCTGCGCCAGGGGATGGTGAGAGGCGCAGAAGTGGAAAATCGACGAGTTTCAATTTTGTGTTGTTTGGAGTCAAAATGGTTCCTTTTACTTTATTAATTTGCTCAAATGCTCCATAATACGAGAGAGGCGAGGGAGGACCAACGGGACATAGAGTTTGGAAAGGATCAGTTCACTCCAGTAGAAGGGGTGGAAGGATAAAGTGGAACGATAAAATTTGTAAGCCTATTTTCTCTGAGGCGCAGGTTTATAGTCGTCCATTAACGTAATGAAAGGTGCCATTCTTTTCCTTATTTTCAGGCTAAAAAGAATTGCGATAGTAGAAATCTGGCAACGCTCACTAGGGGTAGGGAGAGGGACAGGAAAAAATTACGAAAATCAGCAATATCTCCTGAAAATTAATTTCTTTTCTGCACCAACTGCGGTTGAATGTTTTGTAAATTGACACCAAAAATGGGTAAAATGCATTAAACAGATTTTCGAACGATTCTTCTACTTAAAATAGGGCCTGAGAGGTGTAGAAAAAAATAAGGGGAAATTCTCAACTTTTAAGTCTTTTAAAAACTTATTTTTCCTCCTGAAGAAGCACTAATTTCAGGCTAATTTTTCCCTTTATAAACTTAAGAATACGAAATACCATTGTAGATATCTGGGACCTGTGATTAAGGAGGGGGACAGGGGCAGAAAAAATATTCCTGTTTTTATACTCTTCGTGGGAGTAAAATTCAAAATTTTCTACTTTTAATAGAGTCATAAATGGTGCAAATAAAGAAGATAGATACCTGATATGTCTAACAGCCCGTTAGAAAAGAGTTCCTCCCATTGGAAGGTGAAATGGAAGGGTTAAGCGGAACATAAGGAATTATATGGGATGTTTTGAAAAAAATTGTGTCTATTTTAGTGAAATAATGTAGAAATCTATTTGAGCAGGTTCTATGTAATCTGTAGAACTGGAAATGCGACAATAAGTAACTTTCATTCTCGACCGAGGATAATAATTGGGCAGAAAAAAAGTTAAAATTATACTTTACTGAGAAAAAGAGTAATTATCCTGTTTAAAAGGTTTTATGGACTGAAATTTTTGATTGGGGTCACTCAAGGTGGTCTATCCTGAGAAGAATAAACTCATCTTTGGGGGTTGAATGGATGAAATGGAATACTAATTCGATTTTTTGACAAATGGAGTGAAATTTCTTGGAAGAGAGTGATAATAAACAAATCGATTCCTCTTTCCAACTCTCTAGAATGGGTTACCCGACAATGAAATTTGGGAATCAAGACAAGGGTCCGTGGTCGGCGCAGAAAAATTTTATACATTAAATTTTAGTTTGTATAATTGTGTCTAAATAAGATAAAATATCCCTAAAATAAGAAATTTCATAGCAGATATGAAGGAGACCCCATGTTAAAACTGTTTCTTGGAGGGTAAGAGGATAAAATAGAATATTAGGGGATATTACATTTTACTATTTTACTAAAAAGTGAGTATTTCTCTCAAAAATTGCATTAAAAGGATTCGATTTTCCAATTTTACTCCATGGAATATGATACGTGTAAGATAAATCTGTAGTATTAGGCAGGGGAAGGTTAGTTGGGCAAAAAACCCTGTAATTATTACAAATTTAAGACATTTAATTATTTCTCAAAAAATTAGAATATTATAAAGTTTTTTTGCCTTAATTTTGTAATAATTACAGGTTTTTTTTGCCCAACTAACCTTCCCTGCCTAATACTACAGATTTATCTTACACGTATCATATTCCATGGAGTAAAATTGGAAAATCGAATCCTTTTAATGCAATTTTTGCGAGAAATACTCACTTTTTAGTAAAATAGTAAAATGTAATATCCCCTAATATTCTATTTTATCCTCTTACCCTCCAAGAAACAGTTTTAACATGGGTCTCCTTCATATCTGCTATGAAATTTCTTATTTTAGGGATATTTTATCTTATTTAGACACAATTATACAAACTTAAATTTAATGTATAAAATTTTTCTGCGCCGACCACGGACCCTTGTCTTGATTCCCAAATTTCATTGTCGGGTAACCCATTCTAGAGAGTTGGAAAGAGGAATCGATTTGTTTATTATCACTCTCTTCCAAGAAATTTCACTCCATTTGTCAAAAAATCGAATTAGTATTCCATTTCATCCATTCAACCCCCAAAGATGAGTTTATGCTTCTCAGGATAGACCACCTTGAGTGACCCCAATCAAAAATTTCAGTCCATAAAACCTTTTAAACAGGATAATTACTCTTTTTCTCAGTAAAGTATAATTTTAACTTTTTTTCTGCGCCAATTATTATCCTCGGTCGAGAATGAAAGTTACTTATTGTCGCATTTCCAGTTCTACAGATTACATAGAACCTGCTCAAATAGATTTCTACATTGTTTCACTAAAATAGACACAATTTTTTTCAAAACATCCCATATAATTCCTTATGTTCCGCTTAACCCTTCCATTTCACCTTCCAATGGGAGGAACTCTTTTCTAACGGGCTGTTAGACATATCAGGTATCTATCTTCTTTATTTGCACCATTTATGACTCTATTAAAAGTAGAAAATTTTGAATTTTACTCCCACGAAGAGTATAAAAACAGGAATATTTTTTCTGCCCCTGTCCCCCTCCTTAATCACAGGTCCCAGATATCTACAATGGTATTTCGTATTCTTAAGTTTATAAAGGGAAAAATTAGCCTGAAATTAGTGCTTCTTCAGGAGGAAAAATAAGTTTTTAAAAGACTTAAAAGTTGAGAATTTCCCCTTATTTTTTTCTACACCTCTCAGGCCCTATTTTAAGTAGAAGATTCGTTCGAAAATCGGTTTAATGCATTTTACCCATTTTTGGTGTCAATTTACAAAACATTCAACCGCAGTTGGTGCAGAAAAGAAATTATTTTTCAGGAGATATTGCTGATTTTCGTAATTTTTTCCTGCCCCTCTCCCTACCCCTAGTGAGCTTTGCCAGATTTCTACTATCGCAATTCTTTCTCGCCTGAAAATAAGGAAAAGAATGGCACCTTTCATTACGTTAATGGACGACTATAAGCCTGCGCCTCAGAGAAAATAGGCTTAAAAATTTTTACGTTCCACTTTATCCTTCCACCCCTTCTACTGGAGTGAACTGATCCTTTCCAAACTGTATGTCCCGTTAGTCCTCCCTCGCCTCTCTCGTATTATGGAGCATTTGAGCAAATTAATAAAGTAAAAGGAACCATTTTGACTCCAAACAACACAAAATTGAAACTCGTCGATTTTCCACTTCTGCGCCTCTCACCATCCCCTGGCGCAGACCCGAAGTGTCCACCATCGAGATTCGTAAACTACAGATTCTAAGGAACAAAATGGCTATTTTCACTAAGCATAATCACGAAAAAGCACGCGAAATCAAGTTAGAAAACCCCCTATTAAGGGTGATACCTATACTCAAAATAACTCAAATTTGATGAATTAATATAAAAAAAAACTACTTGTAAATACTATTATCTTATTCTGAAATTAGCATCAAAATCTTGAAAGCTACAATTTAAAAAAAACTGAAGTTCGTTAATCAGATCCTAATCTTAATCATTTCTCTTAAACTGATACCCTTATTAGGAACGATTGTGTCCCGTCTTTGAGAAACACCACAGTCCATCTTAGATAGTTAAAGTTTCCCATGGTTTCATTAAATCTGCAGAAGATGAAGTAAGGTTAGGTCCCTCGTGACTGCTTATCTTTTTGACATCGTAACGATCATGGGGTTTGATCTGGATCACCTTGTATGGACCAAAGAATTTCGCTCTCAACTTCAATCCTGTTCCATATTGAGTACGTTTTATCGCAACCAGATCTCCAAGTTGATACTTCTTTGCCTTTTTACATTTTCTGTTATAACATCTTCTGTTCTCACTCTCAATCTTCTGTATATTTTCTGTATTTTTTTCGGCTCTCAATTCCTCTCGACTTCTAATGAAAAAATTGCAGTATTCTTCCTCTAAAATCTTCTTTATCTCCATCTCTTCTTTACTCTTCATTAGGATACCAATCATCAATTGAAACGGTGTTGTATGAGTGCTTCTTGATATAGTACTGTTGATTACCTTCTGCACTTTTGGAACGTGCTTGAACCATTTGGATGGATCATCTGCGGACATTTTTGCCATTATCGGGATCAACGTTTCATGCAATCTTTCTACTTGTCCGTTTCCTCTTGGTACTCCGGTGGTGATTTTTACGTGCTGAATGCCTTCATCTTGGCAATAGGTTTCAAATTCTTGGGACGTAAATGCAGATCCTCGGTCAGCCCTGATGGACTAATAGGAGATGATGGGTTATTGGAGGTAAAATGCCCCTACTCAGCCAGAAATGTGCAAAGTGATATAGGAGAAATATGTGATAAGCATAACATTGGGATAAGAAAAGGGAATGACGGTAGCTACTACTCCCTACTCGCCATAAGTATTTCTACCAAATACAAGGACAATTGCACATTATAGTGATAGAAAGTGGTGTGATTTATTCGTGTGGTGTCCGAAGAATAATATCACCATAAGAATTCAACGGGACTTAAAGTTTTGGAAGTCAATAGAAGAGAAATTAATTCTTTTTTATAACGAATGCTGCCTTCCAGAACTCATTGATCCCCGGGAAATTAGGAATTTGCCTCTAAGGGAGCCCAAACGAATTCTGGAAGCTGTCGCAAAGAAGAAGGAAGAAGATATAAAGAAAAAGGAAATGAAGGCAAAAAAAGACAAATTGAAAAAAAGTGGAAAAAAGATTGACACAGAATATGTTCTTCATTCCACTCCAGTTCATAGGCCAATTACAAGTACACCAACGTTAAACAATAGCCCCGTAAAACGCAAATCACTAAGACCTGATTGCAACGATATGCCTGATGGATGTCAAAGGCCTAAAAGAACCCGAAGATGCAGAGACATTTTAGATTTATAGGGTACAGCACACAACCTTTATACCTTGTAGCATTTACTCTTCGCCTAAAAATTTTGCTAACCTCAGTAGCAACGATCTTCTTGTAGCTGCCATTAATTGCAACAAATTATAAGTATCAAATATTTAGGAATTTTTCATGGATTCAAATCTTTGAGGGTTCTTGGAGGTAAAATTAACAAATTACTTTTAAAGAGTAGGCACCAGAAATTATATTCCTTTACCTTTCTTTATTCGTCTCTTCTGATGTAAATGTATCAATAACTAGCACCCAAGCTTTTATTTTTTGTGATTTACTTACTGAAAAGTTATTTTCTACTCCCCAATAAGTTAATTGTCAACACTCAATAAATTATTTTTTACCTTTTAGAACATCCTAATAAAAGCTTTTTTAAAAAATCTTTTATTTTATTTTCATTTTACACTTCCCTGAGAAACGGGAGGAAAAAAACTAATTTTCAGGTTAACCTAAAAGGTTAGGCTAATTGTAAATATGGCCGTAAGAGGATGTGAATTTGCTGTGGAATTCACGGCGCTTCACTCAACTCTCAAGCGCCGCACGGCTTATGACTCTTATGATCCATTGGTTTTCGGGTCTCGACGTAGATTGTATAATATAATTGTGTTCTGAATAGTCAAAGGAAAATTTAAATCCCCCTTGACTCCCTGTTGACCCTTATTTAAAACTTTTTATTCATAAAATAAGGTTGGGCAGTGGCGGCTCGTGGGTAGTTCCAGGGTAGCAGACCTCCTATAATTCCTATATTTTGGAAAAATTAGTAAAAAACCACCTATATTCTCCTATATTTTGAAAAGCCTCCTATATTTATGCTGTTGGTGCTAAAATTCCTGCTTTCTTCCATTCGGTAAAGAACAGTTCTCCCTCCGGGTTGGGGAAAAAACAAGGTTATCGAATTAATAAGAGTATATACTGAAAAAAAATGTTCTATAAAAATTTTAGTTAAACTGAAAAAAAAATAGTTTTTATAGAAAAGAACCAACATATCTTTGATTTGATCTTTATAAAATTACCATTTATTTGATTTGAAAAAAGCAGTTGGCTTATGTATAATAAATCAGTTATTTCTCAATAAGCAAGAGTTACTTTAGTTCTTTCAATGCATAGGCTTGAATGTATTAAAGTAAGATAATTTTTAAGATAAGATTTAAACTTGGTGAATTTGCAAAAATGTTTCAGTAAACGTTTTGTTAATTTTTTTGAAAAAAAAAACACTAAAGGTTTTTTTTACTAAAAACATTTGGATTTAACCAAGTGATTTAAACTGATCCACCCCTTGCTCAAAGTGTATTTTTTCCTCCTCAGTATTTCTACAGTGTAAAATGCAATTGTCTTGTCTTAGCAGAATTTAATGAAGAGTATTCGTATTTTAAAAAAGTATCCATAATGCTACATTTTTGTGCAATATTAATGTAGCACAATGGACCTCAAGAAAAAATGTATGCAATACAAATAAAAAATGTTTAAAACGTTTTTCAAGGCTTCTTTTTTTAGGGATCCTATATATATATTTTAGAATCCTATTTTTTTTAAACGTCACTGCTACCCCTGTAGTTCAAATGGGGGTTCACAATTATATTTTGAAAATTCAATTGTAACAATCCCAAAAATAAAGCATAATTCTCCGAGACTAGGAAAAAAATATTTTGATTAATTCAGTCATTTATATTCATTTTTATATTTCGTATGAAATATCCTTTTTAAATTCGCTTTTTATCTAAATGCTTGTAATTAATTTTTTATCAGCGGCAATTAAGAAAATTCAATGCTCGGGTTAAAAAACTAAATTTTTTCCACTCAGTTTCAAAAAATTCACAACCAATAACAAATGAATTAACTAATAACAATTTATTGACCAAAATGAAAAATAATCATATTTTGAAAGTAACATCTCATTTTTCAATTAGCAAAAAAGAATCCAGACCCCTAACCAAAAGAAGCAAGCTGAGCTTCAAAATCTCAGCACACAAAATCTGTGCTATGTGGAATTTCCAATTCGTTACCGTGCGCTGAATTTCCTCCCGCCAAGCAATTTGGTTTCTTTGGCATCTCTTATTTTTCTGGGTCTCGAATGGGGAAAGAAAAAAAAAGCCACTTTCTTTCTTTCATTCATATTCCATTAGTAAATTGATAACATTGTCCGTTTGATAACAATAAGCAATTTTATATTAAGTGTATTTATAGTAACCGGGACCTGTTAATTTCGATAACAATAACCGATTAATAACATTAACCGTGATCACATTAAGCGGGTTCGACTGTACATTATTACGTGTATTAGTATTATAATGGTGCAAGGATGCAGACATCCCAGAACTAGTAACCATATTTAATTAGCTTTGTGAATGAAATAGTTCCTCAAACAGTTATTTCTTTACTTTATAATAGTTTTTGGTTAAAGAGTTTTCATAAGGAAATCCCTAAACAGCTGCGTGGTCGATAATATTTCTAAAAAATATTAACGTAGTGAACATATTTATTTTTTACATTCTTTCTACCGCTTTTATTTTTAATTGTTCAGAGTCTTGCAGAACGATAAATTTCACTAAAAGCAGTGGAGATGGAAGTTGAAGAGAACACGCCTGTGAAACAATTTTTCTTGTATAGTTCATGTATGTCATTAGTTTTTCATAAAAAAATCTGTGTTGAAAAAAAACTATTATAGACATTATAATCGAATAAAAGTTTTTGAAATGACGACAAATATCATCAGTAGCAATTGGGGATCCCCTCCCGAAATATCTACATTCCAGTCAAAAAATTTCGTCCTGGTTACACTTCCGCTTTTTTTCTTCATCAGATTTTAAGAAGGCGCTGCTTTCCGCCACATTTGGCATTTATCGCTTCTCCGGCTCTACCCGAGTTCGTAATTCGTGGCCGAGTGGAGTGCCATCTAGTGGGAAAAGGCGCAGTAGGAGTCAAGTAGGACATCCTCTTAAAGGCACTATTACGTCCCGGGATGTAGTATGAGCTACCATAACAAAGGTAAAGAAACAACCTTCTCTTATTAAAATTCATCTAACAAAGCCCATAGAAAATGTCTTTTAGGACTCATATTATGAGATGGGCAATGTGATCGAAATTTGTTTGTAAAAATACTCTCGTGATGTATGAAATTTAATGTTTTCAGATTAAGTTGTTCTTCAAAAAGTCAAGTTAAGAATGGAATCAAGAAATCTTAATTGCCCGGTGAAAGCCCTTTAAGGATTGTCCTTTAATAGAAGGCTTTAATTAAAGGGTGATCACCATGGCTGTCATGTTGTTGCTTTTGTGTGCCACCTGAAATACCCAAGCTCCATTAAGGTTTTAATGTATAGTGATCTTAACTATCAATAACTATAAAAAAAATCGCCAAATTCAGCTTGCGGGCCGGATTCGCTTCATTTACCCTATGCTGGTATTTCCTTGTAAGAGTGCATATGTTTTCAGAAACTTGATATTGCAGAATTATCCTACTGATTTCAAGGAAATTTGGATTTTGATGTAGTTTTTTTTTTACATATTTGGATTATTTCCTTGATAACTTATATTGCTCTGGGGGCGGTTGCTCCCCAGGTTAGAACCACTGTACTAGTAGATACTCAAAGTATGTCTAAGTTAATTGCCTTTTTAACTTTTATGTTCTCGGGGGTTCTAAGGTCAATATTAAAATATATTAATTATGCTATAAAGCAATGAGCTTATATTCTACAGAAGTGTTGAACAGGTTCCTGTGTTTAAAATTACATTGAACTTTATGAATTCTGTGTTCTCAATTTTTCTGTTTTATTATCTGCTGTATTTAAAAGCTTATTTGTATTATAAATATTTTACATTCTTAGTTTAGGCTAAAAGAATCCTTACGTGCTTCATAAACATGTTTTTATGTTCAATTCTATTTTACTATAATTTGATTTAATATCGTTAAATTATTTAAATGTGATACTGTGTAGTTAGAACTGCTGTTCTCTGCCAGGTAGCAGGCTCTTTTTTTGTGTGACGGTGAAAGGAAGCATTTTTATTATTTACTGCCGAAGGTTGCTGATAATTCAATATATATTTAGTATTTGCACTCATTATCAACAATCAGCTAAACTGTTACCTTTTTTCATAATAAAATAAAATTTCTTCTAATCCTGTCTTTTTGATTGTGCACATTATTATCCAAGGTTGGCAGAAACTTTTTTTAATCCAAAGAAACCGGGTTTTTTTGTTTAAACCAAGTTTTTTTAGAATTTTTTTTCATAATAAGTTAATTTAGTAGTGATGTTTGAAATTGAGTTGTAAATGAGACAATTATTTCAAGGGTTGTTTATAGTTGATAAATTATTTGTATATTTCAATTAATTAGTTAATTAAAATTAACTTACTTTGTTTTAAAAATAATTTTTATTTTTAAAATATTCTAATTTGAATATCTAATATTATTGTAGTGAATAAATATCAGAGTTAATTTATCTTGGATAAATGGTTGAAATAATCAAATTGTTTATCTTATTTATATATGGATTAATTTATGAACTTAAGAAAGAGAAAATTTTATTTTCTAAATAAGAAGTAAAAGTGAAATGTAAACAACTAATGTTAATCGAAATTGGATAAATGATTGAGATGATTAATCTGATTAAGGAAATCAACAGATTTTTATTAATTTAGTAAAAAACCCAACTGGTTTTTAGTTTTTATTATTAAAGAAAGCAAAGGTTTTTATAATTAATTTAGTAAAAAAACCAACTGGTTTTTATGACTGACAAATAAGACAAATTAGTTTTATCAATTAATCCACACAAGCCATCTTTTATCAGAGAAAAACAGATAACTTTTGTGTATCTTTAGTTACTCTTTGAAATAATGTTTCATTTTAAAGGAAATTAATAAATAAACTCTCTTGCAACATATAATAAGTTTAACTTTAGCATTTAAGGTAAAAGGCATAAAGTATAGTGACTTATTCTAGTCACTATAGTACTCTATAAACTTATTAAATTTATTTTATTAAATGAAAACAATAAGAAATTTTCTGTATCCTATCAAATACAATTTAAAACTAGTGAGTTTAATTTAAACTTGACACAAAACCCATTTCAGTGAGTAAGAAATTTTTTTAAAAATCAAAAATCTTATTTTAAAAAAATATTCTCTTTATGAAGTTTAAAAAATTTTATCAAGAAAATTAATAAGAACATCCATATAGCTGTAGATGTTCCAATTTGGTTTAATGGGTATTCTGTGTGTTTTTCTTATTAGAAAACTAGTGAGTATCTTGTCAACGAAGCTGGCTGGGACATGACAGCCTAAACCAATTTCAAAAAATTAAAATTTTAAACAATTATAAATTTTGAAGTACAGGCTATTTACGAATATCAGGTCAATTTTTCAATAAAATTTAGAATAAGTGAGGACAAATTGAAGCATTCTTCTTGATACTTTTGTTTTTTTTTAATATGCTTCAATTTTTCTACACTCATGCAAACACTGGTGTAACAGTGTTTGTCACTTTTTAGTATAGAACCACTTATTATTATCAACCGTATCTGGTTATCACTCTGATCTTGGACGAATGTGATCACATTAAGTGGAGTATAGACTGTATTTATTTGAGCTAAATAATATTAAGAACTTTAGAAAGAATATGGAGATTGTGAGGCAAAAAGCGAAATATCTGGTCATCCAACTCTCGAAATATGTACATTTGAGAAAACATTTACACCAAAAATGAAGTAAAAAACAAAAATTTGATTTGAAAAAAAAATACACAATGTACAAAAGAAAAGTAGTATGAAGGGCGATCCCTGGACCCGTGCGTAAGTCGCACCAACTAAAATCAAAAAACGATATTACGAAATTGAGTTTCCTACCTTAAAAATCTTAAAATATACCCTGCCATGTAGACCTCATATTCGATTTTGGTGAAAATCGGTTGGTAATTAAGGCAGTAATTGGACTTCGTAAAAGAAGTTCAGATCTCCACGAAAAAAACACGAGTCCAAAGAAAGCTTATAAATTCGATTTTTTTCGATAATTTTTTTGTAATTTTTTTATTGTAACTAAATTGTTATGGCAAAGTTTTTCCAGAATTACGTATTTCCAGGATATTTTTATGTCATCCAGGATTTTTTGAACAAGACCGGGGCTTACTTACATTTAATGCCTACTCCATTTTTGGGGGCAAGTCGTGTAAGTAGAGTTTCGGAAAAAATTTGACCCCACCCTAAATGCCTTACTTGGATAAAGCGGGAAATTTTCACATATAACGAAAATGTAAATCATTAAGGTGTGTGATAATTATTTCGGGATTTTTTCCTGAAAACCCGATATTCCCAAAACTCCGTTTTTACCGGATTACAGTCGAACCGCTTGCTCAGATCTTCTAAAATTTCGGTATATGTGTACCCTAAAACTAAGGAATCGAAACATGCATAAGGGATGGGTAAAAATTAAATTCCTTGTTTTTTCCGCTAAAAGGCTCCCGAACCATTGGTTCCTTTTCCAGGACGCTCCGGGCAGTGGTGGATCTACTGGGGGGGGGGCTTTCGGGCTGAAGCCCCCCAAAACGTCTAATATTTTACTAAGTTTGTTGAAATGCAAAAAATCTATATCCAAAATTCGGATGACGCGTACCAAAACGAGTTGAAAAAGTGGGGTTTTTGACAAAAAGATTCAATTCGATTATGAAAATTCTTAGCCCACCCCAAAACTAAATCCTGGATCTGCCATTGGCTCCGGGTAGTGCAATAACACCTTTCTGGAGCAATTCGGTCCAAAAAATTAGAATTTTGTAAATTCTAAGCTCCAACTTGCTTAATTCTAGAGACAATGAAAAACCATCGAATTTTTACCATTAACCATTTATCAATATCGCGAATTTAAAGGACCCGTTACAGTCCAAGAGCTGGCTTACATGGGAATTTAACAGGAAAGACGTAGTTCTGAAAATTAAATATTTTGAATCTTAAATCCGCAATGACATTGAGAAAAAAGCATACTACTACGCTTTCAAACTTTAAACTAAAATACGCCCCGCAATATGGAGAACACCCCTTAGAAATTTTTATTTTCTTAAAGTATTTTAAATTACCTTTACAATGATGTATAACATTTGTAATTCGAACAAAATGTAAACAAACTTTGAACTCGAAATCAGCCGAAAAAATGGAGTAATTGGCATTATGGACAAGTAGACTTCATTTTGCTTCAAAAAATCCTGAAGTACGTCTTAATCACCGTAGCAACCCGTAATTCTGGAAAAATTTTGCAATAACGGTCCTTTACTCATAAGTAAAATAAAAAAAAAATTTAAAATAATTATTATCGATTTATAAGCGAAATGTGGACTTGTTTTTAACGATACCGAGAACTTTTTTTCAAACTCTAATAACTTACTAAATATGGAAGGTATATTCATGAAAATCGAATATGATGTGCATATAGACGTATATTTTAAGAAACAATCACTTTTTAAACCATTAATAAAAAATATTGTTCTTTATTTAAGAATTATCGACGTTTTTCGGTAAAGCATCGGACTATCATAGAATCCGTAATAATGACCGCAAACCTCGTTCGTTTTCATCAGCTAATAAGGACGCACAACATATCAAAATTATATAATCATAGGCATAGTACAAAGAAAGTTATGAAACCTATGGAAAAACTGAAATTATTTTTACAGCACATTTAACACAGAAAGAACTCACAAAAATTTGAAAAAAAACCCCACTTATTTTGTAAGAGAAACCACTGATTTTTGAAAAAACCCACACTTTTTCCGAAAAAAACCCAGTTTTATATGGGTTTTTTCAGGGTTTTATTGAAAAAACCCGACCCACTTGGTTTTACTTAAAACCGGGTTTTTGCCAACCCTGAATTGCAATTAGAGATTTTTGAATAAACATCTATTTACATGTTTTAATACTGAATAAATTGCCTACAGTTTAAGCCAAAGTTTACTTGTGTAGCTCAATTATTTGTTAAGATATTTAACTTTTAAGTTTTTGAGTTTTTCAACTTTTTCTCTTTGTCCAACAATGCAATTTCCTCAAAACATATTGCTGTAACCGAAAAAACTGGAATTTTAATGTCGAATATTTAAAAAACTATTCCAACGATCTACGTAAACTAGGGCTTAAAGCATGGGTGTCTAAACTATAACCGTTTGAGGGCCACATTGCAACGAAAAAAAATTTGCTGGGCCGCACATACAATATTTTTTCAACAAAATGAAATAAAATTTACTCTATGTAGTTCTAACCCTTTTTTTGACCCTTTATTTACCGACGGTACTTACAAGTACCGCCAACTTTAAAATTACATAGAATAACCATCCTTGCGAATATATTGACGATAATTTGCAGGAACACTCTTTCAGTTATCCTCTTCCAGGAAAAAAAGCAGCGAAGGTTCTATGATGAGTGTTTTAGCGGGAAATGAGAATAGATTTAACTGAAGTTGTAAGTTTAGCTGCCATTTCGATCGGATTCACATGATTGTCATTTTTGTTCCCGCAAAAAAGTAGGTAAAGTCAAAAGTTAAGTGCATTATTTTTTAAGACTTATTACTGCAATAAAAAAAGCTATGTTTTTCTTGTATTGTGAGAATATTTTAGCACTCCGTGTACTGACAGTACCCAAAAGTCTCAATTTAAGTAATTGGCTCTAGTCTAGCGTATTCGATTTTCCAAAGATGATTATTCTTTTTATGTATATCTCTTAATTTTCATATTTGCACGAAAAAAGTTGCAGCGAATCATAATGCGGTAAATAAAGGGTTAAAATAAATTAACTTATTCTATTTGAAGGTAATTTATCTTCTAGAGAAAATGGGGTAAAAATATGTTGAAGTGATCTTCATTTTTTCGAAAATCTTGAAATCTACTTTCAAACCCTTGAATTTAATCACAAATTAATGCAGTATATATTTTGTGCAATTCACACGCTTATGTGCAGCCAAAGTACTGAAATGTGTCAAATATTTTGTTTTATTTGATTGGGCCAAAATGTCAACTTTCTTTCAAACGCTGTAATTGTCTGGATTCTGGAACATATTAATAAATTGATTTTTTCCCTTGAAGTCTCAAATTTAAACCATTCAAATATTCTGTTAAGTCTACTAAAAAGGCTAAATCTAAAACCCAATCTTCGTCTTTAAATTCAGTCACAGGTTCCCCTTTTGTTTCCATAAATATTTTTATTTCAGTTCGAATCGATTTATAGGAAAAATATTGCAAACATTTATTTTTTTAAAATAAAAATGTGCATATTTAAATATTTTCATAATTTGCGTTTGGGCCGCATTTTAAAGGCTTTTGGGCCGCATGCGGCCCGTGGGCCGCACTTTAGACAAGCATGGCTTAAAGTGTAGTGCATCCATTCAATAAAAACATGCAAATAAATGTATGATTGAATATTTTACCGTTTGCTTGCTCCAAAAAATATTTTACCGTTTCTTGGTGCTAAGTCCAAAAAATCACAATTTGACTTTTTGTGCTCAAAACAATCTCCAATGAGTGAAAAGAGGGGGGGGAAATAACTATCTTCTATAGGGCGATAACGCCCCTTGAAGTTTTGAAATCGATGTCCATTCATTGTATTTCTTAAGTTAATTTGGAATTATAGTTAATTTGTCCTTCTTTTCATATTCTTTGAGCTATTAACTTACTTAAAATAAAAATTCTCTTAATTTTTCCCAAAACTTTTTTTATGCAGGGAATTTTGACTTCATTCATATTCCCTCCAATTATTCCCAATTTAAATGTGAATTTAAGAGTTTTTTGAAGACTTTTTCATCAGAAAAATTTAATAAGGTGGAAGAAGGGAATAAGTCCATCAACTTATTTTGACTGTAAATTATTTTTGAATATTACTTATATTTGTTTTGATGATTGTATGCTCTGTGTTCTCTAAATAGGGTTCTGAACTTCCACTAAAAATTTGGTGGTTACAATGAAAATTTCTTTATAGTCCAGTCAAATTGGACTCAAATAAGGTCATTTTGTGAAAATTTTGGGGTAAAAGATATTTTTCGCTATTTGTTTTGGGGGGGTGCTGAATCCGAATTTGAGGTTTCCGAACAAAATTTCTGGACGGAACATTGTGAAATTCGAAAAATTCGACCCTTTTTTTCGTTTTCTGAACCTAGAACATTACCTTTGCGCTTCTGAGCTAAACAGTCAATACAAAAAAAAATTATTAAAAACTAATAGAGTTATTCTTAAATATATAAAGGGTGTTCCATAATACCATCCTCTCGTCTATGTCCAAAAACCAAGGTTTGAGAAACTTGAAAAAACTGAATAAGTAATTGAATTTTCCTAATATAACCACCAAATTTTTATTGGAAATTCACGACCCTATTAAGAAAACAGAGATATCATCAAAACAGATCTAGGTACACTGAAAAATATTTTACAGCCAAAAAAAGTTAATAGACTTATTCCCTTCTTCAACCTTATGTATTTTTTCTGAAGGAAAATCTTTACAAAACACCTCTTAAACTGACATTTAAATTATATTTCTTCTTAGTTTACACCACAAAAGGGAGAAATAAGAAGAATAAGACAAATAAAATTCAAAATTATAATGAAACTGATTCTTTAAAACTGATTCTGAACTTAAGTGCTTTAATTAATTTTGAGAATCGAAGAGCACCGCACACAGTAAAACAAATCACAGTAATTAAAAGGAGATTAAAATTTCGGAGGATGCAGTTGAACACCCAACCCCTCCCTCCATGGGTGCCCATACATAAAAGCAGAGGGGGGCCCGGGCCCCTCCCTGGAATCGGAAAAATTTATATAAAATCTTCGTTTAACAATAACAAATAATTTTTATTCAACGTTCAATTTTATATTTTCTACTATATCAAACTTTATTATGATTTTAAGCTAATTCAAAAGCAATATGAAAGTTGTTTCCAACAATTTCTATTTCATTCACTGAAACATTGCCATATCCACCAACCCAGTAACAAAATCTAAGAATCCTGAAATCTACTCATATCATGAAAATCATAGGTAACAATCCTATTTGGTTGTTGCCCGAAAGTGTTCCAAATGAATTAAATCTCTACTCTTAAAAGTAAAATTTCAAAATTTTTCTGAGAGAGGACCCCCCAGACCCCCCTCTTTTTAGTATCGACTAGGTATATTGTGAACAAGTTGATTTCTACATTAAGTGTAAAAAGATTAAAAACTATTATTAGAGGATGTTAAAAAATATTACGCACTATGCATGAGTGAAACATAAACTTCTATAACTTTGAACCAAACCCTCCTCCCCTCGAAACAAAAAGAAAAAAGCCTGACTGAAAACCTAAAATTTTTCTTGGGGCCCCCTTGAATTTTAATATATGGGCGCCCATGCCTCCCTCTGGAAACGGCTCTCCTCCGCCTGAATTCTATAATGGGAGTTTCTTGGTAGTGGGATTGGTGTGACCCCTGGCTACTGTTTTGTATGAACGGTGCGCGGCCTACTGACAAAGGCAATCAGCGCCTTGTGTCAACACGAAAGAAAAGACGTCATTGCATTTCATGGTGGTCTTGACCAGTGGCGTAAATAAGGGGGGCAAGGGGGGGGCAGTTGCCCCCCCCAGAACTTTTTGGCAATATCTTTTGCCCCCCCCCCAGAATTTTGGAGCGAAAATACTCAAAAATCGGAAAAATCACACAATTTTTTTAATCAAAAATTGCAAAAATCAGAATAAGCGCTAAATCCAAAAACAGGAGCGCCGGCTGCGAAAGTTTGTCTGGCCCACAAAAAATTGAAACAGACCTCAAACATCTCCCCACTCCAACCACCCTGCCTATGGAATGCGAGGGAGAGAGTCCCGTTAATCCCCCTGATGATTTATCTTAACCACCCCCGACCGAAGTTATATAAGCCTGGCCGACGCAGATTCTATTCCTTTCCATGTCTCCCCCATTATCTCTTTTCTGGAAATAAATTTTCATAAGTGTTTTTTTACAGTGACTGGTTACTCTTGACTTAGCTCATAAAACCCCAGAGGTAGAATGTTTCGAAAGGCCAAACGGATATATTTTACTTGAGCACATAAAATAGAAATAATTGAAAAAACATAATAAGGTTGATCAAGATTTATTTTGGCACTTTAATACACATTGTAAGATAAAAAAGAAGTCCGGACACACTAAATGAGAATGAACACTGTTGATGAGATATTTAACTTTACTCACCATAACTTAAATTAAAACGCGAATTTGATATAAAATGTCGATCAAACTATTTATAAATTTTAATGAATTTTGAAGTGGTGAGTAAAAGGTCTTGCTACTATAAATCGAAATTTTCTGAAAATATTGGGGGAAATTGTCCCTATAACCCCCCTGAAATCCGCCCATGTTTTCAGTAATATATCATAAGGGACCCTTTAGAACCACTTTTATCATAATTAGGGGTCTCACTTACTAAATAAAGAGGGGTCCCACTTATCCCACACTGAGGGGTCCCACTTACCCCAAACATGCTAAAACTATGGGGTAAGTGGGACACCCCTCTTAAACACTTCAAAATTAAAAATTTTGAAAATTTTCAAATTGTATTATGCATTTTAGGTCAAACTCTGCAAAACAGTTCAATAAACATTAAAATGTAATGAAAACTTACCTGGAAATACTTCATTGAAATATGCGTCTTGAACTCTCTAAAAAATCCATTCTGGGAATCTATTTTAAATTAGTTCTATAATCTTAAAAATAAATTAAACAAATCTCAAATATATGCAAAACTCATCGGTGTAACAAGCTGTAACATAATCAATGCAAGTATAAGTGTGAAATTTCCTGTGCATATTATAGTTTTAGGGGGGTGGCCCACTTACCCCAGTGACCTGACTTACCCCAAGTAACCCTACATTGATTTATGTAATTAATTTTTTTTAACACCGTGTCGTATTTACAGAAGAAACCATGAAAAAATATGGTGAAAAAACCTCTATACCACCTCTACCACCGAGGTAAAGTGTTTAGGTATGCTGCACCCCCAGGCCCCAGGATCTAACTCCTAAATCCACCCATGACCATAAATGGTTTCTAACTTCTATTTGGCCTGCTGTCTTTATAAATTCGACCATGTATTGCATTAAAATAGAGGTAAATTGGAGTCATTTTTATGAAAAACTTAATGAAATTTCAAAGTTAAACTAAACCGGTACCTAAAGACAGTAATTGATTTAGCTCATATTTTGGATTATTAATAGGCATGGTAATCCTCAACTATTCCCACCATAGGAGTTTTCAATTTCCGAAATTCGTGTATTCATTAGCTTGACCCAGTGCTAGAAGTGCGGGGGACGCGGGGTGACGCGTCCCCCCACTTTTCATAAAAATACCCATCCGTCCCCCACTTTTATTTATACCAAAATCCATCCCCTCACTTCTAAAATCCCTCCTTCCATTAAAAAAAACTGGAAAATGTTTCTCTCATATTTCTTTTGTTAGTAACCTGCTTTAAAAAATAAGTTAAGACTAAAGTGAAACTAAATTTATTGCATTGAATCATAGGTAACTAAAGTCTTTTATAAGGAACAGCTATCTTTGTAAATTATACATGCTTAGTCAATTAAGAAAAACATTTGTTATCTTGCATTCAGCTAGGGTTGATCCAGTTATTAATCCAAGGTTAACAAAAGCTACATTTTTCATCTCAAACGAAAATTTTTTGAAAGTAGAATGATCTTTAATTCAATAACTTTAAGTAAAATTTAAGCAGTGTTTTAATTAAGTTCTTATATGCTTGTAAGGCAGAAAATTTAAGGATCACACCCTACTTTCAGAAAATGCATGAATAAGACGTAGTACTTGATAAAATTAAGACGAACATGAAAATTTTCAAAAAGGGGGAAAGGCACTCTCGGGGAGGGACTCGGGTTTGGCCATCCCCCCACTTTTATTTGACCCACTTCTACCACTGGCTGACCCAAAGTCTAATTAGGCCTCTTGTACTTAAGGTCTAATAGGTTCCTCCAGTCAACAACACTTACCATTAAGGTATATGTTGTTAGTTAGGCCATTCCTAAGTGAAAACAGTTGAAAAAATATGTATTGGGTATTACAATTTGTTCCAGGTGCTGAGACTAGTTTTGACATACTTAAGATTTTTTCAACTTTAAAATCATGAAGTTATTTCATTTTTAATTGCAAAAATAATATTTTTATGTGATAGGAATAAATATCCACCTTTAGCCTATATTATAATATTAAAATTTTAAATTAAAAAAATATTTTGTAATTTATGTATTTATAATATATTTTATTCTTAGTTAAATAAATTCTGATGAAAATATGCAAAAATATTTACTGTTTTCACTTCTTTGGAAATCTCCAATTTCAAAATTTTAAACTTTTAGCTACCTAATTAAGCGTTAAGGTTAATTCCACCGGTTTTCCACTATATAACTACCTCTGAGGACAATTCCACTTTGAAATGACTTCTTCAAAAGCCTCGAAAGTTAAGGGCACCAATTAAAAGAAATAATTTATCGCCAAAAAGGAAATTCTTAAAAAATAAATTTAAAAAAACTAAATATATTTATTAAAAATATATTTAAAACAAATATCACTTATTTATATATTAATTATAAGAACAAAAAAAAACGTAAAACATAAGAGTTGTTTAAATTATTATTTTGAATTTTTATATAAAATTATTATGACATGACGAGGAAATGAAAATATTAAAACTTTTTAAATTAATGATAGTTCACATAAAGTAGCGCTGATGTCCATGGTCGGCGCAATTGTGAGTACCGACAGCCGTGGTACCGACCACTTTAGTTCCCTTAAAGTGGCGCTGTTGTCATGGTCGGCGCAATTGCTCAGCGCCGACCACTTTAGTTCCCCTAAAGTGGCGCTGTTGTCCATGGTCGGCGCGATAGTGTTGTTTGTTATATTCCCGAGTACTCGGTTCAATAGCCACAGCCATACAATAATGTATTCCAAACTATGTCATTTATCTCCCCATCTTGTTTTCAAAAAGGTAACTAGCCGCGCTGTAAAAAAATTCGTCTTTCTACACGTCTTTTGAAGAAAATTTTCCGTATACCTATTCTTAAAACATGTTTTTTCCCTTGAATTCTCCAACAAAAGAATTTGTAAAATCCCCACTAAAAGAATGAATTTTAAAAACTAGTATGGAGGAGTCAAATCATTCGGTGATCGTCAACTTAAACGAAGCACATTATTAGATAAGTGAAGTCACACTATCATTCGTGTTTGTAAAACTAATCATATTTATTACTATGAAGGCTAACCTTTATAGTAAGTAAGTTAAGGGGCACACCTAGTGTGACAGCCTAAAACAAGACAATTTTTGGGAATTAAAAAAGAAAACTAGTGAATCAATCGTTTTAAAATTCTGAGGGGATATTTATACATGTTTTGAGAATACACAGTAAAATTTTTGAAATAAAATATTAAATATTTTTGAAATGACACGCGATCTCCGGCGGCGCCAAAAAAAAGGTCCTCCACTGCTTGCGTGATTGCAGTCTTCTCCGTTGATAAAACCTAAAAAAAAAATTCTCGTGAAACTAAAACATATTGTCTGTACGATGACCCTCGGGCGAACAAAAAAATCAAAAATAGTATGTTATTTTTAAAGGTATAACCTATCGAAATAAAAAAAATAAAAAAAAATCGATTTTTTGAAAATTTCACACTAGGTGTGCCCCTTAAAAGAACTCAAATGTTTTTAGAAAGCTAAAAGTTTCTTCATGAAAAGAACGTTAATTCCTAAAAGTACATAATTTCATTGGTAATAGTGCTGTAGGTTAATTCCCTTATTTAAAAAAAGAATTTAAAGAATTTTTTCCGTGAAATTAAAAGCATTCATCATATAAATGGTTTCCAAACACGTAAATTTCAGTTTTAAAAAAAAAGGGAAGATAAAAAGCATCAGGATAACTCTTTGTAAACACGGAATAATTATACTTATCAATATCAAAACATTAAAAGATAATATAACCTCTCAATATAAAGATAAATAATCAAAACCAACTTTAGCACAAATATGAAAAAGAATATGAGTAAAAAGCTAGATGTATTTGAAGTACTGCTTTTTACAATCTTTATAGCAATTGAAAAAAATAAATAATAAGTCATTATTAAACCTATTAAACCCATCCATCATTATTACTAGTTACGTATAGAGTTCCATTTGCTCCAAGTTTCTATAGATATTTCTATAGAAAACTTTTCAATTTCCACATAAAAACAAGTACTAAAAATGTTTTTTCTGACATTTTTTATAGTAATATCCGGTCTTGTTCTGTTCTTTCAATTTTGAGCAAAAATAAAATGTGTGAAATAGTTTTTAAACTCGTTTTTATTAATTTTAATAGTGTTCCCATTCACACCCCGCAGGTAAGGGTGAATCGGAACACCGCCAAAGGTTAAAATCTTTATTTTATTATTCATATATTGTAGTAGACATTAATATTGATGAGGGGCGCATACGAACACGTAATACATGTTCATATTTTGTCTTATTCTGTCATGTTGTGTTGGGGGTCTGAGATCCCAAAAACGTAGCATCACATTAACTTTTCAAAAATGTTTTTTATCAATTAACCTCGGAAAGGGCCTTTATGTCACCCTTTTTCGTAAAAGTGGAGATTAAAATCGAAATGGTGAAAGAGTTTTTCATACATCCTGAAAATTCAACTAATCATTTTGTAGTTTATAACTTTAGGGGCCGCACCTCCATAGCCCCCTTTTCTAGATTTCGCCCTTGAAACGTCGTGTGTATACTATCATACAGATAAAACATTTTGTATAAAAAAATTCTAATTAGGACATTGCATTGCAGCTTTTTTGTTTTTTAACTTAATGATTTATAATAGTAATTATAAAACACCTCTTGAGGGCACGACAGTATATTGTAATTTATTTTCTGATAGAAACGTAACTAGTCAATACGACATTAATGCTGAAAAATTTACTTTGAAAGTACTTTACTTCATAATTACTTTGCAAAATGTCCCAAATATTGTGAAATTCCCTTTATATAGAAATCCATTTAATTCCAAAATCCATTTCCAAAACTAACATTAACCACTAAAGTGAAGAAAGCACAAAAGTACAATACCTTGTTTAGCATACTCAGTAAAAAAATAGAAACTTTTTTTAGAACTAAGCTTCTTTTATAATTAAAATGTTTTTAAACATTTTCTTGATTATAAAAAAATATAAATTTTAATTTTTAATAAAATTAATGTTAGTTCTGTTGTTTCTTTACGCAGAAAAATTTAAGTATTAAAATAATAACTAAATCTTTAAAAAAATTTACATGCCTTCTAATTTGACCTTGACGAATATAAATATCCTTCTTCCATGAACTTCTACAGTCGATATGGCACAAATTACCTTCTATTTAGCTTTTAAGAAAAAATTTAATATGTTCGAAGAAGTGAGAAATATCTGGAAATCTGTTATTTCAATATGCATTGCATTTCTGTGTCAAGCGTTGTAATCGGGCTATGATATCCAATTTTCAGTTAACGATAAATAAAGCATTTAGCAATCAAGTTGTATATTCTCAGTTTAAAGGTCATATTATTCATAAAACTTTAACATTCTTATTTGTATAAAATTAAAAGAACAGTTAGTAGTAGTGAAAATTAGCGGTGAATGAAGCTGCCGTGACTTTCAAAATGTTATTTAAATGAAAAAAGTTGTTAAAGTGAGGGAGTAGTACATAATTATTTCTTTTGTCGCGTTTTTAAATTGAAAAAAAAATTGAATTTAAGAACAAACTGGTATAGTGGTTTTAAAACTATCGATTATTTATTACCCCCTAGATAGATCCCTCATAGTATTTATATTATTATCAAAAAGTTATGTGAATGTATAACTAAAATTACCCTGGATATATTTGTTAAAAAATAGTATTAAGTTTTATCTCATATCTCGATCATTAAGCTCTTTTTGTATATTTATGACCATCAAATTTTAAGTTCTTATCAATCATAGTTTAATCCATATGTACATAAACGTTAAAATAGTATATTTAATCCTCTGTTTGTATCAAGCTGTTTGTTAGATAGTATTAATATTATTTAATAACTTACAATTTTTTCCGGAAATTTTTTACAGATTGAGATAAGAATATCCATCCCACTATTTGATATTGCATATTCATTCATCCTATCGAATTTTTAATACAGTTAATTAAGCCTATAAGGAGATTTATTACTTATTCTAGGGTACCCTAACTTTACAAATAGATGGCCCATTGTCTTTAAAAATATCTTCATAACAGAAGAGATCTAAAATACCGTAGAGGCGGGATAAACTTTGTATTAAACTAATACTAATACTCAGGGCTCGATTTCTAAAAGAAGAGGTACCGGAACGGTAAAATTATTGGTATCAAAACTGAAAAAGCGAATACTTTTTAATACCAAAATTTAAGCATTTATTTTCAAATTTAAATTTATAAAATAAATTCAAATGTGTTGTACTAGATTAGGAAGAGTGTTCCAACTTAATTATTAATAGTATAAGACGATGAACTCTTTATACACTTTTTTTTACAGAGGGTTATACTTTTTTTCCCCAACAGGGTGCCTCTTGTAGGAGGTGAGACGGTTTATCATCAGTGAACCATTAGTGTTGTATATTTTGCAAATTTAAAGGATATGCGTAGTTTAAGTCCTTAAATGGTAGAATTTAAGATGTCGCAAAGTTTCTTTGCAAATTTGCCAAGAGATCTGGCAAATCTGGTTCAAATAAAAAAGAATCAACACCAGGAGCAGATTGTGGGTAGTTCAAACGGGGGTTCACAATCATGTTTTAAAAGAACAATTAAATAAACCTTACAATTAAACCCAATAAAATCACAAATATTGTTATTTGCAAAAAAGATAAAAAGGCATTAAAAATATTTTTAAAAATGTGAAATATGCTTTTTTTACATTTTTTGGATCGGATTCTTACTGTTATGAACGTAATCTGAAACAAAATATGATAAGTTGAGTTCTAAGTTCAAAAAGGGGGTCTGGGGGTTCTCCCCCAGAAAATTTTTGGAAATTTGACAATAAAAACAGGGTTTTAATTCATTTTAGGACTTTTTTTTCCGTACATAGAAATATATCCGCTGGCCCGATGAATGGGTCTCGCTGGCCGTAGTTAGGAGACCCCTGAAATAGAATATAATTTTTTTTTGAAAAAGAGGTTCCGGAACGGCGTTCCGGACCGTTCCGGCTGAAATCGAGCCCTGCTAATACTTGTGTTTGGCAATAAATTTACTTTAATCCTTTAAATTTATGATAATGATATTGTTAATACTTTGAGTTTTTTAAAATTGTGAAAAGATTCCATTAAGAATATATATCAGAATTGATTATTTTTTTTAATAATTAAAGTAGTAGGTGAAAAATTACAAAGGATGTTGAAAGAATTTTAAGAATGACAGATTGTTTCCTTCAAAACGCAAAGCATTAAAAGAGTAGACTGATACATTGTGTCATAACAAAATATTTCAAAATTATCCCATAGTACTTATCTACATTATTTACAAAATGATGCATAGTTAATTAGAATAAAGAAACTTTTATGTTGTACATACTATTTAGTACTAAATTAGAATTTCATTATTTCTGTTTGTGTTGCGAATTTCTTTTTACATAAATAAACTTGACGATAGAGATGAGAAAGAAAATAAACATTAATTTATTTCAGTTAAATTTAGAGATGATTTAAAAATGTACAAAATTTTATTATCTAAGCATCTTCCCAATGAAAAAAAACTTTTAACTTAATTCCGGAAACATTTCACACTTCTCATGGTCAGAACTTTTATCTATTTTCTATGAATCGGGGGATTTCAGTGAATCTTATCAGTTTCCCTTTCTTTTTGTAATGCGTGAAATAAGGTTGTTACCAGAGAATATGTCGAATAACTTTTCTGACTAACATTTATCAGGTCATCATTAACAAATAAACTTGTTTCTTTAGGGAAAGCGGATACCTTAAAATGTTTCTTATAGAAACCCAAATGTTTTATATAGGGTCACTTGGGATAATATACATTAAAATGTAATGAAAACTTATATATACCTGGAAATACTTCTTTGAAAAATACGTCTTGAACTCTCCAAAAAATCCATTCTGGGAATCTATTTAAAATTGGTTCTATAATCTTAAAAATAAATTAAACAAATCTCAAATATATGCAAAACTCATCGGTGTGACAAGCTGTAACATAATCAATGCGATTAAGTGTGAAATTTTCTGTACATATTATAGTTTTAGGGGGGTGACCCACTTACCCCAGTGACCCACTTACCCCAAGTAACCCTATCATAAAAATGTTCATAATCATTGAGTAGAAACCTAATTCAATCATTTATTTGAATTAATTGTAAAATATGCGCCTTTTGGAAATCCCCCTAAAAACTTCACCCCAAACGCCGATGTTTCCAAATGGGAACATCCTCAAAATCATACTTAGGATTTTTTTTCTGACAAAAAATGACTAAAATGGTTTTAGTAATGATGAAACAAGCTATTTAAATCAAAAATCAGAACCTTTTATTTGAAATTTGATTTGCGGCGTTTAAAAGATTAATGTTAGTGCTCCATTACTCTAATATCTTCTCTTCAAATCGAAATGTACTGATATATTTTTTATTTATTTATAAAAGTTCATCATACTAGACTATGTCTTAAGTAGTTTTAATTATCACTCACAAATATTAAAAATAAATAGTGAATGAATAGTTTTATGAATAGGTATGAATTCAATTAAGTGATATATATCTCCACAATTTTATACCTTAATTACATTGTCTGCAGCAAATTTACTCTATTTTATATATTTTTGAGATTATTTCTTTGTATTATTTTTTCTAGAAACGAATTAAGTAATTATTCTTAAACAACCTTAAATGAACTAAAAATCGAAGAATTTAGAGGTTTTTAAACAAAGGTGCTGCGTTATAATACTCAAAGTTTAACACTTAGTTAAAGGAAGTTTTCCTATTAATACTTACTTATTAATTTATGTAACCAATAATTTTACCAATTGCATCAGTCCATTTCATAGAAATGTCAATATAAAATTACTCTACAAATCTTTGACATCATCAAGTCTATGTTCTGGGAGAGTATTAAACATTTCTTACCAAACATTTTGTTACGCTGCAATAATTTGGTCCAACCAAAATCAAGTGATTTTTACACAATAACGTAACTAGAACTTACCCTTCACAGGAGTGTGGATTTTCGTAAAGAACTGCATCAATTTCGCTTGAGCGAGTAGCGAATTGACAGAGCATCCTATCTATTCGTGATCTCTCGACTTCGACATAATGAAGAAAATAATATGTTTACACACCTGAAAAGTCTTCAATTGAACGAGGCGAGCTTTGTGTTTTATCCCTTTTCTACTCTTGCACACTTTTGGTTACGGTCGTCTGTATGAAAACGTGTCTATTAAGATTAAATCATACGTTTTTCACATATAACTAAGAAATTAATACTAATTTAGTTTTCCCGATGTAGGTATTAGGGTGGGTAAAAAACCCTTTTTCACCTGATTTAGGCAAAGTGCAAAACGTTTTTGTAGTAAGCAGATTAGAACTAAAAAAACATAATATTTCTCAATCTTAAGCCGCGGCTTTATAATACCGAAAATTTTGTTTTCAATTTAGTGTTCTTTTATTCATGCCCTGTTTCTTATTTTCCCATTTAAACGAAACCATAGAGTAGTTAGAAACACTAATATTTTATCCCTCAAAATTTATTTATCTTTATTATTTTACTTTTTTAATTTTATTTGTCTATTTAAAACATTAAGTTCAACTAAGATTTTTATTAACTAACTTTCCTGAAAACTTTTACTCACCACTTTATTTTTTTACTAAAAATTTTTAATAACTCAATTAAAATTGAATATAAATTTTTAGTTTTAATTTATGTTATGGTGAGTTAAGTAAACTTTTAAGTAAAAAACAATGAAAGAAGCTAAAAAATAACCATGAAACTGATTTATATTCTGTGCAGCAACACAACGCTATAACCAAACGATTTCCTCATGTGTGCTGGTTATAGTTTCACTCGAAATTATCTACAATTGAGCTGGTTAGAATGAAAGTGGTATAAGTCCACTGAACGTAGTTTTGAGTAATTGACGGTTTTTCTAACGGGGCCGGTGTTGTTTCTATGGAGAAATTATTTATAGGCGGCTCTTACGGGTCTTTTATTGAACTTGAGACTTAGTCGACTACCACACTAGATAAAGGACCTTAAAAGAAATCCAAATCCCCCCCTTACCTCAAATTTTGTATTTTTGAGACCTATACCACTTTTTCATCCTAAGCAACTAAATTACTGAATGATTTTGTTCAAACTGTTCATCTGAAACAATGTGGTGGAAAGATAAAGTTATTTGTATGGAATAGAAAAAGTTAGTTTATAGTTTTGGGGGTTTCTAAATAGGCATCCTAAATCATACGAGTGTAAAAAAGGGGAAGCGCTGAGTTCTCGAGAGTAAGATGTACCGACCATTAAAAAACTGGTATTGAAGGAAAACGATAGTATAGGTTTAGGAAAAATTCTTAAGTCGCTTAACAGGAAATCAGGGAAACATTATTTTATTTGTTTTATTAGGATTTACAGTGTTATATTTAAAAATAAGGAATTGTGTAAAACTTTCATCTTGCAACTTTTTCAACCAAAGTCTTAGCTAAGCGAGCATATCTCGAAAGGTTTTCAATTTAAATTTCTGGAAATTACTTGAGATATGAAATACACTTTAGAGATTATATTAATGCCCTTTTTCGGTTTTTAATTGTTTTATTTAGTTAAATAGCTGACTAGTTTATTTTTAATCATAGTGGAGTAACAAGATACAGTCATTTGGAGTAATAAGATACGAGAGTAAGATTTCTTTCTACTTAACTTAGCAGGCATATTTTTTTCAAAGAAAGTTATAATGATATAAACATTGTAAAATCAGCTTTACAAACCAAAAGGAAAATCCCGTGGAATTTCCGTATGATATACCACATTTGCTTCTTATTACCCCACTTTCCCCTTATATAGCCTTTTATATCTTATATCTTTTAAACTCCAATGTATAAAAATATACATGAATGATGAATAAATATAAACATAAAACACATTAAAAGTTTACCTGTACTTCTTTTAACCCATAAATACATTGTAGTGTAATTATACTACGCATATATTTCTATAATACTTTTCTTTACAGGTTAAAAGAATGCCAATGCTAGAAAGCCTTATGATTCATGCTATGAATTCTACATTCTAAAATTATGCTACATGTTCTTGATTTATGCTTTTCTTTTTTCATAAAGGAGTGGTTGGAATCCCGTTCGGTTCCATTGAATATATGAGTAAGTTTTTTTAGTGAAACATTAACTTTTCTATTCATTATATTATTTTTTAATTAAAGTACTAATAAAGATATCATTCAAACAATTTTGGCGTACTTTTTCTTGTCTGAATTCGATTTATATAAAACAAAATCACGCAGTATGCTTTACAATCACAAAGAAAGCAATTTAAAGTATAGCAATTAAATATTTGTTTTTAAATTGTTACAAGATTTAGTTAGATTTTAGTTAAATAGTTTTATGTGTAAACGTTAGGGGGAGAGAATCAGTGTAGTATTGATTTCATTCTATGCAGCTTTAACTAATGGTCGAAATTGTAAGAGACCTATAAAAATGTACCAGATTTCATCACGAGTAACAATAGATGTTCCGGATAAACTGACACTAGAATTACACTTTGAGCAAAAGTATACGTTCAATTAAATATTAACTTGAAGTGGTGAGTATGAACAACTTTTGAGTCTTGAGTAGTTCTTAAAATTTAATCCAGCAAACGACCGAATGGTTTAGTGTTTAAGAGCGTATTTTATCACAACTGAAGGTCCTAGGATCAAACCCCGCGTAACACTTGGTGATGTTTTTGTCGTTTCTGGAATTTATATATTAACTTTAAATTAATAAAATAAACCAGTTGGATCAGGAACGGATGGCATGGTGGGTTAGTGCAAAGGAATTCTGTTATAGGTATTCGGTTCAGTCCTGTGATTCTTTTTTTTACATCTTAAAGTATCAACTTTAAATTAATTAGAAGCCCTGACTAGCTGCAGGAACCGATGGCTTGGTGTGCTTGCGCACGTACCATTATCCATCACAAAGGCCCTCAGATCGAATCTCCCTCGGTTCGAGTCTGAGCCTCTACCCGGGTATAGCACTCGGAAATAAATGCAGCTGGGCATTTATAAATTAAGTTCCTGCACATTCAAGGGGGGGTACTATCATTTTTTTTCTTCAACAGTTAACTGTAACCGTTTCATTCAAATTCTTTGGAAATATTACTATTTTTCTAAGAATTTCACGTTTACTTTGCAAAATTCAAGTCTCTACCCCTTATGACTTCGACAGAAACTAACGAATCTTTCACGAAATTTAAGAAACTCAACAACTAGTTAATGCGTTGATCCCCCCACAAACCCCGACCCCCTCCCCTGCGGTGTCTTCTGACTTATTATATTTTTCCTAATTCTTTAAGTGGTGACTGAAGCATATAGGTATCGTTAGACAAAACGGAAATATGCTTGAGTTAATATATTTTTCCTAATTTTTTTAAGTGGTGACTGAAGCGCTGGTTATACTATAACAGTGATGCCTAACCTTTTCTTCTCCCCGGGCCGCGCTTTATATTAGGATAAAGCTAGTTAGATGGAACATATACCAATTTAAAAAAATTAATTGTCATTTATCTAGTCTTATGCTGGCAGCTTCAAAAGACAACAGACATACAGAGCACATGGCTTGCAGGCCGTAGGATGGCATCAATGCATTAGATTCAATGGAGAAAAGCGTTACTTAAAATATTTTCCCTAATTCTTTAAGTGGTGATCATGTAAGACCTTACAAAAATGGGGGAGTTTACATTTTTGTGATAACCTTGTCTTCGAGATTTTTTTTATCGATTAGAAGAAACTGAATTACGTGGATTGTAAAGCTCTTGCCTAGAATGAAATGTTAGAAAGTGACAGAAAATACATGAGCAGGTTTTGCTGCCTAAAACGCAAATGAAAGGGAGTAAATTATTTTAAGGATTTGGTAATAAAAGTGGGAATATTAGTTGAAAATAACATACCTTATTAAAATACTAACCCATAAAATTATTCTTATTTTTTTCTCTTTTGGTTAGTTGATGTATAAATACTTATTTTTATAGATGATTTCAATTCTAAACTCAAAAATAGTGGTCAGCCAATTAAAAATGTTAATATAAAAATCTTCGAAGTCAATTACATAGTTGTTTTGATCTAAATTTGTGGACAGTAAAACGATTTTTCTTTAAAAGCCTGCAAAATTAGTTAACTATAGCTCAATATTAAGATCTGGGGTATAGATTTGATGTCCCCTTTTAATAAAGTGATTCATAGATTCAAAATCTCAATCACATAGATGTAACAAGCATGGAAATTTTAAATACATAGCTACCGAAACGTCCTTAGTCTTGAGAAGCTTAAAAAATTTTTAAAATTTGGTTTTTATTATGGCTTGATGGACATAACCTCTGTCTAAAGAATGACTTTTCCAGTCGCATAAAGTGTTTGTATGCGATTAAATAAAAAAACTGCAGTCCCAAACAAGCTGTAGATGAGACGGCATGAACGAAACTCCCCGCAATGGAAGTGCAGAAACCAGTCAAGCGACGTCGTTTGACTCGTTTCTGCACTAAAGCTGAAATTTAGTATGCTGGAAAACTATTTTAAAATCACTTTATTTTTATTATTCTTAAACTAAAACGTGCGTTTACCCCTACAGAATCTCATGAATCGGCGAATCGACGATGATAAGACCAAAAGGATTTATACTTCCTTTGATAAAAAACACACAACTTCAAAAATTAATATTATGGCGATCTAAAAATGTACTCACAGAAATGATAAAAAAATCCTAAGGATAACACCGTTCTTGTTACAAAAAATTAAGCAGTCTTTAAAAAGTAAAAAACAAAAAAATTTGATCGTGTTTAAACTTACTTATAGTTTCTATGATTATCGATTTCAAACCGCAATTATTACACCAAACCTACTAAACATGAAACGTTCACGCGCCTAATTTTCTCTTAAGTTTTACTATCCCAACTCTTGGAGTAGGATAGAGTTATTGATGAAAAAATAACAATCAGTGAATAGTTGATGAGTAAACTAACAAAAACAAGTGTTATAAACTTTTTCAAAAAAATAAATCTGGTGACTAATTCCAAACACATTTTTTAAATGAAGTTTTTGTGCTATCTTCTTTAATTTTTTAATTAAATTATTTATTTGGCTACTAAGAGCACTGTAAGATGTCTCAATGTATTCCTCATAGTCACTACTACTTCCCCTGATTCTACGGGCTTTGTTGTTTAAAACTAAAGCTGTGAAGCAAATTTTCGAAACACTATGTATTAACATAGACTTTCTTATCAACACACCCCCGTTTATTTACTGGATGGGCACAATTTTGAGCCTTGGGCAATGGGCAATACACCTAGTTTGGCTTGCATCATTATAGATCGAATAAGCTTAACACCACGAAGATTCACGAGGTAGGGCTTTTTTCCAGTGTTCCAGATGTTCAATGTTTTCCCAGATGTTCAATGGGAAATGTCAGTTTAACGATCCAGTACGTGAACACCCCCTTATCTCCCCCAGTTTCCAAAATGTAAAACAAGAAAGCATTAACAGAACAATTAAAACTCGGAAAAATATATTTGTGAGATGTCAATTCCTAACCTTTAGGTCTCTTTTTAGTTCGCTCGAAGCTAGGTTCAAATTGAAAAAAATAAATGAATGAATTTACTTGAATAAACGATTGTTTCACATTTATGAGATCTTCCTGTGACTATTAAATTATATTGGGAGTCTGCAGAACAATTAGGTTGCTTATTATTTGAGTTTAAGTGGTCAACTATTCATTTACTGGAAGTGTTCATTCATTGGGCAACCCACCCTATAATCACCCGAAATCGCTGTATTATTTTAGATACTTACACTATGTCATTTGAGAAATTATTTTTTTAAAGTGTTGACCTAGCTTGTGAAAAGAGTGTGTTTCATTTTCGGTATTAAACTACCTACGAATTAAAATGTTGAATTTTTTAACGACGCATTATTTATTTAAGGCGACCATTATTTATAATACCCGGATTATTTATTTTCCTGTAACAGATAAATGGTAGTTTTCATGAACTATTTTAACTTTAAATTCAAAAATAGAGGTCAGCCAATTCGAAATGTTAGTGCAGAAATATTCGTAGTCAATTAGATAATTTATAGATGCGACTTTATATGGTTTTGTTATAAAAGCCTTACAAATAAAATTTAATATCTGCTGTGGGGTGTGGGGTATGGATATGACACCCTCCTTAATAAAGGAATTCATTGTGTGAAAATCTGTGCCTCATAAATTCCCACCCCCCCCCCAAATATAAAAATTTTAAATTCTTTCAAAACGTCCTTTGTTTCAGAGCTTCGTATTAAATCTTAATCTACTATATGGTTTTTACAGTGGTCTGATTGACCAAACCTAAAAAGTATGAGCACTACAGTCTCAGGTAGTTAGTATGTATGTAATAATTAAATGGTAAAGTAGCAGTTCCAAAAAATCTGCAGATGAGGAGCCTTGAACGAAATTTCCAGCAGTTTAGTGCTGAAACCACACAAGAAACGTCACTTCATTAGTTACTGTTCTACAGCAAAAATTTAAATTTTTTTGACAAATATTGAAATTTAAAGATTTTGACCTGATCAATCCCATGAAACGAAAATAACTCTTTTTTTAAAGTGGTAGGGGAAAGTGTCCCAATGAGGGAACCACTTTTATTATTCCAATTCACGCTAACCTGATAAAGGATAAAAAAAGTGGTTTTGTATATTGTGAACATGCCTTATTCGAAAACCGTGTCGCTTTTTTATGGAAAAAAATTGCAATTACCCTAAAAATGCATTTTAATTAAAATTCAAAATATGCCTAATATGCGATACCGGTCTCCTATAGTCTGTTCATTTAGAATAGGCGCTTGAAACAGAATCAAAGGGGTCTCAGGACTCTTAAATATGCAAAGGTTACCTCGATTTTTGAACTTGTATTACACAAAAACTAAATTATCCAGTAACTTGAAATTTGTACCACATAATAACTAAATACCAATACACAAATACCCAAAATTTCAGCAAGTTTTGATGGTTTTTATAGAATTTATCAAAAATAGGAAAAACTTCAAATTTTTTCACTCTGCGCAAGATTTTTCAAAAACTATTAGAGTTACAAACATGAAATTGTGTACTAATACTCGTCTTAAGGCACTTAATAAGGTATACCTATTACTTTTGTAAAAAATAGCTGTTTAAGCTTTTTTTATCACAGTTTTTATAAAAATTTTCAAAAAAAAAGTTATTTTAACTCGTATAAACATGTTCTGGTTAATATAAGGTTTAAATGTGAGGTATAACTTATTAAGTACCATAAGACGAGTAGTCCACTGAAAATAGCGAAAAATAGGGCCGAACCTCAAACAAATTGCAATAGAAGGTTTCTCAACGGTTTTCACTTAGAAATGACCTCAATAATAACATACTAAAAATCGGCCAAAATCGGCCGGGGGGAAGTTTAATTTTTTTCAAATTTTAAAAAAATGGCCGAAAAAAAATTAAAAAAAAAACCAAAACAATAATATAGACATGTAATACATGTTTATAGGTTATTTTTGAGTGCTGAAACCGAATGTTGCATTTAGTTTGGAAAAAATATTGAAATTTCAATTTTTAAAATTAATTTGAATAATTAGCTATATGAAAAAATTAAAACCCCCCTAAAAAACTAACAAAAACATCCAAAGAGATAAATCCAACGGTTTTCATTTAGAAATGACCTAAATATTAACATACTAAAATTTAAAATTTTTACGAGTTAAAGAAGTTAAATTTTTTTTCAAATTTCCATTTTTTTTTGCGAAAAATGCATTTTTTTTTCAAATTTGTGCAAAAAACTTTAGAGGCTTTTGAAAAGGTCATTTTTCGGTGGATATTGTCCACAGATAGTTATATAATGGAAAACCGGTGGAATTGACCCTCAATGAATTAGTTAATTATTTTATTTAAAATTTTGAAATTGGTAAAATGAAGTAAAAATTTCGAAAGAAGTGAAAAAGGTAATACTTTGGCATATTTACATCAGAATTTATTTAATTAACAATAAATTATATTAAGAACACATAATTAACAAATTAATTAATTATTTTTAATTTAAAATTTTAAAAATTTAAAATTTTAAAATTTTTATAAATTTTAATATCATAATATAGGCTTGCAATACATGTTTATAGGTTGATTTTTAATCCTATTACATAAAAAAATATTATCATTGCAATAAAAACTGAAATAGACTTAAAAATTTTAAAATTAAAAAAATTCTTAATTATATCAAACTAGTCTCAACAACTGGAACAAATTGCAAAAAACGTTTTTTAAGCAGTTTTCACTCAGAAATGGCCTAACTAACAACATACTAGAAATCAGACAAAATCGGACAGTGGAAAACAATGGAAAATTTAATTTTTAATTAAAAAAACTGGCATTCTGGAACAAAAATATTAAATTTTTTCTATAGGCATGTAATACATGTTTTTAGGTTAATTTTTGATTCTGATGCTGAAAAATTTAATATTTTTGCAGTAAAAATTGAGATCGACATCAAAATTTTAAAATTGAAAAATAAATTCTTAATTATTTAATTAATTTAAATTTATTCTTAATTTTTTAACTCTTTTCAAATTTTACTCCAAAAATATTAAATTTTTCAGCATCAGAATAAAAAACTAACCTAAAAACATGTATTACATGCCTCTAGAAAAAATTTAATATTTTTGTTCCAGAATGCCAGTTTTTTTTAATTAAAAATTAAATTTCCCATTGTCCGATTTTGTACGATTTCTAGTATGTTGTTAGTTAGGCCATTTCTGAATGAAAACTGTTTAAAAAACGTTTATTGCAATTTGTTCCAGTTGTTGAGACTAGTTTGATGTAATTAAGAATTTTTTTTAATTTTAAAATTTTTAAGTCTGTTTCAGTTTTTATTGCAATGATAATATTTTTTTATGTAATAGGATTAAAAATCAACCTATAAACATGTATTGCAAGCCTATATTATGATATTAAAATTTATAAAAATTTCAAATTTTTAAAATTTTAAATTTTTAAAATTTCAAATTTAAAAAAATTAATTAATTTGTTAATTATGTGTTCTTAATATAATTTATTGTTAATTAAATAAATTCTGATGTAAATATGCCAAAGTATTACCTTTTTCACTTCTTTCGAAATTTTTACTTCATTTTACCAATTTCAAAATTTTAAATAAAATAATTAACTAATTCATTGAGGGTCAATTCCACCGGTTTTCCATTATATAACTATCTGTGGACAATATCCACCGAAAAATGACCTTTTCAAAAGCCTCTAAAATTTTTTGCACAAATTTGAAAAAAAAATGCATTTTTCGCAAAAAAAAATGGAAATTTGAAAAAAAAATTAACTTCTTTAACTCGTAAAAATTTTAAATTTTAGTATGTTAATATTTAGGTCATTTCTAAATGAAAACCGTTGGATTTATCTCTTTGGATGTTTTTGTTAGTTTTTTAGGGGTTTTTTAATTTTTTCATATAGCTAATTATTCAAATTAATTTTAAAAATTGAAATTTCAATATCTTTTCCAAACTAAATGCAATATTCGGTTTCAGCACTCAAAAATAACCTATAAACATGTATCACATGTCTATATTATTGTTTTGGTTTTTTTTTTAATTTTTTTTCGGCCATTTTTTAAAAATTTGAAAACAATTAAACTTCCCCCCGGCCGATTTTGGCCGATTTTTAGTATGTTGTTATTGAGGTCATTTCTAAGTGAAAACCGTTGAGAAACCTTCTATTGCAATTTGTTTGAGGTTCAACTCTATTTTCAGTGGACTAGAGTATTTGTTCTCAATTTCATGTTTTTAAATTTTATAGTTTTTGAAAAATCTTGCGCAGAGTGAAAATATTTGAATTTTCCCCCATTTCTGATTACTCCTTTAAAAACCAATAAAACTTTCTGAAATTTTCGGTATGTGTTCATTGGTATTTAGTTATCCTACGGTACAAATTTCAGGTTACTACGGAATTTAGTTTTTGTGTAATACTAGTTCAAAAATCGAGGTACCCTTTCCATATTTAAGAGTCCTGAGACCCCTTAATAACATTCATCACGCAACTTCAGTGACCGATTCTTTTACAGTATTTGAACTACTTCTGTTTAGACTGCCCTGTCATTACACAAGAAATTTTTTCGATGATAATTTATTACAATAGTAACTGCTTCTAGTATATTACGCCTCAGGCTCCTATTCTAAATGAACACATTATAATATGAGACAACTTGTGTTCTCAATATGAGATAGTGTCAAACGGCACCACTTTTATTTTAATACTTTTATTATTATTAATTAAATAATAATTTTATATTCTTTCTTTTTCTGTCAGATTGAGCATCAGCGGTTTTCAACTAACGAATACCTAAAAGCAACGTTAAATATTCAGAGCTTGAAGCGGCTATCCTATGTCTAGGGGGTGTTTGAACCTTGTATTTAAATTGTATATAAATTAACCAAGTACTCCTTCTGGAACTGCAAGAATTTTTAGCCTTCCAATTAATTAATTATCTATTTAGAATAAAATTTACAAAAAGGCCACTTCACTTGTTAAAACACACGCGTTTCAAAATAATTTTTTCGATAGCTAAAAAATACTTCATAAACTCTTACCGTAAGTATTAAATTTCGTGCATCCATGTGAGTTTTATGAGGTTTATATTAAAATAAAATATCTTACTAATTAACTCGTCAATATAAATAAAGAGAAAATTTATATAGCGTAAAAGCCCATCCCGTAGAAAAATAAATCCGTCTAAAAGAAAATTTAAGAAATAAATACATTCAAAGTTGATAGCAAATTATAAAAATCTGATAGCAAGTTATATATGAAAAGCTTATATTTATTAGACCTCCTACCATTCATCAAATTAATGTGTTGAAGTTTTAATTTATAATTTCATTATTTTAAGTATAAAATTAACTAGTAAAATTATGGAGGCACCCCATGTTTTTCAAAACCCTGCTGTAAGGGCTTCGAAACAATCCTCGTCACAATATTTATTGGGGAGGTAGAGGGGACCTAGACAAACATATTTCGAATAGGAATGGGGAGGCGCAGCCGCACCGTTAAGAGCTAGAACCTAATGTAGTGCGAGAGCGTTATAAAAGGATGTTTTTCCAAGGCCCGTGTAACGAAACAATACATAATAGAATGAAAAAAATATATTGTTTGAGGTAAAGCAGTATCCGTACTACTTACACCATAAATTTGATAGAAATTGGACCACTTGCTAAACCGTGGGGTGAGTTTTAAATAAAACGTGCAATATTAATCTTTTAGCCAAAGAATGGAGTTCCCTTAGTGTAATGGTATTTAAAAAAATGATGATCGGAGAAGGAATTTTCAATGATCATACAGTTTTTTGAACAAATGAGGGTGTCTGTATGATCATTGAAAATTCCTACCCCGATCATTATGTACTATCTCGACAAAAAATAGGGTTAATATGCTTCTGACACAAATCAAGCAGATTCTTATGTAAAATGACCCCCTGAATCCGAATCCGACCCCCGTTTTCCTCCATCAGGCTCAGATTTTCGGGGAACAGCCACTCCCCCTTTTTGCGTTTTTCGATGACTTAATGACTTTGAATTCGATTTTGAGGGTCAAAAACTATTACTTTATCCTCTAAATTACACCCGAGGGAACAAGAAAGGTTGAAGCTTTTAAAATATATTAATTTGTAGCAAATGGATAAGCTTTAGGGGTTATTACCCCCTTAAAAATGAAAAAAAATCGTTAAAAATTATAGAGATAATTTTTGGCTATTTTGTCCTCTTATTTTTTACGCAATTCCTCTTTAAAGGGTCCTAATCCTTGTCAAAGGACCCAAATTTAATGAATATATGCAGCAATTATTTTTACTAAAAGCGGTTGAGGTGTTAGAGCTCCCGAAGCACTCGCGGAGGAAACTCTCTGAATCGCGCCGCCGCCGCTCGCGATTACATTGTTACACACAAAAATTACATTGTTCTTATATTTCAGGTCTATCCAGAGGGAAATTGTTCAGTTCGTTAAACACTGGCCATCAGTTTTAGGGGGTGGGGATATCATGTTATAAGCTGTTAATTGATGCGTGGGTTCACTGTAAAATCAAAGTACTTAAAAATGAAACAAATTTACTCAATTTTGAATACATGAGAGAGATACTTGATATAGCTCCGAGTCAAAACTACTCAAATTTAAGAAACGGATGTTCTCATTTTTGAGATATAGCTGGTACTTAATAAGACATTTTTACTTAACATTGAGGACTTTTTACTCAAAATTGAGAACTTGTTTACTCAAAGTGAAGCCCGTCACCTACTCAAAATAAAAACGAGTAGGTGGATATGGTCTTACTTTTGAGTACATATTGTGCTTAAAGCTATCTTCCAAGCACTCATTTTGTACCTTTCCCTACTCAAAATTGAGAACTTATAAAGAGGGTGCAATGTGTTACAATGAGGTATTCTCACGTTTTGGGATTAAATTTTATTAAAATAGTAGATAAAAAACCATGAAGAATGACGTTTACATCATGTGTTTTCGTAGCCTAGTTTCTGAGATAAATTTTTGAAATTTCGTTTTTTGTTTTGGGGCGAAAACACTTTCGAATCACAAATCATGCGCTGTGAGGTCACATCCAATAGGAGCCCGTTTTCTGATCACTTGAAAACAGAAAACACAATGGTTTTCATGCGCTGTGACGTCACATCCAATAGAAGCCCGTTTTCTGATAACGTTTTGGCAAATATAAAATTGAATTTTAAATTATTTAAAATACATTTTTGAACTAAAAAATCAGAAATTTGGGAGTTTTAGACCATAATGTATCGAAAAAGTATAAATCAAGCAAATCCCTCACTCATGCAAATACCTCATTACGATGACCATATAGCCACGTTACTATAACGTGGGAAGTAGACCAGTAAGTTGAGTGCGACGTCCCAACGTTGTGTTACAAGTTATCACACCAACTGAATGTTACTTTCAATATGTTACAAAAATAACAATTTTCAAATATAAACTAAAAATAAACATAATTTGAGTGGTGACTATTAAATTGTTCTGGTGTTTCAAAATTGAAAGCAGCGGGTCTTCGAATTTGAACCAAAAATTCTTATACCAAAATGAGAACATTGATTTACTCAAATTTGAAACTATCATTTCTTTCAGTGATTTATTGCGCGTGTGGTAAATAGTTCCTTGGTTTTGTTCAACATATACTAGTATTTTTTTCACAATCGCATTTGAAAACCAAATTATTCTGATACTGTTTTTTTCCAATTTATAAGACTCAAATGATGCAATAATTTCTTTTTCTGCAAATTTTCTGCAATTTTTCTCATTTTTAAGTACGTTAGAGTACTGAATATTGAGAAAAACGTATACTTGTTTTTGAGTCATAACATCTCAAAAAAGTGATTAGGTAAATGTTCTCACTTTTAAGTCAATACTTTTTAACATTGTTGAGGATAATGATTGGGGGGCGTCCCCTTAAAAATTGAGTAAGATGGAGGAAAACGGATGTCATATTTTAGTTCAGGAGGTAATTTTACACAAGAATCACTGAAATTCCGTCAGTTGCAGTTTGAATTTTTTTGTATAGCAGTTTAACTCTTAAGTATGGCATATTGAACCCTTCCGCGGGTGCTTCGAGAGCGCTAACACCTCAACCGCTTTTAGTAAAAATAATTGCTGCATATATTCATTAAATTTGGGTCCTTTGGCAAGGATTAGGACCCTTTAAAGAGGAATTGCGTAAAAAATAAGAGAATAAGAGGAAAAAATAGCCAATTATTATCTGTATAATTTTTAACGATTTTTTTTTTCATTTTTAGGGGGGTAATAACCCCTTAAACTTATCCATTTGCTACAAATTCATATATTTTAGAAGCTTTAACCTTTATTGTTCCCTCGGGTGTAATTTAAAGGCTAAAGTAATAGTTGTTGACCCTGAAAATCGAAAGGGGGAGGGGCTGTTCCCCGAAAATCTGAGCGTGATGGAAAAAAACGGGGGTCGGATTTGGATTCAGGGGGTCATTTTACATAAGAATCTGCTTGATTTGTGTCAGAAGCATTTTGATCCTATTTTTTAATGCATTATGACCCTATGCATTTATGCATTTTGACCCTATTTATATCTGAAAACCCGTCGCATGGCAGAGGCGCAATAGCGGATCCAAGAGGGCAGCTCTCCCCAAAAGGGACGAGAACAGTGAGAAAGAGGGGAGGTTGGAACAAGGAGCCATAAAGGGAAAAGGCAATTAAATGTACCAAAATAACCATGTTTTTTAGGGTCAAATTTCCAGAAATTTTCTAGGGCAGAACCCCCAGAGCCCCTTCAGGTAATTAGAACACTATTATTCACAACCTTTTTAATATTACTTTCGTTGAAAAGATTGACTTTGATTTTGAAATTTCTTAGCCCTTCCCGCTTCCCCCAAAGAAACAAATATTAGACCACCACTGCAAAGATGAGCCCGAATGTAACTTTTCGAAATTAATACTTATCAAAAACTGTTTCATTCATCAATGTCTCAGAAACTTTTAAATTCATTGCCGATAATGTCGTTTGAAAAAGAAATATTGGAAAAGGTTAGCTTTCTAGATGTTTTGAAAAATTTTGTGACTATAAAACATCTAGGAGAGTGAATGTTTAAACATTTTGTAATTCGCAAAATAATGATTTATTAAAAATACTCCCATTTTCATTTGTTTTATTTTTTTATAGAATATGGTTTGGTTTAGTAAGCGTTTTATAAAACTTATTCAATAAGTTGATGGAAAGCCTTCTCAATGTTACATAATGTAGTAAAAGCGTAATTATGAACTTTATTTATTATTGCTGGTCGCTTAAGGCGCAAAATGACATAACTGACATTTTGGCCATTTTGAGTTATGCATCAATCTTTATGCAAATCCCGGCCCCGGATCACCTGGCACCAACGATTTTGCGAAAAAATGACTCAAATCGCTGCAATCGTCAATTTTGTCATTTTAGCATAACTACATTCGTAAGGCAAAATGACATAATTGCACGCCTTTCATTGATATTGTTAGGGACACCGCCACAGAGAAGCGTTTCATCTCAATCCCCGGTCAAAAAGGCCTAAAATGAAGGTCTAAAACTATAATATTATTTTCTTCAATTAATAGCCAAACTGTTTTTTTCATCTCCTGCAAAATAGGGAAAATGCAGTTATGTCATTTTGCTCCTTAAGCGACGTAAGTTATATATCGTGTTCTGAAGAAAATACATTTTATATAAATGATTATCTTAAAAATCCAATTTAGAAATTCAATTACTGATCTAAATTAATTTCATAAAGTGTACAAGAATAATAACAGAAATTAAAAGCAATTAAATGTATTAGAAAATAATAGCGGCGAAATTAAAAAGTTAAAAAAATTAATTTAAAAACTAAAGGAGATAAAGCAAAAACCCCAATAAGAGTGTTGTTGCCAACGTCAAGAAAAACTCATTGAAAAAAATTTGATCAAAATATCTTGAATATTCGCGGAGATATTAGCATGTGAAAATAGCACTTTTTCAGGGGTCAAAAAGTAAAAAGTTCGCATATTTGCAAATTTTTTTGATTTTTTGATTAAATTTTGTGTTCTTTCAACTAAAAAAACACAAAACTACACAATTTCACTGAAAAATTTGCAAATATGCGAACTTTTTACTTTTTGACCCCTGAAAAAGTGCTATTTTCACATGCTAATATCTCCGCGAATATTCAAGATATTTTGATCAAATTTTTTTCAATGAGTTCTTCTTGACGTTGGCAACAATACTCTTACTGAGGTTTTTGCTCTATCTCCTTTAGTTTTTAAATTAAATTTTTCAACTTTTTAATTTCCCCGCTAGGGGCGCTGTAAGTCCTCTTAATGGGTTCTCCAGGGTCACTTACCTAGGGGTAGACCTTACTTCCATGACCATAGGAGGCACTGGTTCCGAATGAAAGCCGTGCAACGCAATTTTGAAACACCCTGTATAAACATTTCAATGGAAATAGTTTTTGTTCTAAATTATTGATTATATTTTTATAAAAAAATTATCAAAGTTGAAAATTGAAAATGCGTTAAAAAATGACAATTTTTTACACATTTTGAACCCTAAAAACAAATATAAGGTCACAACACCCATAAATTTCATTTTAATGTATGCATATAATGGTGTTTTATTATTATACCAAGTTTCTTCTTATTTGAATGAGTAGAATTTGATACGAGCGTACCTAAAGATGAGAAAAACACATTTTGAGAAAATCAAGAAAAACCGTTTTAAGTGTACAGTTGAAGAAAAAAATGACTCAGCTGTGATTTCTGGCGAACCACTTGGGTTAGGAAGACAAAGTAGGGGTCGTTTTTCATTAATTAAAGTATTCTTTTACCAAAAAAATTTTCGTCCTTAGGGGGTCGTCTTCATATTAAAAACGAAACACTAACTTTTTTCCAATGGGGACCCCCAATTATTATTAGTTTTTCTGAAAGGCCATCCCCCCAAACCCTTAAATATCCAGTTTCATCCAGATTGATTAAAAAAATATTTAAAAAAAATAAACTTAAAATTTTTTTTTAAATCGTGAAACTTTTTTATGGGAATCGATTCTGGTAGTAATTTGATGTAGGAAACCAAAATTTCAATTGATTTTATCTAATAGTTTTTGATAAAACGAACTAGAAAGAGCATTTGTGGTATGCATTCGGCAACGGTATACGGCCCCTTAAGATATTAATTCGTTTTTATCAAAAACTATTGGATGAAATCGATTGAAATTTTGGTTTCCTACATAAAATTACTACCAGAATCGATTACGATAAAAAAATTTCACGATTTAAAAAAAAATTAAAGTTTATTTTATTTTAATATTTTTTTAATTTTTTAAATTTTTTTCCTCAACTGTACTTTAACTCGGAATTTCTCTTGGAATCAGGTTTCAAACCTACACATGTTATACATTTTTGGAATCAGCGTGAAATGCAGTTTTTTAATGGTACTTTTGAAAAATAGATTTTTTGAAGGTCTGTAACGTCTTGGTTCCCTTAACATAGTTTCAACTTGTTTTAGATACACCTAGAGAGCATGTATACGAAAGAGAGGCGACAACTCAGTATAGCGTGCGCAGATCGGTAAATCGGTTTTCTGTCCGCCGCAGGCGGTAGTTAGGTTTCCCTCCATAGGATTAGCATGGGACGCGAGACAAGCGGAGCGGCATATGATACAGTTTGGACAGAATTGGATGCGCAGAGATGCTTTTAAGCGAGTTGTCGCCTCTCTCTCGTATACAGGCTCTCTAGATACACCTAGTCCAAATTTCGGATTTTAATTTTTAAGTTTTGATTAACTTTTATTGCTAAAAAGTAATGAATATTTAAGTTCATTCACATTCTCCTTGTTATTTTTCTTTATTTTATTACAAATGTTTTAGGGGAATAAAAGAAACATCATTTTGAAATGTTATATTTCAAGAAAAAAAGTTTAATGGTGCAAAAGACCCTTTTGCACTCCCCTGTCTACGCCACTGCTTTTAAGTTAAATGTTTAAAAAAACTTAATTAGGTGAGGTGAGTGAACATTCTTTTAAATTTCCCTCCTTCCTCTTGTATTCTTTTATGTGTTTTAGAATTATTACTTTTCAATGTTATGAAATTCCCGTTTGCTTCGGTAGAAAGTATGCCGGCCACTCCACACTAGGGTGGTTTTTTTTAAACGAAAGTTCGAATTTTTTTCGGGGCACCCCCTCAAAAGGTGCCATTTGATATAAAACTAATATTCTGAGAGTTACAGCTCAAAAAATAATATTTAGACCCCGCCCCCGAGCGTCAAAGTTTCAAAAAAACTCTAAATTTTGCACGTTTTTAGCTATAAAATCCAAACTAATGGTTGTAAAAATACAAAGTGGGTCTCATTTTGTAGATAATTTATTTAACTTCAACTTTTATGATTGAAACTTATTTGTGAAGCTTACAGATCATAAGATACGAGGGGTTTCATTAACTCCCCACGAAATATCTATTTTTAAGAAGTGCCAGGAAATTTCTTTACATTTATCAGCTACCGTAAAATGGTTCAATAACATATAAATAATAGTTTTAGACGACATAGGTACAAAATTTAATATATTAAAGAGCAAAAAAATTTATTTCGTACATACCTGTTATTTTTTTCACAATTGTAAAATAATTCAAATAAAATATATAAAATATTTTTTCAACTACTTATTCAATGAATAAAATGTGTAAAAGTTGATAAACAAGCAAAAAAATACAAATTAATATTATTTTTAGTTTTTTCTAAAAAACAGAAATTTTATTTTCATCGCTTTGACAGTATTTTTCATAAGATCTCCCTATTTTAGAAGTAGTTTTGAGAGCAGTATTCGATACGACCCTTATCTGCAGTTCTTAAACTTAAATTGAACAGATGTAAATAAAATAGTACAAAGTTCGAGTTGATGATATAGAAGTCAATTCAAAGCTAATTATCATTAATAATATTGGAAGTTTCATTTCTATGCAGTAGAAAAAGTTCAGAATATCTTCTAAGAAAGGAATCTTGCAAGTGCTTGGTATTTATAAGGCTTGATACATCAAACATCCCTAGGAACCATTGTATCATGCTAGATGTAATGTTAAAGTCCAATATTGCATGAAAATTCTCCTTTTTAAATACAATTGTATCTAGCCCTTAAAAAAGGTAGCTGTAATCAGAAGTATCTGTGGTATTCTACTACACACCTTCATTACAGTTTGGTTTTCTGAGCTAGATGCAACATTATTTGCATACGAGGGTGGTCCCAGAAGTACCCGGCCTAACAAAGAAAAACTAAAAAATTTTGGAAAATTTTTCCTAATTTCTCTAGATAGGCTTCTTTTAGCCCCATACACCTTTTCCAGTGAAGTTCCATGGGTTCCATGACCTATTTTTAGAAGGATTCGTAAAAGCCCTCAAAATGACCGTTAACAGCATATTTTACTTGATAATTTTTGCAAATATTTTCCCATCGAACCATTTTTTGAGGTTTAGGAGCAAAAATAACCTGTGGGGACAAAATCTGGGGAAAACAGCACGTTTGAGTAATTTAAACATTGATTTAACTGATTTTAGCCATCCCGACAATGGACGCAATTTTCATCAATTGCGGCAGCCATCTTGCACAAAGCTTTTTCAATATCAAATTTTCTGTCAAAATTCTGTAAACTGCACTTTTTGAGATCCCTGTTTTATCTGCTAGGTCCCTCACCTTTGATCGGCGATCATCCATCACCATTTTATGGATTTTTTTAACCAATTCTGGAGAAGGAACTTCATTTGGTCGGCCGGTTCGTTGTTCGTCTTGGCAGCTCGTGCGACCACGTTTAAATTCCGCCACCCAGTATTTGATGGTGGAAAATGAAGGGGCAGAGTCCCCCAGTGTGGAATCCAGCTTCGCTTTAATATTCGTGAAACTTAAGCCCTTCAAATGGAAGTATTGAACAACGAAACGATGCCCATTTTTATTCATCTTTAAAATTTTACTGCACTTGTTTTCTATTAGAACCCGCGAAAACGAATTCTAATTAACTTTCTCCATTCCGATTAAGAATTTGGTCCTAATAATGTTTGAACTTTCGCCTCCAGTCATTTTTTCGGTTTAATAAGCGCCATCTGTAGGTCAGGCCGGGTACTTTTGGGACTACCCTCGTATCAAGAACTTAAAGGCACTGTATATTTGCACGGCCATTTTTCAACTAAACTCTACTCTAACTTCCACGGTTAGGCGTACCATTGGTTCCATCACTAAGCGCCGAGACTGCTACGTCATCACGAGACCTACAGCGCATGCGCCACTGGCCGTTTTGGCCGTCCAAATATACACTTCGGAACTTAAATTTGTAAAAACTGTAGTTAGTTACGAAAAAATGCAGAACTATCAAAAATAGCATTATTATTTTTTTAATAGTTTGTGGTACTTAAACCCCGAAACTTTTGAATTCTCAGAAAGCTTTAAAAATAAATTAAAGGTAACATGCTTTTGTGTTATGAGGAGGAACTATAAAACTAGCTAAAGACTATGTGAAAGTAGAATAATAATAGTGAGAGTTAATTTAAGTGTCTAATTATCTTTTCAGCAACGAAATCGACAGTTTCATCACTTCATATTCATTTACAATGAACTTTTTCAAAATATTTAATATTTCTATTCTACTTTTAAAGGTCTGATAAAGCTATTTGAAATACTGAGTGGAATTTTCATACAACAGAGGGCTTTTGTATGACATTCTAGCATGAAGCATGATTGTTTTGGACACAGTCTGATTTTTTGGGGGGAAGGGGGTGGCGGGTCCCCTACCAACCCCCTTGATATATCAGTAGAATACCACAGATACTTCTGATTACAGCTACCTTTCTTAAGGGCTAGATACAATTGTATTTAAAAAGGAGAATTTTCACGCAATATTGGACTTTTGCATTACATCTAGCATGATACAATGGTACCTAGGGATGTTTGATGTATCAAGCCATATAAATACCAAGCACTTGCAAGATTCCTTTCTTAGAAGATATTCTGGATTTTTCCTACTGCATAGAAATGAAACTTCCAATATTTTTAATGATAATTAGTTTTTAATTTTTTGACTTCTTTATCATAAACTCGAACTTTGTACTATTTTATTTACATCTGTTCAATTTAAATTTAAGAACTTCAGATAAGGGTCGTGCCGAATACTGCTCTCAAAACTACTTCTAAAATAGGGAGATCGTATGAAAATTACTGTCAAAGCGATGAAAATAAAATTTCTATTCTTTAGAAAAAACTAAAAATAATATTAATTTGTATTTTTTTGCTTGTTTATCAACTTTTACACATTTTATTCATTGAATAAGTAGTTGAAAAAATATTTTATATATTTTATTTGAATTATTTTACAATTGTGAAAAAAATAACAGGTATGTACGAAATAAATTTTTTTGCTCTTTAATATATTAAATTTTGTACCTATGTTGTCTAAAACTATTATTTATATGTTATTGAACCATTTTACGGTAGCTGATAAATTTAAAGAAATTTCCTGGCACTTCTTAAAAAATAGATATTGCATGGGGAGTTAATGAAACCCCTCGTATCTTATGATCTGTAAGCTTCACAAATAAGTTTCAATCGTAAAAGTTGAAGCTAAATAAATTATCTACAAAATGAGACCCACTTTGTATTTTTACAACCATTAGTTTGGATTTTATAGCTAAAAACGTGCAAAATTTAGAGTTTTTTTGAAACTTTGACGCTCGGGGGCGGGGTCTAAATATTATTTTTTTTGAGCTGTAACTCTCAGAATATTAGTTTTATATCAAATGGCACCTTTTGAGGGGTATGCACCGAAAAAAATTTGAACTTTCGTTTAAAAAAAACCACCCTACTCCACACACAATAAAGGAAAAAGGTCAAAAAGTTACTTTGATTAATTTAATTTGTAATGGCTAAATTTAGAAATATATTTGGCTGTTTATTGCTTTTTTTGGCGCTTTGGCGAGACAAGTAGCTATTCGGAACTTGAGCCTTTTTTCAATGATTGCATCCCACCTTTACAAACTGCATCTAAAGTGAATATTTTTGAAACCTGTCCCCTATCTCCAAAGAGATTTTATAGGCTAAAAATAAAAAAATTGGTGAAGTGAAATTTAAATTAAAATATACTAATGCCTTGAGCAAAAGGTACGTTTGTTTTCAATTGCTGTTAAAATTTACAACCCAAGTTTATTTTTAGATAAGTTCAACAGCGGCTACGTCTCTTGAGATTAATTACAACTGTTATTGCCAAAATATAACTAAAGTAACAAGTTTAAGGTCATAAAAGAAAAAAAAATAATTTTAAAGAGCAATAGAGAGCTGTGTAGATCAAATTGTAAATGATACATTACCTAATTTCCATATTTTGTTAAGACCCACTAAAAACTGCATGAAGATACAAAGTTTGGGACTTACTGTTCTAGAACTTAGCATGTGCAACTTAAGAGGAGGGGGACAAAGCACAACTCAAGCATTCGCAGCAACAAGCTAATTCCATCATTTTAACATAAGAGTTAGTTATTACTGCAAGCACTTGAGTTGATACTTTATCTATGATAGAAATATAAGCTTCTTTATCTTGAAAGGTTTTTCAGAAATATGATACAAAAACCAAAGTTTATAAAAAGAAAAACAACTTTTATTTACATCAAGCAACAATTTTAAATTATTAGTACAGTTAGCAGTTGATTTTATTAGGAAAATGTATTACCCATTAAAGTTTGTAACAATGTGATAAAAGCACATATGGACTATAAATAGCAATAAGCTTTCATCTCAGGTAAAATATATTAAGTACAACATTATATTGACTATTTACAAAGAGACTAGCTTATTATATTGAGAAAATGTCCTGGTTCTTTTCATAAATATAATTCTTACATGCATGACTTCAGTAGGGCTTATGCCTAACATTAGAAAAATAATTAAGAAATTACTTTCATATAGATGAAATAAAGAGATTTCTACAATTGATATAAAATTAGATCCTTCTAATAAATTTTTCACTTGTAAATGCATACAAATTATACTACCTTCAGTTTCACAAAACTCTAGCTTTTTGTCATTCACTTAATACTTGTGCACCAGACCCCATTTCCTATTCTTAAAATAAACTCTCATTCATATTCAAAAGTTTTAATTTTCTCACATAGAAATAAAATTTCTAAGATTATTCAGGAAAAAATGAAAGAGAAAGGTATCAGTTTTAAAACATACAGATTGGGCAGAAAAATTAATTTAAAGACATCTCACTTCAATTTTGCATTTTTGGAAATATAAAGATGAAGCTCTGAACATGAGTTGGATAGTAAAATCATAGCTTCACAAGTATCTAAAAGATTGTTTGAATTTATGGCACCCTAAAATATGAATAAAAACTGATAGATTCAGTCTCAAAAACATTCGAAGCTGTATAAGACTTGCATATAAATAATTTGAAAATCAAAATAATTACTTTAGGTTTGACATAGAAAAACCAAAAGTGCAATTGAAAGAGTTTTTATAAATAAACCATGTAAATAAACTTAAACACACAAAGTTCATCATAACATTTAGTTTGTACACTTGAATCTCACTTCTCAACAGCTCTCAGTAGAAAAACAATTTAACGAACACATTGCCTAATTTTATAGCCTTGTATTAACTAGTTAAACTCAAAAGCACAGATACAAATCTAATGGCAGATGCATTAATATATGCTGTGAAGATAGTGCAGTTATATCCATGGTTATTCAAAACCGAGCATGGATTTAGTTTAAAAATCGAAGTGGCAAAACAAAGTTAGTATTTTGGTAAAACAATTAAGTTTAAATTGAGCTATCCTAAGTACAATTGGAAGGGTAGGTCATACCCCTTAGAGAAGGAAGACTTTATTGCATTAGACTTCATCATAAAAAGCTGTGATGCAAATAACCTATCATACAAGGTCTACTTAAGTGATGAGATTTTCCAATCTAGTCACAAGTCTATTTGTGTCTATCTATTGAGATGTAAAGTGATTTAATTGACTGTGGAATGTTAACATGGAGTGTTAGGAACAGCAGCTAATAACAAATTCCAGTAAAGACAATATTGCTGTATATTAATGGAGCTCACTCATGATGCACTGGAATGTAAAAAATGACTAATATTACAACAAGGTCATACTGTTCTTCCCGAGGCACTCTAAAATTTATGATTTAATTTACTACATACTTGATAGATTACAAATAGCAACATTTCGGTCAAAAAATGACTAGTCACCCTAATGTCAACACAACCAAACAACAGTCCCAAACCCTGTTTAGGTGGTGTCAAATGTTTATACATAAACAAAGAAAAAATATATTCAAGAGTCCAGCTCTTGACATTATGAGAGGGTGAGGGCTCAAGAGCCCTCACCTGGAAAAATTTACAGCTAGCCTATGAGGCACACCTGTTTTGGACTAGGTCCCTGTACATAACATACTGTATGCACAACCTGTAGCTTTGTCAGTCTTATCACTTAACACCGAATATATTACATCTGAAATAAATTAAAGATACAACAAATGGCATGGGGCAAGCACAGTCAACATTCTATATACAAATGATTATTTAATAAAAGTTCTTGAAAATGTGCTAGCAAGTTCACATGTAAAAATTCCCTGAAAGAAATGCTTGTATCAAAAACTGTAATGAACTGAAAGATGATCATATAACTTAGAGGTACTCAAACATGAATCTTTAGTTATTTAAACCTATAGTGCACAAATTGCAGCCTGACATCTGCCCTGCAGATGAGTGACTTTTAATCACTGACAATATTTTGAGACATAATGCTTCAATACACAGTAATTCAGTCATTTTAGTAAATATAGTTCTTAAGTACTATTGCCAGCACTAACCAGGCAGAAGGAATTTCATTTCACAACTCCTAACTTGGGAAAAGAGGGATGGCTGTTATCTTCGGAATCAAATGAAGAGCCTGGAACATTAGCACCTTTGACAAAAGCACCATTTAGTTGTGGAGTCAGCTTCATATTTCCAAAGACCGGAGCAGATTTTTTAATACTCTTTAAAGAATTCTGACTTATTTTGTTCCTCTTTTGCACAGTATCTGAGAAGTTCTTTGAATTTGCAAACAAAAGGGATAACAGTCTTCTAGTTTTGGAAGTATGGAGAGAATAACTGGATTGAGAAACTTTCTGATGCACCTCAGAATTTTCATTAGAAGAATCAATATCGTTTGTGGCAGTATCAGTAATTCGTAGAAGGGTAGAAGAGGAAGAAGTGGAATCATCACTAGAAACACAAGTGCTATTGTACTTGCAGCATAGAAATCCACCCTAATAATGAAAAATATATCTTGTTAATTTTAGAAATGAAATTAATACTTCTACAAGAAGTAGTGCAACATGCAAGAATCAGCAAAGCAGTGTGAAAAGAATCACGACAAAGTATCAAACCACTAGCAAAATAAAATTACATACATAGAATATCAATATTTTCAAAATGCAGTGAAGATGCAGAGTATAAAATAGGTAACCAAGATTATTGATGACAGATCAGATATTCATAAAGGCATCAAGTCCTACCAGATATGCAATACATTTAAAAGCCCCATGTTTTGAAATTGTCGAGCTTTCTTATATTTCTTTCTAAAAAAGATAAGGCTTCACCGTACTTGATACAGATTATTAGGGTAGCAAAAAGTATCTGCTTTGCAATGTACTAGTTTTTAAATTAACTGAAATGTAATTAAAGAAATTCCTTTCAAAAAAGAACATTCGCATAATTTCATTAACGACTGCCTAGAAAAGCCTGAAATAACTCAATAAAGCTGCTGTGTCAACCAGAAAAGACAATGGAACAACTTGTTTAGGCCTATTGTAGAAGATAAAATACAAACAGGGAAAATGTGTACAGTACTATAAAAAGTATTTGGAATTCGTTTTTATGTACAATAAAATTTTTTTTTGAAAGATGAACGATTTTCATCTGAATTCCCTTAATTTTAGTCTTTTTTGATATTTTTATGTTATTTTCATTTTTTGGCAGTACCCATCTCACCCAACCCCATGGCCAATAGGGAGATAACTGTACAATAAACCAACCTTTTATACTGCTCAATTTACATTTCCTGTAATCCACACACAATCTATCAATAAAATAAATCTTGAAACCTCGATTATTACATGCTAACATTGAATTTAAAGAAACCAAACAAAATAAAGGAACTAAATGTCGTAAGTTGAATGAAATACAAAAACTCAGTATAACCTAAGAAAAGAATAGAAAGGAAATTTTTGTGCAGCTATGCAGACAGTAATATTAAAATTGATTACCGGTGGGAACTATAACCCATATTGCTCACTGAATGTTGACAGTATGGTACCTGGAACAGGATTGTTAGCAATGTAGGTGTCAGTAGAATAAACATGCTTATAGTTAGTATATTAAGAAACATTTCAAGAATCCAAAAAATAACATTTAATAAAAGCAACAAAAGTTTGTAACTTTTAAAAAGAAAGGTTATAGATTAGAATTATTAGGTAATAACAGAAAAGTTTTAATAATATATATATTATAAATTGTTAGTATGTCTGAAAATGCAGGAGAAAATCTTAATGCTTATAACAAAACAAAATTATTTTAAAACTATTAGAACATGGCCAATGTAAGTCAAATGTTGAACAATAGCCAGCTTTAGTTTAATAGTTAAGTACACAATATTAGTTTTGCAAAATTATTCATTGTTAAACAGAAATATTTATTTTGGAGGAAGGATTAATAATTTATTAAGTTAGTTTCTAGAATCAACAAGCAAAAGGAAAGACTGGGAGAGGATTAATATTCAGAGCAATACCGGGGACTTAACTTCCCTACAAAGAACTTTTGTCATGAATTCTGAAATTTAAATGCATTTAGAGGGACACATTACACTCGAGGGAAACAGTGTAAAATGCATTTTATTTTTAACATAATGTTACTGTCTTTAATTACAAAAATGGGGAAAACACTAAATACTGTCATATAAAAATAACCAGAGATAAATTTAAAATTAAAAGTTGATATTTAGATGTTATTAAATTAGAATTAAAAGGAAATTTCCTCAACTTCTAAGTACTTTTTTTACTTACATTTTTTAAAATATACTAACTTTTCACTTAAAGAAATTACCATTTGTAATGCTTAATGAAATATACATGAAAGATAATTTTCATGATAATATTTTAAATATATGGCATGGAAACCAATGGGATATTCTACCACCTGTTGAACCTTGAACAAAAAAATTCTTATCAAGAATATATTCAAGTTAAGAATACATCCAAGGTATAAATTGATTTAATTATATTAATAGATTTTACTGATTTTTAGAAAGATTTCCATAGAAGGTCAAACAGTTACTGAGATACAAGAAAAATTAGATGAAGCACTTTCACTTATTTTGGAAGTTGCAACCATGAATCAAGTAGCTCCATCATTTAGATTAGGACTTAAAACATTTTTGAACCTTTTAAAAATATTTTTTTCCTTTATTTTACAAGAAAAAGGTATAAGCAAGTTTTATTGTTATCAAGAACTATAAAATAAGTACAGTTCTAAGTACATAATGATTACCATAGTATAGATCCATTTGTTATATTCACAATACAACAGAGAGTTGTGCCTTTTAAATGATGGAAAAACATGTGTCAGTGATTTTGAAAAGAAATAAAATACAATTTCTTTAAAAAATACTTTAACAATATTAACTTAGGAAATTGTTTTAAATTTAAATTAATACCAGGAAAAATATTTCAGTAAAATATGTTCAAGGTGCAACAGGCTAACATACCTATTATGATTTTAATACACAAATTTTTAGCATCAAAGTATTAATATTGTTCAAGTTTTTTTTGAAGTGTTTGGTATTTTTTTAACAATTGAGGAGATAAAGATTGAGTGGTAATAAATGTGTTTTTTCCTGTGAAAACTTCCCCTTAAACCTCTAGATGGCACCACAATTACCCAAAACTTTTAAGACTTCAGCAAGCTTCGAAAACTATTGGACCTTAAGGGCAGCTAGGTCTGAAAGGAATGAGTTAAGGGAGTGTGAATTCACTAAGCTAGTTCATATCTAAGACAGCTTGTTTGCACATAATTAACTTTTCATGTGTGGGCACAGTATTAATATTAGGAAGGTAAGATGTAAATGTACACTGAGTGTCTTTTAGATATCAACAAAAGTTCAGGAATTAACAGAACAACTGTTGCATGACTTATTATCTAATATTGGAAAATAATATTAGTTTACACTTAAAGCTGAAAACAACAACCTTATTTAAAATCTTCATAATCTAGATGGGATCTTTTGCAATGCTGCCCAAAAATTTAGCAGGATAATCTCAACACTTAAGTTGAGCTTATCCAAAATACTATAACGTACATTTTAGATATGTAAAGTACAACTAGAAAGCTTATTTAAAGTAAAATTACTGCTTAAAAGAACAAATAACACACTTTTGTAGGCTATAAAATCCTAATACCTAGTATGACAGTCAAGATTAACTGATTCAATTTGGAAGAAATCAAACATTAGATAATTTCTTTCTAAATATTTTCCCTTTTTACTATGGGAGCATAAATAAGCACAAAAATTACTTTATTGATACAAAGTGGCTTTTTAAGATATTTTAAGTTTGTTTCATGTGCTTGCATTTTTCTAGAAAAAATTTAATAATTAAAAATAGTTGTTATACTTTTCTACAGATAAGGTTTACATAGTCATGTTTTGAACAAAAAGCTCTACTACTTGAGCTTACTAATTTTAATTTCTGCTTTCTATCATATTAGTGCAATCTATTCATAAATTTTGATACTTCTAATTTGTTTTTTAAGAGTTTTTTGGGTTAGGTTGAGAGTGCAAAATATCTTACTTGACAATGACATGAAGAACAAGGATCTTGAACAAGAGGAACTTTTTCACCAGGTTTATAAATAACCCCATTGTAAGCACAACCTTTTGTTTCAGTATGGGTGGAATTCGTAGGAAGATTACAGGGATCAGTGTCGCATCGCAAGCAGCAATCGCCTGGATTCCGCACTGGATTCTCACAGTTGACTGGGGGACATTCAAGTTCCCAACAATCAATTTCTGTATGCTGAAACGATAATTTAATCATTAGTATTCCAGAAGTTTAAATTGTTGAGAAAATATTTGTTCCAAACAACAGTTTCAGTCTAACAAAGAGAACACTACTTGTTTAAATGTACACTGAATATTGTCTTGTGTAATAAAAGAATGAGAAGATGCAGAGAGTAGCCGAAATTTATGTTACACCGTTTGAATATTAATTGAATCCTTCACAATTTGGTAATATGCAAGTTTCTACATTAAAAAATTATTAGTCTAGTGTTTTTTAATAAGCTTATTACATATTTAGGTTGATAAATAAGATTATTCAGTGCAAGTTTAAAATTATGGATGATTGCATTTATAAGGTTAGTTTTGATTGTGATTTCTAATAAACCTTTCAAAGTTAATTGGGAGTAAAATTAGCTTTTAAGTGCTAAAAATGCAATGGGGAAACTGCAAGTGTAAGCCTTCATCATGTTAGTCTTTAACCCTTTAATGAACAAATATGCAACTTTAAAAATTTTTTCATTTAAATGCCTACTTTTTATATAAGAAAATTATGTTTCTTTAAGGTGTTAAAACTATTCAGTTGAATAGTTTGGTTCTGCCATCTGGTGTATAAAATGATAAATAATTTTTCCAGCAAAATACATTGAATGTTTAGATTTTTTTAGCTTGGAAATATCACAGGTATGATAAATAAGGGAAAAGCTCACACCATGATATTTTATGAGAATATTGAAGGGGTTAAAAGAATTTTAATTAATTCATAGAACCTTTTCATATAAAAAATAGAAAAACATAAATTAAAGATTAAGAAAATACTTTCCCTCATGCAACAAAGGAAACATTTTAGCACAAAAAAATATACAATACAATAAATAAATTGATGAGAGAAATAAAGAGCTAAAAATCTTACCAAACATTCACAGGTTTGGCACTGATAAATCCATTGATCACCATTATGAAATGATTTATCTTGATGCTTACATACTGATGAATGATCACAATGAGGACAACACTCTAAGTTTACATTTGGTTGTGTGCAATCACATTCAACGGGTTGGCAAGACACAACACCTTCTGTACAGCGACATTCAGTACATGACTGACTATACCAAGAATCTCCACTCATTCTTACTTGTTTGTTATATAGGCAACCTAAATATGAAAAACACATGGTATATTAAAGAAAATAAAAAAAGTTCAAGTAAGTTTAGCTTATACAGAACTGAGAGATGGTAAGAGGTCATGTTTTTGAGCATCTTCAGGATTAAGGAAGATTAATAAGTTTAAACAAAGAGTGTGATATTGTACTGTTGTTCAAATTTGAGTTAAATATAAAATTTTGAGACTAACTAAACAAGTTAGTTAAAATTTATTTAAAAATTCCCATATTTTTCTTGACAGAGTGACGAGAGAAAACAAGCTGGTAAAAATGTAATAAAACAAGGTGAATGGTCTAATACTAAAGGGGCAATGTGGAAAAATGAGGTATGTATAATAAACAGCTTGTTTAGAGACGCAATACACTCTCGATGGTGAAGTTGAAGGAACGGGTAAAAAGTGTTGAGATAAAGAGTTTTCAGCATAACAAGTTAAATTAGAGGAATACCTAACATCTACGGGAAAAATATTTTTTGAAAAATAGAGGTTTTCATCATAACAAAGTTCCTCTTATTGAGAGTAAGTTCTTTTGTGGTCCTCCAGTGAGGCACTTATTTTTCTTTTTGTAATGACCTTAGAACGATTGTGTGTAAAGGTAGATCTTTATCCTAGTCATCCTTCAAAATAACTCAATTTTTTCAAATGTCACATACCTCCTTCCACTCACTCAGACAATTATCAATGAAAACTTATTTTTTGTTCCTTTCTTAATTAAGCTTTTATATTATAAGTAATCATACTTAGGGAACAGGAACTATTTTCCAGGCATTCACAGTGGTATCCACCTTCATCATTCACACATAAAGCTGTTGAATCATCACAAGTATGGCTGCCAGTGAGACATTCATCAATGTCTAAAGAAAAACAATTCAAACAATGGTTATACAAATAAAAAGGTTTCAATAATGAGTATCACTGCTGTTTAAAAAGTTTAACATGTATATTTTACCAGCACATTTTTTATAGTATAATAAAATGAATAATTTAAAATTCTTCAAAAAGCTATGAAAAAAGTTTTTGATTCAGTACAGTTCAGGTTAAATAGACCAATCTTTCAGGGATTCAAGCCTGTAGTTGGTCAACATTATTTGCATTTGTATGAGTTATCACATTACAAAAACAGAGAGCAATGCTGTTTTCTATTTGTTTTAAAAACATTTAGGTTAGTGAAGATTAACTTAAGGATGAGGATACAACTTGAATACCTTGACAGAAAGCTCCTAGATTGTCTTCGGGTCTACTTTCATACCCTGGTATACACTGGCAATAGTACCAGCCAGGCATATTTATGCATTGTGAATTTGAATGGCACATATGAAGGCCTAGTGAGCATTCATCTACATCTGTAAGATAAAAATATAATTGGCATTCTTATACAACCAGCAATGCAATTTTTGATAGCAGAAAATATATATTTTCCTACTAGAAACACTTCTTAAGTAAAAAAGTGGGGAAACAGTAAATGTATCTCACTTTTGAAAGACTGGAAAGTGACACTCTTACACACACACTACCAATTCATTTTACCGTTTACTCTTTCAATGTAAATTCTAATACTTCCGTCTAGTTTACTAAAATAAGAAACAGATTTTTATCAGTTTTCTACGTGTTTGATGATAAAGTGTTTAATAATCAGTTTAAAATGATTGTACCCTTGTAAATGTTTGTATCCTTCACAACTTTTACCCACCATATTATTGTTTGTTTACGTTTCATCTAGCTACTACAAGAAGTAGCGAACGTACTCCGGTTCTCGACCAATCAACTCATTGAAATGTCCCGCGAAAACGGCTGTCCTTATGCGCATGCGTGCGCTAGTTTCGGCTTTTGTTTCGTTTTTCGTTTTCTAGAAATTTTACGACGTTTTTATTGAATATTTTCAGTTTGAATAGCAATTAAATATCACTAAAAATTGATCTAAAACACTGTTATAAAAACAAGGAATTATAAAGGGAAAAACGATGCACAAATATTTATACAAATACGCGATAAAGAATTTCAATAAAGGAACTACATAGCTGTCACTCTGTAACAATACGTTTGTTTCGGAGTGTTTTTTTTCACCAAATATTTTTTGACACTAATTAATTACGCGTAGTGCCCTTAATAGGTTTAATAAATGTTGTTTCTTGGAACATTAACGTTAGTCCTTTGTTTTAAGTGTTTCATTTAATTTTGGGTTAGCATTGAGTTCTATGTTATAAAAAATAATCTAGGGGATACTCACAGATAAGTTTAAATAATTACAATATTCTCAAATTAAAGGAGGTTTCCTAGAGAAAGGCTATACAAAACATAATTACCTATCTCACAGTTCATTCCCGTGTATCCATGTAAACAGGAACAAATATCAGGTGCGATGCATCGACCACCATTCAGACATGGAATGGAGCAAACGGCTGAAATTACAGAACCTTTTACTAAAGCAATATAACAGAAATTCTATTAGCATATTTTTTCACTGTGGATGGACTGATTTGCACGCTACCAATTTAAACTGCCATTCCTTTGCAGTTCTCACACATTTACTCTGACACTATATTGTAAATGTGTCAGCATAATCTGTAGCGTTTAAAGCAGGGTATTTAATTAATATAACGAGCAATAATTTTTCTTGGCAATATATTATTGCACTTGCTTTTTGGGGTCAATATATACGTTAAATATTATTACATCATTGCTGAATGTCACCCGTTTTTTTATTTGGAATCTACAAAATAGCTGAATTGACAGTGGTAGCACGGAAATCAGTCTACTCCGTAGTCAGGATTCAAATTCTATTATGTTAAACCTTATGACTGAAACTCGTGAGCAGTGATTAAGTTGAAAAAATAAGCTTTCCAAAACGTTCATTCATTTTTGAAAGGTTTTCTTAACAATTCACGCAGTCTACACCACAGAGTACTATTGAATCGTCAGTTTGAAGAAGGGAATAAGTCCAAAAACCAAGTTTTGAGAAAATCGAAAAAAACTGTATAAGTAATAGAATTTTCATTGTAAAATCACCAAATTTTTACTGGAAGTTCACAACCCTATTTAGAAAACAGAGCAACCATCAAAACAAATATAAGTATATTCAAAAATATTTTACAGTCAAAATAAGTTGATGGACTTATTCCCTTCTTCAACCTTATGAAATTTTTCTGATGAAAAAATCTTAAAAAACCCTTAAATTCACATTTAAATTATATTTCTCCATAGTTTACACCACAAAAGAGTGAAATAAAAGGAATACGACAAATAAAATTTAAAATTATAGTGAAACTGAGTTATTAGAGCAGTATCAATGGAGTGAAAAAATATGAATGGAGTTAAACATTCCCTACATAAAAAAAAGTTTGAAAAAATTTTAAATTAAAAGAAAATTTCATTTTAACTTCGTTTACATCTCAAAGAATAGGAAAAGAAAGACAAATTAACTTTAACTCCAAATTAACTTGAAAAATACAATAAATGGACATCGATTTCACAACTTCAAGGAGCGATATCTCCCTATAGGGATTAGTTATTTTACCTCTCTTTTCACCCATGTGTAGAGCAAAGCTTGGAACAAAAAGTCAATTTGTCATTTTTAGGACTTATTCCCTTCTTCAAACTGACGATTCTATTAGAACAGAGTCCGTCGCCATAGGCGCTAATGGAAATCGAAAAGTTGGATGGTTGTGGGGCTATTTTGGCGCTGCGATCGCATCAACGTCACGAGAGGCGGGAGGGAAAAGCCTGATTGGTTGAGAAAAACTTTTTCCTTTTCCTTCGAAAATAGAAGATTGAGTGACAGCCAATCACAGGTTTGATCTCTCTGTCAATCATTTAGTTCATCCTGGCGCCCTCATAACCCTCCAACTTTTGAATATATCGTTTTGGACCCTCTGTTAGGATTTTTCTCTGTGGTTTACACATTGTGTAGACAAAATATGCTTGTTCTTTTTAATTTCATTCAGCTTTGGAGAATCTTTACCTCTTACATTTGTGGGATAGAAAAACGGGACAGGGGAAAGGGTTTGATGGAGAGAATGGGTTGATAGAGAAAATATGTAAATAGACAGAAAGGAGTAAATATAGAAAAGGGGTAAATGGAGAAAAGGGGTAAATGGAGAAAAGGGGGTAAATGGAGAAAAGGGGGTAAATGGAGAAAAGGGGGTAAATGGAGAAAAGGGGGTAAATGGAGAAAAGGGCTAAGTAGAGAAAAAGGGGCTAAATAGAGTAAAGTGAAAAAGATAGTAAAGGGACAAATAGAGAAAAGGGACAAATAGAGAAAAGGGACAAATAGAAAAAAAGGACAAATAGAAAAAAAAGGACAGATAGAAAATGAGGCAAAATAGGAAAATAGATAAAAGAGAGAGAAGGGAGTAAGGATAGAAAAGAGGGTAAAGAGTGATGGAAGACTGTAGAAAGAGAAAAATGGATATAAGAGAGAGACATGGATAAGAAGAGAACTAAAACCAGAAAAGGAGAGAGGAACGGATAAATAGAGAGAAGTGAAAAGAGGAAAAACAGAAGAAAAGAGAAAAGCGAAAAAGGCGAGAAAGGAGCGGTATAGGATAAGAAAGTTGAAAGGAGAGAGAAATGAAAAAAGAGAAAGACGCAGGAAAGGAGGAAGCGAGAGAGAGAATTAAAGTGTGAAGTGGAAAAGGAGATAAAATTTAAGAGTGAGGAGACAAGAAGGGTTAGAAACATGGAGGTACGAGTGGGAAGAAGGAATAGAGTATGGCGAGGGAAATCATGAGAAATACCACGCTTCCGAAGGTTTCTAACCTGCCCCTACAGTTTCCTTCTAAAATCCGCTTATAGGAGGAAGAGAAAAAAGGAGATGAGATCGAGAAGGAACGGAAGGGAGAGAAGCAAGATTGGCGAGAAATATATAGAGGGGGAGAGAGAGGAGGGATAAACCTACCTTCCTAAATGCTGTTTCACCCTAACTAAATCATTGCTCGTGAGTTACGAGATAAACAACACAATTATTTTATAGCAACTTAAATCAATAACGTTTCTTACGATTGCATTCATGTCCATCTCCGGAATAACCGTCGAAGCATTCGCAAGTGTAGCTGCCCGCCGTGTTGATACACAGAGCATTTTCATCACACGTATGGTCACCTGTTGTGCACTCGTCGATTTCCACGCAATTGTATTTATCAGCTCTTTCATAACCGGGAAGGCACTCGCAAACGTAATCACCGCGGCGATTCACACACACAGTATTGTCACGACAATGGTGTCCGTCGTGTCCACCTTCTCTTTGGCACTCGTCGATGTCTTCGCAATTTCGCCCGTCGCCATCGAAGCCTCGGTTGCATTGGCATTTGTAGTGGGTGTTGAGGTTCATGCAGGAGGCATTGTGATGGCAATCGTGGCCTTTGCCGCAGTAGTCCACACCTGGAAGGAATTTAAATATAAGTTTGTAAAGTATTTTAACGGTAATTTATTTTAAGAAATGAAAGCTGAGAAAGTAGTTATTCCTTAAATTCAGTATCTTTTCTGTTCGCACTAAATATTTGTTCGCATGTCCCTCAAACTCTCTTCGCACAAATATTCGTTCGCATGCCACTCAAACTCTGTGATTATAATCCCCAAAGTTTAACTCCTAAACTCTGTATTCAATAGTTTTCTAAATGTCAGTGCACTACTGGTTAGTGGCTGGAGAATCTGACTGTGAAGTCAGGGGGTTTGAATCCCAGTTCAGATATGTGTGTTCATGACTGTCCCTGTGGAGATCAGTTGATTTGCCTTTCCTTGTAAGAAGGGGTTGTGCGTGGGAATGTGTGAGTGGCGTGGTTAACAGTACCTCACCTGCGTGGCTTCGGTCCACAGGTGCCTATTGGTAGTTGTAAATATACCGCACAAAAACTTTCATTTTATGGTTGTGACGGGTGATCGAGAATTATAAATTGGATTGAAGCTGAGAAGCTTAAAAAAACTCTTACTTGAAAAAAACTATCTTAAACTTGGTTACGAAATGAGAGCCATAATTACCTGGACAAAAATTACAACACTCATCTGGTGTACTAAATTCCTCTTCTTTGGAACAAGTTAGAGGCGGACAGCTGGTTTCTGGGTCTATTCTTCTGCAGTGCATGCTGCCGTTCTAAAATGAAAAAAAAATTACATTGAACTATTTTATTTATTCATAGTCTTTTTAAGTATAATTTATTAAATATAAGGACACGCGTCCTAACTAAACGAATTGTTGTAATATATTTGGAGATCTAAAAACATTACTTACTATACACGTGCACTTCGCACACTTCAATGGCTTTGTTTCTTCCCCATGTTCATATAATGTATTTTCAAACAGACATTTTTCTGGAAAGAAAGAAAACTTGGTCAAGTACATAAATTTGATCTAGTATTACTACATAAAATAATAGTCCTTAACATCAAATTTATCGACATAGTTTTTAAAATCATATTTATAACTATTCCAGGGATACACGGACATGAGTATCACACGTTAGTATTTAAAAATTGCATTCATAGTTTGTTATATATACACAGTTATATTTACGTATTATTAGCTGAATATTTTTAAAAAGTGTTTTAAAGCAAAATTGGAGATTGGATAAATAGGTACTTTGGAAGGAAGGCATAAACAAACAATTGCAAAAAACCTGTTTAATTTTAGATAGTACCTCTTAAATTTCAGAAAATATTAATTTTAAAGGTAATTGGCTATTTGTTAATTCTTTACTTTCTTTGTAGGCATCTCCTGTTTTTCTGTAGAAATTTAGCCTACTTCGTAATTCTGGTTTTTGTTCCCATAAACATTCCTCATTTAAATCACATAATAAATGGTCTAAATTTATGTTTAAAGTATAGTAGTAGCTCAAGGTTTTATGGTATGACATGATTAAAAACAGAAATTTTAAAGGTGAATCCTTCAGTAAATTGATTTTACGTAAGAATAACAAATTCCAACATTGAACAAGTTTCACCAACATGACGGTCGGTTTATGGGGAATACTAAGTGCCGTAAAATTTTTTGATATTACATTGCGAAATTGACTAGAATGTAATGCATGAAACTTAATGACATGAAGAAAAATAATCTTTTTTTAAAATCACAGAAAGCATGGGCTTGACTGAGTGCAGGCTGTACTAACATCCGGCTCAAACTGAGGCATGGAACCATTTCAGAAATGAAATGATAATTTTACTTCAACATACTTCATACATGAGGTAAAGGAAACTAATCTCCATTCCCTTTTCGCTAGTGGTTCCCAACCCGAAGAAGTACACGGACCACTTTGCCTCAAAGAGTGTCATTCGCGGACCACTTTTATCACCAAGAACTCTTCACTATGATAGAAATAGGAAATTTCATTCGTATTATTCATTGTATTTTGATTATGCCATCCTTTAATAGGTACTAGCGTCACCATATGGTCACAGTGAACAATGGTTTACATTTCTTTTCCCCTGTACTGAAATAATTTATAATTAATAAATGTTTTATAGTTTCTGGCTTGGTAACAGTCCAATCCATCAAAAATACAGGGGTCTACTAATCTGGCCCTCTATGTTGTTTTGTAATGGATCGGAGAAAACAGTTATGTGAATCTGGGTATGAAAAATGGTTCCAAATAAGATTCAAGTCTTCCCTTTTACCTCAAAACTCGCTTTGAATTCAGTTTTTTAGCATATTCATATAGTTTTAACATCAAAGAACAGTAATACATTTATTTTATAAATTTATTTATCATAATTATATATTAAAACTAAGTTTTAATACTGCGTTACCATATGGTCACGCTAGTCCTTTACGTAGTCACTTTCGACCGGGTATTTCTGTTAGGGTTTGTCTTCCTATATGGTATTTTTCATATCAAATTGAGTAACTGCCAGAATATTTAAGAACGTCATTCATAAAAACAGTAATAGGTCTCAAAAATATTTATCACTTCTTACAGTACAATTTAACAATGACACATAAAAACTATACCTGTCTCAGTCAACCTTGTGGCATTTGATTTTGTGTGAATTTGGTATAACTCTAAAATTTGAAATACCAGAGGGGGTCTGGGGGCCTTTTCCCACATATTTTTTTTTAATTTGATCCTAAAAACTGAGTTTTTACTCATTTTGGTGCACCTTGTCGGAATTTCGAAGATTGGGCGGGCTGCCTTGCCCCCCTTTGTACACCCCTGACCCTCCAGGGAGGTTAAAATTAGTATTTTAAATGTTATATCAGAAGTTCATAACCAGTTGGTAAGCTATAAGTTAAATAAAATCACGCAAGAAAAATGATATAATTTTTCATATTTTGCTTACATAAAGGACTAGCGTGACCATATGGTCACATGCCATATTTCCTAAAATTTACACCTGAAGTATTGAAAATCTTTTTCCCACTCTATTAACATCAATGAAGGTAATTTAGAATGGGGTAAAAATTTTGAAGAGATAAAATAATTCCGTCCCTAATGGGTTAAAACAGTGATTCCTAACTCGTATTAGGAGTCCTCAAACCATTAGCTTTAAATTGAAATCTTTAAGGAACAACTTTCACCCTCAAAAAATTTTTAAGTTCTGAGTTTATTTGTCCCGATTATGCCTCTGTAGATTAAACATAGAAATTTATAAAACAATCTAAAATTTAACTTTCATAAAAGACCATTTGATTTTATTTCACAACTAGAGAACTAGAAATATGCCTGAAAAGGTTAACCACACACGAACTGCGGAAGGTTTTTTAAATTAACTCCTAAGGGTAGAAATAACATTTGCTAGGAATTTAGTCCAATTAAGTTCCATCTAGATTGATCCACCGCACTCGTTTGTGGACCACTTCTAAGATCTCACGGACCATCGGTTGGGAACCACTGCTATACGGGAACCATTTTACTCTTATACTACATTCACACATGAAAAGTTAATCTAGTTTAAGTGCTAATCTAGCTTAAATATAGAATTGTTATACTACATTCACACATGAAAAGTTAATCTAGTTTAAGTGCTAATCTGGCTTAAATATAACATCGTAATAATGCTATATTTAAGCTAGATTAGCACTTAAACTAGATTAACTTTTCATGTGTGAATGTGGTATTACAGTTATTACTTAATGTAGGCAGTAAAAAGAGCTTGAATTAAACGAAAAAGTCTTTATTCGGGGTTTGAAAGATAAAGATAATAAAATGTGCTAGGAAAATTTCTAAATGATCAATTCATAAGGGCCGATCGAGGTATAACAGAAACTATTCATTCTGAAGTCTCAGGGTTAGACTATTTAACCTAGACTACACTATTACACTTATATATAACTATTTCACTTCACAAAATAATGGCATACGTTAAGATGAAACCTAATATTTTATTCAACACGGTACTCCCTTAATGAGAGAGGCGTGATCAAGCTGAAAGTATTAGTATAATGAAATTGCAGTTATTAACAAAAGAAAAAAACAAACGTAACTAGTTGTACTATTTTCAGGACTCAAAATGTCTTCAAAGGAATAATCTTAATATTTATTCTCCAAACTAAGTAAATTTTGCATTTACTGTAAAATATTTCGTGGGGTTTTAAGTATCGAATATAAAACAATTTTTTGAACAACTTATTGAAAGGGTACAGACACAGAACATAAAATCTAAGGTGTTAACCTGAGCAAATTCTCTGTATTTATTCATTCAATAACATTTTATTGGTTAAATAGGGAAAAAATATCCATTCGAACTCAATATCCAATAAAATGTCCACAATCATTATATCCAAAATGTATCAAAAGTACTACATTAGATCATACTATACCTGTTTGTTAATATACTATACTCCTTTGCTCTTTTTCTTAAGAATGGTAAAAACACGCTACTTACGTATTTTCTTCTAACTTCACTAAAAAGGATTGACTTGAATGAAATTTAATAAACTTACTTAAACACACAGGACAGCATTCCCCAGGAACTTGGACAGGATTTTTACATTGTACGTTACACGAAACAGGTAGGCATTTTGCTTCACCATGCTGAAATGAAAAGAAAAAAATTCTACCTCTTGTTTTAAAGGAATTTATTATTTCTTGGAAATTTATAATTAAGGAATATTATATTATGCTTATATGAAGATATTTTAAAATAGCTACCGTTAGAAAAATTGTCAAATTAAAATATATTCATAATGATAATATAGTTTTTATTATCAGTAGTAGTTAAATTAAATTTTCGTATGTAAGGGAGGTTTAAACGGGGGTTTAGTCAGTGAAGAGTATTTGGAGATAATCCTCCCAAAAGTCAGAAATTTTCCTATATTAACCATGAATAAGATTTTATTTACTCCAACCTCCCCCAAAATCTAAAATCCCCTCCTAAATTGTTCCGGTCAAAGCCACTTGGTCCAAGGATATATCAAAATGCTTTTATTATTCTGACACAGATCTATAGTATTTTCTTGAAAATAGCTTGATATCTCCCCATCCGACTACATTCGGAACTTTCTTTGTTTTAAATTCAAAATTAAGCAGATGTATGTATTGTAAAAGTTACTAATCCAAATTAATCAATTTAATCAACCTCAGATTTTTTTTAATAGAATGAACTTTGGATAGATATAAGAAACCAAAATAGTTCCTTTAATGCACTGACGTAAAAATCATAAAAAGAAATTTAATTGTTTACATAGTTGTTTCCCTTGCCAAGGCATAAAATAAACGTAAGATCTACCAACTTAACCTAAAGGTGATGATTGATACGGTTACTTTGCGAGCTGGAAGAAGTCATTAAGAATAATAATTTATCAACCCCCGATATGGATAAATGAAGGTGAAAGAAAAACTGGTAGTAATAAATTAAGGTATTAATTGTTAAATATTTTAGCAGACATACCACGCAGGAACAAATTTCACACCCATGCGTCCAGGTAGAGCCATCTGGGTGTCTCGTTCCATTTACGGAACAGCTTTTCTCACATTCACATTCATTTAACAAGGAAATGTGATTTTCAGCGTGTTCTAGCTGTGCAGAAAAAGCAGAAAGAATTCTTTAAGAGAAGATAACAGGGTAAATCCATAGGAAAACGTGTGAAACTAACTTTATAGAGTAATGTAAAGGAGAAGGTCTGAAAATGGGATAGAAGTTTAAAAAGAATCAAATGGCCCTTGCGAACCCCTCTTGGTATAATATACCAAGATTGGGGATCTGAAGTAAAGTAACTTTTAAATTAACCTTTGTAACCCCCAATAAAGTAACTCTGGAATTACATTACCAAAATTACAAATGAAAATTCCTTGATGTGAAGCATTTATTAAAGATTCTTATATAGACTAGGAACGTATGTGATAAATTCAGTGATAAATGCGATAAATTATTAATAATGCCCGCTTATTCCGGCCAAAGTGTAAATATTCATTGATAAAATGCCATTAAATTTATCACATTGCCCGCCTCACTTCAGCCATTATTATAATAATGCCCGGTTTATCACTTTGCTCGCAACAAATGTACCAGCTACCTAAATTAATGTAACAAACGTCCGATTATTAGTTTTATGTATGATAACTTGAATAACCCAAATTAAGAGGTAAACCATATTAAGATCTTCTCTACTTTTCTGTAAAGCGGAAGTTCCCAAACTTCTTGATATACGGGAAATTTTCTTGACAGAAAATAGTCACAGATTTTTATTTTTATAAAAATACTTAACATAATTCTTCTTGCCGTATAACTGAAAACTGAAAGAAAACTTCTTTCAGAAGAAGAGAAATCTCGGGAGGAGTACGAATGTTTTCGCGAAGAACTTTAATATCCAAGCGCTCCTCGGAGTAACTGCTGCCATAAAGCAACGGACCCAAAATTACAGTTAAGAAGCCTTTTTGAAGAAAAAAATAGTGAATCCATAACAACATGGAGCACATTTAAATTTTACGGGAGCAGTTTGGAAACCTCTACTTTAAGGTTATAAATACTATTAGAAGAAAAAATAATAGAAAAGAAAAATGGTACTTTAAAACTTTCATATCCAAATACAGTAATGAAAAAATATATTTTTATATTGATTGTATTTTTCAATAACCATATCTTGTTAACCAATTTTTAATTTCCAAACGCACTTGTTTCCTTAAAAACAAAACTTAAAAATGCCGAGAATCTTGTTGCCAAAAAGGATTTCGAGAAAGTATTGCCCACCAATGAACGTTGTTTTTCTTGCATTCCAAAAGTGGAATTTTTCCGTTACCCGTTCATAACCAAATCCATTGTTACCCAATCAAAAAAAACTCCAGATTTTCAAATGGGGAAAAATCATTTGATGCAAATGAAATTTTTGCATCATTTGAATGGAATCATTTTATACACATTCAATTCAATAATGAAAAAATGTACAAGCTTAACTGAAAATTACACACAAATAAAACATTTTAAACGCACTAGAATAAGAAGAATTTTTAAATTCAATCTTTGTGAGTTTCTGGTATAAAAATTATAAAAATACACATGCACACCATAAAAATCTAAATCAAATCTCTATCCCACAAATTTAATACCAATAAGGATAAATTAATAAAAAAGGAATTGGATATAGATTAAGTTCTAAACAAAAAAGTAAATAAATACTAAACCCATTTTAATATAAAAATAATACTTTGAGCCTTGATTATTTTGCACTATTTTTAAATACAAGGACATCACTCAAAAACTTCGGTAAGGAGGCGAATAATATATTCATCTCCTTACTGCATTTTCACTCGTAATTTTAAAAGCCGAATGCTTGAAGACGACCCCGTACCTCAAAAACCCTTCTGTTCCCCTTCAGGTATGTTATTTTGGGTACAATTTACCCATGGACAGATTTAAGGAAGACCAAGGAACATATCCCCTTTATAATTTCAGGATGTTCCCCATTTTTCTTGCAAGGCGTGTCCATAGGAGTCATATCTGGCTTCATTTTTAGAAGAGCTTCGATCTAAATCCACCCATATGAGTATACCATACATCAGTTTCACTCCAATACACATAAAATGATACATCTAAAGGGAATGGCACAAAAGATCGGATCATAACATACACAAAAGAGAACGAATACATAAGAATATCGAAACATACTCTCTTTGTCAGAATTTCGATGTAATTTTCTAGTTGCTGTACAGATTTTTGAAGTTGTTTAAACTGACCACAGGTGGGGCAGTCAGTATCCAAATCAGGACACTGGACAGTATACCCATGAGCTTCGGCAGCAATTTTAACATCTTGTAAATACCCCTAAAACAACGGAAATGAATCCAATGAGTGCAACCATTCAGCCATTCGCATACTTCTGCTTATAATGAATAGGAAGGGATTTGGTTACCTTATACATAAAATGATGAGCGTTCCGCTGCCCAAGCCACAATGAAATGTTCCGACTAGCAAAATTGTAATCAATGTCATTAATTATTCTCCTATAAATGCGACTACAGTCTACATAAAGGTCTATTGTGTTTCCGCTCACGCTTAAGGCAACTAAGTGATAATTGTTATCAGTTAAATGATATCGAAACGTCTCGACGAAAGTTGAATTCGCATGTGTGTAATGAAGTCTAATTTCATCTTTTCGTCCACTGCTTTGCAGTTCCAAAAATCTTTCATTTCCTTCAGAAAAAGAAATTATTGTTCCAGTGTTCTTTTCTTCTTGCTTTAGTGTAGCCATGAAACAAAACTCGTTTGTCTCAGACAAACGCTTGGAAATCTTTTCTAACATTTCTGGAGGAAGTTTGAGGTGCCTTGAGTCACCTGAAAAGGAGAAAACTCAGTTAACCCATACTGGAAGAAAAAAGTAGTAGGGTAAGAAACGAAGGGATCAAGTATATCCAATAGTTTGAAGTGTCTAAGATTGTACAGGGCTTTTCAGAAGTCCGTTTTGGGGGTTTTATTTGGAAACGTCATTTGATGAAAATTTTCTGTTTGAAATGTTTTGCATTTTTATGACATTGCAAACAATTTTTTAACATAAGTTTTTGTTCCATCTCCTTTTTTAACTTTCTAATTTTGCCGCTAGCGCTGTAAAGCGTCTCATTCGATTCTGCCGGGTCAAAAGCATGGTACGTCTTACATCCTACTTCCATGACCCTTAGATACTTTGTTTCCAAATAAAATCCATGAAAGGTGCTTTTGAAACACCCTGTATATTAGGCTACAGAGTGCTATGTTACGGGCAAAGTGATTAATTGGGCATTATTAATAATGCCTAGAGTGGAGGCAGGCAAAGTGATAAATTTCATTGATAAATGCCATTGATTTTATCACATTGCCCTCCTCCCTTTCGGGTATTATTAATAATGCCCAATTTATCACATTGCCCGTAACATATATATATTAGCCTAGAGGGTGTATTTTAGAAATATTATTCTTTGCATGGTTAGTTTTGTTTAGTTTTGGTTATTGGTAAAATCCATATTAGACCATACTACGCCAAATAAGAGAAATCAAACTCTAAAGAAGCAGGGCAAAAAGCAGAATTTATCTTAAAAGATATTCATTCAATAACTAATATTCCTGTGGAAATCTCTAATCAGTATTATATTGCTTCATTATTACCTATCAAAGATTTGTTTTAAAATAAGATTTCATGCACACCAAAGGTTAAAAAAAGATTAGAGTTACAGATGGTTTGAGTAACCACGAATAACATGCAGCCCACAGGTGAAGGAAATAGTTTCATTTACTATATAGAGCCTTTCACTTTATTCCAGGTTTACTCTTTTTGAATAAAATAATGTCAGTAGAAGGTAATATCAATTCAATTTTCAATTATTTTTCAATAGATAGACTGGAATCGGCATGAAAATTTGTAACTAAAGAAGTATCCAAAAAAGATGTAACAAAGCAAACTAGAAAACTAAATTTTACTTTTCAGATATTGGGTCAAATACATAGAAAACTATTTTGTGTTAAAAGTCTGAAGGAAATATTTAGTTAATATAATCTCTCTATACTAAAAAAAAGTTTTTGGTAAATGGTTTCCAGAGAAAAACTTTTTTATTACTGAACCGAATGACACATATCTGGTATCAAAATGTCCAGATTCTTTCCGGATCTCCGAGTAAGCTATTGGATTTTTCAAAAAATTTCTCAATTTTAAAATATTTACATTTTTTTAGATTTCGGATAAAGTCGCAGTTACAAAGCAAGAAACTATGAGTTTTAAAACAATTGAAAATATATTACACTGTTTTTTTTAATATTCAAATACATAATCTTTCTATTTATAAGGAATTTAAAAAATATATCGAATTATTTTTAACGATATTTATATTTATGTTGTTCAAACGATTTTAATTAAACTAATAAATAAATAAAATAATAAAAATAAATTAATTTATCTTTTATTTTTTTAAAATTATAAATCGATATTTTATACTTATCTTTGTCGTTGTGGCAACCTAATTACTATATTTACAATTAAATACAAACTGGCTTTCGGAAATTTCGAACTTTTGCATTTATTTTTTAATATGACAATGGTTATTATTTTTATATCCTTTTGCAAGTATGCTTTTAAAGGTAATAAAATTAAACTTATTATTTCGTAATGCCAAAACGTAAAAAACTAGATATCACGGGTAAATGTTTAAGAAATAAAGATAAAAATAGAAAATTTTTGAAGTCTAGACATTTGTGTCATTGCTATGAAGCTGACACAACTTCGACGTTTGTAAAATTCTAAATTTTCGTGATGTTTACGATAGTTAAATTTTTCACAGACAATCGATAAAGATTAAATTTTATCAAATTTTAGGAAAGTAAAATTTATTCCGGAGATGTTTCAGTGCTTTTTAATTGATCTGTGAAAAAACATTACCTTTGGGTACCTTACCTTTTTCACAGACAATCGATAAAGATTAAATTTTATCAAATTTTAGGAAAGTAAAGTTTATTCCGGAGATGTTTCAGTGCTTTTTAATTGATCTGTGAAAAACATTACCTTGGGGAATGGTAAAAGACTGTTTACATTGCTCTGCTGTTAGTTTTCTTGGAATTAAAGGGCGATCCACCAATTCATGTTACCATAAAGAAACTGTTGAAATTCCGCCACTGAATGAATACCCGCCATTTTTGAAAGAATATCCCGGAGAAGTAGTACCCCTGTTTTAAGAATGTTTTATAAAGTGAGTAACAGCAGTGAGCTGGGTTTTGTGAGGGTTGCGAGGATTGCATAGTGATGCAAAGTTTCTGCGTTAGCAGTTAACGGGGGTTGGCGAGCGATAGCGAGCAGGGGGCGGTAGCTCCCTAGTAGTAAAAAATTTTCTTTCTGGTCAAGCTTTGTTACAGAGATGTCAACTGAGTGTACTGACATAGTACTTAATACCTTGATTGGCGAATAATAAGCCCTATCGGAGAAGAGGATCAACATTTCAAAAAATTATTGCAATGTAATTTATGCATTATGTTCCTAAAATAGTAGATGTTAAATTCAGCCTTCTAAATTTGTAGACATTGAGATGGTGAAAAGGTCCATTAAATGCTTTTCAAAAGAAGATTTAATTCGCTTGTTCTGCAACTAACTATTCTGAAATTACATCAATCCACATATTTACCCTCCCGAAAACCATCTAAAACATTTATATTCCGATCCGATGAAGAGTAAATTTATACCGAAAAATATCTGACCAATATATTTTTACTTAGAAGTAAATTTCTCATATACAATCATTAAATTTCATTGTATAATAGTTTTGTACGGTTTGAAGATAACTCCCTTTTCATTCAACCGAAGTCTACGAAAAACTGTTTACCAAAAAATACCATCACCGTAGTTCGAAGAAAAGGTGTGAAATTAGGACGAGGAACATCATGAAAGCGTTGCTAAGCAACGGCTGGACGAAGCGTTTAGTTTTGGTTTCCTGGTTCATTTTCCGAGTGCTGAGAAGAGGTGTGTTGCATTCAAAAAGTTTGTGTTTTTATTATTCAGGTGTTTCTACGACACCCGAGATACATCTGTCAAAGTTTAATAAATTAGAATTTAAATTCTTAGAAATTTATACAAATGTAGTTTCTTTAATATGGTTTATCACTCTTTTATAAGTATTTATCATTTTAATTTCGTTTTGTACCTTTTATCAAAAAAAATTCTTATGTAAATATTTCTTTCAGCCAAACGCCCAAAACACAATCCATATCTTGTAATTTTCAAAAACAGGGCTTATAGTTAAGAAGCCAAATGGACCAAAGGACCAAATATAGAAGGTATTAACTCCTATTACCCCCTATTAATTAAGGTATTAAGAATATCCCCTATACACACTTATTAAAAAACAAATAAATGAAATTTATAATTTTATCCACACATACTATTAATTAACTCTCTTTGTAATTGTACAGTCGGCTGCAAAAAAATCGAAACAGAGACTATTGTGAGCGATTGGTTGGGGTTAGAAGGATACTGTAAACTCCAATTTTCATGATTTAATGTCCTCTTTTAAACAAGCTAATAATTTAAGTCTTTAAGGGGCCGTCTACATATTAAACAAAGCACCAACTTTCGTTTTTCCTATGGGTGACATCAAAGATTATTCCCGTTTCTGAAAGAGCACCCCCGAAAACCCCCCAAAACCAGTTTTCATGTCATTTGGTCCCCAAATAAAGCCAGGAGTGGGGGTTGAAGTTCGTCGAATTTACGTTGAAATATGGTTCTTTACGTTGAATTCTCGATTTTGATCCTTACAACCATCAATCCCGCGTGATCAAAATCGAGAATTCAACGTAAAAAACGAGATTTCAACATAAATTCGACGAACTTCAACCCCCACTCCTGGCTTTATTTGGGGACCAAATGACATGAAAATTGGTTTTGGGGGGTTTTAGGGGGTGCTCTTTCAGAAACAGGAATAATCTTTGATGTCACCCACAGGAAAAACGAAAGTTGGTGCTTTGTTTAATATGTAGACGGCCCCTTAAGGACTTAAGTTATAGCTTGCTTTAAAGAGGACATTAAATCATGAAAATGAGTTTACAGTATCCTTCTAACCCCAACCAATCGCTCACAATCGTCTCTGTTTCGATTTTTTTGCAGCCGACTGTACTTTTATTCTAATTAACTAATATCAAGTTACTTAAGGTCTTGTAAAAAAAGTACAATAACCCTCTTTTTAAGGTAAATTTTCGATTTGGTCAGCTAGAGACAAGCATTTTTGCAGAAAAGCACTTTTTACATTAAAAGTTCAGTGGAAGGCCTAATTGCTGTTATTTCACTGGCCTTTATAATTTAAATTTAAAATATCAATTAAACACCAAATTGCATCATTTGAGGGAGTTCCTTTGAAGAAAATTGGAGTTTAATTACTTCCATCCACTGTAATGCATGTAGCTTTGATAAGCGAATGCATGTGCTGTAGCTTCGATAAACGCAACGTCTCTAAGTAGTACCCTTTTACTCTTAAAATATAGGCACTATAGGTACAGTTAATAATCTTAAATAAATATAAACCATCCAAATATGTCCTAAATAACACATTTGAACAAGTTTAATAACAATATAAACCTCAAAAAAAATTAATTCTGAAAATTGGTAATTTTTACCATTTTTTTTCAAACTTTGGGGCTTTATAGGCAAACCCTAGAGTTAACTTAGGCGGTTGAAACTTCACAAACTATCTTTTGGGGCCAAAAAGAACAGGAAAAGCCCTGGGGAGCGAGGTTTTCTGTAAAAAAAGTTTTTTTCCCAAGACACACTCTAGTGATTGCTATATGAGAAAGTAAAATGATGTTGGGCGCGCAAGGTTTTTTCTCAATACAAAGAAGATAATACCATAAAACTAACATATGGCGAAAAGTTCATCGAATGCAACATAAGGCTTTTAGATCTTTCAAAAAAATCCCAGAATCATAAATCATAACCCTAATGTACACTTTCGAATAAATTTTATAAAAAAGTTAACCAAACTCTTCAAAAGAGTAGCATTATTCGTAATATAAAACTGTAGAAGAAAGATAATAAGGGGATATGGGACCCCGCATAAAAATTAATGTACCGGTAAAAGGGGGATTATTCTAAGATCTCAAAAACATTGTTCGCTCTTTCTTCGTCTCCTGGGACCTAACACCTGTGGTTTCAATCATTTTTTGTGCGCGCATGAAGGTTTTTATTAAATAATTTATCCAACTCGGATTCCTAACAGGATAAAGAGGAACAGTATAGAGTTACCATGAATCTTTGCGGAAAATGTAATGCAATCAAAATTGACTAATGGTTCAAACAAAATGCAATCCATCAATTCAAATACGATTGTGTTTTTTATGTATAAGTTTTTTTTGTGCTTTTTTAGTAAGTTTAGGATTTTGAAACTTTATTAAGAGATAACCATCAAATTTGTAGTACAAATCCGGAAGCAAAAGTTTTCAGAAAGTTTTTAAAAATTAAAATATATGTTTTATTTATCTAAAAAAGAGAAAGTTTCAAATTGCTAAAATTCAAAATATTATCAATTTTCAATTTTTTTCTCAAAATTGAACAGAAATAGCATATTGTCTTTATAGTAGAATCGGGACTTCTAAAAATGTCGACTTAATTTTTAAAACAGTAAAAAGAAAGAGTAAAAAATTTTGAAATTTTTATTTTAAAATAATCAAATATATTCCTAAAATTTATTCGTAAAAATATTTCTTGCTGAAATTTTAAAACAATTTGTTCTCCTTTTGTAACCCGGTATTTGAAATCTAAAGCTGTGGTTATTGTCTACTCTCAACTTGAACATGGTTCTCAATGTGGTATGTAGATGGCAGCACCAAATTTTGATGGTTTCGGTTTCTAAATTTTAATTGAATTATCCCACTCGAACTTTTATTTGGTAGAGAAATTATGGATCAAATTGTTTAATTTTTATGCTCATTAAATTTGTAGCAGAATGAGGGATTTTTATCCATATAACTCTCAAAGTAAAGCTAAAAAACCATGGCAGCAAAATTAGATAAAAATTACATCTACACAAATTAAAGCATGCAAAAACTACTAATATTATTGGCACTGAATAAAACAGTTATTCGCTCTAAAAGGAATTATTTTCTTTATCAACTTTAATAGTTAATTAAAAACACTAAACAAAATTACAAACACAAAAAATACAATTACAGTAAAAAGAACTACTCATAAGATCAAAACAGTATACGTTTTTGTCCTAAAAAACAGTTGTGTCGAGTTAAATTTATATCAAGTTAACTTCAATCATTGTATTTGTGATTCTAAAGTTATAATTTGTGCTAGTTTTTTTATCAGATTTCCAAATAAAAAATAGTAAATTAGGAGATAACTGTTTATTTATGGTTTAAGACCTGCTTAAAAATCACAGAAAAATATTTTTAAATAAATTAAAGATAAGTTTAAAAAATGCTTGCAAGCAAAACGTGGGTAAAATATAAAATTTTTCTTAAATATTTTTTTGAAGTTTTTCTTTTAGTGCTTTTAAAAAGTTATGTGAAAGTGTTTTATGCAATTAATTTTTCTTTCACCATTGCTTGGATTTATCCGTTGTGTGTGTAAATAAATATATAAATATTGCATTAAATACCGTACAAATTTTTAAAAAAAATTTCATATGTTTTCAAGATTTATTTAATAATTTAATCTTATAAAATGCAACAAAAAGTCCATAAAATATGTCAACCGCTGAGGAAAAACTATAGTTTTTTTTACAATAGAAATAGTTACAAAAATTTTTTAACGATGGAGCTAGTTATCTTAAAGATCTCCTCGTTGGCTTTTACCTCGTTGACCCTACATATTGAATCAAATATTCGAATCAAATATTCTTTTTTTTTCACTATTTTTCAGTTTTAGGGGTAATTTAACGCTTTCAACACTGATAAATGTACTTAATTCATTAATTTTGTAATAGTATTAGAGTTTATGTAAATTTTATAACTACAAATATTTCAAAATAATGCTCACGTAATTTTTTAGTAATTTGTTTGTATTTAGGTTATGAATAGACATTCGGTCAAGCAAATTTACAAGGTGATCGGAAAATATCTGGCCTAATTTTAAAGTGACGTAGACTACAAACCATTAAACAATTCATAATGGCATACAAATTGGGTTGCAAACGCAGTCCTTAGATGCTAAAAAGCGGGGACAAGTTTTCAGGAGCAATAAAAGAAGGATTATTGCAGACAAAAACTCTTTAAAAGGCAAATTAATAACTGTGTTTGTTGTAATGTTATACCGGCATTTGAAGATGCTATCTAAGGGGAGAACCTCCACACAATTTTTATAAATAAAACAATAGAAAACGATAAACTGGCACTTTAATTTATTTCTACCAACCGTTTGAGTCTGAGACCATCCAAATTTTCTTTGAGTTTCGGAACTTTCTTTCTATACCCCTTAAAATTTGGCTAAATATTTTCTGATCACCATGTATTTTAAATACAACCAATAGTGTTACCTTTCAACAAAACAGCAGGCGAGAGATGATGAATACCTTCAACAACAGTCAGACCTCTATAAGTGTTATTTAGGACCCCAAGCCCTTCAATGAGGTCAAATTGGCGCTTGGAGTCGACGTGAAAACCTAAGGCTGAAAAAAAGGCTTATCAGAGTTCATTCATAAAACATACGTAAATGAGCCCTTTAAAACCATAGTGATTTATACGTAGTCTGCACTGTTTTTGAACTAAACGGGATGTTTCAGATAAGTGTTTAAGAACTTTTAAGGGAGGTAGGGTACATCAAGACGGGGTTCAAGGAGAGAAAATCACGGGGGAAATTAGCAAAAAACCCTCGCAGATCTGGGCAAAAAGAGGTAAAAATTAATCGATTCTGGCATTTATTACATAAAACCAATTCAAATGGTTTTTGTAAAATCTTGTGCAATTGTTTATTCTATTCAAAAACAGACCAATATATGAAACAGGCATCCATTGTAGGTAGATAGACTGCAATAGAAAATATCTCGACGGAAACATAAGGCACTGTATATTTGGACGGCTTTTTTCAACTAAACTCTACTCTAATTTCCACGGCTAGGCTACAGCTCGGCGTTTCATTGGTTCAATCACTAAGCGCCGAGACTGCTACGTAATCACGAGACCTACAGCGCATGCGCCACTGGCCGTTTTGGCCGTCCAAATATACACTTCGGAAACATAATAATACTAGTCTTGTTGGTTGATTGGTTGTTTGGAGTTTGGGCGCAAGAAACTAGAATCTGACCAAGGGAAAATTGTAACTTTAATCTACCAACAACGCATGCGCATTCATTGTTCTGTTTTTGAATAAAATAAACGTTTAGGTACATAAGATTTTACATAAAACATTTGAATTAGTTTTATGTAATAAATTCCGGAATCTAACAATTATTGTATCTTTCTGGCAAGATATGCGAAGGTTTTTTGTTAACTTCTCCCTGTGATTTACACCTCTTGAACCCCTCTAGCAACCCCCCTAACCTACACAAATTCTTGTTTGTCTTGATGTACCTTACCTCCCCGAGAAGTCCTGAAACACTTATCTGAAACCCCCTGTAGATACAAAGTCGAGTTAAGAGAAATCGTTCCGTGGAAATTATTATGTAAGGAGATATTCGTTTTAAGGGCTTCAGAAGGAATCATTAAAAATAAAAAGGAAAATTATATACCCCTTTTGGTTTGAAAAGACTCAAAATATAGTAAAAGTAAGCTGGAAAGTTATGTTCTAAACTAAATTTCACTTTTATGTAAAGCAGAAAACAGTAAATGAATTTTTTGGAGAGTAAAAGCTTTTTAATCAATTTAATGGTTGATCCTCGATTTATCGCCACTGAACCTTTAAGACGGCATTTGGATGTTTTGTCACTTATAGCGCGAATAGTTCTGTCGGAATTCATTACCCTGTCAAAGCTTTAAATCCTAACAAATGATGTTGTTGGATTAGAGGCATTTTGAGGAACAGTTTCCATTACACAAATCAATGGGGTGATACAAATCATATTTTTTAAACCATTTTTCGTACCATCTTAGTTCACTACTTTATATTTACAGAAAGACATAAATATTATCTCCTTCTTAAATTGGAACACTCCTTTTAACTGAAAATATAGTCAGACTTGTAAAAACTCAATTTCAAATACAATTTAGTAAGTAAAATATTTGAATCAGTGTGTTAGTATAAATATTTACATAGTTAATTTCACCTAACTAATATTATTGATAACGGATGATTGAGTTATAAACAACTTTAAAATGACTAAGAGAAATATCCTGGTAATTCAATTTTGATCCATCTTAAATTATAAAGTAAAGTATATGGATGAAAAATAAAAGTTTCAAACAAGGATAAAAAGTATTTTCATATAAAGCTGAGGTTTTTATGTTTGTCAGCAAAATAATTCTTTCTTTACTAAAATACTTTTACACATTAACTCGTTTCGATAATTTTGGCATAAGATTATTTAATAATAGTACCAATAAAATTGTACTCTTAAAATAAAGGTTACATGTTTTTGGGATCTGAGGGCCCCGGGTTCGATTCCCGACACCGCTGAAGACCCATCGAGTATATGCGGAGTACGTGCTCGTTAAAGTGGGTCCGAAAGTCCCGAGGTCGGTCATGACGCAGTTAACCTAGGGTCCAGGTGTCTGGAGACCATTTCCCTCCCCTTCAGATGCATGTCAAAATTGTGGAGGTGGCGATAGATGGTGGCGGCATCTATCATCCGAGGCTTAAGTCGGACTCCTGCCTTTCATGGGCCTCACTTTCTCAGTAGCCGCACCCCCTTTGCCTTAAATCCTGTACGCTGTGCGATGGAGCTTGGATATTCCAAGTGGCATTAGAAACAACAACAACAGAAAGATTTTTTTAAATATTTTAAGCATAATTTACTTTTTTACAAAATTTATATTCATAATATTTTTAATAATTTTATTTTTTCAATAAAATTCAAATAGATCGATTTTTACCGCGAGAGGCATTATACACAAATGAAATCCTTTTGTGAAATATCGAACAAAACTATCACTTAAATACTAACAATAAATTTTATTAATAAGTTTAATTATATTTACATTTAAAATTGATTTAATTGATATTAAAAAATAACACGTTAATTTTACGATAATACATATTTCCCAAATCTATCGGGTAAACACTATTAATGGCAAGTCTCTTACGTATTTAGATAAGATTATAATCATTATAACCCTTTTTAACAGAATGTGAAAGACAAAATAAAATAAATACAGAAAAATATATATGATGCGCGCGCGCCAAGGGAAAAAGTTATAGTACAACTAATTACCCAATGAATTCAAATAGATCTCTAAATCCGGTGTTTTCATTTTTTTAGTGTTAAAATAAGCTTATTTATCTTAAAAATAGCTACATTGACACATTTTACTTTTTAAATAAATACTGTACTTTTATTTACTTTTTATGATATAATTATACAGTAATAAATAACATTATATACAGGGTGTTTCAGATAAGTGTTTCATAACTTCTAGGAGAGGTAGAACACACCTAGACGACCCAGAATCACATAGGAATGGGTGGCCGGAAATGCACCCCTAACGAGCTAGGGTTTTTAAGCGGGCATGGGAAGTTTTAAAACTATCTGTGGAAGTTAACAAGTAACCTTTTAACCTTTTCGTACCGGCTGGGACATATGCTGTCCTACGTTGAAAAAATTTGAAATTACGACTGAGGCAACATTATGTCCCTGTTGCTGAAACACTTCAAGGAACAGAATAAAATGCTCCTTTGTGCCTCCAAACACATCATGATCTAATGGATATCTTATCGCAGTTGCCCCCCAGGAGCTCAAACAAGTGCAAAAATAGCACTTTTCCGATTCCCTTGCTGTAATGAAAGGGTTAAGATCGAATTAAAACCATCGATTCAGGTATTTATTCCATAAAACCAATCAAGGAGCTGAAACTTCAGCTCCTTGATCCTTTTTATCCTATCATAAAAAGTTACGTGTCATTTTTCACTGCGGATTATACAACCTTACTATGCCGGCTTATAAAAACCCCTAGGTCACTAGGGGTGCATTTCCAACCTCCTCACTCCTAGGTGATTCTGAGTCGTCTAAGATGTGGCCTACCCCTCTTAGAAGTTATGAAACACTTATCTAAACCACCATGTATACTCATGATCTATCTCAAAATAATAAAATTCTATTCCAAACAATGTTTCTTAACATAATTGTAAAACCTCCTAAGCTTTTGACATATAAAACACAAAAAGTGGCACATTTTCCACTAGTTTCCATTAACAGTTATGTAAAACTCTAAAAAAAACAATGTTTCTACTTTTTAAAAAGATGTAATTATGTGTATTATATATTCAGGGAATTTTTTTGAAACCGATATTTATTTTTTAAATACACTATTTTAGAGTAAAGTCAAATAAACAGTATTATTTGAAGCTCATGCAATATAAAAATATGATGTTATTTCTAAAGTTACGCGATCCACGGGAGTATTTCTAACCTAATAAACAAAAAATACATTTGAAATAGTTTTCTGTAAGCAAGCATATTCAAATGAAATCGGAACTGAACATAAACTTAAAGTTACATTTTAAAAAGCGAAAGCTAGTTTAATTGAAATAAAAAAACAAATTTTCGTTTTTCATCATGTAAAATACACCGAGAAACAATGTTAAAATGCAGTTTCACTATATTTAAGTTACATTGATGTATAAAATGTCTACTTATACAAAGAAAAGTGCTAGTTTCAAGACCCACATTAACGTTAGAAACATAATAAAATATAGCATGATAAAACATCTAAACGAGTTATAAATGCTGCATAAGTCTGTTTAAAAGAAAAAAAAATACTTTCACGTTTTAACATTTCATGTAGCATGATAAAATTTATTGCATTAAGACTAAGACAACAAGCTACAATGTTACTTTAATGTAGTTTCTCCGAAATATATTTATTTCGAAAAAGCTTACTTACAGAGCAAATAACTCCACGATCGTTCCATTTATCCCCTAAGTTCTTCCCGTTTATTCAAGATAAAACAATATTTACTGCACCCTCTTAAAGAGACAAAAAAGTACATCGCGAAATGATCGGTTAAAAGTGGGGGAGAATCCCTAACCCCCTTCGATGAGTGGGAGGCATCTACCACATTGCACATTCCTTTATTCGAATGGAACAACGTTTTTACTACCGAGATTTTATGTCTTGGTGAAAGTGGAGCATATTTTGTAATACTGAGTCACATGAATATGAAAGGGGAGTAAGAGCTTCCCATAAATGACGTAACACCAGCGGAGTAAAGAATTCGGAAAGAGAAACAGATAAGACTCGTGAAATATTTATGAAATCTGAATTTAAATGTTTGCTGTGACTTGGAGATATTTTTGTTTTGTGTATTATGAACCTCTCATTCAGTTTAAATACCTAGGATTATTTGAGCCTCATTTATTTATGAACATGTGGGTTTGTACGGTTTAAAAATTTTATGTTGATTTTTCTGATTTAATATAACTAAAAAAGGCTTTTTAATAACTTAGAAGATTAATAAACAGAGTTTTTATGGATAATTTCCTTTTGAGATTTTGGTATTAAGTGATTTTAGAACGAAGATTATGATTTGAAGTTCATAATTCAGTGCTATTATTACGTGCGATAAAATATATAGTGGCAAATAGGGAGTGGTTAATAGACGTCAAGTAGAAAATAGTTTAAATAGAGATTAATGATGTGTTTGATTATTGCATAAAAGATATTAATATTGCATAATTTTGGATTTCAAATAGTCTCCACCAAAATTACAAAACCATTGCTTTTGATATACCCAGGAAAAGGGAGTTTAATTGAAAAGCGAGAGCTTCTTCTGATAATTCCTTATAATAATAAGAATAAGATAGAACATTGCGTAGTTTTTTTAGTTCAAAAGTTCATATAGTTTAAAAATATTGCGTTTAAAAGGACCAATACTGATTTAAATGAAAAAAAAACAGTACCGATAACATCAACAAGCACTTATTTTATCTTAATTTTTATTTTACGAACAAGTTAATAGTAATTAAAAAATTACATGAAATTAAAAGATAAAATCAGAAATAATTTTAGTTAAAAATAAATCTAGCAGTTTTTTAGAATAATAAACTTTAAAATATAATATTGAATAGATATTTTTTAAATTAAAGATAATAATAGCACTTTTATCTACTCTTATCATTTCCTTGATTTTTAAGATTTCTTGAATGGGTAAAAAGAGTATATCTCAGTTTAATAAAACTTTTTTAAGAAAACGGAAAATGAGTAAAACATCAGATTAGGGGAAAATAATGTGATTAAATTAGACAAATTTACTATGTATAAATGTTAAAAGAAGTTGTAAGTATAAAACTATGTTTATATTTCTGTATTTGGATATCGTACTATAAAAACGTGTGATGGAAAGACTTACCAGAAATTTTAAAAATTTAAATATTTCAAGTAAAATACCCTTTTTTTAATATGTGCTATTTTAAATTAAACTGGCATTTTGTGCATTCAAAGATTTCATAGTCAAGTGAAAAGTTTAAAAAAATTCATAAACATAACAGTAATTACTTTAGATTGTAATACAGTAAAATCCCGTTATAACGAACTTCACGGGACCGTAAAATTTCTTAACAGTACTAACGCTAATTCAAATAAAAATGGTTGGGGACTTTCTGAACTTTCGTAATAACGGGATTTTTCGTTGTATCGGTATTCGTTGCAACGGGATTTCACTGTATATCCTTTTCAAAGGGAAAAAAGTGTATCGACCTTTTCAAAAGAAAAACCACTCTGTTAAATTGGAGCCGTATGAAATTAAAGACATGAAAACTTATTACAAAATATTTTCTTATTTCAAAGTTTTTAATGTTTTAATTTTTGCTTGGGGCGTTTGCAGTGTATCTAAAAAACACTAATTGAAATTTTGAACATCCGAGATAGAAAACTATTAAAATTTAGAAGTAGCTTACTTCTTGAGTTCACTATTGTAACAATAAAAATACATTTAATATCAACTCAAGGGTGTTATTTTATGAAATAAACCAGATAATACACTGCCCCTTTAGTATAAAATTAGGTGCAAGACACGACTATATTTCAGATTGTTTGCTTGACATTATATCCATATATATTTGCTTGTTTTGAAAAACATATTTTTGAATTTCTTTTTAGATCCACAGTAAAAAAATTAAAGTAAGAAACCAAAAAAAATATCCAGTAATAATCCCCTGAAAGAAATTTTCATCATTTACAACAATTGAAGTAATTTACAACGCAACTGGAAAAACGTAATTAAAACTAAATAAGTGAGAATAAAGTAAGAAGTATATAAAAAGCATCTTGGGTTTGAAATTTCCCAAAACCGATTCAGCTTAATTGAAATAAATATTAAAATCAATAAAATTCTAATAAAATTAACGTTTTAATCCTTAATATTTGTTATACTGAAAATCTATAAAAATAAAGTACCGTAATTTCGAGCATATAGTCCGCACCATCGTATAGTCCGCAGACACGATTTTATGTAAAAATTTTTTCAAAAATAGTCAGATAGTCCGCACCACCGGATAGTCCGCGGGCTATACGTCCGAAATTACGTTATTTTATAATACGGCAATATTAATGGGAAAGAAAAAAAGAACTAAGTATAAATAGAAAAAAGTACTTATACTTACTAATGTACCTTCAGAAATAAAACGCTTAATACAAATAAAAAACAGTGCTTACTAATTAATCATATTTTAATTAATCACAAATTCTACTACATTAACGAAAACCATTACATTAACATTATATTTGATCCATCGGCAGTTCAGGACAGCGTGTTTTTTAAATTTCAACGGTTTTTAACCGTGAAAAACCAGCGTAATATCCGCACTGGTGGATAGTCCGCAGCTTCAAAAATTTGACTTTTAAACACAGATAGTCCGCGGACTATATGCTCGAAATTACGGTAGATAATTTTATAAATATAATATGATGTATTTTAGATGATTAGTATGATGTATTGATAGTTATAAATGCTATAAAAACTTCATGCTAAATATTTTTAATAAAAAAGTAATGCTTGGAAAAGATATTAGTTATGAATGAACATGATCTTAGGGACTTAAAATGTTTTTCCTAGCTAACCAAAAAGTTATTCGTCAATCAATACATAGAGTATACTAAAAATACCACATCCAGCGTAAGCGTTTTATTGAATTTTTTATTACTTAAAATATATTTTATAATTATTTTATCTTAAAAATGATACCTAGGTCACTTAAATATTTGTAATAATTTTTATTTAGAGTAGGTTAAAATTTAGGTCAAATCTTCTCAACCTCAAATCCTTCCAAATCAACATCTAAACATCTTTTGAATCAGCTTTTTAAAAAAATTTGGTTTTTCTTATGTTTCAATCAAACGTTGAGGACTACCCTTCCGTAAATTGATAAATTATTTTTTTCATCTTTATAATCTGCAAGGGAAAGATTTTACTCTGTTCAGTTTATACTCTCTATACTTTTACTTTTTATCAAAGTCATGAATTTTCATGATTTTATTGCATGTTATTTTATTGCTCATTTTCTTAAAAAAGGGTAAAAATCATGGTAATAATCCTTAATTCTACATACTTTCTGTAAAACTTATAGATTTTGAAGTAAATATTAAAAGAATCCGCAATTATTCCCTACTGCATTAGGAAAGTTTTGCATGGAGAAAAGTTAATTTCCTCGTCCAAAAAAATTACCTTTCGTTGAAGGCCTGTCTGTTTTCTTTGATATGCCTCAAACATCCGAGTCGGACGTTGTGAGTGACCTTAGTTACTTTTCTAATAATTTTTATTACAGGGGAAAATACAATGTCCAATCAGAGTGAAGTGGATCTAGAATTTCTCCGGGCTTTATTTTACTATCAAATTTTAAAGCTAGCTCAAATTTATGTCACAACCTGTATTTCACTGGAAGAATAACAATTTAATAAACCTTATTATTTTTCACATTTTCTTAATAAAGACTTGATAAAAAGTTCATATGAATATCATAAAACGCATACAGTTCTAAATTGGCCTGACGAATATACCTTTAATCGCACTTATTAGAAAATTTGTTTTGGCCCCGGCATTCAGTAAAACATTAGCATAATGTATATTAATATAAGGATAACCCCTTTTTTATATTTTCTCCGTTTATGAGCTATGGTTTAAGTTACGTTTAAGTGAAATTCAGTAAAAACCTGTGAACTACAAACATTAAATAGAGATATCTAATTATAGATCTCTAATTGAGAATGCTGTAATATTCTCACCTGTGTTTAAACTGTAGAAAAATTTATTTTAGCAAAAAGAGCTAAAAGGAAGAAAAAAATGCCTTAGTAAAATTTTTAAGTAACAGTTTTTTTCAGGTCGAAAAATTTAATTAATAGAAACTAGAACAAAAAACTCGATACTAAATATTTCTTTAAAATCTTAATAACATGCTATTTATAAAAGCATAAAATATTTTTAATGATCAGATTTCTCATTCGCATTTTTGCGAAAACTGCCCAAACTGAACCCTTTATCTTCACTTATCAATACGAGCTAGATACTCTGCATCCCCAGGGATGCACTCGAACGAACGAGGTTCCGGGGATTTCCCCCTCCCCGAGTCTGGAAGGAACAGAGTTCATTCTTTTTTCAAAAAAGACAGACAGAAACAATGCCAGCGTCTAAAGTCGGCCAAGTGACAAGAGCTGTTAATCTTGCCAGGCCATTCGTTTTAGAAGTCGTTAGTAAAATGATGTGTCCGCTCGAGCAGTTGGGTTCGGGTAGTCAGGACAGATGATGAATGGAGAAACGTGAACACAAGCCGGTACTGATGAATTGGCAACATCAGACCGACAAAAAAACGTGACAATAGTAAGGTTGACAATTAGCTCAAGCGAGGGGCGCCGCCGCTTAATTGTGTGGCATGTTTAGAAAAACAGACTTCAACGGGGATTTAGGCTCTAGCCACAGTTTCTGAAAAACGTCGCAGATCCCATCATTAAGGAGGGGAGAAAGAAGGGGACTCGAGAAGAGATGTAAGTAGATTACTCCTGTAGCAGAGCGGTCGAAGTACTCCTCACTGACAAGCCTGGCAGTTGCCGGTTGCTGTCATCTCACCAATAGTAAACTACTACATCGCGCGACGTTTTTAAGTAACTGTGACCGGAGCCTTAGGAGACAAAGAAAGCGCATCATTCACTTCTTGTACTACAAAGGCGGGAACCAGACGTGGCGTGATTTTGTGTAGGCATCGGAGTTAAAATACGCCCATTGATACTGATCTAAAGCGTTTTAATTATGGGACAAAATAGAAATTTTACTTTATTTACAAATATTATAATTTTCATGGTGCGAGGAAGTTCCATTGCTTGTATGAATTAGACACATAAGCAGATTTTTGTACTTAGAAATCATAACTTTATATCCCTTTCTTAGAGTGTTACTCCTTCTAAATCATACTTTTTCCCATATTATATTTTATCTCTATCGCAATAAATTTCTATTTAAGTTTAAAGAAAAGCTTTATACTACTACGTAAAGAGAAATTTATCCGATTGAGGTGATTGCAGCAACAATGACCCGATTCCAGCAGTTTTACATTGGGGTTGGCTCATTGTTGCCGCAAACACCTCAAATGCGAAGTTTTTCAAATATAATTTTAGGAAAAATATATTTACTTCATTATTAATATCGACTAAGGGGATCTATACTCACTTCATTACTGCACATTACTTTGTTATCAGATTAGTCAATATAATTTGCATATTTAATAAGTAAATTTACTTTATGTTTCTATATTTATTACAAAAATTTTCTTCCTTCTTTCACTATTCGCGTTAATTTTATCTCTTTTGTCAGGACGTGATTTTTTTTCATTCCCCTTGGTGGTGGTTCTGTCTTGGGTTTCTGTAAACTATTCGTTTACAGCTTAATAAATATTATTTTTATCATATACTATAGGCAAATATGAAGTTAAAGAATAAAAGGGGCACTTTATTCGTATGCTGTTGCTTACATGCAAATTAGATTCAACCAACTATACGGAATTGAAGATTTTAAAAAATGAAATCGATTGACTTCTAAAGAGGGGTATAAATATTACACTGAATCGTTACTAGGCGTTTTTAAATAATCACATAGATTCTTGAAATTACATGTATTGAAATAATTTTCCGGATATATTCTGAAAAGAAATGTAATTTAGCGGAGCGAGTTTTAAATATGAATCAAATATAACATGAAAAAAAACTTAACTTGTGAATGAAAGTTGGATTGGATAAGTATACTGCAATGGATCTAAACATTTTGCGTTGTTCTCGGTGATACAAACACTCCCTAAATCAACATGTTACTCAACTTCCGGAGCCGTCAGTAAAGAGAGAGGCAATGATTGGTTGTTTGATTGTTGTTGTCTTATTTTAAAAGGGTCGAAAGAACAAGGATACTTCCCTTTGGGCTAGCGTATAGTTGCAAATTGATTCCTACAGTTCTGTAAACTGAGATAAAGATATAAAAGCTTAAATATGTTGGAAAAGGAGATATGAAAATTACATCATAATAATTAAGGCTTGTGTAGAATAATTCTATAATGTTTATTAAGTACTAAGTGTTTATTAAGTATTGTTTATTAGTAAAGTTTCTCTTATATATTATAGTTTTTACTTAATTTTTGAGATTAATAAAGAGGAAAATTATTTATGTATAAATTATTTTTTTTGTAGAATACATAAAACTGTATTTGAGAAAATTCACTAAAATTTAACCCATTAAACTCTTTTGCGCCGTGTTTAACAATTAGGGAATATCTTTAAAAGATATTGCGACTAACAATCTATTAAAATAAATTGATTACATCGATATATTACAAAAAATAGTACCTCTTAACATTTTCTTTCTTGCACTTTTACTCTTTAAAATATAACGAGTTTTTTTCCCAATAACGTCTCATTAATGCAATATTATATATTTCTCCTTACATACCATCTGCAAGTTGCGTCACATGTTTAGAGAGCTGAGGGTATCTTACGTGAACATTTGTAAAACAGTACTAATTCATCCAAATGCCCTACCTTAGAATACTTAAACTTAAATCGTAAGTAAAAGGGAACGAGTCCAAAAACCAAGTTTAAAGAATATAAATAAACATATAAGTAACAGAATTTTCATTTTATAAACACCAAATTTTTACTGGAAATTCAGGATCCGATTTAGAATCGAAAAAATCTAAGTGTATTCAAAAATATTGTAGAGTGACATGGGAACAAAGATGAGTCACTTGAAGTAATTTGTGAATGGTCCCGTTAAATATAGTATGATAGACTTTCTCGTTGTGCGATAGATATTTATAATTTGTGGTCAAATGGTTTCGATGGTTCAATGAGGTCCACACACATTTGTTACGTTAGATCTAATTTGCTAACAAAAATGAAAGTAATACAAATTATTAAATGAAATTGTAGCTAAGGAATTAAAGTATAATTAATCCATTTAATGTATTCAGTTTAAAGTAAGACTCGAAAAGGGAATTCGATAGATTTTTGGAAAACTAAAGAAAACGTTAGACCCTGGTGGATCTTACTACAGAACCAACTGAAGCAGGAAGAATGATCTCAACAGAAGAAAAATCATCCTACGATGAGAATGGGGGACAACTTGAAAAGCGATGCACGCTTAGAGAAAAGGGGATGATTTACAACCTGCTGCAAATATCCCACTGAACAAATGGCTATTTGTCTAGAAAGAACAGTCTAGCATAAAGGCTAAATGTTTCTTAAGCACTGAGTGCATAGGAAAGTAAATTTTAACTACTTTTAATTTTAAGTTTATAAGTATGTAATCATTTTAAATTATACTTGAAATTTATAAATTACAATCTTTGGTTACACTGACAACCACTTCAGTCTTATGCAAATATTGTTTTTAAAAATAGGTTTGACCTAAAACATTAAGTGAACGTAAGATATAGGTTTTATATTACAAGAATTGGTAATTTTATGTTTACTCAAGATAGAGTTTTTGTATTAATTTATAAGGATTTAAAAATGTTTGTAGAAAATCCCTTTTGGCTCAAAAACTATGCAACACTTTCTACGAATAAAAAAATACTTTCTTAAAGAAAAATCCATTCAAAGATTTCAATAGGAATGCATATCATAAGTTTAAATATCTGGGAAAGCATTAAAAAAGCGTTTCTACCTATGGATTTGGTTGCGGTACGGTGATCCGGAGGGATCCGCTAAAGTATCTGAGGCGTCTGATCTGCTCGTCCGCTTTTGCTTATAGTTTTGGTTCCCGACATCATTTTTGTCTTTCTGGGATTAGTTACTTGGAATATCCGGATTGCCATAAATAATCTTATAAGTGGAAAATCTCCATTAGAAAAATGTCTTATATAAAACATCAGTTCTGTCTAAAAAAAAACCCATTTTGCATAAATTTTCAAAGTGTTTAAAAAAAACAAATTTGCCACAAATTTGTATTACTTTAGGCAAATTTTACTACTTTACTATTTTGCATATTAGGGGGTTATAAGTTATGGATGTGATTCTGCGAGATAACTTCTGTATATTCGGTAGGTTGGCAAACAGAAGAGAAGTTTCAGTTGGCTTCCAAATTGTAATAACATTGAATGATCAAATACCAAGTATCAAACCCCAGAAGTTTGTTAAATTAAATCTTCAGTTTTCACGTTTTTATTCACGACGCAAAATCAACGTTTGACACATTGTCACTTGTAACTCTTGGCTTGCGAATTTATAATCATAATACTAATGGCTTTATGAAGTAATAAAGAGCGGTTGAAAATCAAATATGCTATTTCTTCCCTCGTATTTACTCGTGTATTTGTTTATTTAAACCCGTTCAAATAATTTCTCATCATTTATCCATAACAACAATAAAATTTATTTTATCAACTTAACAAAAAGAATTTACTCATTAATTAGCATTTAATTTTTTACACATTTTTAATCAAATTCCTACCTAAATTATCTCAATACGTAAACATCGATTGGGTAGTAAACGAGACTGGAAAGTTGACAAAATGAGGGGGGAACGTTTAAAAAGAGTAGAAGCGGCGTTCGGGTGTAATAAGTATTCAGTTGATGCAGTCTGGATAGCACGCAGGGCAAAAGCCAATACCCAGACAGAAAAGAAACGCCCACGAGACTTCTAGTGTTTTCATAAGTTAAATTTCAGCGGTAATAAGTCTTAAAAATCTGCTTATTTTGGAACAGTCAGTCGTCTGTGTCTGAGTCTACGACTGTTTATCCATGCTTCTGTTCTTTCCCGCCAAGAGTTAAAATTTTTATGAATGTATCTAGTGAGTCCATAACTAAAGAGCCACTTTAAAAGTCGAGGATGGGGAAACCAATTTTCAGGGCAGCTGTGAAAATTTGTGAAATGCAATTCAGGGATTATTTTACTAAAAGAGAATTTAAAGAGCATTGCATTACTTTTAGTACCCTTTTATTCACAATACTTTTTAAAAAACTTCAGGTAGTTTAGGTAGCTTCAGGTTTAGAAAAAAACATTGTATAAATGTAAGGTAATAAAATAATCAAAACAGTTTTCAAAAGTCTTTTAAAAACGTGTAAGTTAATTAAGTTACATGGCACATATTTCTGCTAACTAGTGACCATGAAAAGGATTATGCGACCTCTATTAATTATTTTAATGATCCGGAAATTATTTTAAGGTGTAAAATTAAAGTCTGAGGAGAATGAGTACACGAGAAATTTTGACACACTTATCACTCCCGAAAATGAAGAATTTCCCATTTTTATAACAGTAAACAAATTGACGTGCTCTTCTAATCTTTCCTGTAGAATTCCAATATCATCACTAAATATCCTTTCTACGAACCATACTGGTTGCATACAATGTGTTTTCGTCTATATAGGGGTCAATATCCCTACGAGTAAAAAATATTATGACTGAATAAACATGCATATTTAAAAATTTAAGGATATACAAATTACAAAGAAGGTAACATTTTATTTTCATTTATTTATTATGCTTGAAAATTTTGAGTAATGAAAATTTATGATGTACTAGAATTTTCTATTTAAAAATGGATGAAGGAGACAAACTCATTTCTTGGGAAACCTTTTAGGAAAAACTGTGGAACAAGAAAACTGCTCACAAATTTTAACTTTTATCCCTTATCATATGAGTAGCAAATAAAATAACGCTTGATGTTTTGAAAAGATGGGGAAAATATCAGTGGTGCTTTAAAATCATGTCACTGAATTGGTTTTTTGATACCTTTTTCAAAACTAAAATTACTCTATTGAAATTATTACTCCCCTTATTGTATTTCTTTTTAGGTTTAAAAACACATATGGTAAGTAAACTAATTATATAACAAATTTATTTACAAAACTATTATTTCATCATGCTCGATTGTTCATATATACCTAATACATTTTATAATATTATCTTCTACGATACTTAAATTTTAATTTTCATTCATTGTCAGTAAAATCAAACGATAGAATGTATCTTTTAAAACTATATTAAGCTATCTTGTGTAAAACCAAATTACAAAAAAGGATTTATACTTTCTCTTTAGAAATGAAAGTGCGAATAGTGCATCTGACGTTTTAAGCAAACAAGATTTGAAAAAGAAACATTAAAGTCTGAGGTGAATGAGTACACGAAATGTGAAAGTGAGATTGTAACTAAGGTATTGCATTTCTCTTATCATTGTCAACAAATGAGGTAATTTTAGAGGCGATGAAATAAATTCTTTGAAATCTTGAACTGATTAAAGCATCCGGTGTTACAGGTGTGTAGATATTTCATTTTTTATATTCTACACACTTCAATAGATATACATTTACAAACGTTGATCTTACGGGTTAAACCTGAATTTCTTTTTAAAAAATGAGTATATTGAAAGGATAACTGCATATTTTTTGCAATAAGTATAATACAAAAGTATACAAATGTAATATACTTAAATATACTTTTAGAGTGCTTTCACAAGAGATAAGTTTTACAGAAATATGGTTTTTATAAAAATTTAACAGGAAACATGTAAGTAAAAACATCATGTAAAAATTTTTATTCTTACTAATTTATTGAATTTTTTAATACATTTATAAATAAAGATAAAAAGGGAATTGCCCGAAAAGTAAGTTAATTGTAAAATTTAAAAACTTTAAACTTATGAAAACTCCTTAAATTTCACTTTAACTATCCTTTTATGAATCTTGATGCATATCTCGCAAAAGTTATTTTTAATGTTATCATCATATCAATTTAACCTTTTCCTCAAATAAAAATAAAAATTGAAATTTCCCAATTAGGATTTTTACGCTTCCCTTTCAAGTTTTCCTTTTATTTTAGATTTAAAAGTTTCTAATGTAAATTAAAAGATGACAGCAGTAAAAAAAAGTTACGACTCTTTCATGCTTCCTAAAAATATTTAAAGCCATTTATGTCATCAAAATTTACTTATGATTTTTTAGTGTTTATTAACTTCTGATAATTAAATTTAATTTAGAAAGCAGAAAAGTACTTTTGAGATATTTTATGCAGACAAAAATACTTAAAAACCAAAATTAATGTTGAAGGTAAAATACATTCAAACTACTGTTTATTAACTAATGAAAATTTAATCAATTCTGTAAAATAAAGCTTTCTAATAAATTTAACATGATTTGGAGCTAAAAAATATGTACCAAAATTTAAAACAACTTAACTGGTAAATTAATTCTAAATCAATTATTAGTTATTAACATTTAATAACTACATATTATCAAATTACAAAAATGTGTTAAGATAGCACAACTTATTTATATTTGTTATCTATGTATGTATAGTTCTCTCTTTAATTTAAATTTAAGGAATAAATACGAAAGTTAAAAGAATTACAGATCAAATGATTGCGTACTCCTATAAATTTGAGTAAATAATAAAATACCAAATAAAAAACTGCATAGCTGTCTTAATTTTTTTCCTCCAAGGGAACAAAAAAAATCTACAAAAAAGTATCATAAAAATTGCTAATGATTACCTCCAAAGAGATAATAAATTAATATCCTAAGCCCATAATTAGCAAGAACTTTAACAATTAGATCTTCTAATGACACTTTAATGTTTATTAAATGACTTAAAATTTGGCTTTTTTTATTGAAACTTACACTTTAATATTAACATTAAAAACGTAGTTTAATTACATTAACATTAAAACAATAGTTTTATTAAAGAGTTAAATACAAATATGCTTTTTATAAATACAAGAGATGTCTTATTGGTTCCCATAGATAGATATAATCTTTAACCATTGATAAATTGTAATAAGATTTAAATTGTTCAAATTTCCTGGCAAATTTTAAAACTATCCATTGACATTTAATAACGGATATAAAAGAAGAGTTAAGCTATTAAAGTTTAAAAATTTTAAATACATTAAAAACCTTGGGATATTCGTTAAAACAGTATCTAAAAATGTTTAAGATCATATCTGACATTTGTTATAAAATATTAAAATTTAAAAAATATATCGATGAAATTTTTTAATAGAAAAGTTAATGTACTTGTAAAAAATGTTCAAATATTTCTTGTGTGTTAGATATATTTAAAATTTATAGTCTAAATAATGATTTTTAATGTATTAGCAATGTTTTTAACAACAATAAGTATTCACAATGTTTTTAAAAATAATAAACGTTAGCAACTATTTTTAAATACAAGTATTATTTGTGCTGAGATGACAGGGGTAGGTTTTCTTAAAACATTGGCTCCTCCAAAAGAACAACACGACAGAACGTTTAATATTTTTTAGATCCTCTAACTATTACATTTCAGTCCAAAATGATATCAACACATTTATCGGAGTAAACACTATGAAAGTTAAGAGTATTTTCAAAAACAACCTTACATCAAAAATATCTATAAACCAGATGTTCACCCGCTCTTTTATGTTATGTAAGAAATGTGTGAATTGCGTCATCCAATAGCATCACTGTGGTTGGACTTTCGTGACTGAGGAAAATCAATCAAAAATCCATTCAGATCAATCAGAAAGGACCCTCGTACACGAGGGGACATCCATGCTTTTGGGGAAGGTCCATTAATTTGAGAGGTGTGAGTAACCACAATCTAAACCGTTTTCATTCGCAGCGCCCTTTATCTTATGGGATAGTACGAGGTCATGCATGCAGCTGAAGACACTTGGGAATCCAAACAAATCTTTCAGTGAGTCATGAGAACTAAAGGGAGTTGATTTAGATCGAGAATTGTGTTTTGGGAGGGTAAACTGTAGAAACGTAAATGCTGCGATTTGTCATTGTTGCATGTGTTAATAGGATATTTCTATAGAAAGTTACATTCGGGTTTTTATGAAATAGAAATCATGCGTCATTTCAGGCTATAATTTTTTTAAATAAGCAGTATAGCTTTCTATATGTTTATAATATTGTGGGGATATCAATAGTTTTTCAAAAGCTTAAAGAAAAAATACCAGACATTAAAATTACATTTTTAATTAAAATAATGTTTTTTGCATAAATACTCCAAAACTAGTTGAAACACTTTTCTACTCTTGTCGTATTACTCTAAAAAAGTATTTATAAATTAAATTTGAATTCCGCCTAATATTTTAAAAAGCTCTATCAGTGTTAGTTTCACCAGTATAAGATATTCACTCAGTCAGCATTATTCTCGAGCTATTCAAACAAACTTTGCATGACTTAATTACTAGGGCAATTAAATCGCCATAATTTATTGAATATAATCTATTTCAATCGATAAAATAAAATCGAGTTATGTGGGAAATATTTCTATGGAAAACCTTTGGGATAAAAGACAAATTTTAAAAGAAAAAGGAGGTTTAATCTAAGATACGAGTGAAAAAAGTTGCTCGTACCAACAAAATTCTGAATGTTAAATAACGTTTAACTTTTGAAAAATTAGTTTAAACAAAGCGTTAAGTATTTTAAACACTTAACACTTTTAGTTTTAAACATTACCTTGAATCATGAACTTAAGCATTGATAAACCAAATTAAAAAAATTTTGATATTTAACAAAATAACCTTAAACAAAATGCTAAGTATTAATAGAATGATAGAAATAAATTAGAAAAATAAATTATAACTAGAAAAATTATAATTATCTTTTAAATTTTCTTTCCGATAATAATCAACCTAAGTGTTAAACGGATAAAAAGTTTTGTATCAAAATGAGAAAAATGTTATTTCCCATCACAGAAACATTCTTCTAATGCATTCTTAATCAAACTTGAGCGTAAAAGCTTAAGCAATTTTCTAACTGAACGATTTCTCAGTTTAAAAGAAATATTATATAGCGAAATCAACCCTGTAGTTAAGTTTTCCCGCACTGTTAACGTAGGCGAAAGAAATGTTATTTCCTTCAGGCTCTTAAGCGTGCACCGATAAACCAATGTAAAGGTAGCTTGATGTTCCGAGGGAAAGTTTCATATCCCGTAATAAATTGTTATTTCTGTGATCGACGTGGAAAATAAAACAGTCGTGACGCTTGTCTTGACAAACTTGCAGGGAACACACAAATAGATCTTTGAATAAAAAAACATACAAATAATGTTAAAGTTAATAAAATTTTCGTTCTAATTTTTACCGAAACTTCTCATTTTTAAACTATTTCATTATGTTTGCTCCGATACGTGAAATCTTAAAATTTAATTTTTAGACCCTTCCTTGTTATTATGGGATATAAAATTTTTTATGGATGGAAAAATTTTAAAATGTAATAAAAACACACGAGTAACTCGCAAAAAACCCGATATTTTCCATAATTACTCTAAAAATGGGTTTTTATAAGAGTTCAAAATTTAAGTTTTCAATTGGGAGTTGGAAATATATTTTAAATGTCGCTATACTTTGAACCATTATACTGTTTCTAAAAACTAGAGTGACTGCAAAAGTAAAAAAAGTTTATATAGTTTACAAAACAAATTCTAGTTTAAAAATAATCTTTCTACAAATCATATTTCCCAATAGCATTTCTAAACAAGAAGTTTAAGCAAAGAATTCATTGGGTTTTAAGCTTACTTGCAAAAGAAGCTTTATGTTTTGCGGGAAAACTTCTGCACCAAAATAAAATCTAACATTTCTGCAAATAAGACTTCAATGAAAACCAGATGAGAAATTATTAGAGCTTTGGCAAATAGTCAAAATTTCTTTTTGTGGCAAGAAGAAAAAGATTTGATCGATATTAAAAAGAAAATAAACTGGACCAAAAATAATCTACTGCACTGATGTCTAGTCCGCGCCAAGTCTTATTGAAGTCCTAAAGATCGACCCAACTCATATGAGAAGTGTCATAATATTATAGATGTTTTTTAAATTTTCTGCATATGCCAAACCTAACATCGAATCATCAAGATTAGTTGTGGCAGGTCATAAATTATACTTTAAACAAGATTTTTTATTAAACAATATAGTATAATTGTCAGTTTTGAGAAGGGAATAAAAGAAAAAATTACTACTTATTATTGAAATTAACTTTGCTTTTCAGGGGATTAAGTAAGAGGGTAAATAATAACTGTCCCTATATACATATAAATAAACCCCTTGCTGTAAACTAAGCAGATCTTTAGTTTAATTTTCAATTTATATCCAGTAAATGATTGACTTCATTACTTTCAATAAACTGATTTCTGTGATTCAATTTAATTTTTAAGCTGTAATTCAAGAAATAACATAATTTTAAATTTAAATACTTGCACTAGGTTTGGGAAGCTGTCATTTCACAAGTTTTGATACGAAATTATCTAACAACATTTTTCAACGCAGCTCTTTCTTTTTAAGTAGCATTTATTTTAAATTAGGTAACTGAATTTTAATTAAAAATTTAATGGTTTAGTGATAAAATTCGACCATTAATACATTTTATCCTAAAATTTCTAAAAAATTTAGAGATTGAATTTATTTCTTTCTAGACAACTTTCTTTCTTTTAAACAATATTAAAAGGATCTACTGGACCTTAAAAGAAAAAGTTTTAACCATTTTAGAAATCACAGATAACTATTTAACAGATGCTAATAGCAATCTTAAAAATCAAAAATTAATATTGAAAAATTTTGTTAAAGCAAGCAATAAAAAATGGAACCCAAGTATGTAATACTATAATTTAAAAAAAATAGAAAAAAAGTAAAAATTTTATATGCACGGAAAAAACACATGAGTCACAGGATAAAGTTTTAAATAAAACAATGCAGCACAAAATTATACAATTCAGTTGTCCTATTCAGAATTATCCAATTTAATTTTAAATTTTATAAATCTATAGTAAGCATAATGTTGGATTGAAGACATCATACTAAAACTTGTAAAACATTTAAAATTTTAGAGTAAAGTATGGTTTCGATGTGGAAAAATTATTCCAGGGTTAATTAAAAGCATGTAATTTATTAAGACACAACCTGTCAAAGTAAACTACTTAAAAAAAATCTAGTTATTCATTTCATTTAACTAAGATAAATAAAATATTTAGATATATTTTTACAGGAAATATATCGATCTATGAAATTAAAAGCATTTATCAAAACATTCCAGCAATAAATTTGATTTAACTTAAGTTATAAATCCACAAAAATAATACGTCATTACCACCAAACACAATTGAGATAAGTAATTAAAAACTTCCTCTAATTTATTATTAATAAAAATAATTGCTTATAACTTAGTTTATATGGTCGAAAATAAAAGTGTAAAAAAGCACCTGTGTAAACTCTACGCGTAAAGGCGCCAAGACTCTCTAAAACAGACTACCAACTTCCTCACGTGTCTCCTGTTAAATCCTCGTTTTTAGAAAAAGTATAACGAAATAACTTTTGCTTCAATTTTAATTTCCAATGCCTTTACGAATTTCTTATGTGGGACTAGCGATTAAGTATTTCTAAATTTATTTATTTTTGCCGTTATTATTTACTTTTAAGCATTGTTTTACACCAAAATTTTAATTTCTTCAGATATCGTGCTTGCATCTTTAGCTATACTCTGTTCATTTAAAATTGACGCCTGAGACGTAATGTATTAGAGGCAGTTACTGCTGTAATTATCATCGAAAAAATTTTCTTGTGCAATGAAAAGGTAGCCGAAACATTAGTTAAAATACGGTAAAAAAATCAGTCACTGAAGTTTTGTGATGAGCGTTATTAGAAGTTATTGAGCGTTTTTATCCTGTTTCAGGTGCCAATTCTAAATGAACAGACTATAGTTTTGCATCATTGGTTAAACTAACCCGACTTTATATTCGGTAAATTAAGGGGATTTTCCAATTTACACGTTTTGACATTAGAAAAATTTATAGGTACATATTGGTAAAACTTAATGTTTATTTATTTAACTTATTGTTTTTTTACCTAAAAAGAAATAAACTTGAGAAATTAAGATATCACTCATTACAAAATAATACACTCGCACTCTAAAAAGATTTTAACCGATTCTCTTCAGAAAAATAGGTACTACTTAGCAAATTTTAAAAGCAATTTCCTGTCATTTAAACTCTCATTGAAAACATACTCTCCTTTGTAACTTTTTAAGTAGATTAAGATTCCAAACTAATTTTTTCAGGCAAAAACCTCGCATTGAACACACTTAAAGGATTTTCTTCACTTCACAAACATTTCAAACAGCATGCAACTAATCATTTACAAGACAAACCGAGATCTTAATGACATTTCCTTCAAAAAAAACCTTCCAGACACACTCTAAAACATCTAAGGCACCATCTAACGAAAGGGGTTGAAGAAAATGAGCAGGACTTGGTGCCAGCAAAACCAAGAAGCCGGCCCGGCGCCAGAGCCCAATTTTTTGACAGAAAAACAAACTGAAAAATGGATAATCATTTACCTTTAACCGAAAAGCAGGTGAAGTGGAAGAGCAAAATTTCAACCCCTAGCACTGCATGCATCATATCCAAATCATGGGGCTTCCATCCATAGGGTCGCCGCAGGCAGCGGAACCGAAATCAGCAGCGTGCAGCCAGAGCGAGCGCCGCACGCCAACTGACGCCACGCGCTTGGCGACACCAACTTTCGCAGGGGTGGCAACCTTCAGCGCTCAAATGCTGCCGAGGCTGCTGGAGTGGGCTGGGGGGAGCTTCTGGAGTATGCTAATGCTGCCTTCGGGAGAGAAAAACGATTTCAGAAACTTCTCTCCGCTAAAGTGCTATCGGTGCTTTCACAAAACAACAATAAAACACTAAAAGAATCATTCGGAATGAGCTGCAGAACCCTGATTGAAAATTAGGCCTCCGAAACTCGGGCCTAAATTATCTAAACATTTAAACGAAATATAAATTTATAACTTTCTGCTGGAATGCATTTTTTACTAATTTAAAATAAAAATAGCAACTGGACTGTTTTATTGCACTTTTTGGTGACATCTTTTATCTATTCAACAGGCTTTTACGTACAAATTATTGTTGATTCTAATTACTAAATTTGATTTTATGGTGAACATTTAAAATGGGGGCCACTTCCTGAATGAGTGCCTACAGTAGAAAGTTCTCAAATCGGGGCCTGATAATCTATTTTGGCTAATTTATCATGGAATCATTTGACATTAATATAATTCGCAACTTTTATTTATATTTTTAAATATTTCTGAATAGCGTTTCTGTATATCATTTTATGGGTAAATTTGATACAGATTTATTTTGTTTCTTCTATAGACCAGTTTCAGTTGTGGGAAAAAACTAAACTGAACTATTTAGGGAAAAGAGAAATCCCCTTGACATGATGCCACTGAAATTTATTTTTGTATAATTGATACCCTGAGGTCTACTTTTGTGGATTGCGATTGTGACTTATTTCTAATGAATAGCTTTAATAACTTTTCAGTTTTACTTTCTCTTTTAACCGTCAGTTTTATCACACATTCTAAAAATGGAAAATATCATATTCATACCATATTCACTAATGATAAACAGTTTTAAAAACAACGGTAAAAGAAATAGTTTCGAATAAAACATAAAATCCTTTACATGTGAGGGGGTATAAGTTTGTAAAAGGTTTAACACAATGGGGTAAAACCCTAAATTTCTTATTGTTAATTTTAAAATTTTTGTAATGTTAACATCGTAATTATAATTGGAGGTAAAATCAAAATACATCCATCTTTAATTTACATTATACTGCATGATTCCAGAAAAGGATGATATTTAAACCATGTAAAAACAGATTCTCCATTTTAACAAAATACAAACTAGAAAACATTTCTGTGTTAAGAAAAATCATTATTAGTAAAAAATACTTTCATATATTAATATTATATTAAATTATTCAACATTACACTTGATAGAAACTACAATATTGAAAGAATATCAAAAATGTAAAAATATGAATGCTATCGAAAAGACGGAGAGATTTGGTTCAAATTACTTTTGATCCAAATTGTAAACTTGAAAATTTTGAGTATTAATGAAGCGGCTCATTTTCACTCATTTCCCTTATTCAGAAAAACGACATCCAAGACCCGATAATTACGCTCAGAGCTTTAAATAACTCAACCACGACACGAACTGAAGCACGATAATTACTGATTAAATGTCTCTTCATATACCAACACAATCTTAAGCATCGCGAACGGAAGTCATTGACTTTCACTAAATCGAGTCCCGAAATTAGGTTTCTGATCCGAAAGCATGTTCGGAAACCACCCTTCGAATTTATTCACCCGCGAAACAGGGAGCACGACCGGGGATCACGTGATGCGACAATAGAACAGATGTCACACGCTATGTGCGGAAGAACCAACCAGGATTTTGATGGTAGTGGGAGATAACTTCAAACTTTAAACAAAGTGAACAGCTATACCAAATTCCTCCTTTCCAATAAAACTTCCTTTTTAACACAATGGTGGGGAAGGTGTTTTTGTTTAAATATTTTTACGGATTGCAGCTGCTCGTATTTTTATGAATTTTAGTAGTACTGGTGTACCGAAGAAATCTGGTTTTTAATTGTAAGGGACAGTAGGGCAGTGGTTCCTTAGCTTTCAAGGATTGTAACTCACTTTTTGAAAACCAAATCATTTTACTGATTTTTTTACAAAGCTTAATCAAGGTTATAGGCGCAAATTATAAATACTGTGAAGGAAAAAGTATATTTGATACAATTTTAAAAATAATTTTGCAAATTAAAACATTTGTTACAATGCTTGAGAAAAGGGTGCTTTTTTAACGATGTTGACTGACAGTTCGTTTTATCAGGTCAAAGTTATGTGTTACTTAAAAGATTAAGAGCTCGTCTTTTGTAAAAAGCAAGTTAAACAGAATTTAGCTGTTGTGTTGTGACACACCTAAAACTGACTGGGGACCTATCAGTGGGTCATGACGCACAGTTGTTAGTGTCTAAAAAAGCTATGCAAAAAAGTTATGCAAAAAAATCATGCACACTTAAATGCTTTCGAAGCGTATTAAATATTTTGTTTATGGAGTGTTTAATTTAGTTGATTCAAAGCTCAGAACCTTGAAATACGCATAAGGGAGGGTGGGGACGATTGTAACAAAAATTTTTCTTTGATCTCAAACTAAGCCATTTTTTATGTTAGAGTTATGAAAATTGGTTGATAAATCCCAATTACAATTTTGTAATGAAAGCTGTCCGGTGGGCATTCATTACAGAATAGTAAACAAAACTTCGAAAATCGAAAATCGTTACAATCGACCCCGCCTTAAGGGTCAATTGTAACACAATACAAATTTAACACAAATTCATAAAAATCGATAGAAGACCAAAAAGATTTATTAACAATATATCTCTTGTCTTTAAATAATAATTAAATACATAGACAGAATGGCAATAATGAACTTTCCACTCAAATATGAGTAAATAATAGTGAAAAAATATTCAGAAAGGCAATTAGGGTATTTATATATGAATTCCTCTATAGTACAACGAACGTGGGACTATTTTTTGCACTAAAAATGGTCCTGTGGCATGTTACAATCGTCCCGAGATGAAGTGTTACAATCGACCCTACGTCACCATTTTTAATTTAACCCTCGTTTTCCACAAAACTAACAACACTATCATATTGAAACTAAGCAGAATAAAACTAGGATACATGTACATACTATACATAATATCAGTGTTGTTGAGCTTCATACCTGCAGTGCAGGAGAAGGAGAGTTACCCAAAAGTAGAAATTTACTTCGATGCTCGAAAAACACTCTTTTCTCAATTACACAGCCACAACTCAAATGTCAGCCTTGGAAATCTCTGATATTCTTTAATTCACCTGCCTTGTACGTACTGTCATCTCCTTTTCGCCCAGGCAGCCTCTCATTTTGAGGACAATTGCCCCTTGTTACAATCGTCCCCACCCTCCCCTATTAAATTATATTGAACTAAATTTAAAATAATGTTCAATTTATATAAAAGAATTTATCAATTTTATGAATTACTTTCTTATTACAAGACAATGTGTAATGCATTGTTAAATAATAATATCCCAATTATAGTATAGCAGTTGAGATTTGATTTTACGAAATTCACAAATATAACAATGTTAAGCATTTAAAAAATATCTTGGTTTTAGAGAGGATGGGATAAAACTACTTAATTTAATAAATTCAAGTTTAATGTATCAAGTTTAAGGTGTTTGTTGATACACTACAGGAATCCCAAATAATGAAGTCAGTTTTAAATGCTTTATGTATTAAAAAATACTAGTCAATTTGTTTGATAGTATCAAAAAAGACAAAATTGAAAATATAATTATAACTAGTCTATGAAAGCAGCATTAGTTAAACGGAAAACGTTTGTATATTTTTTAGTTTTATGGGTAGAAATATTTAACAATTGCATGAATACTTAGGTCAAAAGATACTGGTGGTCTTGTATGGGCCTGTTGCCAAAAAACTGCAAATCAACCTATCTAAATAGCAAAAATATCAAAGAGAATAAATAGGAAAAATGCTAAAGATAGGAGGAATACTTTTTATAAGAACATGACATGTTCTTAACCCATGCTCTAACTTATCAAAAGTCAGTAAATCCAAGGTATTGACCAATTCCCGTGGGTTGTTTGCCGATCAAAAAGTAACGAGAGAACTACAAAAGTGGCTTTTTACCACGCTACCACATTCCTACATAAAAAGGGTGCTCGACTCCCCATTTCGTGTCATGGGTCGGCAGAATATGGATTCAACCACTAAAGCGATTCCCGTGGGTGGATTTCGAATGAAAACTTTCAGCATTGAGACGCAACGGATGGAAACGGAAACAGCTGAAAAATGCGCACAGGTGGTGTATGGCAAACAAGGTGTGCTTTGTTAACATGGCATTTACTTGTCAATTCAAATTTGGCTGTGGTAAAAAGTCTTCGAATTCCGGTGACAGAATACTTTCATCTATCGCCATCAGTGCTTTGCGCGGGAAATGCTGAGAAGGGAAAACGATTTGTAACGAAAAACGATCGCAGGATGCTCATAGTAAATGCTATTTGAGGAGGGATAGGTAGAATATTTGATAAACATGGATTTAGTTATTGTAGTTTTGAAACATTTAATGTTTGAACATTTAAGGATTCAAACATTTTATAGGAAAAATTAATGAATCGGAATATTTAACATCCTTAAAATTTATAGCTGGTTTTCCCGTTTATAATTAAAAGAAAGAGACGAAAAGTTTTTACTATACCAACGATTAAGGTTTGCTATTAAAAACTTATCAACGAGGTAAAAACCGGAGACATACCCATTATAACGAACTCACTTTCACATAGAAGTGCTTAAATACTTAGTCATTGTTGTAGTTTACTAGTCCTATGTACTAAATTTAACTTTGAGTAACTTAATAACATATCTCATTAAGTTTAATTTAGGTAAATATCTTCATTTAAAAGATAGTTTTGATAATCCTCTTAATTTTCAAAACATATACAACTTCTATAGAAATTTCTATGACAGATGTCTTATTTCAAAATTTATTTTGTCTTTATAAAATACTCATTTCATCACTTTTGATACTTAGGAATAAAATACTTATTATAATATATTCAAAAGGTTTTTATAGATGCATTCGTAAAAGGGGACATTCATTGAATGTTTGATTTGTATTATCTTGGAATTAAGAAAATAATTAACGAAGTATTGTGTTTAATAAACCTGAGGATTTGGAAGTTACTTATCCTTAAAAACACAGATTTTTTCCCCTAATGACCATAACTAAAAATCATAAAATCTTCTCGCATTTTCACACTTATCAAATATGTATATAAAAATTCACTTAGCTTTGTGTAAATTTTCTTTTAGTTTCATTTTAATAGATTATTCAAAATTACAATACTATATTACTTTCGAAATCAAATAAATTAAAATAAAATGAATTAAATTACAATATATTACTTTTAGAACACAAATTTTACAACATTTCAAATTTTACCAAGGTTCATAATACTATATTATACCGAAAATCTTTGGAGGGATTTGAAAGATTTTGAGTATTAAATCATTTCTGTAATTAAATAATAAATACTAAGCAAAAACAAATTAATTACCAGAATACGAAAAAAGGAAAAGTGCAAAACTCTTAATTCTTGTTTAACGTTTCATCAAGAATTTATTACCATTTTAGCTAAATTATTCAAGCATTAAAAGTTAGTGAAACTAAAACTAGGTATTGGAACAAATGAAAACAATGATATGAAACGTTAAGCCGTTACTTTTAAAATCACTTTCACTTTTTAAACTTTGAGAGTTATAATTATGCAGTAAAACCTTGCTTTCACGTTTTATCACGAAACCAAGAAATCAATCATAAAAAGTAATAAATCAAATAAATTAAAATAAAATAAATTACAATATGTTACTTTTATAACATAAATTTAACAACAGTTCAAATTTTACCAAGGTTCATAATACTATATTATACCGAAAATCTTTGGGGGGATTTGAAAGATTTTGAGTGTTAAATCATTTCTGTAATTAAATAATAAATACTAAGCAAAAACAAATTAATTACCAGAATACGAAAAAAGGAAAAGTGCAAAACTCTTAATTCTTGTTTAACGTTTCATCAAGAATTTATTACCATTTTAGCTAAATTATTCAAGCATTAAAAGTTAGTGAAACTAAAACTAGGTATTGGAACAAATGAAAATAATGATATGAAACGTTAAGCCGTTACTTTTAAAATCACTTTCACTTTTTAAACTTTGAGAGTTATAATTATGCAGTAAAACCTTGCTTTCACGTTTTATCACGAAACCAAGAAATCAATCATAAAAAGTAATAAATCAAATAAATTAAAATAAAATAAATTACAATATGTTACTTTTATAACATAAATTTTACAACAGTTCAAATTTTACCAAGGTTCATAATACTATATTATACCGAAAATCTTTGGGGGGATTTGAAAGATTTTGAGTGTTAAATCATTTCTGTAATTAAATAATAAATACTAAGCAAAAACAAATTAATTACCAGAATACGAAAAAAGGAAAAGTGTAAAACTCTTAATTCTTGTTTAACGTTTCATCAAGAATTTATTACCATTTTAGCTAAATTATTCAAGCATTAAAAGTTAGTGAAACTAAAACTAGGTATTGTAACAAATGAAAACAATGATATGAAACGTTAAGCCGTTACTTTTAAAATCACTTTCACTTTTTAAACTTTGAGAGTTATAATTATGCAGTAAAACCTTGCTTTCACGTTTTATCACGAAACCAAGAAATCAATCATAAAAAGTAATAAATCAAATAAATTAAAATAAAATAAATTACAATATGTTACTTTTATAACATAAATTTTACAACATTTCAAATTTTACCAAGGTTTATAATACTATATTATACCGAAAATCTTTGGGGGGATTTGAAAGATTTTGAGTGTTAAATCATTTCTGTAATTAAATAATAAATACTAAGCAAAAACAAATTAATTACCAGAATACGAAAAAAGGAAAAGTGCAAAACTCTTAATTCTTGTTTAACGTTTCATCAAGAATTTATTACCATTTTAGCTAAATTATTCAAGCATTAAAAGTTAGTGAAACTAAAACTAGGTATTGGAACAAATGAAAACAATGATATGAAACGTTAAGCCGTTACTTTTAAAATCACTTTCACTTTTTAAACTTTGAGAGTTATAATTATGCAGTAAAACCTTGCTTTCACGTTTTATCACGAAACCAAGAAATCAATCATAAAAAGTAATAAATCAAATAAATTAAAATAAAATAAATTACAATATGTTACTTTTATAACATAAATTTAACAACAGTTCAAATTTTACCAAGGTTCATAATACTATATTATACCGAAAATCTTTGGAGGGATTTGAAAGATTTTGAGTATTAAATCATTTCTGTAATTAAATAATAAATACTAAGCAAAAACAAATTAATTACCAGAATACGAAAAAAGGAAAAGTGCAAAACTCTTATCTCTTGTTTAACGTTTCATCAAGAATTTATTACCATTTTAGCTAAATTATTCAAGCATTAAAAGTTAGTGAAACTAAAATGGATGGTGGATCATTAATCTTATTGCTTTACAAATTAAAGAGGGGACTATATTTTTAATTTTTGAATTTTCGAAGAAATATTTCTCCCCGAGAAACGTTAAGGCTTTAATAAGTTAAAAGTAGATATTTTACTTTTTTATATCACTTATACCTTTTAGTAACATTTAACTTTAAAAAGATTCATACATAAAACATTTCCAGATATAAAGAGTATAATAGAGTTTCCAGATATAAATTTCTTAATTCCTTCTGTTTATAAATTTATGTTTCTTGACTTCAATTTTCCATATAAATAAAGTATATTTATTTTAACTTGCTTTCAATTCCTATTAAAATTTTAATTATTTTATGGGTAGTGAAGTAAACAGGGTTAGTTAAGTTCGACTGATGAAGGTTATAAAGAAAACCACAAAAAATAGAGTATGTTCAAAAACTCCTAACTACTCTTTTTAAACAGGTTTCACACAAAAAAGTAATTGACTTTCAAGATTAAGGATTAAATCTTTATTTGTAAGTTTCTCTTGTAATCAAATCATTGTCTGAAAGTAAACAATGAAATCTTTAGAGAAAAACATTATTTATGCATTTCTTAACATTGTACCCCTATATTTATTAAGTTGCCTTTTACGTCAATTTTTACAAACTACATATAAAAACACTAAATGTGGCTATAAATTCCAATAACATACGTATTGAGTTAAAAACATAAAAACAAGGTTTAACAACAGGGTTAACCAATTTATTACAATACTAATACTTTACATAGCGTTCAACTCTAGTTTTAGAAAGCAAACTATAAAACTCCTGGGCAGTCCTGAAGGCTCGAAAGAAGTTGTTTCCTAAGTTAACAGTCTATTAAAATGAGACCTCTACAAATTTTTCGAAATCCATTCCAAAAAGTTAACTTGATGTAAACAGCATGTTAGCTAATGCTCATAACAGGTCACTTGCTAATTTTTTTCAACGTATTTTTCCTATTTGACAAATTTTTATTTAGATACAATCGACTCCGCTTATTGTGATCAATGTCAATTTTATCAATCAGATAATGTTATCAAAATTTAACAGTCCCGATTACTCCTATTTAACTTAACCCAAAATATATCGTTTTATGATATCATTTTATGTTATCAAAATCTGGTGAAAACCCCTAAAATGCTCTTTTATTTTCCGTTTGAAGGCCAATTTTGAAGCAATCAGACAAAATGAGTCATTAATTTATTAGTGTTAAATGTTCCGCTCTCATGTCTTTCTTTGAGAATGTAAAAGTTGCAAAATACATTCTATAAGTAATCGTTTTAAATACTTCAATCATGACTACATAGTTGCAATTTTAAAGCTAACACTCTCGAGTTACACTGTTTGAAACTTTTTAGTACCAAATCGCTTATTATTATCAAGCGGATATTGTTGTCATTCTATTCTTGGACAAAAGTGATCATATTAAGCGGATTCAACTGCACTTTCTCTTGGGCCAAAAGCAACCTTCGTCCTCCCTGTGTGTCCCTCTAAAACTAGAGTTGAAAACGACACCAGTTCTGAAAAAAGTGAGGAGACATACCCGCACGAAGCTTGTCGAGCCTTCTGCAGGACTTCCCAGGCCACCTACAAAGAATTCGATGGGTGTTAAAGCCTTTTAAAATATTCTGAGAAATCATAACATTTCCACAATTCATGATCAAAAGCATCATAACACAATTTTTAGCCATTAGAATTGTTTCAAGACCAATTTGTTTCAGTGAACGTACACTGTCAAATGCCATTTGATCGTTTCGTAAAGATACGATGTGTGAAATAAAGTGTTCAATTTTGACCGATCTAAGTCTGTACCAAAAGCTGGAATTGCCTTTCCATATTCGTAAGGTTTGAATCATCCCAGCGTTGAGCGAAGGGCTTTGAACTTAATTGTGTACGGAGCGTTTCTATGGATACGGAGTCACGACCTTGAAATCCATGTGCTTCTCATTTACCCTACATTGGTTGAAAATCCCCTTTGGATCCCTTTGTTTTAACCAGGCTTTAAATGAGTCAACTGAACACAAAAGTTAAAGCTTCCGATGAATTAAGTTTGGTCACGATATGGTCACGCAATGTTACCTTTAGAATTCATTACATTCATTTTACCCAAAATTCGTCAACAATTAAGTTCATAATATTAAATGTGTTTACCATTTTTCCTCGGTTCATATCACTTTAAAAGCATTTTAAGGGGTGAAATGAAATTAAATGGAAATGTTAATTTGCATTTGGAAAAATTATTTGAAGAAAAATAACATCAAGTAATGAATATTCAACCTGTAAACATAACCACAAGAGTAATTAAGGTAATATGTTTATAATTTGATAAAAGTAAGAGGTTAAGGCATGATTAAATATTTTATTTATAATAAGGAAATAAGAAAATACATGTCGCTACCATTGATTATTCTGTACAGCCATAACAGAATTTCCTACTTGTGTGTTTCAGGTTTCAGTTTGTGTTTCCTTTAATACTCCATGCAGTTAACTTAAAGTTTACTAAAAATATTATTATCTATTGATCACTAAAGGAATAGATAAATTAATAAAAATGTTGTGGGGAATAATCTCCTTAGTTTGAATAATGACCAATTAAATTCCTCAATCTAAGTGAAACCTTAGAGAAATAGGTTTATCCTATAGCATACGGAAAACTGATTAGGAGGACTTAATTAAATTTCTGTAACAATCAAGTAGATTTATCACTAGTGCTAGTACTTAAGGAGAAAAAACTAAAAAGCACAGGACTGTTCAATTTTAATTGCTTTTGGTCATTCTCCCTGTCTAGTTTTTCTAAGGCTTCTAATTCATGCGCCATCGATGAGGAGTCATTTATTCATTCATGAAATTGAGCCCTATGCACGAAAGGTTTCTATTACATGAACTGCGTCTTTTTTTACATTTTTTATTAATGAATCAAATACTGTTATTAAGGCCTTTCATATGCAGTGAATATGTTTCACAGAAATTTGCACACAATACTAATTGGTTGAATTAATTAGAGAAAAATTCCACGTTTTGATATGACAATCTTTTAACGCATATGCAAACAATGAATGAAAGATGGAATTAATCAATTAATCCCATGTAAACTGTATTTGAGTTTCGATAATTGCAGTATAAAATAGAAAATAGCAAACTTGTAACATTAATTTGATAGCTCAATTTTAAAATTATGTATTTTAGAATTTGAAATAATAAGCTTATTTTAGGTTATATTATTATATTGCAGTCAGTATTTTATTTATCTTAAAAAATTACACCTAACTTAATTATCAAAACTGATACCCCATATTTCTTTAAAATCTATATTCACCACATCTGGAAATTTAACTTTAAAAAAAACAAGTAAAATAAAAAAACCTTGACTGTTAAATTTTTATTTAGTTTTAAAAAATTTGATTCCAAATTTATAACATGAGGCTTTAAATTTCATACCCTTCACATATATATTTATCATTTAAACCAGGGAAATAAAAAACTTAAAAGGTTGAAACTTTTGAAAAACTAAATGGATTTTCTATACGAGACCATTATATTGTTTCGAAATAGAAGTTTCCAGATACTTTCTTCGGCAAAATTTTTCTTGGACTAAGAAAAAGGGGCCATCAAAAATGATAAATTATGAAATCTCCTTTTCTAAGACTTAATTTTTTAAACCTTTGATTAAAGTACACATTTAAATTTCATCATTATATTGTTTCAATTCCGTATATGAGATGGGTAAAATGTGAGTATATGGGCAAAAAGCATGGCGGAATTCCCGTTTGAAAAGGGCCAATGGAAAGGGAGCGTGTCCTGCAGCTGGTTGCTGTGGCCACCAAGCGTAACCCAGCTGGACAGAGAGCGTGGGGTAAATAGCTTACTATTCCTTTCGGACTTGCACTTTTTCACTTGGAGTAACGGAAGTGAAGGACCAAAATAAAAGTTTTTAAGATCATATCCCATTTAGTTAAATGGAGTAGACGCTGAAAGGAGATTGCATCACGTTCGAAGGATGTGGTTGGAGAAGAAATTGTAGCTCTAGTTGATTACTTTTCCGCTGTAGTAGCTGATGATATCAACCGGTGTTATATCTTTACAATGTCATATATATTGGTTAAATCAACCATCTAACAACTAAGCAAAATCACATCAGAAAAGTATTCAAAAAGTTTTTTAAAAAATTAGAAACTGAAATTTCATTAAAATAGTGGGGTCATTTAAAATTGATATAACTCAAAATATTATTGATAAATTTTCAAATTTTTTTCACTTAAACAGAAACATATTATCTGTATTTTGGTCAAGGCATTTTAAGAAATATTAATTTTTGAAAAAATATGAACAATTAAGTAAAAAAAAATTCTTGAAATTTTTACGCAACTTTTTTTTAAATTCATATTTTAAAAAGTATATAATTTGATCAAGGGAAATTTAAAAATTTTAAAGTTAAGTGTTTAAAAAGTATGTATTTCAAATTTCAACTCTTTACCTTGAACGGTTCTTGACTTATATCAATTTAAAGATGAGAAACAGTGAAAAAACACTTAGAGAAAACCGGATTTGAATGTTAAAAATATTATGCTTGATATACCAAAGCAGCCGGCAACAAATGATTGTAACTCCAGTTCTATTTATGATAGAAACATAATTCAAGCATCATTTTAAGCAGAAAAAACAGGGTTTCTTTTTGAAAGCAAAAAAACTTTCTTCGAAAATCTCACGATTTTTGTGTCCTAGACCCCCTTGAAATACAATTAGTTATTTTTTTTAAATATTTCAACCACATTTGAATGTTTTGTGAATAACGTATTCTAAATTAAATACGTATCTAAACCTATATCTGAAATTTCTATGTAAGAACGAATATCTTGTTTAAAATCACCCAATTCGTGTACTCTTAATTTTATGCGCAGCGTGATGCAATTTATATAAGTTAGATGGTTGATTCACAAAGTTTCATGCATAAAAAGAGTTACTACTAGGTTACTGAATGTATGGTTAATAAGACCTATCTCTCAAAGAGATTGCAACAACAGGTAATTTTACCTCTTGAAGATCAAGTTGAGAGCTTACAACGAAAAATAAAACCAGCGAAAAATATAATGGTTCAAAATATTAAAAATTCATTTTACATTTATCAAAACTTGACAGTGCGCCAGCTGTACAGTTGGGGAAATAAAAAACGACTCAGTTGCGATTTCTGGCGAACCACTTGGGTTAGGAAGACAAATGAGGTGTCATTTTTCATTGTTTAAAGTAATCTTTAATTAAAAAAAAATTCGAGTCCTTAGGGGGTCGTCTTCATATTAAACGAAACACTAACTTTTTTTTTCAATGGGGACCCCCAATTATTATGACATTTTCTGAAAGGCCATCTCTCAAAACCCTTAAATACCCAGTTTCATCCAGATTGATTCACAATTAAAAAATTTTTGAAAAAATAAAAAAAAATTAATTTTTAAAATCGTGAAATATTTTGATGGTAATCGATTCAGGTAGTAATTTTATGTATAAAGCCAAAATTTCAATCGATTTCACCGAATAGTTTTTGATAAAAGCGAACTTTAATCTTAAGGGGCGGTATACCGTTGCCGAATGCATACCGCGAATATTCTTTCTTGTTCGTTTTTATCAAAAACTATTCGGTGAAATCGATTGAAATTTTGGCTTTAAACATAAAATTACTACCTGAACCGATTACCATCAAAATATTTCACGATTTTAAAAATTAATTTTTTTTTAATTTTTCAAAAAAATTTTAATTGTGAATCAATTGGATGAAACTGGGTATTTAAGGGTTTTGAGAGATGGCCTTTCAGAAAATATCATAATAATTGGGGGTCCCCATTGAAAAAAAAAAGTTAGTGTTTCGTTTAATATGAAGACGACCCCCTAAGGACTCGAAAATTTATTTGATTAAAGAATACTTTAAACAATGAAAAATGACACCTCATTTGTCTTTTTAACCCAAGTGGTTCGCCAGAAATCGCAACAGAGTCGTTTTTTATTTCCCCAACTGTACATCTCTTCTTTCTCGCTTCCCCTAAAAACCTTAACCAATAAAAAAATACTTTGATATTTATTCAACCTTCTGCATTTTATCTCGAATGCCAAAAAGAATTTATATTTCTCTTTTCTCTATTGCAATGGAGAAATGAAACTGCGTGGAAAGATAGGTCACATGCAACAAATGTCATTTGTGTCTCTATTAATGCTCGATAGGAGTGTCAAATCCATTTGGCTTCGTGTGTTGAGGTCTGTCTACGTGATTAAGCCACCCATGTCTCGAAACTGATTACTCGGCTAGACATCCTTAAAATAATGCAGTCTATACCTATAATAAAAGTCTCGTCACTATATTTCGCTTATATTTCCTTGCATGTTTTAGGGATATTAAACTAACACCCATATTCTCAATTGTCCATCCATTCACATTCTTGGTTTATTTTCACAACGCTAGTGTAAATAATATAAAATAATACGTAAACAACCAGAAAACTTATAATCAAGTGAACAAACTTCATGGTTCTGAGATTCAAAAGACAATTGAATTAGCATACAGCCTATTAAAATCAAAAATAGAATCCTAATTTCTAGACAGTATTTTCTATTAAGAGTCAAAAGGACAAGTTCCAGACTTAGAGGTCATACTTAAACTTTTTTACATGTCTATATATAAATAAGTTATATTTCATTTGACCTTTCAAAAGAGCAATCCAATCATAGTATAGACGGCGCCCAACCCTTTTTAATTGTATTAGGGTAATCTAGCCTTCATTGATTGATTTGTAAAGATTATTACATACAAGGTCTCGTACTAAACAGTGCTAATTTAGCTTTAAGATAATCCCCCCTCTACGAAACTAAGACCATTCATTTTTTATAAAATTAACTTGTTTTACGTCAAAACGTATGAACAGTTTTTATAGTGCATTCATGATTTCATGTCATATTATAGTACCCTAGAATTTTTATTTATTTAAAGATTCAGATGATTTCAAATTTCGAGTTTTATTTTAAAAAATGAACGAATTTTACAATAATTAAGTAACTCCTACAAAACTTAAGCACATGCATTTCATTGTGTGTGTTGTGTGTTTAATAAGAGGTCCACCGCATTCAAAATCTCTAAAATATGAAATTAAGATTAAATACAAACTTACAAAATTTTTCCCGTTCTTAATATTTCTATGTTTTTTATTTATTATTTTATAAATATTCCATAAATAATGAATGCAAATTCATTTGATGTAATGCCCCTTTTTTAATTAATATTTCCCTGAATATTAAGTTTACATTTTCCTTTTTGCGTCACAGTTTGTTTTCTCAGAGTACTAAAAAATTTGAATCAATATTTAGTTCGGATAAAACTATTATTCGCTTTCGTTACTTAAGTTATATGAGAAGAAACAGTTCACCGGTACAAATTATTTTGGACCCTCTATATTTTCTTTTCAAGTGAAATATGTACTACATTGCAGCTACGTTTTTTTGCGTTTGGAGGTGTAATGGGAATTTTTATAAAGCGCCCCCAAGTTTTATGAGTTCCGATACATAAAAGATGTTGTCGCATGTTGCCCACAGGTGGGAGGATTTATTACCAAAGGGGTCCCTCGACAATAGAAGGCCTACCTGAGTGACAATATCCCAAAAATTTTTTACCACCTCAGCTATTTGCAAGGTTGGAAGGAAACGTTTTAACAAGTGAAAATTTCTAACATTGCGCTTTTTGATCAAGCAATACAAAGGATTCTAGAGACAATTTCATTTTAAAGCATTTTATATCAAATTTGAGTTCTTGCAAAACACTTTTGATATGTTTCTACAGTATTTTCACTGCTAAATGTTAAAAGATCACACGCATATAAAGAAATTGTCCATAATTATACCAAAATTATTGCAATTACGCACTCACCAAATTCAATTACATAAAAAACAAGAAATTGTGTACTTTTCCCATGATGTTTAGAAAGTATCAATTTTTACTGATTGACATGACCCTAAAGAAGTGAGAAGAAACTGCTTTAACGTAAAATATTACAGGGTAAACAGGAAAAAGTAAAACAAAAATTCGCTTAAAATTGATTTTTCCATCGGCATTTAATTACACTGTTATAAAAATCAGGGCTGGCAAAAGGAACTAAATTGGATCCAGAATTTGTGTTTTTTATCAATTTTGTTCAATCCTGAACTAAACTCAGTGCTCCTGGGCATTGTAATTTTGTTCCAGGGCTAAATTAACCGTAATTTTGACCTTTAGTTTTATTCCCGAACCTAATTTACTCCACTCAAAGCTTTTAATTAAATTCCAGAGCTAAAACCCCTTTCACTTCAACATTTAAATTCTGTTCCTGGATGAAAGTCAAAGATCTTTAACAGTTTAATTTTGTTTTTGGAACGAAACTCAACTTCAGATAAACCGGTAATTTAGATCCGGTATGAAACACAATACCCTTACAAGAATTTAGTTTCACTCCAGGATAAAACTCAAATCTGAAATCAACCTTTAATTTCCTCTCGACGTGAAACTCGAAGATCAAGAATACTTTCCTCCAGAATTAAACTCGGATGCTCTTCAACTGTATCGTTTCCTCCAGGAGTTTTATTCAACGCATCTGGTCGAGCTCACTTCGAATCCGGAGTTTCATTCAACGCTTCTAGACGAGTACAAGTAACTTGTACTCGTCAAACTTGAAGTTTGATCCGGTCGGAGTTTTATTCAAAGCTGCTAACCGAGTAGGAGTGTAATTATGATCCAGTGCCGAAGGCTGATGCTGTTCGTTGAGTGGAATAAAATTTCGAAGAAAAATGTCATTGCTCTTCTGAGTTATGTATTCATACGATTTTCAATCGCAATTGAAAATTTAATCGCGATTAACTCTAATTGTGGATGACGATTAATTATTCAGTTGCGATTATTTTCACCAGACAATTAAATAATTGCAGAAGGAAGACATATAGGGGGTGCTGTAAAATGACTGGGGGTGCAAGAAAATTATCAGGGTTCGTACGACGAAATGGTCTACAAATTTATCGGAATCGTCTGTAGTTTTACTGGATCGCTTCGCAACTTCACCGGAGTGGACCGCAAGTCATCGAATCGCAATTGAATTTTTATTTGCGATTGAAAGTTCAATCGTCGGGGACAATTAACTTTATTTGCAATTAAAATCAATCGTGATTACTTTTCAGCCGCAATTTATTCAATAGCGATTAAATTTAATTTTGCAATTGACAACTTACGTGTCAGTGTTGAATTTCCTTCAAATACTATACTAAATTAATTAGTCTAGCTGAATTGAATTACGTTCCAAAACAAAATATATCTTTAGCGCCAGATGTATAATTTGTTCGTGAATAAAACTAATAAGTTCAGAAGTATTAAATTTTATTACATAACATTCCAGTGACAGGGTTGAATTATATTGTGTATCGAAATATTACTCAAAGTCAGAGTTAGATTTCACTCATGAACAAAACTAAATTGAATCATCATCTTTAATTCCTTCCCTAAATAAAGTTTAACTAATCTCATCTGTTGATTTTTTATCTCGGAGTTATATTAAAATTAATCCCAACCTTTGAATATTGTCCTGGAGTGAAATCAAACTTGTTGAAAGCGTCAAACTCTACGCCGGAACAATATAAACTCGTCCCTCAGCTATTAGTTCTACTCAGGAACTGTATTCCACTCCACGAACAGCTTCGCCGCTCCCGCTGGAGCAAAATTGCACTCGGGCAGGGGCTTTGAATAAAACTCCGGATCCGAAGTGAGCTCGACCAGATGCGTTGAATAAAACTCCTGGAGGAACGTTGACTCGATCTTCCACTCTGAGTTTAGTGTCGGAGTGTAGCTACCAACAACTTAAGCGTTGACTTTAGTTCCTGGAGGGTAAGTAAATGTTATTTTGGTGAATGATTTTGTTCAGGAACTTAATTGTGCTTGTTGCTTAGTACTGAGCATCGGAACAGGAACAGGTACAAAAAAAATCATTTTGCTCCTTTTGCCAGCCCTGATAAAAATGTTCAACCTTTCACCACAAACTTGGTTCAAATTTAACAAGATCCTAAGGTTCGGTAACAGGTTTCACTAAGTTTACAGTGCTTTCACTAGTGACCCAGCCCAACCTTTCATCACAAACTGGTGAAAGGTTAAACTGTTTTTTTAACAGCGACTCGACATAAAATTAATTACATAGCACTGCACTATTAGAAATGCTTAAAATAACTGGAGGATATATTTAGACTATAACTAGACTATATTTAGAGAGGAGAGGATCTAAAAGAAACGGGTATCTTTTAGATCCTCTAAGTAGAGCGGCATCAAAAGTTCAATCAGCTCCAATTCATTTCCCACAGATATAACACAGGTTACAGAAAACATTTTCAGTCACTCAAAACTAAAGTTCTATGGACTTAAACCACTGTTGTCCTTCCGGGCAGCTCATTTAAACATAGAGATAAGAAATAACGTATTATTAGCGCTACGGGGGATAAACCCGATTGGGATCCAACTGTATTCCCCGGGATCTTGATAATCCCAGGATTTGTCCCTCCAAACAAATCCACTGGATCCCGGGAAACATCCCCATTGCTTACTTCACCCTCCATTTTATGGCAGTTTATCTACCCGCAACATCCCCAGACACTTCCCCCAATTCCTCCACAGCATCCTGAATTTCAGTTGAAGGATGATAGGAAGCAATATAAATGGCCTGAGGGCGTCCTACCCTTAATACGGTTCGGGGTTGGGGGCTAATGCATTTTACACCCGTAAGTTCGGCGGACCGCAGAAAATATCGAGGTCCCCAAATCGAAATGAAGAATACATCGCTCACCAAGGATGGATAGTGCGATGAAAACCCCTCGGGTTGTGAACCGAGCTCTTCCCCCATGGTGGAAGCCATTCATTCAGGAGTTGTAAGGCTTCTTGCTGAGGCAGCACATTTTCGGTGCGAAATTTTAGATGACGAGCATTTTCTCAATGTGAAATGACAGTTTCTCCCAGACACGGAAAAAGGAAGCGCGGGAGTTTTTGCCGTGGAAAAACGTGTCGGAAATTTCTTGGGCTTATTGGATTAGGTTTTCTTGTTTTATTAGGGTGGAAAGAAATTGTGGAGTATTAGGGAAGGGATTTGGATTGATGCATTTTCTTAACGTGATAAGTTCACCTTGTATTTCCCTCTTTTTCCCTAGGTTTTTTTGTAAATACGATTTAATCGGAAGTAGCTTAAGCTACATTTCAAGTTGTTGAGAACTAAAAGGTTATATGAACCCATTAATAATATAATATGCATTAAGCATCATACATTTTACTTAATTTTAGACAATAATCAATAAAAAGTTTAAATTATAACCTAAGTTGTAAATAAAAGTAATAATATTAAAACTTTTAATTTTTTTTTCATATAAAAGTCTAATTTACATAATTGTTTTCCAACATTAGGCAACAAAGTTTTTAGAATTTTGTAAAGTTAACAAGACCAATTAAGAAAATGTGTAAAAATAGCACAAAAAGTACTGCGAAATGTGTTTCTCAAGTTGCACACATAAAAACAAATATATTTTTCTTGAATTTTTTACTCAATACGATTAAGTATATTTTAGTACCTATGTCTTATTTACACTTAAGATCCCCTTTACCTTAAAAATTAATTTTTTTAATTCTCCGAGTTAAAACTATTTAAATCAATTCTTTACCAAAGGGAAATAAAAAGTATGTATTTAAAATAACTTGATGGAAATTTAGGCAAACTGAACAGACTAGTATTTTTCTTATCTATTATATATAACTTTAATTATAACTTTCACTCAACTATAATTCAACAATTTTTATATTATATATTAAAGAATTAAATTAATTAAATACTATTATTTTGGATTAACTTCGTTTTAGTCCAAATTCTCCAATGTTGTTTGCATTCAAAATAATACGAATCGGGATAAGTTTTTACATCATATTTTTGAAAGTTTACGACAAACAAAAAGAATCGAAAGGCGAGACGGGTTCTTGCTCAAGGCAGAAAAGCCAACTCTCCCAACACGTTTGATGTAGTATAAGATCTTTATATATTTGAGACTAAGATTTAAATGCATTAGTCAAGCCAACCATGTTAAAATCGGTGACATTGGCACCAAGAGTCTCAGTTGTCCTGTTAACGAGACAAGTTCGAATGTCTTAATAGAACACCTGAATTTTTTATATGAATGTTTAATTCGACTTTCAATCAACGTTTCTCTTTAACTCTATATTTAACTTCCTTATTTATATCCGTAGCTACCACTGATACATACAATACAAAATTTTGATATTATTAATAAAAATGCTTTACTGATTTTTGATAAATTTAAGTAAAAAGAATTAAAATTATTTTATAGGTTTATAGGACTCCCCCCAAGCCAATCCAATTAATTTATAAATACATTAACAAGAGGCAATTTGAGTATGATATACGCAGTAAACCATTTTATTAAATACTTTTTACGTTTTTGCAAAAATATTTGTTATGAAAGTACTACTTTAATTTATTTGTTCTCAAATCATATTAATAAAATCAAGCAAAAGGCTGAGTAATTTTGTCCCCATTACCTAATCAAAATTCTGAAAAATTTTACATGAAAAATAAAATCTAAAATTGCGAAACAAGTGAACACAAACAATGCATGCAACTTATAAGAAACATTTTTATATTAATAGAAAAAAGTGTTAAATTTTTGTGCTTTTAAAATATTAAAACTATCATACAATTTCTCTGGCTATTAAAATACTGATTATATTCTCCATCTTTATTTAATTCTTAAATCACTGTTTGAAAAGAAACTGATAGTTAAGAAAACGTAAATAAAATTGGTTGGTTGTTTTGGGCCTTACGGCAGAAGGTAGAAAAAGTAAAATGATTAAATGTATTAAAAGAAATAAAGTAATAACTTCACATCTTATTAATAAAACTTAATAATTTGTTTCTTAAAAAAACGTCTATGCTTGTTTTTGATTTACTGATGTCGGAAGAACGATCAAGGGTAATAAAGCATGATGTAATTGAAAATTCCTATTACTCTCCAATCGTATAAAAATGTTTCCGTAGTTTCAGAACAAACTTCGCCAAACCTTCATTAAACTTGTCAATTAAAATTTAATGCAAAAGAAATACTTTCAGCTAATAAAGCTAAATACACACTTAGCATTCCTTCTTTTTCACTTAAAAACACAAAAATACTAACTTAGGCTTAACTTTCCCAACAACTTCGTCCAAAAGGCCAGCCTTGAATGAAATAACAAAAACACGTTGAGTCTGGAACAAATAGTGTCTGCTACAAATGTGGCATTCACACGGAAAAAATCGATTTGTTCCCAAAGGTATTTTTATGACGTGGAGAGCGTAATCGAATGGAAGCGTTTTAGATGGCCTTTTGAACATGAGAAGAGTTTTTCTTTTACGTGTTTAGGTTTGAAGAGTACTCTCGAAAGAGGGATATTCTAACGAAGTGGAGTGCTATGAAATGTAATTAGCAGGTTAGGCGTGTTGCATGTGTAAAAAGCGTTTTTTGATGATGCGTTTTTGCAACGACTATTAGGCGTTCCAGATACGAAGGGTGAATTTAACAAAAGGGAGTTGGGGAAAATGGATTTGGAAAGTTTCATTAAGAGCGGGAAAATCAATAGGTTATAATTTTCGTGAGTATATTGAAGAGAGAAGAGTGATCTCCAATATGAAAAATATAGCTTTATATCAGATTAAAAGGATGAAAAATAATGTGATGTTTTGTTCATTTTCGTTTCAAAAACGCCAAAAATTCAATGCAATGACTAAATGTGAATGTATATTTCATTTATCATCTTTATACGTACTGTAAATTAAAGTTTTATAATTCATATATATTACCATTAAATTAACTACTCATATCACATTTCTTAAAAACTATTGATAAAGTTTTCAATTTTAAAATTGGGTGATTATAATTTTGAAATAAAAGTAAGCTTATCTTTCACATTAAAAGTTTCACGAGATAATACAACATATGAAAGAAATCTTGTAGAAGTAATTTATCTGTAAATAGGTTTTGAAAACAAAAGTTTAAATTTCTTTAGATAGAAAACTTTAAAAAAATTCTTGATGCAATTCGTGATGCAATTTTTTCAGGAGAAAAAGAAAACGATAATTTGATGTACATAAGTGAAGTTTGATGACAAATTTTTTTCTACAAAATTTAAAAAGTTAACAAAAGTCGTAAATATTCTGTTTATAAAAAGGAGTTAACAGTTTTGATTATAACAATTGAAACTTTACACATATTTGTTTAAAAGTTATTCTTTACAAAATTTATATAAATTACTAAAATTTGAAATTTTTTTAAAGACAATTTGATACCATCTGTAAAAAAAAGTTTCATCTTGTTCCGATTTCTTAAAAACATTCTTGTTTATTGAGGAAAAATGCTTTTTTAACTCTAACCCCTAACTGAACTCTTATTACAGAAACAAAAACCTAAAAGTCCGATTCCAGCTAAGAAAAACAGGGTCTTCCCGAAAAAATTACGTAACTAACAGAAAACCTCAAACACGCCATCCCCTCATTTATACCATCTCAAAATTTTCATTTCCAACACAGCGACATTCACTCCACACAGGGCATACAACACAGACACCTGAAATAGAATACCAAGAAGTTACATCAAGCACCCCTCATATTGATACCGCAAATCGCACGCAACACCATTCTTCAGTGCATCTCCCGGCCACGCGACAATGGAAAGTGGTTCATAAAAGTCGGACCCGCCACCATATAATTAAGAAGAATTCCGGCTTTTCAACAGGCACCTGCAAAAAAGCCATAAACATTGTCGCGGGAAAGGGAGTGCCTCCGAATTCCTCACAGGTGGTGCAGGTGGGTGGTACTTTAAAGGGTTTATTTATCCCGAATTAAAAAGGGGCGGTATTCCTTTTCAAACCCCAAAAGAATCATATGAACGTCCAGAATTTTGCCACACAAATGACACTTTCAGTTTTTTTGGTGGTGTAGTCGATATAATAGTGTCTGGACACGTTGAATTGGTCTACTTCATCGCTGTATAAAGGCGTTTCTAAAGGTCATTGAACTTTAAAGGGGTGCAGACCAGTGATTCTCAACAAGTGGTCCATGGGAGGATTACAAGTTTCTTTGAGTTTTATATAGAGTATCTAGTGGGTCTGGGGTATGAAAAGGTTGAGAATCACTAGTCTAGAGAATCTGTCGCTTTATTGATTTGGTTAAGTACCTAGAGGTCCCCTTGGGTAAGCAAAGGTTGAGAATCACTAGTCTAGAGAATCTGTCGCTTTATTGATTTGGTTAAGTACCTAGAGGTCCCCTTGGGTAAGCAAAGGTTGAGAATCACTGGTGTGGAGTAGACTAGACTTGACAGGATCACGTATGGAAGTGGGATGCAAACGCACTCCTGAACTGCTCGATTACGTACTAAAGTTTCTAGATGCAATTAAGGTTGGTTTGTGAGGAACTTAATGAAATTACTTCTTTATTTACCTTATTTTTCATTACATAATTTCATAGCTCAAGAATCATTTTTTATGATACAATTCCCTTTATTGAAAGGTCGAGTGATTTACTAATATTGGACGACAATTTTTTGTAATCAAGTCTCATTTAGGTTTATATTACAAGATGCCATGTTATAAGTCCGTTTAAAACCTTTATTTGTACAGTTTCGTATAGTCATAGATAAAGTGTTTTCCTGATAAATGTTTGATTTTAATTCTTTGAAGTGTTTACAGACCTAGAGTGGCGTAGTAAAAACCTAAAGAGATGAACCTTAAAGTTAAATTTGAAAAATTTGGAAAGCGTAACCTTATTTAAGTACAAAAGAAAGATAATAAAATTATCTGCAAAGGTATATTGATATTTATTGCATCATTATCTTCAGCTAAATGTATAAACTTCTATCACAAATATCTTCAAAAGAAGAAAATTGAACCATTCCATGCCTTTAAAGGAGTTATCCTAAGAGTTAAATAAAAATTAAACCTTATCTTGCATCAGATATTAGTCTAGAGAACCATTCGTTTCAAAGGCTAACTAGCACTAATCAATCGGGTGAATGCTATCTAATGTCATCGTTTATAAAAATAAGAACGTAGAGGCACAGTATTGATTCAGCTCTGTGAAAATAGATGTATTGATTCCCTAGAATGCACTCAATTTACTTGATGGGTACTGACTGAACTACTCAACCTAAAAACTACTTAATTATGCAAGTGCAACTTCAAAAAACTTTTGATGGAAAGCAGCGATGGCCGATTTAATATTCCTCAGTGATAGTTTTATTGGATCAGTATTCTTCATATTTTTTCTTCCACATGTGACATTTAGAATCGCTTATTTAACCTAGTTATACTTTTGGGAACTTTAGTTATGAAAATTGCTTTTTATGTCTTTCGAATTTTTTTCTATTGTGACGAAAAATCCATAAAAAGATCTATGTTTGAAAAGTTCTTCATTTTAGTAAGTAGTAAGTTAAAAGGGCATTTAGACTTTTTATTCCCAATGTCCTGAATCTACTTACTTTTAGTTATTTATGCAAGAGGATAACATTTTGCTAACTTAATTAAAATTGAGATGCAGATTTTTACGTAGTTTTGTTTACTTATATTCTGTTTTTATATTCCATGAAAATGAAATGGTGATGACTAAATCCATATTAAATATATAGATATTGCTTTTTATAACAAATTAAAAATACGTTAAAAGTTCAAACACTTTAAATATATTTCTAAAGCATACAGTGAGTTCCTTTTTTATTATTCAAAGACTGATTTCAGATTGATTTTTTTGGTCGGACAACCTAATATATTTATTTGATAGTAAAAGTAACAGATCATTTACGCTATTGACCCCCTCTTATAAGTCATATTTTTCCGCGTCTCACGTCTTCAGTTTTAAAAATTTTCAATTTTTAACAGAAAACATGGGAAGACAAATTTAAACTTCTCTGAGAATCATTTCTTTGCACTAATTTACATCCTTATATTTAGTAAATTCATATAAAATATTATTGATTATGTCGATTCTTTATAATTTTTATTCATATGTATTTTGAAATTTTAGATTCATTATTCTTTAATACTTCCCATTTACCCTTAGGGAAAAAACATTTTTAAACAAATTAATGCATTTGATTTTTTCTATCACGAATTTGTGATATTTTTTATCGCTACACTTGATAGAAAACAGATATTTATAGTAGACTATAAAGTTATTAGTTTTCTAATGTGCGGATAATGTTAGAATTAAGTGACTAATTGTTTAAATAATAAAAAAGTGCTTGGGGACCTTGTACTATAAATAAATTTCTTATGCAATGTTAATAAATTCCTCTCCGTTATTGTATTATTAATGTCTGAAAATAAAGTATTTGGGGACCTTGCTTTGTATAATTAGGAAATTCCTTACCCAATTTAAAATCATTTTTCTTAAAATGGAATTTTGGTCAATTTCAATATGAAACAATTTAAATGCGAAATGCATGTGAATGATTTCTTACTACACAGGGTTAGGAAAATTCCCCAAATAATTGTGCATTCCAAAATAACTAGAATTCTATAAACTTAAATAGCGATTGTTCGTGTAAAATCCTTTTTTTTTCTTTGAACCTTTTCTAGAGAAGCGACCATCTGCGCATTTTAGAGAATGAGTCAAACAAATTCTTCAATGAATGCAACTGAAATGGAGAATACAGGCGTATCTTATTCGAAACGTCTTTGTTATGAAATACGTCTCTAAATATTTGGTATGTAAAAAGTAAAATATTTTTATCACAACTCTTAACGGACAGGAATTTAGAAGATCGTCTCTAAAAGAACTAGAGGGCCGGAAATTTATTCATTCTTTTTTTCTTAATTTCAACTAAATATCTAAATGAAGTTAGATAGTTTTAAGTACAGTATCCGAAACTTATTACTTTTCTATAACAAGAATTATATCATTAATATATCCCACTACATTTCTTATGCAGAAAAATTAATTTTTTGCAAAAAAAATAATGGGAAAGCATTTGAAGTTAAATGTCTTTACAAAATATATTACTTTAACTTAGAGTTTTTTTAGTCAAACGCAAACCTTTAGAGCCAGAAAAAAATAATAGTTTAAAGATGGATGATGTAAGGAAGTTTACTTTCAGAGTGAAATAGTTTTAAAACACTGTTTTAAAGAAAATCTGACACTAATTTTTCCTTGGATTTTTCATTTTTATTTTTCCTGTATTCTAATTGTAAGTTTGGGGGAATTTTCAAGAACCAAAAAGCTATACAAGAATTACTATTTCAAGGGTAAAGTTTTATTTATGTATACAAGCAAGAAAATTTTAATCTCTCTTTAATTGGAGTTTGATTTATTACTTAAAAAGAAAACTTTTTTAAAAGTTTTTAGTTGTTTAATACTTCTTGGAAACAAATAGAATCTGAAATAATGAAGATAATTAAAAAAAATCATAGCTATAACAAAAAGATAAATAACGCTGAAACCTCATTGAACGCATTTTATGATGGTTAGAATTCACTATATAGGATAGTTAAACCAATAACTAAAAAATATTTGCCTTTAGTTTTTATAAAAATCGAAAACTTTTTGTACATTTCCTAAGGTATTCCTAAGGTCCGCTGTTTAAGTATTTTGATAATTTTCTAGGTAAATAACTTTAAAACGCACTTATACCACTTTATTTTCTGCATACTTTCGACCATTTACACCTTTATTTTGGCAAAGGTATGGGAAGATGTAATTGAAAAAAGATATGTTCTTCATGTGGCCAACTATAGAATTTCGTTTGAGTGTTATATGTAGTATATGTACTCAAGTTATTCATAAACAATTCCAATTATGTCGGGGTAAAAGAAACTAAGAATGTTTTGATTTTTGAGTAATATATCCAAACATTACTCATGACTGTCTCTCTTTTAGAGCTATATATTTCATTTTTATACACTAAAACACACATAATTAATCTTTTTAAATATATTTTTCTTTTAACATAATTCAAGAGTTAAAATATTAAGTATGTTTTTGCTTTTTACATACAAAGTATTATCATTCAAGTACTTTAAATCGTTATTAAAAATTAAACCTTCTGACTAAATAAAGGGTTCAGTAATCATAAAATACTGCGGGATAAGTAGTATAATATGCAACAAAGGAAAACATAAGGAAACCAACATTTCACTTAAAAGATTGAATTTTAATATGTTAGATCCCAATAAAATCTTAATTAAACAATAAATCTTTTCCTCATTAATATCCAATTAAATATGTGTAAAAACTTAAATCTACCTTTGATATAATTTATTTAAATTACTCCGTTAAAAACAGTTTTCCTCTTTTTCCCTCTTTCTACTCTCTCAACAAGGAAGTTAAAAAAATAAAGTCTGAAATTTTTTTATAAATTAGGCATGGGGGCATGCTTGCTCTGTGTGTAATATATTGTTGTATTGTATATAATTGTTTAACCGATCCATCAATTATTTTTGGGGGTTAACAACTACTCAGATAAATACAAGTACTATTATAAAATATCAAACCATCATTTCTGTGCACATTATACTATTTCATTTAGCTCCATTTTAAAACTTCATTACGTTTTGACTTTTAAAATTTTTCTGATAAATAAATTTATTTCCTTGAGGTTAAAGAGATGTTAACAATTCCATCTAATTTGATCAAATAAGTATGGTATTCATACATAAAATATAGAAATTGGTTCGAAGATCGCGAAATCTGAAAACATTGCAGGGTAGGAAAAAGTTTAGATAGTGTGATTGATTACCTCGATGTAAAATAATATACCTTCTAAAGGTTTATAAAACATACCAATATATCGCTCATGGTAAGATAAAGTAGTGGAAGTTTCGAAACTTGAGCTAAAAAACACTTTGATACCTTTACGAATTAGTTTTGTAGACATGGAGATGAAACTGTTTAAGTATTTCAATTAGGAATGAATAAGGAAAATTGTTAACAGAAGTTTTACTCTAAAAATGGTTTATATTATTATTATTATTCATGTTCCCAAACAGACTCCATTTTAACGTATACCATTATTTCGCCTTTTTTAATGAAACTTAGCAATCCAAAGTTCGTGTCTAAGAGAAAAAATTTTAAAAAAATAATCCACTGAAACCATCTTTTTTGAATCACTCAGTACAAAATTTAATCATAAAACACAGTTTATAAAGAGTAAAAAGTCCATGTATCGATAAAAAAGAATCAAATCGATATCCTCCAAAGGCTTTTAACTATAGTCGATACAAGTGATCCAGAAATGAGACTGAATGGAATTAATTCCCCCACTAGGAAGAAAGAACAAGATCTTAAGCTTTCTCAATCGATTTTTTGAAACCCATTAAGCGCAAAGATCCAAAAAGAAAACGAAAAGCTCTTCCGAAATGAGGATGTCTGGGCAGTCAGACTCGGGAAATTTTTATCCGTTCGAATACTTATTTTCTAGGTGGAACACGTGGTCTTTCGCGATAGTAATCGATACTAACTGAACACCAAGGACTTGTTAGATCCACTTTTTTAGACTAAATCTGGTTAGATTTCATAAATATTGCATAAAGGCGGCTTTCATGATGTAGTTAAGAGGTTTCAAACCAAAGTATTTGCATTTTGCAACTTATACCTTTTTGAAAATGCATGTTTTTTTCCAGTAAGGTACTTGTACCAAATATGGACAGGGCTCTCAATATGGACACCCCTAATATCTTAAAAAGTAAGAAACTTGATCGAGAGTTGGCACTGCATGTTCTTGAAGAAAAGCAGTTTGAGAGATAATTTAGTCAGGAAAGTGCAAAAAAGCGCGCTGTTCGCCATTTTGAAGGAAATTTGTGTTTTCATGGTGTGCTGATCGTAATTACAGGTTAAGTTTAAATTCTTATTAGATATGGTAAAATTGTTTTAAATATTAAAAAGGGGAGTGTTTTAGAAAGCGGATAAAACATATTTTCGTGTGCTATTGCGTATATTGCTTAAGAATGTTTTCTTTGTTTATTTGTTACAAGATTAAGTAAAAATACGCCCTATTCCCAATATGGACAGTGGACACCTTATGTCCACATTGGAAGTACAGGAAGTGAATCTTCAGATTCAGAAATTTGTAACATAATTATCTGTTCTATGTTATTTTATTTAGCTAATTCATAGTAAATTAATGTTTATATGTATTTTTAATCTTAATTATAGTATCCGTACATAACATTAATTACGAAGTGCATGTTCTGAAGATATTTACTAAGCCCCTCCTCCCCCGCAATACTATAAGAAGTATTTTTTTAATCGCCTCTCCTCTAAAATCCCTCGGAAGAGTGGTTTTTCCATACACCCTGTGTAGAAGGTCAATAAGTAGCCATCTGTCCATAATAGGGACAGGTGGTTCCTAATATGGACACTTGCAAACATTTTTTGTTTTTATCATTGCAATCAAACCAGAATAATTACAGGGTCGCTAATTTTAATAATGAGAGTCTTTCCAAGGATAGTGGTCATACATTTTTAGAGTCCTATGACGTGTACAAGGGGGTGAAAAAATATATTTTCCTTAGGGTGTCCATATTAGGTACAGGTACCTTATTAATTTATTAAGTTAGGATCAAACTAAAGCTTTTCAGAAAAAAAATTAAATAGCGTTAAAATAATTGTTTTTTAATATTTGATGTGCTTAGAAATCGTCACCTTCCGCCTTCAAAAAAATGTTATAAAATTGTATAACTGGCCTAATGTAACCAGGAATTGTGTTCTCTACTTTGATTTGCCCCACCCTATACTCTTAAGAGTTATACTATACAATTTACTACTTTTTTAAAATTTTATGAAAAAAAGGGTACTGTATCAAATAATTTTGAAATAATTAAAGCACATCAAAAGTCATTTTTCTTCTTTATCCACTCAAAATAGTAAAAAAATTTCAATTTTTCAAATTAAAGCTATCGCGAATAATTTTTCTTGAAACGGGATTTTAGATATATTTTGATTTAAACGTAAATTACATTCATGTAATGCTGAAAAATTGCAGAATCTAAGGGATCAAAAAGTAAAGCATATTGGTCAGCTTAAGAACAGGATATCTATGAATGGAATGATGGTAGATTTCATAAATTAATCAGAAAAGATTTTAAATGAGTTAAAAATAAAAAGTTACAAATTTCTCTTTTGAATTGTGTTTATGCGAACAACTATTTTCAAAAAAAGTAACCCAGAAAATTTATTTTAATTGAAAGATAAATTTATCTTTTCAGTTGGAAAATATCCAACAAAAGGGAAATAATTTCTGGTTTTTATTTGGAAAAAATATGCACATTAATTTAAATATTAAAGGAATTAAATAATTAAAATATATTGCAAAAATAAAAAGACTAGAGGAAAAAAAACCCACGTTAGTGAAAAACCTTAACTCACTATCGTATTCACCGTTAACTTGACCGGCGGTTAACCAGAGTCAAACCTCGGCGATAGTTTTCCTTCTTTTACTGCCAACAGAACTTTGACGGCTGGTTAACCAGCGATCAGGTAAGCGGTGAATACGGCCGGAAAAGCGGATTAAACTTTATTCTCCTCAGTTTCCGCGCTCCCCAGACAGTTCCAGAACACAAACTCAGAGAGCAGTCTGTCCCAGATTTTAGAATTGTGTTCAAATATTATCTTCGTTTATTCCATTAAATCAGTAAAGAAGTTTAAAGTAAAATCCCGCCCTTTTGCAAAGAATAGCGAATCCCCGCATTGGAATTGGAACTAATGGTTCCGCATTGAGGGTGGGGCGAGCTCTGATTCACTGCTGCTGAATCATTTAGAAATCGCTCGGGGATTCGGGGGCGAAATTGGAATCCGAAATAAAGCGATTCATACTTTTTGATAGCAAAATATTGAATGCCAGAAATTTATTTTGCCCATTCAAAGTCAAAGCTTTCAATTTAGGAGGAGAAATCGCATTTCAAAAGGGTCGTAATATTGAAAGGAAGGAAGATGGTTGAAGAATAGACTTGCCCAAATTTTACTGGGGGGATGGATGAACTGATAAGATCCAAATTATCCCATGTTAACTTCATGCTGGCCAAAATATAGATCAGAGCCGAATTTAAGGGGGAAAATATCAATATAAACTTTTTATTCCTAGTTAGTCATCAAGGGGAGATGAAATTGATATTAAATAATAGAGAAAAGGAATCTCGTAAAATTTATTTTCAAAATCTTCGCCAAGTTTTTATAAATAAATTTTTATTAAATGTTTACACTTTTGTCGATTACCGGTTTCGTTAAGTTTTTGAAAGCTTCCTCTTTATTTATAAATAGTTTAATATGAAGTTTGAAATCTTCCCATGGTGAATTTTTCAGAAAAACTCTCAAAAATGGATAACTTCTTAATTAAATTTTTCAAAATATTTTTAAGTTTTAGAATCCTATAAACTAGTTGGGTGGAATGGGGGAACTGGTGGGCTATTATACAGCCCACGTGCTATACAGGGTGTATCTGAAATGGTGCAACAAACTTTCAGGGATGATAGTAATCAAGACGAACAAGAATCGGTATAGAAAGGGGGGTCCCAGACCAAATCCCAGGGAGTTAAAAATGGAGCGACACCCCAAAAAAATCATTGAAAAATTCAATTTGTAGAAGAACTACTATTGGTAAAAACTTGATTATGGTCTCAAAATTTGTGGTTTAATATGATCTTTAAAATTACCTCAAAAGTCTTCACTTTAAAAATTTTTTATTATGAAAAAAGTTAAAAAACACAAAAAAATGTGAAAACTCTGCCAAAACCTTAATGTTAATAAAAACTTTCGAGCTTTCAAGCTGTGGTCAAAATTAAAAATTTATTTAAAAATTATTTAAAATCATTAAAACTCTAAACGTTTCGTCCGAAAACTTCGCCGGACATCATCAGTAGAAAAGCGTTTAAAAATATATAAATAAAATCCTTCACGATGAAATAGCTGGATGTGATGAAGGCGTCTGTGCTTGGATGTCAGACGCCTTCATCACATCCAGCTATTTCATCGTGAAGGATTTTATTTATATATTTTTAAACGCTTTTCTACTGATGATGTCCGGCGAAGTTTTGGGACGAAACGTTTAGAGTTTTAATGATTTTAAATAATTTTTAAATAATTTTTAATTTTGACCACAGCTTAAAAGCTCGAAAGTTTTTATTAACATTATGAAACCGGCTGTGAAAATTTTTCATCTGCCAAAACCTTATTTTGTATTTCGAAATTCTTTCTTTTGATTTGATAATCTGAAAGATCATAGTTGAAAACCCGTAAATCCAAAGTTTCATGAAAATACAATCAATATTAAACGCTTGAGATCCTGTTAAAGTTTGTTTTTTGGGTGCGGAAGCAGTTTTCTAGAGCTGTTTCCAGAACAGCTGTTTGCGCACGCAAAAAACAACATTTAACAGGATTCCAAGCGTTTAATATTGATTGTATTTACGTGAAACTTTGGACTTAAGGGTTTTCAACTATGATATTTCAGATTATCAAATCAAAAGAAAGGATTTCGAAATACAAAATAAGGTTTTGGCAGAGTTCTCACATTTTTTGTGTTTTTTAACTTTTTTCATAATAAAAAAATTTTTAAAGTGAAGACTTTTGAGGTAACTTTAAAGATCATATTAAACCACAATTTTTGAGACCATAATCAAGTTTTTACCAATAGTAGTTCTTCTACAAATTGAATTTTTCAATGATTTTTTTGGGGTGTCGCTCCATTTTTAACTCCCGGGGATTTGGTCTCAGACCGCCCTTTCTATCCGTTTCTTGTTTGTCTTGATGAGTACTATCATCCCTGAAAGTTTGTTGCACCATTTCAGATACACCCTGTATAGTAGGGTGGAGTGAAACTAGCCAAAAATGACCAACTTTGGAAATTAAAAACGCCTGAGGTGGGAATAGGTGCCATTTACGATAAAACTTAAAAATTCAAAACTTGAGTTCGATCAATTAACATCTTCAGGTTCCACATTCACGTTAAAGTTTCGAAATTTCATCAAATTTTACGTAAAAATGGTTATAAATGGTTCCCACACATTTTTAGCTCCTTTTTCAAACCATAACTGGTTGATTTTATATTCTTAGGATGTCAAACAACATTTTAAGACCTTCTATGGACCTGGAATGGGGGGAATTTCCGATTTTTCAAGCCCGAAATAAGGTCGCATGCCATTAAAATAGTCTAGCGACCGAAATACAAATTTTTGAATATCGGTACCAAATAGAGCTCAAAAGTTGCGTTTTACCCTCCTTATTCATGGAAAAATAATAAAAAAAAATTCGTAAAAAATAATTTAGGCGTGTTTTGGCCCTAGAATATGAAAAAAATGGATCTTTTGCATAGGGTATAATGAGAAAAGTCTTAATTAATCAAATTAAAGTTTTAAATGTTGTAAAAGCTTATAGTTACCTTAGTTTAGTGTCTTAATAGTCAATAATACTTTTGAGTTCATTATTAAATTTTTTAAAATCAAGTTAACAGCCTAAAATTGCCAAATTTGGATGAAAAAACTTAAAAATCCCAAAATTTATAAACTTTAAGTTCAAATATTTTATGTAGTCTGTAATACACATTCTTGTTAACATAAAATGCTTTTAAAACATTAAGGTTGATATTTTTACAGAAAACAGACGAAAAAATCGTTATATTGCACTACAGGCATTTTATTCCAAACTTTAACCTGAACTACCACTTTTTGTAACAAGTCTTCAAATTTAAAGGTACGAAATATCAAATAAAAGGCTATGATTTGTTATACATAATAAGGGAAAATTTAGGATATATTTTAAGTAATTTTAATGCTCTGAACTGAAAAAATAGATATAAATAAATATAAAAATGAATTTTTCTCACATTTGGTGATTCTAAGATGTATGACTTATCTACTTAGCTCAAATCACAATGCAATACCCTTGTAAATACTTTTTTTGACGATTAAAACACCAAATTAAGGAGACTATAAGTTTCTATTACATTTAAAACTTTTATTTGATTAAGACTTTTCCCGTTATACGTTATGCAAAAGATCCATTTTTTCAAGTTCTAGGGCCAAAACACACCTAAATTATTTTTTACAAATTTTTTTATTATTTTTCCATGAATAAGGAGGGTAAAACGCAACTTTTGAGCTCTATTTGGTACCGATGTTCAAAAATTTGTTTTTCGGTCGCTAGACTATTTTAATGGCATGCATTCTATTTCGCGGGCTTGAAAAATCGGAAATTCCCTCCATTCCACGTCCATAGCAGGTCTTAAAATGTTGTTTGACATCCTAAGAATATAAACTCAACCAGTTATGGTTTGAAAAAGGAGCTAAAATTGTGTGGGAATCATTTATAACCATTTTTACGTAAAATTTGATGAAATTTCAAACTTTAACGTGAATGTGGAACCTGAAGATATTAATTGATCGAACTCAAGTTTTGAATTTTTAAGTTTTATCGTAAATGGCACCTGTTCCCACCTCAGGCGTTTTAAATTTCCAAAAAAAAGTTTTTCGCTCCACCCTACTGTATAGTCTTTTGTAATGGGGGGTGGTGGGTATTTATTCCATTTACTAAACTACCTTTTATCATTTTAAAATTATATTTCATTTTATTTCCTTCTCTTAACCTTTAATGTTACTGATTTCCGTTCACACTATAACAATGAAGCGAAACGTCCAAACGTAACATAAGGTAACGCTGTACTGTAACATATTGCACCTTCCGACCTTATGCCAATACAGTGACATAAGGTCGGAAGGAGTTACAATAACACCATAACTGTGAGACTATTTATGAATGAACCCCTGTGTGTTATGTTATGGACTAACGATCACGCATGAGCCAAGAGCTACGCACGAACGCGGAAATATACCACTTAATCAAAAACAGCTCGAGTAACGACCACTTTCAAGAAACTTGTAAAACTTTACTAGTATTAGTCAACTGTACAAATTCCAACAAAGCTTTAAAAAACTTGTTTTGCACAAAATAGTTACAATGAAATTTTAAATAGACGGCTTTGGATTATAAGGAGAAAAATGAGGCAAATCTATAAAAAACTTTGTCTTGATGGATCTTTGCTTAGTATAAAAAACATTCCTCTAAGGTAGAATGTATCCTCTTATGTGAAAAATTTCAAAACTTAGTATTTAGTTACTTCTTAGTAGTTTGCTTCTGCTGTTGCAACATTGTATTTTCACGAAGAAAAGCATTGAGAGATAATAAAGAGCTAAGCTCTCCAAATAAAGATGCGGGATTATAATTCTCGCAACATGGCATTTGAGACTAGACAGCACACATTGAGACCAGACACAAACTCCAGTTGGCGTCAAAAGACAACCACAGATGTTCATAAAAAACACTCATAAAATATAGATAGCTTTGCCACCATGCCGAGCATGGGATAAAAGACCAAAATCTTTTCAATTTGAAGACTTATCTGTGAAACAACTTTCACAAAACAAGGGTTTCGAAATCATCAGCTCTCAAGCGCATAATTTACGAGTGACTAAAGTGGTTAGTGCATATAAGTTGCTTCAGCACTTTAGATGCACTTATATCGAAGGAAATATCGAGACTAAAAAGACAGACAAAAAAATGGTCATTCCTAGTGTTTACTCCACTGTCGTAAGATATAGCCTAATTTAATAGAATAGTTTTCTCATGAAAGAAGCCCCATGATAAATTTAGGTCTTCCAATGTGAGCAGTTGTCGTCTGGGAAGAATGCCCTGGTCCGTTGCCAACTCTTTCAATTCAAAGTCATCGGCGAAATCGGTTCAGGTCATCTTGGATGATCTGTTCTTGCCCATTCATTATACGCATAAATATGCGTCTGGACTGCTTCCGAAGGCGAAATGCTGGAATTTAAATTACTTGAGTTGATGAAAAAATAAATTAATATCGTTTCCGAATATTCATTTTAACGAATGTCAAACATGTGCCACCTAGAGCTTCATTTCCATATACACAATTGGGAAATGCAATCCATCATCCGGTTATTTTAAATTAACTGCAGACGGTCAAATTATGTTACTGAAAAAATAAGCGTCTGGACATCTCCCAAAGCTCAAAGTTTAAAAGCTATGCACACATAAAAAGAAATCGTCAATTATTGGCTTTGCGTATATTTTGGAACGAATATGCCAAATTAAAAACAACTCGCAGTCGGAATTTTTCATGCAGTCAAACATGCAATAAAATACTCCATTACAAATATTGAAGAAAAATACCATCCAATAAAACAAATTTCATTTTGCTCCAACAGAATCGACCATCTCCGTCTCAGTTGCACCAATTCCCGAGAGTACGCACGAGGTTCATTACCCTCCGGAGTGTTGTCTTTTACGCAACTCCCGAGACAATTCCAAGGGGTGTTCCCTCCCAAACGTAATTTGCATGCAAGGCCCAAGTATTTTGAGTCACTGTGACATATAACGTGAAAAAATGGCCGAGAAAGAACGTGGAAGAGAGCTGAGTAGGTGTTGGGCAGGTGTCGGAACGGTTTGCGCAGCTGTTGCCAAGACAATACCGCTTCGAAATGCCAGCTGTTGTGTCTGGCTTCCGCTTGTCTCAAAAGAATCACTACTGTCAGTTGCGCCCAGAAACATGCCAAATCAACATTCATTTACAAGGATTACTTACACTAGACTACGGTTGGATGTCAACGACGTACTGCGAATCTGGTAGTTTACCAACTCAGACGCTATTTCACATAAAACTGGAGAAACCGTGTAGTACTACTCCAGAAAGTTGGACTCGTGAACCGGGGCATTTTTTTATCCAATCAAATTTGTTTGATCTGGTTTCTGAGAACTAAATGACAATAACGGAACTATTTATAGGAGATTGGATTCACCTGAGGAGTGAACGTTTACTCTTCAGCTTATTTAAAGTAAAAGAGGAGCGAGCTTGAGGGGGAGCATAAGTTTTCTCCAGATAGGAAAAACTTTTAGACGGGATGAAAGTATTTTTTCTCCTCAAGTTTAATTTGGCACGATTATAGTGTCTGAAATAAAGACAACAAAAAGCCGTTTTTATGCATTAAAAAATAATTTTCGAAGTTTTTCCAAGAAGCAAACAAATTTTTCGAAGCAAAAACTTTATAGCTAGAACTTGAACATTTTGTTCAGCTTATAGTTTTTAGTTTTATCATGAAAATGTTATAAGAAAGGTGATAAACCGGGTATTATTAATAATGCCCATATTATTTATCAAAATGCCCTTAACAAATGTATCACGTGTTGAACAAAAGATATCAATTGTGTAACAAAAATGAGCACTTTTAAAATTTTTTTCTTATAAATTATTAAATATTTGAAAGATGCAATTAATGTAAACAATCTTTTATTTATGAAAATTATATATCATATCATATTGACAAAACGTTTCTGTCAAAAGACCGAAAACATTGGTCAACTTTTAATCCTTAAAACTTAGCACTCAGTTTGGATAACTACCAATAAACAGATTTAAGGGCAGACAGACATAAAGATAATGTAACATTATTTATTGAGCTACCCACTAACACTTCAATAAAACGTGAATGGAAAAAGTCAAATAAATAAAATTCCAAGTTTCTGATAAACAAGTAAATTATACCAGAAATGATTTTGAGCAGAAAAATCTAGTTTTATTTACTTCTTAAAGTTTTTAAATTGCAATAGTTTTACTTTAATAGGATTCATATTTTTTATCTATACTTTTAATATTTTTAATAATGTTTGGTGAAATTTAAAAAACTTAAAGTTTGTAATGAAAATATTGGGCAGATCGCGAAAAAAAAACACTTTTTCGAAATCCGCTTACGGGTACCGTGATCTTTAGGCCAATTTTCTTCACTAAAACTGTTTTAAAATTTCACGTTAACGCAACATCTTTTCTGCTGTTGACTTGCGCCCCAAAATGAAAATTCAACAAAATTTTAATTTTGGGGTGCATGGCAAAAACTGGAAAAATTACTGTCGCATTGAGCTAAAAAATTTTATAAGTTTTATAGAAATCATTTGGCTCACATCTACCCTAACCTCAATTGGGTTTTAAACTTATTTTTAGTTTTTTTAAAGTAGTGCTTATTTTGGTTAATTTTTTAATATTAGGGGGCGAGTCGGTAGAAGAAGGAATTGAATCGCTTATTTCAGAAACGTGTTAAACCCCATAGGATTAACATTGCGTTTAACACGTTTCTGAAATAAGCGATTCAATTGTTCTATCGAGCTGTTTGTGTGTGTGTATTTTTTGTGGCGCTTTACTAAAGCCATTTGATCGGAAGTCCACACCAGGGGAAAGAACACTTGGGGTGCAATTGCTGGGGCACCAGAAGTTGAATTTTTTACATGTTTTTAAAAAAGTTATTTGGTCAAAAATCCTTTTTTTTTTTTTTTTATCCTATGCCCGTCTCCGACCTTTCGGTCATTAGTCGACGAGCAGCCCAGTACAGCAAAGAACGATTAAAATAGACACCAAAATCACTTTCACCAACAGAAAAAGAAACACAATTAAAAACAGCAGGGCAAATGTAGAGGTGGGCTCCAGTCATTGGATCTTCAGTGTCACAGAGAGGGCAAGCATCTGTTACTGCCAGCCCGATCCTGTGTAGATGTTTTTGTAAATAGTCATGGCCAGTGGCAAGTCTGAAACAGGCCACACCAACTGCTCTTGGCAAGGAACTAGGAATTCTTGCAGATAATAGAGAATTCCACATTTTTTGGGAAGCATCCTCTTTGTACTGGCGGAGACGATTAGACTTAATAGAATGAGAAATAAGTCTCCTTATGTGTCGCAAAGGCAGTGGGGGATCCGGCTGTGACATCTGGGAACCAATCTTAGCCAGTTCATCAGCACGTTCGTTTCCATATATCCCACAATGGCTTGGGATCCACTGGAGGGCAACACTGTTCCCGGAACTTAGCAAACTATCGATCTTTTCTATGCAATTTTTAGCAATTCCACATTCACAGTGGCCATAGGTTGAGAGTGTTAAGATTGTTGCTCTGGAATCAATGAAAATGACAATTTTCCTCCCCTCAAAGTGTCCTATTTCATCAGTCAAAAATCCGTGTTATACATAAGCGGGTTTAAAAAACGTGTTTTTTTCGACTCGCCTTAATGACTACTGTGTGTGAGTAGGGTATTAAAATCGAGATGAACTAATTTAAGTACAACTTAAAGATAATAACAAGGCTCTACTCTTTTGTTCTAATTTTTGATGAACTAAGAATACCATGGCGGTTTGAAAAGTTGTCAAATGGTGAGAGTGGAGTCCACGTGACCTCTTTGGATTCTTGCAGATAGGTTATTTGGACCACTTTACCTCAAAAGTGAGTCATTTTTCTTTTTAAAGGGTTTTGATACCTGAACCTGTCGTCTGAAAGAAACTGATATTTACTAAACTATGTTTACAAACAAACCTAACTTACCAGAGCGAAACAATAGTTACGTGTCTTACGGCCGTATTCAGCGGTAACTTGACCGGCGGTTTGGTTTGATTATTGTTTTATGGCGCATGAATCAATGTTGGTCATAGTGCGCCAAAACTTGACCGGCGGTTAACCGGAAGTCAAACATCTGATTGGTGGAAAACTAGTTTTCCTTCTTTAACAGCCAATCAGAAATTTGACTGCCGGTTAACCGCCGGTCAAGTTACCAGTTAATATGGCCGTTAGAGGTTTGTTTTAACCGACTATTTGTCCTAGGTGATCTTTACGTCATAACTGTATCTACAATAATATGCTTTTGCCACACTGGGGGACTAGAAGTCGTTAAGATCCTTATCAAACGAAGTGGATAAAGAAGGAGACGAGGAAATATGCACTAGATGCGATTGGAAATGGAAAGGATGACACCCATTTTCCACCGCTAAGGCTTGTGTCATACCTGGCGGTCATAAGACGTGACATCGATCCATCACCATTAAAAAACGATTAAGATAGTACCAGGAGGAGGGGCGATCGGAGTGGACTCGAGGGGGCGATATAGTAGATAACTCCTGATGATAAAAGATGACACCCGTTTTCCTCCGCTGCAGGAATAATCTACTACATCGTCCCTCGAGTCCCCTCCTCTCCTCCCCTTATCGCTCCTCCCATTGACAGTGTGAGTTATTGGAGCGACTGCTATAAGAAGTCCGGTCTGTCATGACCCTAACAGGAGTAATCAAGTGGTGCAGCGTTTCTCAACCAAGGTTCCGCGGAACCCTGGGGTTCCGTGAAGAACTCCAAGGGTTCCGCAAGCTATATGAGCACTCAATATCGAGTCCGAGAAGGGGGTTGCCATTTAACTCCACAAAAAGTACTATAATACTTTATGGCATGCTATACCATAAAATTTTTCTGGGGGAGGACCCACGTCTTCCCATTTACCTAGGGCTTATGACATGGAGTAGATGAAATTGTCTTTATAAAGGTTTTAAAGGAACTATTTGAAAAATCAGATGGTAGAGTTGAAACTTTATTTTTTTATTAAAAATCCCGAAATATTTTTCTGAGAGAGTATCTCAAAGCAGAAAACAACGCATTTCCCCACAAAATATAAAAAGCCTAAGCAAAAATCTTTCACCATTGCCCAACAGTTTTACAGTGCATTCAGTTTTGACAATTTCTTTTCATAATTTGTTTTATATTGCAGGTTGTATTGCATTTGTAGGTAGTATTTAATAAATTGAAAAAAATTATCAAGCAGGTATATTTTATTTCATACACCGATTGCTTTTCTTAAAAAACTTATGACACGTATTTTCTGTTGTTTTTAAAATCTTGAAATATTTTAATGCGATATTATTAGGGGTTCCTTAAAACTTGAACATTTTCACAAGGGTTTCGTGAGGGTAAAAAGGCTGGGAAACTCTGGTCTAATGCATTGCCCCTCTTCTCCCCTTCCCTCCGTTTAATAAGGATCTTAACGACTTCGAGCGACTCTAGTCTCCCCGTGTGACAAGGCACTAAGTGTCGGTTGTTTAAGTTTAATGGCGCAACGTCCCGAGGACACACTGCGAAGAGCAAAGAGTAGAACTAATCCAAAGCAGCGGAAGTAATCACGCCAAGACCTAAAGTTGATGCACAATGAGTAAATATTTTAAATGGAAAGTGACTGAAAGCACATTTGGGGCTATAACTGAGTTTTAGAGATCCATTTAAGTAATGAAATCTCAAAGGTAACTCCAAAATGAGAGGATGAATGGCGTAAGTACGTGATGCCACCCACGTACCTGCAATCGTTGGAACAAATATTTAAACAGAATGTATCGTAAAGGCTGCTCGATTGCGTCGAACTTCGAAGAAACTCGTCTGGATACATCATGTTAAAGGTTGTTGCTTCGGTTACTCCATCTTCACAAAAGCTTATTTTTACTGTATCTACTTTTGGAAAACTAATTCAAGTTAACGTATTAAAATTTAGATGCAGATAGTAAGAACTAATAGGGGGAAACGGATTTATGAGACTACCAATTCTTAATAGCCAATGTCTATTGGTAAGCATTAATCTTAACCAGTCATTGATGGTTTGGTTGTGGTTTTATGGAGCAAGAACCAAACTAGGCCATATTGCGCGTCATTGATGATTTTCTTTAATTTACATCAACCATTAATTCTTTAATTATAAAGGTATTTTATTTACCCATACCATATTTACCGTACCTTTTCAAGTACTTTTTCCTTTATTGGGAATGTGTCTTAAAGATAACCAAAAAATAACCTACACTAATTTGATCCAATAAAAACCTCTAAAATCTCTATTTTTCTCTTTATAAAACATTAACCCATTAATGCTCAACTTTTTAGTTTTCTTAAATATTTGGTAAAAACATAGTAAATAGCCCCAAAGCAACAGGAAAAATAGTGAAAAAATTATAGGTTAAAATTTTAATTTTCCCACCAAAATTAAAAAGCATCCCTAAAAAGGGACGCTAGGCACAAATGCCCCCGTGTTTTTCCCTATAGTAAACGCTTGGTAGAAAACTGTTTTATAGCCTCAAAAACATTTTCTACCTTAGTAAGTGCAGCAAAAGTGATCGGATCGATACTGTAACATTAAAATAAACAAAAAACATTAATTATTTATCCAATTAACTATAAATGTAACATTAATTAACGTAATTTGAGCATTTTTTATGCTCTAAAACACTTTTTGGATAATTACTTTTACTCACCTAAAATCTATCAGATTATCTCAATTTTTTAAGTTTAAGTCGGTCAAATGCCTATTCTTTTTTCTTTTATTTAATTTTATTGTGGGAAACACAAACTTATCTCCAAAAATAAAGCATTAGTAGAATGTGCATTAGCAAGCCAGATGAAAAGATTGATCTGCAGTATAGAACACAATGATTAGCGACATCTAATTAGAAAAAAGCCAAAAATTTATCACAAAAGCGACTTATTTGGCAATTTTAATAAAAAAAAAGTCATGAAAAAGCCTTTGCTGCATCATAACAAATCGATGCCTCGATTTTAAACAACCTCTTTTCTATAAACATAACTTAAATCTTTATATTTCTTTTATTTCTAATATGCCGTTTGCTTTAGTTTAACATAACAAAAAATTGCTTATAATATAATTTCTTTAAAATTGAACTGGGGCAAACCTATCTTTATGGTATTGATATAGATATAACTTATTACTTCACCTTAACCGCATATACACAAGAGCCTACTTTCTATTTAAAATTGGGTGAAAATCCCTCATATACATCGTCTTCAGCATATAAAGAAAAGAAATTAGAAGGGTTTTTTCTTTAAAAACAGTTAACCAACTTTTTAACTTAAACAGAGAAAACTGGGAAAGCTACTTCTCCAAAAAATGTATACAATTTTATGAACTTTAAACCTTAAAATTTTTCATGTTTATTGTTAAACGTTTAGTTTAATGTCTCTAATGAACATTATTATTAATGAATCTAATAAACATTATTGTTAACCTTTTAGTTTAATTTATTATTAACATTTAATTATCAAAAAGGTAAAAATGCATTAAAAATAAATATTTTGAAACCGTAGTAATGACTTGTGACAAACTGTGACAAACGTTAAAAATCTATTAGTTATTTGACTTTTTGACTTAAGATACAAATGGAAATATACAGAACGTCTTCTCTTAAAAAAGTTTTAACTTTAATAAAAAAGGTTTCACAAACTTTTTTAATATTTATAGAAAAGTAGAGAAGTTTAATAAGATGAACGTTCGTAATAAATTCGATAAAATATTGTAGAAAAATACTTTATGAAATGATGGAGGTAATTTAAAAAAGGGAAAATCTCCCAGCCTTTTATTTCTTACTTTGTAATTAATTCTGCTAAAAATATCCATGCACCCAGTGCACTTTTATTATAATTGCGGACTTACTTATAAATTTTCTGAAAATATATTTGTTAATATCTAGTATATTCATTCATTTTAAGCAGTTTATTTTAAATTTACCGACAGTGTGTTAAATATGTTTATTAACATTATTATTTTTAATAAAAAAACAACTTAATAACAGAAGAATAGAGTTAGATATATAACTGAAGATTATTATGTACGAGCACCATTACTATTTATAGCTACTATATAAAGTCGCAATTTTAATTTATTCATAAAATGAATAGCTAAGAAAATAATGATAATTAATTTAACTCCTCTTTCACTATAAAGGTTTGCTACTTCATTCAGTTATAAAGTCTAAAACATTTAGTTATAGAAAATAATTTTAATAGAAAGTTAAGTATGTTTAAATATTAAATATAACGCGGTCTCTATCCTGTTGTAGACACATTCAGTAGAACTAACTTTTGTAGAACGAAACACCTTTGCTTTTACCATGAAAATAAATAAACAGTTATTTTATTATTTCTTTAGTTTATCAAAGAAATTAATTTTACATTTTATTAAAAATAATGGGTCACTTTTATTTTTACTGTAGAATTATAAGTTAACATTCAAATTTATTAAAATGTCGTAATTTCCATTTCATACTTCATGCATCATAAAAACAGTTTGTCGATATGACCAAGAGATCGTTATTTTTAAAGAAATGGTTATGTGCAAGGGACATATTAAGTCATACTGTGCCATGGAATAATCGTAGGAAAAAACATCTTTTTTTCTTATTGTGAAGATATAAGGGGGGATATATAAGATGTAAGAAGCTAATTTTATCCAAAGAGCTTCAAAGTTTAATTTTTAACTTCTATCACGTTTTTAGATGTAAGTATACAGATACAAAGTTTATAAAGCAGCTATCAGTTAACGTTAGAAATAGACTATGTGTACGCAATATTTTATTTTTAATGGGGATGTTATAATATACAAGTGCAAGTTCCCTAAAAAATACATAAAATGTTTTTATATGCATTTAATTATGAAAATTACATATCGCATTGTTATAAATTTACTACTGTAGTTATTAATAATGAGTAGATTTATGCTATAAGAAAATTAAAGCAAACATTTTTTGTGAAAATTTCATTGAAACAAGTTTAAAATTTAAAAAAAACTTAAATCCGTATTATTGCAAATAAATAATGCTAAATATAATAATACTAAATGCAATAATTTATAAAAAAATATTACAAAGGTGGATGAATATCGATAGGGTATTCGTAAAACCAGTGAAACTTCATGAAAAATATTTTTCATCAGACACCTCTCATGCTACCCCTCTCTCTAGATACTCCCTTTATAGGTAGTTATGAGATATTAATAAGATTTACCCAGTCCATAAAATTTCTTACTGGCTTTTTTTTAAATTTTTCTCACTGTGATTCAAAACTACGGATCAATATAAAAAAGAGATTGTAATAAAATAAAAAAAATCAACTTTTTAAAATTTATAAAAAAATTTACTTTAAATTGTTTAAAGAAATTACCACAATATTTAAGCTTTTATTAAAAATATTCACGAGCTAAAAAAACTAAGCATTAGTATATTAGAAAACTCAAATTAATTTTGGCTCAAAACAGATGTGAAACTTCAAAAGCATATCACACTTCTTTCAAAGAGTAAAAGAAATTCCTTTGAAAGATTTCGACTTCATTAGCATCTATACATTTGAGATGAGATCTTTATTCAGCGCCGCCGGGCGGCTGTTGCCCATTTGGCGAATTTATTGCCCACGATCTGGATTTCTCCGCGAAGCGCTGAGGCGAAAAATCTGCCAGCTGGTTTACGCAGCATAAAACGGGCAAATCATTATTTCTTTCTTGCAAGGTTTTTATAATAAAAGCTGGATTGATCAGATGTCGTATTGCTCTGAGTTTTTATTGGCGTATTTTGCTTTATTATTTTTAAAGGCGTTTAGAAGTTTATGAGCTAGGATTACAGTACTTTTTTTATGCGAAGTTGTGATGCCAACATTTGGTAATTAATAAATTTACATTTAAGAGCTTTACATGATGCAATGCTTTAAATATTCCTTTAATAAAAAATGGAGCTGAAATGTTTCAAAATAATTTGTGTATTAACTACATAATTTAATTTTTAAGAATTTTTACCTCTTTGGAAAGTTAATCTTTATTTTTTCAGTTTTAAAATATGTTTCAGTATAAAGAAAAATATTTGAAACGGATTCATTTGTTTCAAGGGATTATTTTTAAATAAAAAATGAAACTTGTATTTACACACATTAAAATTTTATTTTTCATTCTTTCTGCGTTTTTTTACGTTATTTTTTATTTTATTTAATATTAAAATCAGTATGTATTAAAATTTTATTTTAAATTAGTGTAACGGCAATCTCTTAAATTTACTTCCATTTACCTTATTCCTTCTATTCAAATTTACCCTTTAGCTCCATTTCTCTTGTATTAAATTAAGTCCTTTAGTGTTAATTTGGAAGAAGAAAACGTAGCTTCGTTAATTTATAATTTCAAATAAAAAAATATTTTAAAACAATAAAAATCGTACTCTTCTATTTAACAAAACCAACAACACTAAAAAAGAAAATCATCAAAAATATTTTGACACTTAACGCAGAAAGAAAAATTATCATTCCGAACTAACTCAAGAGTTGTGAAGGATAACCATAGTGCCTCTTGATTAAATAAATAGAAAAAGGAAAACTCTTTAACTTTAATATAATACAAAAGATGGTTATTTCAAATACAACTTAACATTGCTTTTCAAACGATAAAAAATACCCACAAAATGTTTCTCTTCAATTCCATGAAAAAATTAAGAACATACTTAACGCTCAAAGAAAGTTATCTCATATGTAACATAACTTTTTTATACGGTGAAAATCATACCATATAATTATCCAAAACCAACACCTAATAAAGAAGAATAGAAATTCTTCAAAAGTACCCAAAGAATCTAAATACAAAGAGTAGGCACTTAAGTACCGTACGATGCGCATTTACCCGTGAAAACCGAAACGAGGGAAGCGCAGTGAAGCCAATCTAGCGGCTTTGACTCAGCAGCCAGCACGTGGCTGGCTGGGAGAAAAAAAGTGGGGAGATATTCCCCCTCTCACTACATTAATTCCCCTTTACTCGGCGGTTGGTTCTACACAAATAGCGTATCAAATATATGCCGTTTTTTGCGATCGCTGCTATTTTCCCTTCATTCATATTTTTACCTCGGGTATGAATATTTTACAACAGCAGATAAGTATACCCCAAACATGAACGCTCGCTGAATCTGGGATAACATAATCTATGGATTATGTGTTTGAGGTATTATTTCGGACGGTTTTTGCTTGGCCAGCTTAAATTGTAGCTAATATTTAAGTAGTGATTAGCTAAAAAAATTCTATAAAAATAGGAGGATGTTTTAATGTAAAAGATTGGATTAAAAATAATAATCCGAAATAACTTCTTTTAAATAAAGTATTTACTATGTTACATTGATAGAAGTGTTATAGTAGCAAGTCACGTTGATAATACATATAATGCAATAAATCCCATCGATTTATTCAAAAAGGTATATGATTCTTACGTATTATCTCATAGACCGTGCCGCTAAATTCGAAAAGATATCAATGCCTATCAGACTGTTATATCGGTGTCGCTGAATTTGATGGTTGCTGGATAATACGTAAATATCAATTGTATTATTGAAGATAACTGAAGAAATTCGGATTCTTACTTATTATCCCGTCAACCGTGCCGCTGAACTCGAAAACGTTGTCAGGACCATTGACTTTTCTATGACTGTGCCGCTAAATTTGATGGCCTCTGAACGGTCGACGGGATAATACGTCAGAACGGAAATTCGTATGAAATTAATATATTAAATTATGTTATTCATAATGTATTAAAATAAAAAAAGAAATCAGGGTAAAACTAACAAAAACAGCCTGATTTTGGGTCAAATAATTTTTGTACACTGTTTCATCTCTTAAGACATGTCAGAGTAAATAAAATTTAGGAATAATTAAGTTTTTAAAAGTCTCTAAACTACGACTTCCTTTTGCTAGTTTGCACTTTAATATTTGCATAACCAGCCCAAGCCTAAATGAGAAATGTTAAAGAAAAGTAAATGCATGGAATAGCTATTACAAGGATCTTTTCTAGAACTCTTGGCTTTTAAACCCCCTTCTCTATCTTTCAGCCTAAATTATCCATTCTCAAAAAGCAAAGGGAAAAGACTATAAAGACTCTTCTTCTCTGTACAAACTCGTGTTTGATCTATCATGCCCTGTGTGCCAAAAGCAACAATTGGAAACAATCCAAAGTAACTCCACTCGTTTCGTGTGTACTCAACCACGTTTCTGTGATTGATACTTCTTTGAAACTTAGGATCCTCACAGTTGCAAATCACATCCAGTAAGAAAATCTTTTTTTAAAAAAAAACGTGAGTATGGAGATAGTTTTCAAATCGGTTCGGGGATCAGATTGCATATATGGCTTTCACTGATGCATAGTTTTCTCGACATTTTTGTATTTAAATTATAGCAAAATGAAGTCTTCAAAACTGACGAAATTTAGTCTGGATAAAGTTCGTAACCTGCATCTTTATATTCGTTTCTGTTTCAAGTGAATATTTTTATATCTAAGTTGTATTTAAGTTTTAAGCTTCATCGTAACACTTGGGACAAAGTTTCGATGAAATATTACGTGACAAATAAGTTGATTTTAATGTGCATCTCAGAAAATCATATCTAACATACTTTTGATGGCGCAAACAATACTAGTTTTGCATATAATTTCAATCGTATTGTATAATTGGTAATTTTTATTGCATATAATTATGACAATAAAACTATTATTCAGATGTTTAAAAGTATGACGAGGTTTTGAGGAAATAACTAGCTAAAAAGTTGATGCCGATGTATATTTCCAGGCATCATACTTACTGGGCTTTTAATGGAGCTAAGGATATTAGTTTTAAATAGAATCGGCATGGGGATACAGATAATAAGATCTGTAATTATTATTGTAAAATATGTTGGTGCTGTGATGTACATTTCCAGAAATCATATTTACCGTGCTTTTGATGGCGCTAAGGATATTAGTTTTAAACAGAATGGCATTGAGATATAGGAAGGATAACACGATCAGTAATTTCTACAAGAATAAAACTCATATGTATGCCAAGACGCATCATGACACATAGATTCATCAGACAGCAAAACCAATGCATTTCAAGATCTATTTAACCAAATCGGCAATCATCAGATGCATCTCTAAACCGCATGTCGGAAAGATCGAGAAAACTTCCCGGCGCTGCAGGAAAAAAAACCCTTAACCATCCGTCATTCCACATCGCTACCGTTACATGTCTATTGATCGGCCAGTGTGGTTGGTGCGGTGGTGCAATGTGGTAATGGCAGCAGTGTGGTGGTAAGAGCAGAGAGCTAGGTGGGAATCAAAGGGGACTTACCGAGCGCGCAAAGCTCCAACGTGATGAGAACCTTGGCCATGTCGACTGGTGTAGCCGCCCCACGCGGTCGTGGGGCCATCGATCCTGTCGCAGCGCCCTCTTGCCCTCCCTGCCGCGACCTTCAAATGGGGGCAGGGGCGATGCCAGACACCGCAGACGATTCCTTGCAACAAAAACAATTGCTTATTTACAAGCCGATCCGGCCGGCAACCTAGTCGGGAGGTATCACACGCCGAGATAGAAGTTCAAATTTGTAGGATTGAAGTGTTTTTAATGTTGCAGAGAAAGCGGTGGTTTGGTTTGTAAACATTCGTATTGGAGATGCTGCTTCCACTCGTTCGAGTATAAATAAATTCAGTCGGAAGTCTGTTAGGGATGTAGGCAAAAACCTCTATGCCAAAGAGTGACTAAGTATTCATAACGCAGAGCGATTCAAACTCTTGTCCCCCCTCTCTCTTACCCCAAGCAGCATGAACGTTCAAGATTCAAAATTTTTTTTTCATGTATGGTCAAACTTCGTTTACTTCTTGTTGCAGCTACGTAAACTTGACGTATCTGGCTTGATCTGTGCTACTAAGGACCTAAGCAGTATCCCAAGCAGCACAGACGTTCAAGACTCGTCTAATTTTTGTCATACATGGCAAAATATTTTTTTACTTTTTGTAGAAGTTACGTAAACTTGACATTTTTTATAAGCTGTGCTACTAGGGTAGCAATAGCAACTACCTCAAGGGGATTGAAATTATAATATTAACCATTTTAAATCAAACTTCCCCATTCATAGCAAGGTTATGGCACTCCCGTAACCACCTTTAAAATATCACAGAGTAAAGATTATTCAGAGAGTCCAAAACGCGATTTTACTAAAATAGTTCTACAGTTATCGCATAGTGGCGTTTCGACCCTCCAGCTGTCAATCATTGGTGTGGGCGGGGAGTAAAGGAAACGAGTGATTCTCATTGGACTTAGAACTTTGTATGGAGGCTGCATTTGAATTTCTCAATCTCTGCTATTTTTCCCCTGATCAATGAAACTTTTCCCTTATGGTTGCAAACTTTCCCTGACAGTAACTAAACTTTCCCTATTATAAACATTGATATCGTTTGTTCTGTCGTTTAATATCTCGTTATAGTGATTGTGGTAGCAGAAATTATCATTAAATGTGAAGTTATTTGTTTAAATTGTATTAAATGTGGACTTGGAGTTGTAAGTTCGATTCCAGAGTAGCTCCCGATCCATCGCCACTTTAAAGAAGATGCGAGATAGTGACGTCACGGGCAGATCAAGCATATATAAGCCAGCGAGAGATCTCAGCTGGCCAGAACATTGGGTGAGTCCCTGTGGAGATCGTGACATCAGAGAGACTTGTAATGTCTAAGAAATTATCCCCAGCGCATGCTCGAAAGAAAGATACACGCAACTGTTTTAATAAACGGGAAAATATATAATTTTTTTTTCCCTCTTTAGCGATTTGAAAGTGGGCGGGGTTAATTGAGAGAGTGTATGCGGCTGTAGCTCGATTGTAGAGAGTCAACAACGTTACGTCATATTCTCTGGTTAGTTCCACCGTTATCACATAGAAACGCCACCGTCTATGGGAAAACCAATGTTAAAAAAGTTGCCATTAGCGTCTATGGAAATGGACTCTCTGATAATCTTTTCTCTGTGTAAAATATGACCAGAGCAATGAAATGATAGAAATGAAGTGGGTGTAGGCTTCCTTGCACGTTCATTTTTACCGACTTTAAAAAGGAGGAGGTTATCAATTCGTCGGCTATAAATGTTGAATTTTTGCCATGCCCTTTTGGTATGTTCTACTAAACCAGTGTTTCCCAACCTTTTTCGGTCCATGCCCCACCAAAGCCTTTCTAAATTTTCCATGCCCCCTCAGGTCTCAGTGGCACATAGAAATATATTTTTAGAGCTAGCCAAAATTATTTCTTAGCCCCTCCCTCCTATGCATATTTAATAAGTCTAATGTAGCTTTTCAGAACATTTTTAGTAAGAATTTGCATGCTAAGGAACTAAATAAAGTTATGAGTAACTAAGTTCTAAGTACAAAGGGGGGTCTGGGGGTCCTCCCCCACCAAGTTTTCGAAAATTTGACTGTAGGAAGCAGGTTTTTAACTAGTTTGGTACCCCTAGCCGAGAAATTTTGGATATATAAATTTTTAGGTAAGATTTGTATTTTGATGAACCTAATGGAAAAAAGTTTCAAATATGAGTGTTCTAAAAACAAAGAGGTCTTAGGGCATCCCCCAGAAAAGGTTTAGAAATTAGACTCTAAAAAACAGGGTTTCAACTTGGTTTTGATACATACTGGTCCAGATTTCAGACATACATTCTCAGATAGGATCATATTTTGATAAGCTTCTTTTTAAAAAGTGGGGTTTTTTTTCAAACTTTCCCCTGGATTGGCCCCACCTAGGGGGCAATTTGTTTGAACATTTTCAAATTGCCCCCATAGAAAATGATATTGCCCCCCGGTGGGGCGTGCGCCCCACGTTGGGAAACACTGTACTAAACCAATTTTGATGCGTTTATTTTTACTGCTCAAAAGTTTCCGAGTATTGTCGAAGGATGAAGCTTTCTAATACTCTCGAGCAAAAATGAGAACGCTTATAAGCTTACAGTCTCGTCATTTCTGAGACATAGTAATTTGCCAATTTTAATCTAGGGTCTTCGGTTCGTGGTACTCCATTATATTATATTAATGGTTAATGTATTTATATCCAAAGAAGTAGAGTAATTTGATGTGTAATAGCACTATCATAAAAAACTTATATTCACCCTCTCTCTGACTCTGTGTCGCTTCGACTCATTGCTCAAATAATTAGGATTCACGAAAATGCAATCAGTATGCATATTTTCTAATCTTACTTCATTACGTTTCTACCAACACTTAAGGACCTATCAGAGAAACTGGTATTGGGAATGAACACTATATTGCAAACCAATCATAGTTCTCGCTAACATCAATATCTTACAAAAGTGGAATTGGAAAATGTGCAATATAGAAACTCCTGATGAGCTATTTGACTTGGCCCAACTTAGATATTTGTATAATAGCCGTTTGTTTGGATTATCAGAGAGCTCTTTTTCTTCTTTAATCTAGCTAATCCATGAAAAAACTACTCTCTTGGCCAATAAAGGACTCAAACCCTGCGAGAACCAGCGTAATGAAAGACAACTCCCAAAAGGAGTCCTGCTCCTAGGAAGACAATATAACAGAGGGGAGGAAGATATTGGAAAAGTGAGGAAGGAAGCAATAGGGCGAGATGTGTGTGAGCTGTCTTCCGTTCTGCTAAATGCCTACGAGCTATAAAAGGGGGGAGGTGTTTGAGTTCTTGCATTGCTATTGCTGCGCTTTCTTTCCTTATCAAACAAGTGAAATTTTGGGGGAGTTTTTTTATGTTATATCAGCAATTAACCGAAAGGGATATTTGATTTTGTTTGTAAGTGTGTGTTCAACTAGTAAAGTGCAAATAGTCTATTGATGTTGGAGAATCAGAAAAATTTCTTATTGAAAATCTTATTTGTGACCATGTTTTAAGAAAATTAAAAGTTACGTGGCTGTGTATGTTGATGTCTAATCAAGATACTTTCAATATCGATTCTTCGATCTGTTAACATAGGAGGTTTTTTTGAAAATAATTGATATAGGAAACAAAATCTGTAAATAGTGCAATGCCTTATAATAAGGAAATGTTTACTTTCACAGACTGGAGTACTGTTATTAGGTAAGAAAAAACTATCTGTAAAGATGTTAAGTTTAATATATTATACTCACTAATCGGTCTCTCACTTCCAGGATAGATAACTCCCTTATTATTCAAACTCACATTAAAAAGTAATGAGAAGTAATTCATACTTGAGAGTTTTTCAAACGCCTTAAAACAATTTGCTTGAACTGACTTTTAGTTTCGTTGAACTCAACTTTCAATTTAGATCGATGGTTGTACCTCTTTTTTATGTTTTGAAAAATTTAATTGACTTAAAGAAAATACCTAGTTGACTCTTTAATATCTCTCTACGTTTTTTCTTCATATTTCCTCTCATCAAACACGTCAGACATATGACTGAGGGTAATTTGAAAGCTCTCTCCATTCCCTTTCTGCATTTGCATTTTTTAGAGTGATATATTCTCCCATATTTACCAGGCCATATGAGATACATGCATGAATTAGAAGGATAAAAAGCAAAGTAAAAATTAACTTTTTACTCGCAGAGAGGGAGAAACAGACCCCTCAATATTACCCCAAACACCGGCTCTTTTTTATAGCCAGAAGCGATCAACAAGCGGGATGGCAGGCGATTCAAACCACTCAACCTCGAGGACCCCCTGCATTGCTGATGAGAGGGGAAATAAAGCCTGCGAGAGCTTGGGGTTAGAGTCGTTTTGCACTTCACTAGCTGCGTGTGAGTTATAAAAAGGGCAAAGGTTCGAGTGCGACTGCTGTAATTGCTCCCCAGTAGCACACCTCATACAAAATACGTCAAGTTTACGTAACTGCTTCTAGAAGTAAACGAAATTTGGCCATACATGACAAAAATTGAATGTATTTTGAACGTGTGTGGGGGTTATAGATTTCGGGATTATCCTAAACTTTAACCATCTGGAAAATGTGAAGCTAAGAGCGGGTTTACATGCAGCTGACGCGACTGGTCAAAACTTCCCTACACTGTAAAAAAATTCTTCTTCAATAAACGGAAATTTCCCGGCAGCACAGCTGCCGGATTATTTTCATCATTTGAGAAGGTATCCGTATTTTCTTTTTCCGTCATTTGAGGGAATGTCCGTTTTGTATTTTTCTGTCAAAGGAGGGAAACCTTCCGTTATTTTAGAGAACGTTCGTTTAATATCTTTTCGTCATTGGAGTGGAACTTTCCGTTATTTTAGGGATTGTTCGTTTTATATTTCTGATATATAATTTTCCTGATTATAATTTTGAAAAAAAAATGACAAACAATCCGTAAAATCCAAATAGACGATTCTTTTAAATAATTTACACTACCGATCACAGTAATACAAGTCTAATCAAAAGTAACAAGTTATCACAACTATTTAGATCACATTTTTGCGATCTAATAAGACTAGTTAGGTATGCAATATTTTAAGACTTCAGCTACGTAGTGAAGAAAGTGATCGTACGATGTTTAAATATCTGTTTAAAAATAGTATATCAGAGTATTTCTATTTTAAAGCATGGTAACGTTTGCTACCAATAATACAAAAAATAAAAACAATATATTTTTGCTATTGGAAACTTCACGATGAAAATTCCGTTTTGTAGTTTACGGAATTAATCCATGAAAAATTCACGGAAAATAATACGTTAAAAGACGTTATTTTTTTACAGTGTATATATTCCTTATAAATGATGACGTAACTACTATGTCATAGTGCTAGAAACCAATGGTATACCAGAATAGCAATATGAAATTTTCGGCTATGTTCCTTATGACGTCCCGTTCGCATGGCTCGAATGCTGCATGTAAACCCACCTTTATGCGTTAAATTCGCTGCTTATCAATTTATTCCATGTTAACATAAACTATGGTGTCATGGATTACCTTAACATTCGTTTTAAAAACACATTGATATGTTCTTAAACTTTAGTTGTTTTATAATCTCAGGAATTTAATAAGATATTTTCAATTCGGAATTCTGAGATAATCTATTGCACACTAAGTAGATTGATAGTAGTAATTCACTACTTATTATTGGGGAGGAAAAGTTATATTTTCTTTCTAAGGACATCATTTGTCCCGTTTAGGTAGGGTGACAAAAAATTATTAGTTTAGTTATAAATTATTCTGTATTTAATTTTTTAAACGTTTAGTAATTTTCAGAATCTCATCAAAATAGAAATATTTTTAAAGGTAAGATCATTTTAAAATGGAGATCAACGATAACGTATGAATATAAGGGTTTGCTTAAATGCCACTAACCTCCTTAAAATTAAATTTGTGTGATTAAAAACACAAAAAAAAGTTCCATTGCTTATCAATCCTGATTAATACCAATCACATTCAACCTATTTATAAAATGTAAAAGAGTAAAAAATGCAACGAAAGATGAATAACTTTAAAAACTTTTTCAAATTAAATCGAAATTACTCTAAGTATTCTGGGTAAAAGTTATAAAACGGTATGTAACAAAAATGTTTCAAAATATAAAAAGGTGCTTTGCTACATTACAATTTATTATTACGAACTAGAGAATTATCTAAGAAAATTTTACTACGAGCACCATATTAAGAGCATTAGATTATTAGATTTAGTTGTATAGCCAAAGAAATATTTTCTTCCCGTAAAAGTAAATCATCCATCGGCAATGGACCTCAAATTTCCGGGATACTTACCGAAAAAAACTCGTCCACGATATTCCATTTATCATAGCGAAGCCCGGATCTAAGCATTAATGATCTGGCTCCAGATCGAAACTGAAGAGGTGGTCACACCCCAACTAAGCCCATCAAGAAGGACCCATCAATGCTGCCCTGTGACGTAACATAAAAGGGAAAAATCTCTTCCATCGTATATGGAGAACTAGAGAAAAAAGATCAAACCAACAAGTCTAAAAAAAAGCTGGAAAAGAGAAAATATTTTACTCATAAACAGCTTTAAAATATTCATTAAAATTCATTTAAAACTTTTCATTTCCATTCTTTATATTTATTAAATAATTCATTAAAGGCGATCAATATATAATGTAATAATTTCTTTCTTCCTCATTAACTTATAAACTTCACTTCATGAAATATGAAACTTTGAGATCACGTAATTGCTTATTAATTCTCTTAAAAATTTTTTCTCTAGAACACGAGTGAAATAATAATTTGTCACTTGAAACTTTAATTAGCAGCAGTGGCTGTTGGCTATAGGAAACCACCAGGGCTTTGATTATAAAATATTTTCATTTCGTCATTACCTAGAATCTTTTGGTTGTTTTGATTCTTAAAGAAACTGGGAAGACGTTTATGCACGACTCTAAACAGTTGTTAAAAATTAAAAAAAACATTTGAATACACTGGTGATAAGAAACAAGACAAAAGCTGTTTAGAAAATTTTGGAAGTATTTTATTTGAAGCCCATTGCTGAAACAGGAAAAAACTTTTTACTTGTTTGGCATGGTATAGCCTAAGCTTTCATCAAAAGGAATGGGTGAAATGTTTTTGTACCATGAATGAAATCCTTATTTAGAACTAAACTAATAAAAGTATATAGGGTAGAGAGCTGTACCTAAAGAAGGTTGTACCTTCAGCCACCGCTTTTTAAAATTCAGGAAAAAATGGAAATTCGAATTTGTGGTTGAATTTGAATGTAAACAGATGCTATCTAGTTGCTAACGTGAAATTATCTCTTTAAAATAATATTTAAATTTAGGGTGAACCGACCAGTAGTTGACCACCTACCAGTAGTTGACCAATTGAGCATAATTTTGAAAAAAACAAGAACTGTTGTGTGTTTATTTCGAATCTGTTGCGTTGAAAACATAGCTGACATTTTATTAAAAGCTCATGCATAGTGTAAAGTTCTAGTATTGTTCTTAAAAGACACAATAAATAGTTAAAAAAAAGTTATCAACAAAGCTTCAAAGCATGCGCTCTCACTACTAGCAATAATGGTATGGAGTATTTAGTTCAATCTCAAATCATCCAGCTAGTTTTTATTCCAATATTTTATTGATTGATGTATTTAGGTCCTATATGTTTAGTTGAATTAAATAAAACTATCATTATTTGTATATTAACCATTTAATATGATATTTGAGGGGTGGTCAACCACTGGCTGTCTAGAATAGAAAAAGTGCTAGTATTTGACCAAAGTGGTCAACTACTGGATTTTATTTGCTTTTAAGATTTCTTTTTAAACTAAGAGCGATCTTAAAGATTTTTACCTGCAGTACAATTTTTGCTTAGATTTACTGTAAAAAAAGTTACATTTCCAGTAATTAACCAGTATTGTTAATAGGGACTCTTTATTCAATATACCTCTTTCATTGGTTCTTCAAATTTCCAACACCTGCGCTTTTAAAATATGTCGCTCCTCTCGCTAAGCCCTAAAATACGTACCTACGGGTAGTTGGTTGGTTGGTTGTCAGACATATACGCATTTTTAGTTTTTTAGATAGCCTTCTGTAGTAAACGGTGGAATCGAACGGTTCGCGGTGCAAGCGCTCGCTAGGTGGCCTAGGTGGCAAATCGTGCTGGTTTACAGTCTGGTTTTAAAAGGTTAAACAATAAAAAAATTGTTCTACTTCTTGCTTAAAATATATAAGATTTTGCAATACAACTTAAAAAGCATTATAATTACTAATAAAGTAGATATATTTTTTCCAACAAAATATATTTTAAATTGACAGTGATTTAATATTAATAAAGTATGAGAATTAATCAATAGGATCAATTTTCCGTGTTCTCTTCCAGAGTTTAATTTATTGATTGCTGATTGAATAAAGCTTTTAAGAATTTTCTAAGACGTATTCAACAAATGGAAGAAATTTTAGTAGGATTGGAACAGTTGGTTTTCAGATCATAGGATTTTCTGCCAAAAGACACGGGTGTTAATAAGAATGGAATATTAAGTTCAAAATTTTTATACCATTCAATAAAACAATTGATTTTTTCGCTTAAAACTGTCAAGAAAAACTATAAACTTAAAAATTTACTAAAATTTGCCAATTCTTAATTTTTGTGAGAGAATTTTATAATCATCAGATTGAATGAAAGTTTGTGTAAGTGTTTCTGAAACGTTTTCTTCAAACGTCTCCGTTGCGTATTTTTTTCAGCCAACTTACCCTTAGCCCTGTTTTAAAGAAGTGGGACTCGAATAAATAGCTCTTTTGCAAATGATAGGTTGCGTTGTGGATCAGTTGGTTGATTTGTGCTTGAGCTGTATATTTGATTTTTATTCTGGAAATGGTGAATATGGCAATGGTCAATTACTGGAATAATGGTGTTCAAATACTGGATGTAGGTGGTCAACTACTGGCAAAATCTCAATTAATTGCTTTTAAAATAAATAAAAAAAATTCTATAAAAATGAAAGGAAAAATGATTATTAGTTATTATTCCTCATACTTTCATTGATATTAAACCAGTGTCAATTTTTTTAGAAAAATTTTTTTCTAAGAAAGAAAAATAAAACTTGGAGGAATTTCCACTAACTGGTCAATTACTGGTCGATTCACCCTAATATAAGGTAAATGTGGGTATAGTGGACACTGCACCAATAGTGGCCACATAGCTAATTAATTTTAAATAGAATTAGTTAGAAGCATCAAACAGCGTCAAAATTCATAGGCATAGTAGATTATACAATCAGGTAAGCTGGTAAATTACCACCGATACCACAGATTAGCATGGGAAGGATATTTAAATATTTGAAAATAACAACATCGTCCGAGTGACTGAAAGTTGATTTGGCTTATTGAATCGCGTAAGGAAACGGGTATGTCGGAACTGATTTTTTTGTACTTATTACCGTTTGATTGACTTTTAAATTTATATTAAGATAAAGATAAGTGTATAAAATGATAATGAATAAATTTTTTCTGAAAATTTTGACTGAACGAGGATTTATGGGGGTGGCCACTTTACCAACACATAATCTCTGATTTTCCAATAGTGGTCATTGCAATGGCTTCTAATAGAACCATAACTAAATTTAATTTGAATCCGTTTTTCTTCATAAACTGTTGAACGTGCTTTAAAATGAATGTTGTTTTAATTTGGTTTCATTCTGACTTCGGGAACAAAGGTTTCAAAAACATTGAATTACATTCTAAATTCCTCTCAAATCAGCTACAGCGTAGGCTTTGGGCTGAAAACTATCAAGTCCTTTTTTTAAATAAAGTTAATTTGATTGTATCTAAAATACTTTTCGTTGGGAAGGAAGATTTAATTAGAACTAAACCACTATACCAAAAAGCCCTTAATTTCATGCTTAAACCCCTAATATAAGTAGAAAAAGAGAGGTGTCCACTATAGATGCAAGAGGTGTCCACCATAGAAACAACAGCTACATCTACAGGGTGTTTCAAAATTGCGTTGCACGGCTTTTATTCGGAACCAGCGACTCCTAGGGTCATGGAAGTAAGGTCTACCCCTAGGTAAGGGAACCTGGAGAATCCATTGAGATGACTTACAGCGCCCCTAGTGGCGAAATTAAAAAGTTAAAAAATTAATTTAAAAACTAAAGGAGGTAGAGCAAAAACCCCAATGAGAGTATTATTACCAACGTCAAGAAAAACTCACTGAAAAATATTTGATCAAAATATCTTGAATATTCGCGGAGATATTAGCATGTGAAAATAGCACTTTTTCAAGGGTCGAAAAGTAAAAAGTTCGCGTATTTGCAAATTTTTTGATTTTCTGATTAAATTTTGTGTTCTTTCAACTAAAAAAACACAAAACTACACAATAACACTGAAAAATTGGCAAATATGCGAACTTTTTACTTTTTGACCCCTGAAAAAGTGCTATTTTCACATGCTAATATCTCCGCGAATATTCAAGATATTTTGATCAAATTTTTTTCAGTGAGTTCTTCTTGACGTTGGCAACAATACTCTCACTGGGGTTTTTGCTCTATCTCCTTTAGTTTTTAAATTAATTTTTTTAACTTTTTAATTTCGCCACTAGGGGCGCTGTAAGTCATCTCAATGGATTTTCCAGGGTCACTTACCTAGGGGTAGACCTTACTTCCATGACCCTAGGAGGCGCTGGTTCCAAATAAAAGCCGTGCAACGCAATTTTGAAACACCCTGTATGTGGCCACTATAGATGCAATTTGGAGTACTTTTTTAAAAATTAATTAAAAATACTTTATCCAATCTAATTAAAATTTTTAATGGTAAAATCGAAAGAAGACGATCCAATTAACCTAAAAATAGGATGATAACCGTTTCCAAGCAAATGGGTTGGTATTTATTAAGAATTTAAGCAAAAATTTTCCTTAAAGTGTCCACTATACCCACATTTACCTTAATAAATTTACTGTTTTTAGGTGCTCAAAGTTTTTTTAGTGCACCACTACATTAATATTTTTCTTCCCCTTTAATTATATGATAAAATGGGGTATATGGGGTGAATCCCCGAGATTTAGACTTTTTATTTTTGATATTAGAAATCGTCAGATCTCAATTCTTTTATTTTTTTATAGAATTTTGAATGCAAAAACACCTGATGTTGTACCTACGGACACGTTCTTGTGGGTGTCTGTAGCTAATCGGCGTTTTCGAATCAGGTTTCATTCAAGTGAATACATTTTCATGCATATTAAATTAATTCTGAATAGTTATCTATTTGTCGGCGATTATTTTCAAGTGATTTTTTGATGAAAAATCAAATACTTTGTGATCTAAACTACTTTTTAAAATTTTTGATTCTACTTTGCATTTTATGTAAAATATGGTGTAAAATCTATAGCACCCTATCGCATTTAAGTATGATGATTACAAAAAACTTAAAATTTCCACCGAAGAAGATTTGCGAAAGTTATTACCACCAAATGCTTGCACAACAAAGTGTCGATTGAATTGTTTTTTTTGGATCAGTGAAGTGATCAGATCAATAAGCATGAAATCAATCATGCTTATTGATCTGTCTATTACCTCAAATTTCGATCAAAAATCAAGACTTTTATCAATCAACTTAGTTTTAATGATCATTTACGATCTAAAACTACATTACTTTTAAAAATCTATTTCCAGTTTTAAAAATGCTTGAAATAATTTATTAAAAGGTAATTCACCAATAAAAATGTTCATTTTACGCTTTTTTCAACTAAAACTTTCCTTTTTAAGGGTGTCCACAGGTACAACTGGGTCTGTCCATAGGGAGAGCACGTTGTTGTAGTCGGCTGCAAAAAAATCGAAACAGAGACGATTGTGAGTGATTGGTAGGGGTTAGAAGGATACTGTAAACGCCAATTTTCATGATTTAATGTCCTCTTTGAAACAAGCTATAATTTAAGTCCTTAAGGGGCCGTCTACATATTAAAAGAAGCACCAACTTTCGTTTTTCCTATGGGTGACATCAAAGATTATTCCCAATTCTGAAAGAGCACCCCCTAAAACCCCCCAAAACCAAGTTTCGTGTTGATTGGCCCACAAACAAAGGCAGGAGGGGGGTTTGAAGTTCGTCGAATTTATGTTGAAATTTCGTTTTGATCCTTGCAACCATTAACCCCGCGCACACTGTAGGAAATTTCATTAGAAAAATTCCTAGGAAAGTTAAAGCAGATTTGGCTATTTATCTATATTTTGGCACAATTACTACAAAAGTTAAAACAGATTTGGCTATTTATGTATATTTTGGCGTAATTTTGTCTTCCAATTAGAATACCCTAAAGTAGTAGCCTAGTTGGTGTAACAAGCTCGTGATCACTAGGTTGCAGGTTCTATCATCGCAATTCCGCATGTCTCATTCTTCAAGGTTAACCCATAGGGATACAGGCAAATACAAAAATGAATAGATGTTGAATACTTTTTCAAATATAAATCTTTTGAAACAAATTTTTACAATTTATATTGCTGTTTACGAAAATAATAATTAATTGAGAGTTATTATTTACAAATAACAATTCTTTCAATTTGCTAATACGTATAGGAATAAAAATAATTTCAGAATTTTTTTTAATATTAATTATAATGATTCTACAGTCGTATTTTTAATAATTAATTGGGAATTACGTTTCATTAGATTGGATATAGAGTTTTAATAATATTTAAGGTAAAACGTTGTGCTTGATGAATAAAATACCAATATATAAGTATTAAATCTGTTGACAAGTCAAACATTAAACTTCAAAGTTTGATGATTTAATATTAATTAACTCAAATCATACTGACGATTTGACGCTTCTTGATATTTTAAATAATTTGGGGTTTAAGGAAGGGAAAAAATTCATCATCGTGTGGTCATTGATAAATTTTCAAAAAATATATTTTATTCTTTTTTAAAATTTTTAATAATTTCCATAAAGAAAAGACCAAGAACAAGTCTTTATAAATCATGGGTGAGGTTTTTTTTTTGGGGGGGGAGGGGAATTGAAAACATTTTTTACTGCCAAAAATTTGGGAAAAAATTGGAAGGGGTATTAGAGTTTTATTTTAGAGAGGAGGAATAGGATAATTTTTTTTGTTTTTTTCTGAGGTGAAAGAAAAAGAACATTTGATATTTGTAATGTTGCACGATTGTGTTATAGAGACGGAAGGGGTAAAATAGTTATAGAGGGCTAAAGTGGATACAGGGACTTAAACAATTTGTTTTTAAATTTTCAAACACAAACTGCTGAAGTTCCTATTTCCATTTAAACTCATCCACTGCAATCAAACAGTTTCAAAATATTCTAAATTAGTTTCTAAACCAGATGCCAGTCAGAATTTAGGACCCATCTATCTTTGATAACACATGCAGGTGGATCTGCTGTGCTCCATATTCCAGGCTGTAAAAATTTATTCACTATTACTTATTAGAAAGAATATTAAATTTAAAGTGGTTACTAAATTTTTATAGCAGTGTTAGTATTTTCTTTTGTAGTCACCACTATTTTATTTATTATTAGTTAATTATGTGAGTCTACCTTCATTCCGAGCATTAACCGCACCGGCTGCGAAGAGTATTTCTTAAATGCTTCCTCCTATAACTCTGAAAACCACTATGGGGTAAGCGGCTGGTGCAACCCTTGGATAATCCTGTTATATGTAAAAATGGGGTGGTAGTCCAAGGGGAGGGCAATATACAGGGTGTCCCACGAGAAGTGGCCCAACCCCCTTAACTTTTGAACCCCTACAGATATAGTCATGAAAGTGGTGTGTAGGTATATTAAAATGATCATGCTCTATCCGATGAGATAACTTTCAACGCCCTCTAGCGGAAAATTTAGGAGTTATAATTTTTATTTTAAAAACTATGTGAGGTATGTGAAAAAAGTCAATGACTAAGTTGTAGAGAAGCATCGATTTAGTAGGAAAAGACACCTTAAGCAGAAAAATATCTTGAATAAAACCCCTTAAACGCACGCTCAATTAGATTGAATTTACGTAGATTTTACGTTTTAAAACGCTCCTCACGAGGCAAAAATGAGAAATTTTCAATTTAATGAACTAATAATACTTTTAGTCATTTACTTAAGTCCTAAAAATAAAAATTTCTCATTTTCGCCTTGTGAGGAGCGTTTTAAGAAGTAAAATCTACGCAATTTCAACCTAATTGAGGGTGCGTTTAAGGGGTTTTATTCAGGATATTTTTCTGCTTAAGGTGTCTTTTCCTACTGAATCGATGCTGCTCTACAACTTAGTCATTGACTTTTTTCACATACCTCACATAGTTTTCAAAATAAAAATTATAACTCCTAAAGTTTCTGCTAGAGGGCGTTGAAACTTATCTCATTGGATAGAGCATGGTCACTTTACTATACCTAGACCCCACTTTCATGACTATATCTGTAGCGGTTCAAAAGTTAAAGGGGTTGGGCCACTTCTCGTGGGACACCCTGTATGTGAAAGCTGTGTGATACCGAATTATGTTTACTTAATTTATATCTTGATTTCATTTAATATTAAAGATAAACCAAAACGTTGAATTCCTTTTAGAAAATGCATGTAAGATGAGACCGTCATTATTGAGTGGAGTGACTTTTCTTAAAATTAGATTTATATTTAAAACAAAATTCCTTTTGTGAAATCTATGTAACGAACGAATTTGTATAGTATACTCTTTTTTTGTTTTGAAATTTTATTCATATAATTCAAAAATATTTCAAATTTAATGCAAGTGAAATTTTTAGACGAATATTGTAAAGTATTGTTTCCTAATCTCTTCATCTAAAAAAATTGTAATTGTATGTAAAGTTATTTAATTTCTTAAATTACTTTACAAAGGTAACTAAATTTTTAATTAAAAATATATCAAAATTAAAAAATACATATTACATGCTCACAAAAAATCGGTTGATTTTGTCTTTTACTGAAATGAATATTGTAAAAATATAAAAACATTTTTAGTAGATTAAATTAAAGGCATCTTCAAACTTATACAAGCAAATAAAGCTCAAGCTAAGTGTGCGATTCGAACTTGATGCTATATCTCAGCGAACAGGCACACTAACCGTTATGCCACACGGTTACATTCAGCAATGTTTTAATAATAAATGTGTCTAACAATTTTTATGGTTACCGTAAGGTTACCGTAATTTTCATAAGCTGTATGTCTTTGGCCGTAAGAGATTGGCGCTAATTTTTCTAATTGAAATTTCCTACAGTGTGCGCGGGGTTAACGGTTGTAAGGATCAAAATCTATGAAAAACGAGATTTCAACGTAAATTCAACGAACTTCAACCCCCCACTCCTGGCTTTGTTTGTGGGCCAAACAACACGAAACTTGGTTTTGGGGGGTTTTAGGGGGTGTTCTTTAAGAATCGGGAATAATCTTTGATGTCACCCATAGGAAAAACGAAAGTTGGTGCTTCTTTTAATATGTAGACGGCCCCTTAAGGACTTAAATTATAGCTTGTTTCAAAGAGGACATTAAATCATGAAAATTGGCGTTTACAGTATTCTTCTAACCCTAACCAATCACTCACAATCGTCTCTGTTTCGATTTTTTTGCAGCCGACTGTACCTATGGACACAAATTTCGTCAAGTTATTAAAATGAATTAAAAATCCAATTTTGAAGATTTTGCTAATAAAAATATTACCTTCTTTGCTAAGGTTAGGACTATGGGTTGGGCCCTTTAAATGGTAAAAATGTGATTTTACCCGTCTTAGAAAAATCCAAACGTGATTTTTGTCCAAAGGTACAACACTCTCCCCTATGAATCCCTTTTTACTGTTATTTGAATTCGTGTATGATGATAAATATCTTTAAAATTATTTCACCAACTTCCATTCCTTAAAAATATCATAAAGAAATAAATTATTACATGTATTATTTTTCCAATCCCACATTTGATGTTTGTACACTGGTTTTAAATAATATTTTACGATTACTTTTATGACTATGCCCTTTTATAACTACTTTTAATATGCTTCCCGATAATTATACCATGAGTTTCAATAATTGACACATCCATAACATTTTACGGGCTCTCAGAAATCCACAATAGGATCCACCGCATGCAAGAGAAAGCAGCTAGGCCTTCCAAAGATGAGGTCACGGAACGCCCGGTAACAAAGGCCTTGCGCCTCTTGCCTCGATTATTACGCCCTGCCCGATCATCACTCCTACATGATATTTAAATGGCTATTTTTCTTGTACAGTTGACAGGTTACTCCAGCAGGATTGACTCCGGCTAGTCACGAAAAGCCCATGCTGCACATGACAAGTGACGCTAATCTCTGCTCCCCACTGCACCATAGTCCCCCCTGGAGTATTTTCTCCCCGTGTTTAATCATATTTTTAAACGCGACTCTTTAAAGCAGTGTTGTCTTTATTTGAAAGGGTGTCTAAAATGGAAGGATCTTTCGCGGTCTGATTAAAATCGTGAGCTAAAATTAAACTTTAACCCTTCATATAATACAGGGTGCTCCTTCGAAAACCCATTTCATTGCTTTTATTAAGAAACAACATCTCTTAGGATCATGGAAGAAAGATGTAGTACCTATAATAAAGCGACCCTATTAAATCCATTGATTTCAAATAATTTAAAGACTAAAGGAGTTAGAACAAAAATTTCAAAAAAAAAGAAATTGTTTGCAATATGATAACAAACGTCCAGAGATAGGTAGTTCGAAAATTTGCAAGTATTATCTTATAATTTTGTGTTTTTTAGTAAAGAAAGATTAATTTTAATTGAAAAATCAAAGAACCGTATTGATTCAATCCAAAACAAATAACTTCTGAAATGCCATAATCAACCAATGCATATTTACATTCTTTTGTGGGTCATTAGGCCATATTTCGTATTTGAATACATATTTCCATCGGTAATGGGTCAAAGAAATCCTAGCTCCAGTAAACCCAATCCAAATTATCATCATATATACTGATTACGAGATATATCACATATTGTAACCTTGTCTACATCAACGAGCCCCAGCGAACGAAAATAGAGCTCATCGCGCTAATAGGTGACGCCCTGATTCGAAATTTTATACTTGGGTGGGTTTTTTCAGCTTTTCCCTCGCCCCACTAAGGCCAGATGGTAAAGGGTCGACACAGCAGCCAAGCTAGCTGGAGCGAATACCACCAGTTAGGGTGGGGGGAGGCGAGTGGCTTTGAACGCATGATTAAATTCACAAATGTCTGCTGGGTTATGAATCCCTGAGGTCCTCATGAGGCTTTTTTCATGATAGTTATAAAAACTGTGGTTTGATCATTTAGCGCAGGAGTAGGCAAATAGCGACCCGCCGAGAGATTTTGATGGCTCACCAAGACATCAGTCAGAATGAGGCAAAAGTTTTAAAACACATTTTTTGAATACTAAAATGCAAAACTTTTTGACCCCCGACCCACCGTTCGCCTTAGGACTCAGTAAGGTAAATGTGGGTATAGTGGACACTTTAAGGAAAATTTTTACTTAAATTCTTAATAAATACCAATCAATTTGCTTCGAAACGGTTATCATCCTATTTTTAGGTTAATTGGATCTTCTTCTTTCGATTTTACTATTAAAAACTTTAATTAGATTGGGCAAAGTATTTTTAATTAATTTTTTAAAAGTACTCCAAATTGCATCTATAGTGGCCACATAGATGAAGCTGTTGCTTCTATGGTGGACACCTCTTGCATCAATAGTGGACACCTGTCTTTTTCTGCCTATATGAGGGGTTTATGAATGAAATTGAGGGGGTTTTCTTGGTAAAGTCGTTTATTTCTAATTAAATCTTCCTTCCCAACGAAATGTATTTTAGATTCAATCAAATTAGCATTATTTAAAAAAAATTGATAGTTTTCGGCCCAAAGTCTACGCTGTAGCTGATTTGAGAGGAATTTAGCATGTAATTCAATGTTTTAGAAACATTGGTTCCCGAAGCCAGTGCGGTGAGGACTCGAACCCCTCACCTTGGACTCTCCACCTTAGGCGAATAATCGTGTGCCCAGCTCTCTGCAGCTTGTGCTGAGGAGATCGGAACTGAACGGAAGTGCTGAGTCCTTGTAACTTATAAATATTACTGTTCATTTTGTTGTTTACTACTTTTTACTAGATGTTTCAATTTATTTCGCCTGCGAGCGATTTTAGCCTTTTTACTAATTCTTAATAAAGTTATTTTTAAGTAAAGAATCGAGCTTCTTTAGTGGTGACCCCAGAGACGTGTGTCAACCCACGTCCGGAGATTGTTGATTTCGTGCCTGATAAATACTGGATATCTCCCATTTATCTTCCGATATTTGGACTTCGTTTGGATATGACGCTCGAAGAGTCGACAGCCCAACCTCGGCCCCAGGAACCTGTGATGAACCCGCCTGACGCTCAAGTGCATCACGTGGCTCTTAAGCTTCCCCCCTTTTGGGACAAACAACCACATCTTTGGTTCGCCAATATCGAGGCTCAATTTAAGGTTTCGGGTATAACCCAGGATAATACAAAATTCTACCACGTTATTTCTGTTCTGAATTCTGAGATTTTGAGCTATGTTAGTGATATAGTTTTGAACCCACCAGCTTTCAAAAAGTACCAGACTTTAAAAACTAGATTAATTTCTAATTTTTCAGATTCCGATCAACGTAGAATTAAAGCCCTTATTTCGGAATTAGAGCTTGGAGACGACAAGCCCTCGCACTTGCTTCGTAAGATGCGACAGATGTCTGGAAACCTTGGGGAGGAATTTTTAAAAAATCTTTGGCTTCAGCGCCTACCTTCCCAGGTTCAAGCTATCCTTGCTGCGTCAGACGACAGCTTGGAAATATTAGCCCGGAAGGCCGATAACATCCACGATACAACCGGTTCTAGAGTGGACGAGGTACTTTCCTACAGGACGCCCCAAACGGAGATAGCGGAGTTAAAAGCTCAGGTAGCTGAGCTAAACGAAAAGCTAGAACGTTTTTCCTTAAGAGATCGGGATCAACAAAGTAGTCAGAGGCGCAGGTCTTTTTCCCGACGGCGTCCACGCACTAGATCGCCCACCCCGGAATGTTGGTACCACAGGAAATTTGGAGCTAGGGCTAAGAAGTGTTTTTCCCCCTGTCGACATAAGGCAAGTCAACCCCAGGAAAACTAAATTCGAAGTCGCGTTTCCTGGCGCAATGTGACTTCAGGCCAGATAACAGAAGTCGCCTTTTTGTTTCGGACCCCCAAACAAAACTAACATATTTAATTGATAGTGGCAGTGACGTCTGTGTAGTTCCAGCTCATAAGTTCCCCAAAGGGAGGTCTGATATAACTTTGTATTCAGCGAACGGTTCAACCATAAAGACGTATGGAGTAAAAGTTTTGAATTTAAGTTTAAATTTGAGACGCAAGTTTCAGTGGCCGTTTATTTTGGCTGACATTAAAAAACCTATAATCGGTGCTGATTTTTTGCGCCATTTTGGGTTATTGATTGATCTTAAAGATGGCTGCCTAAAAGATCCTTTTACTAATTTAACTACGCATGGTAAGAAGTTAAATGATAATACCCCCAGGTTACTTTGATCTCTAGTAATTCCTCTTACAGTGATCTTTTGAATAAATATAATGAGGTTATCCGACCTTTACCCAGGGTAAAAGACGTTAAACATAACACTGTCCATAGAATCATCACTCGTGGCCAACCAGTGTTTGCACGTCCTCGACGCTTACACCCCGCTAAATTAGCTGTGGCGAAGAAGGAATTTGAATACATGTTGGAACAGGGAATTTGCAGGCCAAGCAGTTCAAATTGGTCAAGTCCCCTTCATATGGTCCCTAAGGACGACGGAAAAGATTTTCGGCCAACAGGGGATTATCGAGCCCTAAATAGAATTACTGTTCCAGACAGGTACCCATTGCCCCACCTGCAAGACTTTTCTAGCTTATTGCACGAGTCTGTCATATTCTCAAAAATAGATTTGGTGAGGGCCTATCACCAGATCCCTGTCCACCCAGAGGATATCCCGAAAACCGCTTTAACCACTCCTTTCGGCCTTTTTGAGTTTGTGTGCATGCCGTTTGGTTTGTCCAACGCTGCCCAGACTTTTCAAAGATTTATTAACGAGGTTTTACAGGGTTTAGACTTTGTTTTTGTCTATTTAGATGATATCCTCATAGCAAGTCGTTCCCAAGAAGATCACAGGAGTCACTTGGAGTGCATTTTAAAACGTCTTGTGGACTACGGTATCCGGATTAATTTAAAAAAATGTATTCTAGGAGTGCCGGAACTACCCTTTTTGGGTTACTTGGTGAACCGGCACGGTATTAGGCCCCTACCCAAGCGAGTTGAACCTATTCTAAATTTCAAATTGCCCAAAACAATTAAAGAGCTTCAGCGTTTTCTTGGCTTGCTAAATTACTACCGTAGGAATGTTAAAAATGCTGCTCAAAACCAAGCTCCTTTAAATGACATGCTTAAAGGTAAAACAAAAAAAAGGAATAACTCTCTTGAATGGACGGAGATTCAAAAGTCGGCTTTTGAGGCTTGTAAAAAGCAGCTCGCTGATGCTACCATTTTGGCCCACCCCGACCCAGAAGCTCACTTTGCCCTTTTCACCGATGCTAGCAATACAGCAGTCGGTGCTTCTCTTAGCCAATGCAAAGCCAGTAGTAAAGGGGGCAGTGTTGAGCCTTTGGCATTTTTTTCTGCAAAATTATCGCCAGCTCAGCAGAAGTGGTCCGCCTTTGACCGTGAGCTGTACGCAATTTACGCCTCTATTAAACATTTTAAACATATGCTCGAGGGACGGCAGTTCACAGTCTTTACAGACCACCGTCCATTGACTTATGCTTTTCTTCAAAAAGCGGACAAATGTTCCCCCAGACAGCTGCGTCATTTAGACTTTATAGGCCAATACAGTACAGACATTCAGTTTATCAGTGGTTCAGACAACATTCCCGCGGATATAATGTCTAGAATAGAGGCTATAGAAATTCCGCAAACATTAGATTACACTGCAATAGCACGGGCACAGGATGAAGACCCAGAAATTAAAGACCTGATAAACTCAGACTCAACCTTAAAGTTCCAAAAGATGACTTTACCCGGAGTTAGTGTGGAAATATTGTGCGAAACATCCACCCAGAACATACGCCCGTATCTTCCCTTGGAATTTCGTAAGACAGCATTTTCTACCCTTCACAATCTCGCCCACTCGGGTGTTAAGGCTACGGTGAAATTGGTGACTTCGCGTTTCATTTGGCCTAACATGAGGAAACAGATTACTCTGTGGACCCGAGCTTGTGTTCCTTGCCAACGCTCAAAAATTCACCGCCATACCAGCAGTCCGGTGGGAGACATAAAAGTCCCTGACGGTAGATTTGAGCACGTGCATATAGATATCGTGGGGCCCCTTCCACCATCAAATGGTTTTACATATTGCGTAACCATGATAGACCGCAATACGCGATGGGTGGAGGCTTGTCCCGTGTCTGATATTTCTGCCAAAACAGTCGCTAGGTCCTTTTACGACAACTGGATTGCCCGTTTCGGTGTCCCCAGGATGGTCACAACGGACCAGGGTAGACAATTTGAGTCAAATCTGTTTTCGTCCCTAACAAAATTTCTTGGTATAAAACATATTCATACAACGGCTTATCATCCCGCGTCTAACGGTTTGGTCGAGAACTGGCATAGGACAATGAAAGCCTCCCTAAAAGCCCACTTAACTGACCGCTGGACTGAGGTCTTATCAACAGTGCTTTTGGGACTGCGTTCAACTTTCCGTGAGACAATAAGGGCTACAACTGCAGAACTGGTTTACGGCACAGCTTTGCGCTTGCCGGGAGAATTTCTATCGCCTTCTCCGACTGATTTTCAGGCAGCAGAGTTCGTGCAGCAGCTGAAGGAGTCCATGGGGAGATTGAACCCTGTTCCAACTACCAACCACGATACCAAACGACGTCCTTTTATTTCGGCCAACCTCCAGAAATGCGCCCAAGTTTTTGTCCGGCATGACGCTGTCCAACCTCCATTAAGGCCCCCCTATGATGGCCCTTTCCTGGTGCTGGAGCGAGGAGAGAAGGTTTTCAAACTCCAGGTTGGAAGCAAAGAGAAGTTCGTGTCCATTGATAGAATCAAGCCAGCATTTCTCCTCAACCCTGTACCAAATGAGGATTCCACATCTGAGGTCATCCACCAGCCTGCAAATACGGAAGGATCAGACGCCAGACGGACGCGTTATGGACGCCAAGTTCGTTTTCCAGTTCGCTTCCAGTCATAGCGTTAGCACTGGGAGGGGGTATTGCGGTGAGGACTCGAACCCCTCACCTTGGACTCTCCACCTTAGGCGAATAATCGTGTGCCCAGCTCTCTGCAGCTTGTGCTGAGGAGATCGGAACTGAACGGAAGTGCTGAGTCCTTGTAACTTATAAATATTACTGTTCATTTTGTTGTTTACTACTTTTTACTAGATGTTTCAATTTATTTCGCCTGCGAGCGATTTTAGCCTTTTTACTAATTCTTAATAAAGTTATTTTTAAGTAAAGAATCGAGCTTCTTTACCAGAATGAAACCAAATTTATTTAACACTCATTTTAAAGCACAGTCAACAGTTTATGAAGAAAAACTGATTCAAATTAAGCATTATTTATGTTTCTATTAGACGCCATTGCGGTGGCCACTATTGGAAAATCTAAGATTATGTGTTGGTAAAGTGGACACCCCCATAAATCCTCGTAAAGTCAGCATTTTCAAATAAATTTTATTCCGTATTATTTTATACACTCTTATTTATCTTGACATAAATTTAAAAGTCAATCAAGCGGTAATAAATACGAAAAAAACAGTTCCGACTTACTCGTTTCCTTACGCGATTCAATAAGCAAAATCAAATTTCAGTCACTCGGCCGATGTTATTTTCAAATATTTAAATATCCTTCCCATGCTGATCTGTGGTATCGGTGGTAATTTATCAGCTTACCTAAATGCACAATCTACTATGCCTATGAATTTTGACGCTGTTCGATGTCTCTAACTCGTTTTATTTAAAATTAATCAGCTATGTGGCCACTATTGGTACAGTGTCCACTATACCCACATTTACCTTATGTGAATTTCTTTAAACTTTTCTGTAGTAAAAAAATGGAAATTTCTGAATTTTATAAGTAGGTACACCCTGAAATTCCCACTTGCTAAACCAGTGGGGGATTCAACCCCGAGTGTCACCCAAGAGGTCTCAGTTATTAAAAATGAGTTGATGATACCATGATTATAAACTAACTGTGAATAATATTTAAAAACCTAAAAGTTTGGTCAATCTCTAGATTCTAAAATCTGGTAGTTAATGAAACCTAAGTATTTGAACGGATCCAGTAAAATATCAGTTTTGACAACCAGTACGACACAAATTTATCCCCAAAGGAACCCTGGAAATGCAAAATTCATTTCACTTTATTTCTTTCGTGATCTGATTTTTTTACCTTGCGATCATCTTTTCTCAAAACTTGTCCAATGTCCACATGGCAATATAATAATGCAATTGCTACCATAAATGTCAACATCATCTCCGGGTCTCCAGGATTTTCTTGAGTGATTGCTGTGGTCTGTCACGAATACCAGATATCACGAGAAGTCTGGACCAATCAAATATTTTCCAAATCTGTAAAAAGCAGGAACTTTATTGTTGTTGATCCACCCATTCTACAGTGGACTGCTCCACATAGATAGGTGATCGATTCTGGCCACTTTCTATCATGAGCAATGAGTCACTACCTGCATCTTGTGCCTAATGAAAAACGGAACCAATCCATTTGCGGGAGGGGGACAGGGCCCTCCGCAAGGCAGTTTCCGGCCAAACCTTCAGATAGAGGAGGAACTCTTCATAAATTACGTACTTGCGGACTTCTGTATTGTTCCTGCGTGACAAGCTACTATTTTTAAAGCTTTCATTCAATTGGATTGCTGCTACAACTTCACGAGAATTTCGTCTCAGAAAATGCACCGCTATCATTAGATTTGAGCAATTATATCACATACAGTCATTATGCTCTATAAAAATCCCGAAATGAATGGTCTTTAAATGTGTGAACAGGCCCCTTCATTCTGGTGAAATGTGTTCTAACCTCTACAAGAAGAAAGATAAATCCAATGTTGTCAAATATATTTTTGATTTTAAACCCCTTATTAAAATGAAGTATAAATAGCTTTTTGAATCTCTCATTAAAAGTGAGGTTATTACCTGTATTACACTACACCTGTGCTTTTAGGTTCAAGGGCATTCCTAATAAACCCAAGGGGATAAATCACAAAGGATCAAAGGTTTACTGAATTAGACCATCGGGAGAACTTCCCAACGGGGTATCACATAAAGGGGACCGTCCCCAAAGTTCCCCCAAATGGAAGTCCGCTCCCCTCTTGTAATTTCTATTTCGCATTTCGATTCTAGGAAAGTTCCCTCGTCTTTTAATACTGTAGGTGATATTCCCTACTTTTCAAGGATACACTCGACTTAACTCTAGTTAAGAAGTGAATTAGCGTCACATTGTCAGTTTTGATTCGGGTGATTATTGGCAGCCCCTCGTCGAGGAGGGATCCCCAGCCTCCCCCTAATTGAGACCCGAAATCAGATGACTAAGGCAGGTTTAAATATTAATGAATGAGGGGAACGAAATTAAAGGTGCATGGATGTGGGAGTAGGTAGGGTAAAACGTCGTTTATTTTGTTTTTAGTGGGTTTTTACGATGCTTTTATTAGCTCACTCGGTCTGAGAATCATGCAATCAACTTTTCATTGATTTCTGAGGTTTGCTAGCTCATAATTTTACTCCACAGAAGTGTCACTGAATCGGAAGTTTGAAAAAGGGAATAAGTCCAAAAACCAAATTTTGAGAAAGCGAAAAAAACTGAATAAGCAATGGAATTTTCATCGTTTAACCATCAAGTTTTTACTGGAAATTCAAGATTTCATTTAGAATACAGAACAATCATCGAAAAAATATAAAAGTTGATGGACTTATTCCCTTTTTAAACTTATGAAATTTCAGCTGGAAGAAAGTCTTAATCACCACTTAAATTAACAATTAAGATATATTTCTGCTTAGTTCACAGTTAACCTTTTAAACGCCGCAATTCAAATTTCGAATTAAAGGTTCTGATTTTTGGCTTAAATGGCTTGTTTCATCATTACTAAAACCATTCTAGTCATTTTTTGGCGGGAAAAAAATCCTAAATATGATTTTGAAGATGTTCCCAAATGGGAACATTGGCGTTTGGGGTGAAGTTTTTAGGGTGATTTCCAAAAGGCACATATTTTACAATTAATTCAAATAAAATTATTGAAATCGGTTTCTACTCAATAATTATTAACATTTTTATGATTGTGGACGGTTTTTTCATTTTTATTAACCATACTTGGACGATTGAGCAACATTTTATAGATTTTCATAAGAAAAAATTGGCATGTTTATTAGGTAAGCGAAGCTTTTCCGTAAATTTTTCTTGCACTATGGGTAATATTTTGGTGTAAAAATACATAAGAGTGTTCCCATGGTCTTTAAAGCTAAAAAGTTACGATTCTGTGAGAAAAACTAGTTTTAATTATGGTTCTATACGGATATCTAGCATAAAATCCACTAATTGCATTTAATTCTAATTAGCTTTCAAAATTGATAATCATAATTATCTCCATTGATTTATGAAAGCTGTGTTTCTCATGGAAGATTCTGAACTGAACCACATATATCTTACATCCATCTTACTTTAGAAGAGTGTTTTTAGATGTACACACTTTTCCTAATTTCCAAAATTCTTCAATTTTATTCCTAAAATTTTTATGTAAAAAAAGTACTTGAACAAAAATATGTACTCAAATCCTCAGAATCACTCCAAATATGCTCTTTGCATAACCCCTAATGATAATTTCTGAAAATTAATCGATCGGGGAGTTAGAAATATATACAAGTGTAAGAATCTGCTATAAAGATTTGGAATTTATTTCTCCATAAATCAGGTGAAAAAAATAAAAATTACATATTTTTGAATTTAAAACATCATTCTTAATCTGTTTAGATCCTTTGAGACAGAAAAGGTTCAAAAAATTAAAGAAAATAGGAAATAACTTGAATTTTTGCATGTTATAAAAATGCCCTCAAATACTATACCCCAAACGCCGATGTTCCCATTTGGGAACATATACGTTGTATTGGTAATTACTCTCCAAAATTAAAATATGAAGCTATTCTGTCAAGCCAAATTGAAAGATGAGTACTTAAGCTACCTAAACACAGCAGAATTATTTAAAACTAAATTTATTTAAAATTTTCACAAGTTGAAACTTGTGGAACTTTTGGAAGAGCCAAAAATCTCTAATTTTGAAATAAATTCTACAAAAAGGATTAAATTGCGCATGAAAAACTTTTGCATGTAAAATAACTTCATATCTTTGAGTTGCTTTCTACCAAGTATCAAATTCCTGCATGAAAAATTAAGAGGTGAAAAAATTCCTTAAAATGATGTTCTCATTTGGGAACATCGGCAGGTAAAAGGTTAATTAAATATCCGTTTAATTTAAAAATTGCTATTATTTTCATTTCAGTTCAAAATCATTCACCATTTTACCTTATGAATTGCAAAGTAATACTGGGTATTACTGGTTATTCTTCTTTCAAACGATCAATGTATCATTTTATGACTCCTTTATAATGAGGATGAACTTTTCAAAAAGGAAAAGAAGCTTTTTGATCTTTTCAAGCTTCTGTTTTTTAAGTGTTTGAATAAAATTGATTTTTCACAATGAATTTTTACTTATTTTTTGTGTTTTTTCATTATTTCTATTTTAATATTGTATTGAGTACATATTTTTTGTCGTCTGTGTACTCTTTTTGTGTGTGAAGTTTCTAATTACCTAGACAGGTGTGTTTCCCTTGGTGACTATCATGGCTTTAATTATTCTTATATTCATTATGTTTCCAGTCAAACGTACTATAAAAATCTTTATTACTTAATGAGGATTATTAAAAAATGTGATTCTGATTGATTTATAAATATTTTCCGAATACAGATAAACTTCAAGTTTGGCCACTTAAATCCATGTACAAAAATGCTATTGTTTGATTAATATTTGAATTAGAAACTGTCTTTAATAATATTTTTGATGGATAAGTGATCGATATTTATTCTTCTATCATTAATATAATTTTTAGTTCTGTCCCATTAATTTAAAATTTTTATTCAGTTATATCAGATGTAAACCTTAATTTAAGTCCATAAAAGTTATAAAAATTTTTGTTTCGATTATTATATTAGAATTAGTATAGCTGTACAAAAAAATTTTCACTAAAGGGAGTGGATGTATGAGAAACACTATTAGGTATGATTCTTTTAGAAATCATCTTTATTTAATTTGTATCTCCCTAGTGTTATTAGAACGTAATCTTGGTTCTTACATTGCTTTTTAAGTCTCACTAACGAGCTTTGAAAAGTTTCTTTAGGCAATAAACCGTCTATCAATAACATCAAATCAAGTCAGGTTACTTTTTGTGGTTAACTATTACAGGTGAATTGGAAAGATTTATTCATAAAAATGTATCCAAGACAGTGGTACCGTGTTTCTACCATAATTTATAAACTTGTTTTAAATTAAGAATCGCAATAATTCGAAAACATTAACTTTCAGGTGTAATTCAGAAACATTAACACCTCGGTCCACATGAAAACTATAATGATTTTAAACACTTCTAAATAAGTTTCAATTTTTCTCATGAAATAAATCATGGTTAAAACAGTTTCTGGTTTAAATAAATATTATTTGTTTACCAAGATAACCGAATTTATTATACCTACATTCTATGTTATTAACTTTTAAAATTGTCCTGGAAAACTTCTTATTCCTTGTATTGTACACGCCAAAACATGCATTGTACTGAAATTTAAATTTAATAAAATACTTTAAAACTATCATGATTTTTTAAAAATATTAGGGGAAAGTCGGCAAAAATCGGGACCCATCATTTATTTGTTGAATATTCACTTTATGTGCGATCAAAACAGTTAAAATTGGTGCTAAAACGATAAATTGGCTCCTTATGAATAAAAAAATACCAAATACATCATAACCAATAGCAAATATAGATCAGAAAACCACATTTTTCAGATGAGTAAAAAGTCCCGGTTTTATCCGACCTAGTCGGACAAAACCGGGAAAATGATAGAATTATCAAAATCAAATAGTAACTTAGCAAAAACATTGTTTATTGAAAGAAAATTTGCTGGGTATTACGCTCTAGATTTATAGAATTTGAATCTACATAAAATTTTCATAAAAGTAATAATTTTAGTTACACCCTTAGGGAGAGGGGTAATAAGATTCAAATGGGGTAATAAGAACCATTCCAAATTCCATAGGATTCTCCTTTAAGTTTATGAAGCTATTTTTTACAGAATGTTTGCATCATTAACAGCTTTCTTTGAAAAAATAATGCACTAAAAAATAATTCACACGAAAAAATAATAGTTTTTTAAGGTCGGTTCCACTTCCTCTTTATAAACTCAGCGCTACCCCATTTCTTCAAGTTTGAATGGTTCAGGAAGTTTATGAAGACAGCCTCGAACCTATTCCCCACCCCCTGTGTTTCAATATTGTTTTAATTAATTTAATGGAAAAATAAATCCCGGTTTTGTCCGACCACGCCATTTTGAAGAAATTTTATTCTAGCTGTGATCAAACAACTCCAAAGCACCAACTAAAACTTTAAAATAATAAGTTAATAATGAGGTATTTATACGCTGTAGTTACTTAAATTAAATTCGAAGGATTTTAGGATCGGTGGAGCAATGTGTTAGAGTTAGACACTTAAATTGTAAGATTTTGTGGTGAAATTTTTTAATTCTTCCCTCAGCGAGACGGGTTTGTAAATATACTTTCTTTGCACTTGACATTGTTAGGGCGCATGCCTGGAAGTAGTTCTTGAAGTTTCAGCCAAATGTCACCAATAATCAAGGAATAAGCTTGATTCCCTCTTTTGTCCATCTTCCCGGTTTTGGCCGACTTTCCCCTATTTATTAATCGCTTCATCGTTTTATTACTCATGAAGTAAAATCCTTAAATGGATCTAATTATTATAAAGTAAATTGCAATTTGCGTGTTTTTAATAATTAAACTGCAACTCTATTAATTTTGAACATTAATCTTTAAATCACTGCTAGTTACAAAAATTTCTTGAAATAAGAGCCATTAATCCTATTTTAAAGTCAGTTTAATGATTTAAAGACTAAAATTAACGTTTTCTCATGTTTTATGTGTTTTTAAAGTAAAAAATACATTTGAAAAATTTTAAGTATATACTAAGTAACAACATAATCCCTAAAGCAAAAAAAAATCGAAAATTGAATTTTTCATTTTGTTAAAATTAGAATTAAAGTTTAAATCAGTTATAATAATATACAATCATTTATAAAATATCGAAGTTATCTGAAAAGATATTCATAATTTTTAGTAAGATTTTTTCCACCGTTCGTAAGAAAAAATACCTTCATGTTGATAACAATATCGATTTTCATATTCCATTTATGTAACGCTTTTGAAGAATACTGTTTGTAACAGTTTTGATACTGATATTCATTTTTTATATTATGCAATTGTTTTATTTACATTATTCATACTCCTAAAACTCAAATTTAATTTTTTCAATCATTTCCTCGAGAAAAGTTTTAATTAAAATCTTTCATATAAAATTTAATATTCTAAAGCCTTAAACTTCAATTCCCCAATAATGTTATTTTTAAAATTTTTGAGGCTTCTCACAATTTATATTTTGCTAAACTAAAAATACCGAAAACTATAGACACTGCAGACCCAGTCAAAAAAATAAGAGGTTTAATTAAGTAAAAATATAAAAGTTACTCAAATTTTAAAATCTAACCATTTTTATCTAGTATACATTAACTTTTAATACTCTATTGAAATTAAAGTATCTGTCTTAGTATAACAGTCTCTATTAACCGCTTCTAAATAAGGTTTTCACAAATTAAAAAATGGTATTATAATTATTTTAAGGAACTTCATAATAAATATATCCATAATAAAACCTACTTATTATTTTCTACTTTACTTTTTTATTACTTTTTGAAAAATTATTCATTACTACGGTATATTAAACTGAACCCTTTTTTACAATTAATTCAATAAAATGGCTTTGATAATTTTTTCGTGAACAAATTTCAAGAATGATAGTTTTTATTTAATATCGCTATCTTCATATTTTTGTAATCTAACATTTTTACTATTTTGTCGCGTATGGAAAAATACTATACTTTGCCAATATTCTTTGTCGTTATTACCATTTTCTAATGTTTTGTTTCCATTGAACATATTTGCTACCATGACAAACTCCCAGGACATTAACTCTAATGGTGTCAGATAATGCGTTATATATTATGATGTAGAAAAGGCAGTTAAAAAAGAAGAATAAAATAATAGACCATTCTAAGATATAACTGTTCAGAATTTAGATCTACTTATAATAATTAGATTTGTTCTACTTATAATAATGTGTTTGTTCTGCACAATAAAACATGATCTTATCTGTATTTATAAGTTATTTTATAAAGTAATGTTAAGGGATCTAATTATAAATCTCGGAAATCAAAAGACTTTATTATCGAAAGAATTAAACACAGCGTTGAATAATTAATAACGAATGTATAATTTTGAAACGAATTTTACAAAAATATATTCATTAACATTTAAAAGCTTTAATGATCTTTAATTGAATTTCTGAATTATATGCCACCATTACCAAAAACGATAGAAATTTAAATTATTATAAAACTTCAAAATGTTGGGTGTTGAGAATTTATTAAAACATGAAAAGTGATATGCTCTTGAATAATCAATTTTTTTAAAAGAAAGCAAAATTGTATCATTCAACCATTTTCACTAAATAATGAACTAAAAATATTGTATGAGGCGAATTGCGGACAAAATTTAATGATGAAATACGTGAAGAATTATTTTTGAGATTTCTCAACAAATGGTCTTCCTATGTCTCACTTTTCCACACTCTAATTGTCTAATTTACCCTCAGAGTTTTTATAAAAATATCAAGAAGTTTTTCAACAATAATATTCTTCTTCTTTCTCTTGAATAAAATAGCAATAGCAAAATCTCTAGTCCAGAGAGTACCTCTTATACAGTGCTGCCACACAGTCTTGCTCTCCCGTTGTGAAGAGTAACTTTTAAAAACTCCCCCCTTTTTTATATTGAAAATTAAGAAAATAAATGCTGTGTAATGGTTATTTGCACGCCACCATAGCTCAGTGGTTAGAGCACTGGTCTCGTAAACCAGGGGTCGTGAGTTCGAACCTCACTGGTGGCTTCTTCTTCGGCTATATATGTAAATTTAATCCTAATTTTTGGGTTGGGACAAAAGAAAAATCAAGCTTAACACTAATCAAGTGTGTTGTGAATCTATGATGAACTTAAATAATCTGAGAAGGGAAAAAAATGGATGTTATTTTAACAAACAGTGATTATTTACCACTTAAGAATAACATTCCATTTGCAATTTAATGTTGAAGGAGAGTAATTAAAAACTTTAATGGAGATGAACCAAGAATCTCTTTCCTGGCACAAAAAGTTCGCATTTTTTTCCCTCTTTAATCCTTTCCTGTTTAAATTTTCTCTCAAACATCAAATGTAAATATTTATTTTATGAACAGATGGCAGCACGTTTTTCTGCATCTCCCATAGAAAGAATATTGCCCTTGTAACAAGTCATTGCAGCTCTTGCAGCTGCAAATCCTGATGACGTTATCTGACGTGATATCGTCATACGTCACTGCCTTTAATCACTACTATCTTTTCAAGGACATGAATGTGTGATTTTCCTCTTTCATTTCTCTCATCTCCGCCTATAGGTGGAGCAATTTGATTGGAGAGAAACTTTTAATTGGAAATAAGTTTCCGGAAGGGGGAACACACACGAAATACTTATTAAATTAGTACTATATCTCACATGGCACTATTTTTAACCCCTTTTTTGTTCTAAATTAATTTTTTAATATTTTAAGATTCTCTACATTTGCAAGGTGTTAGGTAACTGCTAACATTTGGGGGATGGATAACTATTGGAAATTTGTAAAATTAAAAATATTTCGTTTTTTTTACGATTATAAATAATTTAAAAATTTTTACATTATTGAAAAAAAATTTTAATGAGGAAAACGATCGAATATACGCATATGCGCATAATACTTCTATCCTCAATTTTTCAATTTTCGTCGGCTTCGCCCTAAGGAATTTTGGTTCTGAGTTTAAAAACTTGTGTATAAGGTTAAAAAAAATTTTAAACATGATGGTTATATAAAGGAAAATGAAAATTATAGTTAAATTTTTAGCTTATTTTCACAATACAATTCTTAAAAGTTTTATGAAGACTTGATGCGCGTGGATTCAAAACTCAGGAAAATGCACTTGGGGGAAATGCTTTGTTGCACTACAATAGTGCAACAGATACGGTATAGATATCGTATACTATACCTTTCCAAGAATCCTGATGAGTGTTTTATCTTGGTCTGAGAAGTTTTATTGTTTTTCCCACTCCTCTCTAAGAAAGGTAGGCTTCATCAAAGCTGTTTTCTTGCTCTTCGGCATCTTTTCAACAAACTGTGGAGGGAGTGCTCCATCCGGGGGGGATTCTCTTGATCTTCTTCGTGCTTTCAAGAGAACGAAGATACGGTTTCATTCTGGGGCTCTCCTTGATTTTCCTTACCGTCTCTAAGGATTGTAGAAAGGGATCTATCAGGTCAAATCTCGTGCTGTTTTTCATCATCTCTAAGGGGTCAAGATGGTACGTTTCATCCGGTGGATTCGCTTGCTCTTCTGCGTCCGTCCTTAAGAACGTATGGAGAGTTTTATCATGGGTCTTCTCTAGATCTTGTGCATACTCTCAAAGGAAGATAAAAAAAGAGGGTTCTAACTGGGGACGCTTCTTATTCGTCTGCATCTTCTCAAAAGAGTGTTTCCTATTTAGGAAGCCACCAGTGCTTTATATTTTGATTTAAGACATAATGACAGTCACATTGTTCACATAATGCTCTGATAAGACTTCTTGGGCAGCAAAAGTGTGTGGGGAGAAATTTATTCATTAAAAATATAAATTATTTCAAAAAAATTTCTGCAAAATCATTAAGTTTTCCACGCTCGGCGTGAGCGTGTGGGTCTATATTATCTAAGTATGACAGGTGATCTTTCTCTTCTCCGTCCTCTATAAAGATCGTTTCATACGCGGGATTTCTTTCTCTTCAAATTCCTCTCTTGATAGAGAGAGATAGTTCTGTTGATTCCTCTCTTGCTCCCCTTAAAGAGGCCAAAATCATAACCTCTCACACTATCTCTTGCATTCAACCTTGGATGGTTTTCCTTGCAATTTCTCTCTTTTCTATGTATCATCGTCAGGAGGATGGTCTCATCCGGTGGATATACCGGTTTATCATGGGTATCATCGGGTGTCCTATTTCGGAACTGCTCTTAATCTTCTGCATCCTCTCGTGATACCCAAAAGAGGGTCCCCTTGCTCTTTCACATTTCTTCAAAAGACCATTTCATACAGGTAATTCTCTTGCTCTTCTCTTCTTTGTCCTCTAAAGATTTTAGAGATTGTTTCATACGGCCGGCGTCTCTTGGTCTTCAGATTCCTCCCGGAAGACAGTAGCTAGATATCTATCCGAACAACCGTCGTAGATCTACATGGTTCAGATGGTTCGGTAGACCATCTGAACAATTCTCCTTGTATTTTGCATTGAGCCTGAGAACCGTATATTGTTACTCTATGAAAAAGGGGGAGCGATGAAAATTACGATTGAAAATTGGGTCACCAATATTGAAAGTTTGAGAAGCACTTTACTAGGTGCTTTCTTAAAGAGAACCTTCATGAGAAAGAATTCAGCTAGAAAGTGATTTTTTAATACGCAGCTTAAGAACCTCCGATCAAATAAAACATTTTCTTGTTGAAAAAACATGAACTTCGCTAAACTAATTAACAATAATATAATAAACAGGGAATTATAAAAAGGGAAAAAACTTTCCCTGCAAAAATTTCAACATGAAATTTAAAAAACTAACAGGTTTCACGATCAAAAATGATTTTGGAGGTAAAAATGTTGTTTCGAAAACAATCGTCACAGGCACAAATAATCATTAAAAATTATGATCACCAGTGATGATTAAAATATTATTTCTCTTTTGATCCCCAAACAATGATCCGATTTTGATTAAATAACACTGGTTGATTTTAAAAAATGGAAAAATAAAAACTCTTATTAGATTCCGGGTTTTTTTGTCTCTACATAATTATCAAATTTCAAACCCTTTGCATACTATTAAAAGCAAAAAAACGTACCTTTTTCAAAAGGGTTCTAAACGAATCTCAGTGTTGTTAATAATATAATCTTTGCAAACTGAACACCTGATATGTTCTAACTATATATTTTTTGAGTAACATTATTTTACTGGTGAGAATTGTCAGGAAAGTTCAATTTCAAAAAGAGGATTTTCACGCCCTTAAAATTTGTATATCTAAATTCTGTGATCTTTGTGTTTCTCAAGATTAACAACTTTTAGTATTAAATATTACTTTATTTACGTGGATGAGTTAAGATAGAAAAATACAGATAAACGGCGACACACGCCGGCCAGAGCAACCCAGTGATGATAATGAAAACAAACTTGGTGTTGCCAGATTCTAGATTGAAAGAAAGGTGTTGCCACAACAGAATTATATATTAATACTCCCTCCAATTCTGTTGTGTCACAAAAACATATATAACAAATAACAGTAGGATACACAATAAAAAAATCACTTAATATATTCACTTAAATCCTGTGCATGCAAGAGAATCACTAAATATCATTAAAAAATTAAGGGCCACATGCAGCTGCCATCGAATCGAATATCGAATATTCGTAATGGCATCGTAAATCGAAAAAAGCGATTCAGCAGTGTCACAATCGTTTTTCTCCATGACGTCGGCGCTCACAGGTCGACCAATGGAACTACCAGTATTACTAACGCCATCTGGCGATAAATTGACCCCATTGGACTTGCTTCACCTGACGTAAGGATGACGTGCTAACTACCATCCAATCAGAATTCACTTCGATTCACGTGACCAATATTCGAGACCCTCCGGAGGTATCGAGCTCCTTTTTGACCACGTGACTCGATACGAGTAGCAGAAGTAACAGGTTGATAACCTGTTATTTCGATATACGATGGCAGCTACATATGGCCCTAAATGGCCAAATAGGCACGATATTACTCTTCATACTATTAGTTATAAAAGAATTCTGGATTATAAAATACAGCGATATAAAACAAATATTCAGTTAACATTGAATTCCTGAATTCCTAAAAGTTCCCTTAAGTGTTCGAAACGGGGTTTAGGTATGGCTTTAGTAAATATATCAGCCCTTTGCTCTTCCGTCCTCACATACTCCACTCTCACAGTCCCTTTTTCATAATTTTCACGAATGAAATGATGTCGCACATCAATGTGCTTCGTGCGCCTATGTGACACTGGATTTTTGACCAGCTTAATGGCGCTTTGGTTATCAACAAAAAGCACAATACCATCTCTGCACAAATTATGCTCATCTAAATCTTTGGCTAGTTGGGAAAGCCACATTATCTCTTTCACAGCAGTTGCAGCAGCAACATATTCAGACTCAGTAGTCGATGTAGAGACTGAAGCCTGTCTTTGACTACACCAGGTTACTGGGCTATTGCATAATGTGAACACATAACCAGAAGTAGACTTTCGAGTATCAATATCGTTAGCATAATCAGCATCAGAATAGCCAACAAAGTGAAACTCGTTATCTGGTACAGAAGAGTAGCTTATCCCATGATGAGCTGTACCTTTGAGGTACTTGAAGATTCGCTTTACAGCGTTGCAGTGTACCAGGCCAGGATTAGCTTGGAATCTGCTCACTATGTTCACAGCAAAGGTGATGTCCTGGCGAGTGGTGCCTGCAAGGTAGAGTAAGCTCCCAACTGCTTCTCGATAAGGGAAGGTTTTCCCTTCAGGCAAAGGACAGGATTCTGATGATAGGGCTGTACCAGGATCAGCAGGGATTGAATTGGGAAAACAGTCCTCAAGGTTGAACCGCTTCAGAATTCTCCTAATGTAGCCTTGTGAGTGCAGGAAAATAGATCCATCTTCCCTTCGATCTATTTCCATACCAACGAAGCAACCACTCTCACAAATCGTAGCTTCAAATCTGGATTTCATGTCATCAACAATTTTGAGGAGTATTTCCTTCTCTTCACAGAAAAGGAGCACATCGTCAACGTAGAGTATTAGAAGAACCTTCTTTTCCTCGAAGATACCAGTGAAGAGACAGGAATCAGCAGACCCTTGGTTGAATCCAAAAGTAGTCAAGAAATCTGAGAACTTTTTGTTCCAACACCTGGATGCTTGTTTAAGGCCATAGAGCGACTTTTTCAGTCGGCATACCAGGTTTCCAGAATAGCTCAGCCCAAGTGGTGGTTCCATGAAGATGGTCTCTTCAACTTCTCCATAAAGGAAAGCTGTCTTGATGTCGATTTGAATGGATGACCACTTTCTTTGGGCAGCTAGGGCTAGCACTACTCTGATAGTGTCAAACCTTGATGTTGGGGAAAATGTCTCAGAGAAATCAACTCCCTCCACTTGGGAGAAGCCTTTAGCACAAAGTCTCGCCTTAAATCGTTCGATGCTTCCATCAGGGTGATATTTGACTTTAAACACCCATTTCGATCCAATGATGTTAGAATTTTCTGGTGGAGTCACTAGATCCCAGGTGAGGTTCTTTCTAAGGGAATTCAGCTCATCTGCTATAGCAGATTTCCAGAACTCAGCCTCGGGAGATGTGACTGCTTCCTCATAGGTCGAAGGGGTCACAATGTCAGCAATATTTGCTTCATATCGAGTTGGCCGTCTCAGGATTTCCCTTGGGCGAAGACTATGTTGGACATCGGGTGATGGTGTCTGGCCGACATCTGATGTTGGAGTCTGGCTGTCATCAGTTTCAGGGTCAGGGATGTTGTCCTCAGTAGGTGTCTCAACCCGAAGGATGGATGGTGGGAAGACTGCAGGGTGACTGGAACTTCTCTAGTCAAAAATCACATCTCTGGATACTTTCAAGGCCCTAGTCTGGGGATTGAACAGACGATAGTTCCTAGAGTCCCTGTCATAGCCAACAAATATGAGCTTCTGGCTTTTGGGAGCCAGTTTCCTCCGCAAAGCATCTGGAACATGCATGTACGCCTCTGAGCCAAACACTCTCAGGTGGTTGAGTGTTGCAGGTTTTCAAGTCCAGAGTTTAAAAGGAGTAGAATCTGGAGCTTGAGTCGTGGGCGTTCTGTTGAGGATGTAGACAGCAGTGTTCACGGCTTCTGCCCATAGATACAAGGGCAGGTCCCTAGAGTGCAGCATGGATCTAGCACTCTCTACTATGGTGCGCATATCCCTCTCGGATCTGCCGTTCTGCTGTGGGGTGTAGGGTGCTGTTGTTTCAAACCCTATCCCCTTACTCTTCAGATAGTTAGTGAAATTGAGGTTGGTGTATTCAGTTCCATTGTCTACTCTTAGTCCCTTGACGTGATGACCAAACTTGGTCTCACATAGTTGGACAAACTCCTTGAACATATCAAGGGCATCACTTTTATGCTTCATAAATCTTACCACTCGGAAGCCGCTGTGGTCGTCCTTGAAGAGGATAAAGTATCTTGCCCCGCCAGGAGATTCTGTGGACATGGGTCCACAAACATCACTGTGGATTAGTTCACCTGGTTTGGTGGCCCTATAGTCCCTAGTATGGAAGGGAAATCTGTGCTGCTTGCCATACTGGCATCCCTCGCAGAAGAACTCATCTTGCTCAGAAAAGTCTATTTTGTCAATAAGACCCCTCTTACTCAGCTCGAGAACAGACTTTATGTTGAGGTGACCAGTTCTTTCATGCCATAGCCTCAGGTTGCTTTCGGTGGCAGCATTGGCCTCATGAGGTGCACCGAACCTGAATTGCATGATGTAGAGGTTGTTATTGGAGCGTACGGCTGTTCCAACCAGCTCGTTCCCATCGTAGATGTCTGCGTTGTCAAGGGATTTTGTAATTCTCATCCCCTTGCTGGCAATTACACCCTCAGAAAGCAGGTTTCTCTTGAGGTCAGGAACGTAGAGGACATCATGAATGGCACCTTTTATCCAAGCTCCATGGATCAGCTTTCTAACAGCAATGTTGCCCGTGCCCTTGATGGGCAGCTCCTGGTTGTTTCCGAGACGTATGTTGTCCTGCGCATCACACGGAGTGATAGTCTCGAACATCCTTGGGTCGTGGCACATATGGGCAGATGCCCCACTGTCCAATATCCACTGGTTAGGGGAACTGTCCAGCCAATGATTTTCTTCTGCGGTGAAGGCGCTGTGCCGGGGTTTAAAGTTGGAGCCGTTTCCTCTTCCTCGGGGCTTAGACCTGCATTCCCTGGCATAGTGCCCCTTTTTGCGACAGTAGTAACAGGTCACTCTTGTTTTGTCAACGGCCGTCCTTTGGGCAGGTTGTTCCTGATTACTTTTGGATGTGATGAGGGCTACATCCGCTTCCTCGCTCTGCGTCAGCGACATCTCCTCGTCAACTAGTCTGGCAGTCAGGTTTACCATCGTCTGCTTCGTCTCCTCGAGTGATAACCAGGCTTGTCTGAAATTTCGGTACTTTTGTGGAAGTGTACCAAGGATTTTGGCGATGACCATGTTGTCGCCGATGGTCTCACCACAGTCCAGAATCTGGTTCGAGAGGTTTTCCACTCTGGAAATGTATTGAGGTACGCTCTCAGTGGCCTCCATCCTCAATTGGTGAAATTTGTCCAGAAGCATGATTTTGTTGAAATCCGATTTCAATTTGAAAACGGTATCAAGTTTTTGGAGCATTTCCTTAGATGGCATACAGCTTTCTATGAGCGTTACCTGGGAGACGTCCATGGCTGAGGAGATCGTAAACATAGCGACGGCGTCGTCGCGCTCCCATTTTTCCAGAGACGCATCGTCGTCGGCAGGCCGTTCCTCCCTCGCTCCGCTTACAACTGAGAAAACTCCTTTCGCTTTCAGCGCGTAGACGATTTGAAATCTCCATTGGGAATAATTTTTCCCGATGAATTTGTTGATAGTAGAGACATCAACACTAGCCATCTCGGCAATCAATCACGTTAGGGGCAGAGTTCAAGTTCAGTTTTAGCAACGAATGCTTTTAGCAACAAATGCTCGTTATTTATCAAGTGCGTGATCTGGGCGCATAACCTAACAACTTTTAGTATTAAATATTACTTTATTTAAGTGGATGAGTTAAGATAGAAAATACAGATAAACGGCGACACACGCCAGCCAGAGCAACCCAGTGATGATAATGAAAACAAACTTGGTGTTGCCAGATTCTAGTATGAAAGAAAGGTGTTGCCACAACAGAATTATATATTAATAAAGATACTTTAGGATCTTTCATGTAAAGTATTCCAAGGATTTCGGTCCTTTTTGATCGCTAACAAAAGTGAAAACTCTTTAAAAAAAAAACCTGTGGGCACAGGGATAACAAACTGAACCAAAACAATGATAAGTTAAAATAGACTGTTCTTGTTAAAAAAATATTCAAATTGGAAATAATTGAAACTAACATAACTAATGAAATAACTGAGAAAAAAAATATTCATGTAAAAAAACTAGTTAAAAACTGTAGTAATAATTAATTACCCATAAGAAGATAATTCAAAATTATTTCTTTGATTAAGAAACACTTATATGGAGAAGCAGAAGCAAATTAAAAGTTTTTTCTTTGCTTTAGAAAATATAATAAAATATAGAATAATAATTGTAGTTTATTATAACCTCTGAAAAGTCTTTAGGGGTTTGTTAGGTAGAATGACTACATAATTACATGTTGAAAGAGTTCCAGAAGTCTTATTTGCTAAAAAATAACTGCAGACTTCTATAAGAAAACTGCACTTAAGGACATTTTTGCAGATTTTGCGGAACTTTTTAGGGACCGTAAAAAAGTGTCAAAGATGAAATTCCTTTTCTCTTCAGTATTCGATCACATCCAGGCTGTAGGAAGTGCTCCGAAATGCAGCTTCTAATGCTTTTTTTCTCTATGTTTTCCTGCTCATTTACATCATCGCATCTGAAAAACGTAGAGATAATTTTATTTGGGAAAATTCTTTTCCTCTTCTGCATCTTCTCAAAAGACGTATAGAGAAGCCTCTAACCAGAGGATTTTTCACTCTCTTTTCCATCTACTCCAGGGATCGTGGCAAACGTTTTATCCTGAGGGTTATGGTGCTCTTGTGCATCCTATTTAAAGATCATATACATACAGGTTGCTTCAAAAGTCTCTTACATGGCATTTATTTGGAACTAACGAACCAATTAAGTTTAATTAAACATATTAATTCAAATACTAAAGGAGATAGAGCAAAAATTTAATGGAAGCCTTGTTTGCAATATCATGATAATCGTCCAGAAAATGTTTCGTGAAAATGTCTTGTATGTTTGAGAATACATTAGCATGTGCAAATAGTCCTTTTTTAGACTTCTAACAGAAAAGGTTCTCGAAGTTGCGAGTTTTTCAATATTTTTGAGTGTTTTTTTAAGTTTAAAAAGACACATTTTAAAAAATAAAAGAAACAAATTTACGAATCATGGATACTTTTTTTGCACTGCTGCATTAAAGACCAACATAAAGGGATTTTTAGAAGAAAAAGGAGAAGAAATATGTTTGTACGCTTAGGTTTAAAGAAGTCATTGTTTAGAAACCTTCAAAAATGAAATGGTGGGAGGTTGGTCCAGCTTTCAAATTTTATTCAACAACAACACACAAACGACAGTACACAACAGGAAAGAAAAATGATAAAGGAAAAAACACTGAAATATTTTTTTATATCCCAAAGGAGCCAGCAAGGCTCTTCCATGGGGTTGCGGATTTCCTAATGTAATTAATCATAGAAAAATAACATAAAATAAAATAAATTTAATGAACATATAAAATACAATAATAAAACTTATATGGAATAACAAAAAAATATGTCATTCTCGACCATCTCATTTTTACAACTTTAAAACAAAAAATCATAATTAAAACTAAAAAAAGGGGTTGGTGGGACTGGGTAGATGTTTTCTTTTCTGATATTTTATAATTCAGATGCAAGTTATCACCTGACAAAATTTAATAGGTTTTCTATACTATTTTGATTTAAAATAAATAAGGTACCGTAATTTCGAGCATATAGTCCGCGGACTATATGTGTTTAAAAGTCAAATTTTTGAAGCTGCGGACTATCCACCAGTGCGGATAATACGCTGGTTTTTCACGGTTAAAACCGTTGAAATTTGAAAAGCAAGCTTTCGTGAATTGCCGATGATCAAATATAAAAAAAATGTGTACTACTAGAATGTGTGATTAATTAAAATATGATTAATTAGTAAGCACTGTTTTTTATTTAGCGTTTTATTTCTGAAGGTATATTAGTAAGTAAGTACTTTTTTCTATTTATACTTAGTTCTTTGTTTCTAAAATACATCATTATTATTGCCTTATTATAAAAAAACGTAATTTCGTACGTATAGCCCGCGGACTATCCGGTGGTGCGGACTATCTGACTATTTTTGAAAAATTTTTTACATAAAATCGTGTCTGCGGACTATACGATGGTGCGGACTATATGCTCGAAATTACGGTACAAAGTTTTTTAAAACGTCTAAAGTTTGGTTCTATTTGAGTTTCATACGGCAATTTATTAAATAGAATAACAGATAAATAATCAAAATGCTTTTTAAATATATCTTTATAAGGGGTTGGTACTAGATAAAAATTTGTTCTTCTAAAATTAGGGGAGAGTGTTGTACCTGTGGACAAAAATCACGTTTGGATTTTTCTAAGACAGGTAAAATCACATTTTGACCATTTAAAGTGTTCAACCTATAGTCCTAACCTTTGTGAGTAGAGAGATATTTTTTATTAGTCAAAATCTTGAAAATTGGATTTTTAACAATTTATAATAACTTGGAAAAATTTGTGTCCAAAGGTACAACAACCTGTTGTACCTATGGACAGACCCAGTTGTACCTGTGGACACCCTTAAAAAGGGAAGTTTTACTTGAAAAAAGCTAAGAATGAACATTTTTATTGATGAATTACCTTTTAATAATCTATTTCAAACCTTTTTAAAATTGAAAATTGATTTTTTAAAGTAATGTAGTTTTAGATCGTAAATGATCATTAAAACGAAGTTGAATGATAAAAGTCTTGATTTTTTACCAAAAACACAAAAATCACATGGTATTTTCAGATCAGAATTTAAGGTAATAGTTTCATCAATCATGCTGATTGATCTGACAACTTCACTGATCCAAAAATACCCAATTCGATCGACACTTAGTTGTGCAAGCATTTGGTGGTAATAACAATAATTATTTGGTGGTAAATCTTCTTCAGTGGAAATTTTAAGTTTTTTTAATCATCATACTTAAATGCGATAGGGTGCTTAGGGTTTTACACCATATTTTAAATTAAATTCCAAGTAGAATCATATATTTAAAAAAGTAGTTTAGATCACAAAATATTTGATTTTTCATCTAAAATTCACTTGAAAATAATCGCTTACAAATAGATTACCATTTAAAATTAATTTAACATTTATTAAAATGTATTCAGTTAAATGAAACCCGATTCTAAAACGCCGATTAGCTACAGACACCCACAAGAACGTGTCCGTAGGTACAACACTTATGGTGTCCGAAGGTACAGCATCAGGTGTTTTCGCATTCAAAGTTCTATAAAAGATAAAAGAATTGAGATCTGACGATTTCTAATATCAAAACTAAAAATTCAAAATCTCGGGGATTCCCCCCATATATCCCATTTTATCATATCATAATCATAGAGGAAGAAAATAATTAATGTAGTGATGCACTAAAAAAAAACTTTGAGCACCTAAAAACAGTATTTTTACTATAGAAAATTTAAATAATATTTTAAACAGCTGATTTCACGTTAGCAACTAGATAGCATCTGTTTACATTCAAAATCGACCACAAATTCAAATTCACATTTTTTCCCGAATTTTAAAATGAGGTGGCTGAAGGTACAACCGTCCGTAGGTACAACACTTTCCCCAATAATTATTATTAAGATTAATTTTTTCTACTGCAGGAAATTTCTTTAAAAAGATAAGACTATTTAATACAAGCAATTGTCGAACATTTAAAAGAGGCTTTGAACATTTAAAAGAGGCTTTTATCAGGCTTTGCCAACCCGCGGGCCGCATGCGGCCCGTTTTGAAATAATATTGTGGCCTGCAAGAATTTTTTTAGTCAAAAGTTAAAGTTTTAGGGTAAGTTAAGGCCCCCCAAATTCGGACAAAGTGTACCAAAACACGTTAAAGTCTGTTAATTAGAGTCGTATTTCCAAAAGTTTTTCTGGGGGAGGACCCCCAGATTCCTCTTTAGTACTAGGAACTCTATTGTTCACAACTTTTTTAGGATATTAGTTCAGTCAGGTGCAAATCCTAACTAAAAATATATTTTCATTTATACATTGAACCAACTAAATATGCATGGGGGCATGAGAGGAAGATTTGGGTGTACTTTTTCCCGAAGCAAAAATCTAGCTGCAATTTTTAGAGAAAATTTGGGTCCTCCCGAATAAATTTCTATAAGCGCCACAGGCTCCTTATAGTTTCGAGTGATTCCAAGTGTTTTTAACGGCACCTGTTTAGTTCCTATGGATATACTACAAAAGGTATTCTTGGGGAGGGGTTGCTCCTTAAGGTAAATTTAAATGAATATTTTATTTAGGAATCTGTCAAACTAAGCAAAGGATCTAAGAAACTCCCTAATTTATCCCAATTTATTCAATTTACATCACTGTCATTCTGTGCACCTAATATCCTAAAATTTTATATGCGGCTCGCGAGAGTATTGTGGTTTTCCAAAGTGGCCCTCGACAACTTTTGGGTTGGCCACCCCTGTTCAGGAGGGTCCCTTATGATATAGGAACTGTTACTGAAGACATGAGCGGATTTCAGGGGGGTTATAACGACAATTTCCCCCAATATTTTCAGAAAATTTCCATTTTTAGTAGCAAGACCTTTTACTCACCACTTCAAAATTCATTTAAATTAAAAATAGTTTGATCGATATTTTATATCAAATTTGCGTTTTAATTTAAGTTATGGTTAGTAAAGTGAAATAACTCATCAATAGTGTTCATTCTCATTTAGTGTGTCCGATTTCTTTTTATCTTACAATGTGTATTAAAGTGCCAAAATAAATCTTAATCAACCTTATTATGTTTTTAAACACTATTTTATATGCTAAAGTAAAACATCCCTATGGCCTTTCGAAACATTCTTTAAAATATTTATTTTGCTTTTCATTCTATTCTTACCTTGTCATATTGATTTTGATGTGAGTATATTTCTCACTCATGGATAAAGTTACAATAAAATAATTTATATTGAAATTTACTGTACTTTATCAAGTAAGACCCACTTACTTCCATTTAAGTTTTGCTTGCTTTTAATATAAATAAAAAGGGGGTGACCCACTTACCCCATCTCTTCGGGTAAGTGGGTCACCCATCTCATTATTGATAAAAAGACCAGTTAAGGAAAATTTAAAGCTTTATTTTAGAAACTACTGATAAATTTTTGTTTATCGCCTTATCCTTAAATTACGAATTGTAGTTGAATCACAAAGTTAAAATATAAAGAATATTTATCTTTTATGGTAGCTTATTTTATCCATATTCCATTGCCATTAAACATTCTTTGTACTTTGATAATGGTTTTATTTATTAATTAATGTTAGGGTTACTTGGGGTAAGTGGGACCCCTTTTTGGCCTAGTACATTTTTGGAGCTTTATAGAAAAAATTTGAAAGGGTTTATTTTGTATTTGTTGACTAATTTCGTTAAAGAGTCTATCGATAAACAAAAATTCATCAGTAGTTTCTAAAATAAAGCTTTACATTTTTCTTAACTGGTCTTTTTATCAATAATGAGATAGGTGACCCACTTACCCCAAGAGATGGGGTAAGTGGGTCACCCCCTTTTTATTTATATTTGAAGCATGCAAAACTTAAATGGAAGTAAGTGGGTCTTACTTGATAAAGTACAGTAAATTTCAATATAAATTATTTTATTGTAACTTTATCCATGAGTGAGAAATATACTCACATCAAAATCAATAGGACAAGGTAAGAATAGAATGAAAAGCAAAATAAATATTTTAAAGAATGTTTCGAAAGGCCAAAGGGATGTTTTACTTTAGCATATAAAATAGTGTTTAAAAAACGTAATAAGGTTGATTAAGATTTATTTTGGCACTTTAATACACATTGTAAGATAAAAAGAAATCGGACACACTAAATGAGAATGAACACTATTGATGAGTTATTTCACTTAACTCACCATAATTTAAATTAAAACGCAAAGTTGATATAAAATGTCGATCAAACTATTTATTAATTTAAATGAATTTTGAAGTGGTGAGTAAAAGGTCTTGCTACTAAAAATCGAATTTTTCTGAAAATTTTGGGGGAAATTGTCCCTATAACCCCCCTGAAATCCGCCCATGTCCTCAGTAACAGTTCCTATATCATAAGGGACCCTCTAGAACTAATAAGGGGTCTCACTTACTAAATAGAGAGGGGTCCCACTTACCCCAACCATGCTAAAACTATGGGGTAAGTGGGACACCCCTCTTAAACACTTCAAAATTAATATTTTGAAAAATTTCAAATTGTAGTATGTATTTTAGGTCAAACTCTGCAAAACAGTTCAATAAACATTAAAATGTAATGAAAATTTACCTGGAAATACTTCTTTGAAAAATGCGTCTTGAACTCTCCAAAAAATCCATTCTGGGAATCTATTTTAAATTAGTTCTATAATATTAAAAATAAATGAAACAAATCTCAAATATATGCAAAACTCATCGGTGTGACAAGCTGTAACATAATCAATGCGAGTAAGTGTGAAATTTCCTGTGCATATTATAATTTTAGGGGGTGACCCACTTACCCCAGTGACCCACTTACCCCAAGTAACCCTAATTTAATTTTTAATTGAATTATTTTATGCTTTTAATGATAGTTATAAAAAAGAAATTATCTTATGAATAAATTTGTAGAGTCAAATCAAGTATCATTAAAACCACACAGAGAAAAATCCTAACAGAGGGTCCAAAACGATATATTCAAAAGTTGGATGGTTTTGAGGGCGCCACGATGAACTAAATGATTGACAGAGAGATCAAACCTGTGATTGGCTGTCCCTCCATCTTCTATTTTCGAAGGAGAAGGAAAAAGTTTTTCTCAACCAATCAGGCTCTTCCCTCCCGCCTCTCGTGACGTTGATGCGATCGCAGCGCCAAAATAGCCCCACACTCATCCAACTTTTCAATTTCCATTAGCGCCTATGGCGACGGCCTCTCTGTTCTAGTACTCTGTGATTAAAACCAAATCGCTGGATTAAATTTCATCACGTTATTCACCAAAGGATTGTTTTGATGATATATAACACTGGTCAACACTCATTTTGATGGCGGGAATATTAAAGCTGTTTTTGTATATATTTGACCTCCTGATTCCGAATATGACATCCGTTTTTGCTCATCAGCTCTAGTTTTAAAGATATTCAAAAATTAAATTTTTTCACTTTTGACCTACCTTTTATACAATATGGTGCTATAAAAATGACTTAAAAATAAAAAACCTAACCACTCAAGGCTTTTCCTATTCCTTAGGCTCCCAATAGATAGTGTATAAAGTTTCAGCCCCCAAGTTAATTTTAAGGGGTACCTATAGGGCCCTAAAGTTGAAAAAAAGTCGAAAAATTGGTATTTTTTTCAGAATTTTTAAAAAAATATTTTTGAGTTTTCTAATTTGATAAAACTGGCTAATATATGTTTTTTAGAACTTATTTAGACCGCTAAAAATATTTGTACTTTAAAACTGCACCTCTTTAGAGCGATTTTTTAGTTTTAAGGCGAGAATAAGGGTCATTTCGCACAAAAACGCTTGGTACCAATAATGGTGGTTGAAACGAATAAATTTCGAATTTTGCAGAAGTAAGTCATCAAAAAAGATGTCCTTTGATGAAAAACTGAAATTTCATATTATACAGATCAGTGAAAAAAAGCATTTTTTCCAATTTTTTCAAATTTTAGGGCTTGAAAGCTCGAGAGGAGCTTCTACTGTTTTACTGATCTTTATCATGTGAAATTCAGTTTTACATCAAAGGACATCTTTTTTGATGACTTACTTCTGAAAAATTCGAAATTTATTCGTTTCAACCACCATTATTGGTAGGGTGGGTTGGGGTAAAATGGGTTAATTTTAAGGTACCTTCACATTCTAAGTTTTATTTCATCAAAACTATTACTTTTTAATGATTTCTTTCAATTGGATCTTAACACTACAATCCTTGAGAACATTTTCATCTAATTTTATCAAATATTTTTTAGTTATAAGTTGGTTAAACTTAGCATCAAAAGTAATGACCTATTTTACCCCAATGTGGGGTAAAATGGGTCTCATTACAAAGAGATGTCAAAAATATATTTATTACTAAATATACATGAAAGTAAGAAAAAAGGCAATCGGCTAAGCCGTTTTTATCTGAAAAAATTTGTTTTAAGTTGCACTTTAATGAAATTGTAAAAGTCCGAAGTTAATGAACATTGTTCAAATTTAGCAATTAAAATACTTCGTTTGGATAAAAAAATAAACTTGTATGACAGTTCAATGTATATTTGAAGGAAATAAGTTAAAAACATTGTTTTACTTAATACAGAAGGCCTCCTAACTATGACCCATTTTACCCCAAGTACAAAATATTGTTATAAAAGATAAAATATTTTATATTTTTCTAAGCTGATTGGCTTTAAATGTCTCTCAGACTTTCTTTTATGGAAAAATATTACAAATGTCTGCTGTAATTTATTACAATATATAGATATTTTGGAAGTTAGTAAACCCTGTTTTTTCGATGACATCATTTACGGTTCAAATTAAATATTTTTTCAGTCCTCAAAATCATAAATATTAATTTTTGACAGTCGAAAAATATTGCCAACAGATAAAAGATTATAATAGAAAAAAAATGAGCGAAAATTATTCAATTTAAATTTGATTTATATCGATTTAATTAAAACTGACCCATTTTACCCCAAGACCCACTTTACCCCAACCCACCCTACCAAGCGTTTTTGAGGGAAATAACCCTAATTCTCGCATTAAAACTAAAAAATCGCTCTAAAGAGGTGCAGTTTTAAATTAAAAATATTTTTAGCGGTCTAAAGTTTTATCAAATTAGAAAACTCAAAAATATTTTTTTAAAAATTCTGAAAAAAAGACCAATTTTTCGACTTTTTTTAACTTTAGGGCCCTATAGGTACCCCTTAAAATTAACTTGGAGGGCTGAAACTTTATACACTATCTATTGAGACCCTAAGGAATAGGAAAAGCCTTGGGTGGTTAGGTTTTTTATTTTTAAGTCATTTTTATAGCACCATATTATATAAAAGTTAGGTCAAAAGTGAAAAAAACTTAATTTTCGAATATCTTAAAAACTAGAGCTGATGAGCAAAAACGGATGCCATATTCGGAATCAGGAGGTCAAATATATACAAAAACAGCTTTAATATTCTAGCCATCAGAAAAAAAGTTTTTTTTGTAGACCAGTGTAATGTATGAAATTAGTTTAAAAAAGCCAAAAAACAGTTCCTATCCTTATTCCAAAGTCTTTTTGATCTATAATTTTTTAAATAAAATTTTAAGTTCATTGTCAGACATTTATAATTTTCTAAGTATCCCCCATATTGCTAAAAAATTAAATTTCTGAAGTTATTTTGGGTCACGTCTCCAAACCGCTTATATGGTATGGGCAAAGTGACAAAGTGATAAACGGTGACCAAAAAACAAAGTGTATCTTGCTTAAAGAAGGCATTGGACACTATATAAGTTTAAGTTTAAGACGATAGTTGAAATAATATAAATTAAAATATTGTGCATGTGAATACTCCCATACACAATAGAATAAAACTTCGATGATTTTCAACAGCCCTGATAAATTAGTTATTGAAAACAATAACTTTAAAAATTAAAAAAATGCACCATGTCAGTTGAAAGAATGATAATCATTTAAAAGCTGTTAAAATGTGTTAGGTTTTAGATTAATTTTTAATTTATTGTGAGATTTAATGAAGATTTATTGCAGCTTAGAAATGAAAAGCCGCAAAATGTTATACCCATCTGAAGTAACTAATTTATTCCTTTCCCTATCAGTATTTTCGGTATATTAAACGAAATGAAAAGTTTTGATGAAACCAAATTTTAAAGTTTCAATTTTTCTCTCAATACCTTCAAAAGACAATAATAAGGCGCATTGGGTAAAACTTATCAAGTAAACAGTAGGTATCAATTTGTATTCCTCAATCGGTTATGTTATCTCTGCAGATATCAACTGGAAATGAAATAAAACAACAGTAGGTATCAATTTGTATTCCTCAAGCGGTTAGGTTACTCTGCAGATATCAACTGGAAATGAAATAAAATATGGTATAAATATGGAATGGAATATATGACCTTTTTCCTGTTTTTCCAACAACAAATGATAGCTCATGAAGACAGGTATAGAATTGACAAATAAACGAAAACAGACAGCGAAAACAGACAGCGGAACCAAGGATTATCTTTTCTCTATTTCTCTCTTAAGGAGAGAGTTAATTACATTTCGATAGTTAATGTTTTGATTGAATAATTAACTTAATCAGTGAAATTGTTAAAAGCTAATGATAGTTTCTGTTCAGAGATAATTAGAGTTTCTTAAGAGAGATAGTTTCGAGTTTAGAGATAGCCAAACTGTTTTAAATATTGATTTAATTTTGTATTGAATTTTACTATTGAATAAGGGACGAACTTTTCATGAACTGAAATAAGACTAACAAATGGTCCCAAAATCTAGTAGTTTCCCCCGAAATATTGCCGAATAAAATTCCATGGGGCCCTGAAGATAATTTAATGAAATACTTACTAAAATTAATTGATCATTAATTAATTTTAATTAATCTTAAAATTTAAGCATTAAGAGTCACTTTATGTGAATTCACAAGCGTAAACCTACATGTATAAGCATGGGTGCCGCCAGGAATCCTTTTTGGGGGTGCATCCATCTGTATCTACAGATTATGCTATTTATTAGTAAAATACAATTTATAAGTCTGCGTATTTTATTTTCTGCAAGGCAGTGGGGTACATAGAAATTCATTTCGGGAGGGTCCAAAAATTCTTCTCTCAGCCCTTCCCATGCGTATTTAGTATGACCAATGTAGCTTTGTAATGCATTCTTGTATAGAATTTTCGTCTTAAATAACAATACAAGAAAAGGAGTGATTCATAAAGTTCCAACACCAAAGGGAGGTCTAAATGTCCTCCCCCAGAACATTTTTTGAAATTTGATTCTAGAAAACAGGATTTTAACTAGTTCTTACACTCCTAGTCCGAAATTTGGATTTATATTTTTAGGTGGATTTGGATACTAATGAACTTTTATAAAAAAAAGTTGTGGATAATAAAGTTCCAAGTACACATAAGGGGGGGTTGAGAGGCCTCAACTAGAAAATTTTGAAAATTTGACCCTAAAATTTTTGGAAGATTTGACCTTTGGTACATCAAGTACAAATTTCGGAGAGGCCAGGGGGGATGCAAGTGCACCCCCATGCACCCTGCTTCCGGCGCCCACGTGTATAAGGATACGGTCTCCTACCCTATCAGATAAAGAGTATGTTTGGAACTTTGGAGAATATTAATGAAAAAAGTTTAAGATGATTCTCGTTGATAACAAAGTCTAAAAATACCGGTCTTACTTAGGAAAGCTCATCTTTTTCTTTTTTAAATGTCTCATTTATATGCATTCGATCATCTTTCAAGGGTGATAACAGAGCTCGATGATATAAATGCTCCTTTTATCTTTTTGATAACAAATATCTATTCCGGAGACGTTATCTTTGATTTCCGCTGCGTTTTCGTTCATTGATAAAACTGGGAATTGCGTGATTTGTGCTTATTTGAGATATCGAGTAGAAAGTGATGAACGGGATCTGAAAAGGCGCACTCTAATTCAAGGGCACCTGATAAGAAAAGCTACTTCAAAGGAGTCAGAAATGCAATTTTTTCAAGCTATATTTCCAGTCCTGGTGACCCCGCTCAAGGTTTTGCCTTATACAATTCCCATCCTTTGCATTAACGATTCTGACAAAAGAAGAAGGAATAGCTTTCAAAACTGGTTTAGATAAGGCAAGCTTTCCTATAAAGATGATCTCTCAATTTTTTTTGTTAAAATTAAATAAATTAGAGGTGTTATAGAGATTTGAATAGAAATATCCAGTCTATCTAGGATGAAGGTTAAATAAAGGGTGCAAATGTGATTAAAAAATAAATTTAAGAAAATGGATACAGAATATCAATTATTTTAATTAATGCAAAGGAAAGATTTGAAATTTCGAAATCGCAGACCTAACATCCTCATCTGTGTTAAGAAAAAATCGTAGTCCTTGTCCTTGGACTGTCTTTTTAGAGCTCATTTATTTATTTATTTATTTATTTCTTGAATTGCAATCCAGTAGACTCAATTTTAATAGGCTCAAATGCAACCGAACAAAAACGGGCTAACCGAAATACCAGTTAAATGGAGAATCAGTGAAACAGTTTTTTATTAAAATGGTGGGAATGCTATTTTCAAAGTCAGAATACCTTTATTGAGTGTTTCATTTCAAAAGCTTTTCTTACCAATAGAAGATTTTTTTTCTGAATGCGGGGATCCAATTCAGAGGAAGTCTCTTGTATTGGTAAGCTGTTGAGCCAGTGGAAATCAATATGAAAAGGTTTCCGATCTTCCCTTCCTTACAAGAAGTCATCCTCTACCATCGACCCTCTATATAACTATTTTTGCAAGAATGTTTGGAGATCACTGAAAGTGTCCAGTCCAACCTCAATATCTTCAAAAACATCGCAGTTTCTGCTGCTGGAGATGTTTTAAAAATCCAGGTGCCCCCCTTAAAAGTCAAACCTGGATTGGTTAATATGTGCATTGTATCGTCTCTCATAAAGGCCTACATGAGGGATTTTCAAGCAAAAAGCGAGCAATAAACAAGTTCGAACGCAAATTCGTTTTTAGAAACTTTCGAAAATAGTACTGTGGGGGTTTTTGTTTCTTTCAATATGAAGGTAAGTGAATGTTTAGTGGATTGAATGGAAGGCTTGTTTTTGCAGCTCAGGTGGTCGAAAATGGCTGAAAACATGCTTACGTAAATACGTAATACTTGAACGAATCTAACAGCCGTATTCACAACCATCAGCTTCACTTTTAACCAGCAGCTAAAGAAAGGAAAATTAGCTTTCCGCCGACTCTGATTGGTGAAATCCTTCTTTGACCTAGGATTTAATAGAAACGTGGCTGTGAATATGGCTGTTAATGTTAGTAATTAAAATTTTTAAACTATCACCATAAGCAATTTAAAAAAAAAACAGTCTCGACCAAAACAAATCGACCCAAGTCTCCAAACTAAGGTTTGGAATTGATACTTACAGAAACAGAAAAATCGAAAACCGTATATAATTTTTTTTCCATTGTTATATTGAATATATTTATTTTACTGCATATATTGTTCCCACGTTAATCGCCAAACACTTGCTTTGAATGAAATCTGTTACGAATGAAACACTCCTTGAAGAACCTTAATCCTTTTCATTCCTAAATCGTTTTAATTTACAGTACACATACTTATTTAAGAAAATAATTTAAAAGCATACCTTCACGGAAAAAGGTTTTTTATATTCAAATGGTTGGTATAATTGTTAAATTAGAGGTTTTTTAAATATGAATACAACTTAACCCTTTCAATACGGCAAAAAAATCAGTTTAGTGCGCCTCAATATCGGGAATTGTTATTTCTCCTCCAAGTGAAATAATTTTTTGTATGAAAGTCTGAAGGTCCAAGAGACGCATAAACGACCCCATAACGACGCATCAACAAAAACAACGATATTACAAGCTTTATTGATGGGACAGCATATGTCCCGCGGTAAACCCAGAGCACCTGCATACCGGGACAAGGTACATCCCGCCGTAATCCTGGAGTCAATACTGCTGGGACAGCTTTTGTCCCGCTGCCGCTTTTTGTTAATTGTAAACTCCCACCTATTACTAGACCACCAATAGTCCTTATTAGATCCGTAATTTGAAGAACATAAAGGTGCAAAAATGCAAGAGCTTAAGCGTTGGAATCGAATGAATAAACTGGCGAAAGTTTCACACTGTAAAAAATAATCCTGCAAAAAAACAGAAAATTTCTGGCAGCAAAAGTTGCCAGAAAATTTCTGTAGGCCGAAAAATCCTGTAAACAGAAAAAAGCTGTTACCTACAGGTAAATGCTGTAAAAAGAAACTTTCTGTCAAGTGAGCTACAGATTTTTCTGTTGCCTCTCAATAATTTTCTGCTTGTGCGCATGCACTTATTTTAGTAGAGTTTTTTTTAATTTTAATTAATTAATATCCGGGGATAGAGCCCACGACCTACCGCATGCTAAGCACGCACGCTACCACTGAACCAACGAACATTCAGTATAATGTTGCCAATAGCTGTATTCGTTTTCGATGCAGTAAGTTTCTGTTTAAGTAATGATAAGCTAAAAAACTAGATAAAAGCTGTTATTTTACATAAAATAAGTAGAAGTGCGGTGGGAATGTTACATGACAGAATATCTCTGTAAACATAAAGTCATTGGTTTTGATAATTTCTGTTTTTCTACAGTTTTTTTTACAGTGCATTTAAACTTTATAGTGGTGACTGGTGACTGAAGTTTTGCAACAGAAACGAAAAATTTGGCATAAGAGTCAACAATTGAACAATATTGGGGATTTTCCCACTTGTTTAATCATTTGGGGAACTGAGATTAGATAATCATGGGATCACACAAGAATCATGATGCGTTTGGCAGCGCAGCTTGGGCTTGGAGTTATTTTCTGTTCCTAGATGATTTTCAGTAACTGGGACATTTTGTTGTACAAGCCGTAATTTCAAAAATTTTCCTGCCTGGGACAGCATATGTCCCGTCCGGTGCGAAAGGGTTAAACTTTCACGGTAACGAAATAAAATATTTTTACAATCACCAGTAAAATATTCTAAAAATCAACAATATAAAGTAAATCTTAATTTAATTCAATCTTCAAAAGCTTCTATATCTACATATTTCCTGTAAATCTCCGACCACTCGGGTTGGTGATGAACTTTTTTAACGCGTTTTTCACTTCTATAGCCTGTTCATTTAGATTAGGCGGCTGAGACGCAATGTATTAGAAGCAGTTACTGTTACAATTATTTCAATTTCAATTTTTTCAATTTCAATTTATTGTTATACATACACATATATTACACAAACAAAGAATGAGAAAAACAAATTATGATTCGCCTGAAGGATACAAAGACTTGTATCACAGACAATAAGAGACAGACCGGTCAATGGGCGGCTTACGACACGAACGCCCTCAACCCACGGTACCTGCACTAAAACTGTGGTTACAGTTAAGCTTTTAGGTCTGGCAACCATGGAGACGTTTTGCGAAGACGTAATCCATCGACCATATAATCACCAGGATCGCGATCCTTGGCGATCACATAAGCCCATTAAATGGTTTTTAAAATTAAAAAATATCTTTTTTTTTTCAACAATTTTTTAAAATTTGCTATTATAATAGAAAATTTAAATTAAATCATTAAGGTTTGTTCATCAACAAAATTTCGTGATCGCATATGATGAAAAACTCGATTGTAAAAATACAGGCTTAAATATAAAGCAATCAAGAATCACACAAGTAAATAATGAATCTAAATGATTTTATTAAATCTCATATTTCAATAACTACAAATATTTGTTTTTAAGACAAACATGATGTGTAAATGAAGTTGCAATCCTCGTGAATCTAAACGAACACATCTTTTGCAAATACGATTCCCAGATACCAGGCACATTTGAAATGAATTCTTGACAATAAAAATATATAATACTAGTATACATTTTCATCTGAATTAAATACATACGCCTATAATTAACGCGAATTATACTGAATTCTATCAGGCTTAAAAATCAAGTTCAAGAATGCAACACAGATTTTCCAATGGATTGCAAAATAGAGAAGAAACTAGATAAAATGTGCCTTAATGCAATAAGACACTGTTAAAATGATTTATAAATCTTGCAAACAATTTAAAAGAGTACGATTAAACGATTTACACAAACTTCATGTTTACTTTCGAAATCGAATATTGCAAGTTTCATCAACAAAAAAAATGTATAAGGATTTCGATTAAAAAATATTAAATTAATCGATTAATGCCGGTACCGCTTGTCGCAGGCGCCACTTGAGCTCTCTGGATAAGCCCCGCCTATTGACCGGTCTGTCTCTTATTGTCTGTGACTTGTATAGGCGAAAGAAAAATTATAATTTTTACAGGAATAAAATAAGTAAAAAAAAGATTTTTTAAAAAACGCTTTTATTGAAGTGTTCTAAAGGTCAAAAATAATTTATTCGGTTTGACAAATAATTTATTGGGAAATAGAAAATAACTTTTTGGTAAGTAAAAAATAACTGATTTTCTAATCACTAAAAATAAAAGCGTGGGCGCTAGTAATTTATATATTTTTTTTAATTAAAACTTTTTTATTTATTTTTTTAAATTTGTACAAATTCACCTGACGGTATGGACCCGTATAGGTAAATTCAAGTACAGTAACACTAACATCTATGCCGAACGAGGAATCGAACCCCAGACGTACGGCTTTGCAGTCAGATGCTCTAACCACTAGGCCATTACATCGGTATTTATGTGTAATTTTACATAAAAAATACCTAATAGAGAATTTAAAGTGAATCCATCCCACCCAAACCTCACAAATGAGAAATTTGTAAATTTTACCCCATGGAACATAGAATAAAGAATTTGGAATAAATAGTGAATGAAGAATTACTAGCGCCCACGCTTTTATTTTTAGTGATTAGAAAATCAGTTATTTTTTACTTACCAAAAAGTTATTTTCTATTTCCCAATAAATTATTTGTCAAACCGAATAAATTATTTTTGACCTTTTAGAACACTTCAATAAAAGCGTTTTTTAAAAAATCTTTTTTTTACTTATTTTATTTTTTACTTTTTAGTCATCGTATTTTTTAAACAAAAACTAAAAAAAATATTTATTTCAACCATATTTAATCTTATGTTCAATCTTATAATTTTAGTTTTCTACTATATGATGGGTTCGCGAGCAACAGTTCAGCGCTGGCGACGACGAAAAAAATGGTCCCGCGACTCATTCTGAGCCTATTTCCCAATTTTGTGGGAGGGGTGACACACGAGAAACAACAAAGTTTATTAAAATATATTTAATATTGCTAGGGGTATCCTTATAATTACAGAGCGGAGCGATTAAGCGCGCATCCGCTCTTTCACCGATGAAATCCATCCATATCAAAAATATTCACAAGAAAAAGAAAATGCATTGGATAAAATAATAACCAATCGTAAGCCCAGACAAAAATAAAACTCAGAATTAGTGTATCAAGGAGCAAACAGTATTATTCACTCTTTTCAGTAGTCCATAAATTATAAAAGTTCTCTCTCGCTTCCTCGGGATGGGATAAATTTTCGGCGATTTCTCGCTTTTCTGGCGATTGATTTCTTTCTCGCAGTTATTATCTTAAATCGCTAATTATCTTAATTGGAAGGTAGGAAATCACATTTTGAAGATTAAATATTGTATTTATATACCTAGTATATTATCTTACAGGTTTTGGGAGCCATTGGCTTCACGGAAGTGTCTCAAATATGAATTAAAAGGATAACTAAAAACACTCGCTAATTACCTAAATTACGGAGGTTTTGACTAGTTGATAATTGAATATTGCATTGTCATCGAGTTTCCACCACGGTGCAAAGTTTCAGAACTTTATATCGTTTGGAAGTGCCTGAAATATTATGTACAAGAATCCAGAAAGAAAAAAAGTGATTAATAGTCTATAATTATCGTAATTACTGGGCAATTCTCGTTTTGACTTTTGAATATGATGAAGTTATGCCTTATAAACAATTGTGCACGGTTTAGGGAGAATAGCCCCTTGGGAAAGGTCTCAAATTCTGGTTTTTCTGTTAACTAAAAATACTCGTTAATTAACTTAATCCTTTTGTTGTTTGACTAGATAATGGTTGGATATTGGAGTGTCATGAGGGTTCCACCGATGTGTAAAGTTTCGGGGCCCTGACATATCGGGAAGTGCCCGAAAATCGAGTTTTAAAATTCCACCCGTAAAACGCCGCCAAAAGCAAGTAGAATAAAAGCGTTTAAAAATAAAAACATAATATGAAGATAAATAATTAAGTAAGTTTAGTAGGGAAAAACATTATGTATAATAACAGAATTAGAATAACTACAATATATACACTTCAATTGAATTAAGTAATGAAAATAAAGGCACAGCAAGGCTTAAAAATTTTATGCTTCTGGATTTAGATGGAAAAAACATCCAAATTATCAATATTACAAATAAAATTAAATAATGATCGCTTGAAAATATTAGGAGATGGAAAACTCTGAAATTCTATAGGCAAAAAGTTATATAATTTAGGAGCAAGATAAAAAAATGTTTTTAAATTATGGAAAAATATTTCTTGAGCAATTACTAGGCAGCCTAAACAGAAGTAGTTAAAATACTGTAAAATAATCTGTAACTGAGGTTGCGTGATAAGCGTTATTGAGCGTTTTTGCTCTTGTTTCACCCGCCTATTCTAGATGAACAGACTCTAGAAGAATCCTTGTTTCATTCCAAAATAGTTTTTACTTTCGGTTACACTACAGACTCTTATACACTATATCTTACTCTTACACTATTCATCCTGAGTGATTCATTCCTGTGTGGATAAAAAGGGAAGAAGTAAAGAGTGAAACGCCGATACACACTTTTCACTTTGGGTGTGTAATTCCTCAAGAATTAATATCAAAAGTGATCAAGTGTTACGAAAATATTTTTCTGAATATCTCACACTCTCGTTGAAGCCTTACATTTCTGGAGTCACTTGGGTCACGTATCCAATTTTTATATAATGGGCAATACCAGCATTTTTTGAACACAGAAAAATGCATTTTTCCAGTAAACGAAATATAAAAAATAGATCTAAACTCAAAACTTGACATGAAAAGTTTCAAAAAAATTTAGTTAATTCAATATTTTAAAATAAAAATCGACGTCACATTTTGACATTTGACGTTTTCGCGCCCTTTTTGTAAGTCTAACTTTGAAATTAAATTAAAAAAATAAATAATCATCGTAATTAAAAAAAATCCCTCTCTTTGGTACCTCTATCGAATAAAATTTTTTTTTAAATGATGGACTTGCCCATTTAGAGGTATTTCAAATGGAATTAAAAGTTTTATTGAATTTAAAAAAATGTGTTTAATTGGTTGAAGTTGTTTTTAAATTAGAAGTTAAATATGAATCACAGAGTATAGAGCTTAACAGAGATGCCAAACGGCCGTTTTCCTCTTTAGGTAATTAATTTAATTCAGCTCGCAGATTATAATTCAGTTCACAACACTCTGTTAAGCTCTATACTCTGTGATAAGAATAACACTTGAATTTTTACAGCAACTAACTAAATCGGAACGATTACACACAGAATAATAGGGCTGTAAAAATACTATCGAACACATGACTATATTTTTTGGGATGAATTTTATACTTAGAAGAGTGTTGATTAGAAGCATTGTTTAATTTTAAAATACATTACTGTTTAATATTCTAAAAACTTGATTTCTTATCATCCGTAAACAGGTTGTCTGATGCTGTTGGAAATGCAGAATTTGTTGATGGTTCAATTATTATAAGATGGTCTGATCCCAAATTCCTTATTGTGGACGACCTGAGTGGATTCAATAAAGACTTTGAGTACATGAATTTATGAAAATGCTTACAAATCAATTCAGAAATTAGAAAGAATATGCGAGTTATATAAAATCGGTTTGTATATAACTTCCCAACTTACTAACGTGTTGAAGTATTATTATTTTTCGGTCATCAAAAGTTAATTATCTTAATATTTGGGTTAATGTTTCAAATAATCAATTGAAAGAATTGGTTATAACAAGCTATAAGATAAAACTATTTTGCCTATTTCAATAAAAGGAATAGATTGTATTATAACTATTGGCTATATGATAAGTTAAATCATTAAATATTATAATAATTAATGACTTTTTAATTAAAGCTTTTAAATATAATTCTAGTCATCTTTTCCTTCATTTATTATACGCAAGCACTTTTCTTTTTTTATACAGTATCATAAAAAACTAAAAGTATGTATCACCTCTATTGATAAAATTTTGAAATCTAAGCAACACACAAATTTTTTTTCAGTTATCTCGAACTATGGGCTTTGTGCTATTTTCTAAAAATCTTTTAATATTTTCCCAGTAATCAGCTTGCAAAGGCACAAATTTCCAGAAATAAGTCTTATCTAAGTATGAAAAAAGTTAATGAGAAAATCAAAATATTCTTTCTATATCGGAGTTCATCTGGGTACAAGAACTGAAATATGTTCTGAAATGCTACAGTTACACACGATATATTTCTGGAAGGTCTTTTTTTCTGGAAAATTGATTCATTCCAAAAAACAGAGACGTAAAACAAAACCCCATTAATGGTTTTAGCTATTGACCTCGATGTGCTACTTAAGAACATTGTGTAGCGTATTAAAGTGACGTTAATTCATACTTTCTTTCCATGTATGTTGATTGCAGTGAAAATGCCGCTTAAAGGAAATAATCGATATAATGTAGTCTCATTCATATACATGAGAAAATTGAGGACTTTCATTAGAAGGCCTTTAGGGTAGATCGACAAAAAAACTACAATCGTGTTTTTGTTGGCTGTTGTTAAAATCCAAGCCATTATTTTGGTATAAGCAAAAGAGGCAGTACAAATTCTATTGTTTATTACTAATCAGTACTGTCATATGGTAAGATAAAAAGTTCATACCGATATATAGTGCAATTATTACCCATCTATTTTGAACGGCAATGATGAGATAACAAAAGAATTGAATTTGCAATTCATTGTGATTAAAACAAAATATTATTTACCTCATTGGGGATTCATCAAGGCATTTTACAAGTACCTGATAAAAAAATCCATAACAATTTACAATTCGGCAATTTTTCCAATACCATTTAATTTTATTTCCTCCTCCTAATAATGAAAGGGTGTAGAAACATAAGAGTTCAATTTTCAAGCTTTAACGTATTTTGAAAGTATGCATATATTTCCCCAAAGGAGCCGTCTTCCTACTAAATGCGACATCCAAAAATTAAAGCGTGATCTACATGTTATGCAATTTAAGAAGAATGATTTAAAATCTCAGTATGTGCTCTACTTGTTTTCCAGAAATTTATTTTTTTAATTCTTGTCAAAATAGTTTTAAACCTTTCATAATATTTCTGATAAGTAAGAAAGGAAATTTAATTCCTGGATTTAGAAATATTAGTATTTATGTGATTATGCATGTAAAAAAACTAGGTAACGCTTTTATTTATTTTTGAGAATGAACTCAACTGCTTATAAAAATCAGAGAAAATATTGTTTTACTTTTAAATTTTTATGGCATTTATTTTATTTTCAATTCAAAATTATTAGAACGTTCCTTTATTCAAAATAAAAATAACTGGAAGTAGAATTTTTCTCACATAAAAAATATTTATAATCATGGTGTGTTAAGTGTAGTTTATCGCTCATAAAGATTTATAATTAAAGCTATGTTTATCGCGCATAAAATATATATAGTTAAGACCATATGTTAAGGGGTCATTCATTAATTACGTAAGGATGATTTTGGCAATTTTTGACCCCCCTACCCCCATGTAAGGGTACGTAAGATTTTTCAAACCCCTCCCCCCCCCATTCTTACGTAAGATATTCCATTTCGTTTTTCAAAATAATAAAATGTTAGAACAAAAAAAATTTAAACCAACTAATAAAGGTTTCTCTATCTTTTTGCTTTTGCTTTGTTTCGACTTTTGATAACTGGAAGATGGATTCAACAGTTTTATTTTTTATCTTAACTTAATGCTACTCCAATAAAAAAGATACATCTAATATACCTTCATTTTTTTAAAATTAAAGCTTCGATAATATACCGAGATCGTCAGCATTTTAAAATTTTTTTGGGGTTATTCAATAGTAATTTGATTAGAATAATTGGAATTTGTTTGCATTAACTTGGAAAATCTTACGTAAGAATGGGTTTGACCCCCCCCCCCCCAAGTAAGGGTATGTAGAGATTTTTCCAACCCCCCTCCCCCTCGGGACCCTTACGTAATTAATGAATGGCCCCTAAGGGGTTAGTATATTTTTCCCCAAAAAAGACTTATCTAGTAAATAGAATTTAGCTTAATGAGTTTTAATGATAATAGATATTATGAATAATAATAAGGAATGTGGATGATCTTTATGAAAATAAAATTATACATAAGATTTTCTTAAGCAAAAGAATTTGGGGAATTCCATGGGATTTCGTGGTGCTTGAGAAATTTTAAAACTATTTCTGACTTTAAATGAAGCAAAATGCAAACATCTTTAATAAGTGTACAAAGTATATTAAATAATCTTTAGTACGTCTCCTTTTGCTAGTGAGTTTAAACACCCTGTTCCTGAACATTTTTAAGTAGGTATTGTATCCCTATACGAGGTGCGTAATCAATGTAGGCTGACTCTCATTTTTATTGGTTCTTTACATTTTACAAACCCCAATAAAAAATTAGGTGTTTTAAAATTTCCCCTAATGAGATGTTCTATGTTCTTGATTACATGATGACGAAATTGAATTCTAACATCCATACAACACTTTACATAGTATACCTATGGAAAAAATTCGTAAATTTAAGGACCACTTTCTTTTGTGCATTTAATTTACTAAAATATTACTTTCTGTGCTATTATTATTGCACACATTCTTAATTTTTTTTTACTATTTCAACTAATTTTCCCTACTTTCTTATTTTGCCCCTGTAAACAGCCTAAATGAGTTGAAAATGGTTACTTTATTACACTTAACATAATTTCTTCCTTGTTGAGACCTTGCTTGACTCAAAAGCAGCGTTTGAAATTGTACTGGATTGCTGGTCCGGGACAACTAAAAAACGGCTCCGACCAGTGGAATCAGAAAATCACTGGTCCGCTGGACCAGTGGTGAAAAAATATCCCATCCTCCAGTTAAGTTATGTATTAATTTATGTGCAATATCAATTATTGAAGAAAAGTTCTTATTTTTTGTCAATAAGTGCAATTATATCCAATTTGTTTGTCAATTTTTTATATTTACAGCTGGTAATAATAATAATAATAATAATAATAATAATAATAATAATAATAATAATAATAATAATAATAATAATAATAATAATAATAATAATAACAATAACAATAACAATAACAATAACAATAACAATAATAATAATAATAATAATAACTTTATTAGACATTCATTATACAAACACAGAAAAGTAAGACAATGTGATTCGCCAAGGGGAAGAAACTTCCCGTACAGGCACAAACATAAAACTGTAAAAAAATTAGCTAAATAAAGATGGCAGCAAGCTGGTAAACCATTAACAAAAATATGCTTCATTGAAGTGAAAAATATAAATCCAGGTCGTCGATATTAATTATTAACTCAAATAAATTTCTTTTGAACTCTGAATATTTATTAATGGAGGTTAGATTTAAAGGTAAACTATTGTATAATTTTGGTCCGAGGTAAAAGAAATGCTTACAAAAAATTGATTTAGAAAATTTGGGAATTTGATATGTTGCTACAGCTCTAGTATTATATGGTCTTGCTATGGTGTTAAATAGAGATTTTTATTACGATAAAGATAAAATATAATACGGAAAAAAGCGTTGTGACGAAGAGGCAATAATTTGAGTAATCTAAAATTATCAGGATATGATATGACTTCTGATTTAAAATTTTGAATATTTTATTTTGAATAGAAATTAAAGGTTGGAGATTGGATTTATATTCTCCACCCCAAACAGTAACACCATAATTTATTAAAGAATAGAACCAAGAAAAATATAAAGTTTTTAGAAACGACAAATCAATTTTATTTTTTAGGTGGTAAAAATTAGATAAAATAAAGGGTAATTTTTTCCCCAATTCAGATATATGAGTTTTCAATTTCAAGTTAGAGTCTACGTCAAGTCCAAGATATTTGTAGCTTTGAACACATTCAAGAATATGACATTGGCAGTTGTTTTTAGATTTACATGAGGAAATGTGATATTTTAAGTCAAATGGTAACTCTGATGGTCTTAAACTGAAATTAATGTATTTAGTTTTGTTTAAATTTAAAGACAAATCATTAGCATTGAACCACTTGTCTATTTCGGTTAAATCAGATTCAGTTTGAGTTACCAGTTCATTTAAAGTGGAACAAGAATATAATAAGACAGAATCGTCAGCATAGGTTAATATCTTGCCTGAAAGATTTAACTTACAAAAATCATTAATAAAGATTAAAAAAAACAAAGGACCTAAAATTGAACCCTGAGGAACACCTCGATTTGTTACTAAGTACTCGCTTAGATTGTTATCAACTTTAACTCTTTGTGTCCTTCCTGTTAGATACGAAATAAACCAATTTAAGATATATCCTCTAAATCCTGCTCTTTCTAGTTTGTATATCAATAACGAATGGTTGACATTGTCAAAAGCTTTTTTTATGTCTAGAAAAATTGCCACGGTAACTTTGCTGTCATCCACACTATTCACAATAAACTTAGAAAATTCTAAAAGAACCATTTCAGTAGATCGGCCTTGTATAAACCCATATTGGTTAGAGGCAAAGAAATTTGTGTGAGACAAGAAATTATACATCTTTTTTACAATAATTTTTTCAATAACTTTAGAGAAAGAGGGTAAGATCGATATAGGTCGATAATTAGAAAGAATATTTTTATATCCAGATTTATAGATCGGAGAAACAGTTGCCCGTTTTAAAGAGGCGGGGAAATCACAAGTGTTGAAAGAGGAATTAATAAAATTTACAAAAAATTCAATGTTATTAGGGGCAATTAATTTTAAATACTTCACACTGATATCATCTAACTGATATCATAATCAAAAGAGTTAATTTTTGAAAAAGATTTTAAAGCATCAAATATATCAAGATCGGTAACTTCATAAAAAACAAAAGATGATAAACAAGGTGATATATATTGTTGACAGTTTGTAAAATCATAATTTGTAACAGTTTGGGTAGCATTATTATATAACATATTAAACTGAGAAGCTAAGATTGAATTCTCAAAGTTGTCAGGCAAGGTTCTAGAGTTATCTTTTACATTATTAAGAACAATACTATTAACATTATTACTAGTAACTTATTATTGAATGTGTAGTAATTTTTAACATTACTATTTGGTACTCACATTCAGTGCAATAGTTACTTTATAAGGCTAAGCGCGCACTAGAGACTTCTGTCACGGCGACTTATAACACTAGATCACTCGAGAGCAATGTATTTCTATTAGCCCAGTAATTTTAGGGTTTGGTAGGGGAATAATTTATAATTAGGTGAATTTTTCAGGATAAGCTCTCTATGATGTGTACAACCCACCCTGAAAAGTCCCCAAAGATCCTCCGTCGGCGTCATTCCAAAATGGCGGATCCAAGATGGCCGCCTCGCATTTTTGCCTTTTCCGATATTTTCGCTCATATCTAAGTCAAAAATTAATATTTTTTAGTTCTGTAAAAGGATTTATACTCAGGATAGATGCCGTTTTCGAATAAAAGTTACAGTTTTGCGATAAAAATATAAAACAAGGGGTGTAGAGGGATTTCATTCATGCCAAACTGCAAAATTTTCATTGTTGTTTGCATGCTTTGCCATATAACTGTACTAATTGAAAAATAGATCGGAAAAATACTATTAATTTTAGTGGTCCCATTATTTAGGATTATTTTGAAAAATAAATTTTTGAAATCCGCAGAAAATTGACAGAGATATTCAATTTTTAGTAGTGTTGTGGTGCGGATGGTATTGGGTAGTATACGTTAGTAGTAGGTTTCGCACTTGATTAATAATTGTTTTTTGGCCATTCTCTTTAATAGCTTAGTTAATACTATTGTAGCGTAAAGTAATCATTATGGTGCATTAAAATTTTCTTACACAAGCATTTAATTATCAAAAAATTCATTAAAATTAATTAGTTCTTTTGGATTTTTTCTATATTTCGGACCCTATAGCTTCCTTTTAAAATGATTGGAATATTCATTCTAGTTTTCTGTACAGAGATATTTCAAAGGATTTTGAAGTGATCAAAAATAACTTAAATGAACGTTTTAGCTTATACACTGGGACTCCATTATTGTGAACCATCGCATAAAAAATTTCAATATCACAAGAGGTTTGCTATTATTGATTTTTTACAATGAAGCGGAGTTTGACTATATTTTCATGACGCAAAATAAGTATAATTTGAAATAAATGTATCAAATACTATAGAGATTTTTAATGTTATTGAGTAAAGGTTTATTCATTGTCATCATCATTGTTTTCGAATTCAGTAGAAGCTGAATTTTTACATGACTCACCATAGCAAGATGTGCCAAATCTGGAACATTGGAGTCCTGCTTTTCTGCACTGGAATATTGTATCACAATCTCTTGTAGAATTTATTTTGCAGTTGCAAGAGATGAGCTGCAAGGGTTCTTCAGAAGCTGTTGGAAGTGGAAGTGTTGAAGTAACCGGATTCAACTTTCCATCCTTTTTGAACCATCCCCAATCCGTTGGATTCAGGTTGTTCCCCCGCCATTGTTGGAATTGCAGGTAACCTCGAAGTTAATGCTGAGGAGCTGCTGCACTTGGGAAAAAGAACTGCTAGATTAAAATTTGAAGATGAGTTTTTGACACTTCCTTATTGTAGTGAATGTAACGTAATTCATCGAGAGAATCAACGTTTTCTCGCCCAAAAAGGTATTTCAAAAATACCTCACAATTTCAATAACTTTTGAGGAGTCAAGTGAAGGACTATTAAACTGTGAAACCATAGAGTGCAAATTTGGATTTTTCTTTATCAATGTGAAAGCTGAAGATTTCCCTTTTCTAAAAATTGCTGAGGTGGAATCGCATCCAGAAGCTGCATGTAGGAAGATAATTGAATCTTTTATTGAGCCAAGAGTGTTTTGAATTTTAGAGATGTCGTAGCACTTGTGTTCTCTAATAGTTGTTTGAGGACGCAAAAAAAAACAGTGACTCTCCTGGGGTACAACGCCCAATTAGAATAATTCAGAGATCTGTATCGGTCCCTATTACTGTGACTTGTTTGTTTAAGCTTTGACTAGCTTCAATAGCAGAAGAACAGATGAGTATCAGTATCATCCTTTGAAGTTATTCCTTCTGCCTGAAAGTAACATATGAGCATTCTAATCAGTCTTGATTTGTTCTCGGAGTTGCGCAAAAAATTAGATTGTTTTGTTTAGCCACCATATTTTCCTCAAAAAATCTATCTTCAAATTTTAATCTAGCAGTTCTTCCTCCAACAAGTGCAGCAGCTTCTCATCATTCATTTCGAGTTTACCTGCAAGTTTAACAATGGCTGGGGAATAACCTGAATCCAACGGATTGTTCAAAAAGGATGGAAAGTTGAATCCAGTTACTTCAACACTTCCAGCAGCTTCTGAAGAACCTGCAGTTCAGCTCTTGCAACTGCAAAATAAATTCTACAAGAGATTGTGATACAAGATGCCAGTGCAGAAAACCAGGACTCCAATGTTCCAGATTTGGCACATCTTGCTTTGGCGAGTCATGTAAAAATTCAGCTTCTACTGAATTCGAAAACAATGATGATGACAATGAATAAACCTTTACTCAATAACATTAAAAATCTCTATAGTATTTGATACATTTATTTCAAATTATACTTATTTTGCGTCATGAAAATATAGTCAAACTCCGCTTCATTGTAAAAAATCAATAATAGCAAACCTCTTGTGATATTGAAATTTTTTATGCGATGGTTCACAATAATGGAGTCCCAGTGTATAAGCTAAAACGTTCATTTAAGTTATTTTTGATCACTTCAAAATCCTTTGAAATATCTCTGTACAGAAAACTAGAATGAATATTCCAATCATTTTAAAAGGAAGCTATAGGGTCCGAAATATAGAAAAAATCCAAAAGAACTAATTAATTTTAATGAATTTTTTGATAATTAAATGCTTGTGTAAGAAAATTTTAATGCACCATAATGATTACTTTACGCTACAATGGTATTAACTAAGCTATTAAAGAGAATGGCCAAAAAACAATTATTAATCAAGTGCGAAACCTACTACTAACGTATACTACCCAATACCATCCGCACCACAACACTACTAAAAATTGAATATCTCTGTCAATTTTCTGCGGATTTCAAAAATTTATTTTTCAAAATAATCCTAAATAATGGGACCACTAAAATTAATAGTATTTTTCCGATCTATTTTTCAATTAGTACAGTTATATGGCAAAGCATGCAAACAACAATGAAAATTTTGCAGTTTGGCATGAATGAAATCCCTCTACACCCCTTGTTTTATATTTTTATCGCAAAACTGTAACTTTTATTCGAAAACGGCATCTATCCTGAGTATAAATCCTTTTACAGAACTAAAAAATATTAATTTTTGACTTAGATATGAGCGAAAATATCGGAAAAGGCAAAAATGCGAGGCGGCCATCTTGGATCCGCCATTTTGGAATGACGCCGACGGAGGATCTTTGGGGACTTTTAGGGTGGGTTGTACACATCATAGAGAGCTTATCCTGAAAAATTCAGCTAATTATAAATTATTCCCCTATCGACCCCTTTTTTCGCCTAAAATTACTGGGCTATATGGAGATATTCTTGGCAATCGGCCAAGAGTCTCGTCGTCCAATGCGCGTGCTCTAGCTTCTTGCAATAGCCAGGGTGATAATTTTGTCTCAGTCGCCGTGACAAAAGTCTCTCGTGCGCGCTTAGCCTAATGATATGAAACTTGTCCTTTTTAATTTGCCGGACCAGTAATTTTTGTTGCGGACCAGTATGATTGGTAAAGCACTGGTCCTCAGGACCAGTGGATTTTTTTCCCCAATTTCTAAGGCTGCTCAAAAGGGACTTTTTTCGGATAACCCTGCAACAAATTCCTGCTTGCTTTTTTAAAACATTGCTTGAGTGCACAACTTAATAATCAACCATTCGCTAATTTTATCCCTATCTTGGCTAGAATAACGCTCTTAAAAATTTATATCTTACTTACAAAGGTCTAATAGAATTACGAGCAATCTTATACGATGTTATAGTAGATGGCGCGACGGGTAGGAGTGAATGAATGTGTTTGTTTTAATATCCATTGCATTGGTCCAAAGGCAATCGAAAACTTAAAAATCCATATAACTAAGTATACTCTACTCTAGTGAAAATCCCCGTTTAGCGCCCATCGCTGCATAATTATCCACTTATAATAGTCCTTTCCTTTATAGCTGGAGCATTTTTAGCTTTGAGTCTAGTTGGCAACTGTCTTTTCTAGGGCAGGGACGATGAAAAGTGTGAGTAAGATTTACCTGCGTAGAATCTTTAAAAATCACCAAGCTATCTCTGCCCCAATTATTTAAGAGGTTCGGGGGTTTTTCTGTCTCTGACCCACATAATGACATTTTGTTTCTGTTTCTATATCGACTTTTACGCAAGTTTGTTTCGGTAGTTTGGCATTGCCGGCGTTACAACCAGTTCAATAGCAGAGGAAGAATCCCTGCGAAGATCGGAGGAAGGTGAGATTATTTGGCTGTTTCTCGCTCTTCATCACAAATTGAGGTAACAAAACTGCATTTTTCTCCAAAAGAAATTCCGTTTTTAGGTTGTACCGTACCAGTCTTTTGGCCGTAAAAAACATTTTTTAATTTTTTTAAAATCTTGAAAAGAATATCCTCAATGAGTTAAATCTTTTCTGAACATCTTTAGAAGTGGGAAAAAAATAACAAACAGTTTTGGTTGAATGCAATGAAAAAACGTGCAACATAATTTTAATATACAGTTTTATTTCGGATGACTCGACTGTAGGAACGAATTAGTTTCATTAAAAAGAAGATGAGATGGTGTAAGCTCAATAAATACATTTATTATACTTAAACTTCCAAACGTAGGTACTACTTAAACCTGTAAAAAGATATGCGTTTGAGAATGTGGTAAATGAAGTAGGGGAAAACGGGGCAATTTGATACAGCAAAATTCAAATCCATTTTTGAGTAGAAAAAAATGACATATTCAGATACTCTTTTTTTCTAAAAATATCTATGAATGACTCAATTTTATGAAAACCATTAGAAAAATGTAAGTTAACTAAAAATTAAAGTACTACGACTTTTGTAAAAAAAATCTATTTTGTATCAATGTGCCCCACCAGTGGGACAGTTGGATACATTACATGGGGTATTTTGATACAGTGATTAAATTGCTCAAAAATAGTAATTTATAACAAAAGTTTTGAAAAATGAAACTTGAAAAATGCACTTTTATAGAGTTGTATCTGAAGCATATTTTATAAAGCACACCTTTTTTCAAGCATAAAAAATAATTTTTCCATTAATCATTCAGAAATAAAAATAATTAAGGAATTTGACAAATGGTCATTTTTAACAAATCTCTCTAATTAAGGAAATAAGATGCTTATTTTCATAGGTATAGTTGCTCCCTGAATTAGTTGAATAAAATTCAAAGGTATCTTTGTCTAAACTCATCCAGGAATGAAATTAAAAAATAAATTAAAAATACGACAATAATTAACTTGTTAGTCTTTTGCCATTGAGAGTACTATTTTGTCATTGTTTTTTAATACCGTTCTTTGTTACCTGTACAAGAGCTAAGAACTTCTCAGATGCTTCAGAATTCCCCGATTCCATCGTTTGGTATTGTATTTATCAACTGCATTTTCTTTTATAAAATGCACATAGCTGCAAGCAGTTTCCAATGTCAAACACTCTAAAGACTCAAAAATTGACGTAAATATCCTTCACTGTAGATCTAACTAACCCTTAACTCCTTAACTGATTTAAAAAAAATTGCTGAAAGTATTTATCTCCCAGCGCAAAATATGAGAAATTTTATGTGTATCAATGTGCCCCACCAGAGTACCAAAGTACCTCACATCCAAGTGTATCAATTTGACCCATTTGTTGTTTTTGAACAAAAAAAACTGTAGTTAAAAAAATTGGTAAGGGTTATTTAAAATTTAAGGATACTTTGGTTACAAGCATAAACTTGTTTTTTGAATTTACAGATCTCTGTATTCCAAGTATAGAATAGCTTCAGGCATATTTTAAATTTTACTTAGAAATTTACTTTGGAAAATTTTGACGAAAAAAATTTAAGTTTCCTTCACTTAATTTGATCGACTTATTAGAGATCCTAACGGTTTCATATGAAATGCTTAGGCATATAAAGTCACAACTTTTCGTAAAAACACGACCTAAATAACCTTGATAGTTTTTGAGATATTGAAAGTGTATCAATGTGCCCCGTTTTACCATATAATAAATAATAAGGTGTTAATTGAAACCTTTTCCCTAGATTGGGTTTTCAGACATTTCCTAGACATTTCAGCAATTTCTGAAATAGGAAATAGAAGTTTTAACTGTTGCGTATTGCTTTCCTTTTCGTTACTAATGGAAACGCAAATATACTATACTAACAACAAATCAAAATGCAATATGTCTATAAAAGGTTTCAGAAAATGGTAGTGAAATTCTTTTCTCAGTAGACACTTTGACACTATATGAAAATATAGAATTATTGTGCATTTTCTCTTAGTATGTTTAGGAATTTCCAAACTAAATGTTTCATTAGTCTCGAATGAAGATTGATCTCGTGAGACGTAAGGTTTAATATTTCAACATTGATTGCCTGCTATAATATACTACTAGTATAATAAACTTCAAGTAGCTTTATTAAAACCAGGGAATAATACTTGGGAACATAATACTTGAAAGAATCAAAGGAAATGGGAATTGAAAACTCGTATTATCTCAATCGCTTCAACAACCAAGAAATAATTTACCAGGCTATTGTTGATGTATATTACTTACAAATACAATTTCATATAAATTTGAGAAAAATACATTCTTTAAAACATTAAACAATGAAATTTTTTGCATTTGCATGCAATAAAACTACCCATTAACTTCAAAAATAATTACATCCAGGAATATACTTTAAGTTATTATTCCTTATACTTTATTTTTAATTATATGATTATTTTATTTTGTTTAAAAAATTTCAACTTATATAACCAAGAGGGAAAAGTGTCACCACATACTACAAATTTAAAAATTACGTCATTTTACATCTATTGGTTATTTATTTTCAAATACTATTTTGATTAACGCTTTTATTTAATGCTGATATCTGTGGATAAGCTGTTTTTATTAGTATATTCGGGAACTAGTGAATAATTCTTAGTGCACTACGATTATTTTCATCTTCTTTTACCTTTGAAGCTTTGACAAAATTTCTCTTGAAAAATTCGTATCGTTTTTTCCGAAATCGTATAATAATTTCAATTTTTCATCTCGATATAAGAGACAAAAAAAACAAATCACCCTATTTATTCCACTTTGAAGAAAAATTCCAGCAGGCACGGATTATGGGGGGGCGAAGGGGGATATCACCCCTTCCCCCTTAGGAGTGACATGATTTTTTGTGTGTGCTAACGAAAATCAGAGCATAAAGAAAGTCCCCTTTAACAAGCAATGAAGCTATAAAAATAAATTAAAAACATGTTATTTTAGGATCAAATTTTAAAAAACTTTATGGGGGAGGCCTCCAGACCCCCTTCGGTACTTGTAACTATTATTTACAACAATATTTTACATTAAGTTCGACAAAATGCAAAAATTCTACAAAAATGTATATATCCGAAATTCGGATGAGGTGTACCAAAACGAGTTGAAAAACTCTTTTTTCCCTTAAATTTCCAAAAATATTTTGGGGGAGGACCCCGCTTCTATACTTGAAACTTTACTAAGTGCAACTATTTTTTATAATGTGTTCGTCAAAATGTAAAAATCCTTCCAAAAAATAAGTTAAGTTCTTGAAGATATATGTCCAAAATTCGGAATAGGTGTACCAAAACGGGTTAAAAACATGCTTCATAGACTTAAATTTCCAAAAATTTTCTGGGGGTGGATCCCCAGATCCCCCCTTTCGTACTTCAAGCATGATGAATCACAACCTGTTATATATTGAGATGATCAAACAGGCGTGGATCCAGCAGCGATTCAAGGGAGGGCACTTTGCCCAAATAAGAAAAACCTCAATATTACATACTAATTAAATTTTTTAAACTTTAATATTTTGTAACTTAATCAACATAATTTAAACATTTTAATTTAATTTTTTAAACTTTAATATTTTAACATTTAATAAATATAATTTAAACATTTTAATTTATTTTTTAGCTCAGGGACTACTACTCTACAAATAATTATCTAAACAGTTTGTTTACAGTATTGGTAGTTGATAATTTAGAAAACAGACAGAATAATAAATTATTAATATGCAGATTATTATGATGTTTTTTATTTCCAATGGCAGGTAATTGAACAGTTACGGATAACAGAGTTCATTGACCAACAGACACGCCGTAATTAGTACTTTCTTCACGTTACCCAGTGGGCACCTGTGGACCGAAGCCACGGAGGTGAAGTACTGTTACTGTTGCCCACGCCACACATACACACACACACATTCGCAGGCACAACCCCTTTTTACAGGGGGCCACATTCATTCATCACCCACAAGGACAGAAACTAACATCCATGCCAAACGGGGATTCGAACCCCAGACGTATGGCTTCGCAGTCAGATGCAAAACTGATATAGAGCAGATTATTATGATGTAGAGCAGAGGTTCTTAATCTTTCGACCGCCGCGGCCCCCCTTTATGTAATAGACAAACATCGCGCCCCCCCCTTAAATCTTAAAGTATTGGAATTATGTTCCACATTACATTGAAGTTTTACAATTACTCCAAACCATAATTGGGGGTCTGAAAATTTGCCTCTAAAAGTAGTGTTTTAGCTCATTTTGAGACATTTTTGGTTACACCCAAAGAGAAGAGCTCCATGTAAACGTCAAAATTTTCAAGGAAAAAAATAGTAGATAGAAATCAAAATTTTGAGGGAGCTGAGGGTCCACCCCCAAAATTTTTTTTTGAAAATTTCCCGTTTAACTAGTGTTTTATCTGATTTTGAAACCCTTTGGGAACAAAGGTAACTTGAGTGTTTCCCAAGGTAACTCACGGACCTCCTAGGAAGGCGCAGGGGACCCTCGGGAGTCCGTGGACCACAGTTTAAGAACCCCCTGATATTGAGTATAAAATTAGGTAAACAGAAAAAATTAATAATAAAATATTAGAACTTCCTCTCATTTTTTTTGTTTTGTTTTGTTTTCTTTAGTACGTATATAGTAAGTGTAAAACTTTAAGCTCTCTGTGTGTAGACCAATTAAACATTATTAAAAGTCTACAAAACGTAATATATATTTTAAAGCATTTGGAACAAAAACAAATTGGGTACACGAAATATTTATGGCATTTTAAAAATCATGAGGCGTTTAATGCACCTTAATGTTGTAATGCAATAAATTGAAGAGTTAGTTTGAAAAAGGTATATCAAAAAGTATTAATGCTAGGCTTTGAAAAAAATTTTTAAAACTGCAAAAATACTATATAGTCCACTGAAAATAGAGTTGAACCTCGGACAAATTGCAATAAAAGGTTTCTCAACGGTTTTCACTTAGGAATGACCTCAATAATAACATACTAAAAATCGGCCAAAATCGGCCGGGGGGAAGTTTAATTTTTTTTAAATTTTTAAAAAATGGGCGAAAAAAATTTAAAAAAAAACCCAAAACAATAATATTGACATGTGATACATGTTTATAGGTTATTTTTGAGTTTTAATACCGAATACTGCCTTTAGTTTTGAAAAAAAATTTAAATTTCAATTTTTAAAATTAATTTGAAAAATGAACTATATGAAAAAATTAAAACCCCCCAAAAAATCTAACCAAATCATCAAAAGAGATAAATCAAACGGTTTTCATTTAGAAATGACCTAAATATTAACATACTAAAATTTAAAAATTTTACGAGTTAAAGAAATTAAATGTTTTTTCAAATTTCCATTTTTTTGTTGCGAAAAATGCTTTTTTTTTTCAAATTCGTGCCAAAAACTTTAGAGGCTTTTGAAAAGGTCATTTTTCGGTGGATATTGTCCACAGATAGTTATATAATGGAAAACCGGTGGAATTGACCCTCAATGAATTAGTTAATTATTTAAATTCTGATGTAAATATGCCAAAGTATTACCTTTTTTCACTTTTTACTACATTTTACCAATTTCAAAATTTTAAATAAAATAATTAACTAATTCATTGAGGGTCAATTCCACCGGTTTTCCATTATACAACTATCTGTGGACAATATCCACCGAAAAATGACCTTTTCAAAAGCCTCAAAAGTTTGGGGCACGAATTTGAAAAAAAAATGAATTTTTCGCAAAAAAAAGTTGAAATTTTAAAAAAAATTGAACTTCTTTAACTTGTAAAATTTTTTACTTTTAGTATGTTAATATTTAGGTCATTTTTAAATGAAAACCGTTTGATTTATCTCTTTTGATGATTTGGTTAGGTTTTTAGGGGGTTTTAATTTTTTCATATAGTTCATTTTTCAAATTAATTTTAAAAATTCAAATTTCAATTTTTTTTCAAAACTAAAGGCAATATTTGGTTTTAAAACTCAAAAATAACCTATAAACATGTATCACATGTCTATATTATTGTTTTGGGTTTTTTTTTAATTTTTTTTCGGCCATTTTTTTAAAATTTAAAAAAAATTAAACTTCCCCCCGGCCGATTTTGGCCGATTTTTAGTATGTTATTATTGAGGTCATTCCTAAGTGAAAACCGTTGAGAAACCTTTTATTGCAATTTGTCCGAGGTTCGGCCCTTTTTTTCGCTATTTTCAGTGGACTAATAATTTTTACCTAACTGCAAATTTTTTTCTGGAAATTTATAATTCGTCCTTTTTTTCCTTACAGAACATCAATTCAAAAAATCCATTTTTTAAAACAATTTTCTGAGTAGAAAAAAAGTTTATGGATTTATGACATTTTAGAAACCTGTGAAATTTCAGCACAGGGTAACTTTACTTTACTTGAAAAACTACTTATTTGTTTACTAAGTTAACTTTTAATTAAAAAATGTGAAAGATTTTTTTTGTCATTCAAAATTCAAGATGTACTTTGTCTCCTTTTCCATTGCGTTTTACGTCTTTTTATTTCAATATTTTTCTTCTTCCCCTTTTCGGGTCCAAGGAGAGGGCCCTTTTTGCATTCATTTAAGCCTAAATTGAAAACAACAAACCGAAAAATAATTTTAGGTAAGAAAATCGACCAAAATAAGCAGTGGCGTAGCCAGAGGGGGGGATTTGGGGATATATCCCCCCCCGAAACTTAGAAATTTTCCTTTTTTGACCATAGGAAACCACTAAAAATACTCCATATCCCCCCCGAAATATCAATATCCCCCTCCGAAATTTTTTTCTGGCTACGCCACTGAAAATAAGTAAGAAAACCCGTGAAAGTGCCCTCTCCTGAGTGAAAAATGTAAAAGGAGGATTTTTTCGGGCATTCGAAATGTACTTTTTTTTCTCCCTTTCCCAAGTCTTTTCTTTCTTTTTTCCCTTCCTTTTCCTTTTTTTTGACCCAAGGGGGGCACTTTCCAGAGTGCCCCCCCGGATCCGCCACTGAGATTCAAATGGATTTTCAAGATTCCTAGTCCCCCCAATCCCAAAACCAAATCCTGGATCCGCCACTGGTCAGTTGTATGAGTTAGCTTGCATTATGCCAATTAAATTCATTGAAAAGAGTACTAAGAAGTGGGAGGGGTTAATTATATTTGAAATTAAATCTACGAAATTTTGAGGAATTGAAGAACCTAGACCGCCCCCCCCCTTAAAAATTGCTATAATCCGTGCCTGAATTCCAGTAATCCTGTCTTTACATTTAAATTTACGTCAATAAATGCTTCCTAATGTGGTGTTATTGCCCATTAATAATTATTTGAGTGACCAGATCAATTATTTTATCAAATGTTTAGAGTTTCAAAATCCAAAATAATTTCTCGGAATGTAGGAATTTAATCTTCTCAAGGCTCACAGACATAAAAGAAAAAAAGTCGTCAAAAACGGTCCAAAATACACATCTAATCCAAATCATTCTAGAATTTCTTGCAAGATCTGATTAAAAAAATACTCTTTCACGTGCAAACCGGCACTTTGGCGCAAAAAGCGGTTCACGCTCAGAAAACGAAACTAGCCAAAGAAACCGGCAACCCTGTCATGTTCCCTTTGTTGATTAGTAACACCAAAGAGTAACACTACCACTCACAGACTCACATCACATCACCATACATGCCTACTCTGGTTGCGTAATGTATTGCATGGTTTTCACTAATACAGGATGTTTTGCAATCTATTTTTAAAATGTGTAGATTCATACCGACCGGCAAGTTCTATCAAATCTATTCATCTGTTAGATGACCCTTTCCTTTGGAACATTTTAATTCCGAATATATCTTGGGTGTCCGTCTCATTTTGCATACCGCACACGGTAAGTGAAATATGTATTTCCTAAATATTGACAGAACTTGTAATCCTTTTTACCAGCTTGTGAAAAATTTTACTGTAAGTCATGTTTGTGTTTTTTCGCTTTCCCATTAGTCATTATACATAACTTCTCTTGGAAGTTTCTCTCAATAATATATTTTAATGTATTTTTTCTTTTTATTTTAGGTGACATAAAGATTTTTTTAACACTGCTAATTTTATCAAGACTCTATGGAAAAGGATACTTATAAAAATGCTGTTATTATTGGTATTTATTTTTTATGCATTTTAAGCTTAAATATTAAATGGTACTTACATATTATACCGTTGACCATTCAGAGGCTGTTTAATTCAGCGGCACATCAATAGAAAAGTCAACATTGATGACATTTTTGATTAAGCGGTACAGTTGACGGGATAATACGTTAGAACCAAAGAAATTGCCGCACAGCTTTGATAAGAGTCCTCCAGCTACCATGTTTACCCACAGCTCAAATGATGACTGACAACCATAGGAGATCTATTACCTACTAATTTAATAATATAATTACTTTTATTATTATAATTAGATCCTAAAGTAAAAATAATTAGTAGATTATTATTTTAGGATCTAATAATAATATTTATAATTAGATCTCCATGGTTGTCAGTCATCATTTGAGCTGTGGGTAAACATGGTGGCTGGAAGACTTTTATCAAAGCTGTGCCGAAATCGCAAATGCAACAATTGGATTGGCAAAAAGTATAAGTGCTGACCCAGTCTAAAGACTATTTTTACAAGTTTTTAAATTTGACAAGTAACTAGAAAAGTAAAGGGAGAAATTTGCTACTTTTACCTTTGTTTTCTCTATTGATGGGGCATCCAGTTTGCGAATTTTTGAATTTAGGGTATTCGGTACTTATGTATTATCCCATCAACCGTTCAGTAGCCGTCTAATTCAGCGGCACATCAATAGAAAAGTCAATGAGATTTGATATCGTTTTTGAATAAGCGGCAAAGTTGACGGTATAATATGTAAGAACCGGGTATTCTAATTTCATTTTTAGATTACATAGTTCAGTACAATTGTTATATGTCCTGTTAAAATCACCATGCTGTTTTAGACAAAAATAACTAAAATTTTATTGCAAACTAACCTATTAGGGCTGTTGGTTTACATGCAATGGTTCAAGTTATGGGACCAGAACGTTAGAGGAAACGGTCGAAAATTTTCTATTGCTTTCCTCTTTAATTGAAAATCTTTTCCTGTCATTGGTCCTCATGCTTGGGCTTCTCCTTCCTTTGTAGAGAATTTATTGGGAAGTTTCACATCACTGGGATCCCAGCATGTAAACTCAGTCTCTAAGTATACTGTATAAAATTTAAGCGATATTTAAATATATAACAGTCAAAATATTCTGGTGGTTTTCACCAGGACATATTATGGAATTATACCATTAATTTTTCTTATGGGTTACTTGAAGATTGATTTTAAGTCCAAATGTTATATTAGGTAATGGACCATCTGCAATCACATTGTCTTATATGTTAAGTGGTAACTGGCCTTACTACAATGGATCATCTCATCCGATTGATTTTCTACAATACAGACTGTCTGAAAATCAAGACAAATCTTTGCTAGAGCAAGTATGTTTTAAACATTTCTTGATTTATTTTGCTTAATTGAAAAGAAATTGCATTTATTGTGCTTGTTATATTGAATTTCCAATATTTTATCTAATTTTTAGTTAAAATTGTTACTAAAAATACAGTAGTTGTGGCATTAGGGTGGTCCTAAGTATAATGGTAAAAAAAAATTTCGGAATTTTTGAAGTCGCACACCCTAAATTTTTTACTTATGAGGTAGTAAGTAACTGGTAAAAATTTTATCCGAATCGGTAAATATTAACACGTGCCACAAAAGGGATGAAAATCTGAAAAAACATCAAAATTCTCAAAACTTTGAAAAATCATAAAATTCATTTAAAATATATTATTCGATTTATTTCAATACTTTTTTAACAGAAATGCTTAAAAATGAAGAATATTTGACTTTATAGCCTTTAACCATTTTTTAAAGGTGTTGTATTTGCTCCTCATTACGCGTTAAAATATCGTTCTACTCCTCAATGAGCTTGATTCCCCTTTCTGCAGAATCATGTACAACTGACTATTACTGATGACTTTAAATCCTTCCTGATGATATCATCACAAGTTTCACATTAAAGTATTTCTAAAAATAAAGTCTGAAGATAACTTAAAAACCTTCGAAAAAAGTTTTCGGTTCATTTTGCCACAAAATCGACTAAATTTGCGACCACTCTGATACATGGATGGATTCTTTCTCTCTAAACTCTTTGTCAGCTCATTGTTGTGTGGGGACAATCGCATCGAAAAAGGCTAAGGCCTCCATCAAGAAACCCTCCATGACTAATCATTTTCAATGCTGCCATAGACATATTTTCATTAATTCCTCTGTAGAAAAACAGGCCCTCATGAATTTCAAATCTTTAAATGTGGATTTCTGAGCCATTTACACATCAAACCAGACTCAATAAATATACCTTTCAATTACCTTTTAATCCTTGTAGTTCTCGATTATCCAAATTAACCTCGTTTCTAAAAATAAAAATGTTTAAGCAATAAATTGCTTTAGTCATCCACCTAGCATTATGGAAAGCACCAACGTTGTCTAAATTTAATCATTTTTGCTTCTCGATTTTCTAAAAGTGCTATAGTCAACTGTAGAAATCTTTATAGCCATACCTCGGTCGGTGTTCAAGAGCATTCAAAGTTCAAACTTCAGAATTTCTTCTTTTTCTCTTCCGATTGTGTTTTTCCCAAGATTTTTAAAACATTTAATTAAAAGTACATAAGGCCCAAGGGATACAGTAACACAAGCTTCAAAGGCCTTTATTTTTAACACAAATTCATAAATTAACACTAATTTCAGAAAATTAAAGTGTATTATTTGAACTTAAGCTTATAAAATTCAGAGTAAATTTCTATGTAAGGCTTTTAATTATGATGAATTAAATTTAAAATCTAATTTTCATTGCTTTGAACATGACATTTAAGTTTTGTTTCTTGTCCCAACCCTCGTCCACTTTATCTTAAATCTTCCATTGGAATTTACTTATAATAATGAATTACACCCTAAAATATATGCAATAACCATAGTGTAAGAGGTTTTCAAGTTAATCTCAAAATACATGAAGATACCGATTTTGAAAGAGTTCTTTTTGAGAATGCCTGCCAGCGTCTACTGTCATGCGGCGTAAAAGGCGCCGGAGTAGGCTTTTCTCCCTGAGGGGTGACGGACTCTTGCGCTTTTACCGTAGTATAACTTCAATCCCTTTGCGGCACGTGTTAATATTAAAATATTTGGTATACTTTCATTTCATACCTTAAGGAAAAAAGTTAGGGGTTGCGACCGAAGAAATTCAGAGTTTTAAAAATTAGGACCACCCTATTGTGGCATTATGGCTATAGGACCTTAGATCAGGGGATTCCAACTTCCAAGTACTCAAGGGCTGCAATCGAAATCACAAGTCAAGTGGCTTTTTTATCCATAGCATATATTTCGGGGGAGGGGTGGGATGAATTGTTCGAAATAAAAATTCATAATTGATACTTTTGGGGTATCACAAAATTGAAATTAATTTTTTATATCATTTAGTCAAGTTTAGGACACCCTTATGAAGTAGGTGCATGAACTTTCCTGTTGCTCATTTCCCTTTGTTAACAAGGCGCAAAGTTTTTTCATACAAAAAATAACTTTTCTTTAATTTTAATTTTTATTACATAATAACCTTTGGTTCTTACGTATTATACCGTCGACCGTAACACTTAATCAAAAACGTTATCAAATCCCATTGACTTTACTATTGATGTGCCGCTCAATTAGACAGTCACTGAACGGTCAACGGGATAATACGTAAGTACCTAACCTTTATATAACCCACTTTAGATTAGTAACTTCATTACTAATTCTATTCAAATTACTACTTAAGTACTGCATGAAGACAAATCTCACATGCGGACCTCGAAAAAGTAGTAACCTTCCCCCAAACCTAATAAAATTTGCCCAAACCTTATGTATTGCTCCTACGGTGCTGGCAAGGGCTTCCCCCCAACCAGGTTCGGGCACATTTTCCAGGTCCGCTCACATGGAATCTCAAATGATACGTCAAGCGAATTTTACTTTTTATGTTCAAGGCAGTGGCGGATCCAGCCTGGACCTAAAGGGGGGGCAACTACATTTTTAAAAAGTTTGGGTTCTTCTCCCGAAGAATTTTGAAAATTTAAATCTATTATGGAAAAAACTTAGATGATGCTCCAGGGTAAGAAGGGGGCCTGAGGGTTCTCCCCCAGCAAAATTTTTGGAAATTTTACCTCAAAAAGTAGTCTTTTGACTCATTTTTTAACATTTAAGATGAGATCGGGGAATTGGATTTTAATTAAGGTGCCTGCCTGCCTACCTAAAAATGCTGCCTAAATCAGTTTAAATTTTGTCTTTATCTTTCCTAGAACCAAAGTTACAGAACTTTTACTCACAGCTAAATAGGCATTTTATTAAAGAAAAAATAAAGGAATTCGCGTTTTTCTCAGAATCACATTTTTGCTATTTTCTTTCTAAGCAAAACTGCATAACTCAAAATATTATGAATAAAAATATCTTCATATAAATTTGAGTTATGATGTTTTGCGGAAAGGCTGTTTTTTGTGATATTTATGCTTAAATTCTTCAATAATATGAAAATTTAAATTCAAATTTAATTATTTTTTATATTATTCATAGTTCTTAGAAGCATTTAATTGTATAAATCACAAATTAGGTCAATATTTTAATTATTAAAAAAGCCTCCATATGTAGGCAACCACCTTAAGGTCCCATCCTCCAAGAGAGATATCCTAAAGATGAGCAGCCCCTCTATTCTAGTTGGCAGTGGCGTAATTAAAAATTTATTTCGGCAGGAGCCCAAATATCCTGCAAATAATTAAGTCATTATCAAGTTCAACGCTAGATATTTGCAACGAGGGAGAGGAAGAGGACCTAAAATTATTCTCATGCCCTAACCCCTAACACGCATATTTCATAGGTGTTATGTACTTTTTTAAGCATTTTTAAGTAAAATATCAGAGCTATAAGTACAAAAAGGGGGGTTTGGGTAACCCTGGTAAAACCCTAAAAACAGGGTTTTAACTCATTTTGGTACCATCATCAAAGCCCGATTTTCAGGGTGGGCCCGGGCCTAATGTGTCTGATTGCCCCACAGGTCTCCTCCCCCAGAAGATGTTAGAAAAATTAACTCTAAAAACAGGTTTTTAACTATACTTATGCCCAATTCAGGATTTTTTGCTCTTGAATTTGCCCCCCCCTCCGAAGATTGCTCTCTTTCAAGTAAGAATTGAGACATCCATAAATTTCAGTACATGACAAGAGATAAAGCAAGGTGTGGAATGTGTGATCAATGGTTAACAGGGGTGTTAATTCTCGGACTGACCCTTTCAAGGTCAGACTGCCAGCCCTCCCTTATTGACTAATATCTTTATGCTTCCTATTTAGTGTTTGATTTTTCAATCTTCTCTTCCCTCTTACATATTTTCTCTTTTCTTACTGTAATTTTTAAAAAAGGTACCTGAGCCCAAGGGGGGGGCAAAAGGCCTGTTGCCCCCCCTCTGGATCCGCCACTGGTTCAAGGTTGATCATTATTAACAATGCCTGAATAAAAGAGGCCAAGGTGAAAATTATCATAGAATTATCCCATATTGCCCACTTCATTGCCCGAGATCTATTAAAATTTTTTTGTAATAAGCAGAAAATTGCAGTCCATTGCTAGTTTTTAGACCTGGTTATTTGAAGTTTAACTTGAAAAATAAGTGAATAAGTAACTCAAAGGTTTCAATCTTAAACCTTAAAAGAGGTGTGTCTGTCTTTATTGTTTTAAAAAGTGGTAAGAGACGAAATGTTTTTGTATTATGAAGTGATTCCTGCAATTATTTAAAAATGTCCACCATAAGATGCTATATTTTCATTATTTTTGTAATTTTTTTTCTGAAATAAATGGAGCAGTAATTTATTTATATTTTAATGGCTCAGACACACAGCTTGTCAATTGGATATTAATTTTAATTACACTTGTCTAAACACAAGCTTCATTTTTTAACAAATTACTAAGATTCATGTTTTACCTCACATGAGTGAAAATAGCAATATTTACAGCCATATTCTCTCTCAAGAATTCGAACAATCAAAGTCAGCATGAGGCTAATATTTTTTTTCTTTAGCTTCTGGTTAACCATAACACTGATGGTTGTGAATGTGGCTGTTAATATTTTAATAACACATGAGGTATAAAAAAATTATTAGGAGCCAAACCCCTACCTTAAGCAAATGTAAGTCTTGTATGGCCACCCTGATACTAAAATTATTTAGAGAATATTTGGGCACCCACTAAAAAATTTCCAATTTTGCTACGGTTTTGCAAACTTGTTTCGAAATGAATATTTAAAGATGTACTTTTACTTCTATAGGACTTGGCCTATCTCTCTGAAGGTCTAGAAGGGCGGTCTCTAAATCCTGTGTCTGTGTTATTTGATGCGCTTCAGCACCCTGAAGCAGATCTTGGAGTAGAAAATCCATCTGTTTTATCATGGAGAAAAGATAATGCAAAAGCTATAAACCATGTTGTTCTTGGACGGGGAATTCCAGGAGGTTCTTGGCAAGTAAGATACTTTTTATATGGATAATGGTTTTAAAATTAAATTTTAGTTTCTTGGTAAAAGCTTGCTATAATTTAAGTATTATACATAAGGTTGTATTTCAAATTTAACAACTTTTGTCCATCTGTGGTTCAGAGGGAGTTTTGTGTGTTTATTAATTTTGTTTTACAACTTTAAAATTTACTATATTGTCATACTTTAAATTCTTTTTATAGTCAGAATGCTAACATAAAACCACAAGGTATTGAAAATAATCATTGAGAAGCAGTGGTCTATTTTTTATGCCTAGACACCTTTAAGATAATACAACGGTAGGTGTTCCATTGTTAAGGGCCATGGGACAGAATATATTTAGGACATCCTGTTCATGTTTTCTTGTTGTTTCCTATGGTGCTGTGGGTACTTTTTACTATGCTTTATGGGAGCAGGAATGCAAGGTTTTTCACACAAATATGCTTCTCATAAGTACATAATGCCCTAAAAGTATTTAAAAAAACTTATAGGGAAGGTAGGGGGATCTATATGACCTGTCATTGCATTGCATGTGGCATTGGTGGTGCCTTACATGTTGGGCATGGTGGATTTTCGTTAAGGAAGTGTAATCAATAAATTCGTACACCTTGTGCATACTTGTAAGATAAGTGTTCGTTAACTGCTGCAGGCTATAGATTGTGAAAACCTCACTTTTTCTCTACCATGCAAAGTTCCACTATCCCCTTAGAATGAAGTCTGGGACCATGCAATTCTGAATCCTATTGATATTCCCAACCTCCTCTAGAAGTTTCTCAATATGTTTGATACATTTTGTTATGCTCTGTGATTAAGAGATTTCTAGGGGAGGACCCCTAGACCCCTAAGTACTTGTGACTATTATTACAACTATTTTATATTAAGATTGTCAAATCGCAAAAATTCTACCATAAAATCTATATCCGAAATCGAATGAGGCGTACCAAAACAAGTTGAAAAGTGTTTTTTTTACTTAAATTTCCAAAAATTTTCTGAGGAAGGATCCCTATAGTAGTTGTAGTTGCCCCCCTTTTAGTAGTTCAAGCAGGATAATTCACTACCTTTTCCATATTAAGACCATCAAGATTCAATTAGATTATGAAAATTCTTAGCCCCCCCAAACAAAACAAATTCTAGATCCGCCCCTAAACACTGTGGTACATTATTATCATCCTTTTGTGTTTACAGCTGAATAAACAATTAGGGGATATTACCATGAGAAAAAATTACTATTGATATTTTCTTACTGAAACTTGTAAGTCATTTTTATGAGATGGTAAATTTTTAACAAATTGTTTGAATTTCTGTTTAATAGCTTGTTTCAGTGGATCTATTTTGTTTTTTGTGTATTATATTGTTTTTATTAGGGGCCATTCATTAACTACGTAAGGGTCCCGAGGGGGAGGGGGGTTGGAAAAATCTCTACATACTCTTACTTGGGGGGGTCAAACCCATTCTTACGTAAGATTTTCCAAGTTAATGTAAACAAATTCCAATTATTCTAATCAAATTACTATTGAATAACCCAAGAAATACTTAGAAATGCTGACGAACTCTGTATATTATCGAAGCTTTAATTTAAAAAAAAATGAAGGTATATCAGATGTATCTTTTTATTGGAGTAGCATTAAGTTAAGATAAAAATAAAACTGATGAATCCATCTTCCAGTTGTCAAAAGTCGAAACAAAACAAAAGCAAATAGAGAGAGAAATCTTTATTAACGAAAAATGAAATGGAATCTTACGTAAGAATAGGGGGAGGAGGGGTTTGAAAAATCTTACGTACCCTTATATGGGGGTAGGGGGGGTCAAAAATTGCCAAAATCATCCTTACGTAATTAATGAATGGCCCCTTATGAATTTATACTAAAACATTCTTCTGAATTTCTATTGTACAAAAATGTTTATGTGTTAAAAATATTTGAAAAAACAAGCATGAATAACCTTGTATATAAAACCTCCACAGAAAATGGATGGATCCACCTTAACTCTCAGCCTTGGTTCTTGGATGGAGTTACCTAACTTTAGTATACATGAATGGAATCTCACGAGAAATAGGTAGCTAATACTATTCAATCTCTTGAACTTATTTGTTTACCTTTATTACATGTTTTATGAAGTTTTTTTTTAATTTGTTGTTGATGGCTTATTTACCTCAGTTGAAAGTATAATTTTCTTATTTCAGGTTATATTCTGTACAGTCAGGCTTGCGTCAAAATAGAGCTACTGTGGGAACTGTTGCTCAGTATTACCACTGTTATGTGCATTCCAAAGGACTTGGATCCTATTTTGTTAATGATGCTGTAGTAACATCTGTTTCACCACTTAGTTATCAAGTATTTGATACACAGTATGAAAATCTTTGGAAAATTGAAGGATACACTGAATCTTCATTTCAGAAGATACCCTTTACCTACATATCTCCAAATGTCATATTAGCTACTGGAAATTCTGATCAACCTAATAAGCTTAATATTGAAGGTGAAAACTTGCCATTTGTTCTTCATTCTCTTTCAGATTTTGAAGATCTTTTTCGTAATAAGGTGCTGAGTGTTGAAAATAGCCATGTTCTTATTATTGGAGCTGGACTTAGTGCCGCAGATGCTGTTATTACATCTCGCTTTTATGGTATTCCTATATCCCATGTTTTTCGGCGATCAGTCAGTGACCCTGATCTTGTTTTCAACAAACTTCCTCAGAATATCTATCCTGAGTATCATAAAGTTCATCAGATGATGAAAGCTTCAAAGAATACTTGTTATGATGGATATCAAGCTTATCCATCTTGCAAAGTTCATGCAATCAAACCAGATGGTACTGTCATAGTTGGTTCATGCAATAGTGATAATATTGTATCAAGTTTTAAAGTTTCGCACGTGCTTGTTCTCATTGGAAGGCACCCTGACTTGTCTTTCATTACAGAAAATGGTTTGAAACTGGGCGTACTCCCTGATGCACCCATTGATGCTAAGAAAAATCCCATTAATATTAGATTGTTTAATCATGAAAGTGTTCTGAACCCTGGACTCTATGCTGTTGGTCCCGTTGTTGGTGATAATTTTGTGAGATTTGTCCAAGGTGGCTGCCTTGCAGTAGCTGGTCATATTGTTAAGAAATTAAAAAGGGAGAATACTTAATATACACAGACATCCCTTATGTATACCTTTATAATCTCACTACTGGTTGATGGTTTATGAATTTATTTCAATGTTGGTCTTATGTGATCATTTTCTATTTATCTTTGTAACTTATCTAACTTTGTTGGGATTTTAAATATTATAACCTTAGTGCAATTTGACTTGGACCTAGTCTTATATCTGTTATCTGTTTAACCATAGAGTACATTTGTAACAATATGTCAAAAAGTTATTTTACCAATCATTGCAGCCCTTGTCAATATGATACAAGCCTGAATCACTTGCACATTTTGAATTTTAATAAGGTGTTAACATAAAAACAAAGTCAAATGTTATTAATCTTAAATTATTAAGATCATAGTTTTTGTTTCTTTTAATGTTAACATAAAATAAATTATATAGTACTCTTAAAGTTATTTGTGATGTGTGTAGTATTAAAAATAGGTATATTTTTTAAACATTTGTTGTGACAATTTTGATAAAATATGGTAGAAGCCAGTGATTATCTGTCATTGTTGATATTGAAGTTGAGAGCTTTTGTGATATGGTTAATTTATGTTTGTGGTTACTTCTCCATCAAAGGAAACTATTGTTGTTACTCGAATTATGCAGTAGTTACTGTTAGTGATAAGAGTAAATCTAGGAAACAAAGATTTGAAGTTAATAAGAAATTTTGAGCTTTCTTTTAAGTATCGGTTCTAATTAAAAATGACTGACTTATGCACAAGGTACTGATGAAAATTTTGAAAAATATGTCAGTATTGTGCCTTGTCAAAAACTTCAGATATTTAAATCAAGTCTGTAATGCCCAGAGAAATAGTTCCTTAAAACGTTGTTTTTATTTTTATTATTTCTTCATTTAATTAATGACCAATGCATAACTCTGTTTTGCTTGTAGAATCTAGACCAAATTCGAGGAAATGTTTCTCTTTAGGGATTTACTGTATATATTTAGTTTTTGTAGTGCTGTTTTTATAACATTTGTTTCATTTAAAGGTTGACAATTTTAAGTTTGCCTTTAAATATTTTGTTACTGTAGAATCTCTTTTAAAAGGCCCAAATGGGACTAGTGATAAGCCAGTTAAGCAAAATCTTTGTTTAGTGGAAAAAGGAAAGAATAGGTATGGTAAGAACAATCTGCTTTTTTCACTGTTAAAAAAAGCATTTATTATGTGTGTCAATTCATTACAAAAGTTTAACATACCATCAAAAAGATTGTCTTAAACATTTCTGCTATTTTTTTTTTCTTCTGAAGGCTTGAAATTTTATGACTGCTTTTAATCCTTTAAAAGTAAATCATTGCAAAATTTTCCAGTTAACGTTTTTTTTTCTCCTTTATTTTACTTAAATTAGTTAAGACTGGTTGAAAGAGAGTCATCTGTATTACTTTTACTTTTGGTGTTCTTAGAGTCTGGTAAACTTACTTTTATATCTTAAACTATTATAATTATAACCCAAATATTTTCTCTGGCTTAAAATGTTAAGTCATTTTTTTATTTATTCTAGCTAAATTTTGCACTTGGATATTTTAGCCGTTCTCCACCATTTCTATTACTTTAAGTTTCAATTTTTTACTATTTGAAAAGAAATTAATATTCAACAATTTTAAGTTTTCTATTACATTTTATATTCAATAAATTTAGGATCATTATTTGCTAAGATTTTCTAAGATAAACTAAATTGGTTCACACTGTAATTTTTTGTAACTTAGTTTTGAACTAGAAAAAAAAGTTTAAAAATTTTTAACCCTTTTATTTTACCTCTTTTTCTCAACACTTTCTTTAAAAATAAAAGAAACTTTTATCAATTTTCCTAAATAAAGAGCTAAACTATTAACCTATTAAAGTACTTTTATTTTATAACTCATCCATTAACATAGTTTGATATATGACAAAATTTTTTTGTAATTTAATAAATTACTTATTTATGATAAGTAATACATATTTATAGATTTTAATTTCATTTCAATTCCCACTTTCTTTCATACAAGTACTTACATAGATATCACTGCTCTCAACCCAATAGTTAAATAAAACAAGGTTACTGAAGATCTTTCAAATTTGGGTTCCTGAACACTTGATTCTTTTGAAGTCTTAGTTAGCCATGTTAATTCAAAACATTAAAAGTGCATCACCTGTTTCCTACTTATAGTGAAATATAACACAGCTCATTATGAGAAAAGTGCCTTTAGCTTATTTAATTTTCACATGGTTTATTTTTATTTCATGTGAATCTGATAGCATGTGTTTATCCCATGTAGTACTTGTCCCCTCCACATTGTTAAGAACTTAATTTTAAAAATCAATAGTCCAACAGAGTAGGAGAACCTAAAATCTCATGTAAGGTCATTCCAACTCATTTTTCTTTATTTGTAAGAACAACAATCTTCTGAGCATGACTCCCTACTAGACTGATAGGCAGTCATGCTCAAAACATCTGAACCCTTATCTACCAGTGATTGCCGTGGCACTTCCTTTTGTGGTCACCATTTTATACCCAGATATAATTGCGCTTTTTATTTATTCTTTTAATTCACTCATTTTAGCACTTACATGGCCAATACCACAGTACTTAAGTGCTCTTGGCTATTAAAGGTTTCCTTAACTGTGAAGAATTTAAAGGTGAATGTCTTAAAATTTACTTAACATTGTTCAAAAATGAATTACTTTATCCTTTAATTGAAGATTTATAAAATCAGAGACCAACGTTTTTTATATCCAACTGTTTGTGATTTTTTTAACACATTTTGTGATAGTGTTAATACTATTTTTATCAAATAAATAGTTTGATAAAATTTGATTTTATCTAACTAAACATTTATCTTTGCGTAATGGCATTTTCTTTTTTCTGTCTTTATCTTGTGTGAACGATTTATTGGATAGCTTTGATTGCATTTATGACTAGTATCCAGGGGTCTGTCTAGGTTTTTTTAAGAGGTACCTACTTTCTGAAAATTTAAGTTCTAAATCACATGTGTTAATAGGTTTTAAACATTAAAACCAAAAAAATTCAATCTAGAATGGCTAAATTAAGAGAATATAGCTTCAAAGAGAACTTTCTTTCAAAAATGTATTTTGTAAAGGTACCTTATTTACTAAAACTGAATTCGTGAAAGTACCTTTTTATTAAATGGTGAATTTGTGAGGGTACCGCAAAATGGTAGTCAAAATGCCTTGGACAGACCACTGAGTATTGAGGAGGTACTTAATTATTGATTTTTCTACTTACTTTTTTAAAATTTTGTTAGTTTGTTGATTTATTTAAAAGTTTTGTTGGCCAGTTAATTGTTTCAATTTCTTAAAATTTTATGGAGTAAAAAATTATTACTATTCTAGTGAGACTATTGACGTTACATTCCTTTATAATGGTATGATTTGAAAAACAAACTATGTTATATGTTACTACTGTTAACCATCATTGTTTTTATGTTGAAATTTTATTAAAGTTGAATTTTTTATAAAGTTTTTGAGATTTTTTACTTCTATTCCCTTTGTATCTAACTTAAAAATAGGGCAGGTTAAATTCTTCTTCAGGTATACCTATTTCATCAGTTTTTATACACTCAGACTGCCAATAGTATCTTGCTAATACTTATAGTATAATATTGGTCGTATTCGTATTTTCTGATATTTTATGTGAAATTTTTTGCACGATTTAATTTAATTCATATGAACCCCTCAAGCAATTTTATGAATTCTCCATGAGTGACTCGCTCTTCTTGTAGAAATACGGGGAATATTTTAAGGACAAATATTATTTTCATATAGTACATGATTAAATTTTATTTTCAACTTGAAATTTGGTAGAAATGTTTATTTTAGGAGTTTAAATGTTTAATTTTATTTTTTTTTATTTAAAAAAAATTCTTTCAATTTTTTTTCACTTTTTTGAAATTTTGAAAGGGATGGTAATGATGCACACCAAATCAAAGAGAACAAAATGGGACTGATTTCTGGTTTTTAAGTGGCATAATTTAGACTACACCATGAATTCGATAGACTTTGAACAACTTTCTAAACCGTGGGGTGAGTTTCAAAAGTGCAATATTAATCGTTTAGTCAAAGAATGGAGTTCCCTTAATAATTTCCCTTAATGGTAAAAATGCTTGTCTAGGGCCCCTCTACCTACCCCCCAATTATTGATGATTATTTCTGAATCACCCTGTATTTTAGTTAGCAGCATTTTAAAGGATAGCATAGCAATAGCACTTTATGCACCCCTGCAGGAATGTTCTAAATTTTATTAAATTGAAAATAGTGTAACGAATACCTGGGGATTTTGTGATATCCCACAACGTATATACGCTCAATGGTTTGTCGTTTACATGGGGGAGTGATCGCTCCCCCCTTTGGACAGGCGCGGATCCACGGGGGGGCGATCGCCCCCCCCAACGAAGTCACCTCACTCATAAAGATCTCTCCCACCCTCATTCAAAATTCACTTTCCCAGTGAAATCGGGAGAAATTTTGGGAGCGGGTATTTTTGCGAGTCACAACTCGTTAACTGATTGCTGGCATACTGAAAATTAGAGCCTAGCGGACCCACCACTTCATACGCCCCTGAATTACTCCAAGTCTCTAAAGTGAGGGTCTGGAAATTTCAAGGAAAAAGTTATGCATTGAAGTCAAAATTTCGAGGGGGCTGGGGGCTCTCCATAGAAAAATTTTTGAAATTGGCCTCTTAAAAAACTAGCGTTTCATCGAATTTTGAAACTCTTTGGGGATTTCTAAAAGTAACTTGAAGAATTCCTCAAGGTAACTCGCGGACCCCCAGGGGTCCACGGACCACAGTTTTAGAACCGCTGAATTAGAGGATAAAAGTAAATTTTCAATTTTGCTGCAACTTTTCCCGTTTCCCCCTTACCTTACCTTCCGATGTGTCATCAAATTTTCCGAATATTTATACTAAAATACTAAACATTAAAGAAAAAGAACGAGTACAGTAGGGTGTATCGAAAAAAACTTTTTTCGTTAGTGAGGAAAAGTTGTCTAAGGTGGCAGAGAGTACCTGTGTTTTTTTTCAGAAATTTCGGATAATATTTTGAAGTGTCACATTGAGGTTCCCCTTGTTAATCCTATGGAGCGCGCAAGCCAAAAAGGCCGAAAATTGGTTTTTCGCCCCTCATTTGTACCCTAATCACCCGACGAATGTCTTCCCTCGAGTTATGGACTCTATGACTCTATATGATGGATGGACTCTATATGATGAATGCCACCCGACAAAACTTGAATAATAGCCTAAATCTCTATATTACGTTTTTTGTATGCTCAAATTTCGTCGAAAATCGCGTATTTCCTCGTTCAAATTACAGCCCACAATCAACATAATATAGAGATTTAGGCAATTACTCAAGTTTTGTCGGGTAGCATAACTTCATATAGGGTCGATTACTCGAGGGAAGACTTTCGTCGTGCGATTAAGGTAGAAACGAGGGCGAAAAACCAATTTTCGGCCTTTTTAGCTTGTGCGCTCTAGGATTAACGTGGGGAACCTTCAGGGTCAATGTGGCACTTCAAGATATTATCCGAAATTTCTGAAAAAAATCACAGGAACTCTCTGCCAACATAGACAACTTTTACGCACTAACGCTTCATCAAAATCGAAAAAAGTTTTTTTCGATGCACCCTATAATTTATCATATTACAGCATATCTTCTACAATACCATGTGTTTTTTAAAGGATGTAGTTTCTTTTCTTGCTTACTAAACTTTTAATATTTTTTTCATCAATTTTTAAATAGTTTTTTTCCTTAAAAATTCTACTACTTGCAAAAACCGGCCCTCATTGTATGTAACCAAAAGGCTCCAAAATGAGATTAAACACTACTTTTGAAAGGCAATTTTCAAAAAATTTTCTGGTGGAGGATCCCCAGACCCCCCCCATTCTTACTTTAGGACTTACTTTGTGCAGAAATTGTACAGGGATTTAAGTTCTACATGCTCATGAACAGTGGCGGATCCAGGATTTGGTTTTGGGGGGGGCTAAGAATTTTCATAATCCAATTGAATCTTCTTGTTCATGGTAATACGGAAAAGGTAGTGAATTATCCTACCGAAACCACTAAAAGGGGGGGGTCTGGGGGTCCTCCCCCAGAAAATTTTTGGAAATTTAAGTCAAAACCCCCACTTTTTCAACTCGTTTTGGTACGCCTCATCTGAATTTCGGATATAATTTTTTGCGTTTTGACAAACTTAGTAAAATATTAGACGTTTTGGGGGGGGGCTTCAGCCCGAAAGCCCCCCCCCGTAGATCCGCCACTGCTCATGAAATAGGATCGCCCCCCCAAACCGAGTCTCTGGATCCGCCACTGCCTTTGGATCCGTCACAGATCTAGATCTTGATAAACTTAACGTAAAGCAAATGATGGTTAACAATAGAGTGCGAATCGCCAAAGTGGTTCCATAGAAAAGTGGTGTTGGAAATTTGACTTTTAAAAACATGGGTTTAAAACTTATTAGTCCTAGGGCCACATGCAGCTGCCATCGAATCGAACCGAATATCGAATATTTGTAATGGCACCGTAAATCGAAAAAAGCGATTCAGCAGTGTCACAATCGTTTTTCTCCATGACGTCGGCGCTCACAGGTCGACCAATGGAACTACCAGTATTACTAACGCCATCTGGCGATAAATTGACCCCATTGGACTCGCTTCACCTGACGTAAGGATGACGCGCTAGCTACCATCCAATCAGAATTCACTTCGATTCACGTGACCAATATTCGAGACCCTCCGGAGGTATCGAGCTCGTTTTTGACCACGTGACTCGATACGAGTAGCAGAAGTAACAGGTTGATAACCTGTTATTTCGATATACGATGACAGCTGCATATGGCCCCTAATTTCGTGAGGGGGAGCCGGCCGGTGTTAGAATACAATATTTGTGTTGCCATCTAACAAAAATATCCCTAACTAAAAATGGTGAGCAGCATCCAATGGCAGCATCATTACCGGTTTTATAGTTTAGTGGACTCGATGCTTTAAAATACGAAGAGCCATGAAAGGAAAATGCGATTACAAACTCTATATAAAGAAGTGGGTTTTTGTATAAGAAAAACTGGTTTGACAAGAGAAGAGTTTCCCATAGTTTTGATGTAGCTTGGTTGGAATCATGCGTTCATTTTAAGGAGAAAAAGTTGTACTAGTATCAGATGAATTTGGAATTCTTTAAAAAATTTGGAATTTAAATCGCAAAAAATATTATTTTAATTTTTCTTAATGGAAAATGTTTAGATCCCTTCGAATTAGGAAGATTTTATTCAAAGTGAGGGGATTATGGGCATCGTCCATCACATAGGGCTGCCATCTAGTGCAGCTTGATTGTACTACTAGTTATCGTAGTTTCAGAATATCGGAGACAAACTTAATATCCCTTCTATGAATATGATATAGGGTCACTTGGGGTAAGTGGGACCCCTTTTTGGCCTAGTACATTTTTGGAGCTTTATAGAAAAAATTTGAAAGGGTTTATTTTGTACTTGTTGACTAATTTCGTAAAAGAGTCTATCCATAAACAAATATTTATCATTAGTTTCTAAAATAAAGCTTTAAATTTTTCTTAACAGGTCTTTTTATCAAAAATGAGATGGGTGACCCACTTACCCCAAGAGATGGGGTAAGTGGGTCACCCCCTCTTTATTTTTATTTAAAGCAAGCAAAACTTAAAGGGAAGTAAGTGGGTGTTACTTGATAAAGTACAGTAAATTTCAATATAAAATATCTTATTGTAACTGTGTCCATGAGTGAGAAATATACTCACATCAAAATCAACATGACAAGGTAAAAATAGAATGAAAAGCAAAATAAGTATTTTAAAGAATGTTTTGAAAGGCCAAAGGGATATGTTTTACTTTAGCATATAAAATAGTGTTCAAAAAACATAATAAGGTTGATTAAGATTTATTTTGACACTTTAATACACATTGTAAGATAAAAAAAGAAATCATACACACTAAATGAGAATGAACAGTATTGATGAGGTATTTCACTTTACTCACCGTAACTTAAATTAAAACGCAAATTTGATATAAAATGTCGATCAAACTATTTATAAATTTTAATAAATTTTGAAGTGGTGAGTAAAAGGTCTTGATACTTGCTACTATAAATCGAAATTTTCTGAAAATATAGGGGGGAAATTGTCCCTATAACCCCCCCAAAATCCACCCATGTCTTCAGTAGTAGTTCTTATATCATATGGAACCATCTAGAACCACTTATATCATAGTAAAGGGTCCCACTTACCCCACACTGAGGGGTCCCACTTACCCCAACCATGCTAAAACTATGGGGTAAGTGGGACCCCCCTGTTAAACACTTCAAAATTAAAAATTTTGAAAAATTTCAAATTGCCATATGTAATTTAGGTCAAACTCTGCAAAACAGTTCAATAAACATTAAAATGTAATGAAAAATTAACTGGAAATACTTCTTTGAAAAATACGTCTTGAACTCTCCAAAATATCCATTCTGGGAATCTATTTTAAATTTGTTCCATAATCTTAAAAATAAATTAAACAAATCTCAAATATATGCAAAACTCATCGGTGTGACAAGCTGTAACATTATCAATGCGAGTAAGTGTGAAATTTCCTGTGCATATTATAGTTTTAGGGGGGTGACCCACTTACCCCAGTGACCCACTTACCCCAAGTAACCCTAAATGAGAAAATGTTTTTTTTTTTCAACTTTATCAGTAATTTTTTTTCTTAAAAATTTCTGAAACAAGGAAGAAAATGCAATTTTTTGCTTTTTAATGTATTATAACTCCAGTTATATTTTCCGAGAAAAATCTATCACCCCTTGTTTTAAATAAAATTTTATAAGCTGTAATTTGATACAAAGTTTGACTGTGAACATGAACAGAATTTAATTTCATGATATTTTAAACAAAAAGCTTTTAAAAAAAACAATGTTGGTATCCTTCAATTCAATTAAATTATCCTATTTTTTTATTTTTTTACAATTCCTATTTCGGAGGTTAGAGTGACCAAACATGGCCCAGAATTTGGCCACTTAGGGCCGATCTCACCAACTTTCTCGTAATCAACGGTTAACTAACCGGCCGTTTAATATAACAGGAGCTTTAAAATCGCAGTCGTCTCACCAACGAAACCTCTCGTTAACTTTTCTCCCGTTAACTAACCAGACGTTAAAAAGCTCAAATAAACTATTTTGATACTTGGCATTTTGTGATTGGTTAAAACATAATTAAAAAGACACTCGTGTTCTTAAAAGTGTTCTTTTATTAGCCAATATAAACACTAATATGCATTACAGCACATATAACTTGGAACTACTTTTTTCAACGCGTATGAACAAAAGGTGCATCTCGTCAAGCTTTTGGAGTTGAATAGCCGCCATCTTGGATGGAATATAGGTTAATTATGAATAAGAGTCAGTATACAATAATGATGGTAGTCATGATGTGTATTCTGTCTCAAATTGTTTATATTTATTTTTCCAAGAGTCTAATAAAAGTTCATGCAGTAGAACAACAAGAATTCCAACTGAAGTATATACAAAATAATCCATTTGTACTTCACTGTTACGATTATAGATGGCAGCACAAATAAAATTACCGGTCCTTAAAGTACTGATTAATTTAACGGGATCTTTAACGAACGGTTAAGGCTAATTTGCGTTGGTGAGACGAAATTTCGAGAGACCTACCGTTAAATACGACTTAACCCCTTCGGCCCTGGATTTTTAATTTGATTGTTAAAAAATCTATGTGTGTTTAGATATGCTTTATTATGCATAAATATCATAAATATAAAGTTTTGTAACATTCTGACATTTAGTTAATTAATTAAAAAATGTTCTAATAATAGGACACCAGGCTTAACTTAAAGAAAATTACATAACTTTATTTTAAACAGTTTTTTATTATTTAAATTATTATTAAAATTTTTCATTATTTAGTATGGAACATTTTAAAACAATTTCTCTGTGCATTAAAACATAAATATACCTTCCATTTTTTACAAAAAGACGTTGTTTTGTAAGTGCAGCCTTCCATTTAGCATCTTTGTTACTTATTGCTTCTTTCTATCATATGTTGCATTCCATCATATATGGTATGTCTTGACAGGGCCTATCAGATGGATTTAGTTTTTTCTTTGGGTGAGGTAAAGCATTATCAACTGATGGCCTCCCACGTTTGGTAGTCGCTTGTTGTTGCATAAAAGAGTTTCTGCAATCTCAAAGGTGAAATCTAGTAAATCCTTCTGATTTTTTAGAGGGATTTGTAACAAGTTGGCATCCCTCTTGTATTCCAACCAAGAATTTATCACAGCTGCATCAAATTAGTGAGAGATAACACGTAGTGTCCACTTTCTGCTTTTTATGGCTGTTCTATATAACGATATGTTAAGAAATCATGTTTGTCAACACCTCCCATACTTCTATGGTAACCCTTTACAATTACTGGTCTTGACACATCAATAAAGATTCCATGATTTTTGCTCCATCTTTTAACGGAGTCCCTATTTTTATCAGATAAAAGTATGAAAGAAAGTAAAACAAACTTAAATATGATTTGTAGGGAAAAAAAAGTTGCAACATTCAATAGGGAAAGAAGTTTATCACTATATAGACACCCGGTGTACTTTTAAAAGAACATGTACTAAATCATGCTCAGTTGACTTTTAGGCCTCATGTCCTATTAGTAGAACAGATATTACATTCCCAGTTACTGAGCAATTTCTGAATTTTTTGCTCTAAAAAGCTATACTATAGTAAAATATACTCCATTTTATGCAGTGTAATTTTTAAGACACAAAAACTAACATTTAATATGAAAATTTTGATAAAATAATAGACACTTTTACTTTTTGACAAAAGCTGGCAAATGATTGAATGCTTGTCTCTCCTGAAATAGTTCTGTCACCTGGTGAATGAAACAAAAAGCATATATTGATTCTAGGATGTATTATTAGTAGGACACACGATCCGTTAATGCCTATAGATTTCATCGTTACGTCAGAGAAACTTCTCTCTGCGCAAGCTCCGGAACTTGCACTCACTTAGCTTCTACTCAATGGTGCTGCCATCTACATTTGAACTTACCCGTTATTAGCACAGGCAGTAATTTTTCTGTATAAATAATCGCTGTAAGAAATTTGCATTTCCACTTATTTAAAGAAAAATAGATTGATTTTTTGAATATAATATAATATTAATCATCAGTTAAAAAAATTACTGTAAATGTACACAGGTTTTGCAAAATTTCATTTCAAAGTTATATAACTACCTCCACAAAAACCCACTCTATTTCTATTTTAAATGAACTAATATTTTTCTTCCATAAATAATGAGTAATTAATGTTTAAATTTTAAAAATACTTCAAAAATAATAATTTCTTTATGTAGTTTGATGTAATTTGAACACAATTTTATTTTTCCATTGTATTCCTAAATTTTTATTTTAAAATAGTTTGATTTTTTAACATAAAATTTCTCTTCTGTACAGCCACTGGACTTGAGTACTTATTTATAAATTACTAGCAGATATGCCCGGCACCGCACACGGGTGAAAAAGTATAACCTTTACTTAAATGAGATGATTGCATTTTCCTTCACCAAATTTTTATTATATATTAGCCTCTTTCACAATTATACTCGCATACATTGTATTTGTTCAATCAAAACTCTTGGTAAAAATTTCATGATTTAAAATTTAAAAAAAAGAGTACACAAAACAAAAACTTGCAAAATAACAAATATTGAATATTTTATAACCTTTTGACAGTGAAAGAAAAAAAAAGGAAAAAAGCTGCACTGTTATTAGACACATTTTTTTCACTTTCTATACTATTCTAACATAAAATGCACATTTTATGCTTCCATGGTTTACTATAAAATGTTATTTTTATTTTATTATAAATAAAAAGCCTTTTAATAATTTTAAATAAATTACTCAGTATTTAGTGATGTCAAAAAACAAAAATTAATGCAATAAAAATCAAGAAAAAGCACAAAAATAAAATTTATTGAAATGTTGAAAGGAAAGCAAATTACATTGATGGAAACATTTATATGCAAATGAGGGTTCTACTCCAGAATCCCGGCGCAAGCGATTAAGTCGCCAATAATGATGCAACCAGCGCAAAACGGAATATCACCGCTTGTAACCCTTTGCTTGTAAAAAATAACAACAATGCCATTCCATAAAACTTTTTATTTAAAAATTAAACATTCAAATAAAAATATTTTAAACTACACTTACCAGTTTTAAAATTTTAAATTTCGTTGAAATATATTTTAAGATTATTAATATGATTTTTAAACAGACTTATATATAGTTTTTCTTTTAATAACTAGTTATTTACATTATGTTTTTTTATAACAATGTGGTAAGCAGATCTCTTTTTGAGCAAAAATAAAGCTAGGTAAATCTCGGAAATAAAGCTGTCGCCAAAAAATCTGCTTGGCGAGATTTGCGCCGGCTTTCTAGAGAAGTACCCAAATGAGCGAGGAAATTGATATACATTATGTGTGTATATTGAAATTCACCAATACTTCCAATCAGTTTAAATGCTTTGTCCACCATGAATAAGAACATTCGCTCTAATTACGAAATATTACTACTCATATACAGATGAACAGAATATTATACAGGGTGTTCGGAAACACCGTGGACAAACTTTGAGGGGTGGTTGAGGGGACCTAGACAAGCATATTTTGAATTGGAATGGAGGGTCGCAGATACACTGTTAAAGAGCTAGAGCCCCTAATGTTGTGTGAGGGCATTACAAAAGGAGGTTTTCTTAAGACCCGTTTTACGAAACAAAACATAATAGAATGAAAAAAATTGCTGCATGAGGTACAGCAGTATCCATACTACTTCTACTCTAAATTTGAACAAAATTGGACAACTTGTTAACCCGCATTATAAAACATGCAATATTTGTTTTCTTAGTGTAATGGTATTTTTTACACCAACTGCCATAAAAATATTGTTACACTTAGGGAAAAAATATTGCAAGATTTATTATTCCCCCCATGGGTTAACAAGTGGTCCAATTTTGTTCAAATTTAGAGTAGAAGTAGTATGGATACTGCTGTACCTCATGCAGTAATTTTTTTCATTCTATTATGTTTTGCTTCGTAAAACGAGTCTTAAGAAAACCTCCTTTTGTAACGCCCTCACACAACATTAGGGACTCTAGCTCTTTCAGTGTATCTGCGACCCTCCATTCCTATTCCAAATATGCTTGTCTAGGTCCCCTCAAAGTTTGTCCATGGTGTTTCCGAACACCCTGTATAGACTGCATCGACGAAAAAACTATATATACAAATACGTCAAGTTACAGTGAAAGGATGTTATTTACAATACATGCATAATTTAATTACCCTACAAATTTGTGCCTTAAAATATCTTAAAATACTTTAAATAAGTAGGTACTAAAAGCATATGCAAGAAAAAACATTATCCTGCCTTAAAGTTTAAGACTGGCAATCAGACTATTTTAAAAATACTTCACGGAACAAATTCTTAATAGGCAAATTATTAATAAACATTAACTAATTATTAGTTATAATAACACACAAAATAAATACATACAGATTATATTACCTCACAGAAATTTAAGACATATGTCGTCGCTGTGAAATCAAACTGGCATATCTGCAAAATGAATACTTTTCACAAGAGCATTTTAAAGTTTTCCCATGTGATACTTAAAATAATAAAACTGTACTATTGTACATCATCTAAGTAAAATTAAATTATCTCACATCTTTCCACCTTGAAGGTTTTAAAGCGACTGGTGTATTGCGCAATAGGTCTCAGATCTGTCCTCTGATAAACAAAATGGATATTCCCGATTACATGCATACTGGTCCAACGTGATCTGACGGAGTTCTATTCAACTAAACAATATACAGGTTTGACATAAAAATACCAACATACATATATTTGACATAATTTAACACCAACAACTAAAAAACTCAAATTTTGCAGATATGCTGGTATATGATTTCACAGTGACGATGTGTTGATTTATTCAAAAGGTTAGAAGACCGTGGAAGCTGGAAGACCCTGACATCGCTCAGGTCAAGGTGGTAGAAACTGACTGTACCACTTTTTGATTTCTTTCAAATATTTATGTTATGAGATTCCTTTAGATGATTCAGAAATTCTTCCTGTGTTGTTGTTTTGAAGAAACAGTCTTCTTAGCATTCATACTGTGAAATATCATTTAGCTGCTCCAAATTCTTTTTGATGTGATCCTGGCACACTCATTTGTGAGCTTAAATAGCGAGACTTGCTGACTAACTTTTTACCACACTCACATGTGAAGAGACTTTCTGATAAATCCAAACAATTTACTTTGTTAATTTCAGCAGAGTTGGCTTTGAAACTCTTTCCACAATTCTCACAAGCTATGGATTCCATTTTTGTGGCACATCAATCTGAAAAAATATTGCATTTCAGTCAAGGAAAGCTTTATTTAGACTACTTCAGAAAAAAGTGCATTTCAATCAATGAATTGCTTTATTTAGGCAACTTCAGGGGACATAGTGATTTTTTAACTTACCTTTTCCTTAAAAAAACCCAACGATTAGGACACGTTCTTGTGTATTTATTTGTAAACAACACGCTTCCCAGTTCCTTCAAGCTCATTTAGTTGAAGTTCCGGAGCTTGCGCAGAGAGAAGTTTCTCTGACGTAACGATGAAATCTATAGGCATTAACGGATCGTGTAGGACACCAGGTTTTAAAAATTTAATTCCCTTCGGTTAATTATTTCTTGATGTTTAAAGATATGTTCTAATACTAGAACGCAGGGTTGCCAGGTGAAAATGCTGACTTGAGGCCAAATCGGGTTCGAAAAAAAGCCAAAAAAGGCCAAATATTTTTTAAAGGTAAAAAAGGGACCCTAAATTAAACAAATTTATTTTTTGACTAGTATTGGTTTAAAATAACATTCCTAAAATGCTGAATTCCATTTAGTGTTTTAAAAAAAATTTATATACTAAATTATAAAAAATTTTGAAATTTGATAAAGAATCACGGAAAAGTACCGGTTTCCAAAGTGAAATTCGGTAGTGCATTAGATAATCGCTCAAAAATTAATTAAATTAATTTTCATGGGGTGGGTAACTTTTGAACTTTTTTTACATTCTCATAAGCACTCAGAATCTGGAATTTCGTGAAGTTAGGACAAAAATTAGGGTCCCTGGAAGTCGCACTAAAATTGCGATTTTTACCAAAATCTAAAAGCGATATCGAGTTTTCGATTTCAAAGTCTTAAAATATACCCGGCCATCTACATCCTATTCGATTTTGGTAAAAATCGGTTGGTAATTAAGGCAGTAATTGGACTTTAAAAATGGTCCCGATTTCGACGAAAAAAACACAAGTCAAAAGAAAGCTTATAAATCCAAAAATATTAATATTAATTTTTTATAGTAACTAATTGTTATGGCAAAGTTTTTCCAGAATTAAGGGTTTCCATGGGGATTTGTACGTCATCCAGGATTTTTAGAACAACACAGGAAATTTCGTTAACTCTAAGCTCTACCTTGCTCAACTCAATTCCAGAGAAATTTACGAAAACCAATCGCTTTTTGACCATTTTTAGCCATTTTTTTTCAATATTGTGAACTTTATAGGATCCCTTAGTATCACATAATAATTAAGTAGTAAAAAAACAAAAAATTTTATAAAATCCTTAAAAAGTGTTAAAAATCCTCAAAAAAGCCAAAAAAAGGCCAAAAAGCCAAACACATTTTTCCAAGCCAAACGGTTCTAAAAAAAGCCAAATTTCTCGAATTTGGCCTTAAAAAAGCCAACCTGGCAACCCTGCTAGAACGCCAGGGCCGAAGGGGTTAAGGCTACAGTGGACACCTAAAATCTGAAAAACCGAGAAAAATCTCGATTTTTTTATTTTTACCTTTTTATACCAAGCAAGTCCTTAGGAATCGTCTGGTGAAAGAATTATTTTGATATCTGTATTGGTTCGTTCAATATAGACATTTTTATGGGGCCACATGCTATCAACTTAGCCTCAGACTTGATTTTTTTTGGGGTTTTCGTTTAGTGTATGTTAAAAACTTTCACTTCCACTCTATTCCCTCTTTGTTTGGATTTTTTTCTTTTCTTTGTGACTTTGTGTTGTGGTCAGAGATAAGTGTTTTGAGTGTAAATGTGAGTTGGAATGATACTTGTGTTTGTTAGTAGCCTTGGAAGAAAGCTTTTTTGTGAGTTTCTTGAAAGAAGAACCTAGTTTATTACTTTCGTGAAAACCAAGTGCAATTTCGACCATTACGTAGAATTATCCACAATTTATCGGAAACCTCAGTCACTTCCAAAGAAGGTTTCGATTTTACTTCGATTATACTCATAGAGCTCTGTGTTGAAAGTGTGACAGAACTATGAACTGTAAAATTTTCATTATATATTTTTTTAAAATTAATGTGACAATTTATTTGAACTAAACTGCAGCATTATTCACCTATTGTGAATTGTAATGAATAATAAATTCACCATGAAGTCTTCAAAACTAACTTTTTCCAATGAGTGATTCGTTGAAAATTATTCTCAAGTTTATTGACACTATGGATTATAATGGAAAAGATTCTTCATTTATTTTATAATTGTATGCAGCAATATGGTTTTTATAGACTATTATGGCAATTAAAAAACTCCTAAACCTCAAAGTAAACAATCTCGTGATAAAAGCCAGTTCGGTGAATTTCACGAGGGTGTGCGTAATTATTGTATAAATGTGATTTCCCTTATGTTCACTTTGTTAAAACATTTATAAATAATTATTAATTTATGTTTTAATAAATATAAGGCAAATTTAATAAATTTATGTTACATTTATACACCAGTAGTACATTTTCTTGTTTTAACGAAAGGAAACTTTTAACGATATTATCGACATTTTGTCGGTTTTCTAGTGCTTTTTGTCTTTTTAGAATTATTTTAAAAACTTTTTTGAATAATAATCAAGTATATATTCATTATTTTATGCATATGTACCCTTAATTACAATACAATTTTATAGTCTTTGCATTTACATAAACGTTACGCATAGATAATTTACATAACATTATACACTTATAAAATAAAATAAAATTTGTTAAAAGATTATTAGACTTTATTTGTTTAATAATTGAGTGCTTTTATGATAATGTGTATTTTTAAAAATAATTAGGTTCATTAACATGATTTATACACTTTTAAAACAAAAAAATCCTTTTTTCTCAGAATGAAAAAAATGGCTCGACTCATGAATTCGAAATGTTCCATGCGGCTTAATATTTGGTCAATTTATACCAAACTTTCCTAAAATATTCCTCTAATATATATTAAAACTTTCTTGAGAACAAATTTTTAATAGCTATTGTGATTATTAAGAAATTAATGTGATTAATTAAAAAAATCATGAAATTTTCAAAAAATTACATAAGTATGTACATATTTGTCTATATTTTCTAAAATATCAAATAAAACACAAATACTTTCTCTAGAATTTGTTATAAATTGATTAAACATATTAAATCAAGTGAAAATTTTGAATTTGAAAAAAAATTAAGCCGCATGGAGCGTTTTTAAAATGATTAAAAAATTTTTTTTAAAAATTAATTAAAAAAAAACTACTGATTTTTTTTGCTTAAAAATTTCTGTGTGGTGTTTTTAATAAGGTTAACACAACCACACAAAATTTTAAGTTTGTAGGTAAAGAATTGCAAAAAAAACCTTTTAGTGTCCACTGTAGCCTTAACCGTTGATTATCTTTAACGGAAGGTTGGTGAGATCGGCCCTTAAACTTAAAAAGTGGTAAGTAAAAGTTATTAAAAACAACTCTTTTTGCTATAACTCCTGATCCCGTGGCGGTCCCATTCTGTAAATTTCAGATAGTATCATAATTTATAACGTTGCTAAATATATGTATAACTTTCAAAGAAATTGAAGGATACCCCAACATTGTTTTTTTAAATCTTTTTTATTTAAAAAAAACCATGAAAATAAATTTATTTCGAGTCAAACTCTATATGAAATTAAAGCTTGCAAAATTATCTTTAAAACGAGGGGTGATAGATTTTTCTCGAACAAATATAACTGGAGTTATAATACATTAAAGAGCGAAAAATTGCCTTTTCTTCCTTTTTTCTAAAATTTTTCATAAAAAAATACTGATAAAATTGAATAATAAAAACATTTTCTTATTTATATCATAGAAGAGAACAATTCCTGAAAAAATTTTTCTTAAAATTGGAGAAGGTCAGGCTGCAATTGAGAATTTTTGGTTGATTTCACAATGGAATGAGCGACCTATAATAAAGTTGTGAATAATTAAGTATTAAAGGGGGTCTGGGGATCCTCCCCAAGAAAATTTTTGGAAATTTGACCTTAAAATTCTGGGTTTTAACTTGTTTTTGAAAACTTGGTCTGAATTTCGGGGGGGGGGGTGGAGCAAAAGGAATGGAATGGAATTTAATTTACCCCATATCTCCCTCCAAATTTTTTTACTGGCTAGTAGGGGCTAGGCCACTATATATTCTCTTATCTATCTACCGCATTGATGTGGTAATAATAATTCCTTTGAGTTTAGCTCTGCGTTTTGTGATAGAAATTAATTTAAATGTGTTATACTGTAATTATTTTTTATATATATTAATTGTATCTATTTTTTAATTTAGCATTGCTTTTTTTTCTTTTGTCAATACATATATTTATATATAACCATATTTAGCTGCCTGAATGAGTCTGCGGCTCCTTGGTAGAGCTCATATGTATTTTCCCCTCCCTAATTTGTCTTTTTCTTTTTTTCTCTCCCTAGTTTTATGTAATGATAATAATATATTTGTTTGTTTGTTTGTACTTATAAATCTAAATGACTATAGGAAAACGGAGGATATCATCTTATAAAATGAACATTTATATTTTATTCAAATAGATAAAATAAATAAACTTTATTGAAATTTAATTGCTGATAAAATGTGTTTAGTAATTTTAAGAACTAATTTCCCATCATAACGTTGTGCGTAATTTCTTTTTTGCTGAAGGTTTGAAAGGATATTGACGGGAGGGAGGGATAAATTCAAATCTTAAATTTATTTTAAATAATTTCTATTTCCTAATTTAATAATATCAAAAATCATCGTCCCTTGGAATGTAAAATGTTTTATTTTTATTTTTGTCGAAATGTTAGTAAACATACCAAAAATGTAGAGTCTCGTTTCCTAAAAGTGAAGTTTTATTACAATTTAAGAATTTTCTTACAGCACAGCGTGAAGGGAATGTTATTCCTTATTTTTTTTTAATGATTTTTACTTTAGAACAGGGTGTTGCGCCCACTCACTAGTACCTCTACTTTTGAACTAGTAGTTTTGTGAATGTTTTATCAAGAATGGCAACAAAGGAGTTGCTTGCGCGAGATATTATTTATATTATTATTAGTTTTTAAATTGAAAAAGAAAAATAGTTTCCCTGTTTGTACATATAATTTTGAACCGCAATTAAATTCTATCTCAATATCTCCTCTCGTCTCTAATATTTCCTCATCTTACCCTCATCTGTTCAGGACAGCAGTCCATACACTTAAAGAAACGAAACATCTGGCGCCCCCGGGTGGGCTGGCATTTTTCTGAACGATGAATATTAGGTGAGCGAAACAGAACCGATTTCCATCTTGAAGATTTTGAAGTATATTTTGATGAATTATATGAAGAACAGACAAGTATTTGTCTGTATTTTTATTTTAAGATGATAGTAAAGATTGAAATTGATTTTCATCTTGAAGATTTTGAATGCTTATGAAGAACATATGAAGAACAGATCAGTATTTTGTTCTGTATTTTTATTTTAATAAGATAGTAAAGATGGAAATTATTGAAAGAAATAAAACAGCGCAACGAACGGCTTTTAGCAAGTCGTATATCAAGCTAGAAAACTTATTGATTGACGATGATATTGATATAGAAGAAATAGAATTTTGTTTACAATGGTTTAAACGAAAGGCAGAATCCCTAGAAATGGCTCATGTTGCCTATTTAAATGGTTTAACTAATGAAGAAGAATTTATGACTGAATTTGACGTAGTCGAAGATTACCGAGAAAAAGCTGTTAGAATGGAACTTAAATGCAAACGAATATTAAATGGCGCTTCAGAAAGAAAGAAAGTAAAATATAACGAAAGACGACAAAATGAAATAGAAAATATATCTGATGAGAAAGACAAAGAAAATGATGCTAGGAAGATATCTGAGAGAAGATTAAAAGATTACAGAATAAAACAGGCTGTCGAGAAATCCTCAAATGACGAGAAACCACCAGAGATGTGGCAAGATGAGAAGGATGAAGAGAAGATAACAGAAGATGATGGTGAAAGGCAACCCCCAAGTGATGAAGAGAAGGATGACAAGAATTCTGGACAGAAGAAACAAAGACAGACAAAGAAGAAAGACAGAACCGAAGACAAAGACAGACAAAGAAGAAAGACAGAACAGAAGACAAAGATAAAAGAAAACAGACAAAGACAGAAGAAACAAAAGAATTCTGGAAAGAAATATCTCCAGGACCTATGAAGTCTGGTGATAAAGAACTAAGAGAAGATGGAGGAGGAAGATGGAGAAGATCTGAAGACAAAGTCATGAGAACAAAGAAGTCTAAACCTAAGAAGACATCAAACGGAGTTACTCCAGAAAGGAAAAGAGCTAGGAAAATGAAACCTAAAATAGAAAAACAGGAATTTGAGATCAAAAGATATGAAAGAGTAAAAATTGGAAGGAAATATATTAAATGGAAAGAAGATATGTTAAATAGATTATTTGGAACCTCCCCCACAAAGAATTGCCAAGTTCATATAGGAAACCAATAGATGAACACAACCGATCTACCACCATCCTCTATTAAGATTCCTCGAAGAATGGATTTGTGAGCAGTATTTTTTATTTTTTGACAATATTGACTTTAAAATTAATTAATGGTAACTCTGCTTAATTTGGAGTTAATTATTGAATTGAGCTTTAATATATTGAATTAAGTTAACTTAAACCATCCGTATAGTTTTTGTTTGAGTTTATGTAACCAAAACTCAAAGTGGGGAGAATGTTGCGCCCACTCACTAGTACCTCTACTTTTGAACTAGTAGTTTTGTGAATGTTTTATCAAGAATGGCAACAAAGGAGTTGCTTGCGCGAGATATTATTTATATTATTATTAGTTTTTAAATTGAAAAGAAAAATAGTTTCCTTGTTTGTACATATCATTTTGAACCGCAATTAAATTCTATCTCAATATCTCCTCTCGACTTGAATATTTCCTCATCTTACCCTCATCTGTTCAGGCAGTGGCGGATCCAGAGACTCGGTTTGGGGGGGGCGATCTTATTTCATGAGCATTCGAAATACAGTGAAACCTGTAATTTTTTACCTAAAAATAGTGCTATATTGACCAAGGCCGTTACTAGACTTCCTTTTCGGAGGGGGGATTAGACTTAACATCATTTATAAGGTACCCCCTCAAGAGTACATTAAGTTCTAAATCAATTGCTTGCATGTAGAACTTAAATCCTTGAACAATTTTTGTCAAAGTTTTTTATACAAAGCAAGCCCTAAAGTAAAATTTTTTTGAAAATTGCCCTTCAGAAGTAGTGTTTAATCTCATTTTGGAGCCTTTTGGTTACATACAATGAGGGCCGATTTTTGCAAGTCGTAGAATTTTTAAGGAAAAAGCTATTTAAAAATTGATGAATAAAAATATTAAAAATTTAGTAATCAAGAAAAGAAACTAGCTCCTTTAAAAAAACACACTGTATTGTAGAAAATATGCTGTACTCGTTCTTTTTCTGTTGAAACCAATTTTGAGTATTTATAAATATTCGGAAAATTTGATGATGCATCGGAAGGTAAGGAGGAAACTGAAAAGTTGCAGCAAAAATTAAAATTTACCTTTATCCTCTAATTTGCAGCTTCTGATTCTTTTTCTTCGTAAAACCTAATCCTTCTAAATTCCGCCTGGTAAAGCTGCGATCATTAACCTTTGTAGTGATATCAGCAGTTATTAAAGGAAGCTAAGCATTGGATCGCATTGAGCAAAAGTTTATACGGGAAAAGAAAATGAGAGACGGCAATCCATACGACTGCTCCCCCTCCCAGCGCCCCTGTTCCCCATACAAAAGTGCGAAGCATTGGCCCTCAAAAAAGAAGCAAGGAATCAGTTAGATTAGAAAATTTACAAACAAGCCGCCTGCTTGGCACTCCAGTCGTAGTTTCCGGTGTCCAAAGTGTTGCACCCCTCAGGATGGCAGCTAATGGACATTAGTGTGCGGACCCGCTGTCACCTCAGTCATGGCAGCTCTTATCGGAGCTCTAAGATGGAGCTCCTGTCGGACTTATCAGACAAAGAGAATTTTCAGTATGCCAGCAATCAGTTAACGAGTTGTGACTTGCAAAAATACCAGTTCCCAAATGACTTCAGATCATTTTCTCCCGATTTCACTGGGAAAGTGAATTTTGATTGAGGGTGGGAGGGAGCTTTTTGAGTGAGGTGACTTCGTTGGGGGGGGGCGATCGCCCCAATCGCCCCCCCCGTGGATCCGCGCCTGTGTTCAGGACAGCAGTCCATACACTTAAAGAAACGAAACACAGGGTATTAAAACTATGGCCAGCGGGCAAAAATGCCCTGAAAGAAATTAAAATCTGGCAAGCCGCGTTGGCCAGAACTCTCCTTTTTTGTCCTTAGTATCTTTTACCTCTCTATTTACTTCAATTTTTCAAAATTTTTGGAAAACAAAACTACTACTAGCATGCTTTTTAGTTGAACGTTTTTTAGTTACATTACATAAACCTAGTACTAGGTTAAACAAGCACGAGTAAATCCTGCTCCGTTGCTTATGGTTTCGTTTTTCTTATTTCCATTTGTTTTACGCTTGTTTTTGACTTCTTGATTTTTATTTTCATATGAAACGCTAAATTGGGAAGTGAAATCCAAGAAAATGTTTACCAAAGTTAATGGTGAACAGGGTTATTTTAAGAAAAAATATTCAAAAATTTATAAAAATAACTGGAATTTTTAAAGCACTATTCACAACACACATTTTTAGTTTGATTAAATACGCTCAAATCCTTTCAATGGAAAGATTGCGTTTTTCTTCAGGTAAGGATTTTTATTCATAAAAATTGCATAATAAATTAATGATATTCAAAATTCAATAAAACAAACAGCATTGTTGCCTAAAAAATCGTTAAAATCAATTATCATAAATAAGTATTCCTTTGGGATGGGATACGTTTGCCACGTCTTCTGAAATGCCTTTTTGCCTTTAATAATGATAAAATATAAACTGTTTTTTAATCAAAAAAATTAAATTGAATTACTATTTAGTTAAACAAAACTCGGTGATCTTTCTCGGACCCGCCAGGCGACATCATGCAATTTGATGTATTCCAATAATGGACAAGAGAATTCGCAAAACTACCTTCATAGGAAAGAGTGCTGCGCGTTTGCCCCCTTAACATCCCATTGCCTCATTTTTTATACCGTTTTTCAAAAGGACGCCAAATTTGTGATGATAAAAAAATCATCTTGTAGACTTTTTACAAAGAAAATATAATTTCTACCGCAAACTGGTAGAAAAAACAAGTTTCTAATCTTTATAAAAGTGTTAGTACTACTTTTCCCTTCCCGTAGCGTCGTCCAAGAGAAGAAAAAATAAAAGAAATCGCGGTAAAAAAAATACCGCAACTTTTCTCTCTTTAGAAATGGCAACACCAAAAAGGTGGGTTTCTTTTTGGCTGTGGCTATTGAACCGAGTACTCGGGAATATAACAAACAACACTATCGCGCCGACCATGGACAACAGCGCCACTTTAGGGCAGTGGCGGATCCAGGATTTGGTTTTGGGGGGGGCTAAGAATTTTCATAATCCAATTGAATCTTCTTGTTAATGGTAATACGGAAAAGGTAGTGAATTATCCTACTGAAACCACTATAAGGGGGGTCTGGGGGTCCTCCCCCATAAAATTTTTGGAAATTTAAGTCAAAAACCCCACTTTTTCAACTCGTTTTGGTACGCCTCATCTGAATTTCGGATATAATTTTTTGCGTTTTGACAAACTTAGTAAAATATTAGACGTTTTGGGGGGGGCTTCAGCCCGAAAGCCCCCCCCCGTAGATCCGCCACTGCTTTAGGGGAAGGCACTGTATATTTGCACGGCCATTTTTCAACTAAACTCTACTCTAACTTCCACGGCTAGGCGTACCATTGGTTCCATCACTAAGCGCCGAGACTGCTACGTCATCACGAGACCTACAGCGCATGCGCCACTGGCCGTTTTGGCCGTCCAAATATACACTTCGTTAGGGGAACTAAAGTGGTCGGGGCACGGCTAAACGCATTTTCACACATCCCAACGGTTTGGTCTTGACGAGCATAGTGCGCATGCGTGTGGACTTATTTTAGCTGGTTTTTTTAGAAATTTTAATAAAACAATAAATCGGGGACAGAACCCGCGGCCTACCGCATGCTGAGCACGCGCTCTACCACTGCACTAGCGGGGATGTATTATTGTTTTATATTATCTAAAGAAGATCCCTTTTTTCTCCCCGAGCATGCGCAATAAGCTCGTCAGGACCCAACCGTTGGGATGTGTGAATATGCCGGCTAAACTTGATCGCGACCGGCATTTTCGCCGATCCCAACCGTTTCGTCCAACGAACACTCAGGCGCATGCGTCGAAGTCTGAGGTTGTTCTAGTTGTTACATTTTGCTTGGCGGTTAAATTGGGCTTGTTCTGACTGGCGATAAAAAATTACTGTGTTTTTTTTCGTTTACAAGTTCATACATTTTTAGCGGAATTGGGTGATGGGATATTTTAGAATTTAGATCTCAGCCAATTTTTTTAAAGCCATAGTACTTATCTCACTTGTTAAAGTAAAATATCATTTAAAAGTTTTAAATAATAATTTAAAAGTTTTAATCTACCTTTGTTCGTCATTGACAGTTAGGTACATAATAAATTTTTTGATCTGGTCCACTTATCTAACCTTATGTAATAAAAATCTATTCTAATGAGACTGTATTAAATACACAGTAATAATGTCATTTTTACTTGAAAATGTGTGAATTTACAATAAGGATATATGAATAAGGATATTTTGATATTATGAATAAGGATATTTTCTAATGGAATTTCTAATGGATATTTCTCATGGAAATATGGTCTACTCCTATGTAAATGATCTTAAAAATCCACTGAGAAGACTTACACTTACAGTGCCTCTAAAGGCAAAATAAAAAAAGTTAAAAAAATTAACTAAAAATGGAGGAGATAGACCCAAAACCATAATGAGAGTATTTTTGTCATTGGAATTAAAAACGCACTGAAAAAATTCATGAAAATGTCGTGATTATTCGTGGAGATAAATATGTGGCATGTAAAAACAGCACTTTTCAGTTTTTTTAAATGTTTGATTAAATTGTATCTTTATCTCTCTATATTAAAAAAAAGTTACTGTCACCGCTGCCGCCGCCGCTGTTTCAGAAAATTTAATTTTTCAACTCTTTGAACTCTCATATCGCAAAAACTACTTGATAGAAATTTATGAAATTTGAAATGTTTGTAAAGGAATATTTGGGGCACATTCTCGAACAAAAAGCTAACTGATGTGATAATTAGAACTGGGGTATTTTTAAGGTCAAAGTTGAAGTTTTTCTTTTTTCGCCGCGTAATCCAGTTCAGCAAAATCTATTAGCAGAACTATGATTTTTTGCCAGGGTACGCGCATAGTGCCGCAGGTTTTCAGATTCCTGATACCTGAATTCCTGAGTCTGAATCCGAAACCGGAAATTACCTAGTGTATTTAGTGGAGAGTGCTCATAGTGGCAGCGGGCACCTGAGCCGGCGCTCCGAAAGTCTGACTCAGATATTTTACCAGAATTAAATATTCATTCTGGTTTTCGGATATAAGCAGGCAGGCAGGTCACGTGATCAGAAATTTGTTTACTTCAAATAATAAAATGGATGCCGATGTGTTAATTTCAAAAATTATGCTCAAACCAGTTATCTGGAACAAAGTGATGAAGAATCATTCATATAGGAATCTAATTGATAAAGCTTGGAGGGAAATTGCTAAAGAAATGCAAGTAGAAGGTAAGTTAAAATAAAGTTTAAAAGTTATTAACATTTTACTTTAAATATATATTGCTTGAAATTTTTAATGTGCTAGCTGTAGAAATTTAAAACTAATGCTACTTTAAAATGTAATAAATAATGACTAGACAAAAAAGAGTTGGAATGTTCAAGAAATTTTAATTTTAGACAGTATGCTATCAACATAAATTTTATATTTTAATTAACTTTATATTAAAACTAGATGTCTGAGTTTGGAATATACGAGGGTAGTTTGAAAAGTTCTCTGCCTCACCAAGAACACAAGCTCGAATTCGCGCGAATTTTTTCTCCTTTGAGAACAACTTTTAAAATGAACCTACTTAATTTTTGAGGTTGTTCTGATCAGAATTTTGCTCTTGGCAATTTTTTAAATGAGAAGTGTTAAGGTGAGCATATTTTTAACAAGGGGAAAAACAAGAATCGAGCTGTGATAAAAATTTTTTTAAAGAAGGGATATCACTAAATGAAATAAATTCACATAAATGTGTAAAGGGACTCTTTACCTTTGTATTCCCCGTGAAAAAATTAGCTTCGAAGCTTAAACTTGGCTGTGAGAGCGTTCATATCATACAGAACCAAGTGAAAAACGTTAAAAAACAGCCATCATACCGGAAATCATCGAAAAGTGCCCCCTCTGATTTTTGAAGATTGACAAAGGAAGGTGGAGGACATTTCTAATAGTCTAGGAATATCAAATAAACGCGTGTTATTTTTTGCACAAGAAATTGCATGTGAAAACACACTTTGCACAAGATGGGTGCCGCGAATCTAAACTGCGGCTCAATAAAGCATTGACATGAAGATTTCAAGGCGATTTTTGACGCGCCTGTAGCCAGAAATTTCTTTTTGGTGGGGCGCCCACTTTTTCAGGGGGGCAAGGGAGTTTTCAGGAGGTATCATCATAGGCGTAGGTTAAACTGTTTGAATAGGGGACAAAACCCATAAGACCTTCAGGTCTAAGGAGCTGTTATAAGACTTTTGTTTCAGGAGGAGTTAGGTCCTAAATTTTTCTAGTTTTACCTTTTCTGTTTAGATCCTTTGGATTAAAGTATAGAAGGAACTGCTCCATGTAAGCTCCAGAATTGAAAAGAAAAACTCGAAAATTGAGGTAGATCACTCCTTGTTATAATCTTTAAGTAGACATAATTTTATAAAGGCTGTCAATTTTCCCTAACCTCCCTCTCCCTTTTCAGTCAGTGCTAGGGTATATAGAAGTTTATTTCGGTAGGGGCCTGAAAATATTAGTCAGCCCCTTCCATGCATATTTTTTATAGATTTAACATTTTGGGGTATTTATACATTTTGGGGTTGAATTTTCATCCAAGAGAACTTTATTAATTCGTGTGATCTTTTCTTATATTAATATAAGAATTTTTTTTTGTAATAATGGGGAATGCAAGTATCAAAGGATAGTCTGGGAGCCCCTTCCCCCAGAAAATTTTTGGAAATTTGACCCTAAAAAAGGGGTTTTAAACTGCTTTTAATACTAAGGGTTTAAATACATATGGGGGGGGTACGGGGGCCCTCCCCCAGAAAAATTTTGAAAATTTGACCCTAAAGAACAGGGTTTTAACTTAGCTAGAAGTAATTTTAAGTTAAGTAAGGTCTTAACTTAGCGAAAAATTTAGGACCTAACTCCTCCTGAAACAAAAGTCTTGTATACTCGTGTTTTAGAAAGAGCAGCTGCCCCTCCCTGCTTCCCTTGGCTACCCCATTCAAAAATAATCAATGCATTGGCTAAAAGTCAATTTATTGGCACCAAGGGGTTCTATCGGCTGGCTAATTCATGGCGTAAGAATTCTGGGGATTTCAGGGAAATTTTCATCAATAAATTATCGGAAAAAGGGTATGAATATAAATTGAGAATATATGAATTTATATTGTTGATGAGAATATCCGGGAGAAAAACTCATTCAGCAGATTAAATTGTCATTATTATCAGAACAGTGCTCCTGTTAACAAATGTGTTTTTACAATGGTGTTTTGGTGTTGGGAAAATTGAGGGATATAGGTTAAAAATTTTAAAAATACCCAGCCAAATACACAGATTTGGTATCTTCACACTTTCTTCTATCTCCCAAAGTGATAACTTCCCCCTCTGGTCACCATTTTACTTTGAATTAAGAATTAACTGTGAGATAAATAGTTTTTTTTATGAAATTCAAGAACACCCCATAAGAGTGTTAAAGGCAGGACTGTCGTTCCAAGAAGTGAGGCAGCCTAAAAGGAGTCAATGTTGAAAAATAAACAGTTTTTGAAACCATAAGTTATCATTTTCATAGTCGGGCCGAGAACTTTTTATACTACTAAATATTCTAATTTATTTATGACTGTGAGAAGGAGTGAAATAAAATTAGTGAAGAGACCTCTGGTGAGACATTGAATGGAGCTTCGACAATACTTATTTTTTATTTCGTTTTAAATTATGCTTGAATATGCTTTTCTTCTTTAATAGGGAGGAGGACACTACCATCAGCATGACCACTCCAGTTCAGCACACGAATAATTTTTTGAATTCTGGAGAAGAGTCAAGAAAAAGAATAAGACCCAATTCAAACGCTAAATACAACAGCAAAATATTGGAACTTGAGGCAAAAAAATTAGATGTGAAGGAGAAAGTGGTGTTGGCCTCCAAAAATGATGAGGACATTGCCTTCTTCCACAGTCTGTTACCTCATATCAAAAAAATACCGGATGAACAGAAACTCAGTTTAGGGTAAATGTCCAAAGCCTAGTAGAACATTATGCTTACGGAAAGCAGTTTAGACATGAAATTGTAAAATAAACTTTTAATTATTGCGTTACTTTTGATTTTAAATGTAGAACTTCAGTCATATACATAAAAACCTTATTCTAATAACAAGTTTATTTTTTTATTAAATTATTACTCTAATTATGCTTACATATCTTTTAACTAAACGAGTATTTTTCCATTTAATGAATATTTTTTGATAATATATATCATTTTCTAACAATATATTGGAAATTTCGAAACGAAGTATCCTTCGTATTGAATTCTACGGTAATGCTGCAGCTAGAGTATCAACATTTAGTCTTGATTTCTCACATGTCCAAAAATCATTATATAGTGCAGTAATTTGGTGTCCAAAAAGGGATGTTTCAGGGAAAAAATACAGTAGTGTTTTCTCAACTGTTTTATATGTTTTTGAGGGTACTTAATCCGAAACTGAACTTAGCATACAAAACTTCGAATGGGGTTTTGGTGAAAATTCGAAAAAACCGTAAAATTTCACAGGCCCGTAGCTACGGGGGGGCCAGGGGGGGCTGAGCCCCCCCTGGCATCTTCATTTGCCCCCCCTAGAAAATTTTCACAAATTCTATCCACAAGCACAGCCATGGGGGCAGGGAGGGGCAGCTGCCCCATTCTTCTTTATTTCCTTCTAACTAAGTTAAAAACCCAGTTTTTTAGGGTCAAGTTTTCAAAATTTTTCTGGGGGAGGGCCCCTATACCCCCATTTGTATTTAAATCTTTACTTTTCATATTTTTTTTACATAACAAGTTGATCAAAATCGGAATTCTACTTAAAAATATATATCCGAATTTTGGTCTAAAAGTATTAAAAGCAGTTTAAAACCCTGTTTTTAGGGTCAAGTTTCCAAAACTTTTATGGGGGAGGACCCCCAGACCCCCCTTTGATACTTGTATCCCCCATTATTACAAAACAAAAAATGTTCTTATATTAATTTAAGAACAGATCACACGAATTAATGAAGTTATCATAGACGGAAATTAAACTCCAAAATATATAACAACTACATTAAATCTATTAAATATGCATGGGAGGGGCTGTCTAATTTCTTTAGGCCTCTACCGAAATAAACTTCTATATACCCTAGCACTGACTGAAAAGGGAGGTTAGGTTGACACCCTTTATACAATTATGTCTATTTAAAGATTAACAAGGAGTGATCAAACTCGATTTTCGACTTTTCCTTTTCAATTCTGGGGCTTCCATGGAGCAGTTCCTTCTATACTTTAACCCAAAGAATCTAAAAATGGGCTAAAACCACTTAAAGCTTCAAATTTCTAAAATTTTAAAAAGGAAAACTTAAGAAAACAGAAAAAATAAAACTATAAAAATTTAGGACCTAACTCCTCCCGAAACATATAGCTCCCTATACCTCTTGAAAACTGAAAACCCCCTTGCCCCCCCTGAAAAAGTGGGTGCCCCACCAAGAGGAAATTCCTGGCTACGGGCCTGAAATTTCACCTCGTTTTTTGGTTTTTTGTTTGTAGAACGGAAAGCATGGGTTTCTCATGAAAATATTACGAACAAAAAATAAAGATAAAACAAGCTATAAAATTGTCGATTGCAACTTTTTTGTCAGACAAATAGTTTTGCCACTAGAGTGGGCTGAAAAACAGTGATTTTTTGGCCTTGTTAATTTTTTTTCAATTCATATACTAAATAATGAGAGTGTTTTAATGAAAGAATTGATATGTTTTTTGCATCGCTGAATCCGAATTTCAAGTTTATTTTCATTTTGAAAGTCATCTTCTCATCACAAATTGCAAAAAATCTAAAATGTATGCTCTTTTGTTCTGTTTTTACCGATTTTCTTATAAAATATTAATTTCTCGAAAAATAGCACTGCACCAAATTAAAGTATATAAAATTTCCTATAAAATGCAGTGGTTTATCAATCGAATCCTATACAATCAATCGAAGAATACTATAAACAAAGATATAAACAAACAATTGGGAAGGAAAGCTTCGCTCTTTTCGACGCTGGCAGAATCTGAGTCACTATGCGCACAGCACCGGCGCTGAGAAAATCTGCGCGCGGGTTTCAGTTTAATCTGAAAGTCGGAATCTGAAAACCTGCGGCACTATGCGCGTACCCTAATACTCTGAAGTATGAAGATGTGCACTACGTCGCCCTTTTTTCGAATTTCGAATTTGGTTTAGAGTAATTAATTTTTTAATTTTCGAAATTTTTTACACTTTTTCGTTTTTTTTTCTATCTAAAATGAAAACTAATCACGGTATCAATATGATTTTTTAAACACTTATATTCTTATTTTTTAGAAAGAGATTGCTGTTTAATTCCTTAAAAAATTCTAATTAGTTTTGGAATTATTAAGCATCAAAGTTTCATTTTTTTCATAGTTTTAGTAGGTCTTTATCAGACGTGTTTAATTTTTTTATATTTTATATTTGCCTGTTCACTAGATTGTCGCGAGCACGGATATTTCAATTTAAAGTTTTGAGGTGCACATTTTTGCTCTAAGTTTGCAAGCGATATAGTATAGACTTGTTTAATAATCTTTTAAAGATACTTCGATATTTTTTGAAATAGTACTAGAGAAATTAATAATTTAGCTATTTTGAGTGTTATTTGTGCCGATGAAAGGAAGAGGATTTTCGAAAAGTGTGCTTTACTCGGCTAAAGATCGATTGCAGATATTACAGATCGCTTCGCGATCTGTAAAGAGCTGCATAGCAGTTACGGGGGTTGGTGAGCGTAAGCGAGCAGGGGGCGGTAGTCCCCTATCCATTAAATTATTGATAATTTAAAAAGGAATATTTCAGTAATAGTTTTATTTTGATATTTTCGTGGTAATGATCCGAATTAAGTTTTAGAAAAGTTTCAGAGATAAGAAGTTTCGATATTAAATGATCATCAACTACACTCTGCTCATTTAGAATTAGCGCCTGAGACGTAATGTATTAGAAGCATATATTATTCTAATTATCGTCTAAAAAATTTTCTTCTGCAATGACAAGTCAGCCTAAGCAGAAGTAGTTAAAATACTTTAGAAACAAACGGTCATTGAAGTTGTCTGATGAGCGTTATTAAGCATTGTTGAGCGTTTTTGATCCTGTTTCAGGCGCCTATTCCAAATAAACAGACTATAAGCAGACAAGTTCCAGGTTGTACTGGATAGTTGAGATGAATCAAGCGAGCTCTGCTCGCTAAGATCGCGAAGCGATCTTCAAAGAACTGCGAAGCAGTTCCGGGGGTTGGTGAGCGATAGCGAGCAGGGGGCAGAGCCCCCTAGTTTAACTAAAAAAACACAGAACTACATAATGACACTGAAAACTTGTGAAGTTGCTCACTTTTTCATTTTTGAGGCCTGAAAAAGTGCTATTTTCACATGCTAATATATCCAAGTATATTTTGGGTATCATTTGAAACCCCCCTTGTCTTGTCAGCAAAGATAAAGCAAACCACAAACCCCTTTTTTGTATGAACAAATTTTAAAGTAAAATTTATTTTTGGTTGAATTTTTAATTTATGCAATAAACGAGAGATTTTCAAAAATGCAGTGTTAGTAAGATCTTATGTAAGCGTCACTGACTTCCCATGTTGTCTGGAAAAATAAGCAAAGAGCAAACTCGTCCCCCCCTTAGGTGCTTACATAATATTTGAACGGCCCCTGTAGAAATAATTTTTTATTAAAAAATCCACATATTTTGTAAATTTAAATAAAAATAAACTGATTGTTGTAAACCAAGGATAAGAAATACAGCCAAATTTGAGCAACATGTAAGAGAAATATATATATTGATGATTAAAAGAAAGGTTTTAAAAAACTTTTGCTTAAACTTTGCCAAACTGTGAAAAAAATGTCCAAAAATGCGAATTATGCCAAAATAAGGCAACCCCATTCAAAACCACGGAGTATTGTGGAAATATCCAAGTCCAAACGCATGCGCCTGAGTCTTCATTGGACGAAACGGTTGGGATCGGCGAAAATGCTCGCGACCGTAGGTTATACGGCTTATCCACTATCCAAAAGATCAAAAGAGCCGACGGCGCTGGAAGTTTCCCGTTTTTAGCGCTTGAGTGGGCACCGCGCGTAGACGTACGTTTCAGGAGCGTAACGAGCCGTGCTAAATGCGCATGCGTTTGGACTTTATGTGTACTGTATTTCACAATCCCTGCAAGATTTTTATACTTTATTAGCAATGCGCATCCATGTGGACTTGATTCTTGCTGTTTCTATAAAATATTTTAGCGAAATAATTTTATTTTCAATAAATTAATAATTTAAAATTTTTTTAAAAAAATTAGACAAAGTAAAACATTTAAAAAACCACAATGAATTTAATTAAACAAGGAATTACTGTTAAACAAGAGCAATTAATTCTTGCAATTTTTAATGGAATAATAAAAATTAAAATTAAATTTACTGAAAAATAATAACCGGGCTCGAACCTACGACCTTCCGCACGCCAGGCAGGCACTCTACCTCCACCCCATCCGGGCCGCGATATTCCACAATGACTAACTCCCCAGCGCTAGCGCCGCCAAGGGTGCCTAACGAGTTACTTGCCCGGTCGCTTTTGGCAACCCTCTCTCGCCCAATGCGGCAACCCGCATTCCACACACAGCGCATATTCACACATCCCAACGGTTTGGTCCTGACGAGCTTAGTGCGCATGCGTGTGGACTTATTTTAGCTGTTTTTTTTTAGAAATTTTAATAAAACAATAAATCGGGGATCGAACCCACGACCTACCGCATGCTAAGCACGCACTCTACCACTGCACCAGCGGGGATTCATGAATGATAACAATTATCCGAAGAAAATCCTTTTTTTCTCCCCGAGCATGCGCACTAAGCTCGTCAGGACCGAACCGTTGGGATGTGCGAATATGCACACACAGCAAGTACGTCACGTGCGTTGTTTTGTACTTGTTAGCTCGTCTTTGATCGTGAATTCATGTGATAGATTTAAACAGTTTTAAAGAAAACTGTATACGCGACAATTAGTAACTTAATAAATTTTTCTGCTTTACTATATTTATCATGCATTTTTTTCACAGCATGTTAATAATATTACTTTTAAGTAACATTAGATACCTTTTCCCATTAAATCCAGTGTCTTTTTAACAAAATCCTTTGGAATAAGAATAATTAAATAAATTGGTATACACATATATAGCTCAAGGTAATATTATCATGTAAAATATTCATTTGAAATTTATTTTTGATTAGGGCTGTGAGTCTATGTAATTAAAAAAAGAAGGTACTTATAATATGTACATATGCAATTAAACATTACAAACTATGTATTTTAAATTAGGGAAAATAAGAAGATAATGTAATATTAAATTTTTTTTATTTCATAAATTCTAAAAACATTAAAAATTCTAAATTTTCAAGTTTTTATAGGAAGTTATTTGAGTAATATATTTGTGATTTCTCTCTATCAACTTTACCCACTAACTGAAAAAGTACTGAAAAAACACCTACTAGGTAGAAGTTCGACTGAAATGGGAAACGTGAAATGGAGCCTTTCCAATTGACATTCCTGAATACACAACTTACTATAGCTAAATTTAAATTTAGCATTGAGTTTTTAGATTTAACCAGCAAATTTAGAAATTTGTATTATTCATAAAATACCCAAAAATAAAATAATATATAGAAAAGGCATGTATTTATAGCTAAAATATGTAACTAAATTGAAATGCAGGATTTGAGAGCAGATTTCTGAAAAGACAATACATCTACTTTAAGAAATTTATCTGTGAATTCAATTAATACCCTTAGAATAAAATTTTAGTGATTCTACACAAAAATAGGGTATTAACGTAATATGTGGCCTACCACTTTTTAGTTACTTAAAGTTAATTGGCTATCTCGACTTCTTAGACATCTAATTACCTAAATGATTAATTAAGAAGTCATAAATATCTAATAAGCGCAAATATGGAAAGTCCTCAGGGTTAAATTATACAAGTTTTGCGAATGAAAATATCATAATTTCTTGTATTAATATTCAATTTATAGTACTGCAGGTTAATCTTCAACATATCAGGTAATATATTAATTTACAGAGTTGCGTACAAAGTTGAAATTTTCCTCAATTCAATATATTTTTCAAAAAGACCCCTTTTAATTGCTAATTCACATTTGGGAATGTGTTTCGAATTGATAATTTTTTTTATATTAATACTACTGTTTAGAATTTCTAACAAAATATATTTAAAATTATTACCACAACAGGGTTCGTACACACTTTGAGGAAAAAAATTCAAGGATTTTCAAGGACTTTCCAGGCTACCAGATGAAAAATTCAAGGCTGACCAATATATGGTTTGCAACCATTTTTTAAGTAGTACTTCTTTCATTTTGTACAATTTTATCTTTTAAAGAGTTTAATAATAGCAAATTTTATATTCAAGTTCCCAGTTACAAAAAAGGGTTTGAATAAAAATTTAAAAGGGTTGAATATTATAAAAATATTTTCAAGTAATTTTCAAATACACATGAACTTATTATGACAAATTTAATCTCAAAAATAAAAAACTACCATATATGTTCAATAAAACTTTGAATAATTATCAATAGCCATTCTAATGCATTGAAAAAAAATGTGTGAATTGAAGATAATGAAAAATTAAAAGTATCTAACGAAAAAATTTTTAATCCAAGAAGTTTAATTTCAACCCCACGAAAATTATTTTTATGCAAGATTTTGTTAAGATGACTTTTTCTGAAAAAAATATAATAATATAATATAATGCCTAAATAATATAATTTGCCTTACAATATTCATATACCCTATTATCTACACACCTTGTAATTCTTTGATATTAAAACTCAAAAGTTCAAGCTATAAATTTCTATTTGCCTTCTTTCAAAAACAAGAAATTCCTTTCATATTGCCTTTAATTTCCCTCTAAATATTGGTAACATATGAAAATACTATAATCAATTAACACTTTCTCCAAAAACAAGCATTTAAAGCCAAGGATTTTGACGCAAAGTAAGAAAAACGCGATCGCGAACCGATTGTCAAGTTGTTTTTCCTGCCTTAGTCCCCACCGTCAAAATGCCAACTTTACAGGCAAACGTATGAAAATTCAAGGTTTTTCATTGAAATACCGGACCGAGGACCGTCATAGGATTTTAGTACTTTAACCATAAGTTGATACTCTGAAATCTTTTCAGCCTTTTAGGAATTAAAATTCAAGGATTTTCCAGGACTTTAGTACAAAAATTTGCTTTTTCCAGGACATTCCAGGCCTTGAAAATTAAATTTGAAATTCCAGGACTTTCAAGGTTTTCAAGGCCCCGTACGAACCCTGTACCACAATTGTTTTACAAAGTCTCATTGAGGGAACTAATCTTCAACACTAAATTTTTTTCATTCTAGCTATTCTTTCAGGCCCAAAAGGATTTTTTTACCCAACCATTTATGAATGGTCTGTAAGAAGGTATCATTTTATAGGCGGTTAATAAATTGATTACATATAAGATAATGCTCAAAAAAATGTAACTGCTTACACGCAAATTTGTAAATAAAACTTAAAACACATTTATGCGACAATATTTACTTGAAATAATAATAATTATATTAGAAATTTATTCAAAACGAAAATTAAGTACTCTGTTCCTCAAAGAGGGTTAAAATTCCTGGACACAACACTCGCACTCCTTTAAAGGAGACGCAGCGAAAAAAATATTACAGCAAATCTCGTTAAACGTGAGAAATTGCGAGACGCGAGAACTGCAAGGTTTGGCGTATTTGGAAAAGCGACTCGTTTGGCACCCTTGGCGGCGCTAGCGCTGGGGAGTTAGTCATTGTGGAATATCGCATCCGGGCCACGCTTACCACAATCCTAAATACTTTAAAACCACGCCTTTAACCCGAGCATGCGCATTTAGCAGGCTCGTTACGATCGTGAAACGCTTCTCGCGCACGTAGTCGCTCGTTAGGGTTGGTTGGCTCTTCAAAATACGCGGCACACAGAAAAATCCTAACACAGGTTCCAAAGGCACTGTATATTTGCACGGCTATTTTTCAACTAAACTCTACTATAACTTCCACGGCTAGGCGTACCATTGGTTCCATCACTAAGCGCCGAGACTGCTACGTCATCACGAGACCTACAGCGCATGCGCCACTGGCCGTTTTGGCCGTCCAAATATACACTTCGGGTTCCCAAAACGATATTTTCAAATTCTGGAAGGGTTGGAGGGCGTTACGAGGAAGTTGATTGACAGAGAGATGGTCGTGGCTAGTTCACAGGGTCGGTAATAAGGTTTTAAATTTTTGTTTTTACGTTCTAAGAACACTTTTAGTCATTTACCTAAGTCATAAAAATACAAATTTATGATTTTTCATGATTGTGATTCATTATCGTGATCATGAAATTTATGATTTTTTTTATTCTTCACCATACTACCAACCCTGTGAAAACTATCCACGACCATCCAGGTCCCAGAGGGTCAGGCAGTTTTGTTGATTACTACTGTTTAATATCCAAATTACTGTTAAAAATTTTGGCATCGCATTTTAGTCTGCAGTTGTTTTCTAAATAACGATCTGTCTCGCCTAGATTTTTCAACATTATAGTGACAATGGTGAATTGTTGTGTACCTTATTGTACCTCTAACTACAGTGGCTAGAAGGGGATAGTGTGTCGTTCGAAGATGAAAACTGAAAAAAAAATTACTCCTCCGCTTGATGTCGCTGCTGTTAGACGTGCATATAGGCGCCTGCGCATTGCGACTCTCATTCTCAGCGGCTATGTTATTGTTTACGCCGTGTAAACGATAATGTTTACGTTTGGCCGGCTTGGTGCTGAAAGTCGCAATGCGCAGGCGCCTATATGCACGTCTAACAGCAGCGACACCAAGCGGAGGAGTGAAACGAGGAGAAAAATTTTAGCATTGCTGGTATTGGCGAACGACACACTATCCCCTTCTAGCCACTGTACTCTAACTAAACCTGTACCTGAAACTAAATTTAATATTTACCAATTTAATTTTTTAAATTGCTATCTAAATTAAATATAATAATTAAATAGTATTAATTGCAAGGGCTGTCATCTCCTCCCATCTATGGCAATATTTGATTTCAATTCGTCGTGGACACGACATCATCATCAAAATATTGATGAATTTAAGATAATTCTGTTATATTTTGAGTTCAAAAATTTTTACTTCCTTAATTGAATGAAAAAGTTATCTTTAAAATAAAATAAATAAATAGTAAAGCGGCCCACAGACGAGCAACTTGGTTGCCAAACTCGTCGTCAATTTGCGTAGAAAAATTAAAAAACTAAGCATTAAAAATTAAAAAATATATAATTTTAGCACCAGAGAATAATTTTAAAAAGTATAATTTTGCATTTAAAGTATAAAAATATATTAGTTTCTTACAATCTGATTAACGTTTTCTTCATTGTTTACATTTTTCTTAACCAGGTTCACGATCCGTGGAAAAATAATCAACCCGGTTGATGACCAAGTTGCTCCTCTGTGGCTCCTTTTAAGCCATATGAAATCAACCAAACAATAAACTATCATATTTATGGAGCTAACTTCCCCAGTAGCACGGCAATACTGGCCAATATCGGCTACGAAGATCGTGCATTACTGGCCAATATTGGGCAAAGTCGTAACGGCCGATATCTTTTGGCTAGCTTTTTGAACGATAATGGCCAATATCGCTAGCCAAGACTGGCCAATATTGGAACATAGCATATAGCCAAGACTGGCCAATATATTAACATAGCATATAGCCAAGACTGGCCAATATATTAACGTAGCATATAGCCAAGACTGGCCAATATTGGTACGTTAGAACCGGCCCCTTTAGGCCAATATTGGTAGATGAAAATCGGCCAATATCTTTTGGCTAGCGTTTTGCTCTATCTCGGCCAATATTGGCAACAATATTGGCCATTAATGGCATCCAGCAATGACCGATTTTAGTCGAGGAAAGCTCGCAAGAAGAGAATTCAAACAGTAAAGGCAGTTTGAAAAAGTAATTCTATTTTGAAGTTAAATATTTTAAGATAGCTTGAGCAAATGGGGTTGGGTTAATTAATGAAAGCCAATTAAAATTCTAAATATTTTAACATTACTTTATGAATCGTGAAATTTCAGCCTAAAAGTTAAATTTTTGAACACAAATTTATAATTTGCATGACTTATTACTGATAAAATATCTGAATTCTTGGCCAAAAGTAGTTTCTGTACTTATATAGTTTCTTAGACATGTTTTTAAGTTTATAATTTCCATCTCGCACATAAATAAGATTTTGCAAAAATAATTTTTGTGCAAGATAAAAGAATGAGCTTAAAAACATGTCTCAAAAACTAATTAAATATAGAAATTAGTAACACCTAAAAATTTTGATATTTTATCGATAATAAATCAGCAAATTACAAATCTAAGCTCCAAAATTAATCAATTGTTAGGATGAAATTTCACAGTTCACATATAGTAAAGTTTAAAAATTCATAATTTTAGTTGGCTCTCAAAAATGAACACAATTCCTTTTTCTCAATCTAACTGAAATAAATTCATTTCAAAATAAAATTGCTTTCACAAACAACCTTTACTGGTTGAATTCTCTTCTTGGGAGCTTAGACTAAATCAGTGGAGGCCAATTAATTCAAGGGTTTTGTTGTTCAAATCCATAAATTTTATAAACCAAAAGAATATAGTACAAATACTCATTTTGCTGTAAACCTGATAAAGGTAGGCAAGAGTGAAAGAAATAAGTTAACCCGACTTTTCAAATATGAAAAAGATATGAAACAAAGTTATGGGTTCAAATTTTAAAGGAAAGCGTAATCAGCTGAAGTAAGATTTAAAGTAGACTCATTATAAATGGTAGTACCATTTTAGTAGAAATCATTTTAAAAGGAGCTTGCAGAAAGGAATTCAAGTTGCTTTTCTCAAGACATGAATTTAAAATCTATAGTTTTAATATTTTAAAAATTAAGATAAGCTATTCACCAACTTTTACAATAAGTGCATTGTTGGTCCATCGAGGCTCAAGTTAACTTCTCTCAATTTTAAAATAACTCAACTCAAATAAGAAAGCTGACAGTAAATTTTAACACATAATTTTTATTGTTGCTTGGAGCTTCCTCCAAGACACAACCACACTCCTTGAAGAATACAAAAGTATTATTGGCCACTACGATTGCAGTGTTGAATATTTCTCATAGCGGCCAGGCGGATTATACTTACACTTAGGGTGAACTGACCAGTAGTTGACCAGTTAAGGGAAACTTCTCAAAGTTTAATGTTTTTTTCTGAGGAAAAAAATTTCTAATACATATGACAGTTGTTTAATATCAATCAAGCTAGGAGGAATAATAACTGATAATCATTTTTCCTTTCTCTTTCTAGAATTTTATTTATTTAGTTTAAAAGCTCTTAAGTAGATTTTGCCAGTAGTTGACCCCTTGTATCCAGTAATTAACCCCCACCATTCCAGTTGTTCCATATTGTTAGGTATGTTTTCAATAGAACATATTCAAAATGAATGCACAAAAAATCTTGCTTTTTACCATAATTATGCTCAATGGTCAACTACTGGTCGGTTCACCCTTTATTACTCAACATTCCGCCTGTCTTAACAGTTTTTTAAATTTTTAACAATTAGTTATAAAAATAGTAACAATTAACTAATAATTACTAATAATAGTAGCAATTTATTAGTAACAATAAATTGTGCATACGCCAAATAATTTTTGCACAACTAATAAACAGTAATAAAATATTCATTAAACACTTTCAAATTATACCTTTGATTATTATAGTTGTAGGTTCAAAGTTCAAACAAAATCACAAAATTTACATAAGACCCCCTCAAAAAAGCAATTTTTAAATTTATTTAATTAAAGAGATTTTTCAAGGCACATATATTCCATTATTCTTTTTTCATAATTGAATTAATATTAGATTAAGTTAAGTAAAAAATATTCTAAATTCTGTATTAATAAATACAAATATTATATTACTTTTTAAATATTAATATACACTTGTAGTACATTTAAGTTATGTAATAATACCAATATAGAATACTTTCTCTTATTTATGACTTTTATACCTTCAATTAAGATTCCCAACTAATGGATTTGGTTTGTTAAAGTGAACACATAAAAACTTGATATTATCAAGTTTACCTATCTTACAATAAAAAAAGGCAATTATTATACATAATCATTCATTTGTTTACATCAATTAAAATCTTAATTTTCAAAATAATGCAAAACAGAATACAAAAATAGAAACTAACATGATTATGAAGAACTATTAAAGGTATGTAAATGGTTATGGATATTAATAACAATGAAACTATACCACCTATAATGCATTAGAAATTTTAGGTTTTACTAATGTTTCAAGCTTTCTTTTCTTGGACACTTTAGTTACTGGTTTATCATTCATTTTGATACAATAATTTTTTAATAAAATATTACTAGAAACCCATAAAACATGCTTAATGACTTCTTCGCAACAATGTCCAGAAGTACAAACATCATAAGAATTTAAAATCTCTGCATCATTTACAATATTATAAGTAACAGATGTTACCACTAATCTTTGATTTTGAGACATAAAAAAATTTGCACTTAAAAATTTTGAGACTTAAAAAACAATACACTGCCAATTCAGTTAGTGCATGAGTTGTATGAGTGAGTGCGAAGTGTTTCTTTAGTCAAAACACCATTTGATGAAACAGAAACTTCCTTCCACTCATTCATCCAATCTATAAATTTGTACAGAAATTGCATATTTGAATCATCTCTGGAGAATTAGTTAAAGGATGCATGAATTCGTTCCTTAATCGTGTTCCCTTTTTGGGACACTTCACGTTCAATTTAAGTTTTTGACCAAGAGTTAACAAAGCATTAACAACACATTCATTAAACACTTTTAAAACTAATTTGACATTTTGTCGCTCTAAGTTAGAGGGATTCAAAGCCTTTAAGGTTAATTTATTTTCGTACTTAACAATGCTAGACTTCTCTAGATCATATAACTGCTTAAGGGTGTTAAATGAAGCACATTTCATACAATTATTACTTATGTTATTACAATCACTGAAGCGGACCTGGAAAAAGTTCCCGAACCTATGAACCTGGTTCGGGGGAAGCCCGTGCCAGCTCCATAGGAGCAATACATAAGGTTTGGAGAAATTCTATTAGGTTCGGGGGAAGGTTACAACTTTTTCCAGGTCCGCACTGAAGTCAGGGTAAAACATTTATTTATCATCATTTTTTTTGGTTAATCCAATTATTACGAATGCATTTTAAAATATGAACTGAATCAACTACAAAAAATAAAGGTCTTTCTGATTTAAATGGATGAGGATATACAATACTTATTTTAGATGGATTGACAAAGTAAGACATAGCTTTTTTATTAATAGAATTATTATCAGTCACAACACAAATAACTACATACCCTATTTCCTCCAGTCCAATTATAATGTTCTTCAACAGTTCATGCAGCTTTTCGGCATTAATTTTTCTTACAGGTAGAATATGGACACTGTCTTTATGTGATGATAAGAAGCTCTGAACTATGAAAGTATGAGCACAAGTTGCAGGTTCATTACCATCGTAGCACATCCCCACTATATTACCCCCCTTATAGTCAAAATAAGACTTATGATGGGTTTTGTCCATCATCAGAGAAACTGTTTTCTCATGATCATCTAGAGTTTTGAATTTATGACGTGCATAACGTAAAAAGTTATTATCAAACTGTTCATGTCGAGGACTATTAGTTCATCCTTCCTGTGCACACTTTTCTAATAGAACTTGGATGAGGCATGACAAGAAATCCAGATTGCCGCAGAAATTTATATCCGTGGGGAGATATTGTGTAGAGCAGGGGTTCCCAACCGGTGGTACGCGTACCACTGGTGGTACGCGGGAACGTTTCAGGTGGTACGCGTGAGTGAAAGCGATATATTTGTATGTTTTTAGACCTATGAGGAATAATAAATAAAACTGTAAATTAATACCATTTTCATCTTAATATTTCTCCTTTTTTATAGGCATGTTATAAATAAACAAATATCTAACCTTTAAATATGAAGTTTTCTCAGGAATTTAATTCAAAAAGCCTTTGAAAACTTTTAGAAGGTACTGGGTGGTACGCCAAAATTTCTCAAAAAGTCAAGTGGTACGCAGGTGCAAAAAGGTTGGGAACCCCTGGTGTAGAGTAATGTAAAAAATATCATAAGTATCAGAAGAGTATCTATATTGAGTTTTCGGGCAATTTAATAGTTTGACTTGTTCACCAAGAAAATTTTTCCCATTTTTAATTGCTGTCTCTAATTGTTGGTTTTCCAATCTAAGTTTCTTTTCGCCTGGCTTTTCTCTGGAACTGGTTGATGTGGATAAGTATGATGTAAGAATAAGTACTTGTCTCAGTTTCAATGTCTGACTTCAGAAAGTGGACCTCACATACCTATAAATATAATGAAAACTAATATAGTGAAATACTGAAATTAAACAAAATCAAATAGGCACAAAATTTGCGAACAAACTAGAAGCCCAACAAGATTAGTTAAGTTAACAAAATCTAAGAATATAGGTATTATTAATCCTTTTCTTAATTTTTGACCCCAGCATAATTAATTACTTTATCTGCTAATGCATTTCACCTATAAAACTTTACCCTCCCAATTGAAGAATATTTCAAAAAGCACACACAATTAAACACATAACAGGGACACTTTAAATTTAACACCAGAAAACCTAAGAAATCTATAAAACAAAAAAAACGTTATAAACTTAGTTTGTTCCTTTCCTAATCTAAAATTATAATCGGGTATTCATTAATGTGTTTAATTTTCTATGATAAAGATTTCACTTAAGCCAAGACGATTAAAAATTGCTTGGCCTGTTTGTTTACAACAGTAACAAAGTAAGTCATAATCTTACACAGTAAGTCATAATAAGCTATCTTTGAATCTGAATTTTGAAATACCATAAAACTCTTACTTACTCTGGAGTGTATTGCGACATTTAAATTTTCTCTTGGAATAGCAGCTATCCACTTTATTATCGGGCAGTTAATCACATTGATGAACGCTGAAGCACACTACTTATCAGTCTTAAAGGTAAAAGGAACTTGAGCCAAAACGAAAATGAAATCGGAATGAAAATAAACATGCTCACTCTCGTTGTCGTTGGTTTGAATTTCGCAGCGTGCAATCGGTCGCTTAAGGATGACGTCACGACGTCTTTATTAACGATTGCGCATGCGTTATCTTGGCAGAGACTGGCAAAGACTAGCAAAGACAATATTGGCCAAAACTTGAAGCGGCCAATATCGGCAGATTATGGTAAATCGATATCGGCCGAGATTTTTTCTGGCCAATATTGTCGGATTGCTATGTACCAATATTGGCCAAGATATACTTTGGCCAATATTGGCCAATTTAATATCGGCCGATATTGGGCAAAATAGGCATTTGCAGGCCGATGAACGCCAGCATCGGCCAATACATGCCCAATATTGCCCAATATTGCTGTGCTACCGGGGTTCGTAGTCCAGCTTTTGGAACCACTACTGTCTCGACATAGCTTTATGGTCGGGCGGAGGGGATTTCTGCGCATGCTCGTGCACTTCGCCTTGTCGAGCTTACTTTCTGAATTCTCGAGGGACCGTCTCCATAATTATCTACGATTTCAGCTCGAAAGCACTTCGTCGGCGCATGCGTGAATGCTGTTATTTGAAGTAAACAAATGGGAGTGACTTCCCGACCGTCGGGTAACCGTTGTGCGCATGCTCGGGTTAAAGGCGTGGTTTTAAAGTATTTAGGATTGTGGTAAGCGTGGCCCCGATGGGGGAAAGGTAGCGTGTCTGCCTGGCGTGCGGTAGGTCGTGGGTTCGAGCCCGGTTATTATTTTTCAGTAAATTTAATTTAAATTTTTATAAATTCCATTAAAAATTGCAAGAATTAATTGCTCTTGTTTAACAGTCATTCCTTATTTAATTAAATTCATTGTGGTTTTTTAAATGTTTTACTTAGTCTAATTTTTTAAAAAAATAATTTAAATTATTAATTTATTGAAAATAAAATTATTTCGCTAAAATATTTTATAGAAACAGCAAGAATCAGGTCCACATGGATGTGCATTGCTAATAAAGTATAAAAATCTTGCAGGGATTGTGAAATACAGTACGAAACAATACGTCGGTCGCCATGGCCGTGGGACTTGCCGTCCGTCGTACGACGGTCGGCTAGCAGCTGCCTAAACAAAACGCGGAGGAATTGTTTATGGCTTTGCTTTGGCAATGTCGTCTCGTCTATTTACTTTTACTTTAAAATTTAATTCGTTCCTTCGGTTAATTGATTAGATTCATGGTTATTGTATTGTTAATATTTGAGCTATTCCAAATACGGATTACGATTTTTTTATGCTTATGGTATTGGGAAATCTGATGTACGGTAGTATTCACGTAAGTATTTCTTAACGAACAAAATTATTGTCTGGATTCTAAATGAATTCTTGTGTTAAATTGTGGAAAAATCACATGCCTGATTTATTTTCAACTATTCACTCTGGCATATTTCAAATTTAAAAAAGAATTAAATGATTTTTTTTGCAAATAACAATAGTACTAATTGTGATTTAATTGCAAGGTTGTTACTTAATTGTTCTTTTAAAACATAATTGCAAACCCCATTTGAACAACCCCGTCCCCCGATCTGCTCCTGGTGTTGATTCTTTTTTATTTTAACCAGATTTGGAAAGAAAATTTTGAAATCTTAAAGTCTACCAATTAAGGACTTTAACTATGCATTCTATACCTTAAATTGGCAAAATATACAACACAAATTGTTCATTGATCGTCTATTAATAGTTTCTATCATCCTGTTGGGAAAAAAGCACTACCCACAGTAAAAAAAAAGATGTTTTACAAAAAAACTATACTATAATTAAGATGGAACACTCGTCTTATTTAGTAGCTACAGTACAGCACCTTTATACGTCTTTCAAGGGACCGACGTAAAACGGCGCATAAATGAAAAGACGTATACTTGAAAACAATTTTGATTATTTGAATTAAGTGAAAACGATATAAAAATGAGACGTATAAACAGTGCTTTACTGTACAACACATTTGAATATATTTTTTAAATTTAAAAATGAATGCTTAAGTTTTTGTAATAATAAGTATTCAGTTTTGAGACCAATATTTTACTGTTGTGGTACTTCTTTTTTTAGAAATCAAGGCCAGAATGGCAGTATTTTAACTGAATAATGCTTAGAAAGTTAAAACCTTAAACTAAAATGAACAAATCAGAATCTTCTTTTCTAGGAGAAATTTAAACTTTGGAGAAAGGAAAATATTTTTTAGCAGAGATTGCAAAAAATTAATTATTTTTGTCAATAATTGAAGTTATCAAATATTAAAACTGAATTAGAAACAGTTCAATATTGATACTGGGGGGGCACTTTTCCAGACCATCACCTTTACATTTTGACACAAAATGTTAGGGATTTTCTAAATAGTATCACGCAAGATCCCCTTGTGCTATATCTGGGGGGTATGGGAGTCCTCCTTAAATTTTTTTTTGAAATTTGACTTGTAAAAGTAAGATTTCAACTCATTTTTGGCTTCAAAGGGGGGCACTGTACAGAGTGGCACACCCCAGAATCTGAATGGTTACTGCGGAGAATTAGACGCATTTGAATTTCACTCCAATAACTTTTTTTGAAATGGCATTTAACACTATGCACAAGGATTTATCCATTCTTACGATTGTTTTCCCCTCACCTTCCTCGTGCTTAATTTCTCTGTGCCACCTTTCCAATTTCATATTGGTATTAACTCCTAGCTTTGCTCTGAAACAATAAGCCCATTGGGGTTTTCTTTTCATATAGTAGGTATTAAAATATACCCCAAAAGACTTTAGGTCATCATCTGCCATTACTCTTGTCATGAAGTTGGTGGAAAGCCTTTCAAATTCATTTATATCCAATTCACCTAACATTGCATTCAGTTCCTCCTTGACTCTGTTCCTCTGCTCCAAATCCCGTATTTTAGAATTTAATTGTTGATTCCAAGCACGGAGGACATGCCATGAACACAACAAATTGTTCCTCACAGGGCCAAAAACGCTTTCCCATGCATTGTAATATGCCTGATCATCGTCCGACATAAAGATATCAGGCTGTAAAGCAGGGCACCTTTCTTTTATCAATGAGAAGAATGTGGCGTACGTTTCAGTACTTCTTCTGGATGAGTACAGAACAGCTACGGGAAATCCCTCGTACTTAGCATCATTTACCATTATAGTGGTTAAATGATACCCGTAGCTGTTCATCCCATGAGTACCATCAATCATTATTATTTTCCCACGCAACTCCAAAACCTTCTGCTGAGCCCCTGACATCAACATAAGAAAAAACTCATCCTCTTGTATTGAAGGGTGATCTGCATTAATCTCTCCTAGAGGTTTATAAAAGGCCACTGGAGTCCCCTCTTCTCCTTTTAATCTCTGGATGTGCAGATCAGTTGAGGTTGCGTCATCCTCATGCAACCTGACAGAGCTGTTGATATTGTAATCCCTGCAGATGTTGTGCAGGTCTTTCCTATGGGTGTATGAAACCCGTTTTGTCGGAGAAAACTTCTGCTGAATATCTTTCAGAATTACTGACTTGGGGATTTCCATCAGTAACTTCCCTGCAATAAGATTCTTTTCTGAATTCGGAAGGGGAATTCTTCCGATATCCAACTGATGCCCAACGTGCCGACTTTGAAATGAAACTTTTATTTCTAGCAAATCCTCCACTTTTTCAAAATAGGCTGTTACATGTGCAGGACAAGACTTTCCAATCTTGTTGGAGCCCTTGACTTTTAGGTGGCGCTTTTGTTCCCCGCAACTTTGGAATTGGCCTCTTCTATGGCAGTAAAAGTGACTTACTTTTCTCCCATCTGCCAAAGTAGTGGGAGCCCTTTTTTTAATGAACCGGGAGAATGACTCTTGTTCCAATTGATTCCTCCATTCTGCAAAGTCCTCTTCAGAGTAGAATGTCTTCTCTTCAAATTGAAGAGGGATATCTGGATGCTTAACCTCAAAGTGCTTGTGAAGTTCCACAACAGATGCCTTGTTCTCCTCGCATACAGGGCACACCACTTTGGATTTCAACTGCACATCCTCTGGATGGAACTTTTTGACATGTGCAGTTAATCCCGGTTTATTTGCAAAACTGATGTGGCATTTAACACAATAATTTGTTACATTCTGTTCTTGCTCAGATGCCTGCATTTTAATACTAATTTGGGAAACTTCCTAAAAGAAAAACACGGGGAAACATTGTAATTCAGAAATAAATGATCAGAATCTTTACAGAAAACATGTATCCATAAAATTCTTTTATAAACCTATTCAACGATTTAGTGTTCCGCCTAAAGATGGACAATTTCCGGAAATTTTTGGAAGGCGGAACCCCCCCCCCAAAAACGGTTTTTTCCCGGAAAAATTGACCTATTTTACATAGGAAGCAGTTTTTGTATACATAATTTCTAAGAAACTAAATAATCATTCCTTGTATGAAAATCATTAGTTATTGATAAAAGGGTGGAAATGGTTATTGCATGGCTCATATTTTATTTTTAAAGTACTGGATTTAATAATTGTTTATAAGATTATCAAATTTATCATAACTGTGCTGTGCATTGTGCAACTGTTCTGTGTTTACTACTGGGCAATTCCACCGTACCTCACGCTACATTTTTTTCAAAATTGCAATTTTAAATAATTTTTAAATATAGAAATAACTATTTTTTTCTTTCTAAAAAAATCATGCATATTGAAATTTACGTTAATAATTTAAAATAAGTATTGCGAATCTTTTAAGAATTTTAGTTTTTTAAATATTAATTAAAATAGTCGTAACTCACGCTACAAGAAAAAGACATGGATTTATGAGTATAAAATTCAAATTTTTTTTTCTGCTTAAATAGTGTTTCAATAATTCTATGTGCTTGTCAGGTGTTTCAATATACTTCCCTTATTCTAAAATAGCAAACAGTTTTACTGGGAATGCTTAAGAAAATAAGAAATAAAATAAAATATAGAGAGTTATTCGTAACTCACGCTACATGTGTATAAGCTTTCAGTTATTCATGAATATAAATATAATTAAATTGATTTAAACAATTTATTTCATTATTACTATAAAGTTTATGAGTATATTTAACAAAAAAGTTGTACAAACTAATTAATTTATTTTTAATTTTCTAAATAAACTATACATTTTTCATTAACAAATTAACCTTTAAAACAAATATTTCTAAATATTGACTTTAAATTCTGATATTCCGATAAAAATAATTTTACACAAAATTTAACCAATGCAAAACACAATCAGAACAATATCTCATAATTATTCCCTAAAATAATTCGAAAATTTTATTTTATTTTTCATTTTTCTTGATCATGTCCCTGTTCATATGGAATTGCCCTACTATAATTTTTACTGTGAAAAATAGCCAGTAATACTTAGATTTCATTAAAATTAGCTTATCATTAGCTTAAATTTTTTGAGTTCAATGTTTTCATGTGATATTAAATATCTAAAGAGAAGTAATTATAAGGTAACTGTAATATGTTTCTGAAAACAGTTTTTATTACAAACTTAAAAATTTTCAATTTTTCCCCCAAGTGGAATCCACCTTATTTGGGGAAAATACTTAATAATATAAGGTTAAAACTTAATTTTTAAGTATTGTAAACATTTCATCTAAAACATTTTTCAATTGATAAATAATTCTGAGTAAAGTATTTGAAATTAACACCAATTTTTCCGGAAAGAAATAAACCCTTCGGGAAAAGTTTTTTATACTCCATTCCCAACTCTAGTTCTGCCTAAATGATTAGCTATTAAAATGAGCTAAACAAAATAGATATATTTTTCGATAGTATGATTGAAGAAACAATAGTAACAAATTAAATAATAATGTACAAATGTATTGCTATTCTTCTGAGTGACAGGTTCATTTAATAGTAGCTCACAGACCTATTTTTGCCTAACATAGTTAAAAATTAAATTATTATAAATGTTGTGTAATATTTGCGGTTACATGACAATGAAATTCATTAAAACTACTGAAACTAACACTTACTCGTATTGACACCAGATAACTTTTTAAAGAGGGGAAACTTAGCACAGAGTGGGAAAGTCAGTCGTTCTGGCTAAAAAATTAAAAATAAAATTTATAAAACTTGCAGTTACACAACAATGTGAAATTCATTAAAACTACTGAAACTAACACTTACTCGTATTGACACCAGATAACTTTTTAAAGAGGGGAAACTTAGCACAGAGTGGGAAAGTCAGTCGTTCTGGCTAAAAAATTAAAAATAAAATTTATAAAACTTGCAGTTACACAACAATGTGAAATTCATTAAAACTACTGAAACTAACACTTACTCGTATTGACACCAGATAACTTTTTAAAGAGGGGAAACTTAGCACAGAGTGGGAAAGTCAGTCGTTCTGGCTAAAAAATTAAAAATAAAATTTATAAAACTTGCAGTTACACAACAATGTGAAATTCATTAAAACTACTGAAACTAACACTTACTCGTATTGACAACAGATAACTTTTTAAAGAGGGGAAACTTAGCACAGAGTGGGAAAGTCAGTCGTTCTGGCTAAAAAAATTTAAATGTATGAAATTAGCAGTAATACAGTGCTGCATGAACAATGCTGTTCTTCAAAACTTTTTTGATAATGCATCTTGGGCAACAAAAGAAGAGAAAATAAAAAAATGATTTTCTTCAAAATGTAGCAAACATTAGGGTTGTGATTTTTTCAGATCAGATTTAAAAGCCTGTAGTGTTAATTTTTGGTAAAATAACCTTCCTATTACCGCTCTGAATGAGTATGGAAAATTTTGGTTCAAGACTGTTAGAGTTCCCACTATATATCGCCATGCTCTTTTGAACACCAAAAAGTAGAAATATTGCTTAATAAGTTCAAAAATGTTTAGCTAGATCTATAACTCTAAAGTTTATCAATAAAAATCAGAAAAATCTGTCGATATTTGAATACATAGGGTTTAAAAGAGCATGGCGATATTTAGCGGGAACTGTAACAGAATTGAACCTAAAATTATAATGTAATGTAATAAATATATTTATTTTATTTCAAAAATACTTCTCAAACTATGATTGATTGAAACTTTGCACCACAAAAAAACAAGAAAAGTTAAATAAATAATTAACTAGATCAGGGGTTCCCAACCTTTTTGCACCTGCGTACCACTTGACTTCTTGAGAAATTTTGGCGTACCACCAGACCCCAGACCTAAATATTTTAATAAACGTTTGATATTTACTCTTCTAAAAGTGTACAAAGGCTTTTTGAATTAAATTCCTGAGAAAACTTCATTTAATCGTTAGATATTTGTTTATTTATAAACATGCTTATAATAAAGGATAAATAAAAAGATGAAAATGGTATTAATTTGCAATTTTATTTATTATACCCATAGGAGGTCTAAAAACATACAAATAGAAAATTAGTACAAACTCAGCAAGAAATTAATCATCATACAAAATAAACTTTTATAGTCTTAAGGGCGAAATTTGTTGTTGTTTGCCTGTGATTAAAATATCAACATTAGGAGTAATGGAACTTATCTTAACTCTTAAATTCTCTTCAACACTTAATTCTGCTTCTATGTTTATTTTTTATGTACAAGAGTTCAGAAAATCCACTCTCATACAAGTAACTCGTAACAAATAGCATCAAAAATAGCAGAGCTTGCCGGAAAATCAAAGGGTACTCGGTTTTGCGTCCGATCCAGAAGTTTATTAAAGATTTCTCTTTAAAATAATCTTTCATGGAACAATCTTCTGCAAAGATCGATATAACTTTCTTTTAGTTCCAATTCATTTGGTGAGGTTCCCGAAAAAGAATTTCTGATCCAGTGTCCACTTTTGAATAATATTCAGAGAAATAATTCTTAAACGCGCACTCACGCGTACCACCTGAAACGTTCCCGCGTACCACCAGTGGTACGCGTACCACCGGTTGGGAACCCCTGAACTAGATGCACCAAATATACAAGGTAATTCAGAAATAATCATCAATATTTTGGGGGAGGTCAGGTAGAAGGGCCCTAGACAAGCATATTTCAAATAGGGATGGTGGGGCGCAGCCTTACCGTTGAAGAGCTAGGACCTAATGTAGTGCGAGCGCGTTTCAAAAGGCCGTTTTTAGAAGGGTCGATGATGAAACAAAACATAATAAAATGAAAAAATCTATTGCATGAGGTAAGAAAGTATCCCTATTATTTACTCTATAAATTCGATAGAATTTGAACCACTTTCTAAACCGTGGAGTTAGTTTCAAAAGTGCAATATTAATCTTTTAGTCAAAGAATGGAGTTCCCTTAATGGCGTTTAGAAAAATGATGATCGGGGAAGGAATTATCAATGATCGAAACATTAATCATTGAAAATTTCTTCCCCGATCATCATTTTTCTAATTACCATTAAGGGAGCTCCATTGTTCGAGTAAGGGATTAATATTGTACGTTTTAAAACTCAACCCCCGGTTTTGCAAGTGGTCCAATTTCTATCGAATTGAGGATTTGAGTAGTACGGATACTCCTGTACCTCATGCAAAAATGTTTTTCATATCATTATGTTTTGTTTCATCACACGGGCCTTCTAAAAACGACCTTTTGAAACGCGCTCGCACTACATTAGGTCCTAGCTCTTCAACGATAAGGCTGCGCCCCACCATCCCTATTTGAAATATGCTTGTCTAGGGCCCCTTTACCTGCCCCCCAATTATTGATGATTATTTCTTAATCACCCTGTATATATTTCAACACAAGCTGAGCAGATTTGAGTCAAATTTATTAGTATACCCCTACCCACAAGCACAAGTTATGTATAAAATTACGTATGAAAAATGAAATTCCCAAGGAGCCCCACTCTCCCCTGTATGATTTTCACAGATGAAAAAATATTTTACAAGGTTATTTTTTAAAAAAATGTCCTTAATTTCTTTCACAGCTGTGTTATGGTGCAGCTTTTTAAAATTTTCTACAGAAGTTTAGGTTGTTAAAGTTTTAATTAGCTTTTTTAACTAATCCAAAAAGCTACAAAATAGGTAAATATTAATGTTTTACATAAGCAGTCAGATAAAATTGATGAGTTTAGTGTAACTTAAAAATAACAGTAAAAAATTATAGCACTTCTGACTATATTCACTTAATGTATACAAAGAACCACGTGCGTGCAATGTTCAAATATGTTACATAGTACTACATCTTAATTAATAGAAAATTAAACAGTTATTTTACACTACTTAAGAGATAAAGCAAACAAATAGAACATACTTATCCTCACCAAGCACTTCCTTCTAAGAAGCATAAAACTTCGAAAATTAAATGGCAAAATAAATGATGTTAAAGAAAATTCACACACCGTCATTAAGAAGTTTCTAAAAAGAAATGGTCTCAAAACAATAGCCGAAGCGTATATATAGTTTTTTCTAAATTCAATATTTTTCCGCCAGAGGTCACTTAAAACGATTTTATAATATTTTGTAAGTGACCTCTGGTGGTTATAACCATAACCACCAAAAAAACCCTATAGATATCATTTCGCAATAGCTATACAGTCCCCAGTTCCGCGAGAAAAACTTCTCTGGATGGCGAAGTGCACGAGCATGCGCAGAATTCCCCTCCGCCCGACCATAAAGCTATGTCGAGACTGTAGTTTTGGAACCTAACTTTTCGCGTAATTGCGCAAGCCGTATAAAACACAGTTAAATCCAGTTTAGCCTTGGTCGGGGCTGAGCAATTGATTGAACTTGAACTTGGAAGGTGTAAAGTAACCCTGCATAATTTGTAAAATATATGTTGCGGCTATCTTACTCATTTAAATTTTTGTTACCAAGAAAATAAAGGGTATTTGGTTTGTTGTATAACTTTATAGTGACCACTATGGGATTATTATTTGCTGATTTGTTGGTTTTCTGGGTTATTACCTCTTTCTGTATGGAACTATATTTTTTGCTATAATAACAAATAACATAAATTCCTTTTTCGACTCGTAAATTTTCTTTTAATTCCTTCTAATGATTCCAAAAATGAGATTTAATATATAATTTAGAAGTACACGAACTTACTTAGATTAATAAAATGGTACCTAAAGTATAGGAAGTATGTGGAACAAAACACCCTTTATGCAACTTTTAAAAAATTTTCTATGACCATTTGTAAAAAAACCCTTTGAAAAAATTTTGGCACAGCTTCGATAAGAGTCGACCAGCTGCCATGTTTACCCACAGCTCAAATAGATCTATATGGTTGTGTGTCATCATTTGAACAGTGGGTAAACATAGTGGCTGGTTGACTCTTATAGCTGTTCCAAAGTTTTTATTATCCATGTTGTACTGTAAAAAGAATGCAATATTGAAGACAAATGTTGATTACTATCATTTGTTTATGAACAAACAATGACATAATATACTAGCGGTCAGTGGTTCTCAACCAGGGGTACATGTAAGGGGGGAGACCGGTGAGGCATGGGACATTAGGGTGGTCCTAAGTATAATGGTAAAAAAAAATTTTCGGAATTTTTCAAGTCGCACCCCCTAAATTTTTTCCTTATGGGGTAGTAAATAACTGGTAAAAATTTTATCCGAATCGGTGAATATTAACACGTGCCGCAAAAGGGATGAAAATCTGAAAAAACATCAAAATTCTCAAAACTTTGAAAAATCATAAAATTTATTTAAAATATATAATTCAATATATTTCAGTACTTTTTTTAACATAAAATGCTTAAACATGAAGAATATTGGCATTTATATCCTTTGACAATTTTTAAAGGTATTGTATTTTCTCCTCATTATTCGTTAAAATATCGTTATATTCTTCAATAAGCTTGATTTCTCTTTCTGTAGCATTATTTACAACAGATAAGTTACTGACGACTTTAAGCCCTTCCTGATAACCTCCAATAATCTTCACACGTTTTAAAGGATCCCTGGAAATAAATTTTGAAGAAAACTTAACCTTTGAAAACAGTTTGCGGTTCATTTTGACACAAAATTGGCTTGATTTTTCTTAGAGTCCTTCCCGTTCTACAAAACTAATTTGCAACCACCCTTACACACGGGTAGATTATTTCCCTCTAAACTATTTGGAAATAATTGCTGTGTGGGAACAGGTTTATCAAAAAAGGCTAAGGCAACTGTCTCCTCCAAGAAACCATATCCATGACTAATCATTTTCTTTGATGCTGCCTTAGATTATATTTTCATTAATTCCTCTGTAGAAAAACAGATCCCTCATGAAATTCAATTTTCGAAATGTGGCTTTGTTATCCATTTGCACATCAAACCAGGCCTTAATGTATAGCTTAACAATAATACTCATACCTTGTAGGAATGGATTATCCAAATTAACCCTCACATTTCTAAATATAAATATCTTCAAGCAATAAATTACTTAAGGCATCCACCTAGAATGATGGATAGCACCAGGTTGTTTAAATTTAATCATTTTAGCTTTATAATACTCTAAAAGTGCTATTGTCAACCATAGAAACTTTTGGTAGTCATCTCTCGATTGGTGTTCAAGCTTGTTTTAGCCAACTTGTGAATTTCTTCCTTGTCTCTTACATCAATGGTGTTTTTTATAACTTCATTTTTAATACATGATGGGTACTTTGATTTATAGATAACATCCCAAGATTTTCAAAACGTTTAAATAAAAATGTAAGTCCATGGTATGCAGTAACGCAAGCTCCAAACGCCGCTTGTAACACTATTTTAAGAACATTAAAATGTATTATATGAGCTTTGGCTTATAAAATTCAGTGTAAATTTCAAATCAAACCTTTAACTATGATGAATGCACCATATGATGAATGCACCCATAAGCCACGCCCATATTAATCACATGATCGGGGAAAACAAACTCACTATCAAATCATATCTCACTACAAACTCTACTTGTGTAGTATCTGTGGTAACCAATTGCAAGCTCAGTAGGTCACATGATGGAAAAAACGTGACGTCAGTCGGATATGGTCCATTACATTTAAATCTAATTTTCATTGTTTTGAACATTATATTAAAGTTTTGTTTTATGTCCCAACCCTCATTGGAAAATCCTTCACTTTACCTTAAATCCTCCATTGTAATGCACTTATAATAATGAGTTTCACCCTAAAATATGTGCAATAATCATAGAGTAGGATGTTTTCAAGTTTATCATAAAATATGTGAAGATACTGCTTTTGAAAGTGCTCTTTTGAAAAAGCACGCGTAGCGTCCACTGTTGCGGTGGAAAGTGCGCATCGAGCCGGCATTCCTCGTGTCAGTGTTACGGAGTCCTGCGCATCTACCGTACTCTAACTTCAATCGCGTTGCGGCACGTGTTAATATTAAAATATTTGAAAAATATTTGGTTTACATTCATTTCATACCTTAAGTAAAAAAGTTGGAGGGTGCGACCGAAAAAATTCCGAGTTTGAAAAATTAGGACCACCCTAATGGGACATGTTTTACAAGAATATATTTTAAATATTTAGTTTTTCTAAGTATAAAACTTTCCTGCATTTCCTTTTTTTTCCTGTATAAACTTTCAAAATAACATCTTGAAACATTTTAGCATGTTTAAAAATTTAACCAATGGGATAATCCGATAAATCCCCTCTTTTTAGGGCCCAGACTCCCTCTTCGGTAGTAAAACTCTTTTAAACCAAAAAATCTATTAATACTCTTAAAATGTATGTCCGAAATTTGGATTATATGTAACAAAATGAGTAGAAAACCTAATTTTTAGATTTCTATTTCAAAAAATTTTTGGCCCCCCTATTAGGTAGTTAGAACATGATTGTTTATGACCTTTTAATATTATGTTCATTGTGAAGATTAAATTTGATTTTGAAAATTCTTAGCCCCCCTCTAAAAAACAAATCCTGGATCCGCCACTGTATATTTACGTAAGGCATTTAAACCTGGTGTGATATTTCATATCAACTACTAGCTGAAACTGCATGTGAGGGATACCCGGGGAAATATATTTTTCCTTTGGGGAAAAAGGTTGAGAACCACTGCTATAGAGGTGAAAAAAGACATAACCAGTCTGAAATTTTACTCAGCTTTCAAAGGATGCATAGATTCAAATAAAGATAATTAAATGAGATCCTTATTGAAAATTTAGTTCTTGCGTATTATCCTGTTAACCGTTCTGCTGAATCCAAATACATATTTAAAGCCCATTGACTTTTTTCAAGCTATGTGCTATGGCACTGAATTTTATAATCATTGACAGTCAATGGCACAATATATGAGTTTAAAAAATTTTTTTAGTAGTTACTAAATAACCTTTTTATCTTTCTTTTAGTTACAGAATAAACTATGACTGATCAATGTGAAGGGAGCCATGGACCTCCAATGTATTCTGTTTATCAGTCAATGGATGAACTTGCCTTTGTAAAAGGAATATGGGGAGCAGGTAAGAATTATTTTTATTCTTGAAATAAATAGTTATATATGAGATACTTAAAATTTAGCACATTTCCTTTAAACATTAGTTATATGAGCAAAACAATCCAAGGTTGGCATCCTTCTAAAATATGGATACTTTAGGATTAGCTGGGTATAGTCAAGTTTTATGCTAAATCACCATATATTAATATAAAACACTATTAAAATATATTAACTAGTAGTGTTTCTTTTTATCTCTGTCATATTTTTATGTGTAAATAATAAAACTTAGCCAATATCGTCATTCTAAAAGAAATGTTTGGACCACTGTTGCTACACTAGCTTTGATTTTATATACCGCGGCAGTTCTTTTTAAATGTGGAAATATTCCAGATTTCAGGACAAGGTTCAGTTTCTGTAATAGTTTCTGATATTTTGGAGTGAAGTCAGTGTCACACTTGTTTATGTAATGAATTAATTGAAATATGTGCTAAGTATATGTAAGTGAATTTTTTATGTTCTCATAGCTTTTGATGGGGATGTAGAAAAATTAAAGACCATTTTACAGAAGGAGGATCCATCTAAACCTGATTCTGCTGGATACACAGCTTTAGTATGAAATCCATTGTATTTTTTTAATAACCTGATGCAAAATTGTTCATTAATTCTTCGAAGCCTTTATACTGCATTTAATTCATTTGGCATCATGTTAAAGTCTTGTTTTTAAAGAAAAAGAGAACTATCACTAATAAAATCATTAAAAACCACTCTTTTTAATAATTCTTTTATTGTTAATTGTTAAAGATAGGATTGTTATGACAGGAAAATGTGATCTAACTGAGATTCTACATGCATTTTAAGTTCAAAAAAATAAAGTTTAAATGTTTTCCTTAGCTGGTTTCAAAAGCAAAAGTTTTAAAAATTATTAATAGTAAAATTGACTATGTGATAAGTATTAATTTTACACTTTTTATAGTAAATTAATTGCTATTGAATGATATTAAAAGAAAGGTATCACAATATATTCTTTCAAAAATAGGAACAGTACTAGTGTAATGTTCCAAATGTTTACAAAAGCAGCTTAAATTTTTATAGCTAACTTTCTCTATTAAAGTGACAAGTAATTCTTAAACTAAACCATTAAATACTTAAACCCATTTTAAGTTAATAGTTTGTGTATTTTCCTTAAAACAAATTGACTGGATAAATTGGGAAATTTGCTTCAAGCTTATAGAAAAATATGTGAAAAGATGGGCTTCGATTAGCTAATTAATTGGTTTTTTGAGTGAGTAATTTTTTCCTAGTGGTTTTTCCATTGAAAGATGTTTCATAGCAAACTAAGAAAGCTGTTATACAAATTAAATTTGCTCCAAGAAAGACCTTCTACTATTCATATTTCATTCTTATATTTGCACATTTTTATCACAATTTGATTATATTTACAGCACTATGCTGCCAGAAATGGGAAAGAAGAAGTATGTAAAATCCTTCTGGAAAATGGAGCTAATCCAAATGCCCAAACTCCAGGTGGAGCTACGCCTCTCCAAACAGCTGCCTACTTAGGACATTCCAAAATCGTGAATCTCTTGCTTCGCTTTAAGGCAGACCCTGCCCTGTGTGATAGTGATGGAAGAAGTGCTTTGCATAAGGTAAATTATCTTTATGTTAAACGAAGGTTGTTGGGCCCTTTACTTTAATCTTTGTTTTTGTCACCTTTTTTATTGTTACATTTCAAAGACGACCCTTTAAAGCAGTGTTTCCCAACCTTTTTCGGTGCACGCCCCACCAAAGCCTTTCTAAATGTTCCATGCCCCCATTTAAGAAAACAAAAATTTTTGTACTCAATTGAAAAACTTAATTGGTTGATCTAAATGTGACAGACATGTTTCGAAAACTCTAGCGAGTTAATTTTCAAATACTAAATTTGAAATGCAAAATAATTTGAATGACATAGCTTTTCATATAATTTAAATATTTGTTAGTGAATAAATACAGAGTTATCATAACAATCTTTATGAGATACTTGCAGTTGCAGAGCCATAACCAGACTTTAGTTTCGAGGGGGGAGTGACTCGAATTTTTTGACTTGTAAAGTAAAATTAGGGGGTGTGAGGGTTCCTCTCCTGGAAAATTTGCCCCTTTAACCCTTTCAATACGGCAAGCAAATCTGTTAAGTGCAATTTTGGTGCTTGTTTGATCTCCTGGGGAACTACTGAGATGAGATATCCATTAGATCATGATGTGTTTGGAGGCACAAAGTGGCATTTTATTATGTTCCTTTAAGTTTTTAAGCAACTGAGACATAATGTTGGCTCAGTTGTAATTTCAAATTTTTAACTGCGTGGGGCAGCATATGTCCCGGCCGGTGCAAAAGGGTTAAAGTAGTGTTAGTTCATTTTGACACCATTTAGATTACACCCAAAGAGCCCCTCTCATAGTAAGCGGAAGAATTTTCAAGGAAAACTAAATACAGTAAACTCCCGTTAGTACGCCGTTCAAGGGGATTTGTGAAAACGTCGTAATAAGCGGTACGACGCTATATGCGGAATTCCATAAAACACCGTTTCGGCGATATACCTAATCTCACCTAGAAACCTTTTTAAGCGGGATTTTATAACTAAAATAGAAGAGACAGGCAACCCCTCTTCATTTGCAAATTTCTGCTTATTCATAACACCTTTCTTCTCGTCATAAAGCTTGATTATCTTCAATTTATCATCGAAACTCAAAGCTTTCCTTTTACTTCCATAAGAACTTGCCATTTTAAATTTATGCCGAGAAAGAATGGATACTGAATACGGTATCTGGAACTTACACAACAGTGGACTGAACACTGAGCTATGGAATACGGAAGTCGAATTGGAGGAGAGGGGGAGACTTTCTAAGAAATTTAGGGAGTGTTCTGATTCGTCACAGGACAACCCACTTGCCCTGCTAGACACTGGTCATCGTTGAGGGCGCAACGGGGGCCATTCGGGGAAAAAGGGGAGCGGTTAGGAAAAACCAGTTCTACCATATTGTTCTACACGCATTTTCAACGCGGTTCTGTATCTCATACATTATTTGAAAGGAACTCGACGACGCAATAACCGGGATTTTTCTTCGGGGGACTGGAGAAAAGCGTCGAAATATGCGGGAAGTAGTAATAAGCGGGGGCGCTATAAGCGGGTAGTTTTTAATGATAAAAGGCCTATCGGTACCAGGGACCGGAGAAAAACGTCGTAATATGCGGTACGTCGCACTAAGCGGGGGCGTACTAACGAGAGTTTACTGTAATTGATTAAGTTATGAGGGGATTTTGGGGAAAACTTTATGAATTTTTCCCACCTGGCAGGGCAATTTGGTTGAAAATTTTCAAATTGCCCCACTAGAAGGTTAAATTGGCCCGCTGTGGGGTGTGCGTCCCATATTAGGAAACACTGCTTTAAAAAGAAAATCTTGACGCAGTTTTATAAATTAGTCAAAACATGGTCTTGTTTCTTGCACTTGACTACCAGTACCGAAAATATTTCGAAATTCCTACTATTTTTCTGGAGCAAAACTGGAGTTCATAGTTGTCAATCCTCCCAGTTTACTTGGGAATTTTCCAGTTTTTGTACCTGGGAAAATTCTCTATTTCTGTAAAAGTTTTCTCAATTTCTTCAGATACTGCTCTAAGGGTTGATTATGACTGAATTGTATAAAATCAATGGAAAATCAGAGTTAAAATGAATGATATTGAGCATTTTATCGTAAACATTAAAACTTCCCCCATTTCTGTTCATAAAAGCCCGATTTTTTATTAAATATCAATGCGTACATGTACATTAACAGGGTGTCCGCTAACCTTGGAAACAGGGAAAACCTGGAATACTCTGGGAATTCGATAATGCCCTGGAAAACCTGGAATACTCAGGGAATTCCAAAAATATTCTGGAAAAATGTGATTTTGTACGATCCGTAGCGTTTTCCAGCGTTTTTTTTATGTTGTGGTGTTACCATCTCCGGTATTTAGTCAAATCAATGGCATACTAGCTCGCACGAGCTAAATTTTTTTAAAATTTGCAATATAATGAGAAAGATGTTATGTTAAGTTAGTGGTAGTTCATTTTTAGTGTTATGAAAGTAATAATTCCTGTCACATTTAAGAGTGTAGTTTCTAAAAAAATACATAACCCTGCTCCAAATTTTAAATTTTACAGTTACAAAAAATGCATTAACTTGTTACAAATTTTAAGTTACTTATGTATTTTGTTGCAAGTTCTAGCTGCTACAAAATACTTGAAATATAGCAACATCCCTGCTTTCTCAAATTTAGTCTGTTTTATGCTTTGAAATTACAATTTTTATTAGTAATTATTAATGTTCGGCACTAGTTAACTAAAAGTAGTTGAAAAGTAGTTAACTACTAGTTGCAACTACTAGTTAACTAGTAGTTCAACTACTTTTGGTTTAGAGTAGTTGAACTAGTAGTTTAACTACTTTTTTCACCAACTACTAGTTCAAACTACTTTCAAAAAGTTCTACTTCAAAAAATATTAAAAGATCAAAATTTTAAAAAATATATTACATCTACTAACAATGCCATTTTTCGTGATACATTTTCATATTTGGCAACCTTGAAATATATTTCATCCCAGCAATTGACATATAAATGCAACGCTTTTTTGAAATCCTCTCTAGAAATTAGGGGGTTCAGGGTTTTCTCTCCTGGAAATTCCAGCACTTTGAAAAGCGATTTTAGGCTAGGTTTACCAGGATTCTAGATGCTTTTCCTGCATTAAAAATTAGTAAGGCAATACTTAAAGTTAACGGCCCAATTTGTTGCTTAAAATATTGTTGTTTAGGCTAAGGGGGTTTAGAACCCTTAACCCCCCTTATATACGACACTGTACTGACTAATATAAATACAACATAGAAAACTTTAAGACAAAAACCTGTATACCTATCAAAATTGGCGAATCTTATGCCATGATATTTTTGCAGGGGTGTCATTTCAGTTTTTGGTTGGGGGGGGGCACGGATTTTTTTAAATGGGTCTGAATCACGCTGTAACTAACTTTTTTGGTAGGTTGCCTCAACTTCATTTTAAAGGTATCTCCTAACGAGCACATTTATAGGTTAAGTGTTAGAACACTGAAAAATAGTATTTGAATGATATTACATATGTCAAAATTTGACATGAACTCCAAGGGAAAAAGTGGGTCTGGGGGTTCGCCCCCAGGAAAATTTTAAAAATTTGATTTTAAAGTAGTGTTTTGGCTCATTTTGAGACCCTAGGGACTGCATCCAAAGAGAACAGTTTCTTGTAAACCACAAAATTTTCTAGGGAAAAGAGTTGTAAATAAACGTCAAAGTATCAAAAAGCCTCCCCCAGAATTTTTTTTAAAAAATTCCCCTTTAAACTAATGTTTTATATCTTTTCAAACTCTTTGGGGAGCTCCTAAAGGGGACATCCCTAAATTACGTGAGGTGTTTTTTCCAAAATCTGGACCCCCCTCCCCCCTTGGTGAGATTTAGTGAGATTTTGCTGGACCCCCTCTCCCCCAGATTTACCTACAACCTTTAAATTATTCTCCTTCCTTCTTATATATTACTTTCTCCTACTTAAAAAAAAGAAAATCCTGTAATTTCTAACTTAAAAAATTGATGTGAGATTTTAATCGACCCCCCATCCCCCCTAGGTGAGATTTGGTGAGATTTTTCCAAACCCCTCCCCCCATTTTGACCTCCCCCCCTTTATTGACCTCTTTTTTTTCAAGGGGAAAAACTCTGTTAACAGAGGTCAAAATTATAGAGGGGGGCTGGGGGTATGCCCAAGAAATTTTTTGAAATTTCCCCTTTAAACTAGTTCATTATCTCTTTCAAACTCTTTGTGAAGCTCGTAAAGGGAAAAGTTTCTTGTAAATGGCAGGATTCTAAGGAGGAAAAATCTGTTTAACCACCGACGTAAAATTTTAGAGGCGGGCTGGGGATCCTTCCCCAGAAATTTTTTTTTGAAATTTAACCCTTAAAGGTAGTGTTTAACTTCTTTTGAGACTTTTTGAGTTGCACTCAAAGCTCCTTGTGGAAGTTACAGAATTTTCAAGGGACTAGCAGCTATTTTTCACATAACTGTAGAAACCTTGGGGGGGAGGTTGCCCCCCCCCTAAATGACGCCCCTGTATTTTTGCTACAGGTAAGAAAAAGTAATCGAAAATTTGGGGGAAAATATCTTATGAAATTAAACATACTAGTTGACTAGTAGTTAACTACTTTGGGAAATAATCAACTACTAGTTACAACTACTTCCAAGAAAAAGTAGTTAACTAGTAGTTACAACTACTTTTGCCCAGACTAGTTGGTAGTTGGTAGTTAACTACTTTTTGACCAGTAGTTGCCGAACACTAGTAATTATACATTGCTAGCATATGTAAGCTTTCCATCTTATCACTAAAAACGCCTTAAAGCTTTAATTTGAGCGAACCTGGAAAATCAAAAAAATTGTCCTGGAAAACTCAGAGAATTCTTAGCTTAGAATTAAGTGGACACCCTGATTAAAAATCTTCCTGTTTTTGAACAAACTCAGTTGGCAGCTATAGAAGTTAGGGAAAAAACTTGTAAAAACAGAATATAATGTTATACTAACAGGATATAAGGGGCCAGGATTAAGTAAGGACTTTTTTGGTCATTTTTAACCCCCCCCTTCCCCCTTGTCAGCAAAGATAAGCAAACCTTAACCCCCCACCATAATTACGTAAGAAACTGCCGGACCCCTCCCCCTGAAAGTTTGACATCCCTTTTAGCAAGTAGTTTTTTCTCCTTGAAAATTAGGTGACATACAAAGAGCTGTCCTTTTATGGATGTAACCTTAAGGGTTCACACTACTTTTTGGGGTTAAAATTTCAAAATGTTTGGGGGGTCAGCAAAAGAGGGACGAAGGTTGTTTCCATATTTTGAATGTATGCAACGCACTGTATTATCCAAAATTCCAGAGGATATATGAATTTTTTTCTCTTATACAACTCGTAGGAATACTGAATGTTTAATATTCTGAATATTACTTAAATGAAAAGGTCTTCCGTAAGAAACTGTTTGTAAATATTCCTTAGATGATTGTTTTACCTAATTTTTTGATACTCCATTTTGTCCCTCCTCATGATAAAGGTTATAAAAGCCTTCATACCCCCTTGCTACGCTCAGGGGGAATTTCAGGTTTTACAAACGAAACTTTAAACTTTTAATTCTTGCCCCGTAGAAAACGATCGAAGCTAGTCCATAATCTAAGAGGTATATGTGGGGTCGGGGGTTCTCCCCCGAAAAAATTTTGAATTTTAGTGTGCTAAAAAGTGTTTTGAAGCTACTTTTTGGAGGGTTTTCAGAGATTTTCGCGGGCCGCACAAAATGACCCGGCGGGCCGCATGCGGCCCGCGGGCCGCCAGTTGGAAACCCCTGTGTTATATGCTGTAATTTGGCCTTCAGATGTCTTTACTGAATGTTTTAGCCATATTTTCATTGTCTACGCCTATGTGTAATGGTGCATTTTTGAAAACGCATATTAGTAGAAGAAATAGATCTTAATTTAAAAATCAACATGAAAAGTTTCAAAAAATTTAGTTAATTCAACATTTAAAATAAAAATCAACAATCCCTTTGTTTAGGATTGAATGACATCAGATCTGTTTTGGCCTTACTTTAAAGTGAAAATCAACAATTGCTTTGAATCCTAAACCCATTGTTTAAAACCAATGTTTCGGCATAACTGATGTCACACCTTGTTTTTGGGCCCTTTTTAAATAAATAAATGAACATTGTAGTTAATAAATTATACTATTTTATACACAACGTTTCCTATTAACACTGAAGTACCTGCACTGCACTTGCAAGTGAACACAAACACAGTGAAACACATCGTACTTTTACAAAGCGTATACAAAAACCTTTGGCACTTAACACCGGGGATTTCCCAGTTAAGGGAAAAAATACCAAGTTGGCAACGTATTGTAAGCGATATAATGCCAAATTATATTTCTATTAAACAAAAACTTGGAAAAAATCAAATAGAAAAGATGGGAACAACATAAAATTTCGATTTCACACTAATAAGCATTCAAAAAATGTCACTTACCTATAGTTAGCTGATTATTACGAATAGGAAGAATCTAAGATATGTCTATTTAATTTAGTATCTCAAAAGCAAATGAAACTGAAATCAACATTTCGAATTCAATATGTTCATTATAAAAAGAAATAAAAACTTGGCTACAAAAAAGTAAACATAAATCTTTATTGACTTGCCAAAACATCAGAAAATATGTTGTTCTCTCTCTGTTGAAAAGAAAAAAAGAAGCTATAAATAAAAAATTAAAACAGCGTTGGAGTGAGCTAAAAAGTCAATGGGATTTATTAGTACTAGTAGAAATTGTTTATTTTTTTTCTTTTTCACAGCTCTCTCGAGAGAAAAAGCTATCATATATTCTTTTGGTCGGGGCTGCTGAAAAGCAGCCCCTTTTCTCCTAACAGATTCGCATGCTAAATTCTTGGTATTTTGATTTGATATGATAAAGCTAGGGTTTTATACTACGATTGGTATATCTGCGGGGGCTGATCGACCCGGAAAGAAATTGTTGGAGAGACGGCATAGCAGATAATTATTAAAAAGGATTATAAAGGACAAAGATTAAGAAGGGAAATAGATAATTTTTTAAATATTGTAAAGCAAATAAAAATTGGAATTTCGGGAAATTTTGGTTGGGGGTGCTGCAGCCCCGCAGCCCCTATGAACGAGCCGCCAGTGTCAAAACGTGAGAATACCTCATTAATAGCTCTTGTATTATTTGAGGGTGAACTGTGAACTGAACAATCTTGCAATAGGAGGAAGCTACTTTAGGCATAAGGACATACACAAGTTGACTTGGGTTTCTCCAAATGGATTACATTGAAACCAAATCGATCATATTGCTATAAGCAAAAAATTTCTCAGGTCTATGAGAGACGTTCGAGTTATGAGAGGTGCTGATGCAGCAACTGATCACTTTCTCGTAGTAACATTCTTAAAATTAAAACTTAGAAAAAATCCAAAAAAGAAGAGTAAAAAAAGAACTCACTATGATATTGCTAAATTAAAAGAAGTAAAGAATAGAAAGAAATTTTCAATCGAGCTGAAGAACAGATTTGAACTTCTAAGCAATGAAGAGTCACAAATAACTAATGATGCAACAGAGAACATTGAGGAAGTTTGGACACATATCAGGGAAACATTTTGTGAGACGGCTAAAGAGGTCTTGGGAGAAAGAAGAAGAAAACCAGACAAGGAATGGATAACAGGAAAGACAATAGAACTGATAGAGAAGCGAAGAAAATAGAAATGGAGGCTTCCAGATCAGAAAGATTATTTCGGACTTACCAGACTCAATATGCAGAATTAAACAAGCAAGTTAAAAAGTCGGCAAGAGAAGACAGAAGAAAATTTTATGATGAACTCGCCGAGGAAACACAGGAGGCTGCTGACAGAGGAGAAACAAGCAGACTTTATCAGAACATAAAGAGATTGAAGAGAACACAGCCTAATGTTAATTCTATCAGAGACAAGCGGGGTAAAATTGTCACAACTGAAATTGATATCAGAAATAGATGGAGAGAATATTTTAAAGATGCTTTGAATATTTCTTATGAAGCCGGTGATACTGAGCAATTGCATGATGTCACATCAAATGTGACATACAGCTTGAATATTTCCAACGACAGCATCTCGCTGGCCGAGATTAAAAATGCCCTGAGGGCAACAAAAATGAAAAAAGCTGCGGGAAATGATAACATTGCTCCTGAACTGCTGAAGGCTGACATTGAAACCAGTTCTAGGTACTTAAAAAAACTCTTTAACATAATTTGGAAACAAGAAAAAGTACCAACTCAATGGAAAGAGGCAATTATTGTCAAAATACCAAAAAAGGGTGACTTGACAAGGTGTGAAAACTGGAGGGGGATAAGTCTCCTTTCCATACCTGGGAAAATATTTTGCAGAGTCATGGGCGTAGCCAGGGTTCCACTTAGGGGGGGCAAGCAGGGTCGGCTTTTTTATGTTTATGGAGAACAACTTTAAAGCCCCATTAGAAAGGGCCACAGTGTTGTTTCGAGAGGGGTTTTTGGCCTTTAATGAAATTAATGTAAAAGTTTTGTAGGTAGTGTAGAAACAATGAGGTCGCTTTCATCCATATTAATAGATTTAATGTAGTTTTTCAACACTTTTCTAGGTAGAATTTGCGTTCAAGAAAAATTCATATAAGAAAGGTTTTTAGTAATGAAGGTTCAAGTTTCAAAGTGGGGTCTGGGGGATCTCTCCCAGAAAATTTGACCTGGGAACAGTGTTTGAACAGGGTTTTAAACTGTTTTTTGGTACACTTAAACCCAAATTTGGACAAAAAATTTTAGGTAGAAATTTTGATTTTAATGAACTTATTATAAAAAAAGTGTGAATAAAAAAGGTTTAAATACTAAAGGGGGCTGGCTTTCCACCCGCAGAAAATATTTGGAAATTTAATCCTTTGAACAAGTTTTCAAACATGTAAACCCAAATTTGGACATACATTTTTAGGTAGAATTTCGATTTTAATGAACTTATTACAAAAAAAGTTAATAATATTAATAAAGGTTTAAATACTAAAGGGGTGCCTGACTGCCCGCAGCCCGCCCCTTGAAAATGTTTGGAAATTTAACTCTAATAATAGAGTTTCAAACTTTTTTTTTTTTGGTACACTTAAACCCAAATTTAATCATACATTTTTAGGTAGAATTTTGATTTTAATGAACTTGTTATAAAAAAGTGTGAAAATAAATGTTTTAATACGAAAGGGGGGTCTGGGGGCCCTCCCCCAGAAAAATTTTGAAAATTCGACCCTAAAAAACTGGGGTTTAACTTAACTAAAAGTAAAGTAAAAGTAAATTACTCAGGAAGGACTTGGGGGGGCAGCTGCCCCTCCCTGCCTCCCCCTGGCTACGCCCATGTGCAGAGTCCTTTTGAACAGGTTGAAATCAGAAATTGAAAAACATTTATGTTCAGAACAAGCTGGTTTCCGTTCTGGAAACAGCACAGTACAGCAAATTTTTGTACTTAGGAACATAGTTGAACAAAGTTTGGAGATGAATTCATCTCTATACCTTAACTTCATTGACTTTAGTAAAGCATTCGACTCAATAGATCGAGACAAGCTGTGGAAGATATTGAAAAACTACCAAATTCCAGAAAAATTCATCAACATCATTAAAAGTATTTATGATATTAGTAAAGCATACATTGAAGTAGATGGAGCACTTACTCACTGACCCCTTTGATGTTCTAACGGGAGTAAGGCAAGGATGCGTATTATCCGGTTTTTTATTCATCATTGCCATCGACTGGATCATGACAAATACGACAAAAAATGAAAAGAGAGGGATCAGATGGAACTTTAACACCACCCTGGAGGATCTTGATTATGCAGACGACATAGTCCTGATTTCATCTAGATTCGCTGATCTTGAAAAGAAAACAGAAATTTAATAAATATGCAAATCAAATTGGACTACAAATCAATAAGAATAAAACAAAAACCATGCGAATAAATGCAAAATCAAATAACAGCATAAAAATAAATTCTGATGAAGTACAGGAAGTTGATTCTTTCGCATATCTTGGAGCAATAGTAAACAAACAGGGAGGCAGCAACGAAGATATAAATCAAAGAATAATTAAAGCTAGAATAATGCTTCAGAAGCCTTAAAAAATTTTGGAGAGCTTCCAGTATAAAAACCAACACAAAATTAAATGTATTCAAAGCTACAGTCCGCTCCATACTTTTATATGGTGCTGAGTGTTGGAACCTCCGTAAAACAGAAATAGATAAGCTAGAAACATTCCAGAACAAATGTTTAAGAATTATTTTTAAAATTTTCTGGCCAAACAAAATATCAAATAGAGATTTATTTATGAAAGCTAAGCTATCACCTATTTACGAGGAAACTTTAAAAAGACGATGGAGATGGACAGGACATGTCCTACGCTCCAGACGGGATTGCCCAGCTAACATCGCACTCACCTGGGCTCCCGATGGAAGACGGAAAAGAGGCAGGCCAAGACTCACATGGCAAAGAGGCATGCATCAGGACTTGTGCAGGGCCGGATTAAAAGGATGGGAGGAGGCAAGAGGGTTGGCCCGGGACAGGGGTGCATGGAGGAAAAGACTGGACGCCTTATGTGCCAGCTCGGTGCGAAGAGGTTAAGTAAGTAAGTAAGTAGAAATTGTTTATTTTTTTTCTTCCTCACAGCTCTCTCGAAATTAGGAGAAAAGGGGCTGCTTTTCAGCAGGGTTGCTTGATTTAAATCACTTGATTTTTAAAAAAAAATCATTGATTTAAATAAAAAAAAACTTCTACAATTTAAATAAAAATTTATCTGCTAGAAATATAATTGGGAGAGATATGTTAAAGGTACTCTACATAAAATTGCCTGCAATTTCAGGATAAAATTTTTGCTATCAATATCAAACATTTTTAGGACGAATAAAATAAGTAAAAAAAAGATTTTTTAAAAAACGCTTTTATTGAAGTGTTCTAAAAGGTCAAAAATAATTTTTTCGGTTTGACAAATAATTTATTGGGAAGTAGAAAATAACTTTTTGGTAAGTAAAAAAACTGATTTTCTAATCACTAAAAATAAAAGCGTGGGCGCTAGTAATTTTTAATATTTTTTAAATATAATTTTTTTTTACAGGACAGTGACACTAACATCCTTGCCAAACGGGGATTCGAACCCCAGACGTACGGCTTTGAATCAGTCAGATGCTCTAACATCCAGGCCATTACGTCTGCATTTATGTATAATTTTATATAAATAAAAATACCTAACAGAGAATTTAAAGTGAATCCATCCCACTCAAAACTCATGAATGAGAAATTTGTAAATCTAACGTCATAGAACATAGAATAAAGAAGTTAGAATATATAGTGAATTAAGAATGACTAGCGCCCACGCTTTTATTTTTAGTGATTAGAAAATCAGTTTTTTTTACTTACCAAAAAGTTATTTTCTACTTCCCAATAAATTATTTGTCAAACCGAAAAAATTATTTTTGACCTTTTAGAACACTTCAATAAAAGCGTTTTTTAAAAAATCTTTTTTTTACTTATTTTATTTTCTACTTTTTAGTCATGGTACTTTTTAACAAAAACTCACAAGAAAAAATGTATTTATTTCAACCATATTTAATGTTATGTTAGGATGGAATTTTAGTTTCATGTATAACAAAAATTTTTCACATATCTGACAAAGTAGAACAATCCTCTGACGACTCAGCAGGACAATCAACTCCAAAGTTAATTTTAAAATCTATTTAATTTTGCTGGGTACGTTATAATAACAGAGCTGAGCAAGAAAAATACCTCGCACAAAGAATATATTCCTCGCATCCGCTCAATCACCGATGAAATCCATCGATATCAAAAAGATTCACAATAAAAAGAAAGCATTCAATAAAATAAAAAAAACAATCGAAAGAAACTCAGAATTAGTGTGTGTGTATCAAGGAGCAAACAGTACCATCCAGTCTTTTCAGTAGTCAATAAATTATAAAAGAACATATTTTTCTTCTCAGCGATTTTCGGCGATATTTTCGGCGATTTCTCGCTCTTCTGGCGATTTCTTTCTCGCGGTTATTATCTTAAATCGCTAATTATCTTAATTGTTATTTGGAAGGTAAAAAATCACGTTTTGAAGATTAAATATTGTAGTTATATACTTAGTATATTATCTTACAGGTTTTGGGAGCCATTGGCTTCACGGAATGTCTCAAATATGAATTAAAAGGATAACTAAAAACACTCGTTAATTACCTAAATTACGGAGGTTTTGACTAATTGATGATTGAATATTGCATTGTCATCGAGTTTCCACCACGGTGCAAAGTTTCAGAACGTTATATCGTTTGGAAGTGCCTGAAATATTATGTACAAGCATCCAGAAAGAAAAAAGTGATTATTCGTCTATAATTATCGTAATTACTGGGCAATTCTCGTTTTGACTTTTGAATATGATGAAGTTATGCCTTATAAACAATTGTGCACGGTTTAGGGAGAATAGCCCCTTGGGAAAGGTATCAAATTCTGGTTTTTCTGTTAATTAAAAATACTCGTTAATTAACTTAATCCTTTGGTTGTTTGACTAGATAATGGTTGGATATTGGAGTGTCATGAGGGTTACACCGATGTGTAAAGTTTCGGGGCCCTGACATATCGGGAAGTGCCCGAAAATCGAGTTTTAAAATTCCACGCGTAAAACGCCGCCAAAAGCAAGTAGAATAAAAGCGTTTAAAAAGGGAAAATAGCAAAATAGCAGGTTTTGAAATCCATAATTGTGACAAACTAAACAAGAATTAAAATCTTGTTTTTTACCTGGTATCAAATCTTAAAATACAAGTATGTGGATGATTTTTATTGAAAACTCGTTTTTATAATTTTAGTCATGTTTTCCCAACTAATTTTTTCATATACAAAATTACAGATAATAGAGCTCTAATATATGTGTGCATGACAACTATCAATAATTAACTACTGAATTTTTATTTTTATAACTAAGTAATAATTATTTTAAAGAAATAACACATAATTCTTTGAGTAAAATTTATTAACTGAATCAATATAAAAGATTGATTAATTTTACACAAAAATGAGGCATGATGTTGTTTTGTAATCAGTCACAATTATTTTCAAACCTAATATTAATATCAAAATTTGGCAGAAATAGTTATAGAAAAAAGGATAAAAATTTTAGTAATTGAGTACAATTATTCATTCACCCTTTTTGAACAGGCGTCTCATAGCCAGTGAACTGCTTATCATAATTCATTCGATTACTTAATTCATGTATAAAATAGACTAAAATTGGGTAATTAAGTAATGCTAAGGACAAAGATTAAGAAGGGAAATGGATAATTTTTTAAATATTGTAAAGCAAATAAAAATTGGAATTTCGGGAAATTTTGGTTGGGGGTGCTGCAGCCCCGCAGCCCCTATGAACGAGCCGCCACTGTCAAAACGTGAGAATACCTCATTAATAGCTCTTGTATTATTTGAGGGTGTTTAGGGTTTTTATTTTTTTCTCCATGAATTTTTTTATTTTCAACTTGAAATTTGATAGAAAGGTTTATTTTAGGAGTTAAAAAGCTTTAAAATTTCTTAATAAAAATTTTTTTTTCTCATTTTTTTAATTTTTGAAAAAGGTGGTTATGATGCACACCAAATGAAAGAAAATGAAATTACTAAAAAATGAGCCTGGTTTCATTTTTTAAAGTTGTATAGTTCTAGAGTTATTAGCTGTTTAAAAATGCAGGAAAAACAACTTTACAAGAGTTCTTTGGGGACATCCATAATTTACGAGAGGTCAAAAAGGGGGGAGGGGTTTGGAAAAATCTCATCAAAGGGATAGGGGGGTCGATTAAAATCTCACGTCAACTTTTTAAGCTAGAAATTAAACGATTTTTAAGTATGAGAAAGGAATAGTACCCACAGATAAGATTCTGTGGTGATTTTTAGGCGAAATAATGTCCTTTTCCCCCACATCATTAAGAAAAGTTTTAGGTGCTGTGAAGCACAAAATGCAAACGAATAGGAGAGAAAATTATTTTTAAAGGTTGTAGGTAAATCTCACGTGGGGGGAGGGGGGTCCAGCAAAATCTCACTAAATCTCTCTCTAGGGGGGTCCAGATTTTGGAAAAAACACCTCACGTAATTTATGGATGTCCCCTTTGGACATTAGAAAATTACTACAACCAAAATAAAGGTGATAAAAAACAAAACCTGGAACATTATATCTATAACGTTAGTAGTTTCTTATAAAAAAATCATGAACAAATAGCCCAGTAATTTTAGGCGAAAAAAGGGGTCGATAGGGGAATAATTTATAATTAGCTGAATTTTTCAGGATAAGCTCTATGATGTGTACAACCCACCCTGAAAAGTCCCCAAAGATCCTCCGTCGGCGTCATTCCAAAATGGCGGATCCAAGATGGCCGCCTCGCATTTTTGCCTTTTCCGATATTTTCGCTCATATCTAAGTCAAAAATTAATATTTTTTAGTTCTGTAAAAGGATTTATACTCAGGATAGATGCCGTTTTCAAATAAAAGTTACAGTTTTGTGATAAATATATAAAACATGGGGTGTAGAGGGATTTCATTCATGCCAAACTGCAAAATTTTCATTGTTAATTGCATGCTTTGCCATATAACTGTACTAATTGAAAAATCGATCGGAAAAATACTATTAATTTTAGTGGTCCCATTATTAAGGATTATTTTGAAAAATAAATTTTTGAAATCCGCAGAAAATTGACAGAGATATTCAATTTTTAGTAGTGTTGTGGTGCGGATGGTATTGGGTAGTATATACGTTAGTAGTAGGTTTCGCACTTGATTAATAATTGTTTTTTGGCCATTCTCTTTAATAGCTTAGTTAATACCATTGTAGCGTAAAGTAATCATTATGGTGCATTAAAATTTTCTTACACAAGCATTTAATTATCAAAAAATTCATTAAAATTAGTTAGTTCTTTTGGATTTTTTCTATATTTCGGACCCTATAGCTTCCTTTTAAAATGATTGAAATATTCATTCTAGTTTTCTGTGCAGAGATATTTCAAAGGATTTTGAAGTGATCAAAAATAACTTAAATGAACGTTTTAGTTTATACACTGGGACTCCATTATTGTGAACCATCGCATAAAAAATTTCAATATCACAAGAGGTTTGCTATTATTGATTTTTTAATTTTTTTACAATGAAGCGGAGTTTGACTATATTTTCATGACGCAAAATAAGTATAATTTGAAACTACTATTATAATTGTGAATGTTTGTCCGGATGTTTGTTACTCTTTCACGCAAAAACTACTGAATGGATTTTAATGAAATTTTACCATAATGTAGCTTATACATCAGAATAACACATAGGCTATAATTTATAAAGAGAAAATCAGTCCTTCATTCTTTTTTTCCCGTTTTTCCTGCTTTTTTTCACTTATTTTTCCGTGTTTGAAAACCTGTTTTACCAGTCATACAACGAGTTAAAAATAAAACATTGTTTCAAATGAGACACAGATCACTAGACTTTTTCATTTACTAGATCTTTTATTTTAGTTTTAAACACTGGTTTTAAATTTCTTAATTTGTTCACTAGACTTTTTACTACGGTTTCAAATTTGTTATTTTATAAAGGCACCAAGATATTATTAAACATTATCAGAAACATCGGAATTGTAAAAAGTGACAAGAACACCGGGATTGGAAAATTAGCGAGAACATCGGGAAGGAAAAATTACCGAGAACACTCGGATAGGAAATTTACCATAAAGACACCCAGAATACCGGAATATAAAAATTACCGTAAACACTGAGATAGGAAAATTACCGGGAACGCAGCCGGGATTAGAAAAATTACCATGATCACCGGGCAATGGGATAAGATTACCGGGAACACTGGGATAGGAAAGAGGCGCCTGGGATACCGGGATGATTTGTAATATTGCTAATTTACAAAATTATAAATGTATTTTAAGAAATATTTTAAAAAATAAATTTATACACCCCACCCGTGCAAGGCCGGGTATAACAGCTAGTTTGAAATAAATGTATCAAATACTATAGAGATTTTTAATGTTATAGATAGAGTAAAGGTTTATTCATTGTCATCATCATTGTTTTCGAATTCAGTAGAAGCTGCATTTTTACATGACTCGCCAAAGCAAGATGTGCCAAATCTGGAACATTAGAGTCCTGGTTTTCTGCACTGGCATCTTCTATCACAATCTCTTGTAGAATTTATTTTGCAGTTGCAAGAGCTGAACTGCAGGAGTTCTTCAGAAGCTGCTGGAAGTGTTGAAGTAACTGGATTCAACTTTCCATCCTTTTTGAACAATCCGTTGGATTCAGGTTATTCCCCAGCCATTGTTAAACTTGCAGGTAAACTCGAAATGAATGATGAGAAGCTGCTGCACTTGTTGGAGGAAGAACTGCTAGATTAAAATTTGAAGATAGATTTTTTGAGGAAAATATGGTGGCTACAACAAAACAATCTAATTTTTTGCGCAACTCCGAGAACAAATCAAGACTCATTGGAATGCTCATTAGTTACTTCAGGCAGAAGGAATAACTTCAAAGGCAGAAGGAATAACTGATACTCATCTGTTCTTCTGCTATTGAAGCTAGTCAAAGCTTAAACAAACAAGTCACAGTAATAGGGACCGATACAGATCTCTGAATTATTCTAATTGGGCGTTGTACCCCAGGAGAGTCACTGGTTTTTTTTTGCGTCTTCAAACAACTAGAACACAAGTGCTACGATATCTCTAAAATTCAAAACACTCTTGGCTTAATAAAAGATTCAATTCTCTTCCTACATGCAGCTTCTGGATGCGATTCCACCTCATTAATTTTTAGAAAAGGGAAATCTTCAGCTTTCAAATTGATAAAGAAAAATCCAAATTTGCACTCTATGGTTTCACAGTTTAATAGTCCTTCACTTGACTCCTCAAAAGTTATTGAAATCTGTGAGGTATTTTTGAAATACCTTTTTGGGCGAGAAAAAGTTGATTCTCTCGATGAATTACGTTACATTCACTACAATAAGGAAGTGTTAAAAATCTAGTTTAAATTTTGAATTAGGAAGTTTAAAATCTAGCAGTTCTTTCTCCTACAAGTGCAGCAGCTCCTCAGCATTAACTTCGAGGTTACCTGCAATTCCAACAATAGCTGGGGAACAACCTGAATCCAACGGATTGGGGATGGTTCAAAAAGGATGGAAAGTTGAATCCGGTTACTTCAACACTTCCAGCAGCTTCTGAAGAACCCTTGCAGCTCATCTCTTGCAACTGCAAAATAAATTATAAAAGAGATTGTGATACAATATTCCAGTGCAGAAAAGCAGGACTCCAATGTTCCAGATTTGGAACATCTTGCTTTGGTGAGTCATGTAAAAATTCAGCTTCTACTGAATTCGAAAACAATGATGATGACAATGAATAAACCTTTACTCTATAACATTAAAATTCTCTATAGTATTTGATACATTTATTTCAAATTATACTTATTTTGCGTCATGAAAATATAGTCAAACTCCGCTTCATTGTAAAAAAATTTAAAAATCAATAATAGTAAACCTCTTGTGATATTGAAATATTTTATGCGATGGTTCACAATAATGGAGTCCCAGTGTATAAGCTAAAACGTTCATTTAAGTTATTTTTGATCACTTCAAAATCCTTTGAAATATCTCTGTACAGAAAACTAGAATGAATATTCCAATCATTTTAAAAGGAAGCTATAGGGTCCGAAATATAGAAAAAATCCAAAAGAACTAATTAATTTTAATGAATTTTTTGATAAGTAAATGCTTGTGTAAAAAAATTTTAATGCACCATAATGATTACTTTACGCTACAATGGTATTAACTAAGCTATTAAAGAGAATGGCCAAAAAACAATTATTAATCAAGTGCGAAACCTACTACTAACGTATACTACCCAATACCATCCGCACCACAACACTACTAAAAATTGAATATCTCTGTCAATTTTCTGCGGATTTTAAAAATTTATTTTTCAAAATAATCCTAAATAATGGGACCACTAAAATTAATAGTATTTTTCCCATCGATTTTTCAATTAGTACAGTTATATGGCAAAGCATGCAAACAACAATGACAATTTTGCAGTTTGGCATGAATGAAATCCCTCTACACCCCATGTTTTATATTTTTATCGCAAAACTGTAACTTTTAATCGAAAACGGCATCTATCCTGAGTATAAATCCTTTTACAGAACTAAAAAATATTAATTTTTGACTTAGATATGAGCGAAAATATCGGAAAAGGCAAAAATGCGAGGCGGCCATCTTGGATCCGCCATTTTGGAATGACGCCGACGGAGGATCTTTGGGGACTTTTCAGGGTGGGTTGTACACATCATAGAGAGCTTATCCTGAAAAATTCAGCTAATTATAAATTATTCCCCTACCAAACCCTAAAATTACTGGGCTAAAAATTAGATGTTTTATCTTTGGTTTTTTAGTTGTTTTGTATAAAAATCTTTGAATTTGGACTTTTTCACTCCTCTTTGGCATCGCTTTCTAATTAAGGTACAGAGCCCAAACTTTGCCAAAATAGTTTTCTCTGTAGGTTTAAAAAATTGAGGGGGTGCCGTGGCAATTTCATAACACTTTGCTTTTTCCCATAGATAAATGGGCTACCCTAATGTGTAGTTTTCACTATCAATCTTGTCTTGTTTAATTACATCGATATTCTTCTCCAAAAAGTTGAGTTAATTTAGGAGAAATTTACAGATAGCTTAAATTTGAGAAAAATAGACAATTTTTCATATTTTAAGAAGAGGCACTTCTAAGCTAAGCTAATAATTGCAATAAGAATTAAAAAACGAGAGATCATTAAAATTTATGGATCATGTGAAAATTATTCAATCTAGAAGTTAAATATTTGAAAAAACTACTTTTTTTTAATGAAATCTCATTTTGGGGGAAATTTTGGAGGAAACAAATTGTGTTCTGGAAAATTTTGGGAGCTAAAACATTTTCTGAACCCCTGGGCTATAGTTTTATAAGTAACATTCAGGAAGCTATAATTTTTCAATTACTGATTCACCCAGGTGACATTTTTAACACACATAATATCCACATTAGGCCGGGTCGAAAAAGACGAAATTCAAAGAATCGAAATGTAATAGTGCGGAAAAGTTGTAACACACTAATACAAGCATAGCTTTCCTTCCTCCTCGGCTCTACAGTCCATGTAGGACCTTGGCCTCCCTCACAAGACAGTTCCACTTTCTCCGATCCCTGGCCTTTATCCTCCAATTTCTCACCCTCATCTTCCTCAAATCTCCCTCAACCTCGTCCAGCCATCTCTTTCTAGGACGTCCGATCTTCCTCTTACCCTCTATTTTTCCTCTGTAGACCTTCTTTGTGGCAATTATTAGAGATAAAACTAACAAAAACTCAAAACCATGAATACTACCAATGAACATTGCATGTCAAATGAAGAGGGAGAAATAAATCAACAATAAATCTATGTGGATTAGGCCGGGTCGAAAAAGACGAAATTAAAAGAATCGAAATGCAATAGTGCGGAAAAGTTGTAACACACTAATACAAGCATAGCGCAAAAAAATTTTTTGAAATCGGTCAACGTTTGACCCTTGCGCAACGCGGTCCAAGTTTTGATGTTTTGGTCATTTTTAGAGAGATTGACCGAAAATCCCAAGATCACGTGATCAAATGATGTCCTTAATTTTTTCATAGTTGTGTATGTAATTTTTTATGTATAATAATTGATAAAGTAAACATTGCAAAGGATGAAAAATATAACGACTCGTTTTTAATGAAACTGATTTTGAATAAAAAAACTTATTACAAAATACTATCACGCACTAAAATAAAGTACGTGCGAAACTAGTTGTAGTGAATATTTATTTTTTTCATTTAACATAAAACTACATACTTCAACACTCTCCCTTGTTAAAAGAAAAAAATTTAAATGTTAGAGTTACTCTTACTATTAACTTTACTTAACTGAATAAGATAAATAAATCAAGTGAAGTTCAAACTAATCCAATGTTCTCATTTAAAACTGAAAGTCTTGGTCCAAACAATGGTTTAGTAAACAGGTCTGCACACAAGTTGCATTTCTGTAGAAACCTGCTCCACCATAATATCTTCACTCTGCACCATCTCCCTAACGAAGAAGTGTCTAATCCGAATGTGCTTGGTGCGCTTGTGGCATTCTCCTTGGTTCTGAGAAAGTCTGATAGCTGCCTCGTTGTCAATTCGAAGTACAGGTATTGCTTTTAATGTGATGATCTCACTAAAAAGTCTCTTTAGCCACATAATCTCCCTCGCTGCTTCACTGGCTGCAACTATTTCTGCCTCCGTAGTAGAAAGAGCAACAGTAGGCTGTCTTTGGCTTAGCCATGATACTGCTCCTCCACCATAGATGCATACGACTCCTGTAGTAGAGCGACCAGTCATGTTGTCTCCACCGTGATCAGCATCACTGTAGCTTTCGAGAATTCTTTTATTGTAATTTGGCTGGTAGACTATTCCTTTATCAATGGTGCCCTTTAGATAGCGTAGTATTCTCTTGACCTTTTGCCAATCTTCATCTTTTGGATCTTCTAAAGTTCTGGATACTACACCTATAGCATAGGCTAAATCAGGTCTGGTACCTGTCATCAAGTGCATCAGTGCTCCGACGGCTTGTCTGTAAGGAAATGTTCTTTCCGTTTCCGAAACTCTCCCTGCTTGAATATCTTCCTTGATGATTGGTGTTAGTATAGGCTTGCAATTACTCATCCCAAATCTTTCGAGAACTTTCTTTGCATAAGAAGCTTGAGATATCTTAATTGAACCATCCTCTTGATCAGTGGCGGCTCGAAGGTAAAATTATAAGGGGTGCTGCTCCGGCGGTACCAAGTTGGCAACGTATTTTAAGCGATATAATGCCAAATAATATTTCACAAAAACGTGAAAAGATAGGAACAATATAAAATTTCGATTCACACTTATAATAAGCAAGCATTCAAAATCTGTCACTTACCTATATTTAGCTGATTATTACGAATATGAAGAATCAAAGATGAAGTCAATTTCATTAAGTATCTCAAAAGTAAATGAAACTAAAATCAACATTTCGAATTCAATTTGTTCATTATAAAAAGTAATTAAAACTTGGCTACAAAAAATTAAACATAAATCTTTATTGACTTGCGGAAACATCAGAAAAGATTTTGTTCTCTCTCTCTGTTGAAAAGAAAAAAGAATCTACAAATAAAAAATTATAATAGCGTTGGAGTGAGAAACGCTAAAAAGACAATGTGATTTATTAGTAGTAGAAATCCTTTATTTTTCTTCTTCCCTCATTTTTTTTTCACAGCTCTCTCAATAGAAAAAGCTATCATTCTTTTGGTCGGGGCTGCTGAAAAGCAGCCCCTTTTCTCCTAACAGATTCGCATGCTAAATTCTTGATATTTTGATTTAAACGATAGAGCTAGTGTTTTATTCCACGATTGGTATATCTGCGGGGGCTGATGGACCCGGAAAGAAATCGGTTAGCGAGACGGCATAGAAGAGAATTATTAATTGAAAAAGGATTACAGAGGACGAAGATTAAAGGGGGAAAAAGATAATTTTTTAAATATTGTAAAGCAATTAAAAATTGGAATTTTGGGAAATTTTGGTTGGGGGTGCTGCAGCCCCGCAGCCCCTATGGACGAGCCGCCACTGCTCTTGATGTTGAATCTCTAATCCTAAATAGCATGATGCTTGCTTGGTTGTAATCTTGAATTCCCTCTTCAGATCTTTAAGAAAGTCTTCTAATTGAGCCTTATCTGAAGATGCCACTAAGCCATCATCGACATAAAGCACTAATATGAGTAATTCTGAATTTTTCTTTCTTATAAATAAACAGGGATCTGCTTCACTTCTTTTGAAGCCTAGGTTGAGAAGATAATCTCCAAAACGCTGGTTCCAGCACCTGGGTGCCTGCTTTAATCCATAAAGGCTTCTCTTCAAGTGACATACCCTATCAGTTCCATCTTCGAAACCTTCGGGTTGATCCATGAAAATTTCATCATCCAAATTTCCATATAAAAATGCTGTTGATACATCAAACTGCATCAAATTCATCTTTTCACTTGCAGCAATACTAATCAAGGTTCTTATACTGCTTGCTCTTGCAACTGGACTAAAAATTTCATTATAGTCTATACCTTTACGTTGAGCAAATCCTTTTACAACAAGTCTCGCTTTATACTTGTCTAAACTGCCATCTGGATTCCTTTTAACTTTGTATACCCATTTGCATGGTATGGACTTGAATCCTTTAGGTAGTTCGGTCAGCTCCCACGTTTGATTTTCTTTTAATGAAGACATTTCTCCTTCCATGGCCTTTGTCCAGTTTTTGTGTTCTTGACTTTTCAATGCCTCTTGATAGGTTTTAGGATTTTCTTCAATAACAAATGATTCCACTTCCAAAACATAATCATCAAATCTTGATGGTCTCTTGATTTGTGATCTGTCTCTCAAGTGCATCTGGTGAGAAAGATGCGACTTCATCTCTTCATCTTCACAATCTTCTTCGACTTGAGATGGAATAGGTATCTCGTTTTCCAATTCTTTTTCCTGGTTTGGTTTTTCTCTTTCTCTGTTTGAATCTACTTGGTCTTCACAAATTTTTGTTCTTTCTTGAAAAATGACATCTCTGGAAACAATAACGTTTCTTGTTCCTGGTAACCATATTCTGTACCTTTCATCTTTGTCGTATCCTAAGAGAACACCTTTGATGGCTTTCTTGTCCATTTTTCTTCTTTTCTGGGATGGAACATGACTGTAGCATTGCGATCCAATTATACGCATATGCTTTATCCTGGGGTTTCTTTCAAACCATAATCTATATGGACTAATACCTTTTTCTGAGGAAACTCCAGTTCTATTTAAGATGTAAGCGGCAGTGTTGACCAGCTCTGCCCAAAGAAATGATGGAAATTCAGCTTCTGATTTAGAGTACTTTTAGGTACGAGCCATTTCAACCACTGTTCTAATATCACGCTCACTTGTTCCATTCTGTTGTGGTGTATACGGAGCTGTGAGTCTCTGGACAATTCCCTTTTCTTCCAATATTCCTTTTACAGCTTGGCAGTCGAATTCCCCACCATTATCACTTAAGATTTCTTTGATGGAATGACCTAAATTTTCTGCTTCTGCCAAAAACAACTTCAATGCAGACACAACTTCTGATTTTTTTCTTAAGAAATAAATAAATCTGTACTTTGAAAAATGATCCTTGAAAATGACAAAGTATCGAAACTTGCGGCTTGACTCATCAAAGGGACCACAAACGTCTGTTGATACAAGCTCGCCTACTTTTGTTGTTTTGGGTTTTGTACCAAATTGTAGCCTCTTAGCTTTTCCATAAATACATGGTTCACAAATATCTCTTTTTAACGTAGTCTTGATACCCATATCTTGTTCTAAAAGGGATTGTATGTGTTTCTTGTCCTGGTGACCAAAACGTTCATGATATAACTGCAAAATGGTATCGCTCGCTGTAGCAGTACATACTTCAACTGGCTGTTTTGGAACTATAACTTTCAAATGTGCTTTGTACAAGCCTCCACCTAAACTTCGAGTTCCACACAAGACATCCTCTCCGCCTATCTCCAATCTGCACTCTTTAGCGGTAGATCGAAAGACGCTGCCTGGATTTCTATCTTGTGCCGCCAAAACTGAAAATAGATTTTTGTTGATCTCTGGTACGTACCACACGTCACGAAGAGTCTTGTTCTTCTGTTTACCTTTTACGAAAGTGATGATTTGCAGTGTACCTTTTCCTACAGCTGACAGGATCTTTCCATTTGCTGCCTTCACACCATGAGGAGCTTCAAACTTCTCAAATTCAACAAAGCACTGGTTCTCATTGGTTAGATGCCTTGATGCACCGTTGTCAATGTACCATTCATTTGAATTTGCTTCACCGACTAGTGCTTCCTCATGAACGACCAGCATGGAATTTTCTGTTCCACCAGCCTCTCCTCGCTTAGGTTTTCCATCTGCGATCCATTTTCTGCACTTTCGTACCCAGTGACCTTTCTGTTTGCAGTAGTTACAGATATCAGACCTTTTCTTGTCCTTTGCTGTGTTTCTTTTTCCTGTTCTCAGTGAGCTTGAATTTGCAAAGAGGGCTTCTTGGGGAACTTCGGAACTGCTGCCGTCTCCCATTTCCCTTTCAAATGCACATAGTTGGGCTGTCAGATCATCTATGGTTCTCTTCTCTTCACTTAGAAGAAGCCAACTTGATTTAAAATGCCGAAAAGAAGCCGGAAGAGTATCAAGAATCTTACAGGCCAGCAATAAATCTGGTAGCTTTGCCTGTTTCTTCATCTCCATACCTTCGTTCAACTCGTTCCACAGATTTTTGAGTGAAGACAAATGTGATGCAATGTCTCCTTCCACCCACTTCTTTTGAAAAAATTTCATACAAACTGTGTAAAGTTGACTTTCTGAAGAAGCTTCAAATAAATTCTTAAGTTCCTCCCAAACATCTCTGGCATTTGTGAAACGCATCACCTTCCTAAGAGTTTCCTCACTCATGGAACTTGTAAGAGTCAACATAGCTATGTTATTTGCCTTTTTGTACTTTTCCTCCTTTTGCAATTCAGCGGCTGTGGGTGTCGCAGAAAGTATTGGTTTTTGAAATCGTCCTTCGACGAGATCAAGCACGTCAGGATTCATGTCTAATAAAAATTTAATCCTATACTTCCAGACTGTCCATTCCTTCTCCGCCGATAGCTTTGGAATAGCTATTCTGTTTCCTGACTCCATATTGAAAAATATATGCGCTTGGCCCAACGTCAAAAAGTCGCACTAACCTTTAATTCTCATTCTCACTGACATCGAAAACGTGTCGGCCCATAACCTGTAATTTTTTATGTATAATAATTGATAAAGTAAACATTGCAAAGGATGAAAAATATAACGACTCGTTTTTAATGAAACTGATTTTGAATAAAAAAACTTATTACAAAATACTATCACGCACTAAAATAAAGTACGTGCGAAACTAGTTGTAGTGAATATTTCTTTTTTTCATTTAACATAAAACTACATACTTCAACAGTGTACTACTAATATAATTACTCTAGAAAACAAGGCAGCTGCTCCACTTCAAGAAGTGTGTTTGCTTTTTCTTTCATGTCCATTTTAAAATTGTGATTTAATTGTAAAATCACTCTTGTCTTAAATTATTTATGTTGTATGTGCATCTAAATTAAGTTTTTGTGTTTGTAGTATTTTTTAGATTTGATTTAATGATATTATATGGTTATCACTACAATTGGCAATTTTCTTAGTTTAGCCTAAAAGCTGTACCTTATGAAATCTTGCTAGTTGAAAACATTCCACCTACTTTTTTTAGTTTAAGTCTACCTTCAATAGGAAATTTAATAGTGTTAAAGAAAAGCTTTTCATTGGGATATCTTGCCTTACTGAATCTGAATTTAGTTACTATTCCAGAGTTTCATATACTTTGTAGACTAATAGACAGCTTACAGGTAAAAACACACTAAGTCACTTCTCTTCTGGCTTAACTACCTTGTACAAAGTTACGCCAAATTTAGCGGCTTTCATTTACCCCTTGCAATATCATTTATCAACTGATTGCATTTCAGCTTGGTGATATTTTGGAATTCTCTTGTTCGTTGGTACCTGCTTCTACTGCTTTCAAAAAGGTTCGCTTAAAGCGACTTGTGCTTTTCTTCTGTAAGCAGATGATATGTATCTCTTCTAAATCTTCACTTGCTTTATAAAGTTTACTCTTCACTGGTTCCATTCTTTTGTGTCATGTTGATTGTTAAAATATTAACCTTACTTCTTTTTTTTCAGAATCCATTAGATAAGCCACTGATAGATTTTGGTGATGGAGATTTTGAACAAACTAGCGCCAAGTCAGCGAATCACAGTAGGTGTTATTTGAGTGTACTGGTTTATCCGTGTTTGATTTCTAGTGATAACTCAGTAGGCAGTCGTTTTAAGTAGAGATGGGCAAAAAACAAGTAGTGGCTACCTCTAATTTTAAGTGCAGTGTTTCGGATGTACTGAATGAGTTTGATGTTTAAATTATCCCTTATTTTGCAACTATAATTATATTTTCATTTGTTTAATTACTACCCTGAGGGGTCTGGTTGACATGTAGTTCTAAATGAAAATTCAATTGATTTGTAGCATATTTTGGAATTTATTTTGCAAGACCACTAAAAAACGCATTTTGAACCTAATACATAGGTAAATACAGTAAAGCACCGTTTATACGTTTCTCATTTATACGACTTTATCATTTATACGTCGTTTTCGCGAAGTCCCAATTCATTCCTATTCTTTTTAATACAAAAATTCTTCGTTTATACGACGCGCAATATCGGTTATACGTCGTTTTTGGCTGTCTTAAAATTCGAAGATATCCAGTATCAGTTGTTATTCCGTGGGAAAATTTCCCCAGGAAAGGTTGAAGAGCACTGCATTCCTTGGCCATTGTTGGGGGCATGACCAATGGAGTGGGGGTGAGAAAAAGGGCAGTTCGTTGAACTGATAACGGGATGAACTACACTACAGTTTTATGGCCCTTATCTCTGGTTAGGGGGTCTCCAGCACCCCCTGCAGAGGAGAAGAATTCTTTTGATTGCTAAATGACCCCACAAAGAAAGCGGGACCATAAAACTGCCGTTATATAACCCTATCACTATAAAGGTAGAGTTTCTTTAATTTTTATGTTAATTGTTTTAATATTTTAAAATATTTAATACTATTTTAAAGTTTATTAGTTAATATTTTTCAGTTTATAGACTGTTTTGAAGTAATTTTTTTTTCTTTAGAAAAACCTAAAATTTATCGTATTTTTGTAAATCTGCATTAGGGTTGTTATAAACCTAATATTAAGGACATTTTCGTTTATACGTTTTTTCATTTATACGTCGATTTACGTCGGTCCCTTGAAAGACGTATAAACGGTGCTTTACTGTATAAAGAAGTTTCCGGGTTATTATGCCGTGGTCTGATGTTATTAAAAACAACTCCCAACGTTTCGCCGGCATCTTCGGCTGGCATTTTCAAGGGTAGTATTACCGCTTAGGTCTGGGTCGCAAGTTATATCCCGCTGCAGAGCCACGTGGTTCATCGTCACCAACCGATGCCATCAGAAGAGATGAGCTGGCGACGCTTGATTGGTCTGCCTGATGATGTTCTGCCGCTGCGTCATCAAGTTGCTCCAATGGCTGTGTGTTGACGATGTTTTCTGTCAACACCGGAAGCCAGGCTCTGCTGACACGAAGACTTTCTTCCTTTTTATTAAAATTATTAGGGTGCTTGAATATTTCGATGGCTTCCCTTTGAAGGCGGGTGTAGTAGTGCTTAGTTGTTGTGAGCACTCTGGTTTCATCATAATGAATCACATGGCCATCAGAAGTCAACACGTGTTCAGCTATTGCCGACTTTTCAGGTTGGAATAAGCGGCAACTACGTCTGTTTTTTTTAGACGTGTCGCAACGCCGCGGCCCGTAGTACCAATATATACCGCTCCGCAAGAACAGGGAACCTGATATACGCCAGTAGCAGTGGCAGATCCAGGATTTGGTTTTGGGGGGGGCTAAGAATTTTCATAATCCAGTTGATTCTTCTTGTTAATGGTAATACGGATAAGGTAGTGAATTATCCTACTGAAAGCAATAAAAGGGGGGTCTGGGGGTCCTCCCCCAGAAAATTTTTGGAAATTTAAGTCAAAAACCCCACTTATTCAACTCCTTTTGGTACGCCTCATCCGAATTTCTGGCATAAATTTTTTGCATTTTGACAAACTTAGTAAAATATTAGACATTTTGGGGGGGGCTTCAGCCCGAAAGCCCCCCCCCGTAGATCCGCCACTGGCCAGTAGCCGAGAGAGGATCTCTTTTGTCCTTAGCTGATCTTAGTAGATTTTTAATTTGCTGGGTTGGTTTAAAGACAGTTTTTAAATTGTGCCGCTTGAAAAGCTTTCCCATGCGATTCGTAACATCCTTGATGAAGGGCAAGTAAACTGTGCCAATCTGATCTTGATCTTTAATGACTCTGGGGATGTTTCTGCGAGGATGTAAGGCTCGACTTACTTCACGCTGCGAAAAACCATTGGCGAGTAAAGCGCGTTTTAGATGCCGCAGTTCACTGTGGAGCAGGGTAGGGTCGCAAATCCGGGTGGCTCGGTGGAGAAGAGTCTTCATCATGGCCCTTTTTTGTCCTGGATGGTGGTTAGACGCTCCATTTAGGTATCGATCGGTGTGGGTGGGCTTTCTATATACAGAATGCTCCATGCTTCCATCAGTTTTCTTGGTAACAAGTACATCCAAAAAAGGAATGGACTGGTTTTCCTCTTTTTCCATCGTAAACTGGATGCGGGGGTGGACCGAGTTCAGATGACACAGAAATTCAGATAAGGAATGTTCGCCATGACTCCAGATCACAAAGGTGTCATCTACGTAGCGAAACCAACAAGTCGGTTTTTTCGGGGCAGAATTAAGGGCTGTTTCTTCAAAAAATTCCATATAAAAGTTCGCAATGACAGGGCTGAGAGGGCTACCCATAGCAACCCCATCAACCTGTTCATAAAAGTTTTCATTCCATTTAAAATAGGTAGTCGTAAGGGTATGGTTAAAAAGCGCCGCAATGTCATCCGTGAAAATTTGTCTGATGTGCATCAGGGTGGGTGTCTTCAATGGGCACTAGGGTGGTTACAAAAACACCGACTTCCGAATTTCTTAGGGGGGACCCCCCTAAAATGTGACAATGGGCTAGAAAATAAGATTGGCAAAGTTTAAGCTCAATCGGATAATATTAAGACCCGCCTCATTGAGGTCAAAGTTCAGAAAAAAAGCGAAAAAACGTAGTTTTTTGCCCATAAAATCGGAACTATGCGTTCTAAAAATATAGTTCGCATCTCATTTCACAGTAAATTTTATTGGCTTGAAGATAGATCTCCTAAAATTTTTTATTAAAATTTCTAGAGCGAAATATCAACATTTTTGTCAGGTAAGGTTGAAGAACTCCCTGTAAAGTTAGCTTTTCAGCAAACTCGTAAAATCTTCTAATTATTCAATTAAAAAGGTTTTTTTGAACTTTTTTTGGTGTTTTTCACTTTGTGCATCAATAAGTGTTCTTCAGTTAGAAGCATGGACGGATTTAAGGGGGCTCAAGGGGGGAAATTCTGTTTTTATAATGGAATATCATGTTTCCAAAGCCATCGGGGACATATTGCCCCCCTCAAGGTTTCTAGTGTGCCCCCCCAGGGTCCACCACCTAAATTCGCCCATGGTTAGAAGTATTTTCAAAAGAATATGCAACAAATAATTAATTCAAAGTAGTAAAATTAGCAATAAAAAAAGAGGAAACGTAAATGTGGGAAATAACTTCAGGTAAACAAATATATTAAAGGAGATAACCATTTATTTAATTAGAAATACAATTTGATCAGTAGGATAAGTTGAAACAGTGGCGGATCTACGGGGGGGGCTTTCGGGCTGAAGCCCCCCCCAAAACGTCGAACATTTTACTAAGTTTGTCTAAACGCAAAAAATCTTTCATCGAAATTCGGATGAGGCGTACCAAAACGAGTTAAAAAGTAGTGTTTTTGACTTAAATTTCCAAACATTTTCTGGGGGAGGACCCCCAGACCCCCCTGTTAGTGGTTTGATTAGGATAATTCACTACCTTTTCTGTATTACCGTTAACAAAAAGATTCAATTGGATTATGAAAATTCTTAGCCCCCCCAAAACAAAATCCTGGATCCGCCACTGAGTTGAAATAAATACAAACTAAAATAAAACGTAGTAATTTATTTCTAGAATAGGGAAAAGGACCAACCCGAACAAATTCAAAAATGAAAACATCTGGAATAAATAATACCAATTTACACCAAGTGGCTGAACTGCAAATAAAACTTTATTTTTTAAACAGTTTTCATCCATTTTTTCTTGAATTGACTGTTATTAAATTATGTTTATTTTACCAGGTATTCCTAAGCCTCTTAGTAGGCTTGATATGTTAAATAAATATAAAGCAGAGAAGGAAATGAAGAAAAGGTTGGAAATTCTTTTAAAGCCACCAGTTTTTAAAGTGGGGTCTGCAAGACCAATATGTGATGCAGAAGGTTTAAGAAGAGTGAAGGTTAGTAAATTTAAAACTATCTTTCACATTTTGTTTAACACCATATTTTATTAGTTTGCTGAGTAATGCTTACACCTTAAAAACACCTTAAAATTACTAGTTCCTCTTCCTATTAAAATTTATAATAAAATAAAAAATATTTTAAGCAATGAATCTTATAGCTGAAGGGCCATTTAGTGAGGAATAACTATTCAATATCTTGCTTTATTTTAACATTTCAGCTATAACATAAAACAAGGAAAGTTAACACTTTCATATAAACCACACCGTTGATCTAACTAACAACTTTCTTACTCACTTTCTTTAGGAGAGTAAAACAGAATAATTCAGCTCCAAAGTGTTAACTCCCAACAGATCCATTTCAAAGGTTTGTTAAAAAATAGTCTGCATGCATCTTCAAATATAATTTGAATAGTAGAAAACATCTATGAATGGGATTACAAAATTTTTATCCATACCAATGTCTTATTGGACCAATGTCTTATTATCAATACGTTTGGTATGGGCGAAACGGGGCGCCCCCGCAAAATTTTAGATTTTAGTATCCAAAAAAGTGGATTTTAGGCACTTTTAAGGATTATAGACGCCCTCTTTTGAGTAGCCACTGAAATATTTAACGCCTATAAAGGGTCCAAACATTTTGGGTCGGGCCCATGGGGGGGTCCGGACCCGGGGACCCCCCCCTTGGCTACGCCACTGCATACCAGGAAAAACACCCCCAGACCATAATTCCGCCTCAGCCGAACTTGACTGTTGGCACATTGCAGTCTGGCAGGAGACGTTCTCCAAGCATGAGCCAAAGCCAGACCCTGCCATCCGAACGGTAGAGGGTGAACCTTGATTCGTCCATCCAAAGAACCCCTTTCCACTGATCTATGGTCCAATTTCGATGTGCTTTTCACCACAGGAGCAGCACGGTGTTGGACTTGGTGATCAAAGGCTTATGTGCTGCAGCAAGACTCTGAAAACCAAGCAGATGTGCTTCCTTACGGATGGTATTAATTGAAACAACATTCCCGGATGCCTGCTGAAACTCCTGGAGTATGTGGGGGATCGGAAGGGTGCGGTTCTTCCGAACTTCTCTGGACAGCATCCCTCGGTCTCTATCTCCCAGCTTCGTTGGTCTGGCTACTCGGGGCACATTCCGACAATCACCGCCAACCTTTCACTTCTTAATCACATAGGCCACTGTCGATTTTGGGTAAATCAGCTCGCCTGATATGTAGATGCTCGCTAGATGGGCCATTATTGTGATACCCGACAATTATACCTTTCTCGAAATCAGAGAGCTCCGAACTGCGTGGCATCTTGTATGGGACTATTGCCGATGTTGTTCCCTACACGATATATACCGGCGGAAGGCGTGACGTATCTCATGACAGCAGATATAGTCATTTGCATAGGTGTCCAAATACTTATTGGTAGATAGTGTATATATATTAACTTTTCCCGAGTGGAATCCAACTTTTTTGGAAAAAATGTTTATTATATGGTTAAAACTTAATTTTTAAGTACTTTATTGTATAAGAATATCATCTAAATAATTATTTAATTGATATCGGTTAATATACAAATTCTAAATAAAGTATTTTAAATTAACATTTTCAATTTTTCCGGAAAGAAATAAACCCTTTGGAAAAAAACTGGAAAAAAACCGTTTTTCCCCCCAAAGTTTCCGGTTTTTTCCGGCCATTCCCATCTCTACTTCTAACTAATTAGGCTGTAGGGCAGGTGGTGTAAAATTACTCTATAGATTTAACATTTATCATACACTTGTTTATTCTCTTATTTAGATGAATAGATATAAAAAAAAAAGTTTGAAATTTAGTGGAAGAGGGACTGCAGTTCGAGGCAATGAAAGGAATGCAGCCAGAAAAAACTCAAGAAATGAACTGTTTTCCTTGAATCGCCCATTGGAAAACCCAGAAATTGAAAATCTTGGTATATATTTTTGCAATTTTTCTTTGGCTTTCAGAAAGTTATAAATTATTATCTTATGAAAGACAACTAAACTTAATACAAAATTTTACGTGTAGCTATAAGTTAAAACAATGATCTCCAGACATTTCTTTTACATTTTGTACAACTTCAATAGATTCATCATTAGTCAGTTTAGTCAGAACAGTTTAGAAAGTCCTCCAGCCTCTTTGTGATTTTAACTGTTGGCAGCATAGAATTTAATGGTTTCAACCACCATTATTGGTATTTAGCGTTTTTGAGCGAAATGACCCTACTTTTTGTATATAATTTGTTCTGTTTAAAGTTCTAAAATTACTTATTAGTCTATTAGTTAATTTTATCACATTAGCAAACTCAAAAATATTTTTTTAATTTAAAAAAACATTTTTTCAAACTTTATGGCCCTATAGGTACCCTTTAGGATTAACTTAGGGGGCTGAAACTTCATGCACTATCTATTGGGACTGAAAGGAATAGGAAAGCCTTGGAGAGTAAGGATTTTTTTAAAGGTAATCTTTATACCACCATATTGTATGAAAGAAGAGCAGAAGTCTTAAAAAGTAATTTTAGAATATCTTAAAAACTAGAGCTGATGTGTAAAAATGGATGCCATATTCTGAATCAGGAGGTCAAATTTATTCAAAAACAGTTCTAACATTCCCGACACTAAAATGTGTGTTGACCAGTGTTATTTTAGGATCTAAGTTATTAATTAGATATCTGGCTGTCAGTCATCATTTAAGTTGTGGGTAAACATGGCAGCTGGAGGACTTTTTAAAGCTGTACTGATACTTCTTTCAACAAAGTATCCAATCATTTCATTTCTTCATTGTACTTAATTTGCAAGTTATTAATAGAACAATTGATTTTCAAAATCAAACTAAGAAGCATGTTACATGTTTAAGCCTGGTGGGTGACCTGAAAATGTTTTTTCTCTAAAAAGAATAAAACAGTTCTGAAAATGCCTTCTTTGTGTCGAAGGTCACCTTAAACTCTGCTAGACTGGGTGGGTATGTTCCATTTCAGTATTAAGGTAGGGTAGGGTTTACAGAGCTTTAACAAACTGAAACCGGAGGCCTGGCGCAAGTAATGCAGGGTAGTAGCAAACATTATTATTGGGCTTGTAAATTTATAGTCTTTATGGGTCAAATGTAGTTTAAACAGTTTTCATCCATTTTTTCTTGAATTGACTGTTATTAAATTATGTTTATTTTACCAGATATTCCTAAGCCTCTTAGTAGGCTTGATATGTTAAATAAATATAAAGCAGAGAAGGAAATGAAGAAAAGGTTGGAAATTCTTTTAAAGCCACCAGTTTTTAAAGTGGGGTCTGCAAGACCAATATGTGATGCAGAAGGTTTAAGAAGAGTGGAGGTTAGTAAATTTAAAACTATCTTTCACATTTTGTTTAACACCATATTTTATTAGTTTGCTGAGTAATGCTTACACCTTAAAAACACCTTAAAATTACTAGTTCCTCTTCCTATTAAAATTTATAATAAAATAAAAAATATTTTAAGCAATGAATCTTATAGCTGAAGGGCCATTTAGTGAGGAATAACTATTCAATATCTTGCTTTATTTTAACATTTCAGCTATAACATAAAACAAGGAAAGTTAACACTTTCATATAAACCACACCGTTGATCTAACTAACAACTTTCTTACTCACTTTCTTTAGGAGAGTAAAACAGAATAATTCAGCTCCAAAGTGTTAACTCCCAACAGATCCATTTCAAAGGTTTGTTAAAAAATAGTCTGCATGCATCTTCAAATATAATTTGAATAGTAGAAAACATCTATGAATGAGATTACAAAATTTTTATCCATACCAATGTCTTATTGGACCCACTTTCAAAACCTTTTTATGTAAAAATTTAGAAAGTAATTTCACTACTTGTGTAGTGTTATCTCGTCGACTGCCGCTGAATCTAAAGAACTTTACCACTTTGCTGCTGAATCTGAAGTTCAGTGAACAGTTGACAGGATAATATGCAAGAAGCAAATTTTTTATTGAATTTTAGTTTTGGATAAATCTTTGACTAATTACTAATACTCACCAACTACTTAGCTAATGAGATACGGTCTATATGCATGGGCGTAGCCAGACTGCCAGTTAGGGGGGGGCAGGGTATAAGTAAAGCAACCTCCCTCTTTTAATTTAATAAAAATGAAAGGAAGATACATTCCATTCAATTTATTACTATAAATAACTTTACATACTTATTTATTTATCCTACTGATAAATTTAATTAAAAACTGAAATTCAATTTTATTTTATTTAGTTTTTATTCAATAAAAAATTAGTTTCTAAAGACCTAAAAAGTAATCACAAAAAAACTTATTTGGTTTCTGTAAAATTCACACACCCTTAATCATCAAAATATATCTGAAATGGGGCACAAAAACCATAAAACATTTTCAAGTCTTAAAAATATTTCAAATGAAACTTAAAATTTCATCAATAAATGATTTATGTTCAGACAATTATTATATTTAAGAAATCCTTTATAACCATAAATGCTTTGGATATACATTTGGGTCAGTTCAGTAAATGATTATTAAGAAATTTTTTTCGCGGTTAACCATGTACGACTACTCAAAATTGAAAATTTGATAATTCATTAATCAAATTAATTATAATTATAACGAGAAAGACCCCACTTAAACGGAGAGAAATTCAACGTTGGAGACTAAAGCTGCTTGTTATACTACTTTGTATTTTTATTTCTAATCCATCTAATGGATTGAAAAATTGTCGTTAACCAAAACCAGGCATGAGTTTTTTCCGCCCAAACGCGATTTTCCGCCTTTTCTCATTTTTTCCGCTACTTCCGCTTTTTATTAATTTTTCTTCCTTCAGGTAGTATTAGTTTCTTCTGCGGAATCGTGATTTTGCGAAATCGGAATCGCAAAAGTCGGGAAATCACAACTTCTCACGTAACTTCCGTTTTGCTCGCGGAGTGTACCGTTTCTCCCACGAGGCTTTCATGAACGGCCGCGGCGCTAAGGTGAAGTTGGCTTCTTATCACGTTGTTATTGCGATGTAGAAAAAACAACTTTACCGTAGTCAGAAGCCAACAAGTCCGGAAGTAAGAAAAATAGCGATTTTTTGCGAAAGTTCCGTTTTTCTCGCAACTGCTTCTTACGGGTCGAATCCCTGTTGAGTGTTGTGTCAGAGTGCAGCCTAGTCTCTGAGAATTGCGTTTTATCGAGTTTAGTCAGTATTTACAACTTATGAGGTTTTTCTAAGTTGTAAAATTTTTGAAAGGCCGCTTTGAGAAGCAATTTAATACTTCAGTTTTTTAAATCGTGTTAGATTCTAACCTGTATTAGATATTATATGATTTGAGATTCTAATAATACTTTTAAAAATATATTTGACTTTTTTCTTCACTTAGCAAAAATTATATTGGTAAAAAAATTCAGTAATTTAATTATATTTTAGGTAATCAATAAACTACCTTAGTATTTAACTGATTTCCTAAATTTTCATCTGCTTTTAGTTACATTTTGGTTATTTTCATGCAAATGAAGATTTTTCTTTTTGAAGAAATGTATTTTTCTTTGTTTAAAGATATTTTTATCTATACTATCAATATTAATGACTAGTTTAATCCCAGTTTAAATTTCTTAAAATCCTCCCTAATATAACCAGGTAAATTAAAATTTGTCTTGTTAAAATTATTTGTTTCACGCACTTAAAAAATTATACATGACTAAGCTCACTCGCATTTTCCTCTTTTTTCTTCTTCACACAAACTCATCCCTGCAAAACTTTCATGGAAAAAATTGAAATACGCACTTTGATAAACTTGATAATATTTTAAGAACTAGATTTTTAAGTACATATATATTTAATGAACTTTTTAAAAAAGGGATGTAGAAGTTTAAGTAAATATATTTTATGATTATATTTATAGGGTATTTCTGAGTACAAGAGAAAATAAAAATGTTAAAATTAAAGCATTTTTTACTTGAATAATAATAATTTTTCATAATTAAAGAATTATTTGCGTTTTATAAGAAGCTATAAGTTTGAAAGTAGTACATTTTCAATCATTTTCTCTAATTATTTTTAAAACAAATCTTATTTCCCAAGGACATAGGACATTATAGTACACAACGCCGTTTCCGCAAACATTCAAGGACTTTTTCAGGACCTCGTTTTATTTTTAAAAGGACTAAAAACAAAATTGGACAAAACTGAAAAAGTCTGAAAATTGTCCTAACAACTTTGTATCAACTGTTCAAGTTTTTGCAGTTACTTGAATAACTATCATATAATGATATGATATAACAATAACCTTAAAATGTAAAAGTAAAACCATCCTGCTTTCTCAAATATTATTTAGCTTTTTTTCACTCTTAAAGAAAAAATTATCTTATTAGACATTTTAAAACAAATTTAATAAAAAACATTTTTAAATAAATTTATTAAGTCATCACATGGATAAAATGTAGTAGCCTCATTATCTATAGAAAAGTTTTGATGGTTGTGTCATCAAAATTGCTGCATGTAAATGTAAGCCCCCTTTATTTTTTTAATGCTTTGGGAAGCAAGTCCTTAAGCCTGTATTTGAATGTTGTAGTTCAGTGGTCCCCAACCTTTTTACCACCACGGACCGGTCAACGTTTGATAATTTTACCGCGGCCCACTGGGGGGCGTTGATTGTTTACATTCTAAATTATTTTGATTTATTAATTTTAATTTAATTATATTTATATATGGTTTCAAAATAAAATACAGTTACACCAAAAAATAAATGTAAAGTGATTTATAATTCATTGCATTCAATAATTTTGAGTATAAACCTAGGAACTTAAATTCATTTTCAATGAAATGATCGGCCCGGTACCGGTTGGAGACCACTGTTGTAGTTGACTTAGGTATTGTGTTTTTTAGAATTTCTATTTCATAAAAACTTTTAACCTGAATGAAATAAATAGGTTTATGAAATATTATTACAGGCACTTAAAGCTTCCAGAATCCTCCCCTTTCATAAACTTGGTGATATTAAACACCATAAAGTATGTATTTTAACTTGTCTTTTTCCTCTTAGTTTAAAGTTTAACCCTTTATGTCCCAAATTATGTTATTAAGAAAAATTGTGCTGTATATTTTTTATACGTTATCCCTATATATAAGCTTCATATTAACCCTAGTTTTTATCATTATTTTGATATGTTCTTCCTCCATTGTGGTAGTTATAGCATTTCTCGCTCTCTTTGGGTAATATTTAAATATAAATTGAGGGTACAGGGGCCTGTGTGGTCTCCTTCTAAAGTAAATTAGTTCTTGAATTAATGTCACATTTTAATATGGACATTTTAAGAAAAAATTAATTTATTTTGTGGGGAATCTTACGGTAACACTGAACATTTGGTTGAAACGGCCATATATTGTTAAAATCATAATTTAAAAGTCTTTAGATTATGTTTTCGGTTTGAGTTAATTAATCTAAGCTCGAATATTGTTTTGAAAAATATGCTTTTTTTTCGACCTATTATTCCAAAGAAAGGAAACTGTTAAGTGGTTAAGGTCGTTTTTCGCGAAATCCAGTTATTCTATTAAAACTTTTAATTACTGGCGATTTGTCATTTTTTGGGCTACAAGGATGATGATGGTCTTAAAATCTTCATAAATCTATACAGATTGAGAAAAATATAATAACTCCATTTCGACGAACGCCGACAAGAGGTCCCTTTTCGCTTTCCGCCTCACATTACTCATTTACGATTTTTGCATTACCAGAGTTTTTGATACCAGAGTTGGGTTGGTTAGTGCTATTTATGGAGTCTATTGTACTTTTAACTAAGTTTATTCAAAGTATGAATGGAAAGCAATATTTTAACACAATTACTGTTTTTCAGAATTTCACCCCTTCTAACTTCAAACCTAATGCTGGTATGAAAGCTAAGGGGCCGTTCAAATATTACGTAAGCACTTTTTTGGTCATTTTTAACCCCCCCTCCCCCCTTGTCAGCAAAGATAAGCAAACCTCAAACCCCCCCCCACCATGATTACGTAAGACACTGCCGTACCCCCCCCCGAAATTTTGACATCCCTATAAGTAAGTACTGTTTTTTTCCTTGAAGATTAGGTGACCCGTACAAGGAGCTGTCCTTTTTGGGTTCATCCCTAAGGGTTCAAAAATGAGTCGAAACGCTACTTTTTGGGGTTACAATTTCAAAATGTTAGGGTGGTCCATCTCCAGAAAAAAGTGCTTACGTCAGAATTCCTAATTAAATTTTTTGTTACACTTATTTTTGGTTGAATTTTGAAATTATTTTTGCAAGAAACAAGAGATTTTCGAAAATGCACCATCTTACGTAAGCATCACTCATATCCCCCCTCCCCCCTTGTCAGCAAAAATAAGCAAAGAGCAAACCCCCCCTCCCCCCTTAGGTGCTTACGTAATATTTGAACGGCCCCTAAGGTATGTGGCCTCAGCTAATAAAAGTATTTGTGATAGGTTAAATGTTGTTAACAAGAAGAATTAATTTTCTTTTATCAGTTTTGATGTTTGTTTTAAATTTTTAGTTTTTAGTATTAACCAGGCATATGATTTTTCAGCTAATTAGCGGAAATCTGCTAGTTTTAGAGGTATTGGTTATCGGAACTCCAATTTTTTGAAAGTTTATATTCTGCTTGATTGTTTGCGGGATTAATTTTTCAAAGCGGGAAAAAATTGGAATTAGGTTTGAAATTTTCCGTTTGAAGGTACTATTGAATCGGTTCTAGTTTTCGGAAAATGATGGGAAGCAGAGTGTGCGTAGAGGTAAAACGGTCGTCATTTGCAATAAGTGGCAATTTCTTTACAATTGTTCTTATAGAAATCTTTTTTTTCACTAATAAACTTATAGCAGGGGTCCCCAACCTTTTTGTACCTAAGAGCACATACCAGAATATCGGTCAAATAGCGGGCACCATTTATTTTTTCCAAGATAAATTTATAGTTGGTGGACATTGTTAATATCGTAAGTTATTATAGTTAATATTGTAGTTAAAATTAATTTAACATATGAATATAATTAGTATTGATATTCTTTTCTAAAATAAATTATTACTAAATTGCTTGCAAAACATACAAAGCATAAAAATTATTAATAAAATATATAAAATACAGTAAATGGGATCTTTTGCATTGCATATCACTGGCCAGCGCTTCATAATTGGGAGAATATGTTGAAATTCCTGCTCGCAAGTTCTCGCCAAGGTGTTCATCTGTAAGTCATTATCTATATTTGATTTTATGATACTCATTGTCGGCAATAATGATTCACACAAGCATGTGAAACCAAGAAACGACTTTATTTTATATGCTGATCATTTTAAGAATTAAAAAATTTATTTTTGTCAACTATGTTCCAGAATTTCTCATTTGATATAATAGTTTTGAGGATAATGAATGTCATTCTGAAGATCTAAAATTTCTAACTCTACTTCTTGCCTTACTTGAAGAAATTCAAAAATGTATGTTGCTATTGGTTGGTAAAGGGATTTGCAAAAAAGGTGACCATGTGTATATTAAACTGTTGAAAGCGATTTTCAAATTTATGGAAAACAAGTATTTTATCGTTGGGCACAAGCAGCGGGCGCACCTAGACCGATCGACGGGCGCCATTGTGCCCGCGGGCATAGGGTTGGGGACCCTTGACTTATAGTATAAAGTAATAAATTCAATAAAATTTTTGAGGTTATTTCTGGACCGAACTATTTTAACCTTCCTACCCTCTTGAAAAAATAGTCACATATTCCCCTCGTGGGGTCTCTGAGGACCCCACGTAAAACCCATGCGTAAAACATGCCTATGACTCTAATAAAGGTTAAAAATTCCTTAAATGGAGAAGAATTGTCATTTTTTATTTCTAGAAAGATGCTTCAGAATAATTTATCCAATTTTTTTGGTATTTTTCTCATTTTTTTCTTCTTATTACGGCTTAATTGGGTTTCTTTTGATACACGTTTTTTATAACATCTGGACCTTCAAACAAGAATTAAATTACAGAAATGAACTACATTGAAGTTGTTTTACTTAAAATATTTATAATCACACTGTTTAAAGCATACTAGTTGATATACCCGGTCTTGCACGGGAAGAATTTAGTAGTTAATTTTAAACGATTTATGAAGCTGCATATATTCTCTATTCTGCATTATCAGCTACCTGTCACCCCAGATTAATTTATTTAGTATTATGAAACATGTAAAGTTTGGATTCTTCTTTTTAAAATTGAAATAATACAAAAAAAATGATCGGTTCAGATTTCTTAGTGAAATCAGTATCTCGCTTGCTTATGTAAGTTTTAACATAAAATTGGTTTTTTTCTTGATAATTCTTTGAAATCACATTCTGGACTTCTGTAAACACTCATAAATATTTGAAAGCATTCTTATTTTTCAAAGAAGACTGAATATAAAAACCTATTTACAATCAACCATGAATTTATATTGTTTTTGTAAAGAATGTGTTCAACAGGAAGTAATGGCGACAGTTGTCTGAGTTTTTTTTGCTGCAACTGTTAGATACTCAAAAGATTTCTATAAATAGCATATTTTTCTTAGAATGTGAATAAAAAATTTAAGAAATAGCGAGTGATTCAATGTATTTAGCCGCAATCTTCTTTTTGTAAAAAAATGACAATTTCTACGAAAATATCTTTCTAATATTTCTCCAAACGTTCTAAACAAACATGCAAACCTTTTTTTATCTATAATACAACAAAAAATAAAATACTAAACTTTATTTGATACTGTTTTACCGCCATTCATGGCTGGGGTCTCAGAAGACCCCAGAGGGGGAATATGTGACTATTTCTCCCAAGACACTTAAAAATGGAATAATAACTCCAAAATTTTTACCCATTGTAAAACTTTGCATAATTTAGGAATAGTAGCATCGAAAATTGTCAAAACAAAAATGCATGGGAGATATCAAGCGTCAAAGTGCGTCTGGGGTCGAAAAAGACCCCAAAGGGGTAGGAAGGTTAAAAAAGAGAAAAGCTTGATTATACCATACCCAAATGATGTTTTGTATTTAACTAAAACTTAAATTCCAGTTGACTGGAACCAAAGTGTTCACTCCCAGTACCGTAACTCAGCAGTCAGAATCTGCATTGGACATTCCGGCTCCCTCGGCTCTTGGCCAGAAGTAAGTCTTACTTTAACTTAAATAGTTTACAAAGGTGTTGAAAATGTTTCAAAGACCAATATTTTCCAAGAACACAAATTGATTTTTCCAAACTTTCTCCAAAAAGGCCTCAATATGTTCAGTATTTTCCTAAAAAGGTTTTCCTTTATTTTCATTCTAGATTGTATTATTCTAGATTTCATTCTAGATTTAACCGGGAATGCTATTTTTATAGCAAAAATCACCAATCCCATCAGATTAAATTTTCCTAGCCAACTTTTGGGTATCTAGGAAACTTTTTTTTTGTAGCTTTCATATAGATTAGAGGGTATGTGTAACGTATTGGGCGCAAGTTTAGAACTGCTGATGCGCCAAGTTTTTAGCGATAAAAATCAATATATAGTAACCCCAACTAATGTTAAATGAATAGTGTGGCTTCTAAATATGGCGCCAAATAGCCAAAACTCGCCAACTATCAGCAGTTCTAAACTTGCGCCACGTATTGTAGTTATAAAAAACAAGTAGAGACAGATAATAATTGATTTAATTTGGTAGTGTGATATTCATTTAAACTTTTGAAGAAAAAGTGACTGGCAATATTTAAAAAAAAGCTCCTCAAAATATAAAATCTGGCCAACACCGGCCAGCGATGCCATCTGTACATAAATCAACAAAAAATTATAATAAATTTAAAACATACAGTTACTAGTTCCCACTGGCGTATATAGAAATTTATTTCGGAAGGGCCCAAAAAAGATTAGATCCTAAAAACAGGATTTCAACTTGGTTTTGATTAGTGATGGGCAGGTATCGATGTTAAGCAGAGTCGAATTAAATAACTACGGCATGCAGGCTAAGATCGAACGAATAAGATTTATTGAAACAGCACACATATATACACAGGGTTATTTACAAAGGGTGTTGCCACACTCGGCAATCAAAGTAAAAGTCAATTTGCCGTACCTCTCCCGTACGGCCCTACTAGAGAGGATTGGGCTCGATTCCTGACATTTCGGCCCCATCGAGCTCAAAAACATAAACACACTTACTAAACTTAACAGCAATACAAAAATTCACAATAGTTTTTAAACTTGCTAAATGACAGTGGCTTTGTCATAATATCAGCAATGTTACATTTCCCTGAAACATGCAATAAAGTAAATTTATTCTTAGACAGCAAGTCTTTTACAAAATGAAACCTTGTATCAATGTGCTTCGACTTTTGGGTTTCGTTAACATTTCTTGAAAAATGCATTGCACTTTCGTTGTCACAAAAAACTTTAATTACTGGCAAAGTAAAACCGAACTTTTGAGCATACTTTAATACCTGCTTCATCCAAATAACTTCTTTTACGGTTTCAGACAGAGCAACAAACTCTGCCTCCATAGTGGAAAGGGCAATGCATTTTTGTTTAACACTCCTCCAAGATACAGGGACACCCCCGAAATAAATAACATAACCGCTAATTGACTTACGGTCGTTCCTATCCGATGCCCAGCTAGCATCCGAGTAAGCATTTAAATTTAAACCTTTAAATTCACTTAAGTTGATACTATAATCTGCAGTTTCTATGACATAATTTAAAATTTGGCACAACATTATCCAATGTCCTTTGGAAGGATTGTTGTTAAACTGAGATAATAATATCACTGAGTATAAGATATCAGGCCTGCTTTTATTAGCTAAATAAAGAAGTGAACCTACTAAATTACGGTAAGGAACATCAATACACTCATTAGCTGCACTAGATCTCTGAACCACTACTCCTGGATTTATTGGGACGTTAGATCTAAACTTAGGAACATTTGAATAAACCTTTTCTAAAGTTCTAATATACTTCCTCTGATGCATTAACACTTTACCATCAGAAAATTCAAATTGAACACCTAAAAAACAATTACTATCCCCGAGATCTTTAAATTCAAACCTTTCCTTTATTAAATTAAGTACATCTATTAAACATGCTTCATTCTTAGCAAAAACTGCAAAATCATCGACATAAACTAACACTAGAACTTTCCAATTAAATACATAAGCACAGTTACAATTAGGAAGTTTCTCAAAACCCAGTTTCAAAAAGGTTTTATCTAACTCTTGATACCAACATCTACCAGCCTGATGTAGGCCATATAGGGCTCTTTTTAACTTAAATACATAATCTTTATACTTAGGATTAACATGCCCTGCTGGTTGTTCAATGTAAACAGTTTCTTTTAGTTTACCATACAGATACGCATTTTTAATGTCTAGATGTCTACAGATCCATCTTTTATAAATTACTAAAATTAACATGAAAATATGTACTAAGGTAAAACATACAACAGGCGAAAATACCTCGTTATAGTCTATTCCTCTCGTTTGTCTAAATCCTTGGGCAACCAGACGAGCTTTAAACTGTCTGATAGCTCCCGAAGAATCAGTCTTAGCGGTGTATACCCACCGGGTTCCTAGCACTTTGGCTCCAGAAGGTCTTTGAACTAACTTGTAGACCTTTCTTGTTTTTAAGGATGAAACCTCATCCTCCATGGCAGAGTCCCACTCAGCCTTTTGAGGAGAAAGCTGGGATTCCTCAAAAGAATTTGGGATTTCAATGTCTACCGAATTCACTTCAACCGGAGAGTCCTGAGACTCTTTAGTATCATCAGGATCAGAGTCACTTGACAGTTCGCCACCACTGGAATTGGCACCCTGTAGCTCGGGACCACTGCAGTCCGCACTTGACAGTTCGTCGCTACTGTTATCGGCACTTCCAGATTTGAAATTGAAGATTCTGGCATCATACTTAAGGTTATTTCGGTCACAATATTTCTTGACATCCTTTTGGGATCTCAGTCTCTGGTTTTCGGGTGTAAAGTAATACACATCAATTCGGGCACTCTTCTTCCTAGGTCTCTCAACCCTTCTCCATGCCGTCAGATCTGGAACTTGGCGAGTCGAGGTTTCTTTCTCGATGCTAGATGGTAGCTCGTCCTCGGATTCGGAATCTGTTGTTGTTTCGTCGTCGTACATCAGGTTCAAATGGGATCTGTAAACTTGTCGACTTCGATCGAAAACTTCATTGGCTGCTATTTTGCTTTCGTCGAAAGTCACATGCACCGTTTCGACTGTCCTTTTGGTGGATGGAACGTATATTCTGTAGCCTCTCGTGCTGATCGCATAGCCGATCATGATTCCTTGGGTTGCTCTAGGCGACAGCTTGTCTCTCTTAAATTTAGGGGTATGCACAAATGCCAAACAACCGAATACTCTCAAATGTTTAACTGATGGTTTTGACCCGTACCACAATTCAAGGGGGGATTTTTCTTTATTACCTACAGGGATCCTGTTCCTTATATGGATATACGAAAATAACGCTTCTAGCCAAAAGGATTTCCCCAATTTAGATTCAATCAATAAAGCTCTTACTGCGTCAAACGCATACCCATTAAACCTTTCTGCTATCCCGTTTTGTTCCGGGGTCATAACACTAGTTTTCTCATGTTTGATACCGTTGTTTGCCAAAAACCTTTCAAACTCCAAGCTACAGAATTCCATCCCGTTGTCACTCCTGACACATTTTAACTTTAAATTTAACTGGTTTTCACTCATCACCAAAAATTGTTTAAATTTTACGAAAACCTCAGATTTCTGCTTTAGGGGATAAATCCAAACTCTCCCAGAATACTCGTCTATCATAGAAACGAAATATCTAAACCCCGATTGAGTATGAACGGATGCTGGACTCCAAACATCCATATGAATTCTTTCCAAGGGGGATTTAACTCTAGTATGCTTGAGCTCAGGGAAACTAACCCGTTTAGATTTTGCCTCTACAAATTGAGCATACATCTGAGTAATTGGTAATTAGGGGAAGGTCTCTCACGGCCCCATTCTTGGCCATCTTAGAAATTTTCCTCAAGTTACAATGGGCAAATCGTTTATGCCAAAGATCAGTTTGCTCTTTAGTCGTTACATTAACTAACTTTTCATCTTTAGTAACATTAGCCTTTTCAAAAATAGGTCTTAGTTCATAAAACTGATCATTTAAGTTAAACTGCATGAACTTTTCACCCTTAAAGTATACCACAGCTTTACTATTCCCACAAACTGTTTTGTAACCTTTTTGATCAAAACGAATCCCAGATATTAAATTACGCCTCAAATCTGGTGCATAATAAACATCCTTCAATACTACTTCCTTTAAACTGCCGTTGCATTTAACCTTAAATTTCATAGAACCAACCCCTTTAATTGGTGCTGTCCCATTACGTGTTGCAACTGACAAATTTTGTTTATTAACTGCCTTATACCCACTTAAAAGTGTTGAATCATTTACAAAGTGATTAGGTGCACCCGTATCGAGAACTAATTTAAATTTACCTTCCGATCTCCCGACCTCACATGCTAACTTTAATTCATCACTTTCGATCACATTAGCTTTGTTTTTACCCTGATTCACCTTTCTTTTTCTATTTGATTTATACTTACAATCAACTTTTATGTGACCAAACTCCCCACATACGAAACATGGACCTATTTGTTTTACTGAGTTTTGAGATCTCTCAGATCCAGAACTACTTAACCCTTTTGAATAAAACACGCCCATATCTTGCTTACTTTTATCATACTGGACTAAATTTAATCTACTATTCTCCAAAAGTAACGCCTCAGATATTTTTTCTACTGTAAATTCCTCATCTGAAACCGCGTATAATTTTTGGACTACCCCATTAAATTCATCTGGTAAATCCCTGATTAACTGAAAGCATATATATAAATCATCGATCTTATGCTTACTTTCATTACAAACAGCTGCCGCCTGCATAACCCGCCTTATGAACATTCCAATGGTCTCCACCTCGGCATTGAACTTTATGCTGAAGAACTCGTCCAGTTGTCTCACTAAGCGGGCTCGGGAAAGCATGTCGAAATTTTCCTTAAGGACATCCCAGGCCTCTTTACTTGAGCCGACATCATCCAGCAGAACTTGAAATCTTGCTTCCAAGGAGGAATAAATCAGTGCATATCCCTTATCATCAGTTCGATTGAACTTTTCCAACTCCTTGGTCGCGCCATCCTCGGGTCTCTTGGTGTCGCCGCTAATTAACCTCCAGGCTCCGATACCCATCAGCTGAGCTCTAGCTTGAGCAGCCCATCATCGATAGTTTGTCCCATCGAACTTCTCGAAATCTCGGGACATCAGGGATCTATCATCCATTTTAGAGTTTTGAAATTAAATATATTTAAATAAACTTTTAAATTTTAAATTAAAAGGGTGGGCTGGGCCCATAACCCTTGTTAAGCAGAGTCGAATTAAATAACTACGGCATGCAGGCTAAGATCGAACGAATAAGATTTATTGAAACAGCACACATATATATACACAGGGTTATTTACAAAGGGTGTTGCCACACTCGGCAATCAAAGTAAAAGTCAATTTGCCGTACCTCTCCTGTACGGCCCTACTCTGCCGTCCTAAGCGAAAGTGTACACTAACGCAATTTCTCACAGATTTACTTTGAGAAAAATCTCGCCAAAAGAGCAATTGGCGGATTTTCAATTCTATGCGGCAACCTGCTTACGATATCAGACCGCCAAGATTAGCATTGAAGCTAGCTCGTTTCACAGCAGCCAATGAAAAATTATAGCACTTTTTTCGTTATAAAAGAAAAACTAATCATGGTAGAAGTACAGTATTTTAAACACATATAGAATTATTTTTTACAAAAATATTGTCGTTTCGTTTTTTAAAAAAATCGAATTAGTTTTAGAATTATTAAGATTTAAAGTTTTAATTTTTCCCTTTTTAAGTTTAACAATGGATAGCAGCAACCCTTTAACAACGCCAAAACCACCAACAAAACGAGCAGAATGAACGACTAAGCTGCGTGAATTTCCCAACCATTCTAATAGAAGTAGCGAGATACATTCTCGCCAATTTAAAAACGCGCCAAGGGAGAAAGGAAATGAAGTTTTAAGAAAACTCGTTAACGTACATTTCGCTTAGGACGGCAGTACTAGAGAGGATTGGGCTCGATTCCTGACAATCGATACCAAATACTTAAGTACTCGATACCTATAGGTATCGAGTGTATTCGATACCCACAAAAGTATCGATACTTTATTGACATATTTCGTTTTAAATTTTTCAATGAAGTAATCTTTATAATACCTACTGTAGATCAAACGCAGCCTGTTTCCGTTTTCATTTTGCAACGCTCAAACCCAAGTCGTTATCATCCGCGAGAGAAATTTGACGCGGCTAGGTTTTTCCCCCGCCAAATCCTTCGCCTCTATCCACCTCCAGGCCCGTAGCTATGGGGCTTTTTGATGGATCGCTTTCAGTTTTTTGAATATTAGTCTGATTATGGATAGGCCCTAAAAAAATTGTCCCTTCAGGTTCATTTCCCGACATTGAAAAAAAGTACTCGATACCTATAAGTATTCGATACCAAAGTATTTGATAGCTTTTAGTATTCGATACCTAAAATTATCGATTTTGCCCATCACTAGTTTTGATACACTTTATGAATTTTAGACATACATTCTCAGGTAGGATTTTCAACTTGTAAAAAAGTTTTGAATAATAAAATTCCAAGCACTCTAAAGGGGGGTTTGGGGGTCCTCCCCCAGAAATTTTTTAAAAATTGACCCTAAAAACAGGGTTTTAACTTGTTTTGGTACACCAAGTCAGAATTTCGGGGGGGGGCCAGGGCCCCTTCGGCCCCCCCTTATATACGCCACTGCTAGTTCCACTAATAATAATACCTACAACAAATTTATAAATATGCTTCAGTATGTAATTCTCAGCCAAATATTTGTTAATTATTACAATTTGGATTTGTAGTTTTTTCGTAACCATTTTCCTCGATTGCTTGAATTTACCCAAACCACAGAGAAAAATCCTAACAGAGGGTCCAAAACAATATATTCAAAAGTTGGATGGGTTTGAGGGCGCCACGATCAACTAAATGATTGACAGAGAGATCAAACCTGTGATTGGCTGTCACGCAATCTTCTATTTCGAAGGAGAAGGAAAAAGTTTTTCTCAACCAATCAGGCTTTTCCATCCTGCCTCTCGTGACGTTGATGCGATCGCAGCGCCACCCAACCCATCCAACGTTTCGATTTCCATTAGCCCCTATGGCGACGGACTCTCTGTTCTAGTACTCTGTGACCCAAACCTTGTTTCAGCATTCAGACCTCTTCTGCACCCCTTCCAGTACGAATATTAAATAGTGCCATATTATAGGTTTGACCAGGGCTCGATTTCTAAAAAAAGAGGTACCGGAATGGTAAAAAGCTGAAAAAAGCGAATACTTTTTAATACAAAAACTTAAGCATTTATTTTTAAACTTAAATTTAAAAAAGAAATTCAAACGTGTTGTACTAGATAACGAAGAATTTTCTAACTTAATTATTGTATAGGACGATGAACTATTTAGGCCAGGTATGGCCAACCCGCGGCCCTCCGGGTCATTTTGTGCGGCCCGCGAAGCTCTCTGAAAACTCTCCGAAAAGTAGCTTCAAAACACTTTTTAGCACACAAAAATTCAAAATTTTTTCGGGGGAGAACCCCCGACCCCCCATATACTTCTTAGATCTGGCATTGCCAACCCGCATGCGGTCCGTTTTGAAATAATTTTGCAGTCCGCAAGAAGTTTTTTAGTCAAAAGTTAAAGTTTTAGGGTAAGGCCCCCCAAATTCGGACAAAGTGTACCAAAACACGTTAAAGTCTGTTAATTAGAGTCGTATTTCCAAAAATGTTTCTGGGGGAGGACCCCCAGATCCCCCTTAGTACTAGGAACTCTATTGTTCTCAACTTTTTTAGGATATTAGTTCAGTCAGGTGCAAATCCTAACTAAAATATATTTTAATTTATGCATTGAACCAATTAAATATGCATGGGGGCATGAAAAATTTGGGTGTACTTTTTCCCGATCCAAAAATCTAGCTGCAATTTTTAGAGAAAATTTGGGTCCTCCGGAAATAAATTTCTATAAGCGCCACAGGGGCTCCTTAGTTTCGAGTGTTTCCAAGTGTCTTTTAACGGCACCTGTTTAGTTCCTATGGTTATACTACAGAAGGAATTCTTGGGGTTGTTCCTTAAGGTAAATTTAAATGAATATTTTATTTAGGAATCTGTCAAACTAAGCAAAGGATCTAAGAAACTCCCTAATTTATTCAATTTACTTCACTGTCATTCTGTGCAGCTAATATCCTACAATTTTATATGCGGCCCGAGAGAGTATTGTGGTTTTCCAAAGTGGCCCTATACAACATTTCGGTTGGCCACCCCTGATTTAGGCAATGTTTTTGTAAAACACCTTTTTTACAGTGCGTTGTACTTTTTTTTCCAACAGGACGCCTCTTGTAGAAGGCAGGACGGTTTATCATCAATGAACCAATAGTGTTGTATATTTTGCTAGTTTAAGGAATATAATGCGTAGTTAAAATCCTTAAACAGTAGAATTTAAGATGTCGCAAATTTTCTTGCCAAAATTGACCTGCAATCAGGCAAATCTGGTTCAAATAAAATGAAACTACACCAGGAGCGGATTGTGTGAGTAGTTGAAATTGGGGATCACCATTGAGTGTTAAAAGAACACAATTAAGCTTAAAATTAAGTCACAAAATTATTGTTATTTGCAAAAAAGATAAAAATGCATTAAACATTTTTTAAACTTTAAAATATGCACAATTGAATCGTTGAAAATAAATTTTAAATAGAAACAGCAGAAAATTGTTTTTTAACACTGTTACCCTTAAATTCTAAAAAGGTAGACTAAAATAATAGCAGAGCTTTAAAAAGTCAAAGATTAATTTATTAACGAATGTAAACATTATTAACAACTGTAAACAAATCTAACTTTCAAAACAACCAAAACTGACATGTGGCCAAACTAAGAAAGACATCTAGTTATCAAGAAAAAAAAACCCTATAATATCTAAAGACATAACATGATTAAACGTGTCATCCTGACTAGCAGGAATTAAGACACAGACAGAAAGATTAAGTACACATTCTATGAACGGTGCAAAATGTAAGAGAAACAGCCAACCTTACACTGGGCTTTTGTCATACCAGTGATGTCATACCAAACTAAGCCAATCAGGTGATGACATCACAGACTCAAATCACTTCAGTTACAAAGTCAAAACTAGACAGTCCAAATTACTAGGCCGTCCATCAGAAGCCGCTTGCCAACCTAGAGGACCGTTCCATTTTTTTCGTGGGTGGGGAAGGATAGAATGAGGAACTTAGCGTTTTTTCGGGAGCACATGTTTGTGCGTTCATTGAAAAATGCATTCAGAGTTGCTTGATTTAAATCACTTTGATTTAAATTGTGATTTTAATAATGAATAAAATCATTAATTTAAATCAAAATTATTAAACAAATAAAATTCATGGAAATTCATTAGTTAGTTGTATGCTGTATGTAAAATTGGTTGTTGTATGTAAAATTTATAATTAAAACACTGCTTGTTTTTTTATCTATTGTTTTTAAATTATATAACTTAAGAAAAAATAACATTAACGTGTATTAAATTTATTTCCAAAAGTATAGAACAGTAAATACATTATAAGATCAGAGTTGCCCCTAAAAGATTATTTATCAAAGAGTTATTATATTGTTATACAAAATCTAAATAATTTTAATTTTTAAGTTTTATAACAATTTTTGATTTGATATTTTATTTCATTTTAAAATGAAAAGTTCATATTACTTCCATTTACAATTTTTTTAAAATTCAAATACTTAATTCAAATATATCAAGAAAATCTACCATAAAAAATAGTGCATCTGCCATCTTATAATGTATTTACTGTTCTATACTTTTGGATTATTTTATTTGTTTAATAATTTTGATTTAAATTAATGATTTTATTCATTATTAAAATCACAATTTAAATCAAAGTTATTTAAATCAAGCAACTCTGAATGCATTTTTCAATGAACGCACAAACATGTGCTCCCGAAAAAACCCTAAGTTCCTCATTCTATCCTTCCCCACCCGCGAAAAAAATGGAACGGTCCTCTAGGTTGGCAAGTGGCTTCTGATGGACGGCCTAGTGTCCAAATTAAACAGACTTTTTACCCTACAACACTTAACCCTTCCTACAACACTTAACCCTAGAATATATAACACTAGAACTCTTAACCTCAGAAATTACATTGGTCAAACAAGCAATCAGAATATCAAAACAAATATAAATGCACAGTCACAATTGAGGTGAACAAAACAACACTTTTAGTTATCAAACACATCTAGGATCATAGTGGCGTATATAGAAATTTATTTCGAGAGGGGCCCAAATATACACCTTTAAAAAAATTAAATCCCTATCAGGCCCCAAGTTAAATTTTTGCGAAGTGGGGGAAGAAACTCGAAATTTCCTCTAAACCCCTTTTACGCATGTTTACAGGTTTAATATTTTTTAGTAAGATTCGGCCTTTTATGAACCTATTCTGAAGATGAATGTGATCAGTTGAGTTCTAAATACAAAAAGGGGGGTTTGGGGGTCCTCCCCCAGAAAAATTTTGGAACTTTGAACCTAAAAACAGGGTTTTAATTCATTTTAGGACTTTTTTTCATACATATAGAAAGGTTTTCGCGGGCCTGATGAAAGGGTTTCGCAGGTTCTAGTTATAGGAGACCCCTAAAATAAAATATTAATTTTTAATCAAAAAAGAGGTTCCGACCCAAATCGAGCCCTGGGTTTGACTATAACTAATGAATTTAATGACTTTCTTTTCTATCTTAGCATTGATTTGACCAATTTCTTGCAAAAGCCCTCAGCCAACACAGAAAACAGTTCCAATTCCTTGTCCACCAGCAGTGTGGCTCAGTCGGGGGGTCAGTCCTCCATCATGTCTCAGCAAATACCTCCATACCTGCCAACCGTTCCGATTAAATCGTATTCGTTCCGATTTTTCACTGTTGTTCCGAAAATACGATTTTAGTATCAAATGTTCCGTTTTTACGCCCTCCCTGTTAAAGGGCAAAATCAGCTACTTTTGTAGCACTTAATAAAGATTAATTTTTTTATTTTCCAAACAAATGTGTGTGTGGCGTGGGCAACAGTACTTCACCTCCGTGGCTTCGGTCCACAGGTGCCCACTGGGTAACGCGAAGAAAGTATTAATTACGGCATGTCTGTTGGTCAATGAACTCTGTTATCCGTAACTGTTCAATTACCTGCCATTGGAAATATAAAAAAAATTTCCAAACAATGTTTGCTTTTTTCACTGTTTCATTTTATTAATACTTACCAAGTATTTTTAAATCTTTCTGAGTTATTATGTATGAAATTCCCAGTGTTTGATATCGTGAGTAATTTTTGTTATTCTATTTGCAGAAATTTAAACCCAGATAAATGAAAGAAAAATTTAACTTTATTAAATCCAAGTATAAATGTAGATAATTATTAGTCAGAATATAAAGGTATAAAACACTTAGTCCTCTTAATAACCATAAGATACCTTAGATAAGAGATAAAAGTTATGAATTACAAGTGTTTTTAATAATACCCCTTTAACACATTCAAAATGTGTCGTGCGTGTTGTTCCTATTTTTGTTTCTGAAATGTTGGCAGGTATGTACCTCCCATGCAGCAGAACGTGCAGATGCAGTCCCAGGGACACTTTGACTTCACGCAGTTTGCCAAAGAGGCTGCAGATCAAATCAAGGCAGCAGTTGGAGTAAGTAGAAATTTTCTGCACTTTTTTTATGGGCAGCTGAATGCTTTTTGGTTAAAATTCAACTGTTCATCTAGTTCAGCGTTTCTCAACCGGGGTTCCGCGAGGCTTCCTCAAGGGTTCCACGAGGGATCCGAAAATCTTTTTTTGTTGTTCTGGTTTATATTTTAGAATAACCCTCTAAATAAATTAGGCATCATCCAAACTAATGTGAGCAAGTGTTTTTCCGTTGAACATTTTCTTCTGTAGCCCTTGGGTGTTTTAGAAGAGTTTGAAAAGAAGATTAACACCAGTTTGAAGGGGAATTTCAAAATTAATTTCTGAGGAAGGACCCCTGCCCCCTTGAACTTATACACTGAAACTCTACTTTAATTTCTTAACTATCTTTTAAATTTCTAGGGAGAACTCACAAACTTATATCTAAAATTTTGACGTCTGTTATACAGCGATTTTCCCTTGAACATTCTGCTGTCTCAAGTAGCTTTTTCTCATTGGGTGTTCCACAGGAGAAAAAGTTGGAAAGGAGATTAAACACTAGTTTACAGGGTAATTTTAAAAATAAATTCTGAGAGGACAAAATAGCAAGAAAAATATTGTTGCATGGCAGTGGCGTATATAAAGGTGGCTGAGGGGGCCCTGCCCTCCAACGAAATTCGGACTAGGCATATCAAAATATGTTAAAACCCTGTTATTTAGGGTCAATTTTTTAAAAATTTTCTGGGGGAGGGCCCCCAAACCCCCCTTTAGTACATGAAATTGTATTACTATTTTCAATTTCTTATAATACTTTCATGAAAATTGTAATCCTACCTAAAAATGCAAATCCAAAATTTGGACTAAATGTACCAAAAACGAGTTAAAACCTAGTTTTTAGGGTGGGATTTCTATAAATTTTCTGGGGGAGTACCCCCAAACCCCCCTTCCTACTCAGAATTTTATTAATCACAATTTTTATTATATTAAGTTCTCATGAATGCTTTTGAGGTGTTGAGTAATAATTTTGGGCCCCTCCCGAAATAAATTTCTATACACGCCACTGTTGTATGGACGCTAGGGTTCCCCGGAGCTTGATCATTTTCAAAAGGGTTCCTTGAGAGTAAAAAGGTTGAGAAACGCTGATCTAGTTGTTTGTAATTTTTAATGGGGGGTAACCTGTTGAGCACCAGGATTTTTGTGTATTTCAATGAAGGGTTAAAGTAGTTTTGGAAATAAATTTTCGTATCGAGGAAAGTCATGGTTCGCTGTAAAAGTTTCCAAGCAGCGCCGCTGTGGTCTCGATGTTAAAAATTCTGAGGTTTGGCCAGAAACTTTGTCGAGCATCATCAGCGGTTCTCCTCAAGTAAACACGAGATCGTCGTAGCGTAGTGCTGACTGACTTCAGCGACTGGTGATGAAGTAGAGGTGTCTGTTGTGGGCAGAGTTGTTTCCATGGAGATCCGATATCGATTAGTCGTGAACTCTGGTGGATGGTTCTGATTGGTTGATGCACAATCTACTTTAAACTAATTGAACATTTACCAAGTGTGCAGTTCCAGATTTTATCCTCGTATTTAATTTGTGCGCTGTAAAATAATAAGCAAACAAGATTTTATCCATTTTAGTTGTTTCTTCCTTCCTATTGTAATTATTTTTTTGTTCAAATATCTCTATTGCTTTATGGCACAAACAGGTATGGTAATGCCTTGTTCGATTAAACATTGCTTTATTTCTAAAAAGGATGTTATCAGTGAAAAGCACAATCTGCTGCAATCGGTTATTGACATTGAGACCACTTCGACGCAACCCGGAAACTTTCACATCGAATACTACTGGCTGCAAAAGCATTTCTGTTTTATTCAAAGTCATGATTATTTCTTTGCGAAAAATCGGGGGATCTTATATACCAACTTTTAAAAAAAGCACTTTGCTAGTGGAGAAATGGTTAATACTTAATATTGAACTTTCCATTTTCCTCCCCGCCAGGTCGGAACCCAGCAGCCAACTCCCTCGGCCCTGTCGGTCAACGTGAACTCGTACCAGTCGAGCAGCTCGGCCTACCCGAGCAGCTACGCCGGCCACGTGCAGATGCCCCACGAGCTGAGCTCCCAGTCGGGCTTTTCCACCGCCACGCTGTCCCAGCCGGCAACGGCCGTCGCCTCCCAGCCTGCACCGCTGCCCCAGAGGGCCACCAAGCCTCCCAAGGCGCGCTTGCCCCCTCCTTCCAAGGTGAGTTTGAAAAACTGTTTACCTTTCATCTTCTATAACTGCAGGATTCCCACAGGCCTTGAAAAGTTCTTGAAAACTGCTTACTTTTTTTAACAGTTTTCCAGGGTTACCACACGTCAAGGAAGACCTGGAATAGTCGGGGGGAAAATGCTTATTTTGGCCAAAAAACCTGGAAAATTAAAATTTTTCATGTTTGTGTGTCGATTTCAGCTCTACTAAGTGAAAAAATAATCAATTTACTGAAAATGCAATTTCCCTCGTCTTGTTTATCTTCATTCCCTTGGTGGTAATAGTCCCTTCAGAGAAAAGGTTTCTTTTTAGTCCTGGAACGTACAACACATCTGTAATTATTCCATCTATCCAGGTATTGTCAACAAGCTTCATAATTTTAACATCACCTTTGCCTTCTATGGGGAGCTCTGTGTTGTCACCAAGGTGAATCATTTCGTGGCCATCTGAATCTCTGAAGTTGCAGAGAGAGTCCCGTTCATGGGTCATGTGGGCTGATGCCCCGCTGTCCAGGATCCACTGGCCTTTGGAGGCCATGACACATCCACTTCTGCACTGAAGGCATGGCTGGTCGGCCTGTTAGATGGTCCTGGTCCCCGTCGATTGTTGTTCTGTCTCTGGTTTCGCTGGTACCTGGAGTTGCAACTCGTTGGCGAAGTGCCCCTTCCTTCGACAGGAGTAGCATGTGACTTTAGACCGATCCACCTTGCCCTGGTTCGTGCTTGAGTTTGGCTCGCTGCGGCTTCCGGCAGTGGCGACGAACACCGTTTCCTCTTTTTCAGCATCATCGGTACTTTTTTCTTCGTCGATTAGACGGGCAGTTATATTAGAGTTTGCTTGCTCTCCTCCATTGAGAGCCAGGCTTGGCGGAAGTTCCTATATTTAGAAGGTAGCGTACTTAATACCTTAGTGATCATATTCATTTCTGTCAACTGCTCTCCTGAATTTTTGATCTGGAGAGCGAGATTTTCGACCCTGGCGATGTATTCCACAACGCCTTCATTTGTTTCCATCCTCAGTTGGTGGAACTTATCAAGCAGAAGCATATTATTAAAATCTGACTTCTGCTGATATATTGAGTCCAACTTGTTGAGCATTTCAACTGATGAAAGACAGCTTTCGACGAGAGTGATCTGTTTTACACTCATGTCAGCCGTGATGGTAAACATAGCGATAGCATCGCTTTTCTCACACTTCTCCATGCTCTCAGCACTCGCGTCAGCAGCAGGCTTCGGCCTTGACCCATTGGCAATAGCGAAAACTCCTTTTGCCTTTAGAGCGCACGTCATCTGAAAACGCCTTTGCGAGTAGTTATTTCCATCGAATTTGGCGATAGAAGATATATTCAGTCCAAACATGTTAAATGTTGATTTTGGCACTAAGCCTAAAACGTGGCGGCAACGAAAGTAACTATATTTAACAGAAACTGTTAAATGAATGATAATATAATTTAGTTTTCACTATGAGAATGGTTTTTGAGAGAAGTTGTGTGTGCTCTGGTGTAGGGGTATTAAAGAGAGTAAAGTTTCTTTGCTCATATATAAATGGCCTATCCCGCTTTTTTACGGTAGTTTCACCTTTTAGTTAGTTTTACTACCCTTTTATTTGAAGTTATTCAAATATGTAGATTTTTAACTTTAAACAAAGAGTTTTACTGTGATGCTAGTTTTCAAAAGTTGGGAAAGTATTCTATTATTTCAATGTGAAAATTATTTGAATTAAGCTATGTAAGATGAAATTTAAAAACTTCCTTTATATTTTTTTGTTTACAAGTGAGTTTCTTTACAGATACCTGAATCTGCAGTTGTTATGCCTGATGATAAAGTTACCTCTCTTGATGTGCAATTTGGATCAGCTTTACAGTTTGGTACTGATGCCTCATCGTTTGATTTTACATCTGGTGGGGATACCAATAGTAGTTACCAAGACCTTGGGCAGAAGTATGATCAAAATATTCTTTTTATTTACTGAGAAAAAGTATTAATCACACAGCATATAGATATTATTTTTCTTGACTTGATTCTATTATTAATAGCTTGATAGATTTCTCTTAAACTTAAGAATTGTTTTTCAAATTCCGTTTGAATTGAGAAATTCAAAGTTTTAGATAATTTTAAACATCTTATCAGGAATTAGTCAAATAACCTAGCATCTTTAGATTCATTTCTTATCTAATTTTTTCAGTTATGTGGTCCTTAAACCTATGGCAGTACGGCAAAAAATCAGTTTAGCACGCTTTATTACCAGGAACAGTTATTTCTCCTCCAAATAAATATTAAAATGAAATAACAGAAGGTCTTAGAGGTGCATAAACAATCCTTTCATGACGTTTCAAGAACAACAATAATGATATTGCAAGCTAATGTTTGAATTTATTGATGGGACAGTATATGTTCTGCCATATTGAAAAGGTTAAAGAGTGATATTGAATGGGCCAATTGACCTAGAATCTTTGTGTTCAAGACGAGCCTGTTTTAAAGATACTGACGAGTTCCTTTTTTTGTAGTTCTAATGGATCTACCCTTGTGAATAGTCAAGCTATGCCATCAAGCATAACATCCCAATCTTACTCCAATCCTTTACCATCTCCTGTGACTATGAGTAAAGATTCTACCTACATTATTGGCTCTTACAGCTGTCCTTGCCAGAATTCAAAATCAAGTGATCTTAGTCAGTCACAGCAGGTGAGCTATTATTTATTTAGCTACGTCAGACTTATTCCTCATATTTATATCAATTCTAAAATTTCTTCCAAGTTGAATCTTTTCTACCATTCATGTTTTGGCATTAATGTGTTGTTATTTGCAGGTTGATAATCAAGAAAGCTTGCTCTTATCCCAAAGTGAGCACAAAACTGTTGAGAATGTCTCGTCATACGTGAATCACCGATCAAATCAATCTAGCAATCTTAAAAGTATGTTTTTTAACCAGTGTAAAAATTGAATTTGATTTATACATAATTTAAAGTAGAAATATCAGTTTACAAATGGCTTGGTAAAGTACAAAAAATGTTCCAGGGCCCAATATTTCCCCAGAATACAATTATTTTTGTCCAAAATTTCCCCACTAAATGTGTACATTTTCATTCCAGTTAATGTTAGTAATAGAGTACAAAGAGTTTTTGTTAAGAAATAAATTTTTTCTTAATTAATGTTAATTATTTCTCAATTCAACAACCTATTTTCTGATTCGGTGAGAAGAAAACTTTGAGAAAATTTTTTCAAACAGTCTCTTAGCTGTACTTTACCTTGTTCTTGCGCAGGGTTATTGCGTTTAAAACACTTTATTTAAAACAAAGCAAAAAAACCTTGTTTAAAACACATGTATTTTTTAGCAAGTTGCTCCCTTTATTTAGGCAACAAACTCACCATTTTAAAGTGAAGATCACTCAGAGCCATTTGTGAAATATAAGGCTGGTTGAAAAAAAGGTTGAAAAAAATGGTGTGAAATATAAGGTTTGGGTGCAAATCGCCATGACATAGGCAGTACATTACTTGATAAAAAACTCGATGGTGTGAAGAAAACTTGAAAAAATCATTTCAATGAATGAACTGTTTGTGGCATATTTAAATGTGTTGTTTTATTAATCAAATTTAAATAATGGGTTTCTTAGCATTTCTTTGTCGAGGATAAAAAAACACTTTTAAAACAAATAAAATATGTTTTTTATTTTTAAAAACATGTTTTTTTTTCAACCCTGTTCTTGCGGCCAGGTATTGAACTACGATGGTTTCCTTCCAGGGTCCATGATGAGTAGCAAAGCGGCGGACCAGAGTGCGCTGAACTCTTTCAGCATGTCGTCCCACGACTCTGCCTACTCGTACGGCAGCCAGAAGTCGATGCTGAACTCGTCGCCGTCGTCGTCCGTGAGCTACAGCAACCCGTCTTCTGCGGCCCTGAGCGGCGAGCAGGCCTCCTCCCAACCAAAGTACCAGGCTCAGCAGCAGAGCCAGAACCAGGCCGCTTCCTCGTACGTCTCGGCGGCGGCCTCGTCGTACGGTCTGCAGCAGACGGCGTACTCCGGTCCCGTCACTACGAGTGGAAGCTCCTACCCGTCTCAGTCTGGTGAGTAGGATGTGTTGTTGAGCTTATGTGCCGTTCTGATAACAGCAGGGTTCCCACGGGTCAGGGAATACCTGGAATAGTCAGGGGATTTAAATTTCACCTATAAAGTTAAGGAATAGTCAGGGAAATTTTGCTAATTTTGGCCCAAAACCTGGAAAATCAGAAAAATACCTGGAAAATGAAAATCTATAATGTTTGCATGTCAATTTTGGCTCTATACTAGACAGCAACTTAAGTTGAACCTACTACGTCACTTACAAACTAGTTCCCATCGCATTGTCTGAATTTTGAGTGAAACAAAGAACGTCAATCTTAAAATATGATTATTTAGTTAAAACCCCATGTATAGTGTCTTCAGGAATCCCACGGGTCAGGGAAAACCTGGAAAAGTCAGGGAGTTTAAACTTCACCTAAAAAGTCAGGGAAAATTGCTTATTTTGGCTAAAAACCTGGAAAATAATCAAAAGTACCTGGAAAATAAAAAAATTTAATGTTTGCGTGTCAATTTTGGCTCCAGTAAGTGAATAAATAGCCAATTTATTGAAAATTATGTGTTCAAAAATGCAAGAAGTATGAAAAATTCTGTGAATTGCTAGTTTTTTTACCGAAAAATCTTTAAAATTGACCTTGAAAAGTCGTAATTTTGTTTCTGAATTTGGTTTTGCTGAAAGAGTTAAGAACCTAATTATAGTATTCCATTTGTTTTGATGCAGGTGGATGCTTCGCATTTCTTGCAGACTTTTTTAGCCCTCGCAGGAAGAGTGAGTTAAAAGAAGTTGGTAAGTATGGGAACTTGTCAAATATTTTTAATTCTGAGGGTCGTTATGTTTAAGACACACTTATTTTAAACATGTTTTACTTACTTGATATATAATTTAACAACATGTAAAATTTATTAATTGTAATTTTGAAAAGTGCTTTATTTAAATTTCTGAAAAGTATACCTTTTATTTCTTTGTTTTTATTAGGTAGCTTAAAATCTTGTACGTCTATTTCGGCTTCCCAGGTGAGTAATCAAAGCTTTTGTTCTGTTCTGATTTATTTCTTGGAATATGGATGCTGGAACTAGCTTTCCCTTGGGTGGGGATATTTCAGAGAGTAGAGTTAAAAGTGGGGATTTTCTAGGGTTGGCCGGTATACAGAGTGTTTTAAATACTAGTGTGTTATTGTTAAATAACCCTAGTTGGGTGGCGCTGCGGTGCCTAGTTCGATGGGTCCAAGTTGGGTGGCGCTGCGGCGCCCTAACTCCTAACTGCATCTTTGACTGTTAAATTTGTGTATAAATAAGATGAATGTGATAGATGAGGGAATATTTTAAATTGATATTTGGAATGTTAGAATAAAGGAGATTATTTAGAAGATTCTGCGTTGTGTTGATTTACGGAAATTCCCACTTTTCAGAATCCAGATTATTTTTATGGTGCCGAAACGAATTACTGAGGACTTAAGATTTGGAAATTTAAGATGATGAAGAGTGAGGAATTAGATAAAAAGATAAAGATTAGATCAGGTTTACGGCAAAGCACGACGAAGCTAAATGCAAAGATTGATAGATGGTTGGAGTCAGACGACATGTCAAGGCTTACGTGCGAACAACTTTTGGCGAATCTCGAAGAGAAATCAAGGGAATTGAAGCAACTTGATCGGGAAATATTGATGTCTTTGGATACAGCGGAAGTAGACCAGGAAATAGAGAAAGCTAGCGATTATAGTGAGGAAATTTGCAACAGAAGAGTTAGTTTGGCTGACAGATTACGAAGTATTGAGAAAAAGGCTATGAAGGCTACAGATCCAGATTCACCACTAGGTAAGAAAGCAGAAGATTTCAAAAGGAGTTGCAGAGAACACTCGGGTATGATCCTTCCCCGTCTTCAGATCGGAACTTTTTATGGGGATCCAAGTAAATAGCTGGACTTTTTTAACCAATTCAGAATTGCTGTGCATGAAAACGACGACATTCCTAAAACAGAAAAGTTTGTATACTTGAAGTCACTTCTTGCGGGAAATGCTCTGGCGGCCATTTCGGGGTTTGTACTCAGCGATCAGAATTACGATGCGGCGATCGAAATATTGAAGGAAAGGTTTGGACGACAGGACATTGTTATAAGTTCACATATGAATAAATTATTGACCATTGAACCAGTTAGAAGTTTGTCAAGTATTGGAGGCCTGCGAAGACTTTATGATCAGTGCCAAGTTCAAATAAGAAGTCTTGAATCATTGGGAGTTACTTCAGGAAGCTACGGAAACTTGTTGTGCCCTATAATTTTACGGAAGTTGCCCGAGGAATTGAATATAAAGTACAATTACAACCGGAGACAGCAGTTTGATGTAAAAGAATTGACAGAGTTCTTAAGAAAAGAAGTCGAATGCAGAGAAGCTGCAAACCTTATTTGTCAACAAGACACTGGAGGAGCTCCTAGAGGTATGAATTTCAGGCCTAGGTTTCCCACCTCAGCGGCTCTGTCTACTGCAGCAGCAAGATGCGTTTTCTGCAATGAATCTGATCATTCGAAGTTCAATTGTTTAAATTTTGATGCCATGAAGAAGCGTGATATCTTAAAAAGAAATGGAGGGTGTTTCCTATGTTTTGAAAAGAGGCATCGGGCTTTCGAGTGCAGAAGCGGGTTTACTTGTAAGTCATGTGAAGGTATGCATCACGAATCAGTGTGCATTAAAGGTAATACTCCCTCCCAGCCCATTGGGATTTCTCGGATTCCAGATCGTTCCTTGGAGGTCAACCAGAACTCGTCATCTGAAATTGGCTCTGATGTGATACTCCAGACTGTATATGCGGTGGCTGAAAACAGCACCAATGGAAGAAGTTGTTTAGTCAGATGCCTTCTGGACGGGGTAAGTCAGATCACAGCGGTCCGAGAGAATCTGAGTGGGAGATTGCAGTTGCCGGTGAATCTAGAAGAAAAGTTGAGCATTCATACATTCGGACAAAAAGAAGCCAAGGTGATTCAGAGCAAAAAAGTTGGAATCAAGTTGAGAAATATAAGTGATCCTGACAAGTTTATAGAATTGGAGGCTGTTGAAGTACCTGTCATCACAGCGGCTGAAATAAAAATACCAGATAGAGTGATGAGACGAGATCTTTAGGATATGGGAATAAGTTTAACAAGACCCAAAGATGAAGGTTCAAATTTGGAAGAAATTTCACTACTGATTGGAGCTGATTACTTGTGGAGAATTGCTAACCAAGAAATTAGAAGAGTTAGTGAAGCTGCTGTGGCCATGGAGACAATATTTGGTTGGTGCGTTCAGGGACAGATTTCTTGCTCTGATATACTACAGATGAATGTAGGTGTCAACTTAACAATTGAAGAAAAGCTCTTGAGGACAGTAGAGGCCTTTTGGGACGTGGAGGCAATTGGTATTACGGATGAAAAAGAAAAAAAGACTGAGGATGAGCACGCCATGAAGATGTTTGGAGAGTCAATAAAGCTGAGGAATGATCGCTATGAAATAAAGCTGCCCTGGAAAGAAAAAGAAATTTGTCTGGATGATAACTATAGAGTTGCAGAAAAACGACTGAATGGACTTATCAGAAAGTTTAAAGCAAATGCGAGCTTTTACGAGACCTATAAGCAAGTAATAGATGAACAGCTAAAGGAAGGCATTGTGGAGAGAGTGGATTTAAAACACCCTGTTGGTGATCGGGTTTACTATTTGCCACATCAAGCAGTGATTCGCCCTGATCATGAGTCTACCGAATTGAGAGTCGTTTATGATGCATCTTCAAGAAAACGGGGTAGGGATTCTCTGAATGATTGCCGGCTACAAGGTCCCAATTTGTTGCCCGACCTGTTACAAGTACTGCCTAGTTTCAGAAAGCACAGAATTGCTGTAACAGCAGACATTCGGAAGGCATTCTTGCAGATATCGATTTCTCCAGAGGATAGAGATGCCATGAGATTTTTATGGATGGACTTGGACAGTGAAAGCAATTTGAAGAACCCTAAAATTGCAGTGTATAGATGGCTGTTGGAGGTTTCAGATCCTGTGAAAGTAGAATTACACTGTTTCTGTGATGCAGGCCCCAAGGCGTATGGTGCTGTTGTATATTTGACAGCAGGCGATGACTTGTCTCGGCGATCTACTCGCCTGGTGATGGCCAAGAGTCGGGTTGCTCCGTTGAAGGAATTGACTCTTCCTAGACTGCAACTCATGGCTGCGGTGATTGGAGCCAGAGTCATCAGCTCGATACATCATCAATTTTTGGAAGCAAAACTCCTTTGGAAGCAAAAACTTTGGAACTCCTAACTGCACCTTTGATTGTTAAATTTGTATATAAATAAGATGAATGTGATAGATGAGGGAATATTTTAGATTGATTAGATTTTAGATTGATATTTGGAATGTTAGAAAAAAGGAGATTATTTAGAAGATTCTGCGTTGTGTTGATTTACGGAAATTCCCACTTTTCAGAATCCAGATTATTTTTAATTATATACTAGTGTACTTGTGTAAGCAAATTCGTCAACTCTTAACATGAAAATTTTCAATTGAATGTGTCTAGGGGAAATATTTTAGGAAATAGCCTATCATTACACTTTATTTGAAACACCCTGTACATCACCTGGTATTACACGGTTTGTATGCTTCCTGAAAAACTTCCAAAATTGGTTTTTTCCAAGTGCCCTTAAAACTCCTAAAAATAGTATTTTTTTCTACCGAATTTGTCCTCCCACTCCTTAAAGTCTATCAAAGAGGAAAAAGCATTTATTGATTTGCTGAAAGTAATTGTTTTTTAGTTGGATAAAATTCCGTTGGAATACGAAATTCTAACCTCTTGCAATTGGTTCAAAACTCTTTTATGAACTATTTCTGCTTGTTATATGTAAATAGTTCAAGGTTAATTATTATTCATGTGACCTTCTGATTTTTTCCTCCTCCTTAACTCTTTCCATACGGGAGCCCCAAAACCCACTTCTCGGGGTTCCTACGGAAACGGCATTTCAACGGTTTGAAAAACAGTCGCCAGAGACCTGACCAGCGACAAGCCGCCCGACTGCTCCTCCCCCTTTGGAGCGGTGCTCCCCTCTCGTTTTATGGCCCATAATGACTTTTTTATCTTTTCTCCTCCGGCCTGGGTGGGCTGAAGTGGGCTTGATGTTGTTTGGGTTTCTCGCATGTTTTCGTGTCGCGACTCTCATTTACAATTTTTTTGTATATATTTTTCTCACAGTAAATATGAATGAAGGCCAGGAAATTAAATCTTGACTGCAAATGTAAATATTTAAGAATATCGTAAAAAAAAGGAAAATGCAAGTTTTGGTTTTATTAATTTTATTTGAGTTGCATTAATAATTATGTTTATATTAATTGCGCATTCAAAAAAAGAGTTATTTTTATTTAAATGTCTGTTAAAAAAACGAAAAATTTATTGATGACAGCTCCCTGTAAATAATAATTTATGTCCCCTATTTCCCCGGAAATAAAGTATCCGAATGTTTTTTACCCAATTTATTTCAAAATTATTTTAAACAAATTTAATAACAAGATGAACCTTTTTTAGGGAAACCAACACTAAGTTCTCAAAATGTTATGAACTTTATGAATAAAATGAGTTCTTTTGCAAGAGAAAACCCAACCCCACCATAACTGAACTTTTAATATATGCAATTTTAAAATTTGATAGGGTACAGAGAGAAATATACATAACAGGGGCGTAGTCATAGGGGGATTTGGGGATATAATATCACCCCTCGAAATCTAGAAATTTACCTTTTTTAACCAGAAAAAGGTATAAATTCACCCCATGTTCCCTCCTAAAATTCCAATACCACTCCCTGAAATTTTTTTCTGGCTACGCCACTGACACTCGACAACCATAGAAAATTTCTAGGCAACAAATATTGAAACTGCAAATAATTTGATTAAAGAAATTCGATTTTAAACAGGAAAGCGGATTTGTGTATTTTAGTAAAAATATCCTTTGCTTATTTATGAGAGTTATATTATGAAGAGTTAAATTGAAGGCAGGGATCTTCTATAACACTTTGGAAACAATCACAATAAAAAATATTACTGTGAAAACCATAAATATCATATGGAAATTATGACTGCTTTCCAGATGTCAGCATAATTAGTAATCATAAAGAAAAATTTAAGACGAAATTATTATATCTTTTTCCTCCGCTATCAATTGACGAATATAAAATGAATATACGTAAATTAATCTATATGTAGTTTGTAAGACATCAAATTTGTAGATGATATAGAAAGAACAGCTGAGCGTCTGATGCTGGATTAATTTGCATTTATAGCATTTACAGGAATAAAATTCAAATACGGAGAAGAGAAATAGTTTTAAGAGTGAAATGGGAGCTTGTTTGACGACTTTGAACAACCAATTCAGGTTGAGAAACAATGTTCTACGGCCTCATAACATTCATAAATATACAAAAAACGTAATAAAAAGTACGTTTAAATTTTAAAAGGGGAATATTAAATGGAAGTATTCTAGAGGAAGTTTTGAATTCTTCCTGGCCCAAAACTTAATTAAAATGTCTCCAGAATCTTCAAAGAGGGCAGTGATTTTTTTGTACCGCTTCTACAGTACAAGATAAACCCTGTCCCCAACCCCTAATGTGTGTACCCCTGGTGACACTGTGTCGAGCCGTTGAGGATAGGGTGGAGCAAATATCCGTGGGAAAGAAAAATGACAATGATGTAACAACGACGACGTATCGACTGATGAAATTTGTTTTCAAACCAGCGTGAATTAAGAAATTTTATGAAATCATGATGAACACCTAAAACCGTCTAATTGAATAGTAGATTAGGTCAGTTTTTAAGTTTGGTATTTTAGCCAAATAATTAACAAAAATCTCAAAAAAATACCATTTCTTTTTTTAGTCTTAAGACATTTTCTTTTGAAAATTACTTATATGGGCAGGGGTGGTTATCTTCTTTGGTAAAATTTTATTGCAACACAAGTTTCTCGTTTCTCAGTCATAATAAGCTCATAAGAACAAAAATAAATTCAAATATTTGTAACTTGTAAGAGAGAGAGTTGGTAGCAAGAGTTCGTATGAGTCTTTTCTAAGCTAATCCACCTGTGAAACATTATCTATTATGGTTTGAACACGATAATGATTTTTACGCAAATCTCGTGTTAATGATTAATTTTGATTAATATCTTTAAAATTCAGAGTTAGTTTTTGCACCTATAAGAAGTAAAATCAATTATGAATTCTATTGATTTGCGAAAATTCAAGCCCAAAAAATTTCATTCTAAAGTATTGATTCCAAGTGAAAAAAATTGTAGTTTGTAGTTAATAAAAAATCATCCACTCTTTTTACAAATAGAAATAATTTTAATCCATTTTCAATTTTTTTGTTTTATTATTACCCATTTAAAAATCTGATTAAAACGATTGCTTCGATTTTATTCTTAGCGTTTTTATTTATTTATTTTTTGTTGTATTTTGAAATAAACCTTTCTCCTACAATAAAATATGAACACTATAATTTCTTAAGTTTATGAAATTAAAATCTTCATAAACGATCCCACCTCACTACAGAAACAGAAGAATAAATAACACTCCACAGTCAAAACAGAGCCAACTGGCCGACCCCACGGGGAAAAAAGATCCCGTACTGAGATAGTGACCACTGCGACAAAAACGGTGATAAAAGAAGGAGGGTTTGAAAAAGGGGGTCGAGAAAGCGGAGGAGCCCGCCCGAGCAGGAGTTTGGCGAACAGGTTTTCGGAAGAGGGCCGTAAGGAACGGTAGTGTATTTGCTGTACGGTTGCTGCCGTTCCCGTATGGAAAGAGTTAAAGACTAGAATTTTACTATGTCAGATAGAGCAGAGCAGGGGTTTCCAACTGGCGACCTACGGGGCCGCATGCGGGTTTTGTGCAGTTCCTGAAGCTCAACCCGTTCAATAGAAATAGATTAGGGATAAAAAAATACTTGGAGTTGGAACTTCAATATCTCATTTTATTTCTAGCTTGAAAAACGAAATTATGCCCAGATTAAGAAGAAAATTATTTGATTTTCCCTTGAAAAAATAATATGAGAGCTAAGCTTCAAAAAGTAACTTGACACCTATGGGGGGAAAACTATTTTCACTTAAAAATAGCCACATCATTTTCCTGAAAGATTCAAAAATGGCTCATAACATGACAATTGGAGTTCCCATCTGAGAAAGAATACTTAAAATTAAATATTATTTTTAAAAAAAGTGGGTAGGCCCTCCTATATACGGATCTCCTGACCTGGAAAAAGTTGTAACCTTCCCCCGAACCTTATGCATTGCACCTATGGAAGCTGGCAGTGGCTTCCCCCAAACCAGGTTCGCAGGTTCGGGCACTTTTTCTAGGTCCGCGGATCTCCCCTATGCTTTTGGAGAACTTCTCCATACTAAGATTTTGCACTTGGTAGAATATGGTGCACTTAAGATTTAGATTGAGCTCACATCATTCTTATAATTTAAGTATAAAGATAGGGGGTCCTCTCCCAGAAATTTAGAATTCAAACAAGTGAAAATGTTGGTACTCTTAAAGGGCTTAGACATTTCTCTTGAGTAGCCACTGCTAATAATAACGAATGCCTAAAATAAGCTCAAAAAAATTTTGGTCTGGCCCATGGGGGTCTGAACCTGGGAACCCCCCCTTGATTATGTCCATGCATTGTTGAGACAATTTAACTGTCCTTATTTTGTATGCTTTCTAACTTTCCATGGGTTTTTTCTTAGGGCAAGCCAAATGGTTCCCAGTCTACTAGGACCAAAAGTGGTAAGGTCAGCCTTCTCTATACTCCTCCTTGCCATCGACCATCAACCAGGAACAAGTCTCTCAAAGACTTGTTGAATTTCTCCCCAAACCTAGAATAACATAACATTTTTTAAAGTTTATAACTTTCTGTTGTAAGTTAAGCTTTCTGTTTTTAAGCTGTTTAATTTCTTAATTCAGTTGATTCCTGTGAAAGTGTAATGTTGTACTATATTTTTAAAATAAAATAAAAACACCCGTTAAGACATCGTTTATTAGGCCGTGGGCCGTAGGTCAATATCGCTCAAGTTCGTTGCAATCCTCAAAGGGCAATTTCAAATCAAGCTTATAAAACAGAAAATATTACAATATATTGATATTTACAATGTTCTGGTCTAGAAACATGCACATTATTTTATTATTGATAAATTAATTTTTCGAAATTTGCGTTTCTGCGGTACTAATCTTAAGTAACACATAGATGTAGTCAAACTCTCTCTTCTCATCTACCAATCACAGTCTCGTATTTTCCATCTTCTTCGCGTTTTATCCAATGACGTTTGCGAATTGCACTGTACTTTTATTCTCGTTCATTGGACGTTTGTTATGATTTTTCCAGCTTGTTGATAAAATAAATTATTGCTTAATTCTTAAACTTTTACTTAATCATTTAAATTATTTCCCTATAAATGGAATGCTGTTTGCACACATTGGGTACAGATGATCTAAAAATTACAGATAATAAACTAAAAATGTGGGAATCGCTTGTTTCTATGGCTGACTTTCATTTTTACAAATAATTTTAATTAAATGTCTTATTTGTTATTTCACATAATATATTGCCCTATTTTTTGTCTTAAATGCATCATAAGTAGTTTTTAAAATACAGATTTTGAAATATATGGATCCAATTTATTTCAAGAAAATATAATCAGTTACTGGAATGAGTATAATTTTGCACATGTTAATCATATATTTAAAGGTTATCATGAATATTTTATCTAAAGTAAAATAAGTGGAATTGATTACAAAGAGTGTCTCGTGAATAATTTTATTAACATGAAATCATACATGTATTTTATTACATAATAAAGACACTGAAATTCAGCGTTTCGCAACCTTTTTACTCTTACGGAACCCTTTTGAGAATGTCTAAGTTCCGGGGAACCCCGTCCATGCAACAATATTTTTCTAACTATTTTGTCCTTCTTTTGGAATTTTCGTTGAAAAATTCATTTTAAGTTAAGCTTGTGTGTTATCTCCTTTTCAAACTCTTTCCAAAGGGAGAATTTCTTGAGACCGCAGGATGTTCTAAGGAAAAAACACTATATAACAGAAGTCAAAATTATAGAGGGGATTTCAAGGGTTCTTTCACAGAAAATTTTTCTAAATTTGCCTCTTAAAGTAGAGTTTTAACTCAGTTTGAGGCCCAACAGTTTCTTTTAACCACAGAATTTTTTATAGAAAAAAGTTAAATGCGTCAAAGTTTTAAGGGGGCCTGGGGTTACTCCCGCAGAAAAAGTTTTAAGCATCACCCCTTTAAACTAGTGTATTATCTCCTTTAAAAACTCCATGGAGAACACCCTAAGGAAACCGCTTCAAGTAAGCGGCAGAGGTTTCAAAAAGGTTTTCAGGAAAAATACCGTATAACAGGCATCAAACTTTTAGAGCGATTTGTGGAACCGCCCTAGAAATCTCTTTTGAAATTTAAACCTCAAAAGCAGTATTTTCACACCTTTGGAATGGATATTAGTTACAATAGTACAGCATAACAAATTTTTAAAATGTAGTCAATTAAGTTTTCTTTATATATCAATAAAAAAGTGTTAACAAGTAATACAAGTTATTAATTATCGTTTGGAATAGTCTCCACTCAGCTATTCTTTCGTACACTTTCCGTTTTGACAATTTATCAAAAAACAGTTTGAACAAAGAATATGTTTGCCTGAGTTAGATTTTTTCCCTTTCTTGAATTTGTCTTACTGATCCATATCCATAAATTATTTAGAGTTGCTCTAAAATGTAAACCAGAAAAAAAAGATTTTCCGATCCCTAACGGAACCCCGGTTGAAAAACGCTGCTGTAATTTATATTAACTCTTTTCATCAGTATGTTCTTATCTTGAAATAGTAAAATATGAAGTTAATCTTTCTAAAACATACAATTTCTGGTTATATAAAGTTTTTAGACAGTTTAAAATTGTTTTGGTGTTTCTAATGAGTGATAAATAAACCTAAACAATGTTATTTCATTGATAGCAAAATATTTCCCATTTCAATAATTTTTTAAACCAAATATTTAAAAAAGTATATGAAATAAAATTTTTATTTTTTCAGATGATAGGGGTCATATGTTAAAATAAAAATTCACTATAAAAGGGGATATTTAGAGACCTGAAAGATAAATTTTAAAAAGAAATCTATAAAAATGATGTCTTAGAAATCAGGAAAGGAAATGCACAAAATAAGAAAAGCTGCTGAACAGTATTCTGTATACAATGGAAAGATTCTCAAAACAATTAACTCTTAAAAACAAAGATATCAATTTTATTAGTTATGTACAGGAACTTCAACCTTTAGCACTAAACCCTAAAGCTCCCTTTCATAGATTGCTTCTACAGATTTTTACCTGGTGCATGTGGTCAATAACTTTAATCCAGGTAAGTTCAGACCTCAGATAATATCCCTTCTCTGAGATAACTTAATCGACAAACAATTATTTTCAGATATTGGAGCTAAACCAATAGTATGATAACCTTGATTGACAAACCAAATGCCACAATTAGAGTACATCCCTAAAATCATTCTATTTGGCATAAGTTTTACTGAAGCAAGTCTAGCATGCAGTTGTATAGAGTGGACAATATAAAAATTTAATTTTTATAGCTAAATCCTTAATGATTTAATATTAATGTCTAAATTTGTTGGATTTTATTTTTAATAAGATAATTTAAAAGTTACTTCTTGTCAACCTTGGAACTAATCATCAAGCACTATAAACATATCCTCTATCACCTTTTTGCAAGTTTTAAAATCTGTTGCATCAACCTATGGCATCAACTTGTTTATTGGAGTTATTACAGTATGGGCACGTAAATTTCTAGTGCATTGTCACAGCTAAAGAAAAGCGATTGAGAGATAACCCCACCCACATAATTATAAAATTCTGTTTTGGAAGCTAAAGTATCCTATAACCCCTCTCAACACCTTTTTATGGCTATGCCATAGCCCTGGTGAAGTACGAATCAAAATGATCATGCCTCAGATGAAATCTTTAAGATTCCACTAAAAATCATCAGAAGTTTCATAACACACAAATTGTTAGTATTTGGGGTCTCTTTATACTGCTTTCTGACCTGACCCATTCAGAGTTTTACACAAGTTTTGAATTACATAGTAAATTTATTTTCTCTTCACATATTATTGAAATGAAAAATATATAAATGGTAATATTTTGGTGCCACAAGTTTAAAATGAAGTTTTAGTTAGACTCCATATTATCAAGTAGAACATAACTAGAAAATAACAGCTTTTGAATTCATATTTAAAACAGCGTCGATTCTAATTTACAAAGCTTTAAAACATTATAGGCTAAACTAACATTTTCGTCAAAGAATGTTTCACCATTAAATATATTTTTTACTCAATTTCGAATTCAAATTAATGTTTAAAACAAAGATGCATTCTTTATTTTCTCAGTCTCAACTGTTTAGCTCTTTCCAAAGCTAGTGGAGACGCTTATGTCGAAAAAAGGGCTCTTGTAAAAATTTCTTGTAAATTTTGTAAACTAATGTTTTTCTGTTAACTTATAGTATAAGGAACTTAAAAAGTTTTGGTGCCAATTTTTTAATTCACATTTAGGTGTAATTAAGCTAATTATAAGATGAAATAATGACTTTTAAGAAATGGGGATTTTTTAACATTGTATGTTTACTTATTAACATAAAAATTTGAAATTTGGAATATAAAAAGAAGACTTAATAAGAACTTAAAATATATTTTGAATTTCCGTTTAAAAGTTTTTAATTTTAATTTATTATAAAAAATAAATTTTTTAATAAAAAGTGGATATTTAATTTTTTGACCGATATTTTTTAGATTTTCTTATTATTTACTGATATGCTACCTGAAAACACTTATTGAACAAAATTTTTAATGCGTTATTGAATTTAATTAGTAGTAAAATTAGTAGTAATTAGGCATTATAGTGGAGTTGCTTATGTCAAAAAAAGGCTCTTGAAAAAACTATTTGAAAATCATGTAAATTAATGTGTTTTTGTTAACTTATAGTATAAGGAACTTAAAAAGGTGTGGTGCCAAGTTTTAAATTCACATTTAGGTTTAATGAAGGTAATTATAAGATGAAATAATGATTTTTGAGAAATGGGAATTTTTTAACATTATGTTTATTTATTAATATAAGAATGAGAAAATTAGAATATAAAAGCAAGACTTAATACATACTTAAAATAGATTTCGAATTTTTATTTAAAATTTTAATTGAATTAAAAAATAATTAAATTTTTAAATAAAAATTCGAGTTTTTTTTCTCCTATTTTTATTTACATTTTCTTATTTACAAATAATCTAAAAACACTTAAAACTTTATTGATCAAATTTTTAAATTTAATAAAGTAGTAATTAAGGATTAATTAATTAGAAACTTTCTTAAGCCAGGAAATGAATAATTTAAGGTATTCCTTTCTAGAAAAAATTGTCTAAAATAATGTAAATTATTAGTCAAATATTTATTAGTATTTCATATTTACCCTGAATAAAAAGTCTTAATCACCTTTTAATAATTAAAAAACATCTCCTTTGTCTTCTAAATCCAGTCTATTTCAAAACCTTACTAAAGGCACTTTTCAAGGTCCACTCTCTCGGTAAAAGATTTTCATTAAAATTGTTAATTTAAGTCGTAAATTACACATTGATTTCACCCTAAAATGATAAGAATATGTTTCAATTCATTTACAGCATGCAGATATAGCAGTACTGGGAACATTTGCCCCTTTGACATTTACTTGTGTCACAACCACAGGATGCGAGTTCTATTATAGCTTTAGGAGCCAGGGGTTGAATAAAATAATAATTTTCATTTTTCCAACCAAACATTTAAGGTGCAGGAATGGTTTGCGCTGACTCAACATCTTTGACCCAAACTAGAGCTATGCTCTCTGATTCAGCTAGAAGTCTTTTGAAAAGGTACTAACGTAGATCCTTAGTATTCCTTACAAACAAATTCTTCCAAAGCAATGAAGTGTCTATCCACTAACTATTCTTCTTTCCCAGTGATATAAAGCCTTAGCTTTGAACGACGTGAAATAAACCTCTTTAAAAGCTCTACAGCACATTATAATTTTCCTTTACCATCTGTATCTGTTGACTAAATGTGAACTCCCAAATTTGAAGCAGATATTTTTCATGGTATATATAACTTGTGTCAGCTTCCTCATGGTTGGTTTTTAAATTGCTATAAATCTTGTTATTTGATAGAACCGCTGTTTCTGTGGATACAATTATTTCTTTCTCTAATTCTTTGTAATAATGGAGTATTTCTATTGAAAGATATTCAGTAAGCTTGCTTTAGTTTTAGGGTTACATTACAATAGAGAGTCCTATTTTAGTTGGACTTATATCTGTACGAATAAATGCTCTGTTGACCATTTTCTTTCCTTGACGGTGAACAAGCGAGGGGCTGTTTGCTGCTTTTAGTGATGTATCTTTAGAATAATGGTCAGAAACTAGGTGATTGGTGTCATAATTTTCAAAATTACTAATTCGAAATATTATTTACTTTTATTTAAGATTTTAAATGAGCTGGTCAACTAGTAATCGGAGTTTTCAGCTTAAAGCGGAAGTTAGACCTAAATCAGGGACTGGTGACCCGTTGACACCTCTCATAGATTGTAATTCTTTAACTTTACTGTCAATAACCATTGTAACAGCTTTTCCAGTTGAATTCCCTGTTTGTTTAATTTTTGTTAATTTAGACAGTAAAGTTTGTACTTATTATTTTTTTATTCTATCGCTCACAAAATTCTCCAAAGCTTTCTTCCCTTCATCATCTTGTCTACATACATCATGTTTTACATTATCAGGCATTATTATGGGATGTGTGACGCCATTCACAAGTTCTCCACTTTCTTCTCTGAATGGATTGCTCGTTTGTACAACTGGTAAAAGCTTTCTAATCATATGGTCAATGATATGATCATATGACCTCATGATTCTTTACAGCGGCTTCCGTTAAGTGATGGTGCTCAGATTTTCCCTTTCCACACATTATTTCTAATTTATCTAGTCTGTATTTTTAAGGAAATTTAAAACTTTTCGATGTGAAATTTCTTTTTTAAGGTCTACTGTGAATTTTCCAACTGCAACTAACGCCGCTGACTGAGATGGACCCTTTCGTTCTGGGGGGGCGGCGTCCGCTTTTAACTCTTTCGTCTTATCTCGCGACAAAGTAAACAATATTTTAAAATAAAACCAACTGTTTTATAATTTATCTTTACTTTAACCTCAAAGGGAGAAAATTAGCAGTACTTAGTACCAAATTATATTTCGCTACATATCAAAACACTAAGGATATCGAAATTTGAACTTAGGGTCTAAAAATGACTATTAAAACTGTTTTAGAATTTTTTTCAATACTTCTATGCTTAAAAACCTGCTTATCCTTCTTTTTACCAACTTAAACAGGTAAATTACTGAATTAAACCAGCTCAAAACTCAAAATATTGAAATTCTATATTTGACCTTTGACGTGACCTCTAGATCAGGAAAGTGAAAAGAAAAATTGGCACCAAAGATTTTCAGATTTTCCATACTCTAAAGAACCAAAATAACCTTGGTGCCAAAAATTTACACGAACTTTTTACAGATTTACATGAGCGCCTCCACTAAGCGCTCTTTCTTTGTTTACATTTTCACTCACGCCGCGCTAACTTAGAGCTACTGTGATTGGTCGCTTGGTAGGTAGTCTCTTTGCAAGGGTACAGCTCATTGGTGAGGAGTAATTTCGAATAAAGAAAGAGTTCGATTTAATGTGTTTAATCTTTCAATAATGTGCAAGTTATTCGACCAGAACATTTCATAATATAATCAAATATATAAAAATGAAGTATTGGGAAACTGTTTTGTCTTGCCCTAAAGTAAGTGCAACGAAAATTTTTTTTAAGCTCTTTAAATCCTTACGGCCCACGGTCTAAATGTTTTCACTTTCGGATTCCGGGAGATATTTCTAGGTTTGCGCGCAGGGCCGTTCCGGGTGGCGTAATTCCAATTCCCACATGGACGAGGAACAGCCATTGGCAATCTTCCGCTCTGATCGCGTTTTTCTCCTCAGCGCGGGCTTTTTTTTTGTTCATGTTTCACCCCCCTTCCGCCATTCCCACCACATTCTTTCTGAAAAGGAAAGTAACTCTTTCGTTGATTTCGTCTGCTATCTCTCCATTAGAAACTCAAACAATTTAAAGTGTTAATTTTGTTTTTTTAAACATTATTTTGGTAATTTCATTAGATTTGTGGTATTTTCGTTAGAATTTTGTGATATTTTCATTAGAATTTGTAGTATTTGAATTTTGGGGTTCTTATATTGTATTTGAAAAGAAATAAATATTTTCTTTGAATTTGGAGTTTCATGTATTTAACTGTTCACATTATCGCGTGGAATGTTCTAACTGTATTATTAAATTCCTTCAGTGATCATTAAGATCCTGTTAATTTTCATATTTCTAAAGTAAATTATTGATCAGACCTTATTAAAGAATAATCACGATACAAATTATTAATAGACCCAATAAATGAAAGGGTTGTATCGATTGAATACTACTTTGATAATTATTTTTTAACACCACCTTATTAGATTGAAGTGAGTGCGAATGTTTCCTTCCGTTCTAGATGTGTGAGAACTATCGTGAAGATACTTAATCCATCTGGAGTTATCAAATTATTCACTTTCCATTGGAGGCCAACAATCACATAATTAAAATATTTACCGTACATCGCATTCGAGTTCATTGCTATGGTTAACAGTCCGAAAGAATCGCTTAGAACAGCGGTTCTCAAACTGTGCTCCGCGGAGCCCTTAGGGCTCCGCCAAGCATTTCCAGGGGCTCCGCGAAGAAATGTGAAATAAATACATTTTTTGATAATTTATAATTTGCTTTTCTTTGAAATATTACATAAATAACTTTCTGTAAGGTGTTGGTAAGGTCTTTTTTGGTTTACCAAAACAAATTAAAACCCTATTTTTAGGGTCAAATTTCCAAAACTTTTCTGGGGGAGGAAGCCCCAGGATGGGACAGTTTTTGCTCTGGCCGTTTGGGCGCCGGCCCGTTTCAGCACCAAATTTTTCTTCTTCTAATTTTTAGAAGAATTATGAGAGTTCTATTTACTTTCATTTTATTTCTGCCGCTGAAACGGCCGTGCCGAATAGTAGCACACCAAGGAACCCCCTTCTCCCACCTCTCTAATTGATTTCTCAGCACCTCTTTTTTATAAAGTTCAGCCAAATCATAATCCTACTTAAAAATGTATGTCCAAAACCAAGGGAAAACCTGTTTTTAGTAGAGGGGCAATTCCACCGTAACTCACGCTACATTTTTTTCAAAATTGCAATTTTAAATAATTTTTAAATATAGAAATAACTATTATTTTCTTTCTAAAAAAATCATGCATATTGAAATTTACGTTAATAATTTAAAATAAGTATTGCGAATCTTTTAAGAATTTTAGTTTTTTAAATATTAATTAAAATAGAGTCGTAACTCACGCTACACGAAAAAGACATGGATTTATGAGTATAAAATTCAAATTTGTTTTTCTGCTTAAATAGTGTTTCAATAATTATATGTGCTTGTCAGGTGTTTGAATATACTTCCCTAATTCTAAAATAGCAAACAGTTTTACTGGGAATGCTTAAGAAAATAAGAAGTAAAATAAAATATAGAGAGTTATTCGTAACTCACGCTACATGTGTATAAGCATTCAGTTATTCATGAATATAAATATAATTAAATTGATTTAAACAATTTATTTCATTTTTACTATAAAGTTTATGAGTATATTTAACAAAAAAGTTGTAAAAACTAATTAATTTATTTTTAATTTTCTAAATAAACTATACATTTTTCATTAACAAATTAACCTTTAAAACAAATATTTCTAAATATTGACTTTAAATTCTGATATTCCGATAAAAATAATTTTACACAAAATTTAAGCAATGCAAAACACAATTAGAACAATATCTCATAATTATTCCCTAAAATAATTAGAAAATTTTATTATTTTATTTTTTAATTTTTCTTGATCATGTCCCATTTCATATGGAATTGCCCAGAGTCAAATTTCCAACTCCCCCCTTTATAGCATTTGGAACTTAATTGCACAAAACGTTTCTAATATTAAGTTCTTTAAGATGCCAATTATGCCAAAAAATGTATAAAAAGCTAATATTGATCCTATGACATGGGAGGGGGTAAGGAATGATTGCCCATGTATAATAAATTTCGATATGTACCTCTGACGTATGGTCTAACAGCCCCCCAAAACAGCTCTCGATTTCAAATGAAGTAACTTTTAGGAAAACAAAATTTACAGATGTATAGATTTCTGTATGAATCCATTGCTCATGGATCTCCGGCATAATGATTAAAAAGTGATAGCTTTAATATTCAGAAATTTAAAATAAAGATTTACATTGTATCCGATGATAAAATATAATTGGTAAACAAACTATTTCATATCCCGGGGTGTATAAACCAAAGGGCGAGGGGGCTCTGCCTCTCCCCCGGAAAATCGTACTACGTATAACAAAACAAGTTAAAACCATGTTATTTAGGGTCAAATTTCCGAAATTCTTTTAAGGGAAGACCCCCAAAACCCCCTATTGTACTTGAAACTTTATTATTGTCAATTTTTATTATTGTCGTTAAAATTAAAATCCTTCCTAATAATGAATGTCCAAAATTTGGACAATGATGTACCTAAAATTAGTTAAAAAACCGTTTTTAAGGATCACTTTTCACAAAATCTTCTGGGGAGGAAGGGCCCCCAGACCCTTCTATTGTACTTGAATCTTAATTCGTCCAAATTTTTCTTACAAATAAATTAACTTAGACGCAAATTATACCTAAAAATGTTTTAAAAGCTAAGTTAAACTGTTAAATATGCATGATAAGGGCTGAGGAATAATTTTGGACCCCTCCCGAAATAAATTTCTATTATGCTTTTATTTCTAGAAGCAATGGGTTTTATGTAATTTGCTTTTATACCTTGAAACATTTATTTCGGAAAAGGGCTCCGCAAAGAATTTGTCTCTTGAAAAGGGCTCCGCGACATAAAAAGTTTGAGAACCCCTGGCTTAGAATGAATTCTCAGAGGTGGCGAAAATCAAAAAAAGCAAGCGGTTCTTCTTTTTTCCCCCGCTCCTCCGTTCGCGTAAAGACACTTGTTCCTTGTCCATGTGGGAATTAGAATTACGCTTCCGGGTGGGCGGGCTGGCCGTGCCTGCCCGGAGGCGCCAAGCGCTCAGGGGGCGCCAAGAAAATTTTTATGACTGCTTTTATCTATTTTTTTAAAGTATTTGCTTCTTTCTCCCCATGGGGTATCGGATTTCTAGGAATCCGCAGATAGGAACGCGCGATCAGTAGGGTGTGTGTGTGTTCGCCAATGAATCTCATTTTAAAAGGCGCCCCAATCCCGTTGTGCTTATTTCGAAAATTTCTGAGGCGCCAGTTAAAAAATTGAAAACACACATTGATTAAAGAAAATTGCAAAGGGTGTCCTTACTCCTTATTGAGGGAGTATAATGAAGTAGGGCAAGTGCACATTTAAAAAATTCATAGGCGCCCATTCAAAATTTGAAAACTGATAGAATCCACTTTAAGAAAATTTCAAAAAGCGCCCTTATAGAGCAAGTGAAATGGCGCCCTTAACGTACTTTAAAATATTTCAGAGGCGCCCACTCAAAAGTTTAAAACACATCCAGATTGAAGAAAATTTCATAGGGCGCCCCTTTAGAGCGAGTAAAATGGGCCTTAAATATAAATTTATAAAATTTCAGAGGCGCCCAATCAAAAGTTTAAAACACATCCAGATTGAAGAAAATTTCATGGGGCGCCCTTTTAGAGCTAGTGAAATAGGCCTTAAATATAAATTTATAAAATTTCAGAGGCGCCCAATCAAAAGTTTAAAACACATCCAGATTGAAGAAAATTTCATAGGGCGCCCAGTCAGTAAAATTAGCTTTAAATGTAACTTATAAAATTTCAGAGGCGCCCAATCAAAAGTTGAAAACATATCCACATTAAAAATTTTTAAAGGGCGCCCACGCCCCTATGGTGCAAGTAAAATGGCGCCCTCAACGAATGTTAAAAAAGTTCAGAGGCGCTCATTCAAAAGTTGAAAAGACATCCCCATTGAAGAAAATTTCGTAGGGCGCCTTTTAAGAGCGAGTAAAAAGATGCCCTCAACATACTTAAAAAAATTTCAGAGGCTCCCATTCAAAAGTTAAAAAGATATCCAGATTAAAGAAAATTTCAAAAGGTGCACTTTTAGAGCGAGTAAAATGGGCCTTCCTTAAATGTGCATAAAAAAATTCAGAGACACTCATTCCAATTTCAAAGGGAAGGAAAATTTCAAAGGGCGCCCTTATAGAGCAAGTAAAATAGATAATTTTAGTATTGATAATTCCGCATTTTTTGAAAACAGAAAAAGATGTATTTTTCCAGTAAAGGAAATAGATCCTTATCCAAAAATCAACATGAAAAGTTTCAAAAAAATTTTTTAATTAAATATTTCAAAATTAAAATCGACAGGCCCTTTGCCTTTGTGTTGGTTAAATGTACGTCACAACTGATTCGCCTTGCTTAAAAGTGAAACCCAACAATGACTTTGAATTTTTACAACAATTAAAGCATTGTTTAAAATCAATGTATAGGTTGTTAGCACGTCACATTTTGTAATTTGACGATTTTCGCGCCCTTTTTTAAAGTCAAACTTTGAAATTCGATTAAAAAATAAATAATCATCGTAATTCAAAAATATTTGCGCGTTTATTCCGCTCTAGGGTACCTCTATCGAATAAAAAAATATAAAAAATGCAGGAATTACCCAATCTGTAACAATCAATTTTTTACTTAAAGAACAGATATTATATGCTAATTTCAATTTCTGAGTTGATTAACTATAAGGTTGATAAATATTACCCTTAATTAGAAAGATAAATTAACTACCCAGAAATTATTAATCAGCTATTCTTTGGGTAATTTAAGCAATAATTTAACATATACGGCTGTCAGTTGTGTTGTTATTGTGCCCGGGACACGGTATAGGGGTTAGTTATGTATTATATACAATTTATTCCACTGGTTATGCGCTAATCATGAAATGTTCGAACGTTTGCTCAAGATACGTCAAATTTTGAGTACATCACTTCTATATAGACATCCCTCCCCTCTAAAATGTGGAATGCTAAGTCCTTTACCAGTTATCTCAATGAAAACAAGTATTTTTTTGCTTGTTTTTAAATTTAATTGTAAAACAATTGACTGCACTTTATAATGTCACTTGCACTTGGATTATCTAAGCTCCATCCCCAAAGTAAAAAGAAATTAAATATAGATAATTGTGAACTTGAATTTCATTTTGCTGAGTTGTAACGTCACCGCTGTTGTGACGTCGGGCTAGGGCTTGAACAAGACAAGAGAGCCAGGACAGAGGACACAGGCAGCGCAAGCGAGACCACTATTCTTTCACTTTCACCAATTTTTCCATGGGCCTGGCCTGCATGGCGACAAACTTTCGAGACATAAAGATAAGAGTCCCCTTTCAACTTTGAGAGGGGACTGGGGAGCATAGTCAGGGTGCCGAATGGCAAAAAAGGGGTCAACCTCGAACTCGCGTATGGCTTAGATGTTTTGATGGTTTCTGATAGAGTTAATAGTGTAGATTTGAAAACCGGTTGATGCCACTCTGCAAATGTTGAGGATTTTTTTTAAATTCAAATTTTAAAAAAATGGTCCAAAAAAATTTTCAAAAAATCAAGTAATAGTAATCGAGACTTATGATACATGTTTATAGGCTATCTTTCAGTGCTGAATACGAATATTCCATTTAAATTTTAAAAAATTTAAAATATCTATTTTTAAAAATTAATTGAAAAATTGGAAAGTCGAAAAAATTTAAACATCGCTCAAAACCACAAAATAATTGCGAAAGAAGTAATTTAAACGGTTTTCTATTAGAAATGACTTAAACAATAACATACTAAAAATGGAAGAAAATCGGACGATAATAAGTTTGATTTTTTTAAAATTTTCAAATTTTTTGGCCTCAAAAATCGACTTTTTTTAAAACTCTTGTAAAAAACGTTTGAGGCTGATGCCAAAGTAATGCTTTCATGGATATTGTAGTTAGATAGCTATATAACATAAAAAAACCACAATTGTTGATTAAATCATTAATTTATTTATTTATTAAGTTGAACTTTGAAAATATAGGTAAAATCCATCAATCGTGTGAAACATAAAATATTTTGAAAATTTTTGTAAAAATTAATTAAATTTAAAAAAGACAAAAAATATTTCAAAAAATTTAAATTTAAAAAAAAATTTTAAATTTAAATTTTTTAAAAATTTTAAATTTTGTATTATAGGCATGTGATACATCTCTATGGGCTATAATTAAGAGCTGGTTAAGAATATCAAGCTACTTTTCAATAAAATTTTAATTAAATGTGGAAAAATTGAAGCATTTATCTTAATACTTTTGTTTTAAATGCTGGGTGCCGAATGACACAAGAGGGGTCAGCCTTGAAATCGCGTATGGCTTAGATGTTTTGATGGCTTCTGATAGAGTTAATAGTGTAGATTTGAAAACCGGTTGATGCCACTCTGCAAATGTTGAGGTTTTTTTAAAATTCAAATTTTTAAAAAAGGGTAAAAAAATTCAAAATATCAAGTTATAGTAATCGAGACTTATGATACATGTTTATAGGCTATCTTTCAATGCTGAATACGAATATTCCATTTAAATTTTTGAAAAGATAAAATATCAATTACTTCTTTTGCAGTTATTTTGTGGTTTTGAGCTATATTTTAATTTTTTCAAATATTAAATTTTTAAAATTATTGTTTTAAATTGATATTTTAACTTTTCAAAAATTTAAATGGAATATTCATACTCAGCATTGAAAGATAGCCTATAAACATGTATCATAAGTCTCGATTACTATAACTTGATATTTTGAATTTTTTTACCCTTTTTTAAAAATTTGAATTTTTTAAAAATCCTCAACATTTGCAGAGTGGCATCAACCGGTTTCAAATCTACACTATTAACTCTATCAGAAGCCATCAAAACATCTAAGCCATACGCGATTTCAAGGCTGACCCCTCTTGTGTCATTCGGCACCCAGCATTTAAAACAAAAGTATTAAGATAAATGCTTCAATTTTTCCACATTTAATTTAAATTTTATTGAAAAGTAGCTTGATATTCTTAACCAGCACTTTATTATAGCCCATAGAGATGTATCACATGCCTATAATACAAAATTTAAAATTTTTAAAAAATTTAAAATTTAAATTTTTTTTTAAATTTAAATTTTTTGAAATATTTTTTGTCTTTTTTAAATTTAACTAATTTTTACATGATTCAGTACCAAAAATTGTCAAAATATTTTATGTTTCACACGATTGATGGATTTTACCTATATTTTCAAAGTTCAACTTAATAAATAAATAAATTAATTAATGATTTAATCAACAATTGTGGTTTTTTATGTTATATAGCTATCTAACTACAATATCCATGAAAGCATTACTTTGGCATCAGCCTCAAACTTTTTTTACAAGAGTTTTAAAAAAAGTCGATTTTTGAGGCCAAAAAATTTGAAAATTTGAAAAAAATCAAACTTATTATCGTCCGATTTTCTTCCATTTTTAGTATGTTATTGTTTAAGTCATTTCAAATAGAAAACCGTTTAAATTACTTCTTTCGCAATTATTTTGTGGTTTTGAGCGATGTTTAAATTTTTTCGACTTTCCAATTTTTCAATTAATTTTTAAAAATAGATATTTTAAATTTTTTTAATTTACATGGAATATTCGTATTCAGCACTGAAAGATAGCCTATAAACATGTATCATAAGTCTCGATTATTATTACTTGATTTTTTGAAAATTTTTTTGGACCATTTTTAAAAAATTTGAATTTAAAAAAAATCCTCAACATTTGCAGAGTGGCATCAACCGGTTTTCAAATCTACACTATTAACTCTATCAGAAACCATCAAAACATCTAAGCCATACGCGAGTTCGCACTTTTCTACTTGGCACCCTGACTAGCATGCTCAAATGGCAGTGCATCACATGTCTCCTGGTTGACCCATAGAGGGTTGACCATTGGCTGGACCGTAGCTTCCTCTCCTTCTGTAATTGGAAACGGCTACTGTGTTTTCTTTCTTGGAAAGAAAAAGGGCATTTGGTACCCTGGGTTTTTCTTTTTCGTTCTCACACTCGCTGCTATTGACGCTGGACGTATGTATTAATACCGATATTTCTTCTGGATTCTGCCCAACTCGATTCACAATTTTGGTAAATAGAAAATTGATTTCTGTGTATTTTGATGAAAATTTTAAAACTATACTATAATAGTTTGGTTGAAATAGAAGTATGGGAAATTTCATTTCTCCGTATTCCCTGGAAATAAGTATATATTATGATGTTGGAACTTCCAAATATAGCTCGATCATTAAAATTAATTATTTAAAATACTGGGCTTATTAGCACTTGAATTAGTTTTCTTTTAAATTTATATGAAAATATGAGAATTAAAAACTACTACTACCCAAATTTTATTTTAAATTATTAAAGTTTTATTTAATTTGGGTTCTATCCAAAGAGGTTGTCAGGGGTTCAATCTCCCCTAAAATTCGGCTTTTTATAAAATATGTATTGTCCCCTCTTGAAAATTCTGAAGGGTACAAGGAGTGGTTCCCTTTGTGTGTAAAAAAAGGGTCCAAAATGAGTTGAAACACTACTTTTTAAGATCAAAATTTCAAAAATTTTCCGGGGGAGGACCCCCAGACCCCCTCTATTTTTGGTGCTGAATCGAATCCCATCCTTCAAGTACTTAATTATTTTTAGTAATGGAAGAATTATTATCTAGGTACGCGGACGTGAAGGAGTTTTAAACCGATGGATGTAAAAGTCTAATACATTTCTCAACGTACAATACTTTATTTTAAACTTGTTTAATTTCATTCTTTTAATTTGAGTTTTTTTTCTATTTGACATTAAATAATTGAATCACTTCATTGAAAAACTTTAAAATGCATAAGCTGTTTATTAATTTAAAATAATTTTTGAAATTAATACTACTTTCAATCTTTTATATGAAAAGTAATTTTAATAGAATAAGTAATGACGATATTATTTTAATGACATCATAAAGTTTTTAAATATTAATTAGTTCAGATTAATAATTAATTAATTTAAAACTAACAATTAATTAATTAAAAATTACTTAACAAAAAATAACTATTAATTGGAGAAATGGGGTAAGGGGCGCTGTAATTAACTTGGCACGGAGGCGCCGCTATACCCAGGAACGGGCCTGTTTGCGCGCCGGGAGGCGTATTCCCAAAAGTGCCCCCGAGTTGGGCCGCTTGGCGACATTGTTCGAGTTGAACAGGGATAACTCGCCATGCTGGGAAACTTTGGTGCAAAAGACATCGCAAAACACTAATGGCGGACACAAATAATATGTGGTCGGTGATTTTTGTTTCGCAGGTTTGATAATTTTGAGTAAGTTCAGTAAGTTTTAATAGGGCAGCTTAAGTTTTCGGCAGAATACAAACATACTTACCCAGATTATTGCTTATCTCTTTACGTAATTTTAATACAGTGAGTGTCTATATTTGATACCTCTCTTTAATTCTGGGTTATTGATTTGTTTTGGGCTTTATTTTGTGTTTTAAATCTTTAATACCATATTTCAAGTCTTTAAGTGTTGAAATTTTTTACGCTATAGTAGCAAATTGAAAGTGATAGAATAATCCAGATATTTTAAAATGGCTTTAAGTCCAAATTTATGGCTAGACAACTGTTTATATGAATTATGGGTGATATTGATTTGTTTTGGGCTTTATTTTGTGTTTAAAATCTTGAATACCATATTTCAAGTCTTTAAGTGTTGAAATTTTTTACGCTATAGTAGCAAATTGAAAGTGATAGAATAATCCAGATATTTTAAAATGGCTTTAAGTCCAAATTTATGGCTAGACAACAACTGTTATATGAATTATGGGTACTGCTTTAGAAAGAGTCCACCAGCCGCCATGTTTGCCCACAACTCAAATTTTGACCACTGAGCTATAGAGTAAACTGGAGGGATATCAGAGCGTGGCGACCTTATCACACACTTCTCATCGCATCCTTCCGTCAAGGGGGCAAAAGGCAAAATCTCCATAGGCTTACTATTGTCGAAAGGTATAGTTTTCTAACTATAAAGATTCATAACTAGAGAAAAAGCTTTATGGCATTGATTCAACGAGTTCTCTTTAAAAGTTTTTATTAAAAACCATATAAGTAACTAAATATTAATTTTTTTCGTGAGAACTATTTATCGTACTTAGCTTACTTTTTTCCAGCGTCGCTCGCTCTTTTTGGCGATAATGACTGAACTTTCTATCCGATTCGAAACGAGGAAATTCCATCCATCACTTTGCAGTTTTATTTCTTACGTCAAAATTTATTTTCATCTGACCTTAATTGGTCCAAATTACATACACATTTCTTATTGCATATAAATACTTTCAAAATATGGTTAGGAAATGTTACTTAAAACTTTAATCAGGTATTTATAATTGCTTGAACTCAGTGCTTAAATTTTAATTTTTCCAAATCGAATATTTTTTCCATCTTAGTTAACGAAGTAGACATAATTATAGAATTGCTTAGGTTTAAAAAACTATATTTTGAACTAATAATTATAAGATACCTACATTTAACGAGTACACAACAAAAATACTAGGCTCATTTTTCTGAAAAAAACTTCAAGGATTTAAGATATTTTATATATAGGATTATAGATTAGTTTTCATTTCCTAAAACTTGAGACTAAGGAAAAACAATAAAAATCCATCAACTTAAAACCTATTTTTCATGCTATATAAAAATCCCCAACCTTAAAATTTCTTGAAACTTCATATGAAGATATTCATTCATATTTTTCCATAAAAAGAAAAACTAAATTTTCTGAAAGACAAAATCCATCAATTCTTTTGAATTCATAAAATCAAACATTTCCAGGATATAAGGCCGTGTTCTATTTTTGCCCAGATGAAAATTAATTGGTCACTATAGTATTTTTATTTCCACTTCTACTTGAACTTTTATCTTTCTAGTAGCCGTCGTAAATCATGCTTTGCTGTGAACGCTGCATTATTGTTATTGTGTTTTCAAAAATTTTTATAATGTTTTCACTGATGATGTCCTCCACAGAGAGGGACGAAACTTTTGATACGAATAAAAATAGAACACGGTCTTATATCCCAGAAATGTTTGATTTTATAAATTCAATTGATAATTCCGGCAGTGAAAGCCTGAGAATTTACATCAATTCTTTATTCAGAAAAATACTATATGTACTAGTGTAAATTTTTTAAAATACTTGTTCATAAAATAAACCCCTAAAAAATACTTGTTTCCTAATTTTATGATAATAAAGAGATCCATTTTTATAATAAACAAATTTTTATTTCATAAAAAAAATATTTAAACAGAAACAATTTTTTAACTATAGGTGACTTTTAAAACATATTTAATTATTTGTTATACAAATTATCATGGTAAGTTTAATAATAAATCTATAAGAATCAAAATAGGCAAGATTTTTTAAGAATAGAAAGGTCACATATCAAGAATAATATAAGTTCACAAAATTTTGGAATCGGGAATAACTAAGACAACATAAAAAGCATTGCAGCACAGCAAAAACAATTGTAAGTTTGTAAAAAGGCTTGAAAATATATGCTCAGCCCTAGAAGAACATAATTACGGATTGATTTTTGTAATATCTGCAAAAACTCAAACATAGCATAGACAGTATAAAAATTGCACAACCATGACCAATTTAAAAAATTTCTTTAATCAAAAGATAGAAAATGACTCAAATGTTATGTCATCTAGAAAAAAGATAACTTATCATATACTATAAAAACCACAAAATTAGTTTGTTTAAATAAATAAAAAATTACATGTCTTCAAAGCCACTTAAGGAGCTTAACTTTGCAGCCTGTCAGGATACTTGAACATTTATCCTTGAGCATTTATGATACTCCCAGCATCATCAACTAAGAAACATTTCAAATTGATGCCACATCACATGAAGTGGTCACCAAAGAAAAACATTTTTTAGTCTTGTGGGATGCACTTTCAGTCTTTGGTCTGCTATTTTCACAATTATTTTATTGTTTTCTGCTTTTTTTATGAAATCATATGTGAAGTGAATAGGTACTGTCGAACCAACGATAGTTAAAGGGATATGTGATGTTGTGCTTCAATATTTTTAATTTTATTTAAAATATACCGAGGTTAGAGGGAGTAAATGTATCTTCCTCTTTCAATCAACTGCCCCTCAGCTTCTTCCCCTCCGAGTATGTCAAAATCACGTGATCCTTTTACTATCGTTGGTTCGACAGTACATAGTAATTTCAATAAAAACATGGTCAATTATTACTTTCATTTTTCAAACACCAAGACACTTTATGATTGAATAGGCAATTAGGCATTTAAGCGGGATTAAGAGACTCCCTTATAACGGAAAAACACTTAACAGAAATTAAGCCGTGGTTAAACAGAAATTTACTTATACAGTCTGACAGTATATAGTACTATTTTACTTTCTCCCTTTGAGTACTTATTGCCCACCTGGGGGCGATCGCCCCAAGGTTGGGAACCACTGTTCTAGACATTTTATGACTACTCGTGTTAGTCACAAAAAAACCTAAACAAGAAGCATGTATCTTGTTAGTTTCCAAATTTTTACACTACTTTAAGTTAACACAATTTTACATTTCTCATGGTGGATCAATGAAATGAAAAGCTAACTTATTCATAATAATAATAAGACGAATCCAAAATCTGGACCAGTTACGCAAGATCTCCTGTGGCCATGGCTTGTCCCATAACAGACGTCCCTGGGCCGTCTACTTTTGGTACACCTTTGGATCATCCCCGTTGTTCCAATACTATTTACATCTGAGGAACATCACCTTCGGACTAAGTGGGACGTAGACCAAAAAAAAATTAACTTTTGTAACCTTAAAGTAAATAAAGCACATTAATAATAGAATTTAGAACTTCTTTAGTAAAATATTAAAGCAAGAAATTGACTTGTATCTTCCTAGTTCAGCCAGTAAACTTAGAATTTAATTCAGTCATTTTAAAAATATGCATATAAAATACTCCAATTCCTTGGAAAATTAAAAACATCTAGGCTATCAAAAATTTCAAAAATAAATTTTTTTTCAAATTCATCTTTTCACTATTTAAATGGTACAACATATTATACATAAAGAAATATTCAGTTTTCTCCAAAGGCTTGGCGATATATTTGGCGCGAAAGACAAACAAACCCGAGAGGTATTGTGCTTTAGAATTTTAAAATACTTAAGCTTAAATGAGTGCAGGCAAATATCGATGCACTTTAAGAAAATAATTCTATCACAAAAATTATTATGCTTTAAGAATATTAGAAGTTATACATCATACATTAAATTACACACATCCATTTATTTTGAACATTTTAAAAAACTGCATGAAATTCAAATGCCAAAATACAAAATAATCCACAAAATTTGTAAGTAAGGAATTTAATATTTATATACTGTACAGCCTAAATCCGAATATACAAATATAACTATGAGTGAGATAATGATGAAAAAAATCCGGACCTGTGGCCCGGTACTTACTGATGAAATTGTAGTTTTTCACAATTCTTACGAAGCTTTACATACCAATTGCCGCCCCATATCCACAAGACTTCTCCCTTTTCATATAGGTAGTTTTATAACACTGTTAATTTCATTTATAGTTTTAAATAGCTCATATTTGAATCAAGAACGACAAAACGCCATTGACTAACATTGCGCACTTCCAATGTTTTGCCCCCTAGGAGCGGACGATTTCGAGAACTGTATCCATACGCCGGGCATGATTTCAATAATGCTATGCAATAGGAAGAGCGCCCTCCAGTTTATATTATAGCTCAGTGATTTTGACTGACAATCATAGAAATCTAATAATTAATATTATTAGTATTAGATACTAAAATAATAAAAATTAGTAAATTGCTATTAGAGATCTAATAGTAAGCTATAAGATCTAATAGTAATATTAATGCTAACAACATTCATGTTGCTGTGGGTAAACATGGCAGCTGGTGGACTCTTTCTAAAGCTAGGATAAAAGTTTTCTTCCGGGCAATTAGGCCGTGGTCGAAAGGTAGATGTTAAAAGTCCATAAAAGTTCGACCACGGCCTAATTGCCCGGAAGAAAACTTTTATCCTAACCCAGGGGTCGGCAACCTATTGAAACGGAAGAGCCAAAAGCAACAGTTTACAAAATTTCCCAGTTTTTAAAGAGCCACTAATTTTTTGCTTCAATGTTATAGTATATGCTTAATATACATTTGATTTTAGATTGGGAGGGTGATTTTAGTTGGGGAGCATTTTTATCCTACATTTTTTCTGGGGTACCTCCTTTCGGGTAGGGTACTTTTTTACATCAAGTTTTGGATGAGTTACGTACACATTGTAAATGAATTTTATTGAACTTAATTTCCAAATTTTGTAAAAGCAATTTGAATTCCTGGAAAAATTGGAGGGTCTGGGGGTCCTCCCCCAGAAAAATTTTGGAAATTTCCCCTTCAAAATCGTGTTTAAGCTCATTTTTGCCTTTTTCGATTGCACCCTAAGAGCACCTCTCATTATTTAAGTGGAAGAATTTTCAAGGAAAAATAGTACAGTTATAAAAAACAGCAAAATTTCGAGGGGATGTGGATCCCACTTCAGAAAAATTTCGGAAATTTGCCCAAAAATAGTGTTTTAATTAGTTTTTAGAACTTCTATAACGACCAAAAAGGATCACTCCTCATAAGTCACAGAATTTTCAAGGAAAATCAGCACATATTCCAAAATTTTTAGGAGTTCTCTCCCAGAAATTGTTTGGAAATCTTATCCTTAAAAGTAGAGTTTTGATTTTGACTCATCTTGAGAACTTAAAAATATATTTTCTGATTTTTATAAAGTTTGATAATAAATTATAAATTTTTTCGTATGGAAATGGAGAGCCGCAAATTTACATCGAAAGAGCCGCATGCGGCTCGCGAGCCGCAGGTTGCCGACCCCTGTCCTAACCCATCCGGTCGTGAAAGCCTTTGTTCTTATATTCTTTCTAAAGCTGTTCCGAATTATGTTTATCAACTTTTTATGCTCTTAAGCAAGCAGGGTCTGAGAGACAGCCCTCCAAAGTAATTGTTCAAATGGTTTTATAATGTGATGAGAGAGAAAGAGTGGTTTTGATTTTCCTTTTCTTAAAAAACTCTACTTTGATTCGAACATTGTACAGTAAAGCACCGTCTGTGTAAACTTCTTTCAAGGGACCGTCATTACATGTAAGTTAAAACAACTTTGAATTTTGGGTTTTCATACTCCTATCCCAAATTTAAATACTATTGGATAGAATTTTTTTTCACATAGTATTAAATTACTGAGCATAAGTAGCTTATAGTAATTATTAAAGTAACAATAATAATTAAACTTTAAAATTCTATTAAAACATTGAACTAATCTCATTAGTTTATCCTAACTATTAGTTTATTTACCACATCTTGAGTACACATTGCACATCCTTAATACATCCAAATCCATTAATTGCTTTACATTCACATCAAATATAATTTATTCTACTGTTTTGAAGAAGTCCTTCAACTTCATTGTAATTTGAATTGAAGATTGTCTTGCATTACAGTGTTCTGAAGCGAATTTAGTTGGTGAAATTTTTTTTCACTAGTGTTCGACATAGGAAAAATAAGCTCCAAGCTTTTCAATATGTTTGATTGATTCTGTTGTGGGGTACGAAAAACAAATTAACGTAATACATTTTAACCTACCTAAATCATTAAGAACAACCATTATTGATGAAGTAAGTAAAGGTAATGGCTGATTATGTTTGCATTATTTAATTGAAAAATTTTAGTGAACCCCTTCATGAATGGGCAATTTCAACCAAGACATGAATGCAAATTTGTCGGTTTCAGGCTTTTGCTGTCGAGTTTTCACTTTCAGGTTTTTGTTGTTGCACTAATGGTAGCCTTGACAGTTTCTCGGAAGTAATGAAATTTTTTGGAAATCTCTTTTCACTTCATTAAGCTAGATGTGGGTCATTCCGAATGTTTACTAAAATAGAAAATTTGTATATTTACAGTTTTGTCATTGTATAAACGGTTCTGGGACTTGGGTAACTTGCCATCATGTTGTTTATTTTATTATTTTATTTCACACAAGTAAGAATTTAAAAACACGTAACTTATTTTTATATTCTAATTTATTCTCAAGTTCTGAGTTTGTGTTTAACAAAAACTAAAATTTTAAGGATTGTTACTACACAAGTGTACAGAGGCTATTAATAATCATATAATACAACTGTATCAGGGCCGTAGCCAGACTTTTCTTTTGGAGGGGGTTTTGACAGAAAATTTTCTTGAAACTTTAGTTCGATTTTGTTGGTAAGAAGACAGCGGCGGATCCAGGATTTGGTATTTGGGGACTAAAAATTTGCAATATCAAAATCCTCTTCTAATATCCTGAAAGGGGGGTCTGGGGGTCCTTCCCCAGAAATTTTGTGGAAATTTAAGTCTAAAAAGCAGATTTTCAACTCGTTTTTGGTACTCCTAATACGGATTTCGGACATACATTTTCAAGAATTAAATTTACATATTAGTAGGATTTTTGCATTTCGACGAACTTTATAAAGAAAAGTGGTAAATAATAGGGTCCCAAATCCCAAAAAGGGGGGTCTGGGGTTCCTCCCCCAGAAAATTTCTGGAAATTTGACCCTTAAAACAGGATTTTAACTAGTTTTAGAGTTGCTTTTCCCTTTTGTACACCCCTCAGTTCCCACTTCCCCTTTTTCTCACTGTTAGTTCTTCTTCCTTTTGGGAAGGGGGACTTAAGTCACCTAGCCACCTTGGATCCGTTAATGTGAGTAGAACTCCTAAACTCACCTTGGATACTTCCCCTTTATGATTTCACTCATTTTTACACTAACCCGAAGAGGACCACTCCTTGTAAGTCCAAAAATTTTCAAGGAACAACTTTTTATAGATTTCTAGGGCTGAGATTGGAGGGGGACGCGGGGGGACGCCGTCCCCCGAAATGTTTGGACCTTCCCCCGAAATATTTCTACCGTCCCCCCAAAATATTTGTTTCAACGAAAATTTTTAATTAAATTTTTAAAATTTCTAAAATATTTTTTAAAATTTCTATAATGAAGAACCTTGTCGGAACACGCTAGTGGCCGTTTTCATAACAGAGCAGTAGCTGGTGGTCGGTTAACTTATTCAGAGGAAGTGCTTATGAGATTAAACTTCTCTTATTATTAAACGAAACGAGTTCATTTATGTTAAAGTGTGAACGAAGATGACTTGGAACATTCAAGGAGAGCACTCTGTCTCTGGATAAGTACCCTCCGCTGGGACCACAAAATTTTTTTTTCAAAATGAGTTAAAACAACCTTTACAAGTCAAATTTCAAAGTACTTTTTGGGGAAGGACCCCTATACTTCCCAGTGGTAGCACAAGGGGATCAAGCGTAATAAATTTTAGAAAATCCCGGACATTTTGACATTTTTTTTTGTCAAAAGGTTAAAGTGATGGTCTGGAAAAGTGCCCCCTCTTGGAGCCCCAATTTGGGTAGGTACCCGAAATTAGTGATATTTTGCCCTCTATCAACCACCTACTCTGTTAAAAGGAGAGTCCCCCCAAATATTTTTCTCCAATCTCAGCACTGTTAATAAGTTCACATCTTTTTATGATTAGATTGCATTTCAAAAGAAGCATCTGATAAAAATGAACAGGAACACAAAATATGGGAGTAACTTTAACAGAAAAGCAATTAGAATAAATTAAAACTATGTAAAAACATAGCAAACAAAATAATTAAAAGCTGACAGTTATTTCAGGGGTGAATAGGCAACCATCTATAGCAGTGTGAATAGGACGTGGAATATGGAACAGTTCTGCGGAAGGGCTTTCAAAGCATCTAAATTAACCTTGGAATTGTTTAAATCCACACTACTCCTCAGGGCACTGAAAACATCATCCACCTTCTTTGGGGAAAATTTTTTCTACAAGGCTGGTGCCACGACTGGATTTTTTCGGAGGGAGCAGAATAAAGCTACCTTCTGCTGTATTCTTCCAGAAAGGCTGCCAATGCAAAGAAGTGGATGGATTTGATCCATAAGGACACTCACATACTCCACTTATGATCTGGAAAAGGAAAATACACACATAAACAAAAATTTTTTCACAACTTACAAAAATATTATGCAGCATTAATCTTCTATTATGAAGCATGAAAGTCAAAAATTAAAGGTTGGCCATCCCAGTTGAATCCTATTTTTAACATCTTAGAAAATACTACTATTAAACTAAAAAATGTTAGGAATTAGTCGGTCCTAAGCTATTTTGCTAAATATAATAAATATTACAATGAAGAACCATTAATATATCTTATTTAGAAGCTGTTTATTTTAGTTTTACTTATATTTTTAAGTGCATAGACTGACTAGAGATATTTGCTCCTGGCTAATCCTCCTCCATACTCAACTACCAATTTGTTTCTATTTAAAATGTTTCCTACATGAAGCATCACTTATGCAAGACTATTTAACTTCTAAAAAGATATATTCCACCAAAAAGCTCCTTATCTTACATTATACATTACATTTCATTTTCATACATGGTGTACGTATTAAATAACACAAGGAAAAATTTTGTTCAAATGAAATTTAGCCTCATGAAGCCATTGAGAATACTATTACTATTTAATAATACTTAAGTGAGGAACAATACTTTGCTTTAAGCAGGAAAAAAATATAAACTATTCTGAGGTATTTAAAAAAGAAGACTGATAAATTAATGTAACACTTACCTCACAGTCACTTTGCTTCACATCCATCTCTACTTTATACCTATTCCCTATTCCCCTTTTCTTCATTTCGGCCCGAACTGTAGAATGAATGGTGAACATCGGTTCTCCAACTTCACTTACTAATTCAGTAAACTCAACTTCAACTTGATCAACAAAACGTTCTGCATACATCTTATATCCCTTTCTGTTTTCATTCAAGAACATGGTATCACTATTACAGTTTTGTTTAGCTTCGTTAATTTTGGTTCGATAGTTTAAAATTGTTAAAGAATTAAAATTTGGAATATAAAGAGGGGTTTCTGTTAGTTTGTTCATGATTTATAAGATTAATTACGGAAAGAACCATCAATTAATTTTACCATACGAACCAATGATACGAACATGTGCAATGCAAAAGCAAGGTAAATACACAGGAGGAATAGGATTGTTATTCCTGTGACACGTGACTGTGACGTCACGTGGGAAGAGCCCATTGCGCAGTTTTAAAGCTTAGTTAGTGTGACGTCACTTCCAGATTTGGCGGACCAAAGTTCTACCTTTCAGTGTCCCCAGAGTTATAAAACTGGTTTTAAAAAGAAATTAAAAATTTCTGGGGGAAGATGTCATGGCGCTGCCATGACATCGAGAGAGAAACCAGTTTCGTACAGCGCTCATACGTAGCGTCACTTGGAGAAACAGCCAGTTGCATACAGCGCTCACAGGTAGCGCTAGTTGGAGGAACCAGGCCCCGCCCTTGCCGGCGCTCCTTCACATATTCCTCTGGCCTAACTGGCAACCGCGCTGGTTCCTGAACCGGCGTAACACGGAGGAAGAACAATCAGATCCTTACCTGACTCGCCAAGCACAGCGGCAAGTCCGCGCTTCTCTTTTATTTTCCCGTTGGTGGACCTGTCACGGATCCTGCTGGGTCTGGGACCCTTTTCGTAACTCCACAAGGTGACGTTTTTTCAGCAGGTAGCTCTCTCTCCCCCCTTTTCTTATTTTTCATCCAGATATGGATGTTTAGCTTTCATTGAACTGTTTATAGTACCAGGATCCAACCCGGCGTGAGCCAGTGACCCAGTATCTGGTGTTTGTGGGATTTTCTGTTGTGAGAGATATCAATAAAAATTAATGTAACTCAAACGGCCTTTTCCTTTTTACCATCTCTTACATCACAAAATGGTGCCTACACCAGTGATACGAATTGCGATGTTTTAAGATGAAATTTTGAGATTGGTTGGTGTTGTTGGATTGGATCCTATACAGACCACGCGGGAATGATTTTCTTAACCCTAGAAATTCATTCCAAGTGTGTCTAAGTGTTTTAGTGTTGTTTTATTTGATGTTTTAGTTAGTAATTTGCATATAGTTATACACTTAGGTTTAATTTAGTGTAGTTCTTTGCAAATTTCATTATTGGTGGTATACAAATTTAAAGTAACAAAAACAGAATGGGCAGACAACAAAAATCACCATCTATCCCTGAACCACCCCCTGCATTTAATCTTTCCCTGGAGGTAATCCCACCCTTTGATGGAACTCCAACAAGATTAGTGTTCTTTTTTGATCAGTTGGAGAGAGTTGCAAATATAAACAATTGGAATTTCGCCATCATACAGGCTGTATTGGCTTCAAAATTAACTGGTCCTGCCATAGAATATTTTTCAACAAATCCCCTGTGTAAATCTGCTAATTCCATTGAGGAACTAAAACAATTATTTGTGGATTTCTTTTCCACTCCTAAAACTGACACAGAATCAATGTGCAGTTTTCACACTATAAAATATAATAACAACGAGAACGTGAAGAATTTTTGCCACCGACTGCAAGTAGCAGCGGAAAGCCTTTTGGCGCAAGCTACTACTCCTGAAAGTTCAACCATAATTCAACGCCAAATCCTCACAAAGTTTGTCTCATGTATGCCGGACGGTATACAAAAGAAATTGATCTCTAAAGCCCCTAAAACCCTAAATGAAGCTCTGGCTATAGCTGTAAAAATCCAATCAGTGAACGAAGTAAACCCTACGTGTTCCCTTTTACAGCCATTAAACCCCCCACACCTGAATACAACTGTCCAAAATCAATCAAGTGTTTCTTGTGTGTACTGTGGGTTACAGGGACACTTAATGAAAGATTGCAGGCAGTATTCAAGGACAATTCGGCCTCAACAGGCATATGTCCCCTTTCGTCAGCCCCACCCATACAGACATAGACCATACCATGGGCCCCCACGACAAAATGGGCAAAGGTTTCCCCGAGCCAGGTCACGTTTCCCTCCAATCCCACCCCAATATAATCGGGAAAACTAGTCCATGAATTTAGGAAGGACTCAACTAAATTCAAGCACCCTATTGGGTCCAATAAGCCTCAACCAAAATGTCATTATAACTTTAATGTGGCAACTAGTGCATCCCTACCTCTAATTGAGGCAACCGTAAATAACACCCCACTCAAATTTCTACTTGACAGTGGTAGTTCTATTAGCTTACTACCCTCCAGAATTTTTCAAAACATAAAGAATAATGTGAAGTACAAACACATAGCAAAGAATGTAAATATCACTTCTGTGCAAGGATCTATTGTAAAATTCTCCCAATGTGTACAACTAACCTTAGCCATGGGTAATAGGAAAATTAAACAAAATTTCTTCATAACCCCAGAAGTTGAGGATACCCACTTTCAAGGCCTATTAGGATATGATTTCTTAAGAACAAATAGAGCCTCCATTAACTTTAACGAGGGATATTTGGCTATTGACGATGAAACTGTCCCCTTAATCAACAAAAATAAAATTGACTCAAACGTGTGCTTTGCCATAACAAGTGAAAAAGTAGTACTAACCCCAGATGAGACCCATTACCTAAGACTAAAACACTCCCAGCCTAGTAATGATAATCCTGCATTTCTCTTTGAACCCGGTAAAACCCCTATGTACTTGGAAATACACCCTTCTGTACATGATAACACTGGTGAGGAATTCCATGTAGTTGTGCGAAACATTGGCACTGAGCCCTTCCATATCAACAAAGGGTGGAAGATTGGCCACACAAATTTCAATATATCCTCCCTCACAGAACCAGAACATAGGGTTAATCAAATACTAGCTTCTCAAAAGATCTTAGAATCCCGCAAACATGATTTGACCCCCATAGACTTTAATTTGGGACGTCTGCCAGAAGATGATAAAAACACCCTCTTAAAAACACTAATGAATCACTCAGCCAGTTTTTCTAAAAACTTAACTACAATGGGACATTCTGATATAGTCACCCCCAAAATCAAAACAATGCATGATCACCCTATTTCTTCCACTCCCTACCCCATCCCACACTCTCTACAAATCCCAGCTAAAAAATATTTAGAGGACTTAAAGAAAGCAGGTATAATTGAGGAAAACATGTCCGCCTGGGCTAGCCCCATGGTCTTAGTCAAAAAGAAGGATCACTCCCCTGAAAACCCCTCTTTACGTCTTGCACTAGACTTAAGATTAATTAACTCCATAATTAATGGTTGTAGTTACCCCTTACCCAAAATAATGGATATTACAAACAGCTTCTCTGGCTATAAATTATTCACAACACTAGACTTACAAAATGCATATTGGCAGATTCACCTCCCAGAACAAGATAGACAATACACCTCTTTCACCACACCGTGGTCCACTTACCAATTTAAACGGCTACCTTTTGGCATCAAACATGCCGCAGCCTATTTTCAAAAAGCAATGGATGTAATCATAAATTCTGTAAATCTACCCGGTATTAAAGCATATCAAGATGATTTAATAATTGCCTCAAACTCAATTTCGGAACTAAATTCAAAATTAGATGCCATATTAAAAGCACTTGCTGACAATAATCTAACCTTAAGTCCTAATAAATGTAAATTTGCAGTAACCGAGATACAATTCCTAGGCTTCACTTTATCCCAAGCTGGTCTATCCCCTGGACATAGTAATTTGAATAAAATTGAACAATTTGCCATTCCTAAAAACCAAAAACAACTAAAAAGATTCATTGGCCTTTGTGGATTTTACAGAACCCTTATCCCTAATTATGCACTCAAAATTAAAAATCTTAATGACCTAGCTAACTCAAAAACTTTCAAATGGACAAGTCAGCATAACTCAGACTTTCAACATCTTAAATCAACTTTCTTTCAAAAACCTTTCTTAATTTCCCCTGATTGGACTAAGGACTTTGTCATTAACACTGATGCATCCAACATAGCCATTGCTGGTGTTTTAATGCAGGAAAAAAATAATAGATTGCTACCCATTGCTTATTTTTCAAGGGCACTAACAAAACCTGAAACTAGGTACCCCTCTGGTAAATTAGAACTAATGGCGAGAGAGAGAGAGCTACCTGCTGAAAAAAACGTCACCTTGTGGAGTGACGAAAAGGGTCCCAGACCCAGCAGGATCCGTGACAGGTCCACCAACGGGAAAATAAAAGAGAAGCGCGGACTTGCCGCTGTGCTTGGCGAGTCAGGTAAGGATCTGATTGTTCTTCCTCCGTGTTACGCCGGTTCAGGAACCAGCGCGGTTGCCAGTTAGGCCAGAGGAATATGTGAAGGAGCGCCGGCAAGGGCGGGGCCTGGTTCCTCCAACTAGCGCTACCTGTGAGCGCTGTATGCAACTGGCTGTTTCTCCAAGTGACGCTACGTATGAGCGCTGCACGAAACTGGTTTCTCTCTCGCTGTCATGGCAGCGCCATGACATTCTACCCCTCCCCCAAAAGAAAAAAAGACGAAAACCCAGGAATACAAACGAGCCTGTAGTGACCCCAGCAACTGTGGTAAGCACAAATATATGAATGAAAACAAACGTAGGCATTACATTGAATTATGGATAATAATGCACAGAAAAATACCCGATAAAAAAATTCATTATTCATTGCATAGAAAAAGTACCTGATGAAAAATACATTCAAGGGAATTCAATTAAAATCATTGCAAAATTTCAATATGAAGAAAAATACCATCTGAAGAATACATTAAATTCTATGTGTAGAAAGTACCCGAGGGAATTAACATTAATTTCAGTGCTAAGATGCAAAAATTCATTGCATAAAAATACATTAAATTCATTGCAAAACTGATATGAAGAGAAATACCTTCACTTCTATTTGTGGAAAATACCCAAGGGCCCCTTTGGAATCGGTTCCATGTTGGAATCGAAACCTAGAGTCGAAGGAATCAAAACTCAGGAATCGATTCCAGGTTGGAGTCGAAAGAATCGTGACATCCCTAGGCGTGCTTTCTGCTTTCGCGTATCCAACCATTCCATCCATCGTGTTTTAGAGATGAATTTTAATTGAATTGTTACTTTCTGCCATGTTGTACGAAAATTTTTGGACGAGTCAAAAGTGCAAGAAGCCGAGATGAGTTTGTAAGACCAGTGCAGAAGCCTTTGAAAATGGTAAAAAAAGAAGAAAAAATAGTAGGATGAAACACATTGGAAAAGGACGAGAATATAACAAAAAAGAAAGGGAAAATAAATTACGGCCGATCTGAGGTCGGGAAAAGGAAGGGGGGGTAAAAAGGGGGTTTTTTAGAATAAAAAACGGTTTATCTCGATTTCCGACAAAACTACAAGTCCTATGGAAAAAATTTAAATAGCAAAGTTGTAGGTAATAAAAAGATCTACAACTTTTGTATTCACACTTTTACACATAAATTTTGAGGTTATGTGAAATAACCTCAAAATTTATGTGAAAAACTCAAATAATAAATTTTTTGGTTTTTTATTTTTATCTTTTACAAAAAAAAATTTTTTTCACGAAATTAGGTGAAAACTTACCTATTGATGTCCCAAATACACCTTAATTTTTTTATTTAAAATATTTATTTTTTCTCCTTATTTTGGCTTGATATCGAAAAAGCACCCTAATTTTCATTCGAAAAATCTCACGTCAAAATATCTGCTTTTTTAAAAAAAATGGTGGGCTTTTTGTTCGTTGAAATCTCTACTTTCTGATGGTGTAAAAAAATATATACATCACTATGGTAAATGTTCTCAGAAAATGCAAAGAAATTGCCAGAGACACTTATAAAACTGTCATTGTTGTGGGTCAAGATATTGATCTTTTGGTTCTTTTGAATCAATTAACTTCAAATAATCAGGACATTTATTTTCTCAAGCCAGGTTCTGAAAATGTAAAATATACATTTTTCACATCTGATAGTTTCAAATATGAATCCTTCAAAGATATCGTTGCATTTCTGCATTGTTTTTCTGGTTGCGATACAACATCTGGATTTGCCGGAAAAGGAAAGAAAAGTATCGTAAATTCCTTATTAGACGAAAAAAATTTGTCAAATTTGGCCAGTGTTTTTTATAAAAAAGATGCAAACAAAGAAGATGTCGAAAAAAATGGATTACAATTAATCAAATCTATTTATAAATGTAAAAATGATAATATAACGCTTAATCAATTAAGATTTCGAAAATATCAATTGGCAAAAATTAAATCATCTTTCATATTGGCAAATCTCCCACCCACAGAAGGAGCAGCAGTACAACATTGTTACAGGGCATATTATCAAGTTCAAACTTGGCTGGGTAAAGAACTGACAGCAACAGATTGGGGCTGGAAGCAACATCACCGTGGAATTATGCCCAAATTTACAGAAAATGAATTAATTCCAGAAATATTGCTCAAAACCATTTGCTGCAGCTGCGAAACTGGATGCAACAATTTAAAATGTGGCTGCCGAAAACATGTCTTAAAATGTACACATTTATGCTCCAATTGTCATGGTACTGAATGCTCCAATGTGGAAGAAAAAACCTACGAGGAAGATGAAACTGTGGATGAAGAACCAATACAGAATAAAAATATTATTGTAAACGAAGACTGTGATGGTCTTGAAGATTTCGAAGATCCACTATAATCGGGAAGGTTTGCCGATGATGAAATGCCATCAAGGAGACTAAAACTATTCACATAATATATTCGTTTCAAATATTCAAAAATTTCGTTTTGAAAAACCCTTTAAATTAAACATAGTTCATTAAAAAAAGTGTTTTGTTTCACTTTTTAATCGTTATTTAAGATTTTTTTGAGGAAAAATAGAATTTTTAAAGTCGAAAAATGTGTTTTTTTTATCTGGACGGATAATGGTGCATGCATTGGTCAGATATTGGGGTAAAGTGAACGGCTACTGGTGCAATGGGAGTAAATTCATAAATTGTAAAATTTAGTGGCTTAACGTTTATTAAAATAATTTTTAAAAACATACATGTTATTAAGGATAATTTTAGGTATTTAATTAGGTGGTAGTAGCCAGACATTTGATTGTTTTTACAAGGAGTTATATTAAATTGAATGCAAAATTTTCCTTAACTGCCCTGGTACTGGTGCGTTTACCCTAGCTCAAAATTGTACATACTGATTTTAAAAAAATTTCGGATTCGGGTTTTTCGTGTCTTTGCATTTTCTGAGAACATTTACCATAGTGATGTATATATTTTTTTACACCATCAGAAAGCAGAGATTTCAACGAACAAAAAGCCCACCAACTTTTTTAAAAAAGCAGATCTTTTGACGTGAGATTTTTCGAATGAAAATTAGGGTGCTTTTTCGATATCAAGCCAAAATAAGGAGAAAAAATAAATATTTTAAATAAAAAAAATTAAGGTGTATTTGGGACATCAAAAGGTAAGTTTTCACCGAATTTCATGAAAAAAAAATTTTTTTTGTAAAAGATAAAAATAAAAAACCAAAAAATTTATTATTTGAGTTTTTCACATAAGTTTTGAGGTTATGTGAAAAAAGTGTGAATACAAAAGTTGTAGATCTTTTTACTACCTACAACTTTGCTATTTAAATTTTTTCCATAGGACTTGTAGTTTTGTCGGAAATCGAGATAAACCGTTTTTTATTCTAAAAAACCCCCTTTTTACCCCCCCTTCTTTTTCCCGACCTCAGATCGGCCGTAATTTATTTTTCCTTTCTTTTTTGTTATATTATCTTCCTTTTCCAATGTGTTTCATCCTACTATTATTTTTTTTGTTTCAAAAATTATCTACTATGGACTATTGTCATCATCTGTAAAGGAAAAAGACGTGCTTAAAGGCACTATACGTCCCGGGATGTAGTATGAGCTACCATAACAAAGGTAAAGAAACAACCTTCTCTTATTATAATTCATCTAACAAAGCCCATAGAAAATGTCTTTTAGGACTCATATTACGAGATGGGCAATGTGATCGAAATTTCTTTATAACTCAATTTTTGAGATGGAGAATACAGTCAGTCCAGAAAGAATTCTTAAACCCAACAAATTTGTACAGCTCCCGTCAAAAAAACGTTACAGTAGAATGTGCGGGCGAACGGGTGGGGATAGAAAGATGCTTTTGGTGTGATTTTTCAGGATTTATAGTAAGCTTGAAATCACTAATTGACTATTTTTCTCTCAGAGGCCGTCTTCATGCGAATCGCAAAATAAAGTGCAACTTTTTTCATGGTGACCCCCAATTTTTATACCCGCATATGAAAGACCATACCATTTAAACCCTAAATACCAAGTTTCATTTAATTTGGTCATTAAATAGAGCCATGGCTCAAAGTTGAAGTTTGAAAATTTAGAGGTAAAAGCCTGAAAACGGTCGCCATCATCCAACCGCCAAGGCGAAACTAGTAGCAACCCTCGCTCCTCGTTGGGAGTGACTAGCAAACCGTCGGGTAACCGTTGTGCGCATGCTCGGGTTAAAGGCGTGGTTTTCATGTATTTAGGATTGCATCTAGCGTGGCCCGGATGGGGAAGCCGAAGCCGTAGTGTGTCTGGCTGGCACGCGGAAGGTCGTAGGTTCGAACCCAGGAATTATTTTTCAGTAAATTTAATTTTAATTTTTATTATTCCATTAAAAATTGCAAGAATTAATTGCTCTTGTTTAACAGTCATTCCTTATTTAATTAAATTCATTGTGTTTTTTTAAATGTTTTACTTAGTCTAATTTTTTTTAAAAAAAATTTTAAATTATTAATTTATTGAAAATAAAGTTATTTCGCTAAAATATTTTATAGAAACAGCAAGAATCAAGTCCACATGGATGGGCATTGCTAATAAAGTATAAAAATCTTGCAGGGATTGTGAAATACAGTACAAAACAATACGTCGGTCGCCATGGCCGTGGGACTAGCCGTCCGTCGTACGACGGTCGGCTAGCAACAGCCCTCCTCATTCTGTCTTTTTCGACCACAGCAACAAAAAGGATTTGAATGTTTTCGAGTTGAATTAAAAAGATAATGATGCCTTTCCGCTTTCCAAATTTTGCTGATTTTAAAAAGCAGAACACATTTCTATTGGAATACTTAAATTTTGTTTATTTTTGTTAGTAACTAATGTCTAGTTTTTTAATTTATATCAGACATTTTCTATTTATTTTGGAATTTCAATAAAATAAACGATCAGTGAAGTTTCCTTTGAAAAATTATTTGCGTGATAACTAAATATTCAAAGGATGTATTTTACCAAAGGTAAAATACATAAAGGTTTCTGAAGGTATTTTACCAAACACAAAGTGCTTTATAAAAAAGTTAAGAATCCGATTTCCCCCTTCAAATCATAGGGGATTTTATGTGAAGTAGATTAGATATTAAAATAAACTTTTTGTAAAACATTTCATTTATCCTCGTTTTCATTTATCCTCGTTTATCATTAGTCGCGTTATTTGGTTAAAAAAATATCGTCCCTCATATTCAATATTTCCAATTTTTAATCAGGGTCTTGTAAATGTAAACCATTGATCGCGACAAATACATATTTTTCTTTTACAATTTTCAAAATTTTGGATTGCCACCAACTTGGCCCTAAACTTTGGGGTTTTGTTGAAAAAAAAAACGTTTTTATTTCAATTCTGAAAATTATGAGAAAAAAACTTGTGAGTTAAAAAGTGATTTGGCAAATCGTGATCATCATGCGATATCATATGCATCACTTGGTCTCGTTATCACATTTAACAACTTATCACATTTGTTGATCAAAAATATCGGACACACGTCTATCATAGTCCCAGTGACAATGCGATCACATTTATTCCAGTGACAATGCGATCACATTTATTCCAGTGATAATGCGATCACATCCGACTCCAATGTGATTGTCACAAAATGAGGACAGGTCTATCACATAGTTGTTATTGTTATAATTTTAAAATCAATAAGTTATTCTACTTAAACTTTTTAAATCAACCTAATCTGTGTTTTAGTTATGTCACCAGATTTTAAAAACATTAAGAGATATATTGATCACATAAAACGATACATTATACGTTAAGTTAAATATTAGTGATCGGGACCAGTGTTTTTCTAAACATAATCCGATTGATAATATTAACCGTGATCACACTATATTACGTAACCTTGTTTTTGGTCATTTCTGACCCCCTCCCTTCCCCTTTGCCAACTAAGATAAAATCAATCCGCAAAAACTTCCCAAAAAGAGTAAATCAGATTACTTTCAATCCAATTACATATGTATAGTTAGGTTGAAAATTCCAAATGTTATCAAACTACAAAAGTAATCAGTTTATACTTTCAGATTAAAAATGTAGTTTGATTGCGCCCAACTCTTGTTCCAAATAACTGGTGAATGTAATGTAAAAGTTTAATTTCTTAAAAACGGAAAAAATGCGAGATGCGCCAAACTGTGAATTGATTGCCAAATCCAGCAACGCCACCCATTCCATCGATGGAGCAATGTAACGTTTTTTTTTGACGGGAGCTGTACTAGTAAACCAATTACGGCTAAAATAATCCCAACATCGTTTGCTATCCTTCATTATAATCTACCAGAAAAAAGCATCAAAACATTGTAAAATTATCCAAAATGAAGCAATTTCGAAAACCAAATGAGAATTTGTACAGCCATAGACTAACATGGGAAACCAAAAACCGTTGTCTGGCACTCCTATAGACATCAAATCAAATTATTTTTTTCAAACACAACATTCAGGTGCAGTTTAGAGTATTTGGTATACTACTAGTGCAAATTTGATGGGTGTACGAATACTTGGACCTGGAAAAAGTGCCTGAATCTACGAACCTGCCAGCTCCGTAGGAGCCAGTGGCGGCTCGTCCATAGGAGCACGTGAACACCCAGTGAAAAAGTAGAAATAAACCCAAATATAAAGATACAAAAATATCAAAAGAAAACAATACATAAATCATTCTCAATTTATGTTTCATACTCAGAATCAAGTTTCTACCCCCCCCTTCACCTGTCAGCAAAAAAATTATTGCCGGAAACGCGAAAGTTTTGTTTATCAAATAAAGAGAATACTACTCTTATTTTTCTTTTCTTATACGCACGTGTGAGCGAAGAAACTGAATGAGTCGGAAGAAACCTCGACTTCCCGCCGGAGAACATTTGGGCCACAGAGAAAAATCCTAACAGAGGGTCCAACACGATATATTCAAAAGTTGTATGGGTTTGAGGGCGCCACGAGGAACTATAAATGATTGACAGAGAGATCAAACCTGTGATTGGCTGTCACGCAATCTTCTATTTCGAAGGAGAAGGAAAAAGTTTTTCTCAACCAATCAGGCTTTTCCGTCCCGCCCCTCGTGACGTTATGCGATCGCAGCGCCACCCAACCCATCCAACGTTTCGATTTCCATTAGCGCCTATGGCGACGGACTCTCTGTTCTAGTACTCTGTGATTTGGGCCTACGGCAACACATTGGAAATCCCCGTGCGCACAGATTTTGTGTGCCGAGGCCTATGGTTTTGAGGTTAAGCTTGCTTTTTTGTGGTCTGGAATTTTTTCCCGTATTGGAAAACGAGATAAGAACCTTTTGAAAGTATCATTAAAGTTTTCACATCAGCTAATTTGTAATAATTAATTCTTTTGTTATTGGTTATTTTTTTGAAGTGACGTTGGAGTAAAATTACAGATCTTGAAAATTACACATCACCTGTATTTTTAACAATCAATTGTTCGATTAAGCATATATAGGAAGCACTATGAGTAGACAGACCCAGTGTTCTTGTCATGCTCCTAATTAAAAAAATTATGTTTAGGTATTATGTATGATTTTAATGAAAGTGTCAAAAATTTGTTTGCTTCAAAAAAGGCTAGACGAGTGGACATCATGCATAAAAGTTGCTTTTGAGGTATTATGTACTAGGCAAGGGATATTATAAAAAATAAAGGCCGTATTTATCAAAAGTTTTGCTTATTTCCATTAAACGCATATTTAAAAAAAATAAAAATGCATGCATTGAAAAATTTAGGAAACTTAAAATAACTCCCCTGAAATAAATAATTTTTTTCTAAAACACGTTTTCTTTATGCTAAAATAAGTTTTATGTATTCGTCCAACATCCCTTCTCTTTCTTGCTCTTGTGTAAATTTTAATTCATACAAAGGGTGTGAACACCCTGTTAATAAACTCACGAGCCGCCACTGGTAGGAGCAATACATAAGGTTTGGGGAAATTTTATTAGGTTCAGGGGAAGGTTATACAACTTTTTCCAGATCGCGAATACTTCCTGGACTCACTGTAAGCTTACTGAATGCTTCAGTCTTTTATCCATACAAACTAATAGCATATTAGATTTTAAGACTAGTTTAGATCCCTGAAAGATGGTTGGCTGTGAAAACCTTTAAGTTGAACTTACAAAGAAAATAATAAAATTGTTTAATTTAACTCAACTACATTTTTAAATCAAACAGTAAGTACTACTTTATACAGTGAGTTTTAAATTATTTCCAATATATGTAATCAATTAAAATACTTTTTTTGCAATAGTTTTCAATATAGTTCTATTTGATAAGTATATTTTAAATATGAACTAAAAAGGTCTAATGTGTTGTAATTGAGTAGATAATTAAAGTACTTAAAATACTCTCGTGATGTATGAAATTTAATGTTTTCAGATTAAGTTGTTCTTCAAAAAGTCAAGTTAAGAATGGAATAAAGAAATCTTAGTTGCCCGGTGAAAGCCCTTTAAGGATTGTCCTTTAATGGAAGGCTTTAATTAAAGGGTGATCACCATGGCTGTCATGTTGTTGCTTTTGTGTGCCACCTGAAATACCCAAGCTCCATTAAGGTTTCAATGTATAGTGATCTTAACTATCAATAACTATGCTGGTATTTCCTTGTAAGTGCATAATGTTTTCAGAAACTTGATATTGCAGAATTATCCTACTGATTTCAAGGAAATTTGGATTTTGATATACTGTTTTTTTTTACATATTTGGTTTATTTCCTTGATAACTTATATTGCTCTGGGGGCAGTTGCTCCCCAGGTTGGAACCACTGTACTAGTAGATACTCAAAGTATGTCTAAGTTAATTGCCTTTTTAGCTTTTATGTTCTCGGGGGTTCTAAGGTCAATATTAAAATATATTAATTATGCTATAAAGCAGGGGTGGGCAATTGTTTTGTCTCAGGGGCCACTTTATTAAAGAAGAAGCTAACGGCGGGCCGCAGATTATGTAAAATGATTGCATTACCAAGTTTACTTTGCATTTTACAAGTATAATTAAGAAAAAAATATGAAATAATAATGTGATGCTGTATCAAGCGCTGATCCAGCGTAGGCCCAAGAAGGGGGGCACTTTTTCAGACCATCACCTTTCTTTTAACACAAAATGTCAATATATTGGGGATTTTCAAAAAAAGTATCACGCAAGATACCCTTGTATACCACTGAGGGGGGTATGGGGGTCCTCCCCCAGAAATTTTTTGAAATTTGGCTTGTAAAAGTAGGGTTTTAGCTCATTTTGAGAACATTTTTGGGTCCAAGGGGAAACACTGTCCAGAGTACCACCCACCCGCGCCTGTACTATGCATAGTACAACTTGGATAATTTGAACTTAATTTTAATGATTTCTCTTGGTTCCTTCAACTTCATATTAACTGTTTTTAATTTTTCATCATTAAAAAATTATAATAACTACTGAATATGTTGAAGAAATAAAATTTAACGAGTTTTGCATAAAATGTAACCAAATCTCAGAATCAAATCATCCAACTTACCCACAAAAAAGGTAATCCTTTCTGAAGAAAATCTCTCCACAATCTTAAGCAAAAATTAAATAGAACACGGACAAGAAAGACAAGGAATTCACAGTGACAAGTACGCGTCGCGTTAATGAAGTGAATGACCCCTGAAAATCCCAGACGGTGGAATGGGGGTGTACTTGTGGATGGGGTAGGGAGGATATCTGCCGTGACGTCAATAAATCAGAAATTATTTATGTTTTGAACTCCCTCTCTGTCTTTTCGCACGGCCTTTTCTCCCCCTTTTCTTTCTGCACCCACTCCGTGCAAGTGATCCTTGACCCGCCACCTGCCATCAGGAGGATTAATTTTGCGAGGGAAGCGGGGCCGAGACAACGTTACAAGAAGTGAAAGCAAGACCGAAATTGAGCTGATTCAAATGTGAACGATGCATGAGAGAAAAAATTGTAAAACATTGAACTATTAAATTTAGAATTTTTCTTATTTTTCCGTATGTCTTGGCGGGCCACCAAATATCCCTTCGAGGGCCGCATGCGGCCCGCGGGCCGCTATTTGCCCAGCCCTGCATAAAGCTATGAGCTCATATTCTACAGAAGTGTTGAACAGGTTCCACTGTAATTAAAATTACGTTGAACTTTATGAATTCCGTGTTCTCAATTTTTCTGTTTTATTATCTGCTGTATTTAAAAGCTTGTTTGTATTATAAATATTTTACATTCTTAGTTTAGGCTAAAAGAATCCTTATGTGCTTCATAAACATGTTTTTATGTTCAATTCTATTTTATAATTTGATTTAATATCGTTAAATTATTTTAATGTGATATTTGTTAAAGTAAAGTATATAATTATTGTGTTAAATGAAAAAAGAAATATTCACTGCAACTTTCTACTTTCCCTAGTGTCGCACGTACTTTGCTTTATTTTAGTGCGTGATATTGTTTTGTAAGAAGTTTGTATTATTCAAAATCACTTCATTAAAAAACGAGTCGTTATATTTTTCATCCTTTGCAATGTTTACTTTATCAATTATTCTATATAAAAAATTACAATATTGTGTAGTTAGAATTGCTGTTCTCTGCCAATTAAGCACAAATGCGATTAGAATGGGTTTATGTATAAAATATTTCTTTGTATGTGTAAATAATATTTCTATTATAGATATTTCGCTTTCTAACTCCGGCATGTGATTTTTCCATTTACTTCTCGTAAATGCATGAATCTCGTAAATATTGATTTGCAGAATTCCACTATTCGAAAATTTTAAGTTGCACTAAAAAATTTTCATTTCAGGTGAGACCAGGAGTAATAAATATTTTTTATATGTATGAGTATATGAATAAAAATTGAATTGAATAATATTAATTTGTTTCATCATTTTATATTTAGGGTTAAATTTTTGTTTTTATACATACTTTTTTTTATTTCCAATGGGCGGGTACTAACTACTTTTATACATACTTGCTGTCTATATAAATACGCTTTAAAAAACTAGTCCAGAGTATTTTCACGCTTTGAATTTTCACAAAAGCGGTAGTTTTTTTATTGCAAATGGAAAAGATTGTATGCATTTCAAACCCATTTTTGGACTTTAATTTTGAAAGAGCTGTAACTATGTCAAAAAATCAGAGGAAAATGAGATTAAATTTTTAAAATTAAATAAATATTTCATTTAGAATGCTTAATGTGAAATAAATTATTTTATTTATAATGTCTTCTATTTTCTACTTGACATAGCTATAATTGTTGTTTTCTATTTCAACTTGTCCATTAAAAAAGAAACCGTTTTTATGGAAAATTTGTATCAGTCAGTGGCGGCTCGTCCATAGGAGCACAGGAGCACGTGAACACCCACGGAAAAAGTAGAACAAAAATCAAATGTAAAGATAAATAAATATCAAAGGAAATTTATTCTCAATTTCTTTTTTATACTTAGAATTATCTTTCTCCCCCCCCTTCTCTCCTCAATAAAAAAAAATTTACTACCGGAAACGCGAAACAAATCGAAAAAAGACTGAACTCTTATTTTTCTTTCCCTTTTCGCACGTGTGGACGGAAAAAATATGAGAATCCGAGGAAACCCCGACCGCTCGCCGGAGATCATTTGAGCTTACGGCAACGCCCAGGAGATCTCCGCTAGCACAGATTTAGTGTGCCGAGGCTTTCACTTTTGAGGCACAGCTTTCTTTTTTGACGTCTGATAAAAGGGATTTTATCGGCTAATTGGAAAGTACGAGTAAAGAGCACTCTTTAAATTAAATTTAAATCTTTTCATCAAAATATTTTAATACTTTTGTTATTAATTAGGATGTTTTTCAAACGATGGCTTTAAGTAAACTTTCCTTGTTTGAATTAAAGCATCTGTATTTTTCTCAATTGCCACTGGGAAAAAAAGTTGAAATAAACCTCATCTGACCATGGTCCAAGTTACAGAAGGAAAAGAAAGGGACTTTAAAAGAGAATTTAAAGATGACATTTATGACATAAATGGATTAAATTAATGGAAATTTTATTTTTTATATAATTGGTGTGAACACCCTATTTATTAACTCACGAGCCGCCACTGGTATCAGTTAATGCTATTTTCGTATTTATTAACGCATCATAAATGAATTTCACTCCACCCAAAAAATTTGAGGAGTACTTTTACTCCTCAAAGAAAATCCTAGGAATAACACTGCCTACTGCAAATTCTAAGGTGTATGTATAATGTAATTGAAAGAAAATTAATTAAAAATTTAAGCAATAAAGCTGTTTATCAAGTAGTTAATGATGGTTATAACAACGAAACTAACCAACTAAAATCTGCCTAATAAGTTTCAGCAATCACATGATAGGTAACTAAATGATTAGAATTTTTCATACTAGTGCATATTTATACTTAATTTTTTTTTTAAATTTTGCCTGGTGTGGTGATTTGTTACTTTACAAATCCCTTCTTATTAAGGTAAGTCAAAAAGTAGCTAAATATCTTATGTTTTTGATCTTTTTAAACTACCCATCAATTTTGTAATTTTTTTCAAGTGTTTTTTTGTTGCATTAAATAAGCGTTTGATTTCACACTTTTACATATTTTTAAAAAACCTTTTTTGGTTAATGAAGCGAATCCTGCCAGCAGATTTTCAGCGCCAAATTTGGCGATAACAATTGAATGCTCGGATGCCATGGAATTTGCACTTGACGACAAAAAAAATTGCCAAATTCAGCTTACGGGTCGGATTTGCTTCATTTACCCCCTTTTTTTTTAGTTTCACCTTCATATGGTTACACAATATTTTTAAGGAAATTATAACAAACATTCAAAAAGTTTGAAATAAAAATAAATCTAAACTTTTAATAGCTACATACAACTTTTAATTTTAATAAGTTTTGGTCGCAAGCTTGTCAAAGTTAATGGCTTATTAGTGAATTATTCATTCACCAAATTATAAAAGTTCAGAAACAACTACAATTTATAGTATATGGCATGTTAACAAACATTACTTTATTGAGTTCAGCTATGAAAATATATCAAATTGCCATTGATGTTGTGTCACAACATTTTTAATGAAATTATAAAAATCTAAACTTTTAATATCTCTACATTTCAAGACACAAAAACTTTTAATCTTAATAAGTTTTGGTCGCAAGCTTGTCAAAGTTAATGGCATTGTATGATAGAGATAGGAAGTCACTATACAAAGTATTGACGCCGGCGTTGATCACGCTTTTGTTAGGGAAAATGATATTGAACAAAATGGTAATTAGAAGGGATAAACTTAAAAAGCAATAATTTAACACAGAAAGAAATAGACACTAGATTTTTTTTGAAAATTTTCTATTAGGAAGACGAAAAAGCTGCACAACCTATGTAAAATACAGGGTGTCCCAAAACCAACTGAACGATTTCAAAAATTAATAAAAAATAAACTAAGAGAGACAAAAATATGCGGTCTGCTGCAACCTACTTAATTCGCCAAAGAATTTGTTCACACCAAATTTGAAAAATTCGTAGTTCACGAACGTTTTAACAGATGGCGCCAATAAAATTTCGAAAATAAGGAAAAACAATAGCCCGAATCCCTCTTCCTTAAGTGTCATAGGGATATTGAAATCTGTGATAAAATCGATTCTAGAATCGAATAAGAATTATTGAACACTTGATTTAAATCTTCATTCCAGTCAGAGAGAAGGGCGAGTTTTAAAACAATTTGACCGATTAAACTTTTATTAGATTTTTGAATAAACTTTTAGAAACTGATACTTTTTGAAAAATTAATTCTCTTGACCCATTGAAAATGATCTTTGATTGATTGTTTAAAATTGAAATTTAGATGGATCGCTATGCCAAGACACACTTTTCCGTATTCAGATTGTTTGAATTTCAAAGTTAACCCTTCATTCAAGCCCCTCTACTGGTTTTATCTTTTTTTGTTTGGATGGAGGGGGAGTTAAGGCTCATTCAGACATCACTATTTGTGTGAATTGGCGTTTCACTCTTTACTCCGTCACTTTTCTGTGGAAACTAGTGATTCACTAGTGTGAATCATTCAGGATTAACAGAGAATGTAAAACATGGTGATTGAGCAACCGTAGGACCTGATTTTTTAACATTGAGGGTCAAGGCGCGTTGGCATGGCATTGATGTGAGGTCGAATCGTTTAAGAACCTCTCTCAGTCAATCACTTCTACCAATCTCTAAGGGTGCATTTTTCTGTTGGATATGCAACGGTGATTTGCGTCTCGCGTCACCCTTACGGATTTATTTTCTATTATCTTGAAGGTATAGTTACTGGCACCAGAGCAAAAAAAATAAATAAAACCCCTGGGATCACCACGATGCACGTCATCGCCATGGCTGTTCAACTCTAGAGCGATCGCGACGCGCGTCCGCGTAGGTTAAAAAAAACTCCCACAGGCATTGACTTAAACATGACGTGTCTGACCATTGGTTCCTCGCGTATTAAATTGCAAGAATCAATGACAGGGCTGGAACGCGCCAATCGCTTTGCATCAAACGCCCCAGAACACTCTTGATGAATCAAATCGCACGAAACGCGCGAAAAAATATATCAACTTTTCTTAAATAATGCAGCGTTCTTGGTGTTGGATTGACGCGTCCCGACTATCTCATTAGGCCTTGCCGTTACACGAGAGTGTCAAACCATGTCGATGGGGAGGAATCAACTGGGGATCGACCGTCGTACTTATCGTGCGAAAATGATACATATGAATCTATCCTTACGATCATTCTCAATCACAATCTGTTAAGCTAACGATCCCGTATTCCTACAAAAGGTTTGTAGAAATAAAGGATTCTCGAAATACAAACTTGCAGTCTAATTGAATTAGTTTTCTTTTGCAATCAAAAATTTATGTAGTCTTTAAAATCTAGAACACTATGAGGAAATTTAGACACTTAAAATGTTTAAGACCCTCTAAGAAATTTTTATTGAATGTTTAATCACGGTATTCCTAATGATACAAACTAAATGAATGCAAAATGTAAAGTTTAAAAAAATTAAACATGCTGGATTCAGTGTTAAGAAAAATGTGCATTGGAAACGTATGCGATCCATCTGAATTTCAATTTTAAACAATCAAATAAGTCATATTGTTTTAAAACTCGCCTTTCTGAGTGGAATGAAGATTTAAATCAAGTATTCAATAATTCTTATTCGATTCTAGAATCGATTTTATCCCAGATTTCAATATCCCTATGACGTTTTAGAAAGAAGGATTTGGGCTATTGTTCTTCCCTATTTTCGAAATTTTATTGGCGCCATCTGTTAAAACGTTCGTGAACTTCGAATTTTTCAAATTTGGTGTGAAAAAATTCTTTGGCGAATGAAGTAAGTTGCAGCTGACCGCATATTTTTATCTCTCTTAGTTTATTTTTTATTAATTTTTGAAATCGTTCAGTTAGTTTTGGGACACCCTGTATATAGGGAGTGGCTAGCAAACCGTCGGGTAACCGTTGTGCGCATGCTCGGGTTAAAGGCGTGGTTTTCATGTATTTAGGATTGCCTCTAGCGTGGCCCGGATGGGGATGTGGAAGTGTGTCTGGCTGGCACGCGGATGGTCGTAGGTTTGAACCCAGGAATTATTTTTCAGTAAATTTAATTTTAATTTTTATTATTCCATTAAAAATTGCAAGAATAAATTGCTCTTGTTTAACAGTCATTCCTTATTTAATTAAATTCATTGTGTTTTTTTAAATGTTTTACTTAGTCTAATTTTTTTAAAAAAAATTTTAAATTATTAACTTATTGAAAATAAAATTATTTCGCTAAAATATTTTATAGAAACAGCAAGAATCAAGTCCACATGGATGGGCATTGCTAATAAAGTATAAAAATCTTGCAGGGATTGTGAAATACAGTGTTCCCTCGTTATTCGCGGTAGTTATGTTCCAAAATATACCGCGAATACGCGAAATCCGCGAATGACGAACCCAGTTTTAAAACGCGCATATATGAAAATATAACAGATATAATGGTTCGATTCCGTCATTTATTACATTAAACAAATGAAACTGGTTCACGCAAAGAGTAGTTTTAACTGTAAATTTTTCAGGAAGTTATCTTTTCATAGCAAAAGATTCACTTCGATTAGTCCTCTTTATTGATGCACGGTCAACCATATTTAGCAACTTATTAACCATTTGGCAAAATTTATATTCGATTATTATTTTACTGTTAAAACCGTAGCTCAGTTGGTTAATAACCGGGATCGTCGAACTCTAACGCTTTGAACACGGAGATTATTAGGACTTGAAATGGTATTATGAAAAAACTAAATCTAAAATATCAATCATAGAATTTCCTTGTGACTTTTATTGGATTTGGATCCAAAATTAAGTAATCAACATGATCTTACGAATTGTAAAGCTTATTAAGCTGGTTTTAAGCTGGTCTGTCACAACATGTCAATCAAAATTTACATAGAAACTTGAGCCGAAAGTATATACTGTAATCACTACAGGGTTCCTAGCTATAGAAAGAAAAAAAGTAAAAAATATACGTTAGTATATTTTTATAAAATTATTTTAATTTATTTTATAATGAAGAACCATGTTCAATTTTAAAGAAGGTTTACAATATTAAGAACAATAAAGAAGGTTCACAATATTTTTTCTAAATGCTGGACACGCAGCGTCGACGATTTATTCTCGGACCCATTCAAAATGAGCTGGTGTTTCTCGGACACGAGGTGATCAACGATCCTAGCGGCGAGATCCATCTCTGATGTCACGGTCGTCTCATACACCAACAATTTCATAAAAGGACGAAATAGAAAGTATTAAGGTCAGGGGATGTGCGGAATTTGGTTTTATACTTCTAAAAATTCGAACATACCTTAAATTTTAAAATAAAAATCAAATTTTAGGAAATTTTTTTATTAATTAAGGACTGTTTCGTTCTTTATTATTTCCAATTAAATTGAATTCAACATTTTGATTTAACTTATAATTAATATGAAACACGATCTAAAATTATTGAAATTATCAATTTGTGAAAAATTATAAATTATTGCTTCCTTGATGAACAAGGTTTAATTCGTACTTCCCCTCTTAGTTTTTAAACTTGAATTTCTACGAAAGTTTAAGTTTTACCATGAAAACCCAGCCTCGACTCCTCATTTTCAAACATAACCTGCCTTCTCGATAGCAAACATCAAGAAGTCAAACGCAGGAGGTGCTTGGCATTTAACTTTTTCCTTTGCCTCGATGCATTTTGGGGCATCAACGGCCGAACGCACTGCAGTCATACATACATACGTCTTTATTAGGAGCTACTGCAGTCAACTGATGGTAGACTGATATCATTAACTTAATCATAGATAAAATAGTGGTGGTTATATGTATTTAAACATTTGACTGCAAATGCATGAATCACTTCCGCAACTAAAAAATAAACACAATAATAAAAACTTTTTAAGCAAAAATTCTTGCAATAGTGTTGCAAAGTGTTGATAAACAATTGTAAAGACAGAAAAAAGTGTTTTTATAATGTTGCGATCTATATTTAAGGACACTTTTATATTCTTCCTATTGAAACAATTCCCCAACCCTATTTCAAAACAAAATTTTTAATAGCTTCACTTTTTGAAAGACATTTATACATCCCAATCGCAAACCAATAATGTGGTATGCTTGTAGTCTAAATAAATGTTATAAATAAGGAGACATGTTCGTGTTTCAAAAAATATACGTTAATCTACCACTTTTATTTTAAAATTATTTTCAATATGAGCACTAAACCATGACCCCCATGTCATACCCACTAGCTATCCGTTAGCATTCGCTCCTTGAGTGTAGATTTCGGAAACTAATTTCGAATGAGTGAGACTAGATTCTGACGGACCAAAAAAGTTTGTAATCCAGTCTTTATGGTCAAATCTCAAACATTTTCTGGGGGAGGGTAGTCAGGCCCCTCTTTAGTATTTGAAAAACCTTTCGCAATATCTTCATTATAATCAAAAATTCTAAAAACGTATGTCCAAATTTGGGTTTACGTGTACCAAAAACAGTTTAAAACCATGTTCTTAGGGTCAAATTTACAAAATATTTCTGGGGGAGGACCCCCAAACCCCCCTTTGAAAATTGAACCTTTATAATTAAAAACTTTTCTTATGTAAATTTTTCTTGGATGCAAATTCTACCTAAAAAAATGTTCAAAAGATACATTAAACCTATTAATATGGATGAAAGGGGCTTGGGGGATATGGGGAAATATTTTTAGGCCCCTCCCGAAATAAATTTCATATTCTCCAGCACTGATTCAAAATTATATTTAAAAGCTCGCCCCCATGGGGGTAGGGAGTTAACCCCCCCATTCCAAAATTATTATATCTATTATGTTGCTTTTTGCCTTGAAAATTATACAAGTAGGGATATACCTGGGTGTGTCTCGATAGACCGAAATCCATCAGACCGAAGCGCCTTTTTCCTGACCGCCACCTTACTGAAAGACAACTTGCTCGAACGGGAAGTTTGACCGACAGGACTTTTGACGAACGGGTCGTTTGACCGAATGGGACGTTTGACCGAACGGGACGTCCAATTACTATCATTCCCACCAAAATGAGTTGTCGGGAACAAATGTCCCGTTCGGTCAAACGACCCGTTCTGTCAAACATCCCGTTCGGTCAAAAGTCCTGTCGGTCAATCGTCCTGTTCGGTCAAACGACCCGTTCAGTCAAAAGTCCTGTCCGTCAAACGTCCCGTTCGTTCAAAAGTCCTGTCGGTCAAACATCCCATTCGGTCAAACGTCCCGTTCGAGCAAGTTGAGGTGGCGGTCGGGAAAGAGGCTCTTCGGTCTGATGGATTTCGGTCTATTGGGCGCGACCCGATCTACCTCGAGTGCAACCTAAATGGAGTCCTAATGTCCAAAAAGGAGTCACATAACTACTTTTTAGTGTCAGATTACAAAAACTTTTACCTCAAAAACAAAACCCTTCAATGTTTCCATCCACCCGCCAAATATTTTACGTTAATTTCATTAAAGGTAAAAAACCCCTCCCGAAACAATACTGTGACTACGCTTCTATCCCACGGGGCTTTAAAATTGTTCTCTACAAACATAAAAAAGTCGACCCTGCTTTCCCACCCCTAAGTGGAACCCTGGCTAAGCCCATGTCTGTGATAGTTTTCTGCTGTAAAAAGGCCTAGTAAATTCACGAAATTCTTAACATAATGAACAAAAAATAACTATGTGATCATAAAGCGCGAATAAGCGGGGCCACGAACCCGCGAATAGAGAACGAATGAAAAAAAAAAGAATTTGGCGATCACGGATTGGCGACCTTTTTTTTCCTGTCGATACCAAAAGCGTTACAAGTTAGAAAACCTGCTTAGTAGAAGAAGTTACATTCTTTAAAATGGTTTTACATAATAAATACCGGAATCGAACAATTATATCTTTTCTGTCAAATATGCAAGTTTCATAGCTAAAAATCTTCGAGATCGAAAACCGCGAATATGCGGGGGTAACATTGCTCAACCGCGAATACTGAGCCGCGAATATGCGAGGGCCCACTGTACAGTACAAAACAATACGTCGGTCGCCATGGCCGTGGGACTAGCCGTCCGTCGTACGACGGTCGACTAGCAACAGCCTTTGGGAAGAGCCCATACTCGGCTCGATAGTACAAATTTGTAGTAAACCGAGTACTCGGGTATATAGACACTTCGTTTCTTTTTTTGACGATCCGTTAATGCCTATAGATTTCATCGTTACGTCAGAGAAACTTCTCTCTGCGCAAGCTCCGGAACTTCAACTAAATGAGCTTGAAGGAACTGGGAAGCGTGTTGTTTACAAATAAATACACAAGAACGTGTCCTAATCGTTGGGTTTTTTTAAGGAAAAGGTAAGTTAAAAAATCACTATGTCCCCTGAAGTTGCCTAAATAAAGCAATTCATTGATTGAAATGCACTTTTTTCTGAAGTAGTCTAAATAAAGCTTTCCTTGACTGAAATGCAATATTTTTTCAGATTGATGTGCCACAAAAATGGAATCCATAGCTTGTGAGAATTGTGGAAAGAGTTTCAAAGCCAACTCTGCTGAAATTAACAAAGTAAATTGTTTGGATTTATCAGAAAGTCTCTTCACATGTGAGTGTGGTAAAAAGTTAGTCAGCAAGTCTCGCTATTTAAGCTCACAAATGAGTGTGCCAGGATCACATCAAAAAGAATTTGGAGCAGCTAAATGATATTTCACAGTATGAATGCTAAGAAGACTGTTTCTTCAAAACAACAACACAGGAAGAATTTCTGAATCATCTAAAGGAATCTCATAACATAAATATTTGAAAGAAATCAAAAAGTGGTACAGTCAGTTTCTACCACCTTGACCTGAGCGATGTCAGGGTCTTCCAGCTTCCACGGTCTTCTAACCTTTTGAATAAATCAACACATCGTCACTGTGAAATCATATACCAGCATATCTGCAAAATTTGAGTTTTTTAGTTGTTGGTGTTAAATTATGTCAAATATATGTATGTTGGTATTTTTATGTCAAACCTGTATATTGTTTAGTTGAATAGAACTCCGTCAGATCACGTTGGACCAGTATGCATGTAATCGGGAATATCCATTTTGTTTATCAGAGGACAGATCTGAGATCTATTGCGCAATACACCAGTCGCTTTAAAACCTTCAAGGTGGAAAGATGTGAGATAATTTAATTTTACTTAGATGATGTACAATAGTACAGTTTTATTATTTTAAGTATCACATGGGAAAACTTTAAAATGCTCTTGTGAAAAGTATTCATTTTGCAGATATGCCAGTTTGATTTCACAGCGACGACATATGTCTTAAATTTCTGTGAGGTAATATAATCTGTATGTATTTATTTTGTGTGTTATTATAACTAATAATTAGTTAATGTTTATTAATAATTTGCCTATTAAGAATTTGTTCCGTGAAGTATTTTTAAAATAGTCTGATTGCCAGTCTTAAACTTTAAGGCAGGATAATGTTTTTTCTTGCATATGCTTTTAGTACCTACTTATTTAAAGTATTTTAAGATATTTTAAGGCACAAATTTGTAGGGTAATTAAATTATGCATGTATTGTAAATAACATCCTTTCACTGTAACTTGACGTATTTGTATATATAGTTTTTTCGTCGATGCAGTCTATACAGGGTGTTCGGAAACACCATGGACAAACTTTGAGGGGACCTAGACAAGCATATTTGGAATAGGAATGGAGGGTCGCAGATACACTGAAAGAGCTAGAGTCCCTAATGTTGTGTGAGGGCGTTACAAAAGGAGGTTTTCTTAAGACTCGTTTTACGAAGCAAAACATAATAGAATGAAAAAAATTACTGCATGAGGTACAGCAGTATCCATACTACTTCTACTCTAAATTTGAACAAAATTGGACCACTTGTTAACCCATGGGGGGAATAATAAATCTTGCAATATTTTTTCCCTAAGTGTAACAATATTTTTATGGCAGTTGGTGTAAAAAATACCATTACACTAAGAAAACAAATATTGCATGTTTTATAATGCGGGTTAACAAGTTGTCCAATTTTGTTCAAATTTAGAGTAGAAGTAGTATGGATACTGCTGTACCTCATGCAGCAATTTTTTTCATTCTATTATGTTTTGTTTCGTAAAACGGGTCTTAAGAAAACCTCCTTTTGTAATGCCCTCACACAACATTAGGGGCTCTAGCTCTTTAACAGTGTATCTGCGACCCTCCATTCCAATTCAAAATATGCTTGTCTAGGTCCCCTCAACCACCCCTCAAAGTTTGTCCACGGTGTTTCCGAACACCCTGTATAATATTCTGTTCATCTGTATATGAGTAGTAATATTTCGTAATTAGAGCGAATGTTCTTATTCATGGTGGACAAAGCATTTAAACTGATTGGAAGTATTGGTGAATTTCAATATACACACATAATGTATATCAATTTCCTCGCTCATTTGGGTACTTCTCTAGAAAGCCGGCGCAAATCTCGCCAAGCAGATTTTTTGGCGACAGCTTTATTTCCGAGATTTACCTAGCTTTATTTTTGCTCAAAAAGAGATCTGCTTACCACATTGTTATAAAAAACATAATGTAAATAACTAGTTATTAAAAGAAAAACTATATATAAGTCTGTTTAAAAATCATATTAATAATCTTAAAATATATTTCAACGAAATTTAAAATTTTAAAACTGGTAAGTGTAGTTTAAAATATTTTTATTTGAATGTTTAATTTTTAAATAAAAAGTTTTATGGAATGGCATTGTTGTTATTTTTTACAAGCAAAGGGTTACAAGCGGTGATATTCCGTTTTGCGCTGGTTGCATCATTATTGGCGACTTAATCGCTTGCGCCGGGATTCTGGAGTAGAACCCTCATTTGCATATAAATGTTTCCATCAATGTAATTTGCTTTCCTTTCAACATTTCAATAAATTTTATTTTTGTGCTTTTTCTTGATTTTTATTGCATTAATTTTTGTTTTTTGACATCACTAAATACTGAGTAATTTATTTAAAATTATTAAAAGGCTTTTTATTTATAATAAAATAAAAATAACATTTTATAGTAAACCATGGAAGCATAAAATGTGCATTTTATGTTAGAATAGTATAGAAAGTGAAAAAAATGTGTCTAATAACAGTGCAGCTTTTTTCCTTTTTTTTTCTTTCACTGTCAAAAGGTTATAAAATATTCAATATTTGTTATTTTGCAAGTTTTTGTTTTGTGTACTCTTTTTTTTAAATTTTAAATCATGAAATTTTTACCAAGAGTTTTGATTGAACAAATACAATGTATGCAAGTATAATTGTGAAAGAGGCTAATATATAATAAAAATTTGGTGAAGGAAAATGCAATCATCTCATTTAAGTAAAGGTTATACTTTTTCACCCGTGTGCGGTGCCGGGCATATCTGCTAGTAATTTATAAATAAGTACTCAAGTCCAGTGGCTGTACAGAAGAGAAATTTTATGTTAAAAAATCAAACTATTTTAAAATAAAAATTTAGGAATACAATGGAAAAATAAAATTGTGTTCAAATTACATCAAACTACATAAAGAAATTATTATTTTTGAAGTATTTTTAAAATTTAAACATTAATTACTCATTATTTATGGAAGAAAAATATTAGTTCATTTAAAATAGAAATAGAGTGGGTTTTTGTGGAGGTAGTTATATAACTTTGAAATGAAATTTTGCAAAACCTGTGTACATTTACAGTAATTTTTTTAACTGATGATTAATATTATATTATATTCAAAAAATCAATCTATTTTTCTTTAAATAAGTGGAAATGCAAATTTCTTACAGCGATTATTTATACAGAAAAATTACTGCCTGTGCTAATAACGGGTAAGTTCAAATGTAGATGGCAGCACCATTGAGTAGAAGCTAAGTGAGTGCAAGTTCCGGAGCTTGCGCAGAGAGAAGTTTCTCTGACGTAACGATGAAATCTATAGGCATTAACGGATCGTCTTTTTTTGGACCTTCGTGTTTCCGCCGCGCCGTTCCATTGAGTGGGCAAAAAGCCTCCGAAGTTGCCAAGCAACCGTTGAACGAAAGCTAGTGAAGCGTCGCTGTCTGGCAGCTGTGTTCCTTTGTTCCATGACAGAGGAAACAGCCGGTCCCCATGCCATTCAAGCACTTGCCCTGGAGTTTTGACTTCGCTCTCGCCGATCGTGCACGCAGCTTTAGAACAAAGTAAGTTTCACTCATGTCTTTAATTTTTATACTTTCATTAATGACTGCAGCCAAACTCGAACGAAAATCTTACGGCGCGCCGAGGGCTTTGAACTTATTTTCTAAATTTTCCATTGGAGAACTTTCAAGAGTTACGTTCGTAGCCGGAGTGAGGAGGAATCAATGAGATCACAAATTAAATTAGTGCATTTCAAGCTTTCTGTATTTTTATAGGCAGTGATTTTCAGCTGAAGGTAACCACTTTGCTGAAAATGAAATACTAACTTTAATATTAATAAAGGAGCGTGTGAGCCGAGTTAGGTAAAACTAACTTTTCTCTCTATACACGTGATTGTTACACTAATACACAATGATTCTTTTATTTTTTCTCTCTTCTGGCGTTACCCGTTGTTTGGACAAATACTAAAAATTTAATGGTTAAAAAATATCCGTTTTTTTATGCTTCTTTTAACTTAAAAATTGTCTTACTCCAGCTTATGCTCATACTTAAATTGTCATATTTACACTTTGGATTTGATTCTAAAAACAATTACTTATGTTTCAGATATAATATATTATTTCCTCAGTCATGTATTTATTCAGTCTTGTCATTACTGAGTTAATATTATTATAGGAGAACTGTGTGATATTTATGAAAGTTTATTAAATGGAATTTTACTTTTGCAATTTTAAACATAAGAAGGATGAAGGTTTTATACGAGTTAAAATATCTTAACTCACACAAAAAGGAAATTATTGAAAAATCCCTTATTTTAATTTTTTTATGATTGATTTATACTTATCAAGTTGAAAGAATGTACTTGCTTGACTTAAACTCATTTTCAATGTAAAACTATTTTAATTTTCACAGAGTAAATTAATAATTCTGATACCTTTTTTAGTTACTTACTATAAGCAATTTTAAATTTCATCTTTTATTAGGCTTACCATATTTTCTTGGGTCCAACCCAGGACATATTTTTGAAATTTCTCAATAAGTACCATATCAAATCATCAAAGATTAAAAAATAAGAAAAAGCATTCAAACTAATAAACATTGAACAGAAATATCAAATTTTATTTTTTTATTTGACATTATTTTTTTGTTCGATTGACTTAATTTTATTATAAAATTCACTGAAAGTAAGTTCTCCAAATTAATACAGATGTTAGATAATGTAAAACAGCGCAATTTTTAAGAGTTTTTTCACGATTTTTCATAAAAATGTCTGGCAAATCTTCAAAGTATGAAAACCCCGGACATATTGCGACCCCGGACATTTCCCCGGACAGCACTAAAAACCCCGGACTGTCCGGGGTAAACCCGGACGTATGGTAAGCCTATCTTTTATGTATTTCATTTTGTACAGTGTAACAGGGTTATTCATAAGAAAATCTCTACTTAACTAAATGTAATTAATGTCTCTAAATATCATTTTTACAGTGTTATCTATCATTTTTTACAGTGTAACTGGGGTATTCATAAGAAAATCTCTACTTAACTAATTGTAATTAATGTCAATAAATGATGTTAAAAAATAAGGTAATAAAAATTCATCCCTTTTTATCAGCAAAAGATAAAATAAAATAAACATAATCACAAATTCAATAAAATCCAAAATAACATAACAATGAAATAAAATTTGTATTATTATTTATAAACAATCTATTCACTTAATCAAAATTTCTCTCAAAAATCCATACTACTTCTAGGTCATTTTTTTTAAATTTCTAATCATGTTTTCAGTTGAATTAGTAATTGAATGTTTAGTAATTAAATCATCTTTCAGATTTGATATGACAGCTCAACTTCAAAGCACTCCTCGTCATCTTGCTTTTATTTCCCTTGCTCTTGGATTTCTTGTAATATGGACAGCAGTTCTGGCAGGAGTTTTAATGTCTCGTACTTTAAAAGTGAGTATTTTCTTATTTTGTTCTTTGTTGGGAATTACATTTTAAGTAATATTGTGGTTTTTTTAGAACTAATGACTTAGTCTGTTAGGAATCATGGACAAACAAATGTATTTACCAGTTATACTGCACATTATATGTAAAAATTAGTTTTATATTGCCATCATTTAAAAAATACATTTATTTTATCTTTTAGATTTTTATATTTATTTTATAAATATTTTCAATATCCATAATAGTATTAGGATAGTTTCAGTTTAGTTGTGCAAGCTTTATAAGCTGGACAACCAAAAAAAATTAAATAATTTGTCAAAAATTTTGAATTAACATTGTTTTGTCTTTAAACTATAATTTATGATGCATTGAATGCTTGGAAAAAATAATTCAATAAATTAAAGAAGGCAGTAGTGTAAAAAACACTTATTTATATTTGGGGGTATGTGGTAAATTAAGCTCATTTTTAAGATCAAATACGTAAATTTTCTTAACTTTTTTGGGAAGTCCAAATACCCCACCTCACTGTCTATGCCCCTGGTCTAATAGTTCTGTTATTTAAAGAAGTATTCAAATATCTTTAAGTTCTATATTTCAGTTTGTTTTTAGCATGTAACTCATTGATTAAAATGCAGTGTAATGATAAGGATTTCTTGGTAGTAATTATGACAAGCTATGAAAGTTTATTTACCAATTATTACCATGGCTGTGGGTATGACCAAAATTCTTGGTTACCCCTGCATGGGATGGTAATGAGGGCATATCTCTGTGTTAAATCATGAACAAATTATTAAATATATTTTCTTGTTTGGAAAAATTTACTCTACTGATGTCCCTAAAACTATGATGTAGTATTATACTCTTGATAACCCAAAGTAGAAGACATAAGAAGAGGAATTTTTAATATAACTAGAAAATCTCACAATTTTAAAAAGAAAATTTAAAGAGGCATTTTTGAAAATTGGGATAACTAATCATTTCAATTTTCATTGCTCATCTGTTTCTTTTAAAAATTTATATTTATTTGTCTGTTTGCCATTTTTATTGTTCATGCAATTAATCCTTTTTTTTCCTCCTCAACTGGCCTGTTGTGTTGATGGACCCTTGTAATTAAATTTTAAAAAACACAATTCATACCCAACCAATAAATACAAGTGAAAATAACCTGATTGGGAAAAATGGAAAAGAGCTATTAATAGGTCAAATGTGAGATGCTAAAACATGTACCCCATTTTTGTTTGCCCAAGACCTTTTTTTACGTCATGAGACTAAATTTGCTTTCAAGTGCTAAATCAGCCCCTTTCCAATTTGCAACCATCTGGGAAAAATTTATTTTTGTATATGCATTAAATTAAAGTTCACTCACCAATTGTTTTAGCAAAATATTTTCAACAAAAGAATTCTAAATATCATTAGAAGAATGTGTGAAGCCAAGCAAACTGTTTTAGGTATAGCAGTTAATTGGGATAACCAAGTTAATATCTTATGGTTAAGACAATAAGACTTAGTATGCTTTTTATGAAATAAACCTGTGACTTATAATCTTAAAACCTTTTAGGATGAAGCCAGTGCAAAGGAAACTACAAGGGTATTTTATACACATGAAGATGTTGGGAAGTTGCTATTTGCCCTTGGTCATGAATTAGGTAAGTCACCATCTGAAGAAAGACTCTTTAAATGTAAAATAAAAATGTAAAATGTTACTTAGAGAAAAATGTTAATCACTTATAAACAGTTTATAATCTAATTTTTAACCTTTTTCTGTAAAAAGAAGATGTTGGGAGGAGAAAAATTGTATTTAAAATATTTTTTAGATAACTCAGTTTCAAAAAATATTCACATTTTTCCTATTTTATTGAAACTCTGAATTGATAAAAATTAAAATAGTTCATTTTTTTATCACAGAAAATGATAATTTTAAAATAAATTCTGCATAAAATATTAATTAGGATTACAGTAAAATTGTTTTAAAAAATGTATAAAAGTTATAAATTTTTTAATGAAAGGAACTTTATTGTATTGCTTAAAATATTTATCTTATAAATTAATTTTATTTTTCAGTCTCTACTGTAGACTGGATGTTATCAACTGATGATAAAACAAAAGTTGACAACCTTGTGGTGACTTGGAAAATAACCAATAGCATGATAGTAAAAGTAAAAGAAGAAACAGCTGATCGCTGGGTCCCCAGTGTGACATCAATGTTGGACACTCTGCAGGAAAGGCTAGCCATCTTCAGAGAAACTGTGCCTGAAACCAAGTCCAATCCTTTATCTTCAGTAGAGTTTTACCTAGATCTCAGTGAGTGGATATTGCAAAGGTGTTTTTTGCTCGATTATGCTGGACAGCATTTACCTGTTCCAAGCTTGCCTTACACCCTATTTGTGCGTGGGATGAGCCAGAGATTTGGAGAACTGGCTCTTGGCACAATCTATGTTAAATCTGACCTTCCCATCAATGGCTCCGAGTTGCTACGGTTAAGAACTGGTAGCGAGGAGCTAATGGATGCCTCTTTCCACTTCACTCCCAGAGCCCGCACCAAATGGTTAGAACTTCAGGAACCGCGAGTTGTCGCAGTGCTCAACGCTGTGGTGGAGGATATTCTGGCAGGAAGCACTCTTCGCGGCCAGAAGGAGTTGGCCACCAACTACCTCGAAGGTGTGAAGGAGCAAATAGCCATGCTGCTACTTACCAAAGAAGTGCTAAATGCATCACTGGCCTCGTGGATTGAGAGGCTGTCTTTGAGATCTCATAACACATTGGCTTTTCATATGTCCATTGCCATTGTAGCTGTTATTGCTGTTGTTCTCTGCCTGATTGTTACCAGCTGTTCATGTACTCACTTAAGTAAAGGTGCACCTGATCTCGAGAAGCATTTGCCCTATAGTGTTTTACAGAAATCAAGTTCAAATATGAAACCACAGTGCTATATGTAAGTACCACGGTAGCATGTAGTATAGTATTTATTTTTGTACAAATTTGTATGTAGATTTAATAAATGTTTATATTCTATATGCAGTTTTTTTATTTAGAGATGCCACACTGGGTAAAGCAGTTTAAAATTTTCACTTTTTGTATGAACTCATAAAAAATCCTTAACACTTTTAGATTCTGATGTTTTATCTCTGAGGAAAAATGGAGATATCTTATTATCCTGAAAGAAATTGACACATTTTGTAATAGATGAAATTTTTTGAGTTTTACCATACACTTTGATTGAAGAAGGTAAGATTTTAAATAGCAACCAGCTTTTTTCTTTGGTCTGTTATATGATGTCCAGTGGTATAGCCAGAAAAATTTTTTGGCTTAGGATATGGAGTAAATAAGTCCATTTCTGTGTACAAAAAAGAAAAATTCCTGTCTTTTGGGTGGGGATATATCCCCAAATCCCCTTCTCTGGGTAATTAGATAAGGTAATAGGTATCTGTTATCTGGTGGTGGTCACATATTCCATATTAGACTATTAAGGTAAGAAAAAGTTTTGCTTTGAAGAAGAAAAATGCTTATCACACATGACACAATGGTAAGTAAAGTGATATTAATCTTTTGCAGGAAAGATCTGGATAGAGTGTAGAAGTTATTAGTAACTCAGATTGCATTTTCAATCAAATTGGTTAAAATGACTGCATATTCTTTAAAAGGAGGATAGATTAATTTATAACGATCTATGTGTAAGATATTTATTGATACTTCATTTTTAAGTAAAAATGAGGGTTTTAGTAACTTACAGTTTATAAGTGGAATCCAAAGGTTGAGAGGGATAAAAGAATTTTTTGTGATAAAATTTAAGAAATACCCCCCTCTAAATCTCCCGACTCTCTTCCGTTTCCTTTAAAATTTCTTTTACGTTGTTGTGTCTGGCGGAAACGAGAGATTTACGGTTGAATGAGGTCAGCGGCGTATCCGGAGGGGGGACACGACCCCCCAAAATCTCTATAGACAGACTTTTCCTTTTCCCCTTAACGAAATAACGAGTTTACATAATTATACATCCCATATTCATTTCTTTCTTCGAAACTTTTCCCAGTCCCCCCTTTAAAGAGTTTTTAAAATTAACTACAAAACGTTGTCGGGTTTATTTACTGTGTTCCGATACCCCTTATTAATATATCCCTGTCCTTTTGAATTTTAAAAGTATTTTCTCATCTTTTCTATCATCAACAATTGTGCTTTCATCCCTTACAGTAACCATTCAGTGTATGGAATACAATATAATTACTGGAAACAACGCAAAATATTAAGCTTCAATATCGATAATTTTAGTTTATCATTTTTTACTAAATATTTTTAGTTCATAATTTTGCAAAGAAATGCTGAATCAAAATTATTTTATTGTTCGTTTTCTTGTAAAACTTTATATTTTTATTCAGTATACTGGCTTTTTCTTAGGGCTCAAAAAGATATTCTTTAAAATTTGGAGATATTATTTCCCTATAGATTAGCTCACATAACATTTTTGGATTGCGGTGCTCTTTTGAATAAATTCATTTTTATTCAAGTTGTACCCAGTATATACTAGAAGAATTCTCTACGGTTAATGGGAAAAGCTATTAAAGTGCATCATTGCACAAAGTTTATTAACTTTTAACCTTTAGTATGAATTAATTAATAACTAAAATAAAAGTAATTAATAACTTATGGATAACTACTCATTTTCCCAAAACCCTGCTCGATACTCGTATTAAAAACATCCTTAGAAAATCTGTTATGCGTAGACTCCATAGTAAAAATAAAAGCAGAAATTTATATTTCCACCCTCTACTAAATTCGGCTTCGGCCAATTTCAAATTAGAAAATAATATTTTTTAAATTGGAATGCTTATAACCTTATTTTAGGGAAATAAATTCGGTTAAGTAATGCAACCAACGTTTTTTAGAGTGGAGGGAGGAAGTATTATATATTTCAAACATAGCAAAAACACTTGAAAAATAATGTTTGCTAGCTGTCCCAAATTTATGTTGCTATGTTCTTAACTCTATCAATAAAATATTTCTTGGGGGATGAGGGAAGCATGTCCCTCCACACTTTTGAAATCAAAGTAATTAGTAATAGTTGGTTTAGTTAGTATTTAGTAGCTTAAATTTTTTAAACATAAATTCTCCCGAAAATTACAGATAAAAATGGAGAATTTTCTTATTCCAGACTATTTCTTTTCTCATGCTCTGTCAATTTGGGATTCACTGAAAGACAGCTAAAATACCCACCTTGTTACTACAAAACAGATTAGAAGTTACTACAAATCAGATTTTGTTTCGAGTAATAATCACACTAAATTATGCATAATTCTCTAAAATATTAATAAAACCCCGGTTTGAATAACATCTATTATCTCGCCCTAAAAAAGTATTCATTACAGACGTTTAGAACCTCGATTTTTATGTGAGCTTCTTCTACCTTATAAAATAGTAAATAACTACCCAGGTCGCACAAAAACACCGGCTGATATTGTTTTGTCAATAATGGCCTTTGTTAAAATGACCCCTGCCCCTGCGATAATTGCGATGTTGGTATATTGTTTCCACCAGTGATTGGCTGATTGGTGTCCCAGGTTTACTATTACACCACTACTCCAACAGTTGAATTCCCTTAAAACTAATCTAAGATAATAGAGAAGTGTAGTTTGACAATAAGGGTGACAATTTTGCAGAGAAAACCAGCACGCCCCTCAGTGTCAATCAGCTGGGACCCCCAGCAGCTGTCACTTCCTCCAGATGTCCCACTAGAAATGTCGGTTCTACGGGTGAAAACGAAGATTTCGGAAGTGGGTTTTTTATACTTCCTTAGGCGCAGTCAACCTTTAAAAAAAGTCTCCCTCCCCCCAAAATTATGCCCACTCTTGCTGAATAATGGAAACTACATAAAGATGCATAATGGTTGTGTTTTATGGAAAGAAAAGTCACGCTTCGCTTCCTGTGTCAAGGGAAGTTACACAACTGGTAGGATTTTGGGAGTTCTTTTGTGTAAAGAAAGTATACCATAGCAAACAATTGAGAGGATAGTTATTTCGTTAAATAATAGAAATTGGTTGTTTTTGTTTGCTGGCTCGATTTTATTTTGTTAATGAGTAGGCAGACGTGATTTAAATATATTTTCCATGTTTTATTTGTTTATTTTTATTACAATAATTAAGACATAGGTTTAATTAAGGATGATTCTGAAATACTTTTTAAATACTTCAAAATACTAACCTGAAATACTGCTCTTTTATAATACTATAAATGAGCTTCTAAGAGATCTGAGAAATTTTTCTTAAACGACAATATCTTTTTATTTTTATACGCTTGCTAGAGATTTAGCCATAGGGAGGGAATTAAGAATTTTTTAAAGATAAAAGATAGGAAGAAGATTACAACTCTTGATGCTAGTTAAATGTATTGTAGAAGCCCAGTGCCTAGCTGAAAAAGTAGGTATCTATTGGATATTTGTTATAGTAGAAGAAATGCTTTATAAGACAGTAGGTTTTTTACAAGATGCTTCTATGCGGTTCATTTAAATAAAGGGATGAATAGAATGCGTGTTCTATTACTGTTGAAAGCTTCTTTTATTGTTGAGTTCTGCTGTTTATTGTGTGAGGTTTTTTTTTCTGATTCCCCTAAATGGTTTTATGTCAGGGACTAGATTTTTTGACTGCGGCTGAAACTGGATGATTTATACTCTCGTGCAATCTTTTTGCTTATTTTTTATCATTCTATGCAGGTTAAATGAAGTTATCATGAAACTGTAGGAAAAATATAGTGTGCTAAATATGTATAGAGGCGTCAAAAAAGTAGTTAAAACAATAAAAGTTAAAGGATGGACTCTAAGTCACAAATAGATACTCTTTATTACAAAAAAATTATTTTTAAAATATAGAGGGGAAAAATAATCTGAGTGCAAATAATTAGTGTGAATTGCTTTAAAAAAGAAGCTTTTTAGCTTTGTACCAATATGATGTGCTTACACTATTTTGATGACTAAATTATATTCTGTAAATTCGTTTAAAAACTATTTTTAAAACAAGCTGATAAAAGATTATTTTTTTTAAATAGGTACCTCAAAAGTTAGTGCCAGAATTTCAAACACAAAGTAATATTTTTAAAATCACTTTAGAGATATTTTTAGAACAAATCTGTCTTGAAATAGTATATTATACTATAGCTCTTGCTATTCTAACATTTGGAAATTGTTTTTTTCGCTACTGTTGAAGTGCGATGCGAAAGAGGTATTTTGCTGGCGGTTTTCTTTAATTTGACTGTTACATAGGATCTGTAATTCCCAAGTAATAAAATTATATTGAAGTTCTATTGATTTGGCTTTATTTTAAAGTTTCAAAAGTGTGACAAAAGGGGTCACAGAAATGTGGCATAGTGTAACATATCAAGTTGTAAAATCTTTGAAAGCAGGTATTATAATTTGTGAATTGTCCTTAAACAGTTCCTTTGCATAATATTTTCTTCCTGGTAACTGATAAAATATTCATTTTCATAAAAATGAATTTATTTTTGAACGATCTTCAATTTTAGTCGTCTGTTAGTCCTATCCATCTTTGTGGATATATGCAAATTCGGTAGGGATAACTGCATCTTTGGGCCGTTTGCTAGCCTCCTCCCAGGTGAGAATATGAGTAAAAGTTCTGAGTCTTTGGGACTCATCTTTCTCACAATTCCGCTCGCAGTGCCCATTGCAAATATTGATACCGCAAGTAATATGAACTTCTTCTATATCTGATAGGTTGAAGCCCATTTTTATCTTAGAGAAAGCTATCATCTGATGGTTATCCTCGCTTCCATTGAGTACATCAAAGTGATGAAGATATTCAGATTCCTCGCAACCGAAGAAGTCGCTGATTTGGGTTAGTTGGGTATCATTGCTAATGTGCTTGCTGTTGTGAGCAATACAGTTCCTCACTACCATGTCTTTGTTGTACACACCATTCACAATAGCCAGCAAGTATAGGCCTTCGATGTCGATGTTACTTGGATCATCGAATTTATCCGACAGGACGATGCCGCTCGGGAAGACCAATGAAGCATTCAATGTACGATAAGTCGGGATGCTTTGGACGAAGTAAGGACGCTGGACAAATGACTTGGGGCGGTCAGTTTTGCAAGAGACGTTCAATTGAATGTCAAATTTCGATGGAATCATGTGATGGATGCGAATGTTGATACGGTTCCAGATACGAGTCCCGACTCCCGAATTGGTACTTTTTAAACCACTGCCGCAAAAGTAATACGGGATCTCCAGGACAGCTGTGGTCACGGGAGCCCGGGGTTGAATGTGAAGACTGAAATTATTTGAGAAAAATTAGTTAATATGCTTATTTTTTGGATAATAAAATATAATCACTCCATTATTGGCTTTAAGTTTACTCAGTAAAAAATGTATTTGTTAGTAAGCTGGCGTTCTTTAAGATAATGTTGTGTTTTTTCTACACCTAAGCAATACAGGAAAAAAATCATGTTTAAATACAACTATACGTATTAGTTTGGGAACAGTAGAAAACCTTCTATAATCTTATGAAACTGAATATTTGTAGGTATGGGAAAACTGATCTGCCTCTTTATCTGAGTGTATTTTCCCGTGTGTCTTCTATACATTACAATCTTCAAAATTATTTAGATTTGCAGCCATTCAACATCTACCCAACCAAATCCAAGATAAAATTTTAGCAAAACGGGAAAAAAGTGTTAAAATGAGCGCAAAGTGTACTTTTTCATATCATATTCAGTAACTAAAGAAAACTGCTTAAAAATAATTTTGCTTTACAGCATAATAGTTTACTTACGAGCACAATGGTACATGCAAGAAACTTTTTGGGTAAATTAGTCCTGCAAACGGTCTTGAGAAATTAAACTGTATTCTCATAATATGGTTTTTGCAAAATGCCTTAGCTTCAACTGTGTTATGATAATGACTCAAAATTTGAGTGGAAGACTCTATAGTTGTGTCATTTGACCTTGATATAGAAATCTGAAAGAAAAGTCATTACTTTCAATTAGTCATTTTAAGTCTCCCTTGATTTTTGTCTTCTCGTCGATTTCGATATCCTCAAATCTTATTTTTTTAGTATTGAGTTTCCTATTCTTCTTGTTTCCCCCAAAAATGTCTATCTTTGACCTTCTGATTAACGAATTATTTTTTTAAACATAATTTTTAAAAATATAATTCAAGGGAAATATGATACCACATTTCGAAAAATTGTTCCTTCTTTAAATTCTTGATGAGTTCTTAGGTTTATAAAAACCCTTCCTTGTAAAAATTCGCTTTCCATAAGCGTGTATTTGTTTCCAATTTTCTTGTAAACTTCGAGTCTACTCTCTTATTTTTGACTCAAACATTTAAGGTTAACTTCAAATCAATCATTTATTTAAATTCTTAAAACCTGTAAAAAGGCACCTCAATTTCAAAGAAAATCACCTCAGCTACTTCTCAACTTTTCATTTCATAGTGTTTTAAAAAACCTTTACCTCACTTCTAAGCAGTTGTTTTCTTGTAGATTTTAACAAAGTAAAAGGTAAACTCCAGGCTACTTACTAAAACCGACAGCAAAATAAGGATATGCATGTTTCCATAAACCGAGACCATGTTCTAAAAGAAAACGCAATTCATTACCTTAATTCTTAAACATTTTTCTAAATCCATTAAAGAAGTTTTAAGGAAGAGTATGCTTTATCTCTATGGTGATGCATATTTTTTAACTACCAGCCACCGTCAGATTATAAAATTAAGGTGATTTGTAATCCCCAGGAGAGTTTATGATAATATGATAAAAAAAAGTTTATGACTAAATTAATTAAGATTACGATTTACGAAACAATAATGAACTTATTTTCAATTTTTATTTGTAATTACAGTTTTTATTTTACTTATCAGTGATAAATTCAACTCTAATTGGTAACATGATCATTTTTGTAAAGCATCGGGTAATAACATGACTTACCATAAATTTGTTGAATAACTCTGAGCTCTGGTAACGGTCTGTTTAAAATAGAGAAATCAGGATGTATGGATCAACAAAGATAGTAATCACTTTTATTTTGTTTATAGATAAGCCAAGCCCTTTGACATTTTCAATGAAATGGAAAAATTTTCCATTAATGAAAATTTTCAAAAGTCATGAAAAACAGTTGCTTGAAAAAACTAAAATGTCTTTGTTTGATATAAGAGCTTTATTGACAGTTGAATATGAATTTAACTGGCATGAGGTATTCCGGAATATAGGTATTTTAGAAGAATCCAAACTTGTGTTCTGATGTTTTAAAACGCTTATATTACACTCTTAAACCGACAGCTTAGAAACTGAGTAAAAATTACTCAAATCTGAGTATGGCACAAACTGGTTCCGATTCAAATTTGAAAACATGCATAGGGGAGAGTGTTGTACCTATGGACAAAAATCACGTTTGGATTTTTCTAAGACAGGTAAAATCACATTTTGACCATTTAAAGTGCCCAACCTATAGTCCTAACCTTTGTGAGTAGAGATATATTTTTTATTAGTCAAAATCTTGAAAATTGGATTTTTAATCATTTATAATAACTTGGAAAAATTTGTGTCCAAAGGTACAACAACTTGTTGTACCTATGGACAGACCCAGTTGTACCTGTGGACACCCTTAAAAAGGGAAGTTTTAGTTGAAAAAAGCTAAGAATGAACATTTTTATTGATGAATTACCTTTTAATAACCTATTTAAAGCCTTTTTAAAATTGAAAATAGATTTTTTAAAGTAATGTAGTTTTAGATCGTAAATGATCATTAAAACGAAGTTGAATGATAAAAGTCTTGATTTTTTACCAAAAACACAAAAATCACATGGTATTTTCAGATCCGAATTTAAGGTAATAATTTCATCAATCATGCTGATTGATCTGACAACTTCACTGATCCAAAAAAAAACAATTCCATCGACACTTAGTTGTGCAAGCATTTGGTGGTAATAACAATAATAATTTGGTGGTAAATCTTCTTCAGTGGAAATTTTAAGTTTTTTTAATCATCATACTTAAGTGCGATAGGGTGCTTAGGGTTTTACACCATATTTTACATTAAATTCCAAGTAGAATCATAAATTTAAAAAAGTAGTTTATATCACAAAATATTTGATTTTTCATCTAAAATTCACTTGAAAATAATCGCTGACAAATAGATTACCATTTAGAATTAATTTAACATTTGTTAAAATGTATTCAGTTAAATGAAACCTGATTCTAAAACGCTGATTAGCTAAAGACACCCGCAAGAACGTGTCCGTAGGTACAACACTCATGGTGTCCGAAGGTACAGCATCAGGTGTTTTTGCATTCAAAGTTCTATAAAAGATAAAATAATTGAGATCTGACGATTTCTAATATCAAAACTAAAAAGTCAAAATCTCGGGGATTCCCCCATATATCCCATTTTATCATATCATAATCATAGAGGAAGAAAATAATTAATGTAGTGATGCACTAAAAAAAACTTTTAGCACCTAAAAACAGTATTTTTATTATAGAAAATTTAAATAATATTTTAAACAGCTGATTTCACGTTAGCAACTAGATAGCATCTGTTTACATTCAAAATCGACCACAAATTCAAATTTACATTTTTTCCCGAATTTTAAAATGAGGTGGCTGAAGGTACAACCGTCCGTAGGTACAACACTCTCCCCTATACTCATTTCTGAAAATGTGCAGATACTAAAAAAACACCATGAGCTTATTTTTGAGTTAGTGCAAAGTATTCTTATCTTATGAATCGGAGTGTGACAAGTGTCACTACGTGCTAAATAGTTTTATGAATTGGTTGTGATATCGCAAGTTGTGTTGCGCGCTACAAACGAAAATTGAAATATACATCAAATAGTTTCCCCTTTAATTTTATAACTTTCGAACACAAGTTAAAAATAAGTATTATTTGAGTGGTGACTGTTGAATTTTTTGAAATTGAGTATGTCTGGTGTTTCAAAATTGAAAGCTTTGGGTCGTCATATTTAAAACAAAAAGCTTCATACCAAAATGAAAACATCCACTTACTTAAATTTGAAACTGTCATTTCTCTCAGTGTAAGTAATTTAACCATAATTTTTCCAAAAATATTATTTACTCAGATCCACATACTATATCTACGTTTACTCCCTTATAATATAGAAGAACCTTTTTCTCTTTGTTGAGTATTTGAATAAATTCAAGCCAAAGAGACCAACAAAAAAATTTAAATTACATCAGAAATAATTTTTATAAGACATCTTTGATTTTGTAAAGGAGTATATGTTCAATTCACTGTCCCATTTCATGTTTTATTCATCGAGTCAAAAGTATGAAAGTTCTTGTTAAGAAAGTTAAAATTTCCGATTATGAAAGTAACCCTTAATTTAGATTAATAATGTTCCATACTTCAGAAGAAATGGATTTCATTCAGGGAAATTTTATCTACCGTACCATTATTCACCTTTGGCCTCTCTCACTTTCCCTTACATGCCAAAATAAACCCATTAAATTTAATTTAGTAAATTGTACTGTTCAACATATTTTACCTTCAAATTTTTTTCCAAGATGAAAACAGTCATTTCTTATAGATTTTGGGTGGCTGAACACGAAAATAACCATTAAAATTTTGAATTGACTCAGGATTTTCGAGGAACAGCCGGATTACAGCCGGATCGGGGACAGTTCTTTTTATGCTTTTTGATGACTTAATGACTTTAAATTTGATTTTCAGGGTCAAAAGCATTACTGTAGTCTTTAAATTACTCCCAAAGGGACAAGGAAGGTTGAAATTTCTAAAATATGAAATTTTGTAGCAAATGGACAGGTTTAAGGGTTTATTACCCCCCTAAAAATGCAAAAATTAGTTAAAAATTATAGAGGTTTTTACGCTATTTTTCCACTCATTTTTTACGCAATTCACCTTTGATGGGTCCTAACCTTTCCCTAAGGACCCAAATTTGATGACGCGGAGGAGTTCGGACTTCGGAAGACTCCTTGAATCGCACAGGCTCTCGCGAGTTCAGGCTCAGGAATTAATATTGATGATTTGAAAAGATTACAATAGACGTTTTTCTTATATTTAAGTCTATCCTAAGTAGAATTTCTTCAGTTCCTTAAAAAATGACCGGTTTTAGAGTGAGGATTCCATGTTTCAAGCTGTTAATAGATACACGGCTGTGGATAACAATTAGGGGGCGTCCCCTTAAAAACTGAGGGTGATGAAGAAAAATGGGTGTCATATTTGAATTCAGGTCATTTTACACAAGAATCAGCTGATATTCAGTCGGTGGCATTTTGACTTTTTTGTACAGCAGTTTAACTCTGAAGTGCAGCATTGAACCCTTTGGTGGGTGGTTTGGGAGGCGCTAACACCTCAACTGCTTTTAATAAAAATCAATGCTGCATATTGTCATCAAATTTAGGTCCTTGGGGAAAGGTTAGGGCCCATCAAAGATAAATTGCGTAAAAAATAAGTGGGAAAATTGCGTAAAAAACCTCTATAATTTTTAGCTAATTTTTGCATTTTTAGGGGGGTAATAAACCCTTAAACCTGTCCATTTGCTACAAAATTTCATATTTTAGAAATTTCAACCTTCCCTTTGGGAGTAATTTAAAGGCTTAAGTAATGCTTTTTGACCCAGAAAATCGTATTTAAAGTCATTAAAACATCAAAAAGCATAAAAAGGCGGAGGGGCTGTTCCCCAAAAATCCTGAGTAAATTCAAAATTTTAATGGCGATTTTCGTGTTCAGCGACCCAAAATCTATATAAGAAATGACTATTTTTATCCCTGAATTTTTTTTCATTGTTGAACAGTGTTGTAAGTAGATGGCAGCACCAAAATTTGATGTGCATCGCAGTCCTTTATTTGGGTGGGCATCATGACCAAAGGTTACGAATTTTTCCCTGGAATCTGGATGAAAAATCACCTCGGATGGCTATTATAGGATCAAATCTCCCTTACCGAAATTTTTATTATAATTTAAGTGCGGTTTTTTGGGAGGAAAATTTTGTGAGCCACCAAGCATCTTTTGAATGTTCCCAAAGGAGTACCTACGCTTTTAGAATAGGTCCCAAAAAGTCAAAAATGAGTTCAAAAAACAATTTTAGGAGTGAGATTTCAAATCATTTTCCAGATTCCTACATTTGATTATAACTTATATTATCCACAAAACTTTAGATAAGCACACCAAGATTCAAATCCCACCTGTAAAGGGTTCCAAGAAAGCAATACTTATCCAATAATACGTGGAAGAAGCCTTTCGAATGATATTCAACCCCCAACCCGAAAGAAATGTCTAGTTAAAGGCATCAAAGAAGTATAATAATCCTAAAGAAATTAAAATTACGTTTAGTTCATTAAAACAGGAACAGATATTCAAAGAAATAGGATGCAAAAGGGATGAAAAACTATTGAATAATATTTTAAAGCTTTTATACAGATCCATGACGGGGGAAGCTATGGTGGTTGTCTTAGAAAAATTATTCAAAAGCAATTTGACATGCGCCATAAAACACCAACTAACCAACCAATCAAAAACAATTTGAAAACTACTAATGAGTCTTTATAGAGAATTTTGAAGCTTTTCCTGGGAGGTTCAAATTAGGTTAGGTGTTTTGCTAGAATTAAGCCAAAAACTTGCATTGGTTGTCTTCTGTATATTTTCGTAAAAATATCGTTATCAGCTTTTTTATCAGCGTTTTTTTACAGATCAATGATGAGACTAGAATATAATTGCTAAAAATATTATATAACTATGAGAATTTTCAAAAATTTAAAACAAAGTTAATTTTTAACTTTTGCCATCTCTTACCCAACCCGAACAGAAATGTAACATTAAGGTAAAACTAGCAGTAACAACCCTTCATTTTTTCTTTACGGAATTTACATTAAAAAGTTTAATCGCAGTGTTTGCCTTAAGTATAATATTGTTCGATACAATAAAGATTTACGAAAATTACACTAATTTTTAAGAGTATATATTTTTTATACCAACTAATTTTAATGGCCATTATTTGCTTCAACGTAAATTGTATTCTACTGATAGAGAAAACACCTACGATGAAAAATATGGAAACTAATAAGGGTATAGCATATCTTTATTACACAATCTAAGGTACAAGGTTCTATATCCTTTACATTAAAAAAATCAACGACATTAATTACACACTAATAACCCGAGCTTTCGAGTTTTAAAAACAGTGCCATAATTCACAGTTCATATAGAAATGAACTTGTTCACTCTATATTTGTCAATAGTAAAATAGTTAAAAACTGAGTGTTAAAATTTATCACACAAGTATTCTAATAAAAGTTATAAAGTAAAAAGTTATCAATAGCATGTCTTTTCTTTTCTTTTCTGATGTGAAGAATTAGCCCAATAACAGTTACAACTAAAATAAATATAACAAATCCCATTAAAATTGAAACTACTATAAATGTACCTCTTGATATATCAGAACTGTTTTGAAGTTTTAACAGATTTTGTTCATTGTTGGTATTCTCTGTAGAGACAATTTCGGGAGATTTGCTTACACATTCTGGGATATTGTCTTGCGTAAGACGAGGATCCATAGAAGATACAGGGAAAAGTTCTTGTGGAATAGTTTCAGAGAAATCGTCTTTGGCATCACGAGGCTTCAAAGTAGATACAGGGAAAAGTTCTCGTGGAATAGTTTCTGAGAAATCTTCTTTGGTATGAGGAGGTTCTATAGAAGATACTGGGAAAAGTTCTTGCTGAATTGTTTCTGTGAAATCATCTTGCGTAAGTTGAGGTTTCGTGGAAGATATAGGGAAAAGATCTTGCTGAATGGTTTCTGTGAAATTATCTTGTATAAGATGAGGTTCCATAGAAGATGAAGGGAAAATTTCTTGTGAAAGGGTCTGGACAAGTGAAGGTTGGAGAGTCAAGTCTTCTATTACAGAAATGATTGGAACTGCATCGGTTGATTGCTTCAACTCATCTAGTTGCATATTTGTTGAAAGTAATTCTATTAACGGCTCTGTAACTTCATTCAATACGTCTTCCGTGGTAAACATTTTGTCACGATCCAACTCTGAAACGCCTTGAATGGATGTAGTTACTTCAAAGTTGTCCAGTTTGCTCCTTTTATTCTTAACCTTTTTATGACTTACGGATTCAGATGCGTCGTGATCTATTTCAGTGTCAGTAGCTTCATCTATAGGGAAAATTGTCTCACTCTTATCAGGAGTTTTTAGAATAAATCCATTCATAGGAAAATTCTCCTCTTTGGCGGTTTTAATAAGGTCCCTAAACTTTTCGTTGTGCTCTTTCAGTTTCTGAGAACGACTGGCTAGTTTCCGCGCCAAATCCTTCATAATTGTGCGATTTTTCGCGCTCAATTTCTTTTTAGCTCCCTTTTGTGAATCTTTGGAAAGTTTGTGAAAGTTTTGAGACTGTACTTTTGTTGAAGCGGAAGGAGAAGTCTCGGACTCTTTAACTGTTTCCGATAACACTCGGGATTCTCTTTGCTGTTCTTCCGGTGTCTTTACAAAAGTTTCAAATGTCATAGGTCCTTGATCAGTCTGACCTCTGAATTTTAGAAGATTCCCCTTAGGCTTTACCTCCCTATAAAAATCTTCAAATGTCATCAATGGACTTTGATCAAATCCCTTTTCATCTTCAGATCTCTTTTTTAAAGAGCTATTCTGTGAATTTTCTCGTAGTCCCTGAAAGAACCTGTTGTTCAAGATATTAACCGTGGCTTTCAAAAGTTTGTCTCTGACATCAGACTGTTGTTTTGTTGTAGACTGTTCAATTGCCTCCCCAAGGAGAGATCTCTTCGATATTTGGTGAGTAGCAACTGCTGTGAAGCGATCATTGGACGCCTTTTTGGTGCACTTCCGTTTACACATCTTCTTGCAAAGTTGGGCACCGCACGTTATGTGAATATTTTGGACCAGTGAAAGTTGGCCTAAGAGCCGCAAGTGTGCAAAAGCTACCAACTCATCTGGGTTGGTTTCGTTAAATAATGTAAATGCAGATATTATTTGAGTTGGTGGATCATCACATTCGTTTGGGTGAGTTACCTGATAAACCAAAGAGTTGGCACCTAATACTTTGTTTTCGTGGATTGTGCAACTTTTAACATCCATATCTCGATATTTACCAGTATTTCTTGCTCTGAAAACTAGGATGGGTTCGTTAAAAAGATGAAGTTCTTTGGCCAAATTAGAACCCAGAAAGTCTTGGCCTATATTCACTTCCAAGCTAGGTGCAGTGTTTAGTTCATCAGTTTCATCAGTATTGGAGTTAAATTTAGAAAATGAGTCGTTTAGACCTAGAATGGAACATGAAACGGGGTTTGTGGTATCGTTAGCTATTCCAACTATTCTTTGTTGCTGTACTCTGATTGTATTCGAAATTATCGAATGTCCATTTGGCACATAGTCTATATGTGTTCCGCATGTTACGTATGGAATTTTCAAGGTGATTTGCATTACATCAGTTGATAGAGGCACTTGAAAGCTGAAAAAGATTATATTAGATTTCAATTATCAACTGAATTATCAGTAATCTACTTTTTTATCAACTGAAAAGGCTTAAACGAAATTAAGTAACATCTCTAAACATACCTTCAAAACGTAGCATTAGTAAACGATACCAATAAGTTCATATAAATAAAAGATAAACCGTAAAACGGGGTGAATAGGATCACTTTTGAACTTTGAACTGCTACCAAAAGTTTATTAATAAAGATTTTGGAATGCTTTGAAAAGGAATATTTCGAGTCCCAATTAATACTTTAACCCTACAGTGCATACTGTTGCCATTTGGAAACACGACATTTTTCCCCATTTCCTACTCGAACTTCCATTTCCAAACGGCAACACCATGCAATAAGTACAATAAATATAACATTTCATTGTTTTAGCACTTTAAACTGCCAGTAGATCGCAGCAGGGGTACTATTTTGAGACATTTGTTAGTAGCTAGTAAGAAGAAAGTCAAGACACAGAAAATGCCAAAATAAAAGGACCATATAAATAAAATAAAAAAAATTTCAGCTTGAAAAAAATTGTTTTGAAAAGATAAGTTTTTTTTTAATATTTTTAGAGCATTTGGTTTTATTTCATTGTTTTAGCACTTTAAACTGCCAGTAGATCGCAGCAGGGGTACTATTTTGAGACATTTGTTTGTAGCTAGTGAGAAGAAAGTCAAGACACAGAAAATGCCAAAATAAAAGGACCATTTAATAAAATAAAAAAATTTTCAGCTTGAAAAAAATTGTTTTGAAAAGATTAGTTGTTTTTTTATATTTTTAGAGCATTTGGTTTTATTTTACTTCACAATTAATTTCACAAGGACAAAGTTTTTTGTCAAATAAATGTAGAAAAAAATTAAATTAATTTTTTTAGTATTTTTTTACTAATTTACACCATAATAGAAGTCAAATAAATGATTTTCAAGTGAATTTAAAAATCATGCATTGTAGGGTTAAGAGCCCGTAGAAAAATAAATGATTTTCAAGTGAATTTAAAAAATCATGCATTGTAGAGTTAAGAGCCCGTAGAAAAAAATAGCCTTTAAATAGTCTAATAAGGTAAAATGAATGTTTACTAAATAATGAACATTTTTAAAAATAAAATATAGGTTTTCCGAAAAGTTCTGATACTTTTTTTTACAAAGTTTCGTGTTTGAAATTTTTTTTTCGAAAAACTGGTAAGAGGTGGAGATTTCAAAGGAAGATGATTTGGATTCGTGTATATTTAAGAATATAAGGTATGGTTTTGGAAATTCTAGTGGTATTATTTCTTTTCAAAATGGCGGTTAGAAAAGACAGCAAACGACGATTTTCGTAAAATTTTTTTCGGCCGCTTTAAAAACTGGGAAGAATGCATTATTCATGGCTAATAAAAGTTTTGCTGTATATTTACAATGTTAACATTAAGATGTCAAAGTTTTGAGCTGATTTGATAAGTTTAAGATGGTAAATTTTGGCTTTAAAACTGCATATAACTGGTAATTTTCCATAGTTCTTTGGCACTTCACTCGCTCCGTTGAGCAGCTGGTACATGAAATAAAATCAAGACAAATATTTTCTGAAATAAAATAATTGTGAAAGCATTGAAAAGTTTTTCCATTTCCATATCATTATTGTTTTTATCTGTTTCCAGTTTCGGTTAATGAGGTTTTTTTTAGAGTTTTCATAAGAGGAAAAGGATCGCTTCGATCGCTTTACCGTAAGTTAAGCGAGTGCAATTCTCAGAAGCTAAAATAATGCGCTCTTAACCCTACAGTGCATACTGATGCCATTTGGCAACACGACATTTTCCCCCATTTCCTACTCGAACTTTCATTTCCAAACGGCAACACCATGCAATAAGTACAATAGATATAACATTTCATTGTATTAGCACTTTAGATCGCCAGTAGATCACAGCAGGGGTACTATTTTGAGACATTTGTTAGTAGCTAGTGAAACGAAAGTCAAGACACAGAAAACGCCAAAATAAAAGGACCATATAAATTAAAATAAAAAAATTTTCAGCTTGAACAAAAAATGTTTTGTAAAGATAAGTTGTTTTTTTATATTTTTAGAGCATTTGGTTTTATTTCACTTCACAATTAATTTCACAAGAGACACAAATTAATTTCACAAGGACAAAGTTTTTTGCCAATAAAAAGAAAAAATTAAATTAAATTTTTTTAGTATTTTTTACTAATGTACACCATAATAGAAGTCACATAAATGATTTTCAAGTGAATTTAAAAAATCATGCATTGTAGGGTTAAATAGCGCACTGGTTTCTGCACCTATAACACTGGGGAACAATTTTTAACATAATTTCTGTTGACTTCGATTTTTTGGCTATTTTAGAGTTCAATGGGCACACTGATTAGAAAACTGTTGGTAGTTTTCTTCTATCACGTCAACTTTTTTGACAAACAGCCCCGCCCCCTTTTTACGTTTTTCAATGACTTGATGACTTTGAATTCAATTTTCAAGGTCAAAAATCATTACTTTAGTCTTTAAATTACACCCGAGGGGACAAGAATGGTTACAGTTTCTAAAATATGAAAATTTGTGGCCAATGGATAGGTTAAAGGGGTTATTACCCCCCTAAAAACGCAAAAAAATCGTTAAAAATGATAGAGTTTATTTTACGCTATTTTTTACACTTTTTTTTTACGCAATTCCTTTTCAAAAGGTCCTAACCCATCAACAAGGACCCGAATTTAATAAAAATAAGCAGCAATGATTTTTACAAAAAGCGGTTGAGGCATTAGCGCCCCCGAAGCAACTGCGGAAGGGTTCGGAAGACTCTCTTTCGCTTCGGGGACGATAACACCTCAACCACTTTTAGTAAAAATCATTGCTGCCTATTTTCATTAAATTTGGGTCCTTGGGGAAAGGTTAAGACCTTTTAAAGAGGAATTGCATAAAAAATAAGAGTAAGAAAAGCTTAAAATAACCTCTATCCTTAATAACGTTCCTTTTTTGCATTTCAGGGTTTTTCTCTTTATTTTTTTGCGTTTTTAGGGGGGTAATAACCCCTTTAACCTATCCATTGGCCACAAATTTTCATATTTTAGAAACTGTAACCATTCTTGTCCTCTCGGGTGTAATTTAAAGACTAAAGTAATGATTTTTGACCCTGAAAATCGAATTCAAAGTCATTAAGTCATTGAAAAACGTAAAAAGGGGCGGGGCTGTTTGCCAAAAAAGTGGACGTGACAGACAAAAACTACAGTTACTTTTGGATTCAGGGGCCAAAAGTGATTCAAAAACAAGTCAGTTCTAAGACAACGAAATGGCTGTTCCCCAGTGTAATCAAAGAAAATTTAATATACGGCATATTACTAAACTGCTGGGTCTATATTTAAGTTTTCTTGTTGATTTTGATGTCGTTTTAGTGAAAATTTCTTTCGAATGACTAACAAATACTGAGAGAAGCTTTTCGCGATAGATATGTTTGAGATCAAAATTTTCCTGCTAAAACTTATCGATCACTTTGACACATTAATGTAAACTTACAACAAACTTTTATTAGCCATGAATCATGCATTATTCCCAGTTTTTAAAGCGGCCGAAAAAAATTTAACGAAAATCGTCTTTTGCGGTCTTATTTTCTAACCGCGATTTTGAAAAGAAATAATACCACCAGAACTACCAAAACCATAAATTATATTCTTAAATATACATAAACCCAAATCCCCTTTGTTTGAAAACTCCACCTATTACCAATTTTTCAAAGCAAATTTTCAAACACGCATTTTTATGACTGATCCGATTCACCCCGCATCAGTAATCGGAATGAACTTGTTTTACTAAAAAATTCAGCAAAAATCGGAATTGCCATTTATTTTAAATTTGATTGCAAAGAAATCTTTTGTAGAATTGGGAGCACGCGGGGGATACCGAAAATTGAGAAAAGATAGTTATTTTTTTGGTTAATTAGCAAAGTTTTGACACCCAAGTTTTTGTGACCTTTTTGTATTCAATTTCAAAGCCGTGTTAGACCTAAGATACTACCGCAAAATAATTTATAATGGCTAAAACAACTTCTGAATAATGTGAAGAATAATTCAGAATTTATCCTGATTTTATAACTAACACAACCGGAACTATGATGGTTTGAAAAACTTTTTTCAAAAGTGATCCGATTCACCCCGTTTAACGGTAGCAATTTAACTAAGGTTTTAAAACAGTGTTTCTCAACGTGGGGCGCTATATGATTTTCTAAGACAAGAGGTGGGTGGCATTTTTGGAAATTTTTAACCCAATTGCCCCACGGTGGCCATGAACCACCAGGTTTTGTTTACTTTCCAAGAAAGATTTTTGAAAAAATAAAAACATGGGGGCATAGAAAAATTGGCGTTAAAATTGGCGTAACCTGAGCATTGGGGGGGCAACCTAAAGATTTGGGAATCCTACAAAGAGGGACTTTTACAAATCCATGATTATCAACTCTTACCAAATCGGTTTTTACGTATTATCCCTTCGACCGTACCGCTTAATCAAAAACGTCATCAAAACCCATTGACTTTTCTATTGATGTGCCGCTGAATTAAACGGTCTCTAAACGGTCGACGGTATAATACGCAAGTACCAAAAAATATTTTATTTTTCAAGTTTTTGGGAATTGATTTAAACTTTCAGCTAAAAAGGGGGGTCTGGGGGTCCTCCCCCTAGAAATTTTTTTGAAATTTGAACTTTTAAAACAGGGTCAAGCTGATTTTTAGTGTTATATGATTACACATTTTCAAAATCAAATTTCTATGCTTCAATCCGCAAAATTCAAATGCTGGATTTTTTTTTGGGAGAAGGGCTCTCCTTATTATTACGTACTTTATTGCTCGAAACAAATTTTTTTTGTTGAAATAATGTCCCCCAAACTCAGCACTGGCTTCAACCTATTCTAAATGAAAAAGTGTTCTAAATAATGGGGAGTCCGTCCCCCTCTTATATGCGCCTCTTATGTGATTTTACCAATTTTCTATTGGTAAATTGGCGTCGTCCTTTATGATTAAAGGTTTGAAAAACACATCCTGAAAATTTTCTGTCTTTTCTCAAAAGTTAAAAATAAAGTTTTTGTAAACTATATCCCTAATTATTGGGGGGACGCGTCCCCCCCCCCGGGAACGACGCCCGTACATAGAAAGGCTTTGGTGGGGCATGGACCAAAAAAGGTTGGGAAACACTGGTTTAAGGTATCGATGTGGTATGTGGCCTTCCACTTCTTAGTTGGTTGAATTTTGGTTATATAGCGTGAATCGGTTAAATTTATGTATCAATGTTTATGTTTATGTTATATCAATTATGTTTTTATCAAGCTCAAGCAATTAACTAATCCATCAACAATTCACAACAAAGGCTATCAACCAATTTTATAACCAAAATCTAACTTGAAGAGTGGTAGGCCGCACACTATACTTCAATGCCAGGCTAATAAAAACGAAAGTTAAACAAGTTAAGCCTTAAACCCAATACACTTATTAAAACTCGTATGTGTTTTAAATTAATCCATAAAGTCATTGATAAAATATTAGAAAAATTGCAGTCTAGAGTAAAATGTGACCAATTTTATAAGTTTATCGAAGCATTCTAGTTTTATGCTAACATTATGACTAGTTCCTAGTTGATATATTACTCAAAAAATACCATCCGAAATCTAAATGCTTGCTTTCGAGTTATTTCAGTAGGTACTGCTACATACAAATCCACCTTCAAACGCCTTTCAAAAGTTAAAAAGCATGCATGAGTTATAAGGAAATTTAAAGATTTCAGATCATTACGAGCATACCTGCAAGCTGGATTCCAAGAATAGTCAATTGCATAAACCATTCCTTTGAAAGGGCGTTGAAATTTGAATCGAACTTTCATTAAATCCGACTCGCAGGTCACATCAATTCGAGGAACGTTGTCAATCCAACAATAAACAGAAGGAAGTCCCTAGAATTGCAAAGATTGACTAAATTTTCGAAACTTCTGTCGAAAAATCTGTACTTACGTACTAACACGTCAAACGTGCAGCTTAATCCGAAGAACATTACCAAATATATCAGACTTTGCGGCTTAATCTATCTTTTATGTGTTTTATTTAATTTTAAATATTTTTTACAAGTTCAGGATTTTTCGTATTTACGATCGACGGGCTAATACGTAAGAACTGAAAAATCATCAATAATGTCTATACATTACCATCTATAATGTCTACATTACCTACATTTTTAGGTAGAATTTTGATTTTAATGAACTTATTATAAAAAAAGTGTGAATAAAAAAAGGTTCAAACACTAAAGGGTGACCTGGGGGCCACCCTTTAGTAGAACGGAGGGGATGCCCCTCCGTTCCCCCCCTGGCTACGCCAGACACGGAATCTAGGGGGCACTCTGGACAGTGCCCCCTTTGGGAACCCAAAAAGATTCTCAAAGTGTGTAAAAACCCTACGTTTACAGGTCTAATTTCAAAAAAATTTCTGTGGGAGGAACCCCATACCCCCATTAGTACCACAAGGGAATCTTCAGTGATAATTTTTAGGAAATCCCCAACATGTAGACGTTTTGGGTGAAAAAGTAAAGGCAATAGTGTTGAAAAGTCCCCCTCTTAAACTCAAGACGTTTCTAAAAATGAGTTAAACCCCAACTTTTAGTCGTCAAATCTCTCATTTTTTTCTAGGGGAGGACCCCCATAACTCCAATGGTACCACAAGGACAAGAGAATCGTGTCTGGAAAAGTGCCCCCCCCCCTTGGAGCCGTGCTAGATCCGCGCCTGATGGGCTACGCCCATGTTCTTCATGTCTACCATGTTTAACCAAGACTCAATTCAAAATTCTCAGATTGTTTGATGGACAATTGATTTATTTTATCAGTATCACTATGATAGATCAGTATAAATAATGATCAATATGTGGATAACATACATCAGTTTGATTAATTCATTTAAATCAACATAATTAGTTTATCAGCTAAGCCGATCAGCAATCTTTAGAGTAATATAGTAAAATAAATCATCCGTAATGATATAACCATGATCAGTATTAATGTGATCAGTATATAGATAGAAAAATATAAAAAGATCAGTATTATAAAGATTACAATACATCAAATTCATTAATTATTCAAACGAAACTATTTTTTTGGGGTCTAGGTAGCTTGGAAAAATTTCGGTGGAAATACTTTGATTTCTGAAAGGGTTTATTAAGTACTTTTAGTTGCATTTTGTGGCTCCTTTTTTAAAAGGGACTGTACACCAAAATATTCCTTAATTAGATCCTAAAATTCGAACCGATTTTAATTTGAACCGTGGTTAAACATGGTGGACCTGGGAAAACTATATCGGACAAATGAATGCAACAAAGGGGCGAAAACAGCTGACGATCGCCAAGAACTTGTACTGAAACTTTTAGATTTTGATATTGGAGCAGTCTTCTTCAGGAGGTACGAAATAACACAGGTAAAAATTACTGAATAATTTAAATATAAAAAGCAACAAAGTAATGCTAAATTATAAACTTACTAATATCATCACACAAACTAGGGCTTGTTTAACAATACCAAAAGATTTTTCCCTGTAAAAAATAAATCATTATTTCAGTTTGTGAATTTTAAAATATGCATTATAAGTGATCAATCAAATAAAATTTTTGAATATGGTCTATAATTGCATTAATTAAGCATAATGATTATTAAATAAGTATTAAAGCATCTTACATCGCAGACGAAAGTTATTTCAAAAAAGTTAATTGCTCGGCAGTCGGACAACGAAGAGTACAGAATTTCTCTATTGACTAAAATCATAAACATTGACAAACTGAATAGATGATGGGTAGAGGTATTTGCTTGCTCTTTTGACGAACTAAAATTCCCTGTACTTCTAAGAATTTTTCTATCCATTGCCAAAAATTAAACTAAAATAAAAAATAGGAGTGAAATTGAGTGAAATCTGAGGGTGTTTTTTAGTCATGAAAATTTCATTTTGAAGGATTATTTACACACTTTGCATACAGTGGATTAAAAATGAGTTACAGTGTAACGTGTTAATTTTTTAGTACCTTTTGATTTTGAAGATAGTAATTTCAAATTTTCAATTGATCTTGAATAAAATATTTGGGATGAACAAAGAATGTTACAGCTGTATTGCGACCTAAATTTATAAACATTTTAGCTGCAATGTGATATAGATATTAGTTTTTCTTATGTCGAAACTACGCCACAAAACTATTTAAGAATGAGCGTTGACCATTCTTCCTATTAAATTATTAAATTCTCGAGTACCTGCTAAGTCCTGAATCACGAATAAAAAGGTTGGAATAGGGTTAAATTATAATTATAATATAATATAATTATAAGAATATACCCATACCATACACATAATGTGCTCGCATATTCTGTGTAAATCTTCCTAGTAATCAGACACTCATGACATTTGCGTAGCCAGAAAAAATTTTGGACAGAGGGATATGGAATTTCGGGAGGGGACATTCAAACCTTCTATGGTCAAAAAAGGTAAATATCTGAGTTTCGGGGGAGGGGGTATTTCTCGAAATCTCCCCTCTGACTGCGCCCCTGTCTCATGAGAACCTTTTATATTCGGAATTAAGTTTTCATGTCCTTTTTTTTCAGTTGGTCTTTTTTACAGTGGCGAATCCAGGATTGTGGTCTGGGGGGGCTGAGTTTCATAAATAACCTTATTGCTATAATGGACTGTTCAAATATTAATGTAAGCAATTGAAAGGGGAAGGGGGTTGCCAGTGCCGTAACCAGATTTTTGTTTAGGGGGTTACTCAACATCTTTTCTGGGGTCTAATCTTAGGAATACTGAGTTTTGGGTGAGATGATTTCGTAAGGTTTTAATTTTGGTGCACTAAGTTTCAAAATTGTGTAAAAATGTCAACTCCAAGCAAAAGGGGGGGGGCTGGGGGGTCCCCCCCAGAAAATTTTATAGAATTTGCCCCTCAAAATAGTGTTTTAGCTCATTTTGAAGCCTTTCAGATTCCACCCGAAGAGCACAACTCATTGTAAGCGGCAGAATTTTCAAGGAAAAAAGTTTATAGTATTATGAATTGGAAAATTTCCAGGGGGTTTAGGGGTTCCTATTCCAGAAAATTTTTTGAATTTTGCCCCTAAAAGTGGCATTTTAACTCATGTTGAGTCACTTGGTTACATCAAAGTGGATCACTCCTTGTAAATCCCTCACGTTTCAAGGAAAAACCGTACTTATTAGATTCTAAAAATTTGAGGGGCTTTTGGGGGTCTTCCCCCAGAAAAATTTTGGAATTTTTACCCTTTAAAGTAGGTAGGGTTCCGATTCATTTTGAGACCCTTTGGGTAACACCACCGAATGTCCGCCACGTAGTGAAATTTCTGTTTTGCTTTATTGCTATTACCAAAACTTGAATGTCTTATTCCTGGGGGGGGCTGCAGCCCCACAGCCCCTCTACTGGATTCGCCACTGCTTTTTTACCTTTACAGTCATTTCTCTTTCGCTTTCTTCCCACAATACTTGTAAAATCCGTTTCTGTTTTTTGGCAGGATGGGTCAGTCGTAGAAACTTTCATAAAGTTTAGTTGCTTGGATTTTGGTTTTGACACTGAAATTGACCAACTTATAGCACTTTATCAACCAATCAATAATCAACGAACCAAATTCATTATTTGCTATCTAACCAAAACCCTATTATCTTTTTGCTGTAGGTCGCACAATACATCAGTTCCAAATATTGGCTGAACTGTTGAGCATTTTGTCCAAAATAGAAATTCAAACAAAGGAGACAAGTTGAAGAGCTGACATATTTTAGGTATAAGGGCTGCGTCAAACAAAGCTTCTTGAAAACGCGAAAGCAATAAAATACTCATTTGAAGGTTATGGACCGAGGCTCAAGTCCATGCTTTCTCCCCTCTCTTGATAAGATCTTGACGAGTTTTTTTATTGCTTTCGCGTCTTCAAGCAGCTTAGTTTGGCGCGGCCCTAACTGTGTGAGGGTGAGCAAAGTTCACGCTCCAATTATCTTTCCCGCTATTTTGGGAGAACCACTCTTTGAACTCGTTGCTCAGTTTTTCAAGGTCTTTGTCGCCGTGATCGTATAGTGGTTAGTACATTGCGTTGTGGCCGCAATAACCCAGGTTCGAATCCTGGTCACGGCATATATTTTTAAAGTTTGGGGAAGCCGTGTGTGGTTTATAATTTTCTTTATTAGAATTATATCTGCATCGTAATTCAAAAGTCAGTGTTTTTCAAACACTATTATCCTTAGCTTTAAAAACGAATAAAATAAAACAGCGTTAAACATTATAGAAAAATGTAAGTATTTATAAACTATTTCCCTTTGGGGGGTCCAATTCGGATTAACATTAATTCAACTTTTTTTTTATATTTTAAATATGGATAAAATAGTTTATAAAATATTATGATTATTTTTACACTCTTTGCTATTATTTTATTCAATTATAAAGGAAAAATTAAAACATCGATTAGAAAAATTTATTTTATTTATTAGTCGGTCAAAAAAATTAAAAAGCTTTGAAATTGCAATAAAAGAGCAACAGATATATAATTCTTATGAAAATAATCCCAATGTTGCTTAGAAACGACATGTATGATACCATATTTCTAAAATTGGCCCAAATTTATCATTTATATCAATTTTTATAATTGTTGTTTTAGTTTTCAATTTTTAACAGGTATCTTACAAGAGCAGCATGTTGCAATTTTTAAATTCTTTTGTTTAAAAAAAACTTTTTATCTATTGTCCCACGTCAATTCTTACTATTTCGGAACAAAGAATCAGTTTCATTCTCTATTCAATTTGGTCGGATGTTCATTGACCTTTCATGAACAAAAAATTCACTGAAAAAGAGTAGTGTTAAAAACTTCCGGACGAGAAATTGAAAACATTTTTACGAAAGCATTTATTTGGCAAATTAGGCAATTGCCCAAGTCAAAGTTTAAATAATTCCCATATAAGAGAAGCCCCAAAAATGTCTTCCCCATTAGGGCCGTTATAGAAAATCTTCCTCAACACTAAAGTTAGTTAGTACACCGTTCTGTCATACTAAGCAAATTAAACTAGTGTAAAAGTTAATGAACAAATTAAAATTTGAGAAAATATAAAAAAATTGTTTTAATGTCTCTTCGAAAATGAGCAGAAGCTTACACAATTTTCTGCTAGAGGGCAGCACCACAAATAAAAAAGGGCTCCGCTGAACTGAAATAGTCCGGGATTTCTGATGTGGTTAGGGTTACTTCAACCAAGAAAAATGTTTAATAGTGTTTGTGTTAAGAACCTAAAGATTGTAATACTTGCATGTACTTATTTTTCTCATAAGTTGCATCCCAAATTAAAACTATATTTAACGTAAAGAGCTGCGATTTTGCTCAACCTAAACAGCGTTTCGGGAAATACTAGGTTTGATTATTGTTTTATGGCGCATGAATCAATTTTGATCATAATGCGCCACGGGAAATACTACATAGAATTTTAGGTACTTACGTATCACCCCGCCGACCGTTCAGTAGCCGCTTAATTCAGCGTCTCAGCTATAGAAAAGTCAATGGACTTTATTACGATTTCAAATTCAGCGGCATGGTTGAGGGAATAATAAGTAAGAACCGAATTTAAACTAAAGCGTGATTCTGTGGGTATTCCTTTAAAAAAAGTTTAGAACGGAAGAAAGGCAGAAAATAAGTTATCGATAGTATAAGCACTTGTTATGTACTCAAAAGAATTTAAACTGAAATCTACTGGTGGGATGGGAATTAAATCCTTAATTTAACCCAGGGGCCTTGCATTTTAACCCAGTTATAACTTTGAATGGGTTATCTAATGATACGCTAGCTGTGGAAAAAATCTGTGGATGAAAGTGTAATTAATTTGATAATTGCTAAATTTTGTTGATCCTTGAAATAATAGTGTAGTGCAAACTTTCGAAATGGGCTGTGTGATATAAGTATAAATATTTTTTTTGTTTAAACTTTTTTTGTGTGTATAGCCTTGCGAGTTTGTAGAAATAATTTTGCTTTCCTTATTCCCTTAAAGTCGGTGATATAGGTTTGGATTTATATCGAATTAAAAATCAAATGCACAAATAACGGCATTTTGTATATGAAAAAATCAAATCTTAATAATTATAATTGTTTTTGAAAGAGAATATTTTTCAGAATTGTGCCTGAAAAAGCCCAAGTATAGCAAAGTACAAACACGAAGAAACTAATTGTTGAAAAATGAATTCTCATCTTAGAATATTTTTGGCTTCTTTTCCATTGATTTTACATTGGTAATGTGATGCAAAACTATAGAAACTCTATAGTTCATTTGAAAAAAAAAGAAAGTACAATTAATGGTATTGATAAGACATTGTTTACATGGTTTCAGAACAAAAATGTTATTTTGCTTACTGTCAATAATACTAAAATGTTTAATGGAAGAGATTGAAAACCAAAATGTTTTATTTTATAAAGCTTACAATAAAAAATTACTCAGTTTCACTCAACAAAAAAGATACAAGAGTACCCTATAATAATAAGCAAGAAAACCCACAAATGAATTAAAAAGATGATAAAGAAAGTAAAAAATTTCTTTACATAATGGGATATAAAGATTAAATAAAGTATACGTTTAACAAATTAGATCATTGTAAAAAACTTAATTTGTTGTATAACAGAAAAATTGACAAACTTTTAACAAACAATTTTTGTGTTAATATAACACAATTATAAAAGCTACATCAATGTTCAATATCAAACATGACTCGCAATATTTAGTTAATATAACTAAAATTCTCAATACAGTGTTTAGCACTGTGAAACTTCAAAAAAGCTTTTATTCGTATTTCTTTTGAATAAAGTGGATGTAAAAAGCAGGATCCTTGATTTCATTCAAAGGTTGGAAATCTCCATATACGCTATGCTTACTGTCCTGACCAAAAACTTCCTTCAGAATGTTAGTGAAAGATTCCAAGCGATGAGGATAATACGATAATCTGAAGTGACTGAAAAAATCCAAATAATTTATCTATTACAACACTATGTATTTGCAGAAATAATATGATTAATAGTTTTTATTAAGAGGTTAGGGAACATTCAAAAATTAAGTCAGGGGAGAAAGGGGGTTCTGTATGTGATACACAGTGTGACTAGAAGGGAAGAGGACAGTTTAAACGTGGTGGCATGGCATCACATCTTAAAAGCTGTTTTTTCACTGTTGTTGAAATACTTAAAGGATTTTATTGCACTGGTTAGTTTGACTTAGTAAAAAAAGTTAGAAGTAAAGAAAATAGTTAAAATATATTTAAAATCTCCAATTTGGTTAAAGTAAGTTTCAAACTGTGACATCACAGGAGATGGTCACTGAAGGGTGTGACCTGGTGTAACTTGGGGGAAGAGAGGAGTGTAAAACCCTTGAAAATCGGGTTACGTAATTTGTAAATAGAGACGCTTATAGCTTGTTTAGTTTCATACCTTTTTACTTAAAAATTATAAATCCGGATTGTATTTATTTAAAACAGATTCCAGGCTTAGCATCAATGAATGCTTCAGTAGGGCTTTCTCAAATCATTTCTAAATAAAGCAGAAGAAACTTTTTATAGCGATAAAAAACTTGCACTTACTCCACAGGGGGTGCTCCATGGTACCTCCCCTTCTTGGTATATTCTGAGTCAGTGCGGTCAAAACTTCCCAAAATGTCGGATATGTCCATTGTATAATCCAGCATTACCATGATTGGATTATCTCCAACGTATAACACAGAAGTTGATATATCTTTGATATGCTTGCTCTGTTAAAAAATACTAAATTTAAGCACAATAATATATTACTTTTGGTAATGTAATAAATAAAATTTCGCTCAAGAAACGTTTATTAAACATTGATCCAATACGCTATTATAATATACCAATACTTTCTGGTACCTATTCGAAATTTCCATCAAAAGTTTTATCTTTTATAAATTGTGTATAGAATTTTAGATTTTAACCACATCATAAACATTAAATTTATGAATTTTTTTTGCAAGAAAACGGGATTTAATTTTCTGCAATAATAATCAGTCTTTCTCTTTTCTCTGTATTCATAACTAAAACTTCCTAATAAAATATCATTCCAAGTAAAAGAATTAACCATACATAATTTTATTTATAGAGATAAAATTCATAAAGCTTAGTCAGTCATCCTTTGATTCAAAAAACATTGAGTGCTTTTGAAATAAGCTAATGTTGTTCCGAAATCTTCATGGGTGTTCTGTCTAGAGATATTGATAAGATTAACATTTTATTTGTCACTCAAGAACGATAGTTTCGGAATCTGATGCTGGTTAGCGAACTTCGGGAGATTATGTATTGATAATAGAATGCACTCAAAAGATAAGGTGAAGAATCTCACATTACAGCGATACGAGATAAAAACTGATTGTGTGGGTTTCAGTTCGAAACGCTTAAAATTTTGCAGATTTGAAGACATAACATAGCATTAACACAATTTTAACAAAATTTGTTTTTCATTTAAAAAAAAGTAAACCCTTATAAATACCTGTACGATGTAAGAACTAGACACTGTACAAACATTTTAATTTTCATGATTTAATTGTTAATGAGATAATGAGGAACCCTTCTCACTCTCTGTCTTCCCTCCATTTTAAGAATGAGGACCCCAACTTACGACGTATAATTAAAAGCTAAAGCAGTGGTTCCCGAAACTTTTGAGCGTTGTATTACCTCACAGCACATGCTAAAGAATCAAATTTGTATCAAAGCATTTTAAAGGAGAAAAATCTAAGTTAATTTATTTTCAGAAATCAGAAGAAAAAATTTAGAGGCAAATATCTTCGCGGAGCACAAGGATGCTTTACGGAGGATTGTTTGGGAACCGCTGAGCTATTGCTAAAAGAAGGGACGCGACAGTGCATTTATGATATCAGTAAGGGACCGTGTTTCATTTATCAGGATCTGTTACATTTAAAGTAAATCCAGTTATACCGATTAAACTACATCACAATGAGACAGTTCAAAGAGAATCCCTTTTGTCTCTGCGTGATTCGTTTATTGGTCTCACCAGATTGCCGTAGAATTCTGACAAGAGGAATGGAAATGGTCCCTCACGATGACCACAATAGCCTACTTCGCTGCCCCTTGCCCCATGATTTAGTTTTCTTGAACTCACGTTGTAGTATATGCTCTGTGCAGGTGTCTTGCCATGCTTCAGCGTATAGTCGTAGTTTCTGTGGTCAATCAGCAGGTATCCACCAGGTGCCAGCATGTCGTGGAAGTTCCGGATGGCCAGTTTGATGTCCGCCATGTCCCCGCGGAGGTCAAACAGGTGGGCAAAAGAGTTGCCCAAGCAAATGACCGCATCAAAGCCAGATGTAGGCTTGTGGATGTCCTCCGGTAGGGTCAACCAGTTTGCTTCTTCAATAACTAGGAAATGAAAAAAAAACTTCAATTAGTTTTTATTAAATAATGTGCGCTTTACCAAAGGTTTATATTAAGGTAATGACTTTTTTTCAGATTCAAAATTTGTGGTGGCAAATGATAAAGTATAGATCCATTGTTTCCAAAAATAAATTTCATCTTGAAAAAAATTGGGAGAAAAGCTCTCGCGCCTAATGATGTTGCATTAGGCTGAAGCATTGAAAGGTAGGTTAAAAATATTTTGATTTCTAAAGTATAAACATCTGAGCAGCATGTTCAGAAACTATAATTCACAATCTAAATCTATTTTTGTTATTTTATGCATGCTATATTCCTTTGCAAATGAGTTTTTTCAATGTTTCAGAATGATACAAAATCTCGGCCTTTTATTCTCCACATTTATAACTAAGAGTGGTTATTTCGGCCATGCTTAAAAATATTTTTGCAACCATGTCATTTGAGAAAAAGTTCAAGAGTTCTCTTGGCAACTCAACTCGATTTTAAAGAATTTCCCACATCTTAATCATAATCAGCCTTTATATCAGTGAGAAATTTCTTATGCCAAATACCTTATCAACAACTAAGGTCTTAAGACATCTATTGCATTCAAACTGAAATAGATTAAAGCTTTCAACTTACCCCAGTTTTGAAAGGCTGGTTCATTTCGACGGTTCCATCGTTCTTTCAATGCATATTTTAACATTTTATCACTGGCATCTACACTCATCATTTTAAAGCCTTCCTCCAAAAGCAAGATAGAGTCAATTCTGAAAATAAAGACATTGTTAATGTGTCATTTTATTTATCAGCTACAAAGATGTATAAGTAAAATGTTCATAATAAAAATTTAAAAATGAAGCATGTCGCATTTTAGACCTAATTATAAATTTTGCATAAGGTATTTGGACTTCCGTTTCTAAAATTGTGTAAGTAAGAAATAAAAAATAATTATGAAATGTGTAATTATAAAAATATAATAATTAGAAAAAAGTGTGTAAATGTGTGAAATGTATCCATAAATTGAGTATTTAGAAAATACTAATCACTTTTTTGTGTGACACGACACTACGCGTGAAAATAACATTTACCTATACTTTTGATAACATTCATATTTTGCAACACACTCTTCGTTATATCTAGTAAATTGAGTAAATTATAAAGAATAACTTGGAAACTATTCAAGTTATTATGAAGAGCTTTCCTTGTAGAAGTGCCTGCAGGTATTCAAAAAAAATTCATAAATGATGACTTGGTTTTTTCTCAGCATTTTTGACTCTCACTCCCTATTGTCACAAAGTGTCACACTCTCTTTACCATACCCCACTCTTCCCTATTTGTCACATGTCGTGCTCTCCTACCATCTAATATGCTAAGCTCAAGAATCTGTGAGACCCCACATTTTTAGTCAAGCTGAAGTGTATCCTATCTTATATGTAATTTCTAAGTGAACTCTGTTAGTTTAACATCATAATCTTATTAATAGTGTCAATTATACCTTCTAAGTATACTAAATTTTCCAAAGAGGCTCTTGTTTGGATTAGCAGTGTGTGAGGTGAGGTCACAATTCATGAATCTCTCTCTTCCCTTGTTACATATTGATAACCCCTACTTTATCATATTTTCCCAATTTTTCGTTTCCCGATGTTTTCTAACTACGAGAGATAAAATGATTTTTTCAAAAATATTCGAAAACAAAACTCCTCGATATCACATGTTTTCCTTATCAGAGCGTTGAGTTTTTGTGATAAAAAACAAAAAAGGCAAGACTTGATTAAAGAGGTTATCGGGTCTTAAAAAAGTAGAACTCATTGTACTTACGAAGTATCAACAAACTTACTACATCTCGCAAGGTTATTGTGCAATCTTTGTGTGCAACACAATGAGTGGAGAATCATTATATCTTTATGATCTTGATTGTTTTGAAAAATCAGTTTATTACAAAATTTTTCTACTTGGGATAACATTTCAAATTATCATATTTCTGAATAATCACGTTTTTGAGGTTCTTAAGACAGTTTTGGCCACCTTGGTAATTATGAAATATTCGCTTTTATTTTCCATCACTTACGCTACAACAAAGGTGAAATAGGGGATTAGGTTAATCGGTAATAGTATAGTAACCAATTATAACCATGTTTTGGCATAATCAAAGATAAAAACTTATGCTGGGTCAATAAGATAAAATTTAAAAACTACGTTAATACAGCACAATATCAAAGGTGGGAAAATAGTTTCGGAGGTAATAGTCTACCTTCCTTCGCCAGAGCAAAAATAAGGATCACGGAGGGATCTTAGGATCTTCCTCCGAGCTAGGTAGTGGTCCCTTTATCGCGGTGTAACGTCTCTCAATGTTTGGAGGCAATTTTTACCCACAACTTTTTTTGTAAAGTGCCGTATTTTTAACTGCGTTGTTACACTTCCCCCCTCCCCAAAAAAATGATTAACTTGTTTCACATGTAAATCTAAGATAACCCTAAATGATGTCCTTCCTTTTCTCCACATGAAAGCAGGAATACAAATAGTTGGATAGCCAAATTCGAGTTATAAGTATTGAGTTCAAGAGAAAATTCGGGTGCCTTTCTTCTTAATTGAGCGCTCTTTCAGTTGGTATATTTTTTACATGATATCCTTTAAAATCCTCCCTCAAATATCTATGCTTGAGCCACATGTTGAATGTCGCATGCTCTAGAAGTCATTAAGCTAGTTTTACACTTTATCTGTTAATATTTTTTTAACAAATAATCACGATATAACAGTTTTAGGAAATAAGACTCTGAAAAACAGGTTTTAACCAGTTTTTGTACAACTAGTCAGAATTTCGGACACATATTTTTAGGAAGGCTTTTGATTTTGATAAACTTACTATAAAAAGAAGTTTTGAATACTTAAGTACCAAGTGCAAGAGAGGGGTTTGGGGTGTTTGAGTGTGGAAAAAGGAAGTATTTTAAACAGAAGTATGTCTGAAAGCACTTAAAGTAATAGAATACCTGAAAAAGCCAAAGATTATGATTTCTGTTAATGATATATTTTTAGAAATGCACTGGTGTGGTGTGTAAAGTTACGAGAAATTGCACATTTGTTCGATTTTCTCCCGATCTTCTCGACAGATTTGGATAAAATTTAGTGAAACATAGGTTTACAATACCCAAAAATTATTATACACACTCATGCGCGAGTAACAACCGTCAGAGTTGAAAGATATGAAATAGCGGTTCCAGAATAGAGCAAAACAATGAGTCTGAGGGGTATGACACCCTTGCAGTATCATGCAGGCCTCCTTGAGTGATTTTATAGCGTGAACAAGGCCGATAAAAAAAGCTTAGCAGTCTAAAATCTAGCTGCCTATTCCATAAGACGATTATCTTCAGTTTTATAGAAAATTGCTAACCTGATGAGCTCCATTAAGTGAAAAATTTCCATATATTGAAAAGAAATAAGGACCAACAGGATCCCCACAAAGTAGAATAAAGGTCTCAAGATAAAAGCACACAACCTGAAACCTTCATTTCTCCCTTTTGAAAGACTACAAAGAGCATCAAACCTCTAATGACATAATGGTCAATTTTACCATCATTGAAGGTCTGATAGAGAATTTCTGGTTCTCCCACATGAGATTACATCGAGAATCAGTGGTTCAATTCATCTGAGAGCTAACAGGGAGAAAAATATTCACCCTTTGAATTTTACCCAATTCATGACAATTTATGCATTACTTAAAATAGCTGCAGATCCCTTTATGTCTTTCACAGAGGAACTCCGACAGTTTAAGGTAGTGTGTTGATATCTGGAGACCTTTATCCTCCTTTTTGGGGATATTAATGATAATTAATAATATTTATATGAATAATATTTTGTTGAAATATAAATATTTTCCGGGGTGAACTCACAGACCCCCATTTTTACTTTAGTATCACACATTGTATACAAAACTTGGCAATTAAGTGAACTATCAAATCCTATCTGTATAAGTGGCCTAAAACTTAACGTTTAAAAGTACTCTTGTGGGAATACCGTAAGAAATAATATTAAGTCAAACTCCCACAAAAATAATTACGCCCCAAAACCACCCCCTCCTGAAGCAAAAGTCTCTAGTTGCTGGCCTGCGTTGAAGGTTTTGTAAATATCCTTTAACGTTAAAAAGGGTATTATTCTAAATAATTTGGGGAAACCCCCCTCAAGGTCACCTTCTATGAACATGACAACACCAGACGCGGATCTAGCATGGCTCAAAGGGGAGGGGCACTTCTCCAAATCATCACCTTTCGACACAAAATATCAAAATGTTATAGATATTCTAAAAAGTATCACGCAAGATCTCTTAGTGGTACCGCTGGGGGGTCTTACCCCCAAAACAACTTTGAAATTTGACTTGTTAAAGTAGGGTTTAACTCATTTTGAGAACTTATTTGTGTCCCAGGGGGGCACTCCCTTGGATCCGCACCTGGACGACACAGTGGGAATGGCTGGTTGAATAAAATTTCTTTTCCGCAATTCAAAGGCATGGTTGTTGTTGAATCTTACCCTGTGCCGCATGCAACGTCCAGAATGATATTGCAGTTGTGCTCTTTTAGGAGGCGGGTCAAGAAGTCTCGGTAATGCTTGGTCCGGTCATTTTTCTCCCCAATGTACACTTCCCAGACCTTGGCAGCTTTCCCGTCCGCATACTGGTCAGGGAGTCCTTCGGTCGCTACACCCAAAGACCTCGATCGGAAGATGGTATCGGCCATTTCTTCGTTCAATTCAGCTTTTGCTTTGACATTACTTTTCGGTTTCGTACATATATAAGGGTCATTGACGTCACAGTGTTTACGAGGAAGAATGAATACCCCTTATCGGGCTTGATAACATTTAATTTTTAAGACGTTTCGATGTTGTGAAACGGGGTTCCGCAACCACTAAGGGGTGGGAAACTTGGTTAAAATTTGGGCATTTTTCGGATAACGGTCTGTTATCGTTTGTTTTGGAGGTTCACATGACACGGCGTCTGAATCGGAATGCATTGCGAAAGCTGGGAAAAGCAAAGAAATGCAGCGATTAACGCAATTTATCTGTTTCCATCCGGTGTTTTCTCCATTTTAGGTAAAACTGCCTGTTAGCTCCTTTTCCACTCGAATCATTATTGGGCTCTTTAATGCCTTAAATGTGCCGCAACGTTTAGATATTTTGGCTTGATTTACTCATAATCAGTGAATTTATATAAAAACACAGATTTATCTCAAGGAGAGATCATATTTAATAAGTTAAAGTATTTTCGGGTGTAAAAAAATTTTGGTCTTTTCAATGAAAAAATACTGTAAGTACTTCACTTAGTTTTTTAATTATTCGTTTTGTGGTGATGTTATAAGACTCCAATAATGATCAGATTTTAAGGATAATGAATAATCATCTCATATAAGCAGTTTGAAATAACTTTTTTTCAAAATTCATTTAGCGGTAGTAGGGACTGTGAAGATACTTGATCCCTAGGGATACTTGATCCCGTAACCAAAAATACCCCAAAATCAATTAGAAGTGCTTTGATACCTAGCCGCACAATTTTTTATTTACAAAATCTAGCAACACTTGGTTTTTTTCAGTCTTTTTGTTTTAGCTCCAGAAATGATTATCTGAATGCTGCAAGGAAACTTTTTCAAAAGGCAAATATGTTAATTTTTACAGTAACTGTTCTATGCAACTTTGAAAATTAAATTAAGTGTAATTTTAAAGTATAGACTGCCTTTAATTTAGAAAAAAAATTTAATCATATAGTTATAAAGTATATTGTAAAAGATTTATAAAAAAATCATAACACGTATGAAAAACTAACATATTTTTTTTACACATTGCAAAGTTGATTTTAAAACAAAAATGTTATTTTTTTCATGTTGTTATTATACCTAAGAAAAACGTCAGAATTATTGTTATTTGTCATAAATAGTATTTAGTTAACTATATTTATTGGTGCAATGCTGAAATAATGAATATTTAATGTAATTTCTGCGTAGGATGAAGTATCCCCACATCAAGGGATACATGATCCCTTTGTAAAAAAAATTTTAAAAATTATTTCGCTGAAAATGTTTCATTAATTTCAAATAAAGATTTTATTTAGTGAGAGGGATAGCATACCATTGTTCATGTTAAAAATTTCTGATATCTGATAACTTGCAGCAGAGAAAAAAAATTAAAACTGGATTGGAGATCAAGTATCCCGTCTAAGTTTTAAGTCCCAGTTTTAGACCAAAATTCACCCTTACCGCAAGCAGATTTCAGATAGTCTCACTTTGTACAGAATTTTAAAAAAAGTTTTCATTCGTTTACAATTTTAGGGTGCAAGCGGGAAGAGAAGGAATAGTCATTTCAAGCTGAATTGCTGAATTTTTCACGTTTATTAAAGCTATTTAACCCAATATCCGCACTAAACGCAAGTTAATTTTGAAAATAGAATTTTTAAAGAATGTGCCATGGGGACGATCAAATATTAAGTAAGCATGTTTTTGATAATTTAAACACCCCTCCCCCTTGTCAGCAAAGATGAGCAAACAGCAACCCCCCTCATAATTACGTAAGAAAACTGCTCGATATCCCCTTTTGTGGTTTTCCTTATGAAGTCAAAAAATGCTTAAACTTTCTTTCTTAAAATTGGAAATTGTTAAATTTTTTTCGCGTAAAATGTATTTTTGGTAGAATTTTGAAACGATTTATGCAAGAAACAAGAGATTTTCGAAAATTAGTGTTTATAACATCTTGCGAAAGCATCACATAAATACCCTCTCTCCCCCATTGTCAGAAAAAATAAGTACAGATCCCTCCCCCTCAAGTGCTTACGTAATATTTAAACAGCCCCTATTACAAAATAACGTTTTTCCAAATTTGTTTCGCAAGTTGCAGGAAAAGGAACTGTCTTACCGAGCTGGAATTTTTTCACGCGCTTTATTGAAATTATTTGGCCAAAAATCCATTCCACCTGTACGTGACACATCCACATCCTAATGATCATATTACCCTTTCAGAGTAGTGAGAAGATTGGAGAGGGACGTATATGCAGTGGTCGCAGCAAGGGTTTGAAAAAATATAGGACAAATCATGTAAAAATTATAGGACAGTTAAAATTATACTAAAAACGAATATAAATAAAAATATTTTTTGAAACACTTCAAATTATGGTGTTTTACATTAATTCATAGCTCTAACAATGCTCATAGTTGTATAATAAAGTCGCGCACGCCGAACTCAAAAAGTTTTCGTGATTTTGCTAAAAAAATTTCCGCTAAAATTACTTTCTTTTAAAATCTCAAAACTTTCTGCAAATTTCTATTTTTAAATTTTCTTACAAAACAACTATTTGAATTTGTGCTTAACGAAACATCGCAAGAAATCTCAAAAATGATCCAATTACAATTAGGATGGGGCTTCCCAAGGCTTGAAAACAAGCGCAACTCTTGGACAAAAACTTTTCGCAGAAATAATAAATTAAAAGATTGAGAACACACATTTTTAATTGCTTATATCTCACGAGATTCAATATCCAACAGCTTTTCCCATAACATAACTCATTCCCAATGTATCGCACTGCAAATCTAAACTAAATCTCTATTGAAACGGTCGAAGACTATTAACATGAATTTCAACTCTATGTGACGAGTGATGGGTCACATATGCTGCAGCAACTGGAACCCCTTTTTTCCCTGCGCCGCTAAATTGCAATGATCACGATTAAAAAACCATGTGCATTACACACACAACCACTCCTGTTACATCATGTGAATCTTCTCTTCCAATTGTCAATCACTCTACAATAAATACGCGCCATCGATGATACACGCTTCTTGCTGGGGATGGGGAGAAAAGGCAAAGGGAGAAGGGGTTCTTCTTGGAGCATGGAACGAACTGAGGAAGTCGCTCTACTGCGGATTTTTCTTTTTCAAGTCCTAATCTGAAAATGCTGCCCGTCACATTTGAAACCGAAAGATATTATCAGAATTCTTTGAAAAAGTTTTTAAAAATGATAAAAATGTAGGACAAAATGTACTTTTTAAAAATATAGGACATATTTTGGCATTTACCCAAAATATAGGACATCTGCGACCATTGTATATGGGGCACAGTCCGTCCCTCGAAATATTTAACCTGTCCCCCAAACTATGTGGTCTTTGACCGGAAAAAAATGATTGAAAAGTGAAAAGCGATGCACCCCGCCTTGAATTTCTTCCAACTACAGCGCCGTTTCAGAGAGGCACATCTCGGGTGTTTAAATCTTTACCACTTTTCTACAAAGATGGCAGCACCATAAACTTTTGACTATCTCACTACAAGAGAATGGGCAATTTCCGCATTTATTATTTTTTATTCGATAGATATCCTGAGAGGAATATACGCACAAATTTTTTTTAATTACGATGATTATTTATTTTTTAATTTAATTTCAAAGTTTGTCTTTAGAAATAGTACGGCGCAAAATGTCAAGTGTCAAATTATGACGTACTTTAATCCGATTTTTGGATTCAGATCATTTCCTTTACTGGAAAAATATGTTTTTTTTTCTTTTAAAAAAATACTGGTATTGCCCACTTAGTTGAAATTAGAAACATTTTTGAGATAAAAACATGTTGCGAGAAGATCTAATTGATAACATTAAATAAGAAATTTTTTTTGTTATTTATAAAACGTAAAGGGGCTATCCATAAATGATGTCTTTTTTACCCTTCCCCCTTTGTCAAAAACTCACACTTTCCCATCCTCCCCCTCTGTCACAGGTCATGCTCTTAAACCAACAATATGTTTAATACACAAATGTGAGTGCCCGGAACCAACTTTTTTTATTTGAGCTCAATTTTACCCCGCCTGATAGTTTCATTTCTATCAACCGCAACCGAGAACAATATATGGTCGTTTTTAACAAGATGAGGTTTTTGTTTTTCATTGATTTTCAGCTGCAGGATGTGATGTCACAACTTTTAAACCCTCCTCCTCTTGTCACAAATTGATTAAGGCCCCGCCCATTTAAAGACAGCCCCAAAAATGAACTAATGCCTTTATTGGTCCATTATGTTTTTTGAAATTTGATTCCATTAATAGACTACTCTGAGTTCGACACCAATAACAGTCTCAATTTTGAAGGGGGCGGCTACTCTCTTTAATGCCCCTTTTAATGATTGTCTATTAAAAAACAGAACTTAACATAAAATTGAGTAAAGGTTTTTTTTGTAAAACAATTTAGATTCATTGAGTAATTTCAAGATTTGAGTTTTAAGAATATATGAACAGTTGTAATAAAACAAAGTAAACCGTAGATTTAATTTTTTCATTTCATTTTTAAATACAACATTTGATGAGGCATTTACATTTGGAAATTTTATAGAAATGTCATTCTATTTATAATCACAGACTAATTTTTAATTAGCAAAATACGCTTTCAAAGTGATTTTAATAGGTATAAAAATATATATTAAGGGACTATTTCTACAAAATGAAGATTCTATACTTACAACCTGCATTACAATAATTCTAACTATATTAATATATACATACAAAATAACATAGTTTATACAACACCAGTAATTTAAGAGCAAAAATATAAATATTTATCACTCAATCACAAAGAAAAATAGTAACAGGAACAACATAAACAAGGTACAAAAATACTTTTAAACTTTCAAGATTGAAAACAAAAGTTTAATCACATGGAATTATCAAATTTTTAAAACATATTAGTAGTTTTAAAACTCACAGACATGACTCAATTAAAGATTAAAAACCATCTTCATTTAATAAAAACAAAACCATGTTAGTAAACTTTGCTTTCATTGTAACCATTTGAGAAAAAAACCCAAATGACTAGAGACTAGAGAGCTATAACATGTGACCTACAGTTTTCAATAAGTGTAATACATCAAAAAACTCTACACACAAAAAATATGTAAATCCCTGTGAAAAAAAATTCAATGTCTTAACTTTAATAATTACATTAAAAAATTTAAATTATTTTATACAATTCATAATATCAAAATTGAGTGTTTTTGTAGCAGTTTTTATCCAATAAAAAAGCATACCATGAATTTTCAAATTATAAATATCACAAACATGAGTCAAATATATTTCAACCAAGAATGTTTCTATATACTGTTTTTAGAGAAGTATAACCGATTCTGACTGTTAATGTGTGAATTCTAATAGTATAGTAATTTTAATAAAATTTTGAAATTTTAATCCTTTCGGTCCTGACTGCCCCCACATCTCCCATAGGATTCAATGGCAATATCAGGCAGTCTAGACCCAAAAGGGGTTTAAGTACAAAACCAAGAGGTTTCAAATCATTATACCAAGGTTTCAGAACAATATTCTTAATAAATAACAAACTTGTTATAAGAAAAAAATGTTATTTTAACACATTTCCATATAAATAGTACTTTCCAAGTTTCAACACAAAACCACCATTGAGAAGATATCTATAGCACCACTTGATGACAACCATTTGTTAATAAAATATTGTTATTTAAATAAATCTATCATGCTTCCGTTGGTGTGTACAAGTTTTTTTAAGAATCAAAGCAGCAACAAAAAGCATTAATACACTGATGAGTACTAAAGGAACAAACACACCTAATGAGACCACTGGGCTAGATGGAGACGCATCAGGTATAGCATTAGTAGCATTTATCATACATCCTAAGGCCCAATCAACATCAGTGTTTTCAATCTGAAAGAAATTGTATAAAAAACTTTATACAATTACTTTATACAACATATTAAAGGTTAAGCTTAACAGTCTTAGTAACTGATATTACAAATAATAATTACACTTTGATTTATAAAACAATAGCAATAGCAGAAAAATACTTTTTACTTAAAGGATCCACATTTTCAAATAAAATATATATTTGAGTGTTTACAATTTGTTTACTATCTTACTCACCTCTTTATAAAAACTTATATTACTCCAAGATGAAGAATCAAATCCATATTTTGTGGTTAAAAGTTCAATAATGTACACTGCAGCAAAGCAGTATCTTGATACATGTTCATACTGCCATTCGGGTACTCTTTTCTTTATCTATAACAGAAAAAACAGTGTTAGGTAAGAATACACAACCAACCTATCCAGAACCAAGTGCCTTTAATGCAGGTATGGCCAACCCAAGGCACACGTGCCACAAAGTGGTTAGTTAAATGAGTTAAATCAGTGACATGCAAAGATCTTGAAAAATTTGAGCAAATAATGGGAATTCATCAAATGAAGATTCAATGTTCTGTCCATGTTCTCTTACTTGTTTTTTTAGAACTTAATTCTTTTTCTACGATTTTATGAACCTTCCAGTGGGTGTGCGTATGTGGGAGATACATAGGTTGGATTTGATCTAATGGTGTTCAAATATATATTTAAATGAAATTACTCATTTTAACCATAAACGGATTACAGCAGTTTTGAAACTTGTATGGTTGGAAATATACATTTTCAATTGTATATATACGAGATACTAGCTTTAAAAAGATCTCTCTTGAGATCTCTATAAAAAGAGCACTTAGTGGAAGGTTAATGATTTTGAATACAATCTAAAGTGTAAGCATTCATTTTAGTCAAATCTCTTTTTAGGTGCATGAGAGATTTAATGATTTTTGGTTTTTGTGATTTGGGTTTCTAATTTTGTAAAGTGCATTAAAAGTCCCTTTTACAGGACTATTTGAGAATTTTTTTTTAAATTTCTCTTTTCCATTTGCTTAAAATTCTACAATTGAATCGTCAGTGGGAAGAAGTCCAAAAACCAAGTTTTGAGAAAATCGAGGAAAAAAACTGTATAAGTAATGGAATTTTCATTCTATAACTTTTACTGGAAGTTCAGAACCCTATTAAGGAAACTGAGCAATCTTCAAAAGAAATATAAGTATATTCAAAAATATTTTACAGTCAAAATAAGTTGATGGACTTATTCCCTTCTTCCACCTTATGAAATTTTTCTGATGAAAAAAATCTTTAAAAAACCCTTAAATTCACATTTAAATTATATTTCTCCTTAGTTTACACCACAAAAGGGTGAAATAAAAAGAATAAGACAAATAAATTACAAAATTATAGTGAAACTGAGTTATTAAAGCAGTATCAATGGAGTGAGTGAATATAAATGGAGTCAAACATTCCCTGCATAAGAAAAGTTTGAAATTAAAATAAAATTATATTTTAACTTAGTTTGCAGCACAAAGAATATGAAAAGAAATACAAATTAACTTTAAATCCAAATTAACTTAAAAAATACAATGAATGGACATTGATTTCACAACTTCAAGGGGCGATATCTCCCTATAAGGGTTAGTTATTTTTTACCTCTTTCCACCCATGTGTAGAGCAAAGCTTGGAGATTGTCTTGAGCACAAAATGTCAATTTGTCATTTTTTGGACTTATTCCCTTCTTCAAACTGACGATTCAATTAGTCTTCCAATAAAATTTTTAAACCTTTTCATTTTTTTTGGTATAGTGGAAAAAAGCGGAAGTGGTAATTTTTATTTCCAAAATAGTGGCACACTTCTGAAAAAGGTTAACTGGCCACTAGGGTGGTTTTTTTTAAACGAAAGTTCCAATTTTTTTCGGGGCACCCCCTCAAAAGGTGCTATTTGATATAAAACTAATATTCTGAGAGTTACAGCTCAAAAAAATAATATTTAGACCCCCCCCCGAGCGTCAAAGTTTCAAAAAAACTCCAAATTTTGCACGTTTTTAGCTATAAAATCCAAACTAATGGTTGTAAAAATACAAAGTGGGTCTCATTTTGTAGATAATTTATTTAGCTTCAACTTTTATAATTGAAACTTATTTGTGAAGCTTACAGATCATAAGATACAAGGGGTTTCATTAACTCCCCACGCAATATCTATTTTTTAAGAAGTGCCAGGAAATTTCTTTAAATTTATCAGCTACCGTAAAATGGTTCAATAACATACAAATAATAGTTTTAGACAACATAGGTACAAAATTTCATATATTAAAGAGCAAAAAAATTTTTTTCGTACATACCTGTTATTTTTTTCACAATCGTATTAAAATAAAATATTTTTTCAACTACTTATTAAATGAATAAAATGTGTAAAAGTTGATAAACAAGCAAAAAAGATACAAATTAATATTATTTTTAGTTTTTCTAAAAAGTGGAAATTTTATTTTCATCGCTTTGATAGTATTTTTCATAAGATCTCCCTATTTTAGAAGTAGTTTTGAGAGTAATAGACACTTAGTTTTACACAGTAGTTTTGAGAATAATTCGACACGACCCTTATCTGAAGTTTTTAAATTTAAATTGAACTGATGTAAATAAAATAGTACAAAGTTCGAGTTGATGAGAAAGAAGTCAATTCAAAACTAGTTATCATTAAAAACATTGGAAGTTTCATTTCCATGCATTAGGAAAAATTCAATATATCTTCATAGAAAGGAATCTTGCAAGAGCTTGGTATTTATAAGGCTTGATATATCAAACCATCCCTAGGTACCATTGTATCATGCTAGATGTAATGCAAAAGTCCAATATTGCGTGAAAATTCTCCTTTTTAAATACAATTGTATCTAGCCCTTAAAAAAGGTAGCTGTAATCGGAAGTATCTGTGGTATTCTACTACACACCTTCATTACAGTTTGGTTTTCTGAGCTAGATGCAACATTAGTTGCATATCAAGAACTTAAATTTGTAAAAACTGTAGTTAGTTACGAAAAAAATGCAGAAATATCAAAAATAGCATTATTATTTTTTCAATAGTTTGTGGTACTTAAATCCCGAGACTTTTGAATTCTCAGAAAGCTTTAAAAATAAATTAAAGGTAACATGCTTTTGTGTTATGAGGAGGAACTATAAAACTAGCTGAAGACTATGTGAAAGTGGAATAATAATAGTGAGAGTTAATTTAAGTGTCTAATTATCTTTTCAGCAACGAAATCGACAGTTTCATCACTTCATTTTCATTTACAATGAACTTTTTTGAAAGATTTAATATTTCTATTCTACTTTTAAAGGTCTGATAAAGCTATTTGAAATACTGACTGGAATTTTCATACAACAGAGGGCTTTTGTATTACATCTAGCATGTAGCAGGATTGTTTTGGACACCTAGTCTGATTTTTTGGGGGGAAGGGGTTTGGCGGGTCCCCTACCATCCCCCTTGATATATCAGTAGAATACTTCTGATTACAGCTACCTTTTTTAAGCGCTAGATACAATTGTATTTAAAAAGGAAAATTTTTCAAGCAATATTGGAGTTTTGCATTACATCTAGCATGATACAATGGTACCTAGGGATGTTTGATGTATCAAGCCTTATAAATACCAAGCACTTGCAAGATTCTTCTTAGAAGATATTCTGAATTTTTCCTACTGCATAGAAATGAAACCATTTTCCAATATTTTTAATGATAATTAGTTTTGAATTGACTTCTTTCTCATCAACTCGAACTTTGTACTATTTTATTTACATCAGTTCAATTTAAATTTAAGAATTTCAGATAAGGGTCGTGTCGAAAACTGCTCTCAAAACTACTTCTAAAACAGGGAGATGTTATGAAAAATACTGTCAAATCGATGAAAATAAAATTTCTATTTTTTAGAAAAACTAAAAATAATATTAATTTGTATTTTTTTTGCTTGTTTATCAACTTTTACACATTTATTAAGTAGTTGAAAAAATACTTTATATATTTTATTTGAATTGTTTTACGATTGTGAAAAAAATAACAGGTATGTACGAAAAAAAATTTTTTTTGCTCTTTAATATATGAAATTTTGTACCTATGTTGTCTAAAACTATTATTTGTATGTTATTGAACCATTTTACGGTAGCTGATAAATTTAAAGAAATTTCCTGGCACTTCTTAAAAAATAGATATTGCGTGGGGAGTTAATGAAACCCCTCGTATCTTATGATCTATAAGCTTCACAAATAAGTTTCAATTATAAAAGTTGAAGCTAAATAAATTATCTACAAAATGAGACCCACTTTGTATTTTTACAACCATTAGTTTGGATTTTATAGCTAAAAACGTGCAAAATTTAGAGTTTTTTTTAAACTTTGACGCTCGGGGGCGGGGTCTAAATATTATTTTTTTGAGCTGTAACTCTCAGAATATTAGTTTTATATCAAACGGCACCTTTTGAGGGGGTGCCCCAAAAAAATTTTTTATCTTTCGTTTAAAAAAACCACCGTACTGGCCACCCCTGCTTTAATGTCTCTGCATTGCAATCGAAAGAGTACAAGAAGCTGAGTAAATTATCAGGCGCACACACCACAAAAATACTTGTGCTCAAAACTAACCATCCATCTCATTGAAAAAATGTGAAACATAACTTCAAGAAGCACACAAAATACGCAAGATTCCAATAAAATAAAAATTTAGGAAATCCTCTGAATTAATAACCCTGGGCCCTTAACAGTTTTAGAATCAATATCAAAAACACTTTACTACAGCTGATGTTTGTAATATGTATTAGAAAAGTACCTGCTGTAACTTGTGTGTTTGTGTAGATTATTTTATTTGCATATTTTAAAAGTTTTAGCTTCAGACTAATGGAGAAATTACATCTGAAAATATTACAGCACAAATAAGAGGTACAATGTGTACCTGATTTTTCCACCTATATTAGATCGACTTACTTCCTCCCATGAAAGATTGCACCATTCTTTAGCTTTGTCTTCTAGCTCTTCTAAAGTTGTGACTTTAAAGAAGTCAATTACATAATAAAATCCCGAAATAGCCTGTAAGAAAATGCAACATGAAAAAACATTCAACTTCTTTAATGTAATTGTTGCGTTAAAGTAATGCATTAGAAACAAAAAAAACATACCACAAATTTCATATTGAGGTCTTTTAAGTTAAAGCTAGAAATACAGTCTTTAAAACCAATTTCAGCACATAGGATCTCATCAAGAACATCAGGAATAGCTTTCTTGCATTCACTATAATTGCTAGAACCATTAATTATTAATTGATCCTAAAATAAATCATTCATACCATTTAGTGTGAAATGAAAACAATACAGGTCATTGTTATCTCAATTAAAAACTAACTTAAATGATAAATGGTTAAATAAAAAAGCTTAAATTTACTACTTCACGTTTCAGACAGTATATTGTTTCAAATAGACACTTTTGATGCATTTTTACAGTTAAGTGTGTAACAAATTTGAATGAAAAATAAATGTTATAATTAAATGAACCATACATAATTTTTAATAAGTAGTAAAAAGAACTCAAACAACCAATCTCCCATATATTTATACTCAGTTTAAAAAATTGTATTAAAAATCTTGGTTTTAAAAACTCTTCTTTAATTTATCTTTGAAAAAACTTTTTCTCAATCACATTTTTATTTTAGGACTAGGGATCACAATTAAGATGAATTGAGGGAACCAACAAGCTAATTTTTTTCATTAGATAAATTATTTAGTTAGAAAAAATGAACAAGTCTTACAATTGATGGATCACTTTGCAGCCACATGCTAAAATTTTTATTTTCAATACATGGATGCTTAGAAAATTCATTGGCTTTGAATTCTTGATTCCATCCAATAGGAGAGCAAGCAGAAGCAATTGTTGAAGTTTTATTCTTCTGAAAAATTTAAAACTATATAAATACAAAATCTCAAATATTTCAATTTCACAAAAAGTTATTGTGCATTTCATAATGTAAAAGGGGAAAATGAATATTCACATTAATTCTTTCCTGATCAGCATTGCATACCGCATTGGGAAAAAGAAAATAAGCCCTAGTGTCTTACATTACAATAATAAATTCAGATAATTGCTAAAAGATGGCACAATGAATTATAAATGGACAAATGTTAAAGCTATTATTTTCACCACATTATAATTAAGATATTTAAATATAACAGTTAATTAATAATATTATATTATTAATTAACTGTTATTTTTTTACTTTTATAATCAAAATATTAACAAATCTATCAACATAAAATTTGAATTAATTTTAATACTTACTAAGAACAGAAAGGTTTCAAAACGATCCATAGCTTCATAGTAACCATAACATAGAAAACTCTTTGACACCACCTTGTAAGTTTCACCATAAAGGGTTAAATTTTTAGCATTGGGTAAATTGAGTGCATGATCATCATTTACAGCAAATGCATACTGGGTAGAAGCTCCACCCAAATCTAAAGCTCCATATGTATCCAGTACCTTAAAAATTGAAGCCTAAAATTATAATGATAACCCCAACTTTATATTAAAAATGTGATTATAAACCCTCTCTTCTGATAGCAAGGGTTGTTCAAAAAAAATTATATTTTGTTTCACTTGGAAACTTTATAGACAAAAAGAAATACACCATGGCAACCTGAAATATTTTGCAGGAAACAGAGACCAGAGTGGATGAAATCACAAATGTCTTAATGTCATCACAAATTAACTTTTGGAACAACCTTTGAACTTAAACTAATACAAATTATCCTCTTCAAAAGAACTCACAAGGGGAGGATCCCAACGTGTCATCACCGATTCGGTTCATTTTTGGTGTGTAAGTAGTGCATGACTAGGACATCAATTTGTGAAAATATTAAATCGTATTATTTCGTATCGTATCGAAAATATTAAATAGAAAATCGCGATTAAAAATTTTAACACGTAGTTATATATCTGAGAAAATTCGTGTCTTGCAAGCAGATCGTGGCAAAGAGGTAAGAGCTGCGACTCCCAATTCAAAGGTCCCGGGTTCCAGCCTCGGTGGTTACTATAATTTTTATTTAAATTTTCCACACAATTAAGAGCACAGATACGAAGTTAAGTAGTACATACATATTTATATTTATAATTATCAATTTTAAAACATTTTTTAAATATTTTTTTCTGGGAAAAAATAAAATATTTTGCTATTTATACAATTTTTATAACTGGATAATATGGAATCCTATTTATATAAATATGCAATTATATTTATAACGAAGGTGTGGAACGAAAAGGGTAAACACCAAAAAAATCCACTTGTTCATATTTTTAAATAATTTTATTTACAATTAATTTATTTTATTTGCACACAAAAAATTCATTTGCCTTATTTTTCCCTTGGATTTCACAGCAATCAACAGAATTCAAGAAGCTAAATGTTTATTTTAACAATCAAATCAGACACATAACAAACCCTTTTAGCATAACAAAATTGCGTACTTTCTTTTGAATAGTTAGGGATAAATTGAGGTTAAACTTAATCTATAAAAATTAAAACCATTTTTTTAATATTTTCATTCCTTGTTTCCCCAAAAAATAATAATTAAATTGAATTTTTTATGATCGTATTGTAAATATTATATATTTACCAAAAAATTATTCATAAACAAGAAAAAAATTTTAAAATTAGTAATTAAATATTATTCTACTTTTATTTCGTATCTGTACTCTTAATTGTATGGAAAATTAAAATAAAAATTATGGCACCCACCGAGGACCAAACCCGGGACCTTTGGATTGGGAGTCGCAGCTCTTACCTCTTTGCCACGATCTGCTTGCACGATACGAATCTTTTCAGATATATAACTACATGTTAAAATTTTTAATCGCGATATTCTCCTAAACTTTTGAGAGTTGCTTCTTAATATTTTCACAAATTGATGTCCTAGTCATGCACTACTTGCACACCAAAAATAAACCGAATCGGTGATGACACGTTGGGATCCTCCCCTTGTCAGTATTTTTTAAAAACATAAAACATGCTACAGTATGTGATGAGGTTCTTAAAGGAAAATTATTTCAGTTGATCAGACTCCAAACATGTTTAGTTTTTAAAGATGAGGGGTTGCTCAAATTTGTCATGAAAATATAATAAAAGTATGAATGACTTGAATAATAGGTAATACTCGTGATTTAACATTTAACAGACTAAAATTTAGGACATCTGGGTATCTTAAATTAACAAATTTTGGTAGAATACTTAAAAGAATTGATTTATGATATGAAATGCAGCAAAAAGTTCAGTATTGAACCAAATAAATATGCAAGTATTTAAAAATAAAGTACCTTTCCTGAATTTAGCTTTTTAGCAAGAAAATTTGTGGTAATCCAAGAATATAGTGCTTCATCTTCTCCTGGAATAATTTCAACATCTTTCACTAAAGCTGAACTAGTACCTAATGCATATTTCAGAGTCTTCAAAATTAAATCAGCATCAACAGGGTTGGTCAGACTAAAAGAATCATGCATTGTTATCACAGCTATTAAAACTAAAAATTTTACTTTAAGAAAGAAATTCTCAGCATGAAGATTTTAGGGTTTAAGCAAGATTTAAAAATGAAAATACCTCCTCTATCAAGTCTTCTACATTAACAGAAATTCTATACAAACTGCATAAGATGAAAAAAAGTATTAGAAATATTTACTTAAGAAGTCTCATCCCAGCAGTTGCTCCCAAGAACAATTGTGGAGTAGGTGTTCCTGATGGTATCTTGGAAGTAACATTATTCACACAAGAGATAATTTGATCAGGATCAAATTTTTTAGCAATGCCAACTAAAAATTCAAAACCAATTTCAGTACCTTTCTTGGTTATGAAAAAAAATCATAAATAAAAATACAGAGTTAGTCAATTAGTAGTTTCTTTACTATCAATATTATATAAACAAGAATTACAATAAACTTTAATAAATAGGCATAAGTACTGTCCTTGTTTAAGTCTGTGCAATGCCTTTTCAGTAACTACCATCATGCAAATTAATATTCCTTGCAAATTTTCTCTCTTAATATTAACCCATACCCCTGGAGAGTCATTTGCGCCTGTTGCATGAAAGTCCTTCCTTTAGATATCATAGTAGAAAAGGATTATTTCTTTCAAGACTACGCTTGGGCGGTGGTGCCTATTTTTAAACAGAAGTTTTCATGATGCTCCCTCATAATTTGTTCCCCTATAAAAATTAAATTAGTCCTGCAGTTTAACTATCTACAACTACAAACATCAATCAACCTTTATGCCAGGAAAAAACTAAACCATCCAGTGGAAAGGAATATTTTCTCATGTTCAGCAAAAATAATATTCAGTTTTTCTAAACTTGTTTTGACTGTTTATGAAAAAAGTGCAACTAATTTTGTTATAGAGAAAGCAGTGAGTTTCTTCTATCAATATCTATCTAGTATGTGGCATATCTATACAAATATTTATGGTACAGAATAGGTTATTGAAGGAGAAAATCAGATGTTTTTGTTACCTTCATATTCACAGTAATCTTTTTGATGAACTATTCCAGTTCCATGATCTTTGGCACCAGGCCATCGATACAAATATACTTCTGTATGAGTTGATCCAGCATCAATCACTAATCCAAACTACATAAAAAAGGCTTTTCTTAATATGTTATTATACATTATACCCTACATTAAATTGGAAAAACTTGACCACTTAAAAGTATGGTAAAAATAATGAACAATAATTACTGAATTGAATGAAAAAATATCTTGGATAATCTATTTGCTAGTCTGCATGCAGAGTTAGTAAACTACTGCATGCTTTTCATGGATGACATATAATTCAGAAAACCTCATTTACCACCCCCCATACAAATACCTCATACTACCCCACAAATGATGCTACTTTACCTCCATGACTTGGATAAAAAAACATTGCACCAAACTTCCATTGCATATTTTTTGAAAATTAAATAAGAACTAAGTAAGTGTTACAATTCTTTAAATTTTGACTTTATGAATGATGACAGTTACATTGTTCACCAAAGCTGTCATAATGAATGCATAATATCCATTCGTTATCAAAATTTAAAGTTTTTTTATTTTTAATTTTGCAAGATTTTAAAGCTTTCTGTGCACCTTTATTATCCAAGTCTGCTTACCTCCAGTAGAAGTTTGGTCAGGGCCGTATTTAGGCACGTGCAACATGTGCTGTAGCACAAGGCGGCAAAATTTTGGGGGGCGGCACATTATACCAATTCAAAATGCTACACACTATACAGTTTTGAAAAAAAATTTACCACACAGTTTTCACATGAAGGGTCAAAAATGAGTGAATTCCCAGTTTTCTGGAGGCATATTTTAAAAAATTTTCTGGGGGGTACCCCCAGACCCACAAAATAATTCATTATGAGAGGGAAAACATGATAATTTCACCATTTCTGGGAAAGGCGAGTTAAATTTTGACAGTCAAAGGGGGTTAAAAGAGAGTCAAATGGGAGGGGGCATGTACTTGAAACAGAAAATGAAATAGGGGGCGGCAATAAATCGATATGCACAGGGCGGCAAAAACCCTAAATAAGGGCCTGTTTATGGTACAATGTAAAAAATTACCCTTATTTTGTTATTGCTCTTTTCAAGACTGATCTTTGTAGTTAATTTTATAATTTTTTTACAAAACAAAGGGTGTAAAATGTTCACATTTCTGGTAATAAGAAAAAGGCAAAAAAAGTTGAGTTCTTTTAAAGAAAAAGTAGAATTGGAAAGTATCTCCTTAAGAGATGTTAAGATTTGAGAAAGAAAGTACTATCAGCAGTGTGAAAATTGTACCTATTATCTTTTTTGGTTGCTTCGTTCTATAAGGGCCAAGTAAATTGTCATACCTCCAAAATGCAGTATCACCCATTTCTATAACTACCACCAACTATTTGTTGGATTTTTTTTGCGTTAGGGGCACAGTAGACATGGGTCAATGGCAATTCAAGTTTTGAACCATTTGAATTTTTTAGTGGACCCTTCTCAAATAAACAAGAATTTGCACTTAAATATATTTGTGTAAAATTTCAATTATCTAGGTAAAATATTTAATTTTTGGTAAAACATTTAAAATTACTTAAATTAATAGTGAGGAAACTTACTTGAAATGGTAATGAGCCTCCTGTTGAGGTGTATAAAACAGAAGAAATGACTAGAAGTACAGCACCAATCAATAATGTGGCAGTACCAATGAGAACTATATGATAAGGCTTCAAAGAATGAGTTTCTACAGGAAAAAGATAAAGTATAAACTGATAATCCTGAGTAAAAAGAGGTTAAATGACAAAGAAATAAAAGTTATTCCTTTGTAAACATTAATAAACAGTACAAAATTGTCTTATCTTTTCTGGTAATGTTGTAAATTAGTGGGTGGGTATGTTCCTTAAAAGTAGTAGCATAATAATTTTCAAATTATCCCAACATATTTGAGCGAAATTGAGGTAAATTTAAAAAATCCCTTGTACAGAACATCAATATAAATCATGTGCTACATATATTATCTCGCATATTAAATCTGACTCATTCCCATTTAATGTTTCCCAGAAGAGGGGAAATGGGCACTCCTAATGACTGAACAAAGCTGTTTCAGAAACAGCCTCACAGCCTAATGCTGTAGCTGATTTGAAATATTTAATTTAATCAATAATTTTAATCCGGTTTTTGATTAACTATTAATTTGGATATAATAAATATTTTAAATGTTTTTAGAAATAAATTATTGAATTTATGAACTGTAAAAGGCCTTAAAAAAGGCTTGGAACCAAGGTAATGCTCGTAGCCAGGTATGCTGACCACACTACATAAACACATGATCCTAATTTCAACCATTTTGAGATTTAACAAAATCTCATTTACAACTTATAACAAATACAAACTTTTGAATAAAACTGTAAAAAAAATTTATAGATGAAATCAAATTTGGCTAGATCACAATCAGTATCTCGCTTAGCCTTGATGTCACCAATTTTTTTAATATATAGATAGCCCATTTAACATCAAGTGACAATATGTTTGTTATTTACAAACAATATCATTGTAAAATTGAAGTAAATTTACTCTTTTCCCTTAAAACCTTACCTAAATTATATTTTTTGTATGTATTTCTATCACAGTATTATATAACCTCTCCGACTTCTTGAGTTTGGCACCAGTTGTCCCGTTTGACTTTTTAATAGAATGTTTTTGTATTTGTAGAAAGAATTTAAATTTCTTATTGTTATGTAAGAAAGTTTTCCAATACAAAGTAAAAAGTAGTTAAAATAGGTTATAATACATACTTTCGTGACCAATGTAAAGTTTTGCTCCATCAGTTACTCCTTGAGATTCCACTGTAGCATCCCATTCTAATCTGTTATAATGCTTATCAAAGACTGCTAATCCTTCAGATTCATTTTGAAGATGAAACAAAAATTTGCTGATAATTTCTCTAACACTATCTTGGGGATTAACTTCCACAGCAACATTTCCAGACAGAGGACTTGCCAAATTACTTTCTATATACACCGTAAACATGCTTGAAAGAAGAGGTTCAGTCTCTTCCCTGAAAGAGAATGATTAGTCTAAGACCCATAGATACAGGATATGGTGGACCACATTGAGTAAATTAAAAAGGTTCCATATTATCCCATTGACTGCACAGCTGAAAACGAAAATGTGTAGCCAAGGCCCATGACTGTGCCACAAGAACCAAAGGTTAAAATAAAATTAATGCTCAAGTATTAATATGATTTAAATAACAATAGATGAATATGGGACAATTTATCCAAATAATATTGCATTTGAGTCTTGTATTATCCGGTTGAATGTCAGTTTCAACAGCACAATTTATGGGCACATTTTCAGATTCAACAGCAGACGGAGGACTGATTCAGAATTACCCATTATTTTAATGTAGAGTGATGATGTAGCTTTTAAAAATATTACTTGTAAGGTCTAATTTTATAAAGAAAACTCAAACCTTATAGACTTATTGTATAAACTATATAAGTGTAAAAGAATTTATAGCAATCATTATAAACTGATATTATGGGTACTTAAAACATAAATCAAGATTTATATAAGCTGCAATAATCATTTAGGAAACATTAAAGTTTACAAGCTGTTATTGATAGTTTAAAATGTGTTGGCATTAAAAAATAATGAAAAACTCTTAATGACAACAACAAAAAGTTTCTTTTCATGCAAAAATACGATTATATATTTAGTTTAAACATGGAAAGACATTGTTAGAGAAAGCATTAAGTTTTAAAAGAATGACCCTTACATTGCCTTACCATTAGAAAATTGTTACTTTCAAATTATTAAAGAAATTCCAGCAGAAAAGCAAAAATTTATGACAATTAGGTTGCATTCATAAGCTATAAAAGCGTAGGCAGCAAAAAATAAGACTCACTTATTTACTAACTTTATTTCTGAAAAATTAATTTCAACCTTTAACACAGTTCAATATGTTCACAATCAGCAGTAAGAAGAAAATAAACCATAAGGACATTATTACCATGCATTAATTTCCCTTTCACGAGTTTCCCGGTTTAGCAGATTGGCACGTGTTTATTATTTGTATAAAATTACAAGAAACACCCACCACCTTACCTTCGAAGCATGGTGTTATAATAACCCTAAGAAATAAACACAAGATCTTCTTTAAAATTATGGCAAATAACACACATTTGTCGCCAAAAACACGACCATCTCGCCAAAGAACGTAAACAGAAACACATGAGAATGATAAGCTTCCATGATGAGAAGGCATATCGCGCATGCGCGAGTTTTGGAAGTTTTCAGTTTAGCGGAGTAAACAACTTTACAAGGATTTTATTGATCTCCATCTCTTTTCTCTTTCAAAAAAAAATCTGTTACCCGAGAGAACTATCTAAGGAGAAGATAATATGATTTTTCAGACACAAGTTTCGGTTACTTGCTTCAATTCACAAAATATTTTATATTTTAAATAATTATATAAATTTATTGTCTGTATAAAATATACTCATATTCTAATAAATTGGATTACAATCCAAAATAGTAGTATTACCTACGTAAATACTATAGTACTTACTAACATAATACTCAAACTCATCACCCTTCTTTAATTTTTCATAAAAAAAATTCTCCCTAACTTGATCATAAGGGGCCATTCATTAATTACGTAAGGATGATTTTGGAAATTTTTGACCCCCCTACCCCCATGTAAGGGTACGTAAGATTTTTCAAACCCCTCTCCCCGTATTCTTACGTAAGATTCCATTTCGTTTTTCAAAATAATAAAATGTTAGAGAAGGATCAGTTACACTTAAACTCTCAGTTTTGACGTAAATCAAAGATTTTTATTTTTTAACAGATAAATAATATTCTTGCTGTCAACTAATTACCATTATATTATTATCTCTTGATTAGAATAATTGGAATTTGTTTACATTAACTTCGTTTTAATTAATTAACTAATGCTAATTTAATTTAATTAATTTAACTAATTTGTTTACATTAACTTGGAAAATCTTACGTAAGAATGGGTTTGACCCCCCCCCTCCCCCAAGTAAGGGTATGTAGAGATTTTTCCAACCCCCCTTCCCCTCGGGACCCTTACGTAATTAATGAATGGCCCCTAAGCTAAGTTTTTAAGTTTATAAATCAATCCTGTTTTAAAAACTTGTTATCAATTTACTATTTACCTGATAATGTTAAAAAATTATTTAAATTATTTCAGTAAAAGGGGAAAATAGAACACTTTTAATACTTTTGGAAAGTTTAATTTGAAATATTTCAACTTGATTTTTATTAAACCTGTTTTAAACACTTATTTTATTAAAATATTTTAATGTTTTATCAATTATAAGAATTAAATACAATACGAAAAGAATATTCATCACGCCTTGACTGCTTCTAACTTAGCTATTTTTTATATAAAATTTATAACCCTTCCCCTCCCATTTTATCAAACATTAGTATATAGTCTAGTCATAGTCCCCTCTTTGGGTTTAACTGAAGCTTTTCAGTCCGTCGATAGATAGCAGCACCACGGGAGCATCCATGGAATATTCCCAATGAAAAGGTCCTAATTTTAAATAAGATTTTGAAAAGCTGTTTAAATCTTAAATCATAATCAGTCATAAACTATATGAATAGCAGAATTTTTATTTTTCACAATTTTAATTCCTAAACATTAATAATGAAACTATCTAAAAAAATAGGACAAAATAATTATTAAAATGGAAAAAAAATTTGCTGAATATCGTTTTTTTAATCATCAAAGGATATGAGTATATGGGATCTTGTCAGTGGCGGATCCAGAGGGGGGCAACAGGCCTTTTGCCCCCCCCTTGGGCTCAGGTACCTTTTTTAAAAATTACAGTAAGAAAAGGACAAATATGTAAGAGGGAAGAGAAGATTGAAAAATCAAACACTAAATAGGAAGCGTAAAGATATTATCCTGGCTGTCTGACCTTGAAAGGGTCAGTCCGAGTCGGTCCGAGAATTAACACCCCTGTTAACCATTGGTCACACATTCCACATCTTGCTTTATCTCTTTTGTCATGTACTGAAATTTATGGCTGCCTCAATTCTTGCTTGAAAGAGAGCAATCCACGGAGGGGGGCAAATTATAGAGCAAAGAATCCTGAATTGGGCATAAGAGTATAGGGAGTGCGAGGAGGTTCTGTCCCCCCCAAATTTCGGACTAGGTGTGCAAAAATAAGTTAAAATCCTTCTTTTTAGTGTCAAATTTAAAAAAGATTCTCTGGGGGAGGATCCCCAGATCCCCTTTTGTATCTGGAACTTAATTATATTCACAACTTCTTTACATTAAATTAATCAAAATGCAAATTCTGCCTGAAAATGTATATCCAAAATTCAGGCTAGAGGTACCAAAACTTGTTAAAAACCTGTTTTTAGAGTTAATTTTTCTAAAATCTTCTGGGGGAGGAGACCTGTGGGGCAATCAGACACATTAGGCCCGGGCCCACCCTGAAAATCGGGCTTTGATGGTTCCAAAATAAGTTAAATTAAAACCCTGTTTCATAGGGCCAAATTTCCAAAATTTTTCTGGGGGGTGTAGTGTATAAGTTAACTGTGACTGTAGAAGTACTTCAGTTAGTTCTGTTTTGGAGTTCCGAATAACGGAACCGGCACTAGAATGTTAATCTCTTAACTTTGTAAATTCCTGTATATAGTATATTAAATGATTAATTCCTAACAAGCTGCCATTCATGACCAATACCTACAAAACTCTCTGCACGAACGTGGCAGTGGCGACGAGTGTGCTTATTTATTCATGAACCCGCGTTGAAAGATAAAACGCAGTCTCGCGGCGGAACTCTTTTTGTTGTGTGCGCTTGGATTCAAGATTCGTTTGGATTAGGGTATTGAAGGACCCGAAAACTGCAAATAAGGTAGGAGCTTTCCAATTCTAAGCATGGAAAAGAAATTGCTAGAATTAATTGCGCAAAACAAAGCGCTAATGGAGGCGCTCCAAGCCAAAACCGAAAGTACCGGAAAAAACGTTTCGGGTGTTAGTTTCGAAAAATATGATGAAACTTGCGAGGACTTTAGTTCTTTTTTAGAAAGATTCAATGCATTGAAAAGGGGAGTGCTTCACCACTACCTCTGGTTAGAGGAATATGTGAGAAAACTCCAGCTCTCAAGCGTCACCTCCAACCGTGGACCAGTTATCGCCGTGTCGCCTAGTCGGCTAGACTAAAAGCTCTCCCTCCGCTCTCTTGCGTTGCCTTCCTATACCGTGCTGATGAGCCCTAACAAGGGCGAAACTGGTCCACGGTTGGAGGTGACGCTTGAGAGCTGGAGTTTTCTCACATTCAATGCATTCTTGGATATCCAAAACGTACCGATGGAAAAAAGAACGAAAACGCTGATTTCTAGTCTCCCAGCTAAATTGTATAACTTATTGAAAAATTTTTTGTCCCCAGACAATCCAAGTGAGCAAAGTTATGAAAAAATAACGTCCACGCTAAAAGACCATTTAAACCCCAAACCTTTAATTATTCCCAGTAGGCATGTTTTCCTCAATCGGAAGCAGCGGGAAGGAGAGGGAGTGAGTGAGTTTTTGGCTGAATTAAGACCGTTAGCAATACCGAGAGCCAAGCCGGGCCCCGGGGACAAAGTCAAAAAGCGGGCCCCCGGTCACATGCACTCATTTCGAGGGAGGGGGCGAAAACCAGTACCACCAGTCATGCATAGAATTAATGTAATTTTCAGAATATTTCCAGGCAAGATTTGAATTTTGATGAACTCAATAAATTTCGTTTTCTTGATAATACAATGAAGGATGGTGCCAAACTAGCGACTTGAAGACGTCAAAACCATAAAAAACTCGTTAAGATGCTTATCAAGAGAGGGGAGAGTGAGGCTCAATTCCATGCTTTTCCCCTATCTTGATAAGCAGAGTTTTTTGTGGCTTTGGCGTCTTAAGGTGCTTAAGGTCCCCATTCACGGTCGCTCTGCTCCGCTCCATTCCACAAAAACACGTGCTTTTTGGAGCGATTGTTGACAGAAATGATCTCGCATCACTCGGAGTGGCTGGAACGACATTCCAAATCCGAACTCCACTCGTTCCAAACTGCTGATAAGGTTGAAATCTAGAGTAACATGATTTGATTTTTGACATCATGCGTGATGTAATTCATGACGTGAACCGCTTTATCGTTCCAGTTTTGTGGAGCATTTGGAATTCCAAAGTATTGGAAATCCAATGGATCCATTATAAAATTTGAATTAATTATGAAGTATCCTAGTCAGCATAGAGTGTATTACGCCCAGGCTAGATTTAGTTTTTATGCTAGTAAACTTCCTTTTCGCAAAATTTTTCATCTGATATTGATTTTTGTTTAAAGGGTTCAAAGGATCGCTTAAATTATGAAAAATTAATTAGGAGATCAGTGACTAGATGCCCCCCTTTAAAAACTTTCCAATAATTTATCGTTTTCTGTTACCATAATTTTTATTATTATTCAAAAGTATCTTTTTTTATAAATAGTTAGTCCAGAGGAATTTAATGTTAAAACTCGGGGGTGTAGTAAGATTTATTTATTTTTTTATAAATATTAAAAAAAAATTATAAAAATTGATTTATTAGAACAAGATTTATTACAGTGTTATTAATGGTTACAAAATTTTGAATCCCAGCACAATCTTGAAACAAAATTATTTTTAGGTGTCATGACATTTGTTTAATAACTTCCTTAATTTAGATCCTTTTAACTAATCCCAACCATTTCTTCCAAAAATACTCCATCAAATAATTTATTTAGGGGAACCAAACTCTATTTTCAACTTAAATTAAAATCAATAAAGAGTAAAGACATACTAATAAATAATTACTTTTGAATCATTTACTTTCTTTTAAGAGTTTTTAAAAGTGTTGCATGCAAAGAAATTAGTTAAATAATCTTAAAATCAAATTTCAAACAATTTATGTATTATCAAACTAGGATGGCTGAAAAATGAAAGGTTATTATAAACTAATAAATGCAATAAATCTTGGAAAATTAACAGTAAAACCCATGTGTGTATTTTTAAAATGTTTTTGTAAACTTCAAGTTGCTTAAAAAACTAAACATTGAAGAAATTTAATTTTATTTATATTATCTATTTATATTTAGAAATGATCATAATATTGAAATAATCCGTTTTTACTTTAATTGAAATTATTTAAAAACTCGAAAATTTATATTCATCGAAAAATATCTCTTGTTGTTTTGTGGTTAGGTTCCATTTAGCTTAACTTTCGAAAATAATCAGTTACTTAACAAAATCCATATTATTGAAGTCGGGATGCCAAACGATACTCTCTTTATTAATTAAGGGAATATTTGTATGTGTAGGTTAAAAGAACTCGGAATTTAAAAGGCACTGATTAGTCGCACGAAAATAAAACTACAACTCTAACTTTCTTCCGCTTGATAAAGGTAACTCTTCGTGCAACTAACCACTTCAAATTTAAAAATAGATTTCAGTGGAAATAAACCCTAAATGCAAAAATAGTTGAAAGGATCCCCATTTTCTGTAATTACAATTTAAAAATTTAACTGCATACATATAGTTGTGTAAAAATTTATAAAACAGTAAGTGATACCTTTTTAAAGTGGGTATAAAAATAGTTTTTTGTCGTTAACTTTATTTTATTTCTCATTTAAATAACAGCTGTCCAAAATCCAATTTAAATAACAGCTGTCGACACTAGAAGAAAATCATCCATTTTGCTGTAAACAATGGCTACCAGGAAACAGAAAATGGAATGGGTGGAGAGGAGCAGAGCGGAGCGATTGTCTTATTTTCGGTTTTTCATCTTCTCGCTCCGTACCGCTCCGTTGGGTTGGGAGCGGAGCGGAGCGTCCGTGAATGGGGCCCTTTAAGCCGCTAGTTTGGCACGACCCTAACATCAAGCACCACCAGAAAATATTTAGAGATTCGACCCTAAAAACTAAGTTTTTAACTCATATTTTTGGATATTGTTCACAACTGAGTGTCACCCAAGGATGGACTTTGTCTTAAATGAAGTTATTAGCCATTTAATGATTTATCTTATGCATGAAACATTCCTTTAGGGGGTCTGGGGATAACCCCCAGAAAATTTTTGAAAATATGCCTCTAGAAAGTGGGAATTTACTACTCAGTTTAACCCATTTGGGTAAACAAAAACAAACTATTCAAAATGATATCCATCTAAGTACTCAATATGAAAATCTCTAGAATTTAACCCCTCCCCTCTCGTCAGGCCTCTTTTCATCCATAGTATTAAAAGGTTTAATGTAGCTTTTCAACCCATGTTTTGGTAGAATTTGCGTCCAAGAGAACTTTAGATAAGACAAGTTGCAAGTTTTTGTAACCAAAGATTCAAGTTTGAAAGGGGGGTCTGGGGGTCCTCCACCAGAAAATTTTTGGAAATTTGACCCTAAGAACAGGGTTTTAAACTGTTTTTTGGTCAACGTTAACCAAAATTTGGACTTACATTTTTAGGTAGAATTTTGATTTTAATGAATTTTGAAAATTTGACTCTTAAAAACTGGGTTTTAACTGGGGGGCTGCCGGGCCCCCTCTTGCCCCGGGCCCCGAGGAAAGTACCCCACTTCCCCCCCCCCTCTCGTCAGGCCTGCGTGCAAGTACACGACAAATGATCTTAACATGATGCTCAGGGACGTCTTCATTAGCGGCTTAAGAGAACGAGCTATTTTGGATCGCCTTTTTGAAAAAGATGTTATCGATCTCGATAAAACCCTTGAGATAGCTTTAGCCATGGAAAAGGCCATGAAATACACCATAGAAATGATGGGTAGCTCAACTGAAATTAAAGAATTTAGCGCCGGGAGGAAACCGCGAGTACAAAATCAAAAGCAAAAGTTCACTCAGCATCAGCAGTGTACACGATGCAAAGGGACTAACCATAACAGAGACAGTGGCGTAGCCAGAGGGGGGGATTTGGGGATATATCCCCCCCCGAAACTTAGAAATTTTCCTTTTTTGACCATAGGAAACCACTAAAAATACTCCATATCCCCCCCCGAAATATCAATATCCCCCTCCGAAATTTTTTTCTGGCTACGCCACTGAACAGAGATGAATGCAGGTATAAGTCAGCTAAATGCAGCTATTGCAAAAAGGTTGGGCACATTGCAAGAGCTTGTTTACGGAAAAAGAATAAACACGAAAAGCCTGTTAGGCAGAAACAAGTCCAGGCGGGGAATCCTACAGAAGGGGAAGAAGGGAAAACAGTACCTTTATATTCCTTTGAAATGAAACTCAACCAGAAGTCATTAAAGAGGAAGAACCGAAAAGACCCCCCATCATGGTAGTTGTCAAAATTGAAAACAAGCCAGTACAAATGGAAGTTGACACGGGAGGAACGGTTTCGGTCATGAGCTTAAAGAAATTCCGAGAAATTTCGGCGAAAAAGATTCAAAAAACAGATATAGTCTTTAAAACCTATAAGGGTGAGAAAATAATTCCTCTGGGTTATGTAACCGTAAATGTCATGTACAAGGAAGAAAAACATAACTTAAATCTGTAGGGGAGAGTGTTGTACCTACGGACGGTTGTACCTTCAGCCACCTCATTTTAAAATTCGGGAAAAAATGTAAATTTGAATTTGTGGTCGATTTTGAATGTAAACAGATGCTATCTACACTAGCGGAAATAAAAATCCCAACACCAAGAAGGAAAGGAGATATCAAACTCAAATTTATTTCTATGATTGCACATAGTATCAATGTGAATTGATTAAAAAATTAGACTTTCTGGATGTTAGGGGGCCGAGAAAAACAGGGAGGAGTGTTATCTCCATAGGTGTCCATTACCACCGTCACACGTTATGGTAGTGAGTGACAGGGGCTCTAATTGACTTTTGAGGGATTGGAGGACCATGTTGTCTCCTCAGATAGTCCAAATTCATATGGTGCACCAGCGGATGTTGCATACCGGGCTAGGTGATTTCTCCTCTTTCTCCAGACATGTTTTGTGAGCGTTGGTTCTAGAGAACGGGAAAGACGGTGCAAAATTGCAACCTAGGGTGTTAAGAAGAAAGCTTGGACATTGCATACAACATGTGGTTGTGCATGTTTCTCTTAAATTTTGTACCCAGGACAGGTCTGAAGGTAAGGACGGTCTACCGGCTGCAAAACCTCAATGACGCAGCTCTGGTTGGAAAAAGTACTGGTGAATCATACTCAGGAGACGCAGAAATGGAATCCAATGCATCCCCACTCCGTTACCCTGCATCATCACTTCGTGGAACGATTGGAAAATCGTCAGCTGAGTGCGCTCTCTCCATTGTGTCTTCAAACTCATACCCAACTGTCGTGGTGCTCCAAACCGAAGCAGGATTCTCTCATAAACACAATGTCATGAAATTGGGATTTTCATTTCCTTATTTCGTGCACTATTGGAAACAGAAAGGCCCATTTTCAGCCCCTTGTTTATAGACAAAGATTTAAGAAGCTATGCGGACAAAACGGACAATCCGCAATACTGTAAACGATACCCATCCGACTGCCGCTTGTCCTCTGTATGATCTACCGGTACTTTGGCCAACCAGAGCTGCTTCATTGAGGTTTTTTACCCGGTTGTCCGTCCTTACCTTCAGACCTGTCCTGAGGACAAATTTCTAGAGAAAAATGCACAAACACATGTTTTATGCAATTTCCAAGCTTTCTTCTTAACCCCCTATATTGCATTTTTACCCTGGCCTATCCGTTCGTAAGAACCAACGCTCACAAAACATGTCTGGAGAAAGAGGAGAAATCACCTAGCCCGGTATGCAACGTCCGCTGGTGCACCATATGAATTTGGACTATCTGAGGAGACAACATGGTCCTCCAATCCCTCAAAAGTCAATTAGAGCCCCTGTCACTCACTACCATAACGTGTGACGGCGGTAATGGACACCTATGGAGACAACACTTCTCCCTGTTTTTCTCGGCCCCCTAATATCCAGGAAGGCTGATTTTTTAAGTAATTCACATTCATACTATGTGCAATCATAGAAATAAATTTGAGTTTGATATCTCCTTTCCTTCTTGGTGTTGGGATTTTTATTTCCGCTAGTGTAGTTGCTAACGTGAAATATAAGCTGTTTAAAATATTATTTAAATTTTCTATAATAAAAATACTGTTTTTAGGTGCTCAAAGATTTTTTAGTGCATCACTACATTAATTATTTTCTTCCTCTATGATTATGATATGATAAAATGGGATATATGGGGGGATTCCCCGAGATTTTGACTTTTTAGTTTTGATATTTGAAATCGTCAGATCTCAATTCTTTTATCTTTTATAGAACTTTGAATGCAAAAACACCTGATGCTGTACCTTCGGACACCATAAGTGTTGTACCTACGGACACGTTCTTGTGGGTGTCTGTAGCTAATCGGCGTTTTAGAATCAGGTTTCATTTAACTGAATACATTTTAATAAACGTTAAATTAATTCTAAATGGTAATATATTTGTCAGCGATTATTTTCAAGTGAATTTTAGATGAAAATCAAATATTTTGTGAAATAAACTAATTTTTTAAATTTATGATTCTACTTGGAATTTAATGTAAAATATGGTGTAAAACCCTAAGCACCCTATCGCATTTAAGTATGATGATTAAAAAAACTTAAAATTTCCACTGAAGAAGATTTACCACCAAATTATTATTGTTATTACCACCAAATGGTTGCACAACTATGTGTCGATCGAATTGTTTTTTTTTGGATCAGTGAAGTTGTCAGATCAATCAGCATAATTGATGAAACTATTACCTTAACTTCTGATCTGAAAGTACCATGTGATTTTTGTGTTTTTGGTAAAAAATCAAGACTTTTATCATTCAACTTCGTTTTAATGATCATTTACGATCTAAAACTACATTACTTTAAAAAATCATTTTCAATTTTAAAAATGCTTGAAATAGGTTATTAAAAGGTAATTCATCAATAAAAATGTTCATTCTTAGCTTTTTCAACTAAAACTTCCCTTTTTAAGGGTGTCCACAGGTACAACTGGGTCTGTCCATAGGTACAACAGGTTGTTGTACCTTTGGACACAAATTTTTCCAAGTTATTATAAATGATTAAAAATCCAATTTTCAAGATTTTGACTAATAAAAAATCTATCTCTACTCACAAAGGTTAGGACTATAGGTTGGGCACTTTAAATGGTCAAAATGTGATTTTACCTGTCTTAGAAAAATCCAAACGTGATTTTTGTCCATAGGTACAACACTCTCCCCTATATAGTCAAAGAAAATTTGGACACTATATTCGGTCGGGAATGGCTGTACAAAATCAATCTGGATTGGAACGCAATTAAAAACGTTCGCGTTACCGAAAATAAGACGCAAAATCTTTCGAATTTATTAGAGCAGAGTTTCTCAAACTGTGGGTCGCGACCCACTGGTGGGTCGCCAGTCAGTTGTTGGTGGGTCGCAAGAAGATTTGGAATTTTTCTGAATATAGGAGAGTATTTTTTTTAAATTTTTACAAATGTGTTATTGGCTTTTGAAATTTATTAAATTACCATAGTAAAAAGAATAAAAAGAAGAGCAATAAGAAAAAATATCCTATTTGAATGTAAAAGACAATTAATGCAAACTCATACTATGTGTCACAATGTGCTTATAATGAAAAACTAGTCGGTTATTCAAATAATATTTTATTATAAACGTAAAACTCCCCATCTCATCCACACCGGGGAGAGCAATGCAAATTTTAAGAATTTTTTTAGAAAATAATGCAACTGCAATTTATCCAGGATTACTAAAAAACAAGTTAAAACCCAGTTTTCAAGGGTCAAACTTCAAAATTTTCTCTGGGGGAGGAACCCCAGACCCCCTTTTTATTGTAGGGATCATTATTTATTTATTTAACTGTCAAACAGAAAATATCCAATTAAATGACAGTACAAAGGACAATATACTACAGTATAAAGGACAATATATACAATACCTACAACAATACATACAACATAAAAAGACAAACATTTAAATAGAACTAAGGATATTTAGAAATAATAACGGATTTAAAAAAAGAGAAATTATGAAAAAATAAATCACATTCTGGTAAAGTATTTAAAAAATTTATGAATTCTACCATGGGTTGATATTTTAAGTAATTTTTCGTAAATAGAGGAACTTTAAATACAAATTTAGTACGTGAGTTGTATATGGGGACATGAAAATTAAATTCCTGAAGTAAAACAGGACAATCAATTTTGTTATTAAATAGGTTATAAAAAAATTTAAATATGGATATTGTTCTATTGCATTCTAAAGAGCACAAATTAAAATTCAGCCTGGCCAAAGCATTTGATGGATATTCAATATTATTAGATTTGTAATGAATATAGCGTAGAAATTTGTTTTGAATTTTTTCAATAGCATACTTGAGATTATTCGTAGAAGGACTCCAAATGACACAGTTGTATTCAAGCATAGAACGAATTAAAGTATTAAATAGACGAATATATTAAAAGTGAATAATATATATAAAGTATAAATTATTCACTCATAATTAAACTATTTCATACATTCAAATTCAAATACTTTTAATTTTTTATCAAGCTAGTTTTTCTTCTAATCCGTGCATGTAATTTATTATCCTAACGAGATAGTTGGGGACAAACCCCTCCCCACGCCCGAAGTTAAAATACCTCTCTTGGGGGGGCATGATATAATTAACTAAAGATGAGGTGGGTCGCGTTAGTTTTCGTTTCTAAAAAGTGGGTCGCGATGTTCAAAAGTTTGAGAACCCTTGTATTAGAGCAGTGGTGCCCAACCTTTTTCTTCACGAGGGCCAATTTGCTAATGAAAATTTATCTCGCGGGCCACATAAAAGACACTTTTAAGGATTTTTCTAAACATAAAGAAAAATTACCCGTTTTCAATAAGTTTGCATCGGTTTTGAGGATACTAGTTCTTGTAAATTCGGCTGCAAATTTGTAACACTTATCCTTAAAACTGAATTAAGATCTGTAAGTCGAGATCGAGCACTAGTTTTTGTTCTTTTCAGAACAGATAATGTTTGTTCTCAAACACACAGTTTGTTCACAGTCTCCTTACATATAAGACACAAAGGTTTATTTTCTCTCTGAATGAAGAAATATGAATTTGTCCACTTTTCTTGAAAGTTTCGACATTCCGAGTGAATCTTCAACTTTTTACGATCGGACATATTTTACGAAGTTTGGTTCTAAAAAAGATCATTATAAACTGAATTCAAATGGCTAACTGATACTGAAAAATATTTATCCAATGACAAATTCCCCGTATCTAGAAATAACAAAACAGAGAAGTAAAGAAAAACATTTTTACTGGATGTTGAAGAATTCCTTTATCACACATCTTTTTTTAGATGGAAGTGCCATAATGTCTTGCACGATTTCGTGGTTTTCTTGGAAGTTTTCTGAAAGTGGTTTTTGTTTTTATGATTTAATTAGTCCGCGGGCCACATGGATCAGCCTCGCGGGCCACATTTGGCCCGCGGGCCGTAGGTTGGGCACCACTGTATTAGAGGAATTCAAAGATCTGTTTGATGAATCACCAGGAGAAATAAACAACTACGAATGTGTCCTTGAACTCCGCGCTGATGCATCACCCGTTTTCTGCCGGCCCAGGCAGATTCCTTTCTCGATGAAAGAAAAAGTGGAGCAAGAAATAAATCGTCTCGAGAAGGAAGGAATAATCGAAAAGACGGACATTTCGGATTGGGAAACTCCTATGGTACCAGTGAAGTTTTTTCAAGAAGAAATTGAATTCTTGGGATACAAGATAAATGCTCAGGGATTGGTGAAAACCAATGAAAAATTAGCAGCCATCAAGAATACCAAAATTCCAGAAAACGTGCAGGAGGTGCAATCTTTTATGGGTCTGGTTAACTTCTACTCCAGATTTTCAAACGATCTTGCAACCCTGGCATATCCTCTTCACAACTTAACTAAGAAGGATGTTATCTGGAATTGGGACACTAAATGTCAAAGGGCATTTGAAAACATCAAGAAGGAAATTTGTTCTGATAGAATACTGGCCCATTACAACCCCAAGATTCTTTTACTTCTATCCACTGATGCAAGTCCAGTTGGCTCAGGAGCAATCTTGTCTCATAAGTACCCAGACGGCTCAGAGAGACCTATAGCATTTGCTTCACGGACTCTAAGCGCTACGGAGCAAAGGTACTCCCAAATTGACAAAGAAGCCTTGGCCATAGTGTGGGGCGTTCAAAAATTTTATCTCTACCTAAAGGGAAACAACTTCACACTTATTACGGACCACAAACCTCTTGTGGCCATATTCGGATGCAAGAAAGGGTTACCGTGCTCTCCGCGACGAGACTACTTCATTATTCGCTGATACTCCAGGGATACCAGTTTGAGATCAAGTATCGAAACACCAAGGATCACGGAAACGTTGATGCCTTGTCGCGGCTTCCTGTCAATTCTGAACATCTACAGCAAGGAAGCGACGTTGATATTTTCCACCTAAATCAAGTCGAAACCCTTACTATCGAAGCTGAAGCCTTAGCAAAGGCAACAAGTGCAGATGCAGAATTGGGACCTCTACTGCAAGCATTGCGTTCCGGGTAAAGTCTGGAGGGGAAGGAAGCACAGTACAGCCTACAAGACGGATGTATCATGTACGGGCAAAGAGTTCTGGTCCCGAAGAAGTATCACCAAAGGATCCTAGATGAATTACATCATGGACATCTAGGAGTAGTCAAGATGAAGGCAGTAGCAAGGTCGTACGTCTACTGGAAAGGGATCGACAACGACATTGAAGATGCAGCAAGGAACTGCATAGCTTGTGCCAAATACAAGATTGACCCTACCAAAGCAAAAACCCATTACTGGGAATACCCAAGTTCACCGTGGGAAAGGATACACATCGACTTTGCTGGACCTATCTTCAATCACATGTTTTTGGTGATCGTTGATGCCCATTCTAAGTGGTTAGAGGTATACCCCTTAAAAACCAGCACTACTCAGAAAACCATCGAATGTCTTAGAGATTGCTTCGCACGTTTTGGTCTTCCCGTTGTGCTAGTTAGTGACAACGGCGCACAGTTTACATCTCATGAGTTCCAATTGTTTCTGCGGAACAACGGGATAAAACACAAGACGTGCGCTCCATTCAAGCCATCAAGCAATGGACAGGCAGAACGCTACGTATTCTCCCTGAAGCAATCCCTCCGTGCCATGTCGGAGTACGCAGGAAGTATCCAACAGAAAGTCAGCACGTTCCTGATGCAATACAGGAAGTCACCCAACTTGACAACCATGGCTACTCCAGCGATGCTCTTCCTCAAGAGAGAAATAAGAACGCGGATAGACCTGGTGGTTCCAAACTTAAAGAAAAGAGTCGAAGAAAGAATCCGGAAAGGTGAAAACCTATTCAAGGATAGAGTCTTCGAGGTTGGTGACCGAGTTGCTGTAAGAGACTACCGTTCTCCAAATGCCAGAGGGAAGTTCGGTGAAGTTCTAAGCAAGGATGGAGCCCTCCACTACACTATCAATGTGCAGGGAAACCTTCTTCGTTGATATATTGATCAGATTCGAGGGGCAGGAAATCAAGTCACTTGTGACGCGGACCCCTACCCTTACGGAGAAGTGTCTGCAACTGCAGATACCCAATCTTCAGATCCAGGAGCCAGCGTGGAACCTCAGCCTATGGAGACCCCAGCTAATCCTGAACCTGGTGGTGCTACAGCTGATGCCGTGACTTCGGGAGATCCAGTCCCGCCAGAGCCTCCGAAATTGAGAAGATCGAAAAGAACAATTCGACCCCCCGATAAACTTAATTTGTGAAAATTTAAGGGGAGGGAACTGTAGTGTATAAGTTAACTGTGACTGTAGAAGTACTTCAGTTAGTTCTGTTTTGGAGTTCCGAATAACGGAACCGGCACTAGAATGTTAATCTCTTAACTTTGTAAATTCCTGTATATAGTATATTAAATGATTAATTCCTAACAAGCTGCCATTCATGACCAATATACCTACAAAACTCTCTGCACGAACGTGGCAGGGGGGACCCCCAGACCCCCCTTTTTGTACTTATAACTCTGATATTTTACCTAAAAATGCTTAAAAAAGTACATAACACTTATGAAATATACGTGTTAGGGCATGGGAATAAGTTTAGGTCCTCTCTCTCTCGTTGCAAATATATAGCGTTGGACTTGATAATGACTATTTGGGCTCCTGCCGAGATAAATTTTTAATTACGCCACTGCCAACTAGAATAGAGGGGCCGCTCATCTTTAGGATCTCTCTTGGAGGATGGGACCTTAATTAAAATCAAATTCCCCGATCTCATCTTAAATGTTAAAAAATGAGTCAAAAGACTACTTTTCAAGGTAAAATTTCCAAAAATTTTGCTGGGGGAGAACCCTCAGACCCCCTTCTTTCCCTGGAGCATCATCTAAGTTTTTTCAATTATAGATTTAAATTTTCAAAATTCTTCGGGAGAAGAACACAAACCTTTAAAATGTAGTTGCTTCCCCTTAGGTCCAGGCTGGATCCGCCACTGGATCTTGTGAGGGTTCACTTTAACAAGACATGCTGATTTGACAATTTTTTAATTAAAACTATTGTTTGTGTTGTTTTAGAGATTTTGATGGTATTTTTTAATTTGGTGGAAGTGAAATTTTTAAAATATATGAATAAACAATTTTGTGAAGTTAATATGTTTAAGTATTATAAATAGATATTTAAAGTCAAGATAGAATGATTAAAAGAAATTTCCTGACAACATTTAATCATTACTAATCTGCCTTTTTTTTATTAGCTAGGTTGTTTATACTCTATTTTTGATGGTGAAAAGTGCTTCCTTTTCAATAATTCGGGATTTTCACCAAATTTTTAATTACTTGTCCAGTTGGCAAAATGTATTCCATCCAAATTCCTCCAATGTCTCAAACTGAAAGTTTTTTTTAAATCAGATTTTCTTAGAGAAGTTGGTCATTCTTATTTCGATATATTCACAGAATGTTTGTTTTTTATCAAGAAATAAAAAATTCGATTTTGTATAATTGTATTATAGTATAATATAGGTCATCTTTTGGGGGATTAGCAGTTTTCTGCAAGGGACAAAACACAACGTAAAATTATTTAGAACCGATTTTGGTTGAAGCTTGTGGAAATTTTTAATTACAGCAGGGGGTTCAACTGAATTAATTTTACTGATTTTTCTCTTTCAAAATACTTCTATATAAATCAGACTATTTTCTTCCTATCAGACACTTTTATTTTTTCCTTGTCTATGTAATTTAAAGTTTAACTCGAAAACAATTGAATACTGTTAGTCATTTATTTATATTTTAATGATACATTAAAAATTTGCGATCTTACTTACTTATCCCCTTCGCACCGTCAAGCTGGCACATAAGGCATCCGATATTTTCCTTTGGCTCAGCAAAGGTCTTGATGCATGTTTCTCTGCCACGTAAGCGGTCTACCTCTTCTCCGTCTCCCATCGGGAGTGCTGCTATGTTAGCTGGGCAATCTTGAACTTAACACATGATCTGTCCATCTCCTTAGAATCTCTTCGTATATGGGCGATAATTTTTATTTTTCTAACAAATCTTTATTTGATATGGTGTGTTAGGCCAGAAAATCTTAAAAATAATTCTTAAAAAATTAATTTCTCTATTTCCGTTTTACGAAAGTTCTATGAATCGAACAGTAGCTTTGACAACATTTTAAAATTAAAGTAAATACAGGGTGTCCCAAAACCAACTGAACGATTTCAAAAATTAATAAAAAATAAACTAAGAGAGACAAAAATGTGCGGTCTGCTGTAACCTACTTAATTCGCCAAAGAATTTGTTCACACCAAATTTGAAAAATTCGTAGTTCACGAATGTTTTAACAGATGGCGCCAATAAAATTTCGAAAATAAGGAAAAACAATAGCCCGAATCCCTCTTAATCGTCATAGGGATATTGAAATCTGTGATAAAATCGATTCTAGAATCGAATAAGAATTATTGAACACTTGATTTAAATCTTCATTCCAGTCAGAGAGAAGGGCGAGTTTTAAAACAATTTGACCGATTAAACTTTTAGAAACTGATACTTTTTGAAAAATTAATTCTCTTGACCCATCGAAAATGATCTTTGATTGATTGTTTAAAATTGAAATTTAGATGGATCGCTATGCCAAGGCACACTTTTCCGTATTCAGATTGTTTGAATTTCAAAGTTAACCCTTCATTCAAGCCCCTCTACTGGTTTTATCTTTTTTCGTTTGGATTGAGGGGGAGTTAAGGCTCATTCTGACATCACTATTTGTGTGAATTGGCGTTTCACTCTTTACTCCGTCACTTTTCTGTGGAAACTAGTGATTCACTAGTGTGAATCACTCAGGATTAACAGGGAATGTAAAACAGGGTGATTGAGCAATCGTAGGACCTGACTTTTTAACATTGAGGGTCAAGGCGCGTTGGCTTGGCATTGATGTGAGGTCGAATCGTTTAAGAACCTCCCTCAGTCAATCACTTCTACCAATCTCTAAGGGTGCATTTTTCTGTTGGAAATGCAACGGTGATTTGCGTCTCGCGTCACCCCTACGGATTTATTTTCTATTATCTTGAAGGTATAGTTACTGGCACCAGAACAAAAAAACTAAAACCCCTGGGATCACCACGATGCACGTCATCGCCATGGCTGTTCAACTCTAGAGCGATCGCGACGCGCGTCCGCGTAGGTTAAAAAAAACTCCCACAGGCATTGACTTAAACATGACGTGTCTGACCATTGGTTCCTCGCGTATTAAATTGCAAGAATCAATGACAGGGCTGGAACCTGGAACGTGCCAATCGCTTTTACATCAAACGCCCCAGGGTTTGAGGATGAATCAAATCGCACTCTTGATGAATCAAATCGCACGAAACGCGCGAAAAAATATATCAACTTTTCTTAAATAATGCAGCGTTCTTGATGTTGGATTGACGCGTCCCGACTATCTCATTGGGCCTTGCCGTTACGCGAGAGTGTCAAACCATGTCGATGGCGAGGAATCAAATGGCGATCGACCATCGTACTTATCGTGCGAAAATGATACATATGAATCTATCCTTACAATCATTCTCAATCACTAATCTGTTTAGCTAACGATCCCTTATTCCTACAACAGGTTTGTAGAAATAAAGGATTCTCGAAATACAAACTTGCAGTCTAATTGAATCAGTTTTCTTTTGCAATCAAAACTTTATGTAGTCTTTAAAATCTAGAACAGTATGAGGAAATTTAGACACTTAAAAAGTTTAAGACCCTCTAAGAAATTTTTATTGAATGATTAATCACGTTATTCCTAATGATACAAACTAAATGAATGCAAAATGTAAAGTTTAAAAAAATAAAACATGCTGGATTCAGTGTTAAGAAAAATGTGCATTGGAAACGTATGCGATCCATCTGAATTTCAATTTTAAACAATCAATTCAGTCAAATTGTTTTAAAACTCGCCTTTCTGACTGGAATGAAGATTTAAATCAAGTATTCAATAATTCTTATTCGATTCTAGAATCGATTTTATCACAGATTTCAATATCCCTATGACGTTTTAGAAAGAAGGATTTGGGCTATTGTTCTTCCCTATTTTCAAAATTTTATTGGCGCCATCTGATATATATATATATATATATATATATATATATATATATATATATATATATATATATATATATATATATATATATATAGTAAAATGAAATAAGATAAGAATGGGAAACTCATCAGTGGCAGCCCCAAAGAAACAGAAAATACAGGGGTGTTTCGTTTTTGCAACGTGGCAAACGGCAGAGAGCCGAGAGCCATGTTGCAACTGCCAGACACCCAAAACAACTAATAAACTTTAGAAAATTAGAATACAATGAAAACTAACAAAACAAAAGAAACATACCAATCCGTATCCGAGAAACAGCCACAGGAAAAGTTCCAATCACGTCAAAGTATCCAAGAGCAGCCATCTTGCCTCCACCCTCTACACGTAGTAGTTTTAGGAAGAGGAGTCATATACTCATAGCACTTGACGTTTACATAAGACTCCAGCAAACCAATAAATAAAGTGGTGACTGTTTGTTAAATGTATTTATTGATGAAAGGCAACGGAAAGCTATTGTTTAGTAATTTTTTGCGTAAAAGGCCAATTTCAAGGTCATAATATGAGTTACAGCAGATGTTTAAAACTCTAAAACTCTGTGAAATTATAATGCCAGAAAAAACTTTTTTGCTTAGGCAAGAAGACCACTGTTGTAGGGTGTTGATTTTAAATTGGAAATCTCTTCTTTTATCATAAATGGTGAAATCCACTTTGTGATCTTTCAAAATGATCGCTAGGTCTAAGAAATTGGCAGAGCAATGATCTTCATTAGTTTTTTTAAGGATAAGACTGCTAGGATAGATCTCACTAGAAATATTTTCAAAATCATCGAAATTAACACATAGCAGGTCATCTATATACCTGCAGCACACTCCCATGTAAGGAACTTGTTCTATAGTGAATTTTCTCTCGAATAAATACATTTTTCATCAATAAATACATTTAACAAACAGTCACCACTTTATTTATTGGTTTGCTGGAGTCTTATGTAAACGTCAAGTGCTATGAGTATATGGCTGCTCTTGGATACTTTGACGTGATTGGAACTTTTCCTGTGGCTGTTTCTCGGATACGGATTGGTATGTTTCTTTTGTTTTGTTAGTTTTCATTGTATTCTAATTTTCTAAAGTTTATTAGTTGTTTTGGGTGTCTGGCAGTTGCAACATGGCTCTCGGCTCTCTGCCGTTTGCCACGTTGCAAAAACGAAACACCCCTGTATTTTCTGTTTCTTTGGGGCTGCCACTGATGAGTTTCCCATTCTTATCTTATTTCATTTTACTATTATATAATACTAAGGCTTTCTTTATTATGCTGCTTATGCGCTGGGTAGGCCTAGTTCTTGTTTTTTTTTTTTTTTTTTTTTTTATTGTCTTATTAAGATTGCTATCATATATATATATATATATATTATATATATATATATATATAATATACAGGGTGTATCTGAAATGGTGCAACAAACTTTCAGGGATGATAGTACTCATCAAGACGAACAAGAATTGGTATAGAAAGGGGGGTCGCAAATGAGTTTTAAGGGGTGAAACCCCGGGGTGAAAATCTGCTAAAAAAACTTGCATATTTCTGTAGGAAGAGACACAATGGTTCGATTCCGGTAGTTATTTTGTAAAACAACTTCAAATATTACTAAGCTAGTTTTCCCACCAGTAACACTTTTGCAGTCGACAGGAAAAAAAACTTCGCCAATCCGTGATCGCCAAATACTTTTTTTGTGATTCTTACGGAAACTCAAATTTCTATGTAGTAGTACCATTAATGATTAAATTATAGCTTAGTTGGTAGCGTAACAGTCTTGCAATCGTAAGATTGCGAGTTCTGTCCTACTGTATGAAGTTGTTCGTTTTTAAATTCATATAATTTTTTTGAAAGCTATAGTTTGAAAGACATTGCAACAGTATTAAGGTTTCATTTGGTCCCTTTTAAATAAATTTTTTAAGCTATACTAAATAAATGTTTTTTTTAAATAGAAACATATTGATTAATTAATATCGTACCTTTAGAAGTAAAATACTAACACAAAATGTAGAATTAGAGATCCCTGCATTTTTAATTCATTATTAGTACTATTTACGCAATTCAGGACAATGCACAGCTTTTAAAGACAAACACGTCCTTTAAGCCTTAGTCTGTGAAAGCAGCACTCCCTTCTCAGCTGTGCAATTGCCCGCAGTTTCGCACCCAAGGGGTCAGTTAAAGCCCTGGATGGAACAAGCGTAGCACTCGCATAAACCCTAGGGGATTGGTAGCTAACTCCAATAAGCAATGCATGAGTACTGCTATCGAGCTAGCTGCTGTGACACCGTAAGGATTCATAGCGATAATAAACAAGAGAAAATTATTTTAAAAGTGGTAGATTGCCGCTGAGCCATCCAGCTGGCTCGTTTTTTAACGTGAAGAAATTTAGCATTTTGAAGATAATGCCTACAGTCTAAATAAGAACTGAATAAAAAAATTGATTTCTACAAGAGATTTGGAGAAGTGGGGAAAGATTAACAGACTGACGGCCAAGCGAAATCGAATAATTTTGATTGAATAATTTAGGAAATGATGGAGTGATTGGAAAAGCCATGATTTGTTAGGTAGGAGGAAGAAGGATTTATGCCAAAAACTGATAGCTGAAGTTTTAAAGGAAAAATAAATTTAAACACAAAAATTGGAGGAGGGGGTGAAACATCACTAAAATAGTATTAATTTTACTAGAAACTAGTTTTAATTAAGTCACCACTCTGTTAATTAATTTTAAATGACTTTGTCTGTGTACTGAGGATGGGCTGTACAATCCGCTCCCAGGGTGTCGGTGCGTTTGAGGGTCATAGGTTAAAACAATTGGTCTGTCCTCGAAGGCGGATAACGTAAACTCCTTAGGGAAAGTGCCCGTACTACGTTACCCATTTATTTTCTATTTTTGACTCCCTACCTCATTTTGGTGTCCACCCGTAGTACAGTACATGCCAAGAACCTCCCATCCCCTTATAGTTTTCACGTAGTAATTCATAAATACGGTTTTCAATTATATTTTTTGCAAACAGAAAATTTTAAAAATTAATTCGGCTTAATTTGTCTAATCCCAATAATTAATTTGGCTTAATTTTGTCGTATTGACAAGAGGAAATTGACTACGAGACGAAACCCTAAGCTTCATAAACTACCCTCCCCTCCTTCAGCACAAAGAAATACTAAAATGGCCGAGCTCGCAACCCATCTCGACCGTGTATTGCTCGAACTTGTAATTTTTTTAGTTTTGTCTCGTCATGAAAATAACAGTTATAATTATGTAGTCACATCTAGAATAAGAGAATTTAAGTATAAAACTGTATAAAATGCTTAGGTTTTTAAACTCTTTTTTTTTTCTATTAACACATATGTTTCATACAAAATTTGAGTCATCATTACATGTTCATAAAGGGTGTTTCACAAAGAGCTCCCTAGTTTAAAAACTAATAACAAATAGACAAAACAAGATAAAAATACCCCGTGATCTGAAATGTCTTTTTTTAGACTAAAGAAATTCTTAACACAATTTATTTTAAATCGGTAGTTTAAAAAAATTAATACATGGCAGAACAAGATTTTGTGAAACGAAGGAAAAGCAGTCCTCGAAATCCTTATCATACATTGTAGGGAAATAAAATTTACGGAAGAAACGATTTCCGAATAAAATGAGAATCAAATACTTTGTAATCTAATTAATTGATCGTTGATTTAAAAACAGGGATTTAAAGGATTGCTTTTCCTTCATTTCACAAAATTTTGTGTTGCCAAATTTTTTTGAACTATCAATTTTCAAAAATTCGTGTAAAGAATTTTAAACACCTGTCAAAGTTTTGCGTTGAGACAAAATGCGATTTAAAGCATTGTAATTACCTGAAAAAAATTACCGTAAAGAAAAACACTACAATTTAGAAAAATCAATAAAAATTCTCAAAATACTGTTACACATCCTTTAATTTTGTCCGATTTTTGAACCTCAAGCCATAAGACCCCAACCCGCATCCTTTAATAGTACTCTTTCCGTGTATTGCCCAAAAAAATTATTGACATGACAGAATCCACAATCTTACGATTGTGAGTTAAAAGATTCCGGCTCATTACTCTACCAAGTTGAGCTACCGTTTTAAAGATAAAATAGGAAACGAAAAAATTGCGCCAAATGGCTAATAAGTTGCCAAATTTGGTTGAACATGCATTAAAAAAGAGACTGATCGAATAAATCTTTCGCTACTAACTTCCTGAAAAGTTACAGTTAAAATTTCTTTTTGCAATTACGGGTTCTATTTTTTTGGTGTAAAAAATTACGGAATCGAACAATTGTGTCTCTTCCTGCACAAATATGCAAGTTTTTTTGCTGATTTTCACCCCGGGGTTTCACCCCTTAAAACTCATTTGAGACCCCCTTTCTATACCAATTCTTGTTCGTCTTGATGAGTACTATCATCCCTGAAAGTTTGTTGCACCATTTCAGATACACCCTGTATATATATTTGTTTTGTTAAAACATATAATAATTAATCTCACAAACCAAATCAAATGTTATCATTTCATACTTTATTACTTTCTACATGTTGAAGTTTTACATATTTCTACTGATAAATAATTGACCTCAATTTCTAGGTATTAAAAAATTAAAACCATAGGATTTCTTGTCCTCCTTAAAAGACTTGCTTCAGAGCATAGGATGGGATACAGGGGGGGATAAGATCCTCCAGGAAAAGGTAGCGTCTTCCACCACTAACTGTCCAAGGTTGATAAACTCAAAATCTACAAGAAATGATAAATAAAAGTGAAAGATAAATAAGATATAATAAGTGTGGTCCATTTTTAAAAAACCATTATTTTGTATTATTCAAAATAACGTAGAACAAAAGATTTTTTTAATCTGCTTAAAACATTTAAAAATTACCTTTTATATGTCTTGAAACTTTATTTCATTATCTTATGGTGCTGTCAATGTCCCGGAAGAGACCCATTCGCCGGTATGATCTGTTAGAAAAAAAAGAAACACTCATTAGCAATTTTTAAATCTTTTTAAATTATATGAAAAAATCACTTCCTTTTAAATTAGAGATCAGAAGACTTACATACAGGGTGTTTCACTTCGAGTGTCCCATAAGTTAACTTTTTATTAATGTATTTTTCTAGGCTAATTTTCATTCTCGAGAAGAAAAATTAGATGGGACTAGTTTCAATTCCATGATGTGGGAGTTTACTTAAAAAAATTTAGAAAATAAATTTTTATACGGCCCCGTAGTTTAAAATGTCCAACTAGGAAAATTTTCATTGTTATTTCTCAAGCACAAAAAATACTATCTAAATATCTTCAAAAATATCATATAATTTATTAATCAGAGATTTGCGTGTTTAAATTTTTAAGGAGTCGTCTCAAAATTAATTTTTTGAAGTTATTTCTTTGTACACAAAGAAATTTTTCGTAAGCATTTTATCTTGCCCCCAAACTATATAACAGTCTACCTTACAATCTTCAAAGTATTCCATATGTTACCACTTTTAAACGATCACTTCATAACTTTTTAAATGAAATAGATAATTTAGATGTATTTTTTTCATTATAGAGAAGCAATAGTAATTATATAACGCCTTGCTGTGCCTGTTTTACTTTGTATGTTTTGTGTTATCGATTTATTATTGTATGCATTGTGTAATATAATGTTTTTTAATAATTTAATTTTTTTTCCATATTAATTATATTATAAGGTAAATGTGGGTATAGTGGACACTGTACCAATAGTGGCCCCATAGCTGATTAATTTTAAATAGAACGAGTTAGAGGCATCGAACAGCGTCAAAATTCATAGGCATAGTAGATTGTGCAATCAGGTAAGCTGATAAATTACCACCGATACCACAGATCAGCATGGGAAGGATATTTAAATATTTGAAAATAACAACATTGGCCGAGTGACTGAAATTTGATTTTGCTTATTGAATCGCGTAAGGAAACGGGTAAGTCGGAACTGATTTTTTCGTATTTATTACCACTTGATTGACTTTTAAATTTATATCAAGATAAATAAGAGTGTATAAAATAATACTGAATAAAATTTATTTGAAAATGTTGACTTTACAAGGATTTATGGGGGTGTCCACTTTACCAACACATAATCTTAGATTTTCCAATAGTGGCCACCGCAATGGCTTCTAATAGAAACATAAATAATACTAAATTTGAATCAGTTTTTCTTCATAAACTGTTGACTGTGCTTTAAAATGAGTGTTAAATAAATTTGGTTTCATTCTGGCTTCGGGAACCAATGTTTATAAAACATTGAATTACATGCTAAATTCCTCTCAAATCAGCTACAGCGTAGACTTCGGGCCGAAAACTATCAATTTTTTTAAAAATAAAGCTAATTTGATTGAATCTAAAATACATTTCGTTGGGAAGGAAGATTTAATTAGAACTAGACAACTATACCAAGAAAAACCCCTCAATTTCATGCATAAACCCCTCATATAGGCATAAAAAAACAGGTGTCCACTATTGATGCAAGAGGTGTCCACCATAGAAGCAACAGCTTCATCTATGTGGCCACTATAGATGCAATTTGGAGTACTTTTAAAAAATCAATTAAAAATAATTTGCCCAATCTAATTAAAGTTTTTAATGGTAAAATCGAAAGAAGAAGATCCAATTAACCTAAAAATAGGATGATAACCGTTTCGAAGCAAATAGATTGGTATTTATTAAGAATTTAAGCAAAAATTTTCCTTAAAGTGTCCACTATACCCACATTTACCTTACTCATTTTTTACTGTCACCTAAACAAGATGTTTTTCTTCTTGGTGACAAATATAATTTTTCTTAAATTTTGTATTAAACCTGTAATGTAAATAAAGACTATTATTATAATAATATTATTATTATTCCTATCAGTTTTTAGTTTAAAACCAGGCAAAATTTCCTAGGGTCAAGCAAAGGACATGTGAAGCGTCTTCCTTGAAATAAATCTTCATTTAAAAATCTTAAAATCAGAGTTAGGTAATTTCTCAGTAAGAAACCAGGCCATTTTGTCTTTAATGGAAATACTCATTGTTAAGGGAGTTTTTAAGATTAAAAAAACCCTCATTTATTTCAGATTGGGGACCCGGTTTTTTCTATGTATTCCGGTATTTTAACTTTAATTCTACTCATAAGCCTGTAAAAATATTGCTCTTAACGATTTCCTCACAATTCATGATCTTTTGGTTGTCAATGCGAACATTTCGTTCCAGAGTCTTAAAGATTTGGGTATCAACCTTGATTTACTTGTTCCCTTTTGTTATAAAGGAAAATCTGTTTTTTGAGCACTTTGCTTTCCTACACTGTAAAATTTTTTTAACTATATTACAAAAAAACTGTCGTCCAGGACACCAGTTTGTTTCAATTTGTTTAACAGATTGTGTCATAATTTGTGTCAACATTAGAAAATTTTAACAGTTATTTAGCAGTTAAATTAATAGTACCTATTGCATTATTATGCAGACGTTTTTAATTATTTGATTGGTGAGTTGGGCTTTAAAACCAGTTTGGTAACTACCATCCAGAGATGGGCAAAATGTAATCAGATTAATGATTAACGATTACGATTACAAATCTAATCTGATTACATTTGTAATCTGATTACTTTTGCACAAATGTAATCTGATTACATTTGTAATCTGATTACTTTTGCACAAATGTAATCTGATTACATTTGTAATCTGATTACTTTTGTACAAATGTAATCTGATTACATTTGTAATCTGATTACTTTTGTACAAATGTAATCTGATTACAGATTACATTTTGTAATCGTTAATCTGATTACAGATTACAATTGTAATCTAATATAACATATCTTGATTACTTTTTCTGATTGATAATGGTAGGGTGCGAATAGGGTGTATTGTTGTTCCGCCACATACAGGAAGTGGTCCACAACTGACAGGAAATGGTCCAAAATTGACCGGAAGTGGTCCAAAACTGACTGGAAGTGGTCAACAACTCACCGGAAGTGCTCCGAAACTTCCCGGAAGTAGTCCACAACTTGCCGGAAACGGTCCGCAACTTAAAAATAGAGGTTCGTAACTTCCCGGAAGTGCTCCGAAACTTTCCGGAAATGGTTCCCAACTTACCGGAAACGGTCCGCAACTTAATAGAAGTGGTTTCGTAACTCCCCGAAAGTTGTCCGCGACTCCCCGGAAGTGGTCCAAAACTGATCGGAAGTGGTCCGAAACTTACCGGAAGTGGTCCACAACTTACCGGAAGTGGTCCACAACTGACTAAAAGTGGTACACAACTGACCGGATGTGGTCCACATTTTACTGGAAATGGTCCGCAACTTAAAAGAAGTGGTTCGTAACTTCCCGGAAGTTGTCCACGGCTCACCGGAAGTGGTCCACAACTTACTGGAAGTAGTCAACAACTGACCGGAAGTGGTTCACAATTGTCCAGTAGTGGCCCGCAACTGTCCGAAAAGGGTCCTCAACTGACCGGAAGTGGTTCACATCTGACCGGAAGTGGTTCACAATTGACCGGAAGTGCTCTGAAACTTACCGGAAACGGTACGCAACTTAATAGACATTGTTCTTATCTTCCCGGAAGTTGTCCGCGGCTTACCGGAAGTGGTCCAAAACTGATCGGAAGTGGTCCGAAACGTACCGGAAGTGGCCCACAACTGACCAGAATTGGTCTGAAACTTACCGGAAGTGGTCTACAACTGACCGAAAGTGGTACACAACTGACCGGAAGTGGTCCACTTCTGGTAGGTTACGGACCACTTCCGGTTCGTAACAGATCACTTCCGGCAAGTTGTGGACCTCTTCCGGTAAGTCATTGACCACTTCCGGTAGGTTACGGACCACTTCCGGTAAGTAACAGACCACTTCCGGCAAGTTGTGGACCACTTCCGGTAAATTGTGGTCCACTTCCGGTAAGTAACAGACCACTTCCGGCAAGTTGTGGACCACTTCCGGTAAGTCATGGACCACTTCTGGTAGGTTACGGACCACTTCCGGTAGGTTACGGACCACTTCCGGTAAGTAACAGACTACTTCTGGCAAGTTGGGGTCCACTTCCGGTAAGTTATGGACCACTTCCGGTAAGTAACAGACCATTTCCGGTAAGTCACGTACCACTTCCGGTAAGTTGTGGACCACTTTTGATTAGTCACGGACCACTTCCGGTAAGTAACGGACCACTTCCGGCAAGTTGTGGACCACTTCCGGTAAGTTATGGACCACTTCCGTAGGTTACGGACCACTTCCGGTAAGAAACAGAACACTTCCGGCAAGTTGTAGACTATTTCCGGTAAGTTGTGGACCACTTCCTGTAAGTCATGGACCACTTCCGGCAAGTTGTGGACCACTTCCGGTAAAGGTACCAGAGTAATTGGATTGAAGATTACAAATGTATTTAGACTAAAAATGTAATCAAACTAAAAATGTAATCAAACTACAAATGTAATCAAACTACAAAAGTAATCAGATTACATTCACATTTAGATTACAAATGTAATCTAACTTGAAATGTAATCAGATTACATTCATTCAGATTACAGATGTAGTTGGATTGAAAATTTCAAAATGTAATCAGATTACAAATGTAGTTAGATTAAAAACTGCAAAAAGTAATCAGATTACAAATGTAATGATTACAAATGTAATCAGATTATTAATCTGATTACAAAAGTAGTTTGATTGCGCCCATCTCTGCTACCATCTACATCACAAATAAAATAACACAGAAAAAACTTGGCTTTAAAAATGTAAATTTCAAGTTCGATTGTAAATATAGCCAAATTATACTGACCCCTGTGACAGTATCTGAGTCCTCATCTTCTTCTTTATTTTCCTCGCCCTCATCACTATCATCCTCACCATCCTCTTCCTCGTCATCTTCACTATCATCTGCACTTTCATCTTTTTCCGCATAATCTTCATTATGTTCTTTTATATTCTTCGCTGCTTTCTTATTTCGTTTTTCTTTTCTTTTCTCTTTCTGATACATCTTGCAAATGTCTTTTGCTTTTGATAAAGTAAAATCTAAATCTTTTATTAATCTCCACTTTTTTGATACGTCGACTGGTGAAGAACTCAAATCTGAAAGGAAAAAATAAAGTGAGAAGGACTGGATAGTGTTAAGCAAGATTCGACACTGATACTAATAACTCATCATCTGGTCATTGTCAATTATCCTCGCAACCAACATAAGCGAAACCGCAAACGACTACCCTACACTGTTTAAAAAAGTTCAACCTTTTACTACAAAATGGTTAAAATTTAGCTGCAACCTAAGGTTCTGTAACAGGTCGCTGGTGAAATCCCCGAAAACTTGGTGAAACCTGTTACCGAACTTTATGTTGGCATGTTGCAGCTAAATTTGAACCAATTTGTGGTGAAACAGACCAACCAACCTTTTACCACAAACTGGTGAAAGGTAAAGTTTGAACTGTTTTTTAAGAGTGTAAAGGGCAAGATAACCTACTTTGCTCTTTTTTAAGTAAAAGAAAAATTAGACAAATCTTTTACTTTCATATAGAATAGGCAATTTTTATTTTTTGATTAGTGGTATAAAAATACAGAAAATATCAGGTATCATTAAATAATTTTAATGTTTTATCATAATTATATTTAGAAAACATTAGTATTGACGTTTAAGTATTTAGTGGTATTAAGTATAATAGATGAGTACACCAATCAAGGATATTTATTGCGAAAACAGCTGTTCAGAAAACAGCTATAGAAAACTGTTTGCGCACGCAAAAGACAAACTTTAACTGGCTCTCAAGCGCTTAATACTGATTGTATATTTGTACTTACTTGACACTTTGGACTAATGGGTTTTCAACTATGATCTTTCAGATTATCAAATCAAAAGAAATAATTTCAAAATACAAAATAAAGTTTTGGTAGAGTTTTTACATGTTTGGTAGTTTTTTAACTTTGTTCGTAATAAAACAAATTTTAAAGTGAAAACTTTTAAGATCATTTTAAAGATCATACTAAACCACAAAATTTGAGACCATAATTAAATTTTTACCAATAAGAGTAGTTCTTCTACAAATTGAATTTTTCAATAATTTTTTTGGGTGTCGTTCCATGATTAACTCCCAGGGATTTGGTCTGGGACCCCCAAATCTTATGTGATTCTGACTCGTCTAGGTGTCTACTATCCCCCTAGAAGTGTGACGCAACATTTATGGGACACCCTATTGGTATACATCAAAAAAATGTCTAAGTAAAATAAATGTTGCAAAAGCTTTCTTAACTTACTAGCATTAAGTGTGAGCGTTGTAATCTCATCATCAATATCTGTAAAAAATTAAAGCTGATTAAAAAACTATACACAACAGACAATGATATACACTACAGACAATTATAACCGACATTCAATTTTAAAAAGCTCGAGAGAGAAATAGATAGAAAATTTTTGAGAAAAGGAAATAGAGAACTTAGTAAAGAAAACTTTGGAGACAGTGTGACAAAAATTATTTTGTAAAGAAACAAGCACTTAATACTTAGAACGTAAAACTATTTTATATTTATGGAGAATGTAAGAAGTTATAATAGGGTAGGTGGGGGCAAAGCCACGCAATTTTCAGTATTTTTAACATTGTCGTCGAAAGGGGGTAGATAATCCCGAAATTTCAATTGGAGATGTTAGATTGAGATCCTACCTACAAAACCAATCCAAGTTTAAACTCTTATCGATGGTATTTTAGGAAAAATCTACAATTTAGTAAAAAAAAAATTCGCGGGGCTTTGCCTCGTAAAATGGGGCAAAGACACGCACTTGCAAATCTTGGTGCCCAAATGAAATAAACAGTGATGAACAGAATTTTTCATTTTAAACAGAATTTTAAAAACACTAAAAATAATGCTCTTAATGTTGTTTTAATATTTCTAAGCCAACCAACAATATTAAATAAAAATATGATCAGTTTTAATGAAAATTGTCAATCTGTTGTAGCAATCAATTTCAGATTGACCAGATATCTTTCAAAAGGGAGAAAGGGTGGTTTCAGGCATAGGCGCCGACTCCATAGGGTTTGAGGGGGCTTGAGCCCCCCCAATGTTTGAAGAAGTATATTTTTAGTAAAAATCTACCTATTTTCTTTCATGAACTAAAGAAGGCAATGTACCTATTGGATGTCGTTCTTTTGGTCCCGTTCACTTGGTCTTCTCAAAGGGTCCATGGTCCAAAATGACTTAAAACACTGCTTTCAAAGGTAAAAATTTCAGAAAAAATTTGGGGGAGGACCCCCAAGCCCCCCTCAAATTTTAAAATCTATTTTGTACCGTTTTCCCCTGAAACTTCCATGATTTTTGAGGTGTGATATTCCTTTTGCGTAAAATAAGAAGAAATAGTCTACAAAATGAATTTAAAGACTTAGGACAAATTTCCAATATTTTTCTGAAGTAGAACCCCTAAACCCCCTTCGAAATTTTCCTGTTTATTCTACTATTTATTTATTTTTTTATTCTACTGGGTTTCTTTAAAAATTCTGCTTCTTTAAATGAAGCCTGCTCTAAGGGTGTAACCCAATAGGCTTCAAAAGGAGATAAAACGCTATTTTGTGGTGGAAATTTTCAAATTTTTGGGGGACCCTCAAATATCACTTCGCTTGGAATCGCTTCAAGTCATCTAACACTTGAAGTAAAAAAGTACTCGTAAATAGGTACCTCAGAAAAATATTTAGTCAAAATCCCTCCCGAAACTAAAGTCTATAGTTACGGCTCTGTGCCGTTGATTTTAAAGGCGGTATAAATTCACTTTCATTCTTCACGATAGGAATATTTTGTGTTCGATTAATTTTTAAAAAAAAATATTGCGCCGTTTTTTATTCGAATTTTTTATAGCAGTGGTCCGCAGCAGACCTCCGAGGGTCCCCACAACTTCCTATGGGGTCCGCGAGTTACCTTTAGAGAGTTTCAAAATAAATAACACTAGTTTAAAGAGACAAATTTCAAAATTATATCTGGGGGAGAACCCCCAGCCCCTCTCGAAATTTTGACGTCTCTAGTTGTAATATTTTCCTTAGAAATTCTGTTTTACAAAGAACTGCTATGTTTTGGTGGAACCAAAAATTTCTCAAAGAGAGCTGTAACACTACTTTTTGAGGCAAATTTTCAAATTTTTCCCCTTTTTTAAAAAAAATCTAAGACCCATTATTATACTTCGAGTAATTTTAAAATTTTAATATAATGTGAAATATAATTTGAGTATAACTCCTTAGAGGTACTTTAGGAATAAGCCTTTGGATGTTCAAAATCTTGGGGGGGAAGATGTCTAACATGAGTGACGATCGAAAGTTTATGGAATAACGGAATAACTAATATCTTCATAGTCTAGTACTGGGCCCCCCCAATATTTGATAAAAGTCGGCGCCTATGGTTTCAGGTAGAGGGTTGGCATCTCGGACACCTTTATTAACCTCTTTAGAGATCAAGTCGTCACCTAAATATCAAAAACTACTATCTCCATTCGGCAACCTTCGGGAATCCCGATCCTTGGCGATCAGATCGGTGGAAAAGCTCATTTTTTTGGTTTGTAAGAGCTGACATGATCGAGTAGAAGAGATCAAAACCAATCAAATTATTTTCTCCGACGATCTAAACGCAAAGAATCGAGATTCCCGACGTTTGCCGAATGGCGATAGTAGTTTTTGGTACTAAGGTGACGAAGTAGTCCCATTTTCCTTCTGGGACGAATTCCTGAGCTTTTTGAGCTGCGTAGATTTGCCCCAAAACACCTGCGTGGATTTGCCCCGTTTTACTTTATTTTGAAAAACAAGCCTTATTATTTTTAGAGACATGTTGAGGCAATTCTTTCAAAATGAAACTAAAGTTGAATTGCTATCTTATCATTGGGCCATTTGTTTGTATTTCTCCTCACACCCTATTTTATGTAATTTTTAAGTAAAAGATCAGAAAAATTACATCAAAATGATGAAAAACAAACTTACAGCATTTTTAAACTCATGAGTGACTTAGGGGTACGAACTTTCGCAGAACAATAGGTCACAGTAAAACAAACCAACCACCTGGTTTTCAACTTTTGAATCGATCATTAACAATTAAAAATCGCGGTGCGTGGTTTTGCCTCGTGCGGGTTTTTACCCCCACCTACCCTATATTGTAAAAAAATTCTTCTATTCGCAAATCTTCTGTTGTATAATTAATTATATCTACTACAACTAAGAAATAAATATTAATTTTTAATTTCTTAAAAAAAAAACAGAATGTTTCACTATTTTAACCAAAAAGTTTAAAAAAAACTGATGTAGCTTCAAAGTACAGAATTTCTCTTGCAACAGTGCTAGCTGTTGTTTTCCGTTATTTGAAGATAATATTTCACATTTTTGTATTATTGTAATATTTTATTTACTTAAACACATGTACTTGAATTTTCTTTTTTGTTTAACTACTCAAAACGGATGTTCAAGGATATACCCTTGGGACACTTGGTGATTTGTCCCAATTAAACAGATTTCCCAATAAGTTGCCGTCTCTAAAAGAGAATCCACTGCATTAATCAAAATAATAGGTTAGTAAATTACTCATACCGTTTTGAATTTGGTCGGCTACAGTTAAAAAATATACTTTAAAAAAATTTTTGCTTGGCATATTCAAGTACTCCAAGTAATCTGCAGCTTCCCTCAGTGTATTTATAGTCTCTTGCACTTCCAGCAGTTCTGCTTGACCAGTTGCCGCGACCATATTTGAATCTACAATAAAAAAAAGGAGAAATCAAGAGGAAAGACAGTTTGGATTAACAGGGTAACACACAACCTTCCATATTAAGCTTCCATTCGGAACCCGGGCTATAATCTTAGGCGTAACTAGGCCTGGGCAGCCGGGGCCCCAAGAGTCAACAGAACTTGGTCCCAAAGTTCGTCAAAAATCCCTTTTATTCGACCATTCTCTTTGGAGACGGCCGGCTCCCACAGAATGTACAATGTCTCACACAGTGGCGGATCTAGAACGTGGGCAAGGGGGGCTAACATACGTATAATCAGAATGAAGTTGATACTTCCCATGCGTTTTTGCCATTTAAAAAAATTTCTTAAATTATAAGGGAAGTTATTAATATTTACTAGTTTAATCAAATATAACTAATTAATTTATTAGTAATTAAATTAATGAATAGTTAAATTTGTATCAAAATTAATATTAATGGTGTGTCAACCAAACGTCTTACGATGAATGGAACCAGATGGTAAAAAGTTATTAGATTTTTATTGTACTTTTATTCATTCCCTCCTAATCGAAAGGTGAAATAGAGATACGTGCAAACTACTAATACTAAGCCTTTACACGGCCTTAACGCGACTGTTGTTTTTGAGAGTTTCTGCCATAATTTTTTCAAACCATCTTTCTCAGTTATATTTTAGGTAACTATCATGCATTTAATTTCAAAGTTTAGAGATTAATATCTAGCCGATTGATATCTTAGTGCTGGTGTTTGGGCTAAAGCTCATTAAATTGTGAACGGGCTAATTCTTTATAAGGGGTTTGAGAGGCCTCTTTAAATTGTGAATTGAATATGCAAAATATAAGTAGAGGTCATAAATCATTAACGGGCTAAAGTTTTTTAAATTAAAATACATAAAAACGCAAGAAGGTTAAGCTCATTGGGCCCTTAAAATTGTGAATCGAATCTATAAACATATAGGGAGGCTAAAGATTTTGTAGTTAAAGCTCATTGGAACCTTTTTTGAAATAATGAATTTCATTTTTATAAAAGAGCAGAGAGGGCTAAAGCTCATCTATCTTGGAGGGGGCTAAATCAAGCTCATCAAGTTGTGAATATAAACATTTAAGGGAACTAATGCTTTGTAGGGGCTAAAGCTCATTGGCCTCTCTAAATTCTTAATTTAATGTACAAAAACGCAGGTGCTGAAAGTTTTGCAGGGGCTACTATTTCGTGAAAATTTTTTCAGTGTCAGATTACAAAAACTTTTACCTCAAAAACATAAACCATCTTTGTTTCCACGCTACCCACAAGAAACTTTTACATTAACTTCATTATAGGTCAAAAACCCCTCTCGAAACAATACTGTGGCTATGGCCCTCTCTCTCTCTCACGGGGCTTTATATTTGTTCTCCACAAACATAAAAAAAGTCGACCCTGCTTGCCCCTCCTAAGCGGAACTCTGGCTACGTCCATGAGAGAGTATCTTAAGTAAAACGATAGGTCATCGATTTGCTTTTCTTTGATGACAAGGGGAGAAACAGAAATAATCAAAAATCATTAATGTGGGACCCACAGACATTAATTGAAGTATGTGTATGAAATTTATCACTCTTCGATTTTTAAACTTACCTCCGTCAGCTTCAGTCGAGGTTCCTGGCCTTTTGGGAACTGTTGGAGGAAGAAATGGTGCAATTAATTAACACGTTGCAAAACTGTGTTGTCATTTCTTGAGAACTCTGCAATTTCACTGTCTTAAATGCCTATTTACTACAATCCCTAAATATTAAAATAAACGTTGGCCTCTTAGTCTCCATCAGGCCCTTAACTAGAGTTTTTTTTGGGGGGGGGGCCTGGTTACCTCTTAATCAGGAGAGAAGTCAAAGGGGGGATTTGGGATACTTACCCTCCCAGAAACACAGAAGTTTTCCCCATTTTTGAACTTAAAAACGACTCAAACTACCCCAATATCCCCTACCAGTAGGGGATCCAGGGGGGAACGTGCTCCCTCCTAGAAGGGTAAAAGTTTATTGGATGAAATGACACCTAAAGATAATTTCTAAAAAAAATCGAAATTTGGAAGCTTAATGCTTTAATACGTAGCTTTATGGCCAAAAACGTGTATACGTAAATAATCCTTCAATGTTTTCAAAACATCTCAGTTTCTGCTTCTGGAGATGTATTAAAAATAATGGTGCCCCACCACAAAGAAGTCAAACCTTGACCTCTTTTTCTCTACCGAAACTTTTTTCAGGCTAGGATTTGGCACCGATATTAAAAAATTTATTTTTCGGTCGCTAGCCTATTGTAATAGCATGCGCCCCTTATATCGGACTTGAAAAAATTGGAAAAACCCTCGATTTCAGGTGCATAGAGGATCTTAAAATGTTGTTTGACATCGTATGAATATAAAATCAACCAGCTATGGTTTGAAAATGGAGCTAAAATTGTAAGGAAATCATTTATAACCATTTTTGCGTAAAATTTGATGAAATTTCGAAACTTCAACGTGAATGTGGAAGCTGAAGATATTTATTGATCAAACTCAAGCTTTTAATTTTTAAGTTTTTTTGCAAATGATACCTATTTTCACCTCAGGCGTTATAATTTCCAAAAAAAGGTTTTTCGCTCCACCCTACCGTGCAAAGTATGTAAAAATCACGTGACCCTTTTACTATCGTTGGCTGAGCAGTATAAGTAGGGCTCGATTTCAGCCGGAACGGCGTTCCGGAACCTCTTTTTCGGAAAAAAAATTAACATTCAATTTCAGGGGTCTCCTAACTACGGCCCGCGAGACCCTTCATCAGGCCCGAGGATACCTTTCTATGTACGAAAGAAAGTCCTAATATGAATTAAAATCCTGTTTTAAGGGTCAAATTTCCAACCCCCTTTTTGTACTTAGAATGAAACTAGTCACGTTTATTTTCAGACTAGGGTTTCAGTTTTTTATAAATATCATCTGGTGCGTTTCAGATGGGCTTCACCAGTCCATTTTTAAAGAAGATTATTCTGGCGTGTTACAGATGGGCTTCGCCAGTCCAAATGTGGAAATAGTTAAATAAAGGAGCCACTTTTATGTGTATGCTACAACAATGGATTTTAAACTGCAACAATCGAGAATATATCTACAACAATCATTGTTACATCTTCTCTTGTTATATTTACAACAATGTGGTTTTGCCCTGAAGTTAGGCATGAAATATGGGTTTTTAAGCATAAAATTGACCAAAAAATTATTGGGATGCATCAATTTTAAATTATTTTTATTCAGAAACCTTCTCTGGGGGGGAGCGAGTAGATCAACGTGGTATAGTTTAATATAGTTTATGTAGGTTCGAAAAGTTTAAAACTATAAAGGACATACTACATACAGACATACAAACATTGATTTTTATATATACAGGGTGTATCTGAGATGGTGCAACAAACTTTCAGGGATGATAGTACTCATCAAGACAAACAAGAATCGGTATAGAAAGGGGGTCCCAGACCAAATCCCAGGGAGTTAAAAATGGAGCGACACCCCAAAATTGTTTTTTTTTAATTTTTTAAAATTTTCACAAATTCACCTGAAGATCAGACAATCCGTATAGGTGAATCCATCACATACACACAAGAACAGTTACACTAACATCCATGCCAAACGGGGATTCGAAAAGGGTGTAGAGGGAAGTTCTTGGAACACAATTTTTGACTTTAGAACTTTGTTTGGACTAGTTTGGAGGTAAACATATCAAAAGTCCCCGACCCTAGCCCCTGAGCTTAATGTAGGGGGGGCGTTTAAAAGTCTCATTTTTCAGTTTTTGGCTTATTACTCTTAGAAAATGCATCCCCACGAAACAGTTTCAATTATCTTTTTTAAAGTAGATAAAATTACCAAAAATTTAAGACCATTCCCAGGTTTATAGGTCCAATAGATCCCGAGTTACATCTCTTCAAAAATGGAAAATTTGTTAAAAAAGTTCGAAAAATTGAGTAAAATTCGTATTTAAAGCCATTTATTGGCTATATTACACTTCTAAGAGTGAAGTAAGGGCTAAAACCTTATAACACAATTATTTAGCTTTAATTTAAGCCCTGAACCAAGTCTGCGAGATCAATAGTTCTTACGCTATCGGAAAAAAAACAAAAATTGGGAAAATGGGATTTTCCCAGAAAGGGGACCTAGAGGTTTGAGAGTACAGTAAAAGAGAAGAAAAGTGGTATAAATTAATATACCAATATTGAAAACAGTATTTATTTGTTTGAAGTATTCCATTTTTACCTTATAAAATTTATTAATTACCTATTTCTTAATTAATTATTTTCAATTTAATTAATTTTTTGTTCTATATTTATTGAATTTAAAAAATGAGGGTCATATTTATGAATTTTGCATACTTGTCATATATAAATTACAGCTTATAACATTTAGGAGGCATAGGTTCATGTTGGTATAACGGTTAAGAGGAAATTTCGAGAGGCTTTTGTCCCCTCAAAAAGGAACGGATAGGGCTATGTTGGTGTAAAAAAGGAAGAACACTGAAAAAACAGCAGGCTACAGGTTTGTAGGAATACAGTAAAAGAGAAGAAAAGTCATAAAACATGAAAGACATGACCACTCTATACAAAATGAAAGCTGATTATTTAACTTTAATTTAAGCCCTGAACCAAGTCTGTGAGATCAAAAGTTCTTACTCTATAACTTTTTTGATGCTGTTCATGTTTTGATTTTTCCCGGGAGCGCCATTCCGATTCGATTCCTTGCTAAACATATCGAAACCCTCTAGCATTTTTACTTAAATTTAATAATCTTCTGTAAATTAAATATCGTCTGTGCTGTGATATTCCAAGTCTAATAAATTTAAATTTTACTTTGAGACATGTCGAAGGCCCCAAAGTGAGTCTTGTCCTGGCCCCCCCAAACTTGTAATTCGGGCTGGAATTAGATGTAGGGATGGAAGATGGAGAATAACTGCCTGGTCCCAGTGCATAGTAGTCCACTGAAAATAGCGAAAAAAAGGGCCGAACCTCGGACAAATTGCAATAAAAGGTTTCTCAACGGTTTTCACTTAGGAATGACCTCAATAATAACATACTAAAAATCGGCCAAAATCGGCTGGAGGGAAGTTTAATTTTTTTTAAATTTTTAAAAAATGGCCGAAAAAAATTATAAAAAAACCCCAAAACAATAATATAGACATGTGATACATGTTTATAGGTTATTTTTGAGTTTTGAAACCGAATATTGCCTTTAGTTTTGAAAAAAAAATTGAAATTTCAATTTTTTAAATTAATTTGAAAAATGAGCTATATGAAAAAATTAAAACCCCCCTAAAAATCTAACAAAATCATCAAAAGAGATAAATCAAACGGTTTTCATTTAGAAATGACATAAATATCAACACACTAAAAGTAAAAAATTTTACGAGTTAAAGAAGTTCAATTTTTTTTAAAATTTCAACTTTTTTTTGCGAAAAATGCATTTTTTTTTCAAATTCGTGCCCCAAACTTTTGAGGCTTTTGAAAAGGTCATTTTTCGGTGGATATTGTTCACAGATAGTTATATAATGGAAAACCGGTGGAATTGACCCTCAATGAATTAGTTAACTTTTTAATTTAAAATTTTGAAATTGGTAAAATGTAGTAAAAAGTGAAAAAAGGTAATACTTTGGCATATTTACATCAGAATTTAAAATAATTAACTAATTCATTGAGGGTCAATTCCACCGGTCTTCCATTATATAACTATCTGTGGACAATATCCAACGAAAAATGACCTTTTCAAAAGCCTCAAAAGTTTGGGGCACGAATTTGAAAAAAAAATGCATTTTTCGCAAAAAAAAGTTGAAATTAAAAAAAAAATTTAACTTCTTTAATTCGTAAAATTTTTTACTTTTAGTATGTTAATATTTAGGTCATTTCTAAATGAAAACCGTTTGATTTATCTCTTTTGATGATTTTGTTAGGTTTTTAGGGGGGTTTTAATTTTTTCATATAGCTCATTTTTCAAATTAATTTTAAAAATTGAAATTTAAATTTTTTTTCAAAACTAAAGGCAATATTCGGTTTCAAAACTCAAAAATAACCTATAAACATATATCACATGTCTATATTATTGTTTTGGGTTTTTTTTAAAATTTTTTTTCTGCCATTTTTTAAAAATTAAAAAAAAATTAAACTTCCCTCCAGCCGATTTTGGCCGATTTTTAGTATGTTATTATTGAGGTCATTCCTAAGTGAAAACCGTTGAGAAACCTTTTATTGCAATTTGTCCGAGGTTCAACTCTATTTTCAGTGGACTAATAGTGAATTAGCAGCTGCACCGGACGATATCCTAAAAACAATTTTCTGCCGATGCGTGAAAGACTGTGCCAGCGCGAAGTGTGGTTGTAAAAAAGCAAGCCTCAAATGTTCCCCAGCATGCCAAAACTGCCAGGGGAACTGCCTGAATGGGGTCTCTCAAATTGACTCCGAAAGTGAAGAAGAACAGGAGGATCCTCTAACTGTTTCCCTACAGGGATCCGATGGAGAGGATGATACAAAAGATGAAAACAAAATCGAGGATCAAGGTCCCCCCCGCCCTAGAGAGCAAGAAATTAACTGAATGATACCTACTATTGTAATGTATTATGTTTACTTTTCAAATCCAATAAACTTCGTTTTCACTAAACGGTTGTTTTGTAAAACTATCACAATACCTATCCTATATGCACAAACATGGTCATAGCAAAATATTTTCCCATGTCTAGATATTCTTTAATTAAGTGTGAGGAACCTGGTCATCGGGCCTACACTTGTACTGAGTAAAACTTGGGGCAAATTCAATCAGCTTTCATTTTGTATAGAGTGGTCATGTGCTTGTCTTTCATGTTTTACGACTTTTCTTCTCTTTTACTGTATTCCTACAAACCTGTAGCCTGCTGTTTTTCAGTGTTCTTTCTTTTTTACACCAACATAGCCCTATCCGTTCCTTTTTGAGGGGACAAAAGCCTCTCGAAATTTCCTCTTAACCGTTATACCAACATGAACCTATGCCTCCTAAATGATATAAGCTGTTTTTTAAATGATATAAGCTGTTACATTTTTATATGAAAAGTATGCAAAATTCATAAATATGACGATCATTTTTTAAATTCAATAAATATAGAACAAAAAATTAATTAAATTGAAAATAATTAATAATTAAGAAATAGGTAATTAATAAATTTTATAAGGTAAAAATGGAATACTTCAAACAAATAAATACTGTTTTCAATATTGGTATATTAATTTATACCACTTTTCTTCTCTTTTACTGTACTCTCACAAACCTCTAGGTCCCCTTTCTGGGAAAATCCCATTTTCCCAATTTTTGTTTTTTTTTCGATAGCGTAAGAACTATTGATCTCGCAGACTTGGTTCAGGGCTTAAATTAAAGCTAAATAATTGTGTTATAAGGTTTTAGCCCTTACTTCACTCTTAAAAGTGCAATATAGCCAATAAATGGCTTTAAATACGAATTTTACTCAATTTTTCGAACTTTTTTAACAAATTTTCCATTTTTGAAGAGATGTAACTCGGGATCTATTGGACCTATAAACCTGGGAATGGTCTTAAATTTTTGGTAATTTTATCTACTTTAAAAAAGATAATTGAAACTGTTTCGTGGGGATGCATTTTCTAAGAGTAATAAGCCAAAAACTGAAAAATGAGACTTTTAAACGCCCCCCCTACATTAAGCTCAGGGGCTAGGGTCGGGGACTTTTGATATGTTTACCTCCAAACTAGTCCAAACAAAGTTCTAAAGTCAAAAATTGTGTTCCAAGAACTTCCCTCTATAACCCTTCGTAGCCTGGACTATTAGATCCTTTTAAAGTTTGTTTTTTGCGTGCGCTAACAGTTTTCTTGAGCGGTTTCCAGAACAGCTGTTTGCGCACCCAAGAAACAAACTTTAACAGGATCTCAAGCGTTTAATATTGATTGTATTTTCGTGAAACTTTGGACTAAAGGGTTTATAACCATAATCTTTCAGATTATCAAATCGAAAGAAACGATTTCGAAATACAAAACAAGGTTTTGGCAGAGTTTTCACTTTTTTGTGTTTTTTTAACTTTTTTCATAATAAAAAAATTTTTAAAGTGAAGACTTTTGAGATAATTTTAAAGATCATATTAAACCACAATTTTTGAGACCACAATTAAGTTTTTACCAATAGTAGTTCTTCTACAAATTGAATTTTTAATGATTTTTTTGGGGTGTCGCTCCATTTTTAACTCCCTGGGATTTGGTCTGGGACCCCCCTTTCTATACCGATTCTTGTTCGTCTTGATGAGTACTATCATCCCTGAAAGTTTGTTGCACCATTTCAGATACACCCTGTATAGATTAAGTTCTTAAATGGGAGAATCCTACCCAAAAATATTAAAAAGGGGGACCAATATTTTTACCGTTCCGTTACCTATTTTTTTAGAAATCGAGCCCTGAGTATAAGCATAAGCTCGCCACAGTATCAAACAAATCTCTTATAAAGTTCTATGACGAAGTAACGGGGTCAGTATTTGGACCAATTCTCTTTATAATTTTCATTAACGATATTAGTCAGGACATTAGGAACAAAATCAGCATCTTTGCTGATGACTTAAAAATTTGGAGAGGGTAGATAACTCAGGAGCAGGATTGAAAATCATGAAAAAATATTTGTTCTTTAAGTTTAAAACTTACTTTTTTGAGGTTGAGTTGAGGTTTTCGACATTGTCGGCTCTGTTGGAGGAAGAAATCATGCAATTAATGTCCACTTAACACAACTGGTCTGTCATTTCGTTAGTAAAAGTATTTAACTGAAGAGAAAGAGGTTCATCTGCTTGCCTCAACAGAACATGCTTTAATAGAAAAACAAAGAAATAATACAAATAGCTAAAATTTTACGTTGCTTCTTTGTAAATGCAACAGTTATAAATTCTTCTTTTTTTTTTCAAAATAAAGTAGTATTAAAACTTTTAATTAATAACAACCATATATTATGAAATATTAATTTCCCTTTCTATTATAAGTTGTATTTATAATTTTTATTTAAGTTGTTATTGTTTTTTTTAAAGTGTTAAATCTCTATACAACCATTTTTTTAGTTAAGATGACTTTAGTTCTTAAATTTAATTTTTTCTGTTGAAAAACACATTTTGGAAATTTAACTGTTTTAAAATCATTCTTACCAGAACACATACTTTCATAGCACATCCTATCTCCTTTTTTAAACCCGCCATCTTCTTTTTTAATCTCTCCAGTGTGCCGTATTACTCCAACATGAGCTACAAAATATTTAAAACAGCTAAAATATCAATATCTAATTCTCTCTATTACCTTAACTACATTGTAAAATAATTTGTTGAATTTACAAAAAATAACTGCCATCTTATTTCCGTTTATTTCACAGGTATCTACTTTGATTTCTTATACTACATGCACATGCACACATGAGAAAGTTAAACTAGGTAAACATAAGCGAGAAGTTTAGAGATGTTAACGTAAACTTTCTTATTTTTATGCGTTCACACTGCAGCTTCTTTTAAACTGACTTAAATAGTTTTATCGATGGTGAAAGAGTCCTCCAGCTAGCTGCCATGTTTACCCACAGCTCAAATTATGACTGACAACCATGGAGATATAATAACTAATATTATTAGATCATAAAGTAATAGTTATCAGTAGATAATTATTTTAGGATCTAATAATAATAAAATAAATGATTAGATAGCTATGGTTGTCAGTCATCATATGAGCTGTGGGTAAACATGGCGACTGGATTTTGATTCTACAGTGTTCCCTCGTTATTCGTGGTAAACGTTCCAAAACACACCGCGAATACGCGAAATCCGCGAATAACGAACCCTGTTTTAAAACGCGCATATATGATAATATAACAGATATAATGGTTCGATTCCGTCATTTATTACATAAAACTAATGAAACTGGTTCTCGCAAAGAGTAGTTTTAACTGTAAATTTTTCATGAAGTTATCTTTTCATAGCAAAAGATTCATTTTGACTAGTCTTCTTTACTGAGGCACGGTCAACCATATTTGGCAACTTATTAACCATTTCGCAAAATTTATTTTCGATTATTATTTTATTGTTAAAACCGTAGCTCTTTTGGTTAATAACCAGGATCGTCGAACTCTAACGATTTGAACACGGAGATTATTAGGACTTAAAATGGTATTATGAAAAAACTAAATCTAAAATCTCAATCATAGAATTTCCTTTTCCTTGTGACTTTTTATTGGATTTCAATCCAAAATTAAGTAATCACCATGATCCTACGAATTGTAAAGTTTATTAAGCTGGTTTTAAGTTAAACTGTCATACCATGTCAATCAAAATTTGCATAGAAACTTGAGCCGAAGGTATAAACCAGGGCCATAACTAGACTCTTTTTTCAAGGGGGGGGGTTGGCCAAAAGTTTTCTTGAAACTTTAGTTCAATTTTGTTGGTAACCTAGGTAAGAAGACAACGGCGGATCCAGAATTTGGTTAAAAATTTTCATTATCAAAATTGTCTTATATTATCCTAAAAGGGGGGTCTGGTCTAGGGGCCCTCCCCCATAAAATTTTTGGAAATTTAAGTCTAAAAGGCAGATTTCAACTCGTTTTGGTACACCTAACCTGGATTTTGGACATAAATTTTCAAGAATTTAATTTACATTTTGGTAGGATTTTTTGCATTTCGACGAACTTTTTACAGAAAAGTGATAAATAATTGGGTTCTAAATTCCAAAGGGGGGTCTGTGGGTCTCTTTTTTACACCCTTGAGTTCCCAATTCCCCTCCTTTTCACTGTTAGTTCTTATTACTTTTGGAGAAGGGGGCTAAAGTCCCTTAGCCCCCCTGGATCCGCTTGTGTAATGAGTAGAACTCCTAACTCACCTTGGATTATTATGATTTCACTCTTTTTTAGACTAACCCGAAGAGGACCACTCCTTGTAAGTCCCAAAATTTTCGAGGAACGACTGTTATAATATATTTCAAAATTTAAAAGGAAGTGGGGGTATCCCCCAAGAAAAATTTTGAATTTCGAACCTTAACAGTAGGGGTTTTATGCATATTAAGGCAAATATTTAAGGAAAAACAGAAAGTAAAAAATTGATGTCAAAATTTCGGGGGGGGGGGGTTGAACCCCAAAACCCCCCTTGAATAAGGCCCTGGTATAAACTGTAATCACTACAAGGTTCCTAGCTGAAGAAAGAAAATAAGTCAAAAATATACGCTAGTATATTTTTATGAAATTATTTTAATTAATTTTATATTGAAGAAGGATGTTCAATTTTAAAGAAGGTTCACAATATTTTTTCCACCCACCCTAAATGCTTGCCTCGCAGCGTCGACGCATTTATTCTCGGACTCATTCAAAATGAGCTGGTGTTTCAAATGGTGTGTCAAAATGTGGTGATGTGTCAAAATAATGAGCTCATTCAAACGAGGGCGAAAAGGGGCGAAATCGAAAGGGTTAAAGTATGGGGATAAGCGGAATTAGGTTTTATACTTCTAAAAATTCGAACATGCCTTAAATTTTAAAAGAAAAATCAAATTTTATGAAATTTTGTTATTAATTAAGGACTGTTTCGTTCTTTATTATTTCCTATCAAAATGAATTCAACATTTTGATTTAATTTATATATTAATATCAAGCACGATGTAAAATTATTGAAATTATCAATTTGTGAAAAATTACACTACCCTGCGATGAAAAAAATACAAGGGGTCTGACAGCTGTTCTTGGGGTAGTTTTTGGTGCTGATTTCGAAAATGCCAACGAAAAGTTTCAATCACATCAAGTTTTTTAGAAAAATTCAATTTTATTGGATTTTTATGATTTTATACCAAAAAAAATTATTTTGGTAATGAATATCTTCCCTCTTTGCCTAATCATTATTCTACAGTGGTTAAACATACAAAATACCGATATGAGAAACTCTATATTATGTTGCCATCCCTCCCTCTCCATCGGAACATCCGCTTTATGTACCATCAACCAATAGCTTTCACCAATGACGCGCGAAGGGCTCGAATCATTCGTTGACCTTTTGCAGGAGTGCAGACATCTGTGGTACCGTGCATGCATTGATACATAATAAGCAACAAATAACAAAAGTACATAACAAAGTATCCATGTTTCATTTGTGAGTGAGACAGCCGTGATAAGACTCAACATTGGGTCAAAAAAGAATGGTCTAAAAGAGAAAATCTTGTACCAGGCTCCAAAAATGGGATTCGGAATTGCTTAGTTGATCCAAAAAAAGTATTGTTACCCCCTCTACATATCAAACTAGGTTTAATGAAGCAGTTTGTGAAGGCTGTTTCAAAAGAGGGCGATTGTTTCAAATACTTGTGTAAAAAGTTCCCAGGCTTCTCCGAATCCAAGTTAAAAGAGGAAATACTATATAATGGTCAAGATATCCGGAAGCTTATGAAGGATAAGGAATTTGAGACTACCATGACTACAAAAGAAAAAGAAGCTTGAGTTGCCTTCAAAGAAGTCGTCAGTAAATTTCTCGGTAATTACAAGGATCCTGACTATAAACCAATTGTGATGAATATGCTTGACAAATATCAAGCTTTGGGTTGCTCCATGAGGGTCAAAATACATTTCCTTCACTCATATGTGGACTTTCCCCCGAAAACTTGGGATCAGTCAGTGAAGAACAGGGTGAAAGGTTCCACCAAGACATCAAAGATATGGAACGCAGGTATCAGGGAAGATGGGACAGGAATATGCTCGCCCACTACTGTTGGATGTTAACGCGCGATAGACCCGAGATTGAGCATAAAAGAAGAGCCACAAAAAGAAGTTTGACAGGAAAAGGAGTACGTACTTAACTATAAACTTTTTTTATTTGCTTTTGAATAAGCTTAATTTTTTTTTCCAAGCTATCATGTATACAAACATAATATTTGCATTTCTTGATTAATCGTTTATTTCATGTAAGATATCTTAATAAAAACAAGCTGAAAAAACATTTCGGCTATTTATTTTGAAGAAACAATACTTTTAATTAAAAGTTTTAACTCTTGAATTTTTTTTTGTGTTTTTCTCGACCAGAGGTGGGTCATGGGATCTGGCAACAGTATTTTCATACATTTAAATACATAAAAAATAAAAATATGGTCAATAAATAATCAAACCAACTTTCCTAACAAAGATTTGACTATTTTACACATATTTAAGTGGATAAAACCACAGTTTCTAGATAGTAAACCCACAATTTTTCGCTATAATGTCTCTTTTATAGGATTTTAGCAAAAATATCGATATTGATTTTACAAAAAATTCTGATGTGATTGGGGAAAATGGAGGTCATTTTTGTAAACAGCATACCAAATAACATAAAAATTACTAAACACTTATCTTGTATTTTTCAAAAAGTTAAATTTCGCAGGGTAGTGTTATTAATTATTGCTTACTTGGTGAACAAGGTTTAATTCGTATTTTCCTCTCAGTTTTTATACTTGAATTTTGGTGAAAGTTATAGTTTTACCATGACAAACCCAGCCTCGACTACTCACGTTCAAACCTAACCTGCCTTCTCGATAGCAAACATCCAGAAGTCAAGTGCAGGAGGTGCTTGGCACTCAGGCCCGTAGCCAGAAATTTTCCTTTGGTGGGGCGCCCAATTTTTCAGGGGGGGGCAAGGGGGTTTTCAGGAGGTATCATACCATACCATCAGTCCTAAGGAGCTGTTACAAGACTTTAGATACAAGTACCAAAGGGGGGTCTGGGGGGTTCTCCCCCAGAAAAATTTTGAAAATTTGACCCTTAAAAACTGGGTTTTAACTTAGCTAGAAGGAATTAAAGGAGAAGGGGGCAGCTGCTCCTCCCTGCTCCCATGGCTGTGCTTGTGGATAGAATTTGTGAAAATTTTCTAGGGGGGGCAAATGAAGATGCCAAGGGGGGCTCAGCCCCCCCTGGCCCCCCCCTTAGCTACGGGCCTGTTGGCACTAATCTTTTTCCTTTGCCTCCATGCTTTTTGGGGTAACACCGGCCAAAAGCATGTAGTCAGTAGATGGTAGATTGATATCATTAACTTACACATAGATAAAATAGTGGAGGTTACATTTAAACACTTAACTGCAAATGCGTGAACCACTTCCGCAACTAAAAAATAAACACAATTATAAACACTTTTTATGCAAAGATGCTAGCAATAGTGTTGCAAAGTATTGATAAACAATTGTAGAGACAGAAAAAAATTGTTTTTATAGTGTTGCGATCTATATTTAAGGGCACTTTTATGTTCTTCCTATTGAAACAATTCCCCAACACTATTACAAAACAAAATTTTTAATAGCTACACTTTTTCAAACACATTTACATCACAATCACAAACCAATAATGTGGTATGCTTGTAGTCTTAATAAATGTTATTAATATGGAGGCATTTTAGAGTTTCAATAAAATATACTTTAATCTACCACTTTTATTTTAAAATTATTTTCAATATGAGCACTAAACCCTGATCATTGTCACACCCACTAGCTCTCCTTTAGCATTCACTCCATGAGTGTAGATGTAGATGTCTGAAACTAATTTCGAATGCGAGAGGCTAGATTCTGACCGAACAGAAAACAGTTTGTAATCCTGTTCTTAGGGTCAAATTTTCAAACATTTTCTGGGGGAGGGCAGCAAGGCCCCTCATTAGTATTTAAAAAAAACCTTTATTATTCACTCTTTTTTGCAATAAGTTCATCATAATCAAAATTCAAAAACGTTATATCCAAATTTGGGTTTACGTGTACCAAAAAACAGTTAAAAACCCTGTTAGGGTTAAATTTCCAAAAAATTTCTGGGGGAGGACCCCCAAACCCCCCTTTGAAAATTGAACCTTATAACTAAAAACTTATCTCATGTAAATCTTTCTTGGACGCAAATTCTACCTAAAAAAGTGTTCAAAAGATACATTAAACCTTTTAATATGGATGAAAGGGGCTTGGGGGATATGGGCAGTAACGGATAGGTTAGCTAGGCTATAGCCTATGGCGGCAAATTTTAGTAGGCGGCAAATTTTCGACAACAGAATTTTTTTCTGAATAAAAAAGGAGAAATGGAAGGAAAATACTAAATAGAAGCTCAGAAAAGAGGGAGAACGTTCTTTCAGAAAAGCAATTATGTGGTTTACAAGGAACTGCTCTCTTTGTTAATTGTTACCCAAAGGGTCTCAAAACGAGCCAAAATACTTTAATGGGCAACTTCCAAAAAAATTTCTGGGGGGAAACCCCCAAACATCCCTCTCAAATTTTTATAACTGTTAAACAATGTTTTCCCTTGAAAATTACGCCGCCTAGAAAGAAATTTTTCCCTTTTGGTGCTCTCTCCATAAAGTTTGAAAAGTAGATAAATACAAGTTCGGGGGGGAATTTCCAAAAATATTATCTGGGGGAAGACCTCTGACCCCCGTTAGACGTTTTTTATAACTTTCCTCCCCCCAGAAAATTATGTGGTTTTCAAAGAACTGTAAGGGTCTCAAAATGAGCTGAAACACTACTTCAAAAGGCAAGTTTTCAACATTTTTCTGGGGGTGACCCCCAGACCCCCCATTCTATTTCGAGCTCATGTTGTAAAATTGTAACATTTTGTGTAAAATATTACTTTTAAGTGATCTAACACTTCAGGTATAAATACACTCCGGACCTTAAGAAGAGGTGTCAGACCGCCCTTCCCCAAAAGAAAAATAAGAAACCAAAAGTTAAGTCACGGCGTGTACCAAACCAAACCCACTTAAAATCTTTGCTCTCCCCCCCCCCAGTGGGGAATCCAGAAGGGTGGAATGTGGGGCTGCAGCCCCCCCCCACAGGAATAAGACATTCAAGTTTTGGTAACAGCAAAAAAGCCAAAAAAGAAATTTCAATACGTTGGACCCTCAAACCCCCTCGAAATTTTGGAACGGTTTCTCCTTGAAACTTTTAGGGATTTATAAGGAGTGATCCTCTTTGATGTAACCTAAAGTGTCTCAACATGAGTTAAAATGCTCCTTTCAGGGGCAAAATTCAAAAAATTTTCGGGAATAGGAACCCTTAAACCCCCTAGAAATTTTCCAATTCATAATACTATGAACTTTTTTTCTTGAAAATTCTGCCGCTTACAATGAATGAGTGGTGCTCTTTGGGTGGAATCTAAAAACCTTCAAAATGAGCTAAAACACTATTTTGAGGTGCAAATTTTCAAACTTTTTCTAGGGGAGGACCCCCAGACCCCCTCTTCCTTGGAGTTGACATTTCTACACAATTTTGAAATTTAGTGCACCAAAATTAAAACCTTGCGAAGTCATCTCACCTATAACTAAGTATTCCTAAGATTAGACCTCAGAAAAGATGTTGAGTAACTCCCCTAAACAAAAATTTGGCTACGGCAGTGGCAACCCCCCCCTCCCTCTTTCAGTTGCTTACATTTTAATACTTGAAAGCCCATAATAGCAATTGAGTTATTTGTGAAACTCAACCCCCCAGACAAAAATTCTGGATTCACCATTGCCTCCCCCAAAAACCTGATATGACGCCCCTGTTTAGTTTTGTAAGTTATAGTTATAGCATATAGGCGGCAAATTTTGGGTCAGCCTATAGGCAGCACATTTGGAAATCCGCCACTGCCACTCCCGTTGTCGAGCCGCTGTTCCCGTTATTTTAAACGCGGTTTCAAATTGCAGGAAAACCTCGTCTACAGCTGGAACCTTTGTAAAAAAATCTTTTAATTTTTTACAAAAATATATTATTTAAGGTGCTAAAATATGTCTCTAATATGATAAACAGTTTATTTTCCCTTGTGATTCTATTGTAAAAATGAACATTTTCCACCATGGGCGTAGCCAGGGGGAAGCAGGGAGGGGCAGCTGCCCCCCCTAAGTCCTGAGAAATTTACTTTTACTTTACTGTTAGTTAAGTTAAAACCCAGTTTTTGAGGGTCAAATTTTCAAAATTTTTCTAGGGGAGGGCCCCTGGCCCCTCTTTACTATTTAAAGTTTAAACCTTTATTATTTACACTTTTATGTAATACGTTCATTAACATCATAACTCTACCGAAAAATATATATCCACACTTGGTTTTACGTGTATCAAAAAGCAATTTGAAACCCTGTTCTTTGGGTCAAATTTCAAAAAATTATATGGGGGAGGACCCCCAGACCCCCCTTTCAACCTTTATTACTAAAATCTTTTCTTATATTAATTTTTCTTGAACACAAATTACACCTTAAAAAGTGTTGAAAAGCTACATTAAACCTATTAATATGGATGAAGGGGGCTGAAAAATATTTTTAGGCCCCTCCCGAAATAAATTTCTGTATTCGCTAACATTGATTCAAAATTAAAAATAAGAGCCCATGACCGTATCCAAGGGGGTGGGGTAGAACCAAAAACTACTTTTTAGTGTCAGATTAAACTTTTTTACCTAAAAACAAAACCCTTCATTGTTTCCACGCTACCCATAAAACTTTTACATTAATTTCATTAAAGGTCGAAATCCCCTCTCGAATTAATACTATGGCTAGCCGCTAGCGCCCTCTCTCACGGGGCTTTAAATTTGTTCTCCTCAAACATAAAAAAGTCGATCCTGCTTGCCCCCCCTAAGCGGAACCCTGGCTACCCCCATGTTTTCCACGCATCACTTTTAGCACTTCTAATTTCGTGTTGTTCAGTCATGCTAAAAATTCAAGTCATGCTAAAAATTCAATAAACTCAAGGCACTTGCAGCAACAATGAGCGATTCCAATGTAAAGTTATCGAAGTTATCTTATGGTTACTGCAAGCGCTTTTATTGTCAAAATCAATTAAATTTGAAACTTTATTTAACTTAATCCGGGGTCACACATTCAAACTCCTTAGGGGGGTTGCTCTTGCGTATTGATTTTTCCTGACAAGGGTAGAGGGGGTATGAGTGAGGCTTACGTGATGTAACAAACACTGCTTTTTTTAAAATATCTTGTTTCATGCATAAATAATTTCATAATTCAATCAAAAGTAAATTTTACTCTTTTAGACACGGCTAAATATTTTTTACAAGGGGTCCGGGAAAAGTTTTCTTACCTAGTTATAAGAGGGAATTACGGTTTGTTTATCTTTGCTGAAGGAAGGGGGGTCAAGAATGACCAAAGACATACTTAGGTAATACTTGAATGGCCTCGTCCATGGCCACTTAAGCTAAATAAATTTTTTACTCCAAATAGTGAGTGTTGCATATCAAATTAATTATAATATCAAATAAGAGGGAATTACGGTTTGTTTATCTTTGCTGAAGGAAGGGGGGTCAAGAATGACCAAAGACATTATGGGGAAATATTTTTAGGCCCCTCCCGAAATAAATTTCATATTCTCCAGCACTGATTCAAAATTAAATTTAAGAACTTCCAACCATGGGGGGTAGGGAGTTAACCCCCCATTCCAAAATTATTGTGTTGCTTTTTGCCTTAAAAATTCTGAAAATTATACAAGGAGTGATCCAACTCGAGTGCAACCTAAATGGTCCCCAATGTCCAAAAAGGAGTCACAAAACTACTTTTTAGTGTTAGATTACAAAAACGTATACCTCAAATACAAAACCCTCCAATCTTTCCAAGCATCCGCCAAATATTTTACGGTAATTTCATTAAAGGTAAAAAAACCTCTCGAAACAATACTGTGGCTACGCCCCTATCTCACGGGGCTTTAAAATTTTCTCTACAAACAAAAAACTACTACTACCTTGCTTGCCCCCCCAAGTGGAACCCTGGCTAAGCCCATGTCTGTGATAGTTTTTCTGCTATAAAAAGGCCTAGTAAATTCACGAAATTCTTGAAATAATGAAGAAAAATAACTCTGTGAACATAAAGCGCGAATAAGCGGGGCCGCGAACCCGCGAATAGAGAACCGCGATTATGAAAATAAAGTCTTTGGCGATCACGGATTGGCGACCTTTTTTTTCCTGTCGATACCAAAAGGGTTACAAGTTAGAAAACCTGCTTAGTAGAAGAAGTTACATTCTTTAAAATGGTTTTACATAATAAATACCGGAATCGAACAATTATATCTTTTCTGGCAAATATGCTGGTTTCATAGCTAAAAAACTTTGAGATCGAAATCCGCGAATATGCGGGGGTAGCATTGCTCAACCACGAATATGTGAGGGCCCACTGTATACCGGGGGAACATTGCTCAACTGCGAATACTGAACCGCGAATATGCGAGGGCCCACTTTATTGATATTTCGGGCGGGGATATGGGCGAATTTTAGTGTTTTTCTATGATCAAAAAGAGATATTTACATGGTTTCCCCTTTTGGCTACTCCCCTGCATGACGTCATACGTCCAATTGGAAGACGTCATTTCGACGTGAATTGGACGTTATATGTGACGTGATTTTACGACGTTTTTTATACGAGGTTAAACGACGTGATTTTCATGACGAGAATTATTAGTGATTGACTAAATGTGTTATTTTTTAAGTACTGGCTATTTATAAATAATGTTTAAAATATGCCAACTTAGTTCAAATGATCAATTTTATAGATATATTTTGTCAAATCATTGGATCAAGTTAGCATATTTAAACATTACTTTTAATAATCAGTACCTAGAATATAACACATTATTCAATCACGAATAAATACTGTTTCTTAAATCAAAAATAAAATTCTTTATGTATATAACAGATTGTTTTTATTACTGTGAACAATTTCTTTTTCTCTAAAGACATACAACACCATAAATAGAGCAATTCTATATTCAAAAGGATTTTTGTTTTTAACAAAAATAAAGAACCACCAATAAACCATCTTTAACACTATATACACTGCTGTGCAAAAATTAAGGACGGAACTGTTTTTTAAACATAACACCTAGTAGAATTATTGTTCATCCATGAAAATCACACCAAAAGATCTTCAATGGGTGAGAATACAGGGCCCGAGAAAAAATTTTCCCTATCAATATTTTAAGGGGGTAAATGGGCAGTGGCGGATCTACGGGGGGGGCTTTCGGGCTGAAGCCCCCCCCAAAACGTCTGATATTTTACTAAGTTTGTCAAAACACAAAAATTATATCCGAAATTCGGATGAGGCGTACCAAAACGAGTTGAAAAAGTGGGGTTTTGACTTAAATTTCCAAAAATTTTCTGGGGGAGGACCCCCAGACCCCCCCTTTTAGTGGTTTGAGTAAGATAGTTCACTACCTTTTCCGTATTACCATTGACAAGAAGATTCAATTGGATTATGAAAATTCTTAGCCCCCCCCAAAACCAAATCCTGGATCCGCCACTGTAAATGGGCCCTCCATTGATAATGGAGTTCCATTACACATTTGGAGCAGTGGCAGAAACGTCTGTGTAAGAGGTATTTAACCGAGAAATTTAAGACTTTTTGCAATGAATATGATTATTCCTGAACTCAATGCATATTTTCAATCGTTTGTGCTGCCTTTAAATGGTATTTTTTAGTTTTATTGAAAGATATCGGTCTTATCATTTTTGGTAAGTTTTAGCTTCTGGGTCATTTTTGGTAAGAGGTATCTTACCTTCAGCCATGTTTTTAGTTGGTCTCGTATGTGTCTGATTGTGTTTAGGTCTAGGGACCCGAAAAACAACTTTATTCTTTCAATATTGTTTCTTATGAAAAACTTTGAGAAAGCCAAATTGTGATTATCTGCTGATTTTTCACTAATAAAGAGAAATTATAGACTTGAAATGTCTTCTAAAAGAAACAAATGGGACATGAGAATGCAGATATGCAATTGCAGACATCGAGGAAAATCTCTTTTGAGTATAGGGGGTGTTGAAATGTCTATAAGCATAGTACAGATTCAAAGGACAAATTCGAACTCTTTAAACTTCATTTTAAAGATAATGGAGATATTTTTATAGATATATTTGTCTTTTCAGACATGTATAAGTCAATTAACAGTAAAAATATTTCTTTTTTTAAACTTAAATAACAAATGTTCTTTCTGTGAAACTAATGCATTTCTTTGGGCCGTTTCAGCACCCCCTTAGACAGCACAGAAATTTTAACCGATATCTGCAAAAGCGTACATGTGTTCTCATGTCCCCTTTACTTCTTTTGGAAGACCTCTCGGGTCAAGGATTTCTCTTTATGAGTGACAAAGATGCACAAAATTATAATTTGACTATCACAAAGTTGTTTATAAGTAAAGATATTGAAAAAATAAAGTTACTTTTCAGGTCCCCAGACCTAAACGCAATCGGACACATGTGAGACCTACTAAAAACATGGTTGACGGTAAGTTACCACTTACCAAAAATAACCCCAGAAGCTAAAACTTGCCGAAAATGATGATTTGACCGATATCTCTCAATAAAAACTAAAAAATACCATTTAAAGGCAGCACAAACGATTGAAAATATGCATTGAGTTCAGGACAGACTTTTCTGCCACTGCTCCAAATGTGTAATGGAACTCCATTATCAATGGAGGTCCCATTTACCCCCTTAAAATATTGATAGGGAAAATTTGTTCTCGGGCTCTGTATTCTCACTCATTGAACATCTTTCGTTATGATTTTCATGGATGAACAATAATTCTACGAGGTGTTGTGTTGAAAAAACAGTTCCGTCTTTAATTTTTGCACAGCAGTGTATTTATTCAAAAATATAAATTTATTCGAAAAACGAAAAAGATTATTTTTTTTTTAGGTGAAAAGATGGGAAGAAACATTAGAAAGATTTTCGGTATTTACGTATTACAAAAACACACAAATACTAAAACAAAAACAGTTCATTGATCAGATATTTACACAAATTTTACAAATAGGGTTTCTAGTATCCCAGAAATCAGTTGAAGCGATGTATATTAAAATATAACACAAATTAAAATTAAATAAAATGATACAACTGAGGTACAATTTTTAGAGATTTCTGGCGTGTAACATATTAGGAACTAGGACATTACCTTATTCTTAAAAAGTAATCAAATAACGAGAATGAAATTACTTGTACTTCTTGGTCATATTGCGGGATTTTAGAGTGTGATCGGGTAAATCCCAAAACTGTTTAGACTTGATGCAAAGTTTGAATGGCGGTCGGGATGTGTTATTTGTTGATACATGCTCCAGAGTGGCCGCTAGGTGGCATTGTGATAGAAATCAATTAGGTCAAGTAGATACAGTAGAGCCCCGATTATCCGCGGAATTGGGTGGCAAGGGTACCGCGGATAATGAAATTCGCGGATAACCCGAAAAAAGACTAAATATGAGGTGGAAACACGAAAAAAATATTTCAGCATAAAAACTATGTTCTATTGTACAAAAAACATGATATGTAAAACTTTTAAAATATGTACAGTGCATCAGAAACCTTTGCTCTACATCTAAAATCCCTCTTTTGTCATCTAAAATTTGCTCTCATCATTAAAAAAATTTTTCTTGGCCCTCGCGGATAATCCGCACCGCGGATCATCCGCTCGCGGATAATCGGGGTTCTACTGTAAGTCAGTTTGGGAAACTCGTTTTGGGTTAGAATGGTATTATTGCGCTCAATTAATTTAAATATAAGACAGTCTGTTCACACATGCTCGACTTAAGTTAAATAGCACTTAACCTATTTCAACTTTTCCTGTGTGAACGTTTCCGTTTAAGGTTAAGATAGTTTCATTTTGCTAAACTTGTTTAAATCTAAGACTGTCCGTTCACACATGCTCGACTTATGCTAGGTTAGCACTTAACCTAGGTAAACTTTTCATGTGTGCATGTAGTATTAGACCAGTGGTTCCCAACCTTTTGTGGCCCATCGCCCCCTTTCTAGAGGTTGACTAACACCTATCGCCCCCTTTTCATTCTCATTGTATGTATAATTTTTGTTTGAAGTAAAGTGTAAATAATAAAGCAATTTTAGGTCCGGGGGTCCTCCCCCAGAAAATTTTTGGAAATAAGACTCAAAAAACAGGTTTTTAACTAGTTATGGTACACCTCTTCCGAATTTTGGACATATATTTCAAGGTAGAATTTTGCTTTTGATGAACTAATTTTATAAAAAGTTTTGAAAAATTAAGTTCCAAGTACAAAAGGATAGTTTGGGGGTCCTCCCCCAGAAATTTTTTGGAAATTTGACCCCGAGAAACAGGGTTTTAACTTGTTTTGGTACATTAAGTCTGAATACATTCTGTCAGTACAGTATTATTTTATTCTCCCCCTTTGAATACTCATCGCCCCCCAATCGCCCCCTACTTTTTTATCGCCCCTTTGATAACACAAATCGCCCACCAGGGGGCGATCGCCCCCAGGTTGGGAACCACTGTATTAGACTCTATATTTAATACAGGGTGATTCAGAAATAATCATCAATAATTAGGGGGGAGGTAGAGGGGCCCTAGACAAGCATTTTTCGAATGGGGATGGTGGGGCGCAGCCTTACTGTTAAAGAGCTAGGACCTAATGTTGTGCGAGCGCGTTTCAAAAAGCCGTTTTTAGAAGGCCCGTGTGACGAAACAAAACATAATAAAATGAAAAAATCTATTGCATGAGGTAAGGAAGTATCCCTACTACCTATACCATGAATTCGATAGACTTTGAACCACTTTCTAAACCGTGGGGTGAGTTTCAAAAGTGCATTATTATTCTTTTAGTCAAACAATGGAGTTCCCTTAAAGGTATTTAGAAAAATGATGATCGGGGAAGGAATTTTCAATGATCGTAACAGTGATCATTGAAACTGTTTAATCATTGAAAATTCCTTCCCCGATCATCATTTTTCCAAATACCATTAAGGGAACTCCATTGTTTGACTAAGAGATTAATATTGCACGTTTTAAAACTCCCCCCACGGTTTAGCAAGTGGTCCAATTTCTATCACATTGAGGATTTAAGTAGTACGGATACTCTTGTACCTCATGCAAAAATGTTTTTCATTTTATTATGTTTTGTTTCGTCACACGGGCCTTCTAAAAACGGCCTTTTGAAACGCGCTCCCACAACATTCGGTCCTAGCTCTTTAACAGTAAGGCTGCGCCCCACCATCCCTATTCGAAAAATGCTTGTCTAGGTCCCCTCAATCGACCCTCCAATTATTGATGATTATTTCTGAATCGCCCTGTAGAGTATTTCAGAAAGTTGAGTGCGAAGTTACAACGTTGAGTTATAATAGTACACGATTTTGAACACGTCACACGAATTTGATATTACTTTCGATACAGTGCAATTACTTCAGTTTTCCAATGTAAACTAAAATAAGCATAATTTGAGTGGTGACTATTTAATTGTTTAATTAAACTGAGTATGTCTGGTTAGGGTGTCCCTTATATGACAGAAAAAGTTTTCTTACGAATTTGAAAACGGTTACCCTCTACTTTACCCTCTACTACTACCTTGACCTATTCAGATATAAAATTTTATCCCTCTACGATGACATTAACCTGTGCAAAATTTTAATTAAAGATGATCAATGTGTCTCTTTTTGTCTGTTTTACGGCAGAATTTTTTTTATCTTTGCGAAATTAAAAAGAGATACCTTCTGCTTTTTTATTTATTATTATTATCTTATTGTAGTTATTTTTTGTGTATTTTGTGTTTTTTGCCTTGACCTATTCAGATATAAAATTTCATCCCTCTACGAATATTAACCCGTGCCGAATCTCAATTGAAGATGGTCAAACAAGGTAAATTACCGGCACGCGCCCACTAATACTCACCACTTTTTTCTTTTTCCTACTTTTTTCAGGCTTTTTTATATACAGGGTATCCCATAAATAATGGGTCACACTTCTAGGGGGATAGTAGACACCTAGGCAAGTCTGAATCACATAGGATTTGGGGGTCCCAGACCAAATCCCAGGGAGTTAAAAATGGAGCGACACCCCAAAAAAATTACTGATTAATTCTCTGTTTTGTCCACCTACCCGGTTTTTGCCGACTCTTCCCTACTATTGGTAATAATTTAATTATGGTCTCAAAAATTGTGGTTTAATATGATCTTTTTAAAATTATCTCAAAAGTCTTCACTTTAAAGTTTGTTTTATTATGAAAAAAGTTTTAAAAAAACACAAACAAATGTGAAAATTCTGCCAAAACCTCATTTTGTATTTCGAAATCCTTTCTTTTGATTTTATAATCTGAAGGATCATAGTTGTAAACCCTTATATCCAAAGTTTCACGCAAAAACCATCAATATTAAGCGCTTGAGATCCTGTTAAAGTTCGTTTTTTGCTTGCGCAAACTGATTTCCTATAGCCGTTTCCAAAACGGCAGTTTGCGGACGCAAAAAAAGGACTTAAACCATGCTTTAACAGGCTCTCAAGCATTTAATATTGATGGTTTTTACGACACTTTGGTTGACACTTTGGACCTACGGGTTTTCAACTATGATCTTTCAGATTATTAAATCAAAAGAAAAGATTTCGAAACACAAAATAAAGTTTTGGCAGAGTTTTCACATTTTTTTGTGGTTTTTAAACTTTTTTTGTAATAAAAAAAATTTTAACTGAAAAATTTTAAGATAATTTTAAAGATCATATTAAAGCACAATTTTTGGGACCATAATTAAAATTTTACCAATAGTAGTTCTTCTACAAATTGAATTTTTCAATAATTTTTTTGGGGTGTCGCTGCATTTTTAACTCCCTGGAATTCGGTCTGGGACCCCCGAATCTATGTGATTCAGACTCTCCTAGGTGTCTACTATCCGCCCTAGAAGTGTGACCCAACATCTATGGGACATCCTGTATATTTTTATTTTTGGCCATTGAAATGTAATATTAATCTGTCTGAATGGTCGTCTACCACTAAAGTTTAATTTCACGAATGTTAAAAAACAGCACCGCAAAAATTTTTCGATTACTTGGTAACTTAGATCCAGTAATCTAGTGAATAGAATCGCCATCTAAGTAAATTGGTTTACCTTCACTTTGCTAACTTCGTTTAAAAGCGGTAGACGACATTTTAGACCGATTAGGGTGGGTTGGGGTAATATGGGTCAATTTCAAGGTACCTTCACATTCTAAGTTTTATTTCATCAAAACTATTACTTTTTAATGATTTCTTTCAATTGGATCTTGACATTACAATCCTTCAGAACATTTTCATCTAATTTTATGAAATATTTTTTAGTTATAAGTTGGTTAAACTTAGCATCAAAAGCAACGACCTATTTTACCCCAATGTGGGGTAAAATAGGTCTCATTGCAAAAAGATGTCAAAAATATATTTATTACTAAATATACATGAAAATAAGAAAAAAGGCAATCGGCTAAGCCGTTTTCATCTGAAAAAATTTGTTTTAAGTTGCACTTTAATGAAATTGTAAAAATCCGGAGTTAATGAACATTGTTCAAATTTAGCATTTAAAATACTTCGTTTGGGTAAAAAAATAAACTTGTAAGACAGTTCAATGTATATTTGAAGGAAATAAGTTAAAAACATTGTTTTTACTTAATACAAAAGGCCTCTTTACTATGACCCATTTTACCCCAAGCCCAAAATATCGTTATAAAAGGTAAAATATTTTATATTTTTCTAAACTGATTGGCTTGAAATGTCTCTCGGACTTTCTTTTATGGAAAAATATTGCAAAAGTCTGCTGTAATTTATTACAATATATAGATATTTTGGAAGTTAGTAAACCCTGTTTTTTCGATGACATTATTTACGGTTCAAATTAATTATTTTTTCACTCCTCAAAATCATAAATATTAATCTTTGACAGTCGAAAAATGTTGCCAACAGGTAAAAGATTATAATAGAAAAAAATGAGCGAAAATTATTCAATTTAAATTTGATTTATATCGAGTTAATTAAAACTGACCCATTTTTCCCCAAGACCCACTTTACCCCAACCCACCCTATACTATTACATTTCTATGGACAAACTTATAATAAAATATAAAAAAGAAAGTAGGAAAAAAAGAAAAAGTGGTTAGTTAGTGAGCGTGGGCGGGTAATTTAGCTTGTTTGACCATCGTCAATTGAGATTCGGCACGGGTTAATATTATCGTAGAGGGATATCATTTTACATATGAATAGGTCAAGGCATTTATGAAAAAAAGTAGAGGGTAACCATTTTCAAATTCGCAAGAAATTTTTTTTCAGTCGTATAAGGGATCCCTAATGTCTGGTGTTTCAAAATTGAAAGCATTGGGTGATCATATTTGAGACAAAAAGTTTCATACCAAAATGAGAACATCGATTTACTCAAATTTGAAACTGTCATTTCCCTCAGTGTATGGTAATCCGTCAGTGTAGGTGTAAGAAAACCCGATAAAGAGGTGCAATCAGTTGCTTTATTAAACAGTTCTTTTTTTTGCTTTTGAGTGTAGTGTAGTCACTGGGTTTGTCCACAGAGAAAAGAAACTGGGAGATGAAATATTCTGGGGGAGGACCCGCAGACCCTCTTTAGGTTGTTAGATCACGATTATTCTGAACTCATAATATATTTGCTGAGAACATTCAATTTAATTTTGAAAATTCTTAGCCTCCTTTAAAAAATCAAATCTAGAATTAGCACACTGTTTTGAATTAAAATCAGATGTACAATGAGAATGAAAGGGGGCGATAGGTGTCACTCAGCCTCCGGAAGAGGCGGAGGGCCACAAAAGGTTAGGAACTATTGCTTTAATATATTCAAAAACTTCGCTGTTTCTGATGCTGGAAATGTTTTAAATCCCTGGTGCCCCCTCAGAAGTCAAACCTGGATCCGCCCCTGGTAGACAAGTACAATCACGGCTGTGATTGGCTGTGAAGTGCTCATTCAATCTGTCACTTCTCGAAGGCATATTAGAGGATTCGACAGTTGAGATTTCATTTCTATTTGACTTTAGGGAACGACCTGGCCATGAAGGGATTTACAAAGGGCTTTTGGGGAAATATTCAGAATATTTTATTTTTAAAAAGCAAAGGATATTTTAATTGTAATGAGTTTCACATTAAAATAAGAATTTCGACTGATGCAACTGATGAAATTAAGTAACAGAAAATTTTCTAGAAAAACTATCGTAAACAATAGTACTTACCTACAGGTGTTTTCCAAACTTCCTCTATGATAGCTGGAAATTTAAAAAAAATAAATATACATAAATGATTCTTTACTTTAATTAGCATTTCTAAAATTAAAATATTAGTCTTACACGAAACAAACAGTAAACATTTGCTAAATATTCTTAATTGATTGTAGTAGACATAAATTTAACATAAAGTTTATTAATTAAGTTAGAAAATAGTTATATTTCTAAAAAATATTCGTAAATCGGACAGAAATATTTACATACTAGGGGGCTGCCGCCCCCTGATCGCAACCTAATGGGAAACAAAACCCCATTAGGTGATACTGCGCGAACAACACGAACATTCTTTAAAAACTTTGATTTGCATAACTCTTTTGTTGTTGGATTCTATTTTTATTCCTCAACAAAAAAAATTTGCAAAATGTATGAAACATAATCATTAACCAATAGAACCTTTGAGTTAATTAATTCATATGTACAGATACTTCTACAACTTTTGTGGACTTAAGTCTCAAATTTATCTTAAAATTCTATCATCAAATAAAGTATGCATTTAGCATTTAAAATACAAGCTCTCCATGAATATTCAGATGTTTTAAAATGAAGAAGAGAGAGGATCGGGTTATTATATCAATATAAGTGTGTGAGAATCAATGAGTGGCCTCTTATATATTAAATTGAATGAATATAAAATTTTACAAATAGAAACAATTGAAAATCAAATGACGGTATTAATATAATCTTTCACATATATTTTATAACCCCAGTTAAAAATTAAGCTAAAAAATTACAAGCTGAAAGTTTTACACAACACTATAAAAAAAGAACGTCTTTTGACGTATTATTTTCCGTGAATTTTTCATGGATTAATTCCGTAAACTACAAAACGGAATTTTCATCGTGAAGTTTCCGTTTTTTAATTTTCCTCTCCTCACGCATGCGTATTGTACGATTTCTCCACCAGTTCTGGTGAGACTCAAATATAGTTGTTAATAAGTAATGGAAGTTTGTGCAAGCGTCTTCAGGCGAAACGAACCTTCAGCAAATTTATTATGGGTAAGTTAGTTAAATATATTGTTTTTATTTTTTGTATTATTGGCCGGGTACTTTCGTATTAGCCCGTCCATCGTTTTCGCCAACTTCGCCAAATTTCGCCAAAACGCGCCAAAATACGGGATTTCATCAGAATCGCCGAAAAACACATTTTTTAACATCAGAAACATCTTTATAACATCAGAAAATAAAAAATAAAAGTTTCATGTGGTTGGGGGGGGGGCTGCCGCCCCCCCAAACCCCCCCTGCCCTATCTATAACCAAACTCGTTGTGGGGGTATCAGAAACAGTAAGGATTCAGATAAAAGGGAATCGGTATTCTTGGATGTACCAAAACTACGGATATCACTCGGTAAGACACTAACTTACTTGCAAAATGGTCGATCTTACCACCGGCGATTCAAAACTGGCGATCCTTCTACCGGCGATTCTGTGGCGATCTGTGGCGATTCTGTGTCGACCGGCGTGCACACGCAAAACATTGAAAGACTCAGGGGCTCGGCAAAATGGCGCAACAAAGTTCACCGTGGAACGACACGAAAGCATTTAGACTCCTACCTTTCAGATGCAGTCTTCGTTCTTACCTTGTAAACACTGTTGAATTTACGTTCAAAACAACCTGCATGGTGCGCACACATTATTTCACCCATGGGCGTTCCGATTCAAATTGCGCGCGATTGCGCAGCGATCGGAACTAGAGCGATTTCACTACGTTTTCCAGGGTTACCAGAATCAACGGTAGTGTTGCGGGGTTTACCAGACTTGGCGACTTATCGCCCCTGTTGGCGAATGGACGAGCTAATACGAATGTACCATTGGCCGTAATCGGGAATGACTAGGCTGCCGACGGGTAACCGTTGTGCGCATGATCGGGTTAAAGGCGTGGCTTTAAAGTATTTAGGAGGGAACCTAGTGGAGTTCGAATGGGGTTGTGGTAGCGCGTCAGTCTAGAGTGCACATGGTCGTAGGTTCTAACCCCAGTAATTATTTTTCAGTAAATTTAATTTTAAATTTTTATTATTCCATTAAAAATTGCAAGAATTAATTTCTCTTGTTTAACAGTCATTCCTTATTTAATTAAATTCATTGTGTTTTTTAAATGTTTTACTTTATCTAATTTTTTTTTTAAATTTTTAATTATTAATTAATTGAAAATTAAAATTATTTCGCTAAAATATTTTATAGAAACATCAAGAATCAAGTCCACAAGGATGCGCATTGCTAATAAAGTATAAAAATCTTGCAGGGATTGTGAAATACAGTACAAAACAGTACGTCGGCAGCCTAGCAACGGCCGTAGTAAACGTTACCATGCTTTAAAATAGAAATACTCTGATATACTATTTTTAAACAGATATTTAAACATCGTACGATCGCTTTCTTCACCACGTAGCTGAAGTCTTAAAATATTGCATACCTAACTAGTCTTATTAGATCGCAAAAATGTGATCTAAATAGTTGTGATAACTTGTAACTTTTGATTAGACTTGTATTACTGTGATCGGTAGTGTAAATTATTTAAAAGAATCGTCTATTTGGATTTTACGGATTGTTTGTCATTTTTTTTTCAAAATTATGATCAGGAATATACTGAATCACAATAATATTAGTAATAATACGAACAATCCCTAAAATAACGGAAAGTTCCACTCCAATGACGAAAAGATATTAAACGAACGTTCTCTAAAATAACGGAAGGTTTCCCTCCTTTCACAGAAAAATACAAAACGGACATTCCCTCAAATGACGGAAAAAGAAAATACGGATACCTTCTCAAATGATGAAAATAATCCGGCAGCTGTGCTGCCGGGAAATTTACGTTTATTGAAGAAAGATTTTTTTACAGTGAACCCTATATTTTTAAATATGTTATAATTCTTGAAAATCAAGACAAAACATAAATTCTCTTATATGTCATTTTGAAATACAAATACAAATTAAGTCGACCAACTACAGGCGTAAGCCCAGCAAGGTTGGTTCAGTCTTTTTAACCCACACTACCGGAATCCCAGTATCTGTCAATTTTCCTCTTGAACTCGTTTACCCCACTTGAATTTACAATTGTTTCAGGCATCGCATTCCATCTATCCACTACCCTATTAAAAAAATAATGCTTCCTACAATCCGTCTTAAATTTTCCTTTATTCAATTTGAATTTGTGACCCCTTGTTATATTACCCGTATTGAAATCTAGTCCCTCTGTGTCCCCTTGCTTTACCATTTTAAAAAGTTTAATCAAATCCCCTCTAATCCTTCTTTTCTCTAGAGCAGTGTTTCCCAACCTTTTTCGGTCCATACCCCACCAAAGCGTTTCAAAATTTTCCATGCCCCCCTGGTCTCAGTGGCATATATAGAAATATATTTTGAGAGGGAGCCAAAATTATTTCTTAGCCCGTCCCCATATGCATGTATTTAATAAGTATAATGAAGATTTTCAGAACCTTTTTTCGGTAGAATTTGCATGCTAAAGAACTAAATAAAGTTATGAGTAATTAAGTTCTTAGTTCCAAGGGGGGTAGAATGGGCCTCAATTTCTCAGGAACCGCCCCCCCCTTTGCCTAGAGTCCTTATGGAGCTTGGGTATATCAAAAGTGGTACACGACAACAACAACCAAGGGGGGTCTTGGGGGTCCTCCCCCAGGAAAATTTTCAGAAATTTGACTCTAGGAAGCATGTTTTTAACTAGTTTGGTACCCCTATAGTTGGGAAATTTAGAATATAAATTTTTAGGTAAGATTTGCATTTTGACGAACCTAATGTAAAAAAAGTTTCAAATATAAGCGTTCTAAAAACAAAGAGATCTTGGGTCATCCCCCAGAAAAGGTTTGGAAATTAGACTCTAAAAACAGGTTTTCAACTTGCTTTTGATACATACTGGTCCAGATTTCAGACATAACATTCTCAGATAGGATAATAGGATCAGATTTTGATTAACTTCTTTTTAAAAGATTTTTTAAATTTTCCCCCTGGATTGGCCCCACCTAGGGGGCAATTTGGTTGAAAATTTTCAAATTGCCCCCCTAGAAAATGATATTGCCCCCCGGTGGGGCGTGCGCCCCACGTTGGGAAACACTGCTCTAGAGTGAACATATTTAGCTTCTTTAATCTTCTCTCATAACTTAAACTGGATATAATACCCTTGACCATTTTAGTAGCCCTATGCTGAGAACCCTTTCAATTGAATCAATATCTTTTTTTAAGTATGGAGACCAAAACTGAACAGCATACTCTAGATGAGGTCTCACCAAGCCTCTGTATAGTGGCAAAATAATATCCTCGGACCTTGAAGAAACAGTTTTTTAATGTATCCCAATATCCTATTGGCCTTTTTACTAGCAGATGAACACTGATGAACCCATTTAAAGTCTTCATTTACTATCACCGGTTAATTGACACCATAATAAAAATCGGATGAAATCGGACTATGGGAATTAATTACACAAAAATATTACATTCTTCTGCATCACAATAGAAAATTAACCAATTAACATGTATTACATGCCTCTAGAAAAAATATTAAATATTTTTGTTCCAGTGTGCATGTTTTTAAAAAATTTAAAAATTAAATTTCTCATTTTCCGATTTTGTTCGATTTTTTGTATGTTTTTATTTTAGTTAGGCCATTTCTGAGTGAAAACCGTTTAAAAGCGTTTATTGCAATTTTTTCGTGGTGTTGAGACAAGTTTGACATAATTTAATTTTTTTTTAATTTTAAAATTTTGATTCCATTTTAATTTTTACTGTAAAAATATTGTATTTTTCTGCATCACAATAGAAAATTAACCTAAAAACATGTATATTACATACCTATAGAAAAAATATCAATATTTTTGTTCCCGATTGCCCTGTTTTTTAATAATTAAAAAATCAAACTTCCCACTGTCTGATTTTTAGTAAGTTATTAGGCCATTTCTGAGTGAAAATCGTTTAAAAAGTGTTTATTGCAATTTTTTACAGGTGTTGAGACTAGTTTGACATAAATTAAGAATATTTTTTTTATTTTTAAATTTTGAAGTCTATTTCAACTTGTATTGCAAAAATAATATTTTTATACTACCTATAAATATGTATTACAAGCCTATATTATGATATAAAAATTAATTAAAATTTTAAATTAAAATTAATTTAAATTAAAAATTTGTTAATGATGTGTTCTTAATATAATTTTATTAACTAAATAAATTTTGATGGAAATATGACAAAATATTACCTGTTTTCAGTTCTTTGGAAACTTGTACTGCATTTTCCCAATTTCAAAATTTTAAATTAATTAATTAACTAATTAATTGAGCGTTAATTCCACCTTTTTACTATTACATAACTATCTGTGGACAATATCCACCGAAAAATGACCTTTTCAAAAGTCTTAAAAGTTTGTGGCACGAATTTAAAAAAAATGGAAATTAAAACAAAATTGAACTTCTTAAACTCGTAAAAATTTTATATTTTAGTATGTTAATATTCAGGTTATTTCTAAATGAAAACCGTTGGATTTATCTCTTTCGATATTTTTGTTAGGTTTATAGGGGTTTTTAATTTTTTCATAAAGCTAATTATTCAACTTAATTTTAAATATTGAAATTTCAATTTTTTTCCTTAAACTAAAGGCAATTTTCGGTTTCAGGACTCCAAAAATAACCTATAAACATAAACCTATAAACAAAATAACCTATATTCCTGTTTTGGGTTTTTTCTTTTTGAATTTTTTCTGCCATTTTTTTAATTAACAAAAATTCCCCTTGTCCGATTTTTAGTATGTTACTATGGAGGTCATTCCTAAGTGAAAACCGTTGAGAAACCTTTTATTGAAATTTTTCGGGGGTTCAACTATATTTTCAGTGGACTTAAACTTAAATTTAAACGAAAAATCACAAAAAGATATTTGCTTAATTTATTTATTATTTTTTCAATAAACATTAAAGCGGCGAGTAATGTGTTTATTGCTACCTCGCCGTTTTTAGAAAAATTAATTACTTATAAGAATCTTAATTGAATTTAACTTTTTAACTTTAATAAACTAACTTTAATAACTTTTTAATTTTATGTAAAATAAAAAGAATGAAATGTTGAAATAATAAAAAGGGAGAATACAAAAAAATATTTTTTCAGGGATAAAATGCTAGTGTTTCATATTACCCCCCTTGCACTTTTAAGAATGATCTAGAAAACCCTAAACTGAAGAACAAAAAGTGAATTAATTATATAGTAATTATATCTTAACCTCTAAAAAAGCCCACTAAAAATTTCAAGGTGCAAAAAAAAAAAGATAAATTGAAATAGTTGAAATTGTATGAATTTAGGAGGAGGATTTTTGCTGTTAGCATCAACTTCAAACGGGGGGATTTTCCTCGTAATAATTTTCTAAACCGACAAAAGTTGAATGGGATCTAACTAAAGTTTGTCTTAAAGATATTGTGTTTTTTTTTCAGATCTTTTAAGCCCAGCCCACCACCACACAACAAGCATTATACACCAAGTCATCCTTCTTGCACTGTCCAAACAAAGTGAAAAGAAACATAAAATGGAAAGAAAGCTTATTACAGTAATATATAATGAATCAAATGTTTAAAAAATTATTAGTTACCTATTTCGTCATCGTCAACTTCCATTTCCTCTGGTGGTCCTATTTAAAAATGAAAATATTTGCAATAAATATGTGACTTGTGTGTGGTAAATTGTGATTAAAAATATAATTGTGAAAAATGTGTGGTTAATTGTGAGATTGCCTCCGTCTGCATAAACTGATCTTCCTTCATTTAAAAAACAATAGGGGAGAGTGCACTGTAAAAAAAGAACGTCTTTAGACGTATTATTTTCCGTGAATTTTTCATTGATTTATTCCGTAAACTACAAAACGGAATTTTCATCGTGAAGTTTCCGTTTTTTAATTTTCCTCTCCTCACGCATGCGTATTGTACGATTCCTCCGCTAGTTCTGGTGAGACTCAAATATAGTTGTAAATAAGTAATGGAAGTTTGTGCAAGCGTCTTCAGGCGAAACGAACCTTCAGCAAATTTATTATGGGTAAGTAAGTTAAATATATTGTTTTTATTTTTTGTATTATTGGCCGTAATCGGGAATGACTAGGCTGCCGACGGGTAACCGTTGTGCGCATGATCGGGTTAAAGGCGTGGCTTTAAAGTATTTAGGATGGAACCTGGCGGAGCCCGAATGGGGTTGGGGTAGCGCGTCAGTCTAGAGTGCACATGGTCGTAGGTTCGAACCCCAGTAATTATTTTTCAGTAAATTTAATTTTAAATTTTTATTATTCCATTAAAAATTGCAAGAATTAATTTCTCTTGTTTAACAGTCATTCCTTATTTAATTAAATTCATTGTGTTTTTTTAAATGTTTTACTTTATCTAATTTTTTTTAAAAAATTTTTTAATTATTAATTAATTGAAAATAAAATTATTTCGCTAAAATATTTTATAGAAACATCAAGAATCAAGTCCACAAGGATGCGCATTGCTAATAAAGTATAAAAATCTTGCAGGGATTGTGAAATACAGTACAAAACAGTACGTCGGCAGCCTAGCAACGGCCGCAGTAAACGTTACCATGCTTTAAAATAGAAATACTCTGATATACTATTTTTAAACAGATATTTAAACATCGTACGATCGCTTTCTTCACCACGTAGCTGAAGTCTTAAAATATTGCATACCTAACTAGTCTTATTAGATCGCAAAAATGTGATCTAAATAGTTGTGATAACTTGTAACTTTTGATTAGACTTGTATTACTGTGATCGGTAGTGTAAATTATTTAAAAGAATCGTCTATTTGGATTTTACGGATTGTTTGTCATTTTTTTTTCAAAATTATAATCAGGAATATACTGAATCACAATAATATTAGTAATAATACGAGCAATCCCTAAAATAACGGAAAGTTCCACTCCAATGACGAAAAGATATTAAACGAACGTTCTCTAAAATAACGGAAGGTTTCCCTCCTTTCACAGAAAAATACAAAACGGACATTCCCTCAAATGACGGAAAAAGAAAATACGGATACCTTCTCAAATGATGAAAATAATCCGGCAGCTGTGCTGCCGGGAAATTTACGTTTATTGAAGAAAGATTTTTTTACAGTGTGCTGTACCTAAGGACGGTTGTACCTTCAGCCACCACATTTTAAAATTCGGGAAAAAATGGAAATTTGAATTTGTGGTTGAATTTGAATGTAAAAAAATGCTATCTAGTTGCTAACGTGAAATCAGCTCTTTAAAATAATATTTATATTTAATATTATAAATTTACTGTTTTTAGGTGCTCAAAGTTTTTTTTAGTGCATCACTACATTAATATTTTTCTTCCCCTTAAATTTTAATACGATAAAATGTTATATAAGAGGCGAATCCCCGAGATTTTGACTTTTTATTTTTGATATTAGAAATTGTCAGATCTCAATTCTTTTATTTTTTATAGAACTTTAAATGCAAAAACACCTCGGACACCATACGTGTTGTACCTATATTACGCCCAGTTGCGAAGTCCCGGGATGGGCAAGGTGCGGTCACCCTTTCATCCCAGTGGGCATGGGAGGATTTATGGGGGTGCAACAAACTCCCATGTTTTTTAACTTGACTTTTTTACGCTTTTAAAATTTGGTGCTGAAGTATTAAAATGGTCAATCAAAATTTTCAGTAAAATAAATGATGTTAAATCAGATGAATTTTTCTTACTTGGATCTTTTTATGAATTACCATAGTTTTTGCAGATTAATTTTTCAAAAGTGGTTAAGCAATTCAGGAAGAGCGGCCAGCACAACAGTGGTATGAAACCTGTTTTTTTTTGGGACTTCTGACGTTTCTCCGGCGGGTCAAGTTTATTTACAAACATGGATGGAGTATTTCGAAAACCAAGTACGTGGCGCCATCTATAAAATGTCTTACTAACTATCAAGATGAAACCAAAAGTTGCGGCACAGCTTCGATAAGAGTCGAATAGCCGTCATGTTTATACACAGCTCAAATGATAATACGCAACTTGCAGAGTTTTGCGGAGCACTCTGCACAAATAATACTAGGTTTTCGTAAGTTTATAAACAGTAGCAATACAAGAAATTCCAAGTTTATCGCGTATCACGTATCCTATTCTTTTTCCAGAAAGATAAAGAAATCACTTTTAATTGTTAAATTAAAAAAAAGGAATAAGGTGAAAGTGGATAGATAATAGAAATTTTAGCAGTTTAATGCTTTAATGTAAAACAACTGGGTGTGAATATGAATACAAGAAAGCTGGCGGATATTTTTAAAATAAAGAAAAATTAAATATGACTTGTTTAAAAAAAGTCATGAAATCAGCTTTTATTTTTATACAAAAATTATTCACTGATATGATTTGTTAATATTAAATTTAATTACTTCACTGTTCACCATCAGAAAAAATGATGATTACAAGAACGATGGCGGATATTTTTAAAATAAAGAAAAATTAAATATGAATTGTTTAAAAATCGTCAAGAAATTAGCTTTTATTTAATATACGAACAAATATACACTGATATATGTTAATTTTGAATTTAATTACTCCACCATTCACCATCAGCTCTAAGCAGATGGAGCAGGTGGAGCTACTTCCTTAACCCTTTGCGCATGACTTTACGTAATAAATCAATCCTCCAATCGCACGTTTCTATTATTTAGCGAAAGGGAGGAGTTAAAAACAACTCTTTAGGCACAGCCATTCAGATTTTTCCCGCTTTAGCCTGCGGTAAACAAGCTTAACGAACTCTTTTTAAAAAGTCATTTAAGTATTTGAAACTTAGGGAAGAGAAATTAAAATTATGTTAGTACTTTTCTCTGTAGAGTTAAAGTTACGCTTTTTCGCTTTTTAATTAGGAGAATACAAGTAATGAACAAACACTATCGTAAACACGATTTATTGCTCATTGTTCTCCACCAATCATGGATAAGACATCGTATATGGGGGAGGAGAGCAGAAGCTCTTAAAAATTAAGAGGAAAATGAGTAGTTAGTGTTTATTCTAAAAAGATAGCAATTTTAAAAGAATAGAATTAATGTGAATTGCCTCATTTCTCTTAAATCTCTGGATAATTGCAACACTTAGAATATATTGTAAAAATAAGTTGGATGACATCTAAAAGCCCTAGTCACAAAAAATGCAAAAATTGACAGCTAAAAAATCAACATTGATTATTATTATTATTTAATATGCAATGAAGTTAATCTACAATTTGCAAACATCTTTTATACAACAGACCTATGGAGAGCGATACTTCGCAATGTACTCTATAAGTACACATGAAGTGTAGAAAATTTTCTAACTCATACTTGCTTCAATTATACAGAAAACATAAAATATTTTTGAATTATACACATAGGAAGTAATGGCGAATATACCTTGCTATCACAACTATCGATCGATATGCAGCTAAGCTCATAAGAAGTGTTTTTATAGAGTCACAGGTCAGGTCATGGTTCACAAGGCATGTGCACACATATTATTGGTCTTTTGATCCTGTTGAGAGCACTCTATTGATAACGCAGGGAACAGATATCAAGAGGGAAGTCATAAACAGACGACAGTTATTAGGAGAACGTGATCCACTGCAATTCTGTTTTTGTACTTCGGAAAATGTTGCTGGGAAACTTTAGTTGAGATTAGGAAAATTTATCATTCAAGGAAACATTTTCTGAATTAGGTTAATTTTTTCTGGAATCAGGTGAAAGGTAAAAAATAAGAGCTAGTTATACCACATTTTTTTAAATATACATTTTTTTATGAAACTGGAATTTTTTAATATCTTGTTGTGTAAATATATTTAAGATATCTTGGGAAGTGCTTTTAGTTTTGGACAAGGAGCTATTTTTAAATAGTATTGTTGGATGCTTTAATAATAATTAAATGTTTAAAAGAATATTAAAATAACTTTGAAGTGTATTTTAATTATCGCAAGGAGTAAAATAAAATAAAATGAATCACATTCCATTCGAGTTAGAAAACATTTTAATGTTTATTGGATCGAAATAGGTCGTTGCACAAATGCGAAAAGCTGGATTCTGTTCTTACTGAGCAGGACTTCAAGGTCAACCAGTGAAAATGGGACAGTAACGTTACCAACCAAACTTTCCTTGCTCCTTGTGTTTTAAAAGCAGTGGCAGATCCAGGATTTGTTTTTTTGGAGGGGGGGGCAAGAATCGTATTGAAACTTCTTAAATGAATATAATATTAATAGAGGAGCGGAGAGTAATATGGGATACCATTTATTCTTTAAGAATAACTCTACTGATTTTAACTAAAAACCTACAAAATCATTTTAAGCACATACTATAACTAATGGTAATGGTAATGAAGTGTCAATGGTGGAATAAAACGTGATTATTTTGTTGTTATGAAAAAAAGTACTTTGAAAAAAGTTACAAGTGGAGGGTAGTATGGAATAGTCGGGTAATATGGAATACTTGCTTACAACCAGTGGCATATATAAGGGGGGGGCAGAAGGGGCCCTGCACCCCCCCGAAATTCTGACTTGGTGTACCAAAACAAGTTAAAACCCTGTTTTTTAGGGTTAAATTTTGAAAAAATTTCTGGGGGAGGACCCCCCAAACCCCCCTTTAGAGTGCTTGGAATTTTATTATTCAAAACTTTTTTACAATACGTTCAAAATCCTACCTGAGAATGTATGTCTAAAATTCGGAGTGTATCAAAACCAAGTTGAAATCCTGTTTTTAGGATCTAATCTCCAAAATTTTTCTGGGGGATGACCCCCATATATTCCCTTCTGTACTTAAAACTATATTATCTATAACTTTTTCATTAAATTCATCAAATTTTACCTGAAAATTTATATCCAAAATTCTAACTAGGGGTACCAAAACTAGTTAAAACCTGGTTTTTAGAGTCTAATTTCCAAAAATTTTCTGGGGGAGAGCCCCCAGACCCCCCTTTTGAAATTGCAACTTAACACATCATCACTTTTTAATATTAAGTTCTTTAAGTTGCAAATTCTGTCTAAGAATATACTGAAAAAAATTAAATATACATGAGAGGGCTGGGAAACAATTTTGGGCCCCTCCCGAAATAAATTTCTGTATACGCCAGTGCTTACAACTATAGAAAAACTGATGAGTCTAGAAGCCCATAGAGCACAACTGATGCATTGAATCCAAATTTCTCCTCGTTGATCTTAGGAGAATTTTCCTTTACAAAAGATCTTTGTTTTCCGGTCCTTTAGTTGATGGCATGAAGTAAATTTCAGACGATACATCAGAATGGACCGAGTATTCCAAAACACCCGATACACCATCTTGGATTATGAACCATTTTATTGGCGGATAAAACATTGATAGCTAAAAAACGACTAATAGTCGACTAATAGGTGCCAAGTCGAAAAGTGCCAAATCACGTATGGTTTAAATGTTTTGATGGTTTCTGATAGAGTTAATAGTGTGTATATTTGAAAACCGGTTGATGCCACTCTGCAAATGTTGAGGAATTTTTAAAAAATGGTCCAAAAATTTTTTCAAAAAAACAAGTAATAGTAATCGAGACTTATGATACATGTTCATGGACTATCTTTTAGTGCTGAATACGAATATTCCATTTAACTTTTTTAAAAATTCAAAATATCAATTTTTAAAAATTAATTGAAAATTTGGAAAGTCGATAAATTTAAACATCACTCAAAATCACAAAATAATTGCTAAAGAAATAATTTAAACTGTTTTCTGTTAAAAAGACTTAAATAATAACATACTAAAATGGAAGAAAATCGGATACTAATAAGTTTAATTTTTTTTTTCAAATTTTTGAAGTTTTTTGGCCTCAAAAATCGACTTTTTTTTAAAAATCTTGTAAAAAGAGTTTGAGGCTGATGCCAAGGTAATGCTTTCTTGGATATTGTAGTTAGATAGCTATATAACATAAAAAACCCAATTGTTGATTAAATCATTAATTAATTTATATATTAAGTTGAACTTTAAAAGTATAGGGTGATTCAGTAATAATCATCAATAATTGGGGGGGAGGTAGAGGGGCCCTAGACAAGCATATTTCCAATAGGGATGGTGGGTTGTGACGAAACAAATCATAATAAAATGAAAAACATTATTGTATGAGGTATAGGACTATCCGTACTACTTACTTAAATCCTCAATGTGATAGAAATTGGACCACTTGCTTAACCGTGGGGTGAGTTTTAAAACGTGCAATATTAATCTCTTAGTCAAACAATGGAGTTCCCTTAATGGTATTTAGAAAAATGATGATCGGGAAAGGAATTTTCAATGATCAAACAGTTTCAATGATCAATGTTACGATCATTGAAAATTCCTTCCCCTGTCATCATTTTTCTTAATACCATTAAGGGAGCTCCATTCTTTGACTAAAAGATTAATATTGCACTTTTGAAACTCACTCCACAGTTTAGAAAGTGGTTCAAATTCTATCGAATTCATTGTGTACAGTGGCGGATCCAGCCTGGACCCAAGGGGGGGGCAACCCCATTTTCAGAAGGTTGGAGGTTCTTCCCCAGAAAATGTTTTGAAATTTTACCTTAAATAGTAGTCTTTTGACTCACTTTTGAACATTTAAGACGGGAGCGGGGGATAGTATTTTGACGTCCCATCCTTCCAGAGAGACCCTTAAGATGAACGGTCATCACTGCTCTAGTCTAGATGGCAGTGGCGTAAATATAAATTTATTTCTGAAGGAACCAAAATATCCTCCAAAAAATGAGTCATTATCAGGCGAAAAGCTAGATTTCTGCAACAGGAGAGAGGACTTAAAATTATTCCTAAACTTCCTCATAGGTTTTATGTATACTTTTTTAATTGGAAAGATTTGCATTTTGATGTATAATTATAGTATAAAAATTTTAAACAAAATAAAGAGAAAAGTATATTTTGAATATCAAACAGGGATCTGGGGGTCTTTCCCGAGAAATATTTTGGAAATTTGACCCGAAAAATTAGGATTTTAACTCGTTTTACCAAGCCCGATTTTCAGGCTGGGCCCGGACCTTATATGGCTGATTAGTACTCCACAAGTCACCAATTTTCTTCCCTCTCTTTTTTCCTCACTCCAGAGGCGTAAATAGATTTTTATTTAGTAAGAGTCTCCAAATATATCTTCTAAAAAATTAGTCATTATCATGTTTACCAAAAAACAACAATGTGCAGGGTTAACAAGTTATTAACTAGTCTCGTGGACATTCCTGTTCAGTGGCGTATACTTTAGAAATTTATTTCAGGAGGGACCCAAAATTATTCCTCCCATACATATTTAATAGGCTTAATGAAACTTTGTAACACATTTAAGTATGATTTGCGTCTTAAAGAAGTACAGAATAAGACATGTTGGGAGTAATTTATTAAGTTTGATGTACCAAAGGGGAACTTGAGGCCCCCCAGAAGATTTTTTAGAAAAATTGACTCTAAAAACAGGTTTTTAACTAGTTTTGGTATCTAAACCCCGAATTTCAGGGGTATTCATTTTCGTGTAGGATTTTCATTTTAATGTGCAGAATATAAAGAAGTTGTGAATAATTGAGTTCCAAATATAAAAGGGGGTCTGGGGGTCCTCTCCCAGAAAATTTTCGGAAATTTGACCCAATAAAACAGGGTTTAAACTTCTTTTTGTACACCTTGTCCTAATTTCGGATGTCCGATTTGCGTTTTTTCCTTTTCTTACCGTAATTTTTAAAAAGTGTACCTGAGCCCAAGGGAGGGGCAAAAGGCCTGTTGCACCCCCTGGATCCGCCACTGATTGTGTAAGTAGTAGGGATACTCCCTTACCTCATGCAATAGATCTTTTTTATTTTATTATGTTTTGTTTCGTCACACGGGCCTTCTAAAAACGGCCTTTTAAAACGCGCTCGCACTGCATTAGGTCCTAGCTCTAACGGTAAGGCTGCGCCCCACCATCCCTATTCAAAATATGCTTGCCTAGGGCCCCTCTACAGTGGAGTAGCCAGAAAAAATTTTCGGAGGGGGATATTGATATTTCGGGAGGGGATATGGAGTATTTTTGTTTTATATGCTTCAGTTTTTCCACATTTATTCTAAATTTTATTGAAAAATTGATCTAATATTCGTAAACAGCACTAAAATATAGCCTTTAGACATGTATCACATGCCTTTATTCAAAATTTAAAAAATTTTACATTTTTAAATTTTTCAAAAATTTTAATTTTCTCAAAAGTGTTTTGTCTTTTTAAAATTTAATTAATTTTTAAATGATTTTGTACCAAAAATTGTCAAAATATATTATGTTTCACATAATTGGTGGATTTTATCTATATTTTCAAAGTTCAACTTAATATATATAAATTAAGTAATTAATTATTTTATCAACAATTGGGGTTTTTTATGTTATATCTAACTACAATATCCAAGAAAGCATTTCCTTGGCATCAGCCTTAAACTCTTTTTACAAGATTTTTTTAAAAAGTCGATTTTTGAGGCCAAAAATACAAATTACGTTGACAAACTACAGGCAAGCACCCAACAGGTTTGGTCCGGTCCATTTAACTCAAGCCACCCGATTCCCAGTAGCTGTCAATTTTATTCTTGAATTTGTTTACCCCACTTGAGTTGATAATCGTTTCAGGTAACCCATTCCCACTGAGAATAATTACCTTTGACTTGCACTCTTTGCTTCCTGCCTATCAACCAGTACCTAATCAACTGTAATGTTTTACCCTTGATACCCAATTTTCCTAATTTCAAGAGCAATGCCTCATGTGGAACTTTATCAAACGCTTTTTGAAAATCTATATAAAATATGTCTACACTATTTTTCGAATAAAAAATTTGTAATTTGAAAATTTGAAAAAAATTACACTCTTTTTATAGTCCAATTTTCTTCAATTTTTAGTATGTTATTATTTAAGTCATTTCTATTAGAAAACCGTTTAAATTATTTCTTTAGCAATTATTTGGTGGTTTTGAGCGATGTTTAAATTTTATCGACTTTCCAAATTTTCAATTAATTTTTAAAAATTGATATTTTAAATTTTTTAAAATTTAAATGGAATATTCGTATTCAGCACTAAAAGATCGTCCATAAACATGTATCATAAGTCTTGATTGCTATTACTTGATTTTTTGAAAAATTTTTGGACCATTTTTTTTAAATTTGAATTTTAAAAAACTCCTCAACATTTGCAGAAGGGCATCAACCGGTTTTGAAATCTACACTATTGACTCTACCAGAAACCATCAAAACATTTAAGCCATACTTGATTTCGAGGCTGACCCCTTTTTTACCATTTGGCACCCTGACTATAAAGCATAAAAAACTATTACACTTTTAGTGTACATTATGCTTAACTAACAGCAAAGTTAAAGTCTCATAATGACTGGTAGGTTAAAATCTTTGAACATTTACCGGCAAAAACTTTCGGAAATCCCTAAAAACTTTTTGTTTTGCAGCGACTGTAACGACAACAACAACCAGAATTTAATTCTTTGTGCACAGCATCATGGGAGTCGTCTCCCATGTGATGACAGCCCGAGAGATGGCTGAAACCTCGGTATACCCGACTATTCCACATAATACCCTCCTCTCCTCTATTTGGTTGTGAATAATCATGTTCTTATTCCTACCTACACTGTAAAAAATATTCCTGCAAAAAAACAGAAAATTTCTGGCAGCAAAAGTTGCCAGAAAAAATCTGTAGGTTGAAAAATCCTGTAAACAGAAAAAAGCTGTAACCTACAGGTAAATGCTGTAAAAAGGAACTTTCTGTCAAGTGGGCTACAGATTTTTCTGTTGCCTCTCAGTAATTTTCTGCTTGTGCGCATGCACTTATTTTAGTAGAGTTTTTTAATTTTAATTAATTGATATCCGGGGATAGAACCAGCGACCTACCGCATGCTAAGCACGCACGCTACCACTGAACCAAAGAAGATTCAGTATGACGTTGCCAATAGCTGTATTGGTTTTCGATGCAGTAAGTTTCTGTTTAAGTACAGATAAGCTAAAAAACTAGGTAAAAGCTGTTATTTTACATAAAATAAATAGAAGTGCGGTGGGAATGTTACATGACAGAATATCTCTGTAAACATAAAATCACTGTTATTGAAAATTTCTGTTTTCCTACAGTTTTTTTTACAGTGTATAGGGTCTGGGTTTTGAAGAATTCACAAAAAAGTTGTAATAAGAAAGTTTCAAGGGCTAAAGGGTGGGTCTATGGGTCTTCCCCCAGATAATTACAGGAAATTTGACCCCAAAAAGCAGAATTACATTTACCCCTTTATACAGGGCAGGGGCGTCATTTCAGTTTTTGGTTGGGGGGGCAAGGAATTTTTTTAAATGGGTCTGGACCTTGCTGTAACTAGATTTTTCTTGGCGGAGGTTGCCTCAACTTCACTAAATTTAATAAGGTAATATCATGTCAAAATTTGACAACGTGAACTCTAAGGAAAAATGGGGGGTCTGGGGGTCCCAGGATTTTAAAAATGGAGCGACACCCCTAAATTTTTTTTTGGAAAAATTCAATTTGTATAGAACAACTAATACTAAGAAGTCCAAAGTTTCACGTGAATACAATCAATACTAAACGCTTGAGATCCTGTTAAAGTTTGTTTTTTGCGTGCGCATACAGCTGTAAGGAAACAGCTCTAGAAAACGCTTTGCGCACGCAAAAAAACAAACTTTAACAGGATCTCAAGCATAGGATCAATTTCCCTCTTTACTGGAAAAAATCGGACATTTTTTCTATTATTTATCGAGTTTACAAGCGCGCTCCTCGAATTTGTTCCCCGCCAACCCATAGAGAAATCCTCTTTTTCGACATTTCCCCTTTTTGATAGTTTAAAAATAAAAAAACTAATGAATATTTAAAAATAAGGTTATTTCGGAAGGTTACAAATATCTATAGTTATTTTTCAACGTAATCACCTTGAAATGGACCATTTATCGTACCTTTTCTCAAGTTTTTCGATCCCTCTCCATGAAAAGTTTGATTCGTTGAGCTCTGCATCGGTTCGGACAGCCGTTTTTCCTCTCAGCGCACATTTTGCCTGTGAATCGATCGATGTGTTGCCTTGTTTATCAAGGCTGTAACTCAATAATCCCCAATCCCTGGAACTTGGCAGTTACAATATATGAGGAGTAAACAGTCAAACCATGTTTTCTCCAAAAAAAAAATAAAAAATGAGTTACTGCTATTTTAATGATCTCCACATTAAACTGCACAAAATAATGCTATTATCTTAAACTAAAACAAGTTTTAACCTATTATAAAACTACTTCGAAAATTGATGTTTCAATCAAAAAGCGTTTTCTCCACAGCCTGTTTTCAGTCAAACAGTGATTCTTCCAGTCACAGCCAATCATAGCTGTTCTTACTCGTCACGTGACCCACTCATTTTTCAGCGTAAAGTTGGTGATGTAAAAATATTGGTGGGGACTTTTTGATACGAAATCACCTAATGTTTATTTTAAAAATTTGCATGGTATATCAGAAAAAAGAATAGTTTTTGAGAAGAGTAGGATTAATTGTTATCATTAAATTGTCATCATTAATTGTTATCATTAATTGTTATATTTTGTCCATGTTGGAAACATTTAAACCATGTTTCCTGCTATGTGTTCGATCAAAACGTGATTTCTCCAAATTTCAAACGCATTTTTTTAATAATTAATTTTAATTTTTTGGGTAAATTATGACTACAAATCTTCTCAGTTACTCGTTATAGAACTAAACAAACAATAATTAGGTTTTTAAATTCGTTATTTTTTAAGTTATTAGTTTTTTGTGTTTCCTGAAAATTTGTATTTGAAGGAGAAAGCATGGTTTGGTTGTTTGCTCCTCATATGTGGTTTTAAACATGCACAAAAGCGTGCTGCAAAAATCACTTGCCTCCGATTGTCTGTTGTTAATGCGAACAGAGTTTAAAGGAAGAAAAGTTTTATATGATCCGGCGGGAAATAAGTTCAAAGAGTGCGCTTGTAAACTCTATAAATAATAGAAAAAAATGTCCGATTTTTTTTCAGTAAAGAGGGAAATTGATTCTCAAAGATGTACCCATCTACCAGTAGCAAAATTATTTCGAAATTATTACTATTTTTTTTCAGGAGCCAAACGGAAGTTAGTTTTTTAAAAAACAACCCTCGTAACCTACATAATAACAATATCCATGAAAAAACGACCTTGGAATCAGCCTCAAACGGTTTTTACAGGAATTTTAAAAAAGGTCGAAAAAGGCAAAAAATATAATAAAATTTAAAAAAATTAAACATTTTACTGTTCGATTTTCTGCAAATTTTAGTATATGCCATTATTTGAGTCATTCCTAAGGAAAAACCGTTTGAATTACTTCTTTTGCAGTTATTTTGTTGTTTAGAGCTATGTTTCAATTTTTGCAATCATCCTATTTTTAAATACTTTTTAAAAATTGAAATTTTAGTTTTTTTAAAATTTTCATGGAATATTCGTTTTTAGCACTAAAATAAAGCCTATTAACATTTATCATAAGTCTCGATTACTATAAATTAATTTTTTTAATTTTTTTTTTCGGCCATTTTTAATATTAAAAAATGCTCAACATTTGCAGAGTGGCATTAACCGGTTTTGAAATCTACACTATTAACTTAATCGGAAACCATCGAAAAACTTTTGATATACGCCATCGGTTCAACCGTGGTCCGCGGACCCCTTATTTACAATTTTCTCCCTTGAAAATTCTGTGGTTTAAAAGGAGCTCTTCTCTTTGGATGTAACCGAAAATTTCTCAAAACTATAACTGAAACACTACTTTTTGAGGCAAATTTACAAAAATTTTCTGGGGACCCCAGACTCTCCATTATTACTTGAATTTGAAGTAATTCTTAAGTTTTAACATAATGTGGACACATTCATTAGGGGGCACCTCAGTAATAACGTTGAGGCAACCTCCCTAAAACATATCTGGTTACTGTTCTGGGTGTTCGAAACCTCGGGGGGCCCCGATGTCTGGCTGTTATACTAAAGGGGGGCCAAGGCTATCAAAAGTTTAAGAACCACTGATATACGCGATTTCGAGTTTGACCCTTTTTTGCCTTTTGGCACGCTGACTACTAGCCCCCCTTGAACCTGCTAGTGTTTAAGAAATAAATCATAAATTTTAATAGTTTCACAATTTTGTTTGCCTTCTACACTGTTAAAAAAAGGTGAACATTTGAACAGGTTTCGGTAACAGGTTGCAGCTAAATTTGAACCAAGTTTGTGGTGAAACAGCCCAACCTTTCACCACAAACTGGTGAAAGGTTGAACTGTTTTTTAACAATGTTAAGTTTTGAATTCCTTCCCTTGATCTGACTTCCTTATTTAAAGCTCTTATCAGTTGTCATCCAAGATGATAATCAATTTGATTTTTTAAAAGATCAATATCAATTGTCTCAAACTAGTCTAACCTTTCACTGCAGCACATCGATTCTTTGCTTTCGGGTACATTCCTTTGTCCTAACCCACGAAAAATTTGCATTCAGAAAAATCGAACGCTAGAAAATTTACTTTATAAAACTTGCTCCTAAGCTGTTTGATGCCCTTTGCGTGCATGATAAAAAAAATTGAAAACCATCAAAATAATTTGTTTTTGGGTTTAGACAGTGATGAATATTGAGATTAGATTAGATCATGCAATGGAGAAAGGAACACTCCTCATGATGTATCTCGTATCGTGTCCTACTTAAGGCGGGGAGATGGAAAAACAAGGGGAGCTCCCCCTTAGCGGGTCGGGGGTTTGCGTGCAACAACCTGTTGTAGAGAGCCTGTTGCAGGCTGATATATCAAGAAAAATCAATAGCGCATGTTTTACACCCGGAATCCCATTTCCATGGTTACTCTTATGCGCATATATATGCAACTAAGATTTGAGGGATGAGAAGTATTTATATAATAGGTAGGTCGATGTCCTGTCGTTGAGTAATACTGAAAGGAAAACAAGTGATACGCATCTATTTTTAGAACTCTATACCGAGGGGGAATAGGAAATTGATCTGGGGGCTTTTTTTCGAGGATGTTGCCTAGATAAGTTACTACAAAATAAGAGGATAAGCCAAATTACTAATATAGAGTTTGATTAAAAGTACGATTTAAGGATAAAAAAGTTTAAAAATTCAATGCATGGTTTAACTTTATAATCTAATTGTTAAATCTTTAGATCTGACAAAGGGGATCCAGGGTACTGAAGAAATTGCAGGCTTTTGCTTATACACTTAAAAAAAATTTAATTTACAGAAGTAAAATGAATATTGATAAATAGTAAAATGTCAGCAAAGACAACAGTTTATTTTTTTTATTTAACTTATGCCTTCTGTGATTTTTTTCAGGCTTTCCAATACTTTAACCCGTAACAGGGGAGGGGAAAAATTGGGACATACAAGGAGACGTGGGGTCTCAGACTCAGAGACTCCGCAACTTTCTATATTTTTTAAAAATCGTCTAATTAAGATACGATTTTGATATTTCAGTACATTGTTATTTGAACATTTATCTCTTGATAGAAAAATATTTTCTTTAACTTTATGATGAAATAAACATTTTTCCCAGACAATTTGCCAATAGACTTAAAATTATCGATGTTATCGAATTATCGTTGCGGAGTCTGGGAGATCCCACGTCCCCTGCTACGGGCTAATGTAAAGATACTTCAATATCAGATTTTTAACAGCTATTTAGCATTTAAATTTTAGGAATTAACCGGCAAAACAAGTTTCCTCAGCCTAGTATTTCCTATTAATTCTTTGCCTTTTTTTTATTGATTTAATTCAGTTGTATTTCCACTCGACAGTATGACTGAATGGAAGGATCACTATCATTATGGTGATCGGTCAATGAAAGAGAAATTTTAGAGGTATAACAATTTGCTTTAATATGCAGATGTTGTTAATTTTTTGACTGGTGAGTTTGGACATTAAAACCAGTTTGAGAACTACCAAATACATCATAAATAGAAAAAACAGTTTTTTCTTAAGAAAAGATTTTTCCTTCAAAAAATATGAATAATTTCTGAGAGATTTACAGGTATTTTTTACAGTGTACCTTTTAGTGTGATATTAAACTTTGAATATTTAAACTTTTATATCATTATTTTCACGAGGACTTTCTCTGTTCATTCAATGTTTTTTTTTATTTCTTTGCAGGGTAAGAGGATTTTTATGTTACGGGCAAAGTGATTAATTGGGCGTTATTAATAATGCCTAGAGTGGAAGGAGGCTAAGTGATATATTTCATTCATAAATTTCATCGATTTATCACATTGCCCGGGCATTATTAATAATGCCCAATTAATAATTTTGCCCGTAACATATATAAACATAGATATTTTTGACAAATAAAATGTGATGATAAAATGTGGTAAAGATCTTTTAATACACTTTTATTAATTTTGACATGAAATTATATTCTAAAAATGTCAATAGGGCATTTCTAATGAAGTAGTATAATAAATCTTTCAAATACTTCTTCCATTTTTAGACACCTGCATGAAGAAACATCTTGAAATTTTGATTATGAGAAGTGAAGTATTTTTTTATTAATATAATTATTATTAATTAAAAATATTTAAATTTACATTAACTTTTTTAATGTTTGACTTAAATTTATTTTTAAAGTTTAATTTAAATTTTAATTTATTTCAAAAGTTAATTTTTTTAAATATTGAAATTAATTTTACACTAAAATCTTATTTAATAAGCTTATACAATTTTCTACAATACTGATACAAAAATATATTTAATAAACTGATCGAACTGACTTTAACACCACACGAATTTCAATGTGTGACCTTGTGGCGAATGGTAGGTATCTCAAAATCCACCTCACCTGAGAGATGTTCCTCGGTCGTACGCTGATGTGATCCGTTGCTCATGATGAAAGAAATCTGGTTTGTCTGGGTCGAGGACACAATCTGGACGGCTGGACTCTTCGTGGGAGATATCACCCCAAAAGGCACCCCTCAAATAATTGGAGGTGGCGCTGTCTAACGGGAGAAATTGAAAACTAAAGCTTAAGGATTATAAGTGTATAAAACAATGTATTTGATGCCCAAAATATACTACGTTTTTTCTGGTTACACATCATTTTTACATCAAGTATGTTGTTTTTTTTTCATATAAAACTAGAGCTTGTTTAAGGTTATTTTTATTTTGGGGATACTGCTGCCAGTGGCGTAGCTAGAATTTATTTTTGGGGGGTGCATGCAGGGGCGTCATTTCAGTTTTGGTTGGGGGGGCAAGGATTTTTTTTAAGTGGGTCTGGGTAACTGGACTTTTTTTTGGGGGGGGGTGCATCAACTTCATTTTTAAGGTATCCCTTATCGAGCCCATTTACAAGCACTGAAAAGTAGTATTTGAATTTTTTAATTATATTGTCGAAATTTGACAACGTGAACTCCAAGAAAGAAGGTGGGTCTGGGGTTCCTCCCCGGAAAATTTTGAAAGTTTGCCTCTTAAAGTAGTGTTTCAACTCCTTTCGAGACCCTTATTTGGACTTGGACTACATCCAAAGAGAACAGTTTCTTGTAAACCACAGAATTTTCTTAGGAAAAAAGTTTAAATAAACGTCAAAGTTTGAAGGTGGGCTAGGGGTACTTGCCCAGAAAAAGTTTTGAAAATTCCCCTTTAAGGGAAGAGCTTCTTGTAAGTGGCAGAATTTCCAAGGCAAAAATATTGTATAACCGACATAATAATTTTAGAGGGGGGCTAGGGGTCCTCCCGGGGAATTTTTTTTGAAATTTCTCCTTTAAACTAGTTTTATCTCTTTTTCAAAGTCTTTGGGGAGCTCCTAAAGAGAAAAGCTTCTTGTAAGTGGTATAATTCTAAAGGGAAAAACACTGTAAAACAGACGTAAAAATTTTAGAGGGGGACTGGAGGTCTCCCCCCGGAAAATTCTTTCAATTTACTCCTTTAAACTAGTGTTTTATCTCTTTTTCCAACACTTTTGGGAGCACTAAAAAGGAAAAGCTTTTTGCGAGCGCAACGGCAAAATTTTCAAGGGGAAAAACACTGAATAACAGACAAAATTTTAGAGGGGCACTGGGGGTCCTCCCCCAGAAAAGTTTTTAAAATTTTACCCTCAAAGGTGGTGCTATATTCCTTTTTGGTACTTTTATTTTGGGTTACACCCAAAGCTCCTTGTGGAAGTTACAGAAATTTCAAGGAATTTTAGCTATTTTTCACATAACAGTGGAAACCTTGGGGTGGTTGCCCCCCCCCTAATGACGCCCATGGGTGCATGCATGATGATATTGAAATGAACAGGGTGGCACAGAAAACTTATTTCAAAATTCACTGATACCTCCAGGTTTTCCCTGATAATCTGGAATGATTTTCACTCATGGAAAATTCATAAACTCGCTTGAGGGCGTTTATATGACTCGAAACATGCAAAAAATGTCACATTAATCTCAGAAAGTACGACAATTAACAAATTCGGAACAAAATCTTACAGTGCTAGTTCCAAACTTTAAGTTAATTCAATGTGCATGAATTTTGCCTGAATATTCCTTAGAAATGTGTCAATGTCCAATTTTTCTATGATCTATAAAACTTTTAATTTACTTTGATTTGACTTGTTAAAAGTAAAAACAATTAGATGTAAACATAAATTTTAGGAATTTTTGGGAGAAATGCATGCAAATCGAATTAACTTAAAGTTGGGAACAAGCACTGTAAGATTTTGTATCGAATCTGTTAGTTGTCGTATTTTTTGCACGTTTTAAGCCATAAATTAACTTATTAATTAGTTATTAATTTATTAATAATTAATATTTAAACTCTCATTTATCTTTCATCTTCATCTTTTTAGAGATAAGGGGCCATTCATTAATTAAGTAAGGGTCCGAGGGGGAGGGGGTTGGAAAAATCTCTACATACCCTTACTTGGGGGGTGGGGGGTCAAACCCATTCTTACGTAAGATTTTCAAGTTAATGTAAACAAATTCCAATTATTCTAATCAAATTACTATTGAATAACCCTAGAAAAATTTAAAAATGGCGACGATCTCGGTATATTATCGAAGCTTTGATTTTAAAAAAATGAAGGTAATCTGATGTATCTTCTTAATTGGAGTAGTGTAGTATTAAGTAAAGGTAAAAAATAAAACTGTAGAATCTCTCATCCAGTTGTAAAAAGTCGAAACAGAACAAAAGCAAAAAGAGAGAAATCTTTTGGTTTTAACTTTTTTGTTAATCATTTAACAAATCAGTTTATTGGAAAAGTGTAGCAGTCAGTGGCGTAGACGGGGTGCAAGCGGGTCTTTTGCAGTCCCCAAAATTTTTACCAACTTTTTCTTTTAGTAAAATTGAATATTTCAGAGATTTTTCCAACCCCCCTCCACCTCGGGACCCTTACGTAATTAATGAATGACCTCTAACACGTTTTTGCTATATTTTTTAAAGGAAAAATGTCCACTTTTTGGAAGGTGGGGTTTTTAACCTCATGTGTAAACCCGAAACTTCAGTCCGAAACCGCAAAAAATTACTAGTATTTTTTTTAAATTTTTATTTGTGTAGTTCTATTCTTTTAGTTAAATAGAGACAAAATTTGATCAAGAAAAAAACAAAAAAAAAACAGAAAACTGCGAACTGGTTAATACTGTTCCTTAAACTGAAGTTTTTAGTAAAGGATGCCTTTTCTTTTCAACTTCCCCACAAGAAAAACTTTATCGAAAAATTTACAAATTCTAAGTAACAAAAATGAGTTATGGGAAGCAAAATTTTAAATTATAAGGTCAAAATTAAAGAAAAATCATTAAAACGAACAGGGGTTATTATTATGAAACTTTGAAATTTAGGGGGAGGGGAAGGAATCAATAGAAAATATTAAGGTTTATTTTGGGATTGGTCCCTTCAAGATAGAAACGTTCTCAACACAAGCGACAATAAATATTCTAAAATTTACTTTACTTTATCCGAAGAATATACCCCCTCCAGGATGTGGAATTCACACATAGATTGAAAAACACATAAAAAAGAATCTAACAGAAACTAAAAAGATCTAAACACTATTAATCAGATCTGGCTTTGAACCCTTTGAATAATAACATAACTTTCCCCATCATTCAGTGAAAAGAAAAGTTATTACTAATAGTCTGTTATCAACTTCCATATTTAGCTAGTTTAAAAACACTTGCCGCATTGGTTAGGCGACTTTCTAGTGAGTTGGTGCCGCTGAGTAAACCAATAAATTCACAATCCCTCCGACGCTTGATTTATTCAAGACCGGCAACAGTTTCTGAAGCATCAAAAGAAAATGACCGCGTATCTTTGAACCTTTCCCAAATACTACTGATGGAAATAAACAAAACAGACTCAAAAGCAAGGAAACACGATTATTCATTACCCTTAAAGTTTGAAAATCAGACGTAAACTTACTTTTCAGAAGAGAAACTTTCTCTTGGAGATGGAATTCAATACCCACTTGACCTGAGTTGATTCACAATCTTTAATGGGAGTGTCGAAAACTTTTCTCTGGATGGGTGTCGAAAACTTGTTCTTTGTCTCAGGCGCTTGCCTAAGATCATCCCATCCCCCAGGCTGTGGGTGCACTTTGATATTTCGTTTTTTGGTTTTGCCGAAAGAGGACCGGTCATAGCCTGAAGGATTTGGAGTTCAGCTCTAAAAGGAACTATATCTGATAGATTTATGAGGGTTTATTTTGGCAATTGGAACTGGAAAGAAGAGCTAAAACTTAAGTTTACATTTTTATTTCTCAGCATTGGAAAACAGTTTTAATTAAGGGATTTGAAAAAAGTCATCATGTTTAGTGTTATAGAGTTAAAATAAGATAATCAGCTCTAATGTATAGAAGTAAAGCGGTGGTGGATTTGGGGGGAGGGGGTTAAGAATTTTCAAAATAAAATGAAATCTTCTCAACAAACATAATATAAGGTTGAGGGTAATCGTGTCTTAATGACTTATAAGGGGTCTGGGGATCCTCTCCTTTTTTTTACCTGTGTTAAATAAAAGTAAGAATCAGTTCTTTAATTTATTAATTGAATATTAAAAGTTTTTTTTCTCTTCAAATTATTATAGTCTGTTCATTTAGAATAGGCCAGTGAAACGGTAACTCTCAATAACGCCTAATAACGCTCTTCATCCAACCTCAGTCACCGATTATTTTCTAGTAATTGCACGAGACTTATATTTCGATGATAATTACGTTAGTTACGGTCTCTAGTAACTTAAGTCTCAACGGCCTATTCCCTAAATAAAACAGATTAGGGGGCATCCATAAATTACGTGAGGGTTTTTTTTTTCTAAAATCAGGACTCCCCTCCCCCTTGGTGAGATTTAGTGAGATTTTGCTGGACCCCCTCCCCCACGTGAGATTTACCTACAACTTTTTATAAATAATTTTCTATCCTATTCGTTTGCATTCTTTTCTTCATAGCACCTAAAACTTTTACATTATTAATGACGTAAAATGACTATGAATGATGTTATCCATCAGGTTTTCCTTATTATAAAAATCACACAAAACTATTTAGAATTATACAACATCTAGCTTAAAATGATAAATCTTCTTTACTTATTCAATGGACATTCATGTGCTTATATCCACAGTGAAATTAAAATATTGGTGATTAAAAGATTACGTTGGACGGAAAAGTTATGACTAGACAGACGACAGAGAGGAGGAATCGAATACTACAAGAAAGGCTACGAGCGAGGGAGTGTCGAAAGATGAATGGCAAACGGCCGCGCAAAACCACATAATTTTGATTGAGAGAATTTATGATGGTGTAAAAGATATGAAAAAAGGCAAAAATCAAACTGTTTGCTCGAACTGAGAAAGAAGGAATTAAGCCTAAGATTGTGATCGCGGGAATTTTAAAATAAAGACATAAGTTTAAACACACAAAAATATGGGGTGGTGTGAAACATCATCACAGTATCGTATTTGTGTGTAATTCCTTTCTCATACTTAAAAAAAGGAAATCGTACAATTTCTAACTTAAAAAGTTGACGTGAGATTTTAATCGACCCCCCTCCCCCTTGGTGAGATTTTTCCAAACCTCTTCCCCCTTTTTGACCTCACGTAATTTATGGACGTCCCATAAACTCAAATGTAGTGTGTTTTCATTTATGGAATTATGGATATTTTTTTAAATACTAACATGCTTAACTTTATCTAGCAATATGAATATAAAAATAATTCATTTATGAAAAGGGAGCAGTTTCATGAATACATACAAAAAATTACTAAATTACCATTAACTCCTTCTTAAACCAATTAGGGCAAATAATTTAGTACCTAAAATCAGGTCTAATTTCATTTATCCCAAGTGTTACTATACCATATTCTTTTGAACCTTACCTTTAACGACATGTTTTCCCCAAAATAGCTATCTCCTCACGAACCCTTTATTGTTTTGATGAATTTACTTTAAAGCTGAGAAAAAGTTCACATGGACTAAAGAAGTGTCACAGAACCAGAAATAACCGGCCTACTATCAGGTCAAAAGGTAAACCTAGTTTCATCCATTCCTTCAAATAACCACCAAGTGACAAAAGAATTTGATATAGATATAACTCACTATCAGTGTACCCTCATCTCGTAATAGCAGGATTTTCCATCTTCAGTTTATCCATCCTCGTACGTACGTGTTCGGTCAGTCGAACTCGAAAGATACCGATTGTAATAACAATTAACTACTTTATCCAGGATTTGACACAGCTATTGCTAATCTTTATTGTGCTGTTGTGAACGAGAAAACCTTTTAGTCGCTTCTTGATAAACTTTGATTACGTGACCAAGTTGTTGAACATGAGCTTACATCAGTGGCACAGCCAGAAATTTCTTCGATAGGGTCCAAGTTAACTAAAAAATTCTGCCCCCCTGGTATATGCCTGGTATATTTAATGGCACTAATTCTTTGCGGTAATTCTTAAGATGGACCTTCAATTCACTGGATGATATTGCATATAGCTATATTCTCACCGAAACTTAGAAATTTTCCTGCTTTGGAAATAAAAAAGAAATACTAAAATTACCCCGCATACTCCCAATATATCATGTCAAAAATGTTTTCCTAGTTACATCTTGTGACTGAAATGATTTTATTTTAAACTAAAATGAAGAATGAGACTAAGGCCCTAGCTCGCGGTTCTCAAATTGTAAGGCACCCCTCCTTGGTGTGAGTCCGCACCCCTTTCGAAATTTGGACTTATAGACAAAAACCAGTTAAACCCTGTTTTTAAGGGTAAATTTTTCAAATTTTTTGAGGGGACAAACATGTTTCAAAAAACACATTTAAATGTTTTAAAAATTTTTATTTACAGAATAAAAGTAGTCTGGTTACCTCCCCCGGGGATGATCCTCTCTGGCAATCTATGGATAAAGGTCGAATTGCAAGTATATAAAAAAAATACTTATCTGATATTGCATTGCAAAAATCGTTACTTCGTTATTGTATGAAGGGAGCACGATGATAATTAAGATTGAAGATAGGGTTGCCAATGTGGAAAGTTTGAGAAGCACTACACTGCTGTAACTAGACTTATGTTTCGAAGGGGGGTAAAATTATTTTAAAGGTATTACCCTGATTGCATAAGGTTAAACTGTTAAAGTTATACTATTACTTGTAGTGGTTAAAAAATATCTGCCCCTATAGATCTATAGAAAAATAAAGATTTTTCTTATAAAGATTTCAAACATTATAAAGGGAAATAGCAGGAATCAATGAAAAGAGCAAACAAAAAATTGAAACATCCTTTCGTAAAAATACTGAATGGGAAAGTCTGATTGACCCAATATTGTGTTCCACTTCCTGTTTTCATTTAAGTATGAACTTGTGAAACATTTTGTCAAGACCTTATCAAGGGGATATTAAATCGACTTCTTTATGACCACAGTTTCTAGGTTATCAACAGCAGCTGAGGTGATAAATACTAGTAGACCCATGTACCAGGAAACTCAGAGAAACGAAAATCTGGCGCGTGTGAAGAGTAAAATCCTTATAGAGTAAGAAATCCTTTAAACTAGTTTCAAGCTTTTTGTACAATAAAGAGAAAAGCAGAAAATTAAAACACAGTAGCTTCTCAGAGCCTAAGTGGTGTAAACTCCTCTTTTGAAAAAGTCAAGTTATAATCTCATATAAACTCCCAGTCATGTAAAAGTATAACTATTTTCATTTCATTTGGTATTGAGACTCTAAACTTTGTTTTCTTGAGAGGCCTCAGCAATTAAGAAAAAAAAAACCCGGAAAACTACATAAAATGGTTTTTCTAGCCTCGGGAAAAATTATTCAATCAATAAAACCCTTTGTGCTTTCTTAAGTAATATAGTTTGTATAAATCGCTTTAAAATTTATATAAAAGTAGGAAATAGAAGAGGAAACTCTTATCAGTCATTTCTCTCTCTAATATACAATAATCTATCACACACAGTATCGAGAATCATGATAAGCTGAACGAACTAAAAGAAGAAACTTATAAACCAACTCCGCTTAAAAGCTCCTTAGATTGTTTATGTGTTTAAATGACACATGTTTAGCTTGAGATGAATCTCTACGATTTATGTCCTACTCCCCGAGGAAAAGTGAATGATATTCGATGAAAGGTCAATTGAGGAGCGGTTCTTTTTTTCTTCTAAGAAAATGATATTGCAATGCGATTGAAGTGTTTGAATTTTCTAACATTACTTCGATGGCTACTGCAAAAATGTTTATGTATGAAATTATCAGTGAGTCAGGATCATGTATATTAAAAGTAAACACGTCTGGTTTTGGGAAGTTTTCTGGTTTTGGGAAGTTTTATGAGACAACTGTAACTGAAAATAATGGAAATTGACAGTGAAACAATTGGAAGGGGGGAAATGTCTGGTTTTCTTTAGGAGATTAAACTTTTTTTCGAAGGATTTATTTTGTTGCGGAAGAAAGGAAGGAATACTGTTTAGGTTTGGATGAAAGGGAGAGAAAGGGAATACAAGAGGCTTTATTCACATTTAACTAGTGTTTTATCTCTTTAAAACTTGTAAGCGAAAGAAGTTCAGGAAAAACAATGCACAACAGAAGTAAAATTTCAGAGGGAGTTTGAGGGATCTCCCCAGGAAATGTTTTTAAAAAATTTGCCTCTTAACCCTACAATGCATGATTTTTTAAATTCACTTGAAAATAATTTATGTGACTTCTATTATGTTGTACATTAGTAAAAAAATACTAAAAAAATTTAATTTAATTTTTTTCTACTTTTTATTGGCAAAAAACTTTGTCCTTGTGAAATTAATTTGTGTCTCTTGTGAAATAAATTGTGAAGTGAAATAAAACCAACTGCTCTAAAAATATAAAAAACAACTTATCTTTTCAAAACATTTTTTGTTCAAGCTGAAAATTTTTTTTATTTTAATTTATATGGTCCTTTTATTTTGGCGTTTTCTGTGTCTTGACTTTCGTTTCACTAGCTACTAACAAATGTCTCAAAATAGTACCCCTGCTGTGATCTACTGGCGATCTAAAGTGCTAATGCAATGAAATGTTATATCTATTGTACTTATTGCATGGTGTTGCCGTTTGGAAATGAAAGTTTGAGTAGGAAATGGGGAAAAATGTCGCGTTGCCAAATGGCATCAGTATGCACTGTAGGGTTAAAATAGTGTTTCTGCTCATTATGAAGCTTTTGAGTAACATCCAAAAAGAAAAACTCTTTGTAAACCACAGAAGTTATAAATAGACGTCAACGTTTTGAGGGGGGCTGAGGGTCCTACACCAGAAATTTTCTATCAATTTTCCCTTAAAACTAGTATTATATATCTCTTTTTCAAGCTCTTTAGGAAACACCTGAAAATTGGGGGAAACGACCCAAGGATTTGGTATTTCTTTCCTGAGGATTTTTACAAAACCATGAATAACTACCCCAGAAGTAATCTGTTTTTTTGTTTAACCCCCCGTTAAATGATTTCAATGTTGTTTTGAATCAATAAATGAACTTTCCCCAAGATTTTATGAATTTTTTTAACGTTTAACTAAAAAGGGGGTCTGGGGGTCCTCCCTCCGAAAGTTTTTGAAATTAGACCTTTTAAAACAGGCTCGAACTAATTTTCAGTGTTATACATGATTAGAAAATTTCAAAATCAAATTTTCGATGCTCCAACCAGTGCTGTAGCTAGATTTTTTTATTTTTTTGTAGGGGGATTGTTCACCTTATATTTTTTTCTGGAAACAATTCTTTTTTGATGGGATAATGTACCCTAATCTTAACATGGCTTCAACCTATTCTACATGTTCTAAATCATGGATGGGGGGTACGTTCCCCTATTATATACGCCTCTTGTGTTAGGTACCATTGGTAAATTAGCACCATCTTTTATAATTGAATCACTTATTTCAGAAACATGTTACACGCCACTTTTCTTGTTTTGAGATAAACGAGAAAAATTGTATAGAAGCTCACTACATTTTAAGAAGATGTTCAGTAATTTTTTTCTTAAAGTAGACCTCATTTGGATATTTTACAGACAAAAAGAATTTTTTACATATTTTTATTATCTGCATAAAAAATTATTGAAATTTTTGCATTTGGCAGGTTTCTGCAATAAATAGAGTGTTCAAGACTATTTTCATAACTTAATTCTAACTTTTTTTTTTAGGATTTGGTAATAAAAGTGGGAATAATAGTTGAAAACAACATTTCCTGATTAAAATACTAACCCATTAATTTATTATAAAGTTCTTATTTTTCTCTTTTGGGTAGTAGATATAGACATATTTATTTTTATAAATGAGTTCAACTCTAGACTCAAAAATAGTAGTCAGACAATTCAAAATGTTAATATAGACATCTTCTAAGTCAATTAGATAGTTGTTTACATATAACTTTGTGGATCGTAAAACGATTTTGCTTTAAAAGCATACAAAATCAGTTAAATAGTCCAAATTATGATTTGAGGTATATAGATTTGGTGTCCTCTTTTAATAAAGGGATTCATAGTTCCAAAATATCAATCATATGAATATAATAAATGGCCACAACTTGTGGCCATTTATTCTCCACATGGTCCTTTTTAACTTGATGTAAATATTCCACTTCTCTGTCCTCGCATCCGTATCGGATATTTTTATCTTGAAACCAACAACTCAAATTAATTGAGAATTTAGGATCTAAATCAAGTACATATTTAATAACAGAAGATAACTATAGGCGCTCGAACAGCAACCGCTGAGAATGATAGTTGTTTTGAGCCACACACAGTAACAGGAGGAGATGGGGAGACGGCTGTTTATACTTTTAGGGGGGTCGAAGCAGCTCTCTCTGCAATTTGTATTGCGAGGACAGACTCCCGTGTTAAACGTGTTTTCTAGAAAAAAAAACCTTCTCGATTCATTCTAATAAACCTGTCAAACACATCTCGGAAGATGAGAACAGAGGGGCCTCCCTCCACGTTAGCCCCGAGCCACACTACAGCGTCTCGAAACGCCCGAAGTCGTAAATCAGATAGGGGAGAAAGCATGGAGTTCAGCCTGAGACTGCCCCTATCTTGACAGGAATCTTCATTCCTGTCAAGATAGGGGGACTAGGCTTTCTTCATGCTTTTTTATGAAGATTATTTGCAGTAGCGACCATAAGCCGCCCTGTGTGTTGCAAGGCTTACGCGTGTTGAGAGAAGTAGCTTGGAGGACGGTTTCTCAATACGAACACATTGGGCTACACGTTGACGATGGTTTTGTAATTTTTCAAAAAGCGGTGCGAAGAATTTCATTGATTTTAGAAGTGGGGCAGGGGCGGATCCAGGGGGGGCACGGGGGCACGTGCCCCCCAGAGGACTAAAAAATACACTGCATAAAAAGGCGTATTTTGAGGTAATTGGCACTTTTTTCGTGCTTAAAATCAAACATTTTTGGGGGTGACCCCAGACCCCCCTTTGTGTTTTCAACTGATAGTCATATTCAGACCACAGGTGATACCTTAGATAGACCTTAGAGCTCAAAAAGTGGGCTGCATAAGTCTATTGAAAAGAAGTCGAGGGACACGGTCACCAACACATTTTTATCACTAACTTCAGCTACTTAGCAGCCCATTATCAGTTTTAATCGTATGGAATGAGAACAAAAAAAAGAAGAAACCTGTTCTATAGGCATATTAATGTGTAGGAATAAATATTTTTATTTGGAAGGATATTAGGGGGCCGCAGCTAATTCCCGAGTTTAACAAATTTGGTGCCTTAGTTTACCAATATCGGGTTTAATATACTTAAAATTACTTTTAATATCGACTATAGAATTTATAGTCGTCGACTATATAATTTATATAAATTATTTATTATTAGTAAATATCATTTTTCAAAATAAAATTTAAAACATTCATTGTGAAAAATAAGTATACATAAAATTTTTTGAGGTATCATAACCTTCAAGGTCAGGGCCGTATCCGAAGGTTTTTAGGAGTTCAATCCCCAAGTCTGTAATTTTGACATCAGTATTTATATTGTTTATCTCTGAAGAATTCTACAAGAAGTCCTGAAGAGTCTCAAAATGAGTTAACAGCACTTTTTAGAGTCAAATTTCAAAATTTCTCTCGGGAGAGAACCCCCAAACTCCCCTCTAAAACCTTGACGTCTGTTAACATTGTTTTCCTTCGAAAATTCTGCCGCGGCTTTTTAGAAGCGATCCTCTTCGGGTGTTTTCCAAAGAATTTCAAATTGATATAAAAAGAAATTTAAAAATTTCTGGGTGAAGACCCCCAACTCTCCTATAAATTTAGACCATCTATTTATAATTTAGTTAAAAGGAGCTGTTCTCTTTCGATGTAACCGAAAGGTTTTCAAAATATTGAGCTGAAACACCACTTTTAGAGACAAAATTTCAAAATTTTTCTGGGGTGATCCCCAGAACTATAGTGTTACTTTTGAGTGATTAAAAAAATTAAAGCATAAATGTACTCGTTTTCGGGTACTTTAGAATTAACGTTGGTGTCAACCCCCCCCCGAAGCAAAAGTCTTGTTAATGCCGTGTCCCAGGTAGGACTAAAATTTCAGTGGTGTCCCCCCAAAAGAAAATCCTGGATCCGCCCCTGAAGTGGGGTGATGATTTTTAGTGGAATTAAGAAGTGGGGGGATGGATTTCAGTGGAAATAAAAGTGGGGGGGCGGATGGGTATTTTTTCGAAAAGTGGGGGGGCGGATGGGTATTTTTTCGAAAAGTGGGGGGATGCGTCACCCCGTGTCCCCCCGCACTTTTAGCACTGCTCACAAGAATGGAAATTTTAAATATAGCTACCAAAACGGTCCTTAGTCTTGAGATTAGCACAAAAACTTTGAAAGTATGGTTTGTACTATGGCTTGATGGACCTAACCAGGGCTGGACTGGCTAGCAGTTGGCCCCGGCGGGAAGACTTCATGTTGGCCCCCTTTTTTCTCTAAATATTTCTTCTTATACGGATTTTTGTGTCGAAAGGTAGTGGTGGATGAAGAATTTGTGTTTTTTTGGGGGGGCTAAGAATTCTCCAAATGAAACTGAATCTTATCAATGATCAAGAAGGTTATTAAAGTCGTATTGTAATTACTTAAAGGGGGTTTGGAAATTTAGATCTAAAACGCAGGTTTTAAACTCATTTTGGTACACCTAATCCGAATTTCGAGCATAATACCTTTTTTTACGAATTTACATTTCTTTGGCAGGAGGAATTTTTGCATTTTGACGAACATATTATAAAAAACATGTAAATATAACAGGCCCAAGTGCCAAAGGGGGGTCTGGAGGTCCTTCCCCAGAAAATTTCTGGAAATTGGACGACAGTATATTTTATCACAGGAGGTCGCTAAGCAGTCTTCTTCGGACCTTTGGGCAGAGGACACCTGCACGATAAGATGGTCATTTCACGCTGGAGAATGAATGAATTGGCTCCATGCATATCGGGGTACGCAATGTTAGCTCTCTTTGGAGGATTTTTTTTAAAGATTTGGAAAAAGCGAATTCTTGGGATTGCTCATTTTGGATTTGTTGAAGATCTAGTTTTTCTGAACTACTCTTAAAAATAAGATGAAGGTATCCTTCCGGGGTCAATAAATGAGTACCAAGCTCGCTTGGGGAAGTCCGCTTGAGGTTAGTCCGGGCCTGGACCTAACCTCTACTAAAGAATGACTTTTCCAATCGCATATAGGGTTTGTATGCAATTAAATAAAAAAAAAACTGCAAAAATGCTGGAAAACTATTTTAAAATTACGTTATTTTTATTATTCCTACACAAATATGTTCGTTTACCCTTTTATGACCACCTTGAAAACGCTCTTTCGGGCAGTGGATATCTCCCCGATCTCTTTGTGTGGTTAGGGGGTTGGAGGGGAACTCTTTTGTTCGCAACTGCCCGAAGCAGCATTGTCGAGCCGGTCATAAAAGTTTGCGCTGACTCCCTGGACTTGCAGTTATTTTTCACATAGCAGTGGAAACCATGAGGGGCAACCTTCCTTACGCACATACGCACCTGAAGTAATATTTTCCCAATTTTTTTAGATTTTGTGAATGACAATATATAGTAAAGGAATTTTAAAAAGCGAATTAGAAGAATGAAGTGGAGAAACCTTTTTCCTCACGGTAGGTCTGAGTACGTCGACGTATAACAACGAGAATCTAAAATTGATTTTGATTTTACAATGATGCTTGGATAAATCATAGTTCAGATAAATAAAAAACATCATTCAAAAAAGGAGTTAATATTGGCACATTTCAAACTGGGTTCACACAAAGTGATCGGTCGACCCCTCTGGGATTGACGAGATTTTGCAAGGGGTCAATAGGGGGTCGAAGAAGCAGTGGGGGTCTAGGAAGGTTTAGCAGTCAGAATTAAGATTTAGATTATAAGCAAAATGAACTAAAAGAAAGTTGTAGCTGATGAAAGGACAAGCTAGTTGCCTCCTTTTAAATCAAGACGTTTCTGACACCCCCATTCCTATGTGATTCTTCGTCTCGGTGTACTCAACCCCTCCTAGAATTTTCTTCTCTAGTTTTGAATCAAACTGTATAACAATAACAATGCATTGATTAGATGTATTGATTTCATAAACTAGAAGAAATTAATTCACTTTATCCTTTGCTTCAAAAAAACTTAAATTTTATTTGATATTTGAATATTTAAAATTTTGCCAGATATTTGGTCTCGTTAAAAAGTGCAAGTGAAGAGTTAGCTATTTCTCTTTTGGCTGCTGGCCAACAGGAAAATAGAGATTGAGAGTTTCTCTATCCTATAAATTCCCCGAATCATGTGTTTTGTAATAATGATTAAACTTACTTTCGCAATTGCTGCATGCGTTTATTCATGAGGCGATTTCAACGGTTCATTCCTCGAATGAAAGCCACACGGCGTAGTTACATCTTTTACTGTTATCCTGGTTTGATAGGCGTTTGGAAGAAAATGATTTCACCACCCAGAAAAGGACTTCTCCGTAAAAAGGTACTGTGATCTTGAGTGATTAGTAAATTATCTAAAAACTTATGAAATAGTTGTTGAATGACCTTGTGTATGAAATGAAAAATTTCTCATTTCCTGAAACTGTATTTTTCCGGCACATACTGGCAGTGACGGATCCAGGATTTGGTTTTGGGGGGACTAAGAATTTTATTAATCCAATTGAATCTTCTTGTTGATGGTAATACGGAATAGGTAGGGAATTATCCTACTCAAACCACTAAAAGGGGGTCTGGGGGTCCTCCTCCAGAAAATTTTCGGAAATTTAAGTCAAAAACCCCACTTTTTCAACTCGTTTTGGTACGCCTCATCCGAATTTCGGATACAGATTTTTTTGCGTTTTGTCAAACTTAGTAAAATATTAGACGTTTTTTTACGCTACGGCTGAAGCCCCCCCGTAGATCCGCCACTGCAAACTGGGCACTTCAGTGTTTTAAATAGTCAATTCCTACTTAGAAATGTTTCACACCTAAAAGGAGCTGTCGTACATTACTAAGACATAGGATGATGAAAAATTCTTGTGATTTATGAAATCGATGGCTCCTTAGGGGACATCCATAAATTACGTGAGGTGTTTTTTCCAAAATCTGGACTCCCTCTCCCCCCCTTGGTGAGATTCAGTGAGATTTTGCTGGACACCCCCTCCCCCACATGAGATTAACCTACAACCTTTAAAATTAATTTTCTATCCTATTCGTTCGCATTTTGTGCTTCACAGCACCTAAAACTTTTTCATTATTAATGATGTGGGGGAAAAGGACATTATTCCGCCTAAAAATCACCACAGTATCATATATGTGGGTATTATTCCTTTCTCATACTTAAAAAATCGTTTAATTTCTTAAAAAGTTGACGTGAGATTTTAATCGACCCCCTCCCCCCTTTTTGACCTCACGTATGGATGGCTCCTTACTACACAAATATCGGCTGCTTCTCTGATTTTGGGATGATCTGTCCTGAAAACCATTTTACTCGAAAAAAAAAGACAGACTTCTTAGCTTTCTACATTAACGGTTTTTTTAAACTAAGTTTCCTTACTCTGTGGTACCAAATCTACAACACTTATCCAAAATCTGAACCTTCAACGATGGGGACTTAGGCGCGGATCCAGCACCAGAATGTTGTTTGTTTTAAGTATACTTATAAACTTTAGCTCCCCTACCCTAGTGGTGTATCTTTTACTATTGCTATATGAATTCTAGTAAAATTTTTGCAGAATAATTATAACACTATGTTAGGGGGTCTAAGGATCTCCCCCAGATAATTTTTTAGAATTTTACAATTAAAAGCTCAATTTTATCATCCTCAAGCACTAGACTAGATTAACATATACAACCGTGGTCCAAACAGTTTTATTAAAGGTTCGTTGAAATTTACTTTTACTTATATAAAATTTAAAAAAAAATACCACGAAAATTAATTTTGAAAATTTGTCTAAATTCACTGCTCAAAACAGTTAAAGGATATTGGTGGTTTTGGTACATATTGGCAAGCAAATAAAAAATTTGCAGTTTTGACCAATTTTGATCAAAAAAGTAAAAATAAAATTTTTATTTTGATAACTGCATGGATTTAGCTTTCAAATGGCCCTAAGTTTATAAAAAATGCTTGAACCACTGCAAATTTTTTATTTGCGTATACCAATAGGCAGGACTCGATTTCAGCCGGAACGGTCCGGTACGGCGTTCCGGAACCTCTTTTTCGGAAAAAAAAAAGTTATTATATTTCAGAAGTCTCCTAACGGTGATGTCCTGTTTCATCGCTTCCTGTTTCATCTCCTTGTCAAATATTCTCCTGTTTCATCCCCTCGATAATTTACGACTGTTTCTTAGTGCTGTTTCGTCTCTTCCTTCAAATTTGGCGCAATAAATACAGTTTGGCTTCAAAAAAATGTTCCGCTCCTAAAAAGCTGCATTCGGTTCTTTTTTAAATATCAAACGTAACATTTAAAAATTTAAAGAGTCTCGTTTGTCCTTCCCTGCATTCATTTGCCCTAACATGTATTTTCCAAGTGACCAGTAGGGTGGGTCATTTTCATATGGCGAAAAAAAATTTTTACAAATTCTATCGGGCACAGCAAGAATATGGTGCCAAATGGTCTCAAACTAACATGCGTAAAATATTATACCATTATAATAACTCTTTTTGCCTCCGGATTGGCCTCAAATAGAACAAAAATATGTAATTTTTCAAATTTTTTAAAAATTATATTAATTAAATTTTTGGTCGATAACATGTAAAAGCTCACAAATAAGGGTCTTTAAAAGCAATTTTAATCACATTAGTCACCTTAATGCATTACCAATACAAAAACAACTGCCAAAGTGGCAATGTAATATGCTATCATATTAACAACAGCCATAGAATAAGAGGCTCTTTTTTGCCAACAAACAGTGGATTGTCAGTGGTACATATTTTAAATATTGGTAGTTCAGATACATTTTCCCTCAAGTTTGGTCAGTACAAAGCGGTATTTTTAATTTTTAGAAGTAGAAATAGCTATATTTTTCATAAAAATGCCGCGCTTTCAAAATTTACCGGACAGTTATTTCACTGGCTGGTCTTGGGATCCAAACATGATCGCAAAAATATGTTGAAACAATTGTCGAATGGATAGTTCGTTCATAGGCAATATCAGTTATGATTCGCTCAGTCATGATTTACCTAATTTTTTGCTATAGCAGTAGACTGAAATTCAGGCCCATGAAATTATACTTCTTTGACTTTGAGGATTGACTCAAAATAGCGTATTATCATTCCCTTATCCGTGCATAAAAGTTAAAATATAGCAAATTTAACTGTTTAAGATAGTTACAAGTAAGTTTTGAAAAGTAATTTAGCTTATTTAAAAACTTAGAGGATAATACTGCGCTTTATGCTGAAAACGGGGAACTACCGCTCTTTTTAAGAAAATGTTTCAAAATTTGACTCTTAAAATGACGTTTTAATTTATTTTTGGACATTATACTCATATATGGGGGCACTTGGGATGGAATATTCCTAATATGCCCAAGAAATTTCAAGGAAAACCGCAACTTTTAAACTATTATCCAAATGTTTTCCTTCGGGTTGAAATCTACTCTGTAAAAAATAATCCAGTAAAAAAACAGAAATTTTTTGGCAGCAAAAGTTGCCAGAAAAGTTTTGTAAGCAGAAAAATCCTGTAAACAGAAAAAAACTGTAACCTACAGGTAAATGCTGTAAAAAGAAACTTTCTGTCAAGTGAGCTACATATTTTTTCTGTTGCCTCACAGTAATTTTCTGCTTGTGCGCATGCGTGTCGACTTATTTTAGCTGGTTTTTTTAAATTTTAATAAATCAATAACCGGGGATAGAACCCACGACCTACCGCATGCTAAGCACGCACGCTACCGCTGCTCCAACGAGGATTCAGTAAAAGTAGAAATTATCCGAAGATGTTCTTTCTTTCTCCACAAACTGAAACTTTCTGTTTAAGTACAGATAAGCTAAAAAACTAGAAAAAGCTGTTTTTTTACATAAAATAAATAGAAGTGCGGTGGGAATGTTACATGACAGAATATACCTGTAAACATGAAGTCATTTTTATTGAAACTTCCTGTTTTTCTACAGTTTTTTTACATTGTATAACACTAAAAAGGTACCCATCTTCGGACATATCCATTTTTATTAAAAATTTAATGTTTTTAACATCCTACTCAACCGGCAAAAAGAGTTTTGCACATTTTTATTATTCCAGCAAGAAATTTTTGATTGACAGTTCTAACCATTGAGATATTTCAAAATATGTTGTATTACAACTCAAGTATTTCAACTCTGGTTTCATTTATAATTATTTTATAGTCTTCAATGATGATTTTTATACCATAGTGGACATTTACATTCCTGACGGATTCGTAAAATCGAGGTAAAAGCTTGATTTTCGTTTGTCCATTTTTACATGAAATTACTATATATTAATCGAAACTTTGAGGCCAATCTGGAGGCAAAATTAGTTATTATAATTGAATAATATTTTACACACGTCAGTTTGAGACCATTTGGCACCATATTCTTGCTGTGCCCCTGGGAACATTTTTTTGGACCCACCCTAGTGACCGGTGGTCGCGGAAAGCATAATATTAAGGATAATTGCAACAATTCCATTGTATCAGATAAGGATAATATACCAAATCTAACTCTATCTATTCTAAATTTATGAAATACAAAAATATTTTTAAAAATATGTTTTTATAATGTACTCTACTAAAAAGTACAAACTAATTTTTATAAATCCTTGTAAGACGAAAAACGTGGATATCATACTTTAAGTATTTGATTCTCTCAGCACTCCCCATGCTGCTATTTTTTTTATCGTGTACAGATAATACATAATGCATGATTTCCACGTTTTTCGTTTTTAGTCCAGGCAACCTATAACTTAACTCAGGGGTCGGCAACCTGCGGCTTGCGATCCACATGCGGCTCTTTCGTAAGATGCGGCTCTCCAGTTCCAATGAAAAAATTTATAATATATTTTCAAAACCCTTAATTATCTAATCAAATCAATATGACTCACAATTAGCGGTGTAACCCAAAGTTTTAAAGATGACTCACCTTAAAAACTTTGGGTTACACTGCTAATTTGATTTATCTTGATGTAAAAAAGTACCCGAAGGGAGGTACCTCAAAAAAATGTTGGGTCAACCTCTCCATCTAAAATCTCCCTCCCAATATAAAATCAAATATATACAGGGTGTTTCAGATAAGTGGTACAATATTTTAAGGGGAGATAGGGGACATCTGGACGAGTCAGAATCACAAACGATTTGGGGGCCCAGACCAAATCCCAGGGAGTTAAAAATGGAGCGACACCCCAAAAAAATTATTGAAAAATTCAATTTGTAGAAGAAGTACTATTGGGGTAAAAATTTATTTATGGTCTCAAAAATTGTGGTTTCATATGATCTTTAAAATTATCTCAAAAGTCTTCACTTTAAAATTTGTTTTATTATGAAAAAAGTTAAAAAAAACCACAAAAAAATGTGAAAATTCTGCCCAAACCTCATTTTGTATTTTGAAATCCTTCCTTTTGATTTTCTAATCTGAAAGATCATAGTCGTAAACCCTTAAGTCCAAAGTTGCACTTAAAAACCATCAATATTAAACGCTTGAAATCAAAAAAAAAACAAACAAACAAACAAATTTTATTTACAAATCCTGTTAAAGTTCGTTTTTTGCGTGCCCAAACTGGTTTCCTATAGCATCCAAAACGGCAGTTAGCGGACGCAAAAAACGGACTTAAACCATGCTTTAACAGGATCTCAAGCATTAAATATTGATGGTTTTTACGTGACACTTTGGACTTAAGGGTTTTCGACTATGATCTTGCAGATTATTAAATCAAAGGAAAGGATTTCGAAATACAAAATAAAATATTGGCAGAGTTTTCACATTTTTTTGTGGTTTTTAAACTTTTTTGTAATAAAAAAATTTTGAACTGAAAACTTTTAAAATAATTTTAAAGATCATATTAAACCACAATTTTTGAGACCATAATTAAATTTTTATCAATAGTAGTTCTTCTACAAATTGAATTTTTCAATAATTTTTTTTGGGGGGTCGCTCCATTTTTAACTCCCTGGGATTTGGTCTGGAACCCCCAAATCCTATATGATTCTGACTCGTCCAGATGTCCCTTATCTCCCCTTAAAATATTGTACCACTTATCTGAAACACCCTGTATATAAGCCGATCTAATATAATAAAAGTCAATGTGTGTGTGTTTGTGTGTCTTCCAAATCCACAGTTTACTTCCGATCTATCAAACCTAGAACGACCCCTTGACCCTCTTTTGACCGTTTTTATGGTCATTTTGCTGAAATAGCTTTATTTCTGCTCAAAAAGAGATATGCTGACCCCATTGTTACAAAAAAGTGTAATGCAAAAAAACAAGTTTCCAATAGAAAAGCTATATCTAAAGCTGTTTAAAAATCATATTAATTATCTAAAAATATATTTCAACAAAAATTTTAAATTTTCAAACTGGTAAGTATAGTACAAAATATTTTTATTTGAGGGTTTAGTTTTTAAATAAAAAGTTTCATGGAATAACATTGTTGTTAAAATAGTCTCCATGGAAACGAGGATGAAAAATCAAATGATGATCATATAGTAGCTTTTAAGAAAGTTGATTAACAGACCAACCGGGATGATTGGTAAATGCTGATTATACAAAATTAGAAATGTATGTGGAAAAACTAAAAAATAATAAATTTATACTCTGCACCCGTGCAAGGCCAGGCATATCAGCTAGTATATTATAAAATTGAAACAAAAAAATCAGTGGCCCTTTAAAAACTGGGAAATTTATTGTAAGTTGTAATAGTCCGAGACCTGGCTACATGAAAGTTCAACCGGAAAAACATAGTTCTAAAAATTATATATTTTGAAGCACCCTTCTAGGGAATTAAATTTATGTTGGTCAGCCGGTGAAAAGCGGTTGCGTTATCGAATGGCAGCTAATTGAAAATCGAATTTTCGGCCTTTTTTATAAATTGTGAAATAACAACCAAACAATGATATTTTCGAATTAACACCTATTTAAATGTTTTGTTACTGAATAAATTGCTTACATTCAAAGCCAAAGTTTTTTTGTGTAGCTCAATTAGTTGTTAAGGTATTTAACTTCAAAGTTCTTAAATTTTTCAACTTTTTCTCTTTGTCCAACAATGAAATTTTCTCAAAACGCATTGTTGTAACCGAAAAAATTGGAATTTTAAAGTCGTATATTCTAAAAACTACTCAACCAATCAAAGTAAACTTGGGCTTTAAATGTAGGTCATATATTCAATAAAAACATGTATTACATTTATGGTCCAAAATCCTACCGTTTGGTTTAAATTGAACCAAGAAAATTGAAAAAATGCCCAAATTGAGCAAGCATACATTGCTCCAAACAATTTAGCTCATTGAGCGGTGCACTTTGGATGCAGTCCAAAAATTCCATAAAATGAGCTAAAATCATTTTTTATACTTAAAAAATTAAAAAACTTATTTATTTAAAAAATCTATTTGATAGAGGTATTTCTTTGAAGAAGAAAATAACAAGCTGAAAGTGTTCGCATATTTATATTAGGAAAAGCCTGAAAACTTAGATGTATATCAGGGAAATTTTAAAACTACAGTCAGGGAAATTTGTTCCTCAGATTCTGTAGCCACCTTGTACTTTTTAAGGTCAAATTTTAAAAATTTCTGGTGGAGGATCCCAGACCCCTTTATTCTTGGGGCTAGATATTAATGCCTAAACATTGAAATTAAACACAGTAAAAGTTTTTAGTACTAAAGGTTTAAGTTTCAAAGGGGGTCTGGCGGTCAGAAAATTTATGGAAATTTGACCCTAAGAACAGGGTTTTAAACTGTTTTTTAGTACATGTAAACCCAATTTTGGGCATACATTTATAGGTAGAATTTTGATTTTAATCAACTTATTATAAAAAAAGTCAATAATAAAGGTTGAAATACTAAAGGGGGTCTGGGGGTCCACCGCAGAAAAATTTTGAAAATATGACCCTATCAAACTGGGTTTTAACTAACTAAAAGTAAAGTAAAAGTTAATGACTCGGGACTTAGGGGGGGTACGCCCATGTCTGTAATGTAATTAAAGATGGTTTGGAATAATATATGGGGCAAAACCTCTCTGGAACAAAAATCGCGTCAGCCCATTCAAAGGCTTAGTAGTAATCTCTTTTCCACCTTTCAATTAAGAGGGAATGAATAAAGGCACTGTAAAAAACTAATTATTTTTTACGATCTGGCTCAAATCATCGTAAACTTTTGGTTGACACACCATCAATATTAATTTAGATAAAAGTTTAATAATTCATTGATTTAATTACTAATAAATTAATTAGTTATATTGGAAAAAACTAGTTAATATTCATGGATTATGTTAGCCCCCCACTTACTCAGGTTCTAGATCCGCCTCTGAGTAAAATAATCCATTCACTATGTATTTAGGAACTAACCCAGTTTTGCATTTAAATTTATTCATTAATCAGTAAACACTTTAAAAAGAAAAACTGATGGATGATAATTTTAGTAGGATATCCAAGAAAAAACTGAAGCTTAACTAGCAATATTTCACCTTTTTAGCGGTTTTATGCCAATTATGGTAAACTAAACACCTAGGGGATCAAACAGGAATAACCAAAAATGCTTTTAACCCTAAAGGGATGAAACAGACCAATTTTTGACAAGGCGACGAAACAGGAAGCGATGAAACAGGACTAAATCCTCCTAACTACGGCCCACGAGACCCATTCATCAGGTCAGCTGATACCTTTCTATGTACGAAAAAAAGTCCTAAAATGAATTAAAACCCTGGTTTTATTGTCAAATTTCCAAAAAATTCTTCTAGGGACCCCCAGACCCCCTTTTTGTACTTAGAACTCAATTTATCAGATTTATTTTCAGATTAAGTTCATAACAGTGAGAATCCTACCAAAAAATATAAAAGAGGCATATTTCAAATTTTAAAAAATTTAATTTTACCGTTCCGGTACCTCTTTTTTTTGAAATCGAGCCCTGCCAATAGGTACCAAACTACCAATATTCTTTAATTGTTTTAACAGTTTGATTATTTTAAAAAGTTTCTGGTATGGAATCTAAAGCTCAGGGTGTGACCTGTGACCTATCAGCTCATATTTTTTTCAGCCTTGAGCTGCAAGTATTTTTAGAAATATTCAACTTTAAACAGAAAAAAAAATTGCGGACATTTGCCCCATTTTTGGGGCAAGTATATCCGCAAGTGCAAGGGTCTGACTTTGACCCTTGGGGAGAGTGAAAAAGGCCAAATAAAGACCACATTTGATGGTAAATATAGTCATCTAAATATTAAAAGTATAATTTTAAAATTTTAATCCTTGTTTCCATAATTTTTTTTCTGCATGGAGAAAGTTACTCCACAAGTTGCACAGTCAATCCTTTTTCCGGTTCTAATAAAGCGTAAAATCAGCCAAATTGTCAGGAAAACTTATCATTTCATGAAACCTTGTGCATTATTGATTTCATTAGGTTTGGAAGGAAAGTTTTAGGACTGTCTTTCTTTTCAACAAAAGCTTCATCTGGAGTTTCTGACAACATTCCGCACATTTTCAACTGCTGACATTTACCCCAAAACAACTGCGGAGAGTAACCCCATATCATGATGACAACAACAAAGTGGTACTGATTTTTTAAAACGAAAGTAAACATGAGTATAGTAATGTAATTTCAAAGATAAATAAAGGCCCTTTCGACAAAAAAACAGATGGATTGAACAAATATAACTCATATACCATAATATGAAGAAAAAGTGTGAAAAATACTTTAACAAGGACACTAAAAACTGACCTACCTCATTTTTTGGACAATGGACACGCTACTCTGAAGTTTTCACGGCCATTTGGGGGTTGTGAAAGGAACCTACTGTATCGATGTAGTCAATATAATCGTTTATTATCATCAAAAGATGGCCGTGCGGACCATTACCCCATGCCCCATGCGTACAATTACCCCCACCTACCCTACCGGCGAATTGCAATAATGATCGAGCTTGTTTAGGTCCATTCTTCTTATTATGTCATCTTCTTGCTTCGATTTCCACGTAATTTGAAATAAGTACCACTCATTTGCGACATTCTATAAGAGAGGACATCTGCTCAATAGTTCAATTCAATTCAGACTTCTGCAAGACACTACTTGTTTACTCGACTCCCTGATTGCCTTGCCACGTAAGATGGGACCAATTGAACCATACTGTTATACCCTTGTTTTTAAGACTGATATTATATTTAAGTATAACAGGGTTCCAAAAAAGCTTTTAGAACCTAAGCTTCCTAAATTTTGAAAACAAGTTTATTGTTTAATACCTGAAATGAAATTTTATACTTGAATATAACTTTGTAAGTAAAAAGGAAAAATCCTAGATACTTTCTCTTACACCTAATCAAAAGAAGCAGAGTAAAGTTTGTCTATAAAATAATCCCAATATAAAGCTTTTAAAATAACAATGACTCTTAATTTTAGACTAAATATTATTGTTAATCTAAAATCAACTAACCAACTGGAACACAACTTTAAAAGGAAATTAAACCCCTTTTTTCTTATTTAGAGATCATAACATTAAAATAGTTTTCACAATTATAACTGGTTTTACAGTCTTATTATGTCCGTTTCCTCTATCTTCTTGGTTTGATTAGACAAGTCGCAAGTGTTTAAAACACATTATCAACTATAAAATATGGAACACCTATTTTTGAGAAAATTCTTGAATCCCTTCAACCTTTTTTGGGATCCATCTGCTTCGAAGACAGGCTGTGAGTGAAAATGATGGTGATGATGATCTAGGTAAAACGGATTTCGAAAATTGAAATTTTCTAATTAACTTTTTTAAGTTCTTCAAGCCTATTTTATATTTAAAGCATCTTTAACCGACTTAAAAAGTTTGAAATTATTATTAATTAACTTTTAAGGAGTTAAGTAACAGCAACCTATAAGGAGTATTTCACAAGTTACGTTACACTTTTTAAAACATGATGCATGTGGCAAGGGGAAGAAAAGTTTAACTTACGTGACATCACCACGTTTAAAACTTTTTTCATTGGAAGGGGTCTATAAAAGGATTAAAAATTGCATGATGTACTACTTTGTGAATGGCTCCCAAGTATATCTTTTGTATTTCTTACATCGTATATTAAAATGGAAAGTTTTAATATATGGTTATATCTATAACCCTGAACGTTTTTCTGATTACTAATACAGAAAACGGAATCTTTCTTTCAAATACATACCTTATAACGATCTGTTACAACCTTCAGTTTCAAAACTTTCTAAGAAACTATGTTAGGAAAGTTGTATTGCAATATATAAAAATCGAAAAAGCATAAAATATTCTTTACATCAACTTTAAAACACCTTTTTAATTTAATCTTGCAAAATAACTAACAATTTAAAAATCAGTTATCCCAAAACGTTAAGAGTGGATATCCGTTGTGTAAAAATAAGACAAAATTCAAAACAGAATAAAAGGCAAAACTGTTTAATCAACCAAAAGAAGTTGCTTTTAGTACAAATCATTTTAAGGTACAGAAAATCATTACAGAATATTTCAAATCTGAGTGACAAGCTTAGCCTCTTCTCTGAGGGAAACAAATTTTACAAATTAACTGTCTATCGTTGTAAGAATAATAAAACCGCTTTGTACATTGTGAGTGAAAAAAGTGTCCACAGGGAAGCTGGAAATCAATTTTGCTGCTATCCCTGCGGCCGCAAATGTCACAGCGGTTTGGGCAGACACCTGGCATCTGAAATATAAGAAATCACCCATTACTAAATGAAAGAATTAAGTGAAACCTACTCCTTATACGAGTACTACATTCACACATGAAAAGTTAATCTAGTTTGAGTGTTCATCTAGTTTGAATATAGCATTGCCACAATGCTAAATTTAAGCTAGATCAGCACTTAAACTAGATTAACTTTTCATGTGTGAATGTAGTATTAGGGTCCGGACACTGTTAGCTTAAAATCATCGAGCAACCCATTAAGATCATCAAACTGTAGAAAGAAGGGGTACTCGAGGGGCGATGTAGTAGATTACTTTTCCTCAAAATGAGAGGCTGCCTGGGCAAAAGGGAGATCGCAGTACTTAAAAGCTTATAAGGCAGTTAAATGAAAGAATATCAGAAATCACCGAGTCTGACAATAATTGAGTTGTGGCCGTGCACGTAAGCGGAGAACGGATTTCGAGCATTGAAGTAAATTTCTACTTTTGAGTAACTTTCCTTCTCCTGCACTACAGGTATATAGCACAACATCACTGATTTCATGAATTGTATGTACAGTATTATCAGGGTTGGCTGGATTGGACCCAATTTGGTTGGATCCAATGGGTTTTTTCAAAAACAAACCCCACATTTTGGACCCATTTTTGGGTTTTTTCAAGAAAAATCAAGATTTTGGCAGTTCCTTCAAAATTTAATGTGTTTTTCAAAGTTAAGATTGTTAAAAAATTTTAATGGGTTTTTTTTTCAAAATTTAAACTAGGTTTTAAAAATTAAATGGTGCTTTTTCCAATTTCAGGGAGTTTTTAAACGCTTTTATTCTACTTGCTTTTGGCGGCGTTTTACGGGTGGAATTTTAAAACTCGATTTTCGAGCACTTCCCGATATGTCAGGGCCCCGAAACTTTACACATCGGTGTAACCCTCATGACACTCCAATATCCAACCATTATCTAGTCAAACAACCAAAGGATTAAGTTAATTAACGAGTATTTTTAATTAACAGAAAAACCAGAATTTGAGACCTTTCCCAAGGGGCTATTCTCCCTAAACCGTGCACAATTGTTTATAAGGCATAACTTCATCATATTCAAAAGTCAAAACGAAAATTGCCCACTAATTACGATAATTATAGACGATTAATCACTTTTTTTCTTTCCGGATTCTTGTACATAATATTTCAGGCACTTCCAAACGATATAAAGTTCTGAAACTTTGCACCGTGGTGTAAACTCGATGACAATGCAATATTCAATCATCAACTAGTCAAAACCTCCGTAATTTAGGTAATTAACGAGTGTTTTTAGTTATTCTTTTAATTCATATTTGAGACACTTCCGTGAAGCCAAAGGCTCCCAAAACCTGTAAGATAATATACTAGGTATATAACTACAATATTTAATCTTCAAAACTTGATTTTTTACCTTCCAATTAACAATTAAGATAATTAGCGATTTAAGATAATAACCGCGAGAAAGAAATCGCCAGAAGAGCGAGAAATCGCCGAAAATATCGCCGAAAATCGCCGAGAAGAAAAATATGTACTTTTATAATTTATTGACTACTGAAAAGACTGGATGGTACTGTTTGCTCCTTGATACACACACACACTAATTCTGAGTTTTTTACGATTGTTTTTTTATTTTATTGAATGCTTTCTTTTTATTGTGAATCTTTTTGATATCGATGGATTTCATCGGCGATTGAGCGGATGCGAGGAATATTCTTTGTGCGAGGTATTTTTCCCGCTCAGCTCTGTTATTATAACGTACCCAGCAAAATTAAATAGATTTTAATTAACTTTGGAGTTTATTGTCCTGCTGAGTCGTCAGAGATTGTTCTACTTTGCCAGATATGTGAAAAATTTTTGTTATACATGAAACTAAAATTCCATCCTAACATACATTAAATATGGTTGAAAAAAAAACATTTTTCTTGTGAGTTTTTGTTAAAAAATACCATGACTAAAAAGTAGAAAATAAAATAAGTAAAAAAAATATTTTTTAAAAAACGCTTTTATTGAAGTGTTCTAAAAGGTCAAAAATAATTTTTTCGGTTTGACAAATAATTTATTGGAAGTAAAAAATAACTTTTTGGTAAGTAAAAAAAACTGATTTTCTAATCACTAAAAATAAAAGCGTGGGCGCTAGTAATTCTTAATTCACTATTTATTCTAACTTCTTTATTCTATGTTCTATGAGGTTAAATTTACAAATTTCTCATTCATGAGTTTTGAGTGGGATGAATTCACTTTAAATTCTCTATTAGGTATTTTTATTTATATAAAGTTATACATAAATGCCGACGTAATGGCCTAGTGGTAAGAGCCTCTAACTGCAAAGCCGTACGTCTGGGGTTCGAATCCCCGTTCGTCAGGGATGTTACTGTTACTGTCCTGTAAAAAAATTCAAATTTAAAAAATTACTAGCGCCCACGCTTTTATTTTTAGTGATTAGAAAATCAGTTTTTTTACTTACCAAAAAGTTATTTTCTACTCCCAATAAATTATTTGTCAAACCGAAAAAATTATTTTTGACCTTTTAGAACACTTCAATAAAAGCGTTTTTTAAAAAATATTTTTTTTACTTATTTTTTTTAAGGTTAAATAAGTTCTTTCATTATTCAGTGGGTTTTTCATTATTGAATGGGTTTTTTTTCAAAATTAAGGACGTTTAAAGTTCAAACTAGATATAAAAAATAAGGAAGATTTTTAAAAAATTTCAGTGGGTTTTTTCAAAGTTGAATAGATTTCTTTCAATATTGAATGGATTTTTTTCAAAGATTAGGATATTTTTTAAATTTTAGTGGGTTGTTTTCAAAATTTAAACCAGGTTTCAGTAAATAAAGGGTGTTTTTACAATTTCAGTAGTTTTTTCAAAGTATAAAACTTTGAGGTGTTACAACTGACCCCTATGTAGAAAATAACAAGTTTTAAAAGTATTTTCGATTTATTGGTTTATAATTTATATTTACCCTTAATATTGGCATATAATTAGGTTTTACGGTTTTAGGATAAAAGGAAAATTGGTAAAATTTAGGTAAAAGGAAAATTGAAAGGGCCTGATTAGACTAGAAAGAATGGGGGGAGGGGTTGCTGAGGTTTTGGTGTATTAAAAGTCTATTAGTAGTGTTGGTCTTGAGCACGATATTTGTCATGTAACATTACACAGATTCTGTCAGAAGAAAACAAAAAATGAAAATCCTAAAGTGAGTTATAATACGATCAAGGGAATAAGAGGAACCATTTTCGTGTAAAAAATGGTCCCACGTTCGCGTTGTACTCAAGGGGAATTCAGATATGAATGCCCTTATTGCCTTTCTGAAAAATGGGTCATTTTTATTTATTATTCATCATTCACTATTACTTATAATTCATTATTTGAGTGGAAAGTTCACTATTACCACTCTAGTGTATGTATTTAATTATTATTTAACAAGAAGATGTACATTGTTAATAAATTTGCAGTGGCGGCTCGTCCATAGGGGCTGCGGGGCTGCAGCACCCCTTACCAAAATTTCTCGAAATTCCAATTTTTATTTGCTTTACAAAAGTTTAAAAATTATATATTTCCCCCTTTAATCTTTGTCCTTTATAATCCTTTTTCAATTAATAATTATCTGCTATGCCGTCTCGCCAACAGATTTCTTTCTGGGTCGAGCAGCCCCCGCAGATGTACCAATCGTGGTATAAAACACTAGCGGTATCATATCAAATGAAAACATCAAGAATTTAGCATGCGAATCTGTTAGGAGAAAAGGGGCTGCTTTTCAGCAGCCCCGACCAAAAGAATGATAGCTTTATCTCTTGAAAAAATAAACGATTTCTGCTTTCTACTACTAATAAATCACATTGGCTTTTTAGCTTTCTCACTCCAATGCTATTTTAATTTTTTATTTATAGCTTCTTTATTTTTTCAACAGAGAGAGAACAAAACCTTTTCTGATGTTTCGGCTTGTCAATAAAGATTTATTTACTTTTTCATAGCCAAGTTTTTATTTCTTTTTACAATGAACAAATTGAATTCGAAATGTTGATTTTAGTTATAATAATAATAATTTATTTCCACAATGTACAAAGCAAAGCAAAATAACATAGATAACATATTTCAGTTAACAGTTTCATTTGCTTTTGAGATACTAAATGAAATAGACTTCATCTTTGATTCTTCATATTCGTAATAATCAGCTAAGTATGGGTAAGTGACTGTTTTTGAATGCTTTATTAAGTATGAAATTGAAATTTTATATTGTTCCCATTCCCATCTTTTCTACTTGAATTTTTCCACTTTTTAGTTTAATAGAAAAAGTGAAGCATGGCATTACCTCATGTTACTGTCAGTGAAGACTTTTAATCAGGTTTACTAATACTTTGTACTTATCAAATCTGATTAAGGCATCTTTAAACCATTTCTAAGTTTTTTTTAGAGATTTTTTGGCATTATATCGCTTAAAATACGTTGCCAACTTGGTACCGTAGGAGCAGCACCCCTTATAATTTTACCTTCGAGTCGCCACTGTAAATTTGTATGATTTTCTATTTGTTTTTATGAATTTGCGTTGTGTTACAGGGCGTAGCCAGCAGGGGGTAAGCAGGGTCTACTTTTTTATGTTTGTGGGGACCAATTTTAAAGCCTCGTCAGTAGCCACAGTATTGTTTTGAGAGGGGTTTTGACCTTTAATGAAATTGATGCAGAAGTTTTGTGGGTAGCGTGGAAACAAAGATGGTTTTTGTTTTGAGGTAAAAGTTTTTGTAATTTGACACTAAAAAGTAGTTTTGTGACATTGGGGACCTCTTTTTTTGGTTGCATTCGAGGTGGGGCACTCCTTGTATAATCTTCAGAATTCTTAAAGCAAAAAGCACGATTTTCGGCAGTATAAAAAGCAAGCAAAATAAAATCCCTTTCCACGGCTTTTATTTAGTACCAACGTCGGGAACTAACTTCCATCCTAGGGTCATGCAGTGCTGAGATTGGGGGGGGACGCGGGGGGACGCCCCCCAAAATGTTTGGACCGTCCCCTGAAATATTTTTACCGTCCCCATCCTCCGAAATATTTGTCATTTCAGTTTTTGGTTGGGGGGCAAGGATTTTTTTAAATGGGTCTGAATCACGCTGTAACTGGACTTTTTTTGGGGGGGTGCTTCAAAACCGTTTTTAAGGTATCCCCTAACGAGCACATTTATAGGTTGTGTTAGAACACTGAAAAGTATTTGAATGATATTACATATAATGTCAAAATTTGACAACGTGACAATGGGGGATTCACCCCCAGGAAAATTTGCCTTTTATAGTGTTTTAGCTCATTTTGAGACCCTTTGGGCTGCATCCAAAGAGAACAGTTTCTTGTAAACCACAGAATTTTCTAGGGAAAAGAGTTTTAAATAAACGTCACAGTTTCAAGGGGGCCTCCCCCAGAAATTTTTTTTTAATTCCTCTTTAAAGTAGTGTTTTATCTCTTTTTCAAACTCTTTGGGGAGCTCCTATAGGGAAAAGCTTCTTGTAAGTGTAGCATTTTAGAGGGGGGCTGGGGGTCCTCCCCCAAAATGTTTTTGAAATTACCACTCTAAACTCGTTTTTATCTCTTTTTCAAACTCTTTGTAGAGCTCTAAAAGGAAAAGCTTCTTGTAAGCGGCAAAAATTTTCAAGGGGAAAAACCCTGTTTAACAGAGGTCAAAATTATAGAGGGGGGCTGGGGGGTATGCCCTAGAAAATTTTTTGAAATTTCCTTTTTAAACTAGTGCTTTATCTCTTTCAAACTCTTTGGGGAGCTCGTAAAGGGAAAAGCTTCTTGTAAATTGCAGAATTCTAAGGAGAAAAAATCTGTATAACCACCGAAGTAAAAATTTTAGAGGGGGGCTGGGGATCCTCCCCCAGAAAATTTTTTGAAATTTAACCCTCAAAAGTAGTGTTTAACTCCTTTTGAGACTTTTAGAGTTGCGCCCAAAGCTCCTTGTGCAAGCTACAGAATTTTCAAGGGACTTGCAACTATTTTTCACATAACAGTGGAAACCTTGGGGGGTTCCCCCCTGCCCCCCCCCTTAATAACGCCCCAGTAAAAAGGTGAAAATGATTGTCTGAGAAAGTGCCCCGTTGGACTTGGACCCAAAAAGGTTCTCAAAATGAGTTAAAACCCTAATTTTACGAGTCACATTTCAAAACTTTTCTGGGGGAGGACCCCCATACCCTTGCTTGATACTTTTTTGAAAATCCCCAACATTTTGATATTTTTGTCAAAAGTTAAAGGTGATGGTCTGGAAAAGTGCCCCCGTTTGAGCCCCCTGATCTTTAATTTATATTATCAATTTTAGTAGGCACCCCCGAAATTGGTCATATTTTGCCCTTTATCAACCATCTACTCTGTATCAAGGTGAGCCCCCCAAATATTTTTCTCCGATCTCAGCACTGAGGTCATGGAAGTAAGGTTTCGCCGATAGGTTTCGATGGGTTAGGAAGTAGGTTTCGCCGCGCTGTAAGTCATCTCAATGGACTCTCCAGGATCAGTCGTGAAAGGAGCTTTTGAAACATCATTTGACAGTCTTTTGAATAAAACAAATGTAAAGGTTTTAAACAGCCACATAAAAGGGAATCAATCTTACCTTTATTTAAGGAATGAAAGAACACACGAGAAAGGGATGTAATAATCAAGTGCTAATGTACTTTCTCAGACTGAAGAAGGACGAAAATCCTAAAAAAAACAAACAAATGGATGTTAGGTATAATTATTGATGTGATTTCTGTTGAAAGTTCTGATTTTTAATGTTTAAGGATGCTATTTCACTGACACCGATAATTCAAAAAAATTTAAACAGGACTAAAGAAAGAAAAGGATTTATCCTACCTTTATTTAAAGATGAAGAATAGCTGGAAAAGAGGTGACAATCAAATCCTAATGAGGGATAATGGTACTTCTCAGCTTTTGTCTCTCAGATGGAAGAAGGAAGAGTGACCAAAATTCTGAAAAACACAAATAAATGTTAGTTATAACTGATAACATTTCTTTTGTAATTTCTCATTTTTTTTAAAATTAGGGTGTTATTTTTCTAGGGGGTATGACGATAATATCCTGGTATCCATATCAAGTCAACAAATAGGGAGCACATGATAGCCGCGCACACACACACAAATATTTGCATTAAAAACCCTTTTTTACAAAGGGTCCACATTCATCAATCTCTACAAAAAAAGTAACTAGCATTCACTCCTAAACAGGAATTCGAAATATTCAGAAACTAAAAATTATCTTCATAATCAGCAAAAAAATTTTAAATGAACTTTTTAGGACCGCAAAATAAGTTCACAGCCTTAAAATGAGATTAAACACTAGTTTAAAGGGGTAAATTTCAAAAAAAAAAATTCTGGAGAGGATAAAATGCTACTTTATGAGGCAAATTTTAAAAAATTTCTCGGTGAGCCCCAGGACCCCCCCATTATTACTTGGAGTAATTGTACTATTGTAACATAGTGTGGAACATAATTGAAATACTACTTTCCAGTAATTTAAAACTTAAATATGCTTGGGGGTACCTTAGAAATAACGTTGAGTCAACCCCCCACAAAAGCAAATGTCTGGGGTACCACTCTGCAGTGGCGGCTCGTGAGTTTATTAACAGGGGTTTAACACCCTTTTAGTATAAATTAAAATTTACACAAGATCTAGAAAGAGAAGGGATGTTGGACAATTACATAAATAAAACTTATTTTAGAACAAATTGATCTATTTAAGGGAAGTAATTTTGAGTTCCCTAAACTTTTCACTGCATGCACTTTTATTTTTTAAATTATGCGTTTAATGGAAATAAGCAAAAAATTATGAATAAAATAAAGAAGCTGTTTATTTTTTGATAACACCCCTAACCTATAACATAATACCTCAAAAACAACTTTTATACATGATGTCCACTCCCCTAACTTTATTATTTGTGGTAAACAAATTGTTGACACTTTCATTACAATCAGGCATAATACCCATCATAATTTTTAAAAATTAAGAGCATTGAAAGAGCACTGGATTAGTCTAGAGGAGTGGTCTCCAACTCAGAGAATTTCGCGGACCACTAAGTCCAAATTTAGAACCTTTTTACGGACCACCCTTTGTAAGATCCTTATCATCACAAAATAATTACATTTCATGATACCTAGTAATTTCTGTTGTTGTGATATAAGTAAATTTTCGGAACCTACAAAATTGTGGCTGAGTGTTTTTTTTTCAGAACTTCATACCTGTTTAAATATTTAAATTATAGAAGAAAGTATTGTAAACAATTTGGTGGTGACTGTTATGCACCCAAATTACACAGACAAAAGCATCTTTTCTTGTTTAATTTATTCAAATTTCTATTATTTATCGGGAATTTTTTGTGTTCTGGGTCCCTCCACGGACCACTTCCAAGACTCTCACGGACCACCGGTTGGGAACCACTGGTGAGCCTAGATTAGTCCTCCCTCATAGTGCTTGTTAGAATCAATTATGTATTGCATATCCATTTATATTTGTCGTAAATTTCATTCTTAAATTATCTTTATAGAGCAAGAGCCCGTGAACCCCAGACCTTCGTTATTTTGTAAAAGCTGAAAACTTGTCAGCGCATGCTCCCAACTCAGGTAAGAACGATGGACCATTATGAAGTTTGGGTTACCCTGGCTTTGGCAGGTAAACGGTACTAAAGGTGTGTAAAATACCGATCTAATTTCGTCAAATTGTAGTGTGGTTTTTTGGTATTACCTTCAGAATATTATAAAAAATCACGTCATTCATTGCCAGACACTTACCATCGTGGCAACCCCTTGCCAGACACCCCTGCGATGTTAATTAATTCAATAACTTCAGATAATGCTGTAAATTTGGTCTATCCGATTGAAATAATAAAAAAAACAAGCAAAAATACGCGCATATCTGCGGAGGTTCCGAGTCCCGAATTCACTGGGTATAGTCACTTTAAAAGTTCATTACAGCTTGGAAAAAATTCCAACAAGCATTTTCTCAACGGTTTTAGACAGTACTAAGTGTATTTATTGCCATGTAGAAAGTTTACCAGAATCTGACAACCGAAAGTGGGTTTTTTTCAAGATGGCCGCCGATGCTTCAAATAAAGAGATATTCGGGAAAGAACCCTAATTTAACAGCTATGAAAATTTTTTATGGGTTCAAAAAACAAATATTAGGAACGAGTCAAGTTTTCTTATCATACTTATAAATATAAATTTCTTTTACAAAAGTTAGAAACCAGAACAGGGCTTATTTCCAAGATGGCGGCGTATGTTATTTTCTAAATTGACGGCGCTTTTTAAAGGTTCATCAAATTAAAGAAAAAAATTCCAAAAAGCATTTTCTCAACAGTTTTAGACAGTAATAAGTGTATTTATTGTCTTTACAAAAGTCTACCCGAATCTGACAACCGGAAATTGGTTATTTTCCAGATGGCCACCGATGCTTAAAGAATAGAGATATTCGTAAAAAAGCCCTAACTTAAGTGTTATAAATTTTTTTATGGGTTCTAAAATTAAATATTAGGTTCTTAACTTTAGGTAAAACAGTCTAAAATTATAAAATTTTTATTTCATACATGTCAGAAGGTATTTTTTTCGCTAAACATTCAATTTTCTAGGCTTTTCTAGTTTTTTAAGCATCAGCGGCCTTCTTGAAAAAAACCCACTTTCGGTTGTCAGATAAGGGTAGACTTTTGTAACGACAATAAATACACTTAGTACTGTCTAAAACCGTTGAGAAAATGCTTGTTGGAATTTTTTCTTTAATTTAATGAACCTTTAAAGTTATCTAGTATGCGCCGGCAATTTCGAAAATTACTTACTCCGACATCTAGGAAATAAGCCCTATTCTGGTTAAAAGATTTTATAAACGCAATTTATATTTACCACTATGATCAGAGAACTTAACTATAACCTGATATTTGATTTTAGAGTTCATAAAAAATTTTATAGCACTTAAAATGGAATTTTTTCCCGAATATCTCTTTCTTTGAAGCATCGGCGGCCATCTTGAAAAAAACCCACTTCTGGTTGTCAGATTCTGGTAGACTTTCTTAACTAGAATATATACACTTAGTACTGTCTAAAACCGTTGAGAAAATGCTTTTTGGAATTTTTTCTTTAATTTGATGAACCTTTCATCGAAATTAATGGAATTTACTCGAGAAAACCGATTTAACTGTCATTTAATGAAAACGTAGGCCGCCATCTTGGAAAATGCACTTTAATGGTTGCCAGATTCTTATAAATGAAATTTTTATAAATTTCTTCGCTTAGAAATGTCAACTACCATCGAATATATAATTTAACAACGAAAAAAGTTTTTGTTTCGCCCTATTTATCGCTTTTTTATGGATTTTAAAATTTTTTAAAAAATTTTAAAAAACCAACTTCCGGTTGTCAGATTGTGGTAAACTTTTTTTTGGTCAACAAGGACACCTAGTAGAGTCCAAAACCGTTGAAAAACCTTTTGTTGGAATTTGTTTGAGGTCAAACCGTATTTTCCCCCGCCTAATATACTGTCTCGCGCTCGCTCCTACAGCTACCCTACATGCTTGTCTGGCAAGAGGTTGGAACTATCAAAAATGTCTGGCTAATGAGGAAACATTATCTAACTATTACCCAAGTACTATATATAAAAATCAGCTTTTACAATATAACGTAAGTATAATTGTAATTTCATGAACATTAGGGGTGTCTGGCAAGGGGTTGCCACGATGGTAAGTGTCTGGCAATGAATGACGTGATTTTTTATAATATTCTGAAGGTAATACCAAAAAATCACACTTTACAATTTGACGAAATTAGATTGGTATTTTACACACCTTTAGTACCGTTTACCTGCCAAAGCCAGGGTAACCCAAACTTCATAATGGTCCATCGTTCTTACCTGAGTTGGGAGCATGCGCTAACAAGTTTTCAGCTTTTACAAAATAACGAAGGTCTGGGGTTCACGGGCTCTTAGACTATTAAGTCTATCTTCTCCTGGTAAATTTGACATTGTTGAGATGAGGTGTTGATTTTCTACTTAATCAAAAAAAATTAATTATTACAAATTTGTGGACAGGAAAGTTTTAATGATACTTTCACTAATAAATAAAAATAGTGTCATTTGAACATTAAATAATTTCATTATTTTTAAAAAAAATTATGAAAAAATTATTTCTTGAAAATTCAATAACCTTGAGGGACCTCTAAATATTTTATAAAAATTTTTAAAAAATTAACAGTGTCTTATATTCACATAAATAACATTTTGGGGGATGAGAGTAAACAATTTCAAAAGTCGCGGTTTTTTTTTCTGGTCCCCTAGTGCTCATGTGCTCCGATAGAAGAGCCACCACTGCTGCTCTGGGTGCATAAAATTTTGGGGCCACGATGTCAGGCTGGTACATAAAGGGGTACGCGGCGATCGAAAGTTTAAGAGCCGCTGATCTAAGTTGGTGGATAAGTAGTACATATAACAAGGGCTTTTGACAATAAGGGGGGGGCGTTATAGTTCTAGAGTTAATAGCTGTTTAAAATGAAGGAAAAACAACTTTACAAGAGTTCTTTGGACATTAGAAAATTACTACAACCAAAATAAAGGTGATAAAAAAACAAAACCTGGAACATTATATCTATAACGTTAGTAGTTTCTTATAAAAAAAATCATGAACAAAATGAGAGGCTTTGATCTTTGGCAAGTAACCCTACCTTCTTTACATCGTTTTTTAAAGAACAAAGAAGTGAAGTAATTAACTACCCTAATTGACGTACAATACTGGCAAAAAAAATCGACTCAGACCCTATATCTCCGGAACGGCTTGTGATATAAAGACAAATAAGGTATCATTTTTCATGATTTGAAGTATTCTATATACAGAAAATTTTTCAAGTTCTTAGGGGGTCGTCTTCATATTAAACGAAGCACCAACTTTTGTTTTACCTATGGAAACCATCAAAGATTATTCCAGATTCTGAAAGAGCACCCTCTAAAACACCCCAAAACCAGTTTTCATGCCATTTGGTCCCCAAATGAAGCCAGGATTGGGGGTTGAAGTTCGTCGAATTTACGTTGAAATCTCGTTTTTTACGTTGAAATCTCGATTTTGATCCTTTCAACCATCAACCCCGCAGGATCAAAATCGAGAATTCAACGTAAAAAACGAGATTTCAACGTAAATTCGACGAACTTCAACCCCCACTCCTGGCTTCATTTGGGGACCAAATGGCATGAAAACTGGTTTTGGGGGATTTTAGAGGGTGCTCTTTCAGAATCTGGAATAATCTTTGATGGTTTCCATAGGAAAAACGAAAGTTGGTGCTTCGTTTAATATGAAGACGACCCCCTAAGAACTTGAAAAATTTTCTGTATATAGAATACTTCAAATCGTGAAAAATGATACCTTATTTGTCTTTATATCACAAGCCGTTCTGGAGATATAGGGTCTGAGTCGATTTTTTTTGCCAGTATTGTACATTTAAAAAACTGGAGTACGTTTTCAATTGTAAATTTGAATCTGGAAAAATTAAGAAAGTTTACAGTTAAAATTTGAAAAAATAATGAAAGTTTGAAAATTTTGTTAGTGTTTTATTTTACCTTTTCAATGACTGTCTTGTACAGTCGAAGAAAAAAAAAGTGAGACAGTTCGCATTGTGAGCGAACTACTGGGGTTAGGATGATAATTTTTGTGTCATTTTTCATGATTTAACTTCTTCTTGAAAATAAAATATAGTTTATGTCCTTAGGGGGCCGTCTACATATTAAACGAAGCACCAACTTTCGTTTTTCCTATGGACGACATCAAAGATTATTCCCGATTCTAAAAGAGCACCCCCTAAAACCCCCCAAAACCAATTTTCATGTCATTTGGTCCCCAAATTAAGCCAGGAGTTGGGGTTGAAGTTCGTCGAATTTACGTTGAAATCTCGTTTTTTACGTTGAATTCTCGATTTTAATCCTTACAACCATCAACCCCGCACGAGAATTCAACGTGAAAAGCGAGATTTCAACGTAAATTCGACGAACTTCAACCCCAACTCCTGGCATTATTTGGGGACCAAATGACATGAAAATTGTTTTTGAGGGGTTTTAGGGGGTGCTCTTTCAGAATCTGAAGTAATCTTTGAGGTCCCCCATAGGAAAAACAAAAGTTGGTGCTTCGTTTAATATGTAGATGGCCCCCTAAGGACATAAACTATAGCTTTTTTTAAAGTAGACGTTAAATAATGAAAATTGGCGTTTACAGTATCTTTCTAACCCCAGTAATTCGCTCACAATGCGAACTGTCTCACTTTTTTTTTCTGCGACTGTACTAGGTGGATTTCAGTTAAAGCTTGAATTTCCGGCTTTATGAACGTTTAGTTAAGGCTCAAGTCTCCTTTGAGGCAAATGTCCAACTTATTTCTTTGTTTTGTGAGAAGATGGACAACAGATATACTAAATCGTTTTCAACTAAATATGTTGACGGGAACGAGATGAGAAGTAGTTCAGTTTTTCTTCACAGTTGTGGATAAGTGTCCATAAGTTTCAAAGGCTAACTCGTAACTGCTCTGCTTGAAAAGGATTTTCGCCTCACAGTATTACTTCAGATCTAGAAACTCCGTCTGCAAAGAGTTATCAAGCTTATCCACAGCTTCAAACAAGAATGATGGATCTTTTATCTAATCCGGAATTTGTATCGTGGTCAAATCTTTAAATCTTAATTCGGCGCAAGTTCAGACTTGCGTATGCGCCAAGTTTTTAGCGGTAAAGATGACTAATATGGTAGCCCTAACTCATGTTAAGTGAATTATTTGCCTTCTAAATGTGCCGCTAAACAGCCAAAGTTCGCCTAGCATACGCAACTCTGAACTTGCGCCCTTGATTCCATGTCAGTTTTTAACTGGGCAAGGTGATCGTTAAAAATTAGAATTTTGTCTTCTAGGAGTTCAAGAGTCTCGTTATCTGTCACTGAACACTATACAGGGTGTATCTGAAATGGTGCAACAAACTTTCAGGGATGATAGTACTCATCAAGACGAACAAGAATCGGTGTAGAAAGGGGGGTCCCAGACCAAATCTCAGGGAGTTAAAAATGGAGCGACACCCCAAAAAATCATTGAAAAATTCAATTTGTAGGAGAACTACTATTGGTAAAAACTTAATTATGGTCTCAAAAATTGTGGTTTAATATGATCTTTAAAATTACATCAAATGTCTTCACTTTAAAATTTGTTTTATTATGAAAAAAGTTAAAAAACACAAAAAATGTGAAAATTCTTCCAAAATCTTATTTTGTACTTCGAAATCCTTTCTTTTGATTTGATAATCTGAAAGATCATAGTTGAAAACCCATAAGTCCAAAGTTTCACGTAAAAACCATCAATATTAAACGCTTGAGATCCTGTTAAAGTTTGTTTTTTGCGTGCGCTAACAGCTGTTCTGGAAACAGCTCTAAAAAACTGCTTGCGCACCCAAAAAAACATACTTTAAAAGGATCTCAAGCGTTTAATATTGATTGTACTTACGTGGAACTTTGGACTTAAGGGTTTTCAACTATGGTCTTTCAGATTATCAAATCAAAAGAAATGATTTCGAAATACAAAATAAGGTTTTGGCAGATTTTTCACATTTTTCTGTGTTTTTTGAATTTTTCATAATAAAACAAATTTTAAAGTGAAGACTTTTGAGTTTAATTTTAAGATCATATTAAACCACAATTTTTGAGACCATAATTAAGTTTTTACCAATAGTAGTTCTTCTACAAATTGAATTTTTCAATTATTTTTTTACGGTGTCGCTCCATTTTTAACTCCCTTGGATTTGGTCTGGGACCCCCTTTCTATACCGATTCTTGTTCGTCTTGATGAGTACTATCATTCCTGAAAGTTTGTTGCACCATTTCAGATACACCCTGTATATAAGACAGAAGATAAACAATACAGTACTATTTTAATTTTCCTCCTTTGAATACTCATCGCCCCCACTTATTTATCGCCTCCTTGATAAACCAAATCGGCCACAGGTTGGGAACCAGTGGTTTAGAGTTTTCTCGGTCCCAATTAGAGTTGTATTTTATTATTTCTATGCTACACTGCAAATGCGTGAAACCGCAAGTTCCCAAATCCTATTCTAAACAATGTGAACGAGAAAGAGCAAAAGAAATTAAACTAAATGTGAAACCGGTGCTCTATCAAATACAAAGGAACGGTTTAAACAAAATTGCATCTTACCTTTCCTGTGCAGATCGGAAGATCCAAGTAATTGCGACAGTGTTACTCCGACAGATTCGATCAAGGACGTCGGGTCGAATTGCGGTCACTCGCAGCTGGGAGGAAGACTCACTAGCGAAGGAGGATGTTATATACTCTGGCGGGTGAGAAAAAAATCTTTAAAGCAATTCAAGAAATAAAACAGATTCCAGAAGTTCCATTTTCTTGAAAAGCGGGTTAAATGATACGCGTTACGTAAAAGAATTTATTCGATATCGCTTATGATTGTTTTTTAAAAAATGGTTAGCTCACTTTCCTTTTTTAGGTTGTACCTTTATTTAACTAATTACAATTAATTTGATGAGAATCAAATGCATTGATAGCCTTAAGTAATTGTAGTCCAGTTAAAGTCAAGTAAATAAGACAGCGATTAAGCTAAAGAATAATTAAAATTTTTATCAACAAGGAGAGGATGTTCCGAAAATCCACCTTTTTTCCGTCTTGCCCCTTATCACACCAAACTACCAGTTGGTCAGTGCAATCACGCTGATTTTTCACTGGAGTGAAAGAAAGGGGAATTTGATGAGGTCCCAGGCGCGGATCCGAGGGGAGGGCACTCTGGACGGTGCCCCCTGGACCCAAAAAGGTTTTCAAAAGTCAAATGGATTTAAACTCTACTTTTTCAAGTAAACTTAATTAATTTTTTCTGGAGGAGGCCCCCCATACCCTCAGTGGTACCACAAAGGGATCTTGCGCGTGATACTTTCAAGAAAATGCACAACATTTTGTGTCAAAAGGCCAAAGTGATTGACCCAAAAAGGTTCTCAAAATGAGTTAAAACCCTACTTTTAATAGCAGAATTTAAAAATTTCTTCTAGGGGAGGACCCTCATACCCCTCAGGGTACCACAAGGGGATCTTACGTTATAGGGTTACTTGGGGTAAGTGGGTCACTGGGGTAAGTGGGTCACCCCCCTAAAACTATAATATTACAGGAAATTTCACACTTACTCGCATTGATTATGTTGCAGCTTGTCACACCGATGAGTATTGCATATATTTGAGATTTGTTTAATTTATTTTTAAGATTATAGAACTAATTTAAAATACATTCCCAGAATGGATTTTTTGGAGAGTTCAAGACGTATTTTTCAAAGAAGTATTTCCAGGTAAGTTTTCATTACATTTTAATGTTTATTGAACTCTTTTGCAGAGTTTGACCTAAATTACATACGGCACTTTGAAATTTTTCAAAATTTTTAATTTTGAAGTGTTTAACAGGGAGGTCCCACTTACCCCATAGTTTTAGCATGGTTGGGGTAAGTGGGACCCCTCAGTGTGGGGTAAGTGGGACCCTTTATTATGATATAAGTGGTTTTAGAGGGTTCCATATGATAAAGGAACTACAACTGAAGACATGGGCGGATTTTGGGGGGATTATAGGGACAATTTCCCCCCAATATTTTCAGAAAATATCGATTTATAGTAGCAAGTAGAAGACCTTTTACTCACCACTTCAAAATTCATTAAAATTTATAAATAGTTTGATCGACATTTTATATCAAATTTCGGTTTTAATTTAAGTTATGGTGAGTAAAGTGAAATATCTCATCAATAGTGTTCATTCTCATTTAGAGTGTATGATTTCTTTTTTATCTTACAATGTGTATTAAAGTGCCAAAATAAATCTTAAACAACCTTATTATGTTCTTTAAACACTATTTTATATGCTAAAGTAAAACATATCCCTTTGGCCTTTCAAAACATTCTTTAAAATACTTATTTTGCTTTTCATTCTATTCTTGCCTTGTCATATTGATTTTGATGTGAGTATATTTCTCACTCATGGACACAGTTAGAATAAAAAATTTTATATTGAAATTTACTGTACTTTTTTAAGTAATACCCACTTACTTCCTTTTAAGTTTTGCTTGCTTTAAATATAAATAAAGAGGGGGTGACCCACTTACCCCATCTCTTGGGGTAAGTGGGTCACCCATCTCATTTTTGATAAAAAGACCAGTTAAGAAAAATATAAAGCTTTAATTTAGAAACTACTGATAAATTTTTGTTTATCGATAGACTCTTTAACGAAATTTGTCAACAAGTACAAAATAAACCCTTTCAAATTTTTTCTATGAACCTCCAAAAATGTACTAGGCCAAAAAGGGGTCCCACTTACCCCAAGTGACCCTACTTTTTTAAAAAATCCCTAACATTTTGATATTTTGTGTCAAAAGGTAATGTCTAGGAAAATTGCCCACTTCTTGGATCCGTGCCTGTGAGGTCCTCCCCTTTCCTTTCTTGAAATTTTGACCTAAAAAAAAACGGCTTTAAACTCCTTTTTTTCGGACCTGAAAATGTATGTCTCCAAAATCCAATCCCTTTTCGTTCCCTTAGTCCAATTTTTGGGAGGGCCCTTCAGCCCCAATACACAAAACACACCCCTGTTATAAATCATTGAATTAAAAAAATACCAATTTTTTTACAAAAACAGGGCTCTGGGGGCCCCTCCCCTAGACCATTTTAGGATTTAACATTAGGATTTAACACTTTTCCTTTGACATTTAGGACTTTGGGTGACACTTTAGGAAGTGCGTACCTCTTTGTACCCCGAACAGTCATCTGTTGGGGGTGATAACCCCAATCGCTACTCAAATCAAAACACAATATAATTATTCAACAGCGCAGTTTTACATATTCCCACAAGATGGAAGGGAGCAAAAAGTATAGATCCTCCCTTAAAAATTGGATTTCAAACGGGATTTATTGGAAATCCCGTGGTTCGTTAGGTACCCACTTTTTCTTGATGTAAAAATGCATCTCTTTGTTTAACTTTGTTACTGAATTTTTAGATCTAACCGAACCAAAATCACACTGTAAAAAAAACTGTAGAAAAACAGAAATTTCAATAACAGTGACTTTATGTTTACAGAGATATTCTGTCATGTAACATTCCCACCGCACTTCTATTTATCTTATGTAAAATAACAGCTTTTACCTAGTTTTTTAGCTTATCTGTACTTAAACAGAAACTTACTGCATTGAAAACCAATACAGCTATTGGCAACGTTATACTGAATCTTCTTTGGTTCAGTGGTAGCGTGCGTGCTTAGCATGCGGTAGGTCGCGGGTTCTATCCCCGGATTTCAATTAATTAAAATTAAAAAAACTCTACTAAAATAAGTGCATGCGCACAAGCAGAAAATTACTGAGAGGCAACAGAAAAATCTGTAGCCCACTTGACAGAAAGTTCCTTTTTACAGCATTTACCTGTAGGTTACAGCTTTTTTCTGTTTACAAGATTTTTCAACCTACAGATTTTTTCTGGCAACTTTTGCTGCCAGAAATTTTCTGTTTTTTTGCAGGATTATTTTTTACAGTGCACTTCCTCAAAAGTTTACCATTTTTATGAGAAAAAGAGTTAAGTGTTAAAACCAAAATTTTAATTAAAAATTTCCAGCGTTTCTCATCGTACTTTCTTGTTTTAAATGTATAGACCAGTTAATCAACCTCTTTGAAGTACATCTCGTGCGTAAAGTTACTTTGTGAATTATAGATACGAGAGGAAGTTTCTTTGATATTAATTCTTGTTGTTGTTGCTAATTTTCACGATCTAGCAACAGCTAGATCAGATCTATTATTCCATGTACTCTTGCAAAGTCAATAACTAGGAGTGGAGATGATAATATTGATTCTTACAACTCCCTTGCTTCATCAGAAAATACAATAAGAAACAACTCAAATATTTTTTTTTGGACAAATGAATCTACAAATCTTTGTAAAATATTTTCTTTGCTGTTTCACGATCCTTATCCTATAGTTATTTAGAGTGATAGTTATATTTTTTACTTAGAAGTAGGTACTTTAAAATTTTGTATTTTTTATCGTATAATGTAGGAAAATTAACATTTTCAAAATAAAAATGAAGCTATTTTCAAATAAAAATTATATTTATTACATAACCATCATAAAATTTTACATTATGATTTCAACATAATTCTTATAAGATTGACAAAGGTTACAGCAAAAAAGACCCTTAAAAATAAGGTTAAAAGACAAAAATGTCAAAATACATATAATTGATGATAATAATAGTACATAATTTGAGTGCAAATTCTGAAATTTATGCATAGCTTATTACTATATTTTATGCTGACTTGGGGCATGGGCGGATTTAGGTGGTGAATCCGGGGAGGCCAAGCTGTTCCTGATTTATAAAAGTTAAAAAAGTTATAGAAAGGGAATTTTCTGTATAACTTCCCTCTCATGCTCTCCCTTAAATCCACCCATACCTTGGGTATTAAAATAACGTGTTCCAAATAAACATTTGCACACAGGACATATGAGAGTTCTCTCCAAGTCCTTTATCACACATGCCATATGAAACATATGACCACAAATAAGTTTAACAAAAATTTTTGGAACACGTTTAGTACATAGAGAACAGTAGTTCCACTTCATCAGAAGATCGTATAAATCTTCTTCAAAGTTAAGGACACGAAGGTCCAATTGGGGAGAGTTCAAGATGTAACTTCTTTCTTCTACTTCCTCGAAAATTACACACCCATTATGCTGCCCATATGGATACTAAAAACAAGGTAAAATCATTATTGTTTTGGTATGTCATCAACAAAAAAATATTGTAAACACAACCAAAAAAATGGATGTTTCGTTGTAAGGTTACTTGAGGTAAGTGGGACACCCCCCTAAAACTATAATATGTATAGGAAATTTTACACTTAGGGGCTGTTCAAATATTACGCAAGCACCTAAGGGGGGAGGGGGGTTGCTCTTTGCTTATTTTTCCTGACAAGGGGGGAGGGGGGATATGAGTGATGCTTACGTAAGATACTGAATTTATGAAAATATCTTGTTTCTTGCATAAATAATTTCAAAACTCAACCAAATATTGAATTAGGAAATCTGACGTAACACTTTTTTCTGGGGACCCCCTCAAACATTTTGAAATTTTAACCCCGAAAAGTAGTGTTTCGACTCATATTTGAACCCCTAGGGACAGCTCCCCCAAACAGGACAGCTCCTTGTATAAGTCACCTAATTTTCAAGGAGAAATATACAGTACTTACTAAAAAGGATGTCAAAATTTCGGGGGGGGGTCCGGCAGTTTCTTACGTAATTATGGTGGGGGGTTGGTGGTTTGCTTATCTTTGCTGACAAGGGGGGAGGGGATTAAAAATGACCAAAAAAGTGCTTACGTAATATTTGAACGGCCCCTTACTCGCAACACTGGGGAACAATTTTTATCATAATTTCTGGGGAGTTCGATTTTTTTCTGTTTTAGAGTTCAATGGGAATGCTAATTATAAAACTGTTTTTAGTTTTCTTCTATCACGTCAACTTTTGAAGATACAGGGTACCCACCAAAATATGCATAAAAAGCAAAATAAATGACTTTGAATTTGATTTTCAGGGTCAAAAACCATTACTTTAGTTTTTAAATTACATCCGAGAGGACAAGAAAGGTTAAAGTTTCTAAAATAGGAAAATTTGTAGTAAATTGATAGGTTTAAGGGGTAATCACCCCCCTAAAATGAAAAAAAAACGTTAAAAAGATTAGAGGTATTTTATGCTATTTTTCTCTTATTTTTTTCTTAACCCTTCCCCAAGGACCCAAATTTAATAAAAATAGGCAGCAATGATTTTTACTGAAAGTGGTTTAGGTGTTACCGTTCCCGAAGCGCCAGAGTCTTCCAAACCCTTCCGCGAGTGCTTCGGGGACGCTTAACACTTCATCCGCTTTTAGTAAAAATCATTGCTGCCTATTTTCATTAAATTTGTGTCATTGGGGAAGGGTAAAGGCCTTTTAAAGAGGAATTGCGTGAACAATAAAAGAAAAAAAATATTGTAAAATAACCTCTATCATTTTTAACGTTTTTTGTGCATTTTTGTGGGGGGTAATTACCCCTTAGGCAGTGGCGGATCTACGGGGGGGGGCTTTCGGGCTGAAGCCCCCCCCCAAAACGTCTAACATTTTAACATTTGTTTTAACATTTGTCAGAACGCGAAAAATCTATATCCGAAATTCGGATGAGGCGTACCAAAACGGGTTGAAAAAGTGGATTTTTGGGCCAAAATTTCCAAAAATTTTCTGGGGGAGGACCCCCAGACCCCCCTTTTAATGGTTTTAGTTGGATAAATCGCTACTTTTTCCATATTAACATTAACAAGAGAATTAAATTGGATTATGAAAATTCTTAGCCCCCCCAAAATCGAATCCTGGAACCGCCCCTGCCCTTAGGGCCTCGCATAGTCGATCTGAAAACTAGAATCTAGAGAAATTCGATCCCCCGCACGCGGTCCCCTCGCAATACAAAAAAGGGGGTAGGGAGCGTCCGAGAGGGGATCTGTTTACTTTTCTGTCCAGGAAGATAATTAAGGCTCCCAACCCCCTTTTTTGTATTGCGAAGGTTGCGAGGGGACCGCGTGCGGGGGATCAAATTTCTCCAGATTCTAGTTTTCAGATCGACTAGGATCAGATCGATCGGAGACCCTTATCCATTGTCTATCCAATTGCTACAAATTTTCATATCTAGCGCTAGCGTGTAAACCTTTTACCTGCCGATGTTCCCAAATGGGAACATCATTTTAAGGAATTTTTACACCACTTAATTTTTCATGCAGGAATTTGATACTTGGTATAGAAAGGAACTCAAAGATATGAAGTTATTTTACATGCAAAAGTTTTTCACGTGCAATTTAATCCTTTTTGTAGAATTTACATCAAAATTAGAGGTTTTTGGCTCTTCCAAAAATTGCACAAGTTTCAACTTGTGAAAAATTTAAATAAATTTAGTTTTAAATAATTTTGCTGTGTTTAGGTAAGTACACATCTTTCCATTTGGATTGACAGAATAGCTTCCTATTTTAATTTTGGAGAGTAATTACCAATTCAACGTATATGTTCCCAAGTGGGAACATCGGCGTTTGGGGTATAGTATTTGAGGGGATTTTTATAACATGCAAAAATTCAAGTTATTTCCAATTTTCTTTAATTTTTTGAACATTTCTTGTCTCAAAAGATCTAAACAGGTTAAGAATTATGTTTTAAATTCAAAAATTTGTAATTTTTATTTTTTCGCCTGATTTATGGAGAAATATACAGTAAAGCACCGTTTATACGTCTTTCAAGGGACCGACGTAAAACGGCGTGTAAATGAAAAGACGTATAATTGAAAACAATTTTGATCATTTGAATGAATTGGGACTTAGCGAAAACGACGTATAAATGTAAAAGACGTATAAATGAGAGACGTATAAACGGTGCTTTACTGTATTCTAAATCTTTATAGCAAATTCTCACACTTACAAATTTTCTAACTCCCCGATCGATTAATATTCAGTAATTATCAATGGGGGTTATACAAAGAGCATATTTGGAGTGATTCTGAGGATTTGCGTACATATTTTTGTTCAAGTAGTTTTTTTAATAAATACTTTAGAAATAAAATTGAAGAATTTTGAAAATAAGGAAAAAAGTTCGTACATCTAAAAACACTCTTCTAACGTAAGCTGGATGTAAGATATATGTGGTTCAGTTCGCAATCTTCCATGAGAAACACAGCTTAAATAAATCAATGGAGATAATTATGATTATTAATTTTGAAAGCTAATTAGATTTTTATGCAATTAGTGGATTTTATGCTAGATATCCGTATATAACCGTAATTAAAACTAATTTTTCTCACAGAAACGTAATTGTTTAGCTTTGAAAAGCATGGGAACACTCTTTTGTATTTTTGACACCAAAATATTACCCATAGTGTAAGAAAAATTTACGGAAAAGCTTCGCATACGTAATGAACATGTCAATTTTTTCTTATGAAAATTTATAAAATGTTACTAAATCGTTCAAGTATGGATTATAAAAATAAAAAAACCGTTAACAATCATAAAAATGTTCATAATTATTGTGTAGATACCTATTTAAATCATTTCATTTGAATTATAATTGTAAAATATGTCCCCTTTGGAAATCTCCCTAAAAACTTCACCCCAAACGCCGATGTTCCCAAATGGGAACATCCTCAAAATCATACTTAGGAATTTTTTTCCGTCAAAAAATGACTAGAATGGTTTTAGTAATGATGAAACTAGCCATTTAAGCCAAAAATCAGAACCATTAATTCGAAATTTGAATTGCGGCGTTTAAAAGGTTAAAGACTAAAGTTATGTTTTTTTACCCTGAAAATCGAGTTCAAAGTCATTCATTTTGCTTTTTATGCACATTTTGGGGGTACCTACCCTTTATCTTAAAAAGTTGACGTGATAGACAAAAACTATACTGTTACTTTAGGATTCAGAGGCTAAAAGTGATTCAAAAACAAGTCACAGTTCTAAGTCAACGAAATTACTGTTCCCCAGTGTTATGTTACAGCTTGTCGCACCGATGAGTTCTGCAAATATTTAAAATTTGTTTAATTTATTTTTAAGATTATAGATCTAATTTAAAAAAGATTCCCAAAATGGATTTTTTGGAGAGTTCAAGATGCATTTTTCAAAGAAGTATTTCCAGGTAAGTTTTTATTACATTTTAATGTTTATTGAACTCAACTGTTTTGCAGAGTTCGACCTAAAATACATACGGCAATCTGAAATTTTTCAAAATTTTGAAGTGTTTAACAGGGGTTCCCACTTACCCCATAGTTTTAGCATGGTTGGAGTAAGTGGGACCCCTCTTTATTTAGTGAGACCCCTTATTATGATATAAGTGGTTCTAGATCTAGAGGGTCCCATATGATGCAGGAACTATTACTGAAGACATGGGCGGATTTCAGGGGGTTATAGGGACAACTTCCCCCAATATTTTCAGAAAATTTCGATTTATAGTAGCAAGACCTTTTACTCACCACTTCAAAAAATAATTTTTTTTTGAAAAACTGAAAACTGTTGGTACCCTTCAAATTTTTTGAAAAAAAAAGTATATGTGTTTGACAATGATATATCCAGTGCTAGATGTGCGGGGGGACGCGTCCCCCCACTTTTCATAAAAATACCCATCTGTCCCCCCACTTTTATTTCTACTAAAATTCATCCCCTCATTCTAAAATTCCTCCTTCCATTAAAAAAAACTAGAAAATGTTACTCTAATATTTCTTTTGTTAGTAACCTGTTTTAAAAAATAGGTTTTTCTCAAGTTAAATGAATATGATAATTTTAGTTCTTTGTGATTATAGACTATAGTGAAACTAAATTTATTGCATTGAATCATAGGTAACTGAAGTCTGTAATAAGGAACAGTAATATTTGCAAATAATACATGTTTGGTCAATTTAAAAAAACATTTGATACCTTGAATTCAACTAGGGTTGATCCAGTTAAATATTAATCCAAATCCAAGGTTTACAAAAGCTACATTTTTCATCACAAAAGAAAAATTTGTTGAAGTAGAATTATCTTTAATAACTTTAAGTAAAATTTAAGCAGTGCTTTGATTAAGTTCTTTAAATGCTTATAAGGCAGAAAATTTAAGGATCACATCCTACTTTCAGAAAATGCATGAATGAGACGTATATACTGGATAAAATTAAGACGATCATGAAAATTTTCAAAAGGGGGGAGGCACTCTCGGGGGGGAGTGGATTCGGGTTCGGGGGAGTGGATTCCACTTTTGTTTGACCCACTTCTACCACTGGATATAGACCAAAATTCTGAAATTTTCAGAGTGGGACCGCCAAGGGATCAGGAGTTATAGCAAAAAGAGTTGTTTTTAATCACTTTTACTCACCACTTTTTTAGTTTAAGTGGCCAAATACTGGGTTCTGCGCCATGTTTGGTCACTATAACCTCCGAGATAGTACTTCAAAACAACTCTTTTTGCTATTACTCCTGATCTCGTGGCGGTCCCACTTTGTAAATTTCAGATATCATAATTTATAAAGTTGCTAAATATATGTATAATTTTCAAAGAAATTAAAGGATACCAATATTGTTTTTAAGTTTTTTCATTTAAAAAATCATGAAAGTAATTTTGTTTCATGGACATAGTCAAACTTTATATCAAATTAAAGCTTGCAAAATTATCTTTTAAACGAGGGTTGATAGATTTTTCTCGGACAAATATAACTGGAGTTATAATACATTAAAGTGCGAAAAATTGCATTTTCTTCCTTTTTCAAAAATATTTGACAAAAAAAATTACTGATAAAGTTAAATAATAAAACCATTTTCTCATATATATATATATATATCATAGAAGGGAACAATTCCTGAAAGTTTCATTAAAATCTGAGAGGGTCAGGTTGAGTGCCGTGTTGATTTCACATGGAATGACCCATATCTTTAAAATTTAAATATTTAAAAAGATTTTGTATCTTATTAAAATTTAATTATTTTTTAGGTGATTTACTATCATAAATATTGTCAAAATATTTTATGTTTCAGTTGATTGGCAGATTTTACCAGTAAATTTCGAAGTTCAATTTAATAAATTTCTTAATAAACTAATGATTTAATCATCCATTGCAATTATTTATGTTATATATAGCTACATAATTTCAATATCCTTGGGAAAAATGACCATGACATCAGCTTCAAACGTTTTTTACAAGAATAAAAAAGGTCCATTTTTGAGGCCAAAATTTGAAGAAAAAAAACTTTTTACTGTTTATGCTTAAAAATAATAGGTCAAAATTAATGGCGTCTTCCTAAAATCCTACGATGGGACAAACTAATATTTTAAAGAAGGAAAAAATGGATCATATACTATACAGGGTGTTTCAAATATAAGTGTAACAATAGGCTATTTCCTAAAATATTTCCCATAGCACTTCCAATTGCAAATTTTCATTTTAAGGGGTAAAAAATTAGGTGAGACTAGTTTTAACTCCATGGTGGTCTACTTAAGAAAATGCAGAAAATAAATTTTTTGATGGCCCCACAGTTTGAAACTCCCAATCATCAAAATTTTGTTTATTACTTACTGAGTAAGACATAAACATCTCACTATTTTTAAAGCTGACTGAGATATTAAAAATTTAAAATTGGTGGTGATTTACACCATTTTAAAATACCTTTTTTTAGAGAAAAATAGGTTTCATCTCTATAAATTTAAGTTTAACCTGTTGTAAGGCAGTGATGGGGGAATATAGCCTCAAAAAATCAATATGTGACGATCCCATAAAATTTAAACACAGTGAGTTTTGAAAATATTGAGATAGAATTTGGTTGTGTCTTTTTTGGATGATAATAATATAGAAAATTTGGCAAGTAATTTCAAACGACGGGGGCCGTATAAAAAGGTATTTACTGAATTTTCTTATGTCGACTCCCCATGGAGTTATTTAAGGAAGTAGTCTTTTATAACACACCATTTGAAACACCTAATATAATGTTTTGAATCATTTCTTCTTTTAAGACAATGATGACCATAATAAAAGAATGGGGTACAATTAATTTGGATAACATTTCAAGAGTGTTAGGCATATGTAATGTGACCATTTATGTTTTGACTCAAAACGGGACATTGGTTTATTTAGGTTAATTAACAGGTAGTCAATAAAAACACTTATTAAAAGTTATTTATTCAGAAAAAGTCAGTTAGCTTAAAAGTTACGAATTAAAAATATTTATACCCGAAACGTTTAGTTACATTTATATTCATCAGAGGAACAAATTTGCTTTAATATAGCTGGTGATGATAGTAAGTAAGAATTAAACTCTTCACTCTTGGCACGTTTTTTTATATTCACTAGGGTGGGTCATTTTCCTATGGCGAAAAAAAATTTTACAAATTCTATCGGGCACAGCAAGAAAAGGGTGCCAAATGGTCTCAAACTAACATGTGTAAAATATTATTCCATTATAATAACTCTTTTTGCCTCCGGATTGGCCTCAAATAGAACAAAAATATGTAATTTTTCATATTTTTTTTAAATTTTATAAATTAAATTTTTTTGTCTATAACTCTTTAGAGTTCACTAATAAGGGTATTTAAAAGCAATTTTAAACACATTAGTCACCTTCATGCATTATTAATACAAAAACAACTGCCAAAGTGGCAATATAATATGCTATCATATTAACAAGAGCCGTAGAATATGAATCTCTTTTTTGCCAACAAACAGTGGATTGTCAGTGGCACAAATTTTAAATATTGGTAGTTCATATACACTCTCCCTCAAGTTTGGTCAGTATTATTGTTTGGTCAGATGTATTTTTCATAAATATGCCGCCCTTTCGAAATTCAGCGAACAGCTATTTCACTGGCTGGTCTTGGGATCCAAATATGATCGCAAAAATATGTTGAAACAATTGTCGAATGGATAGTTCGTTCATAGGCAATATCAGTTATGATTCGCTCAGTCATGATTTACCTAATTTTTTGCTATAGCAATAGACTGAAACCCAGGCCCATGAAATTATACTTCTTTGAGGATTGACTCAAAATAGCTTCTAAGCATTCCCTTATGCGTTCATAAAAGTTAAAATATCGCAAATTTAACTGTTAAGGATAATTAGAAGTAAGTTTTGAAAAGTAATGTATCTTATTTAAAAACTTAGGGGATAATACTGAGCTTTAAGCTGAAAACTGGGATCTACCGCTCTTCTTAAGAAAATATTTTAAAATTTGACTCTTAAAATGTGGTTTTAATTTATTTTTGGACATTAGGGAATCATATGGGGACACTTGGGATGGACTATTCCTAATATGCCAAGAAATTTCAAGGAAAACCCAACTTTAAAACCATTATCCAAATGTTTTCCTTGGGGTTGAAACCTATAACCCAAAAAAGGTACCCACCTTTTGACATATCCGTTTTTATTAAAAATTTAATGTATTTACCATCCTACTCAACCGACGATAAAGGTTTCGCACATTTTAATGATTCCAGCAAGAAATTTTTGATTGCCATTTATAACCATTGAGATATTTCAAAATATGTTGTATTACAACTCAAGTATTTCAACTATGGTTTCATTTATAATTAGTTTATAGTCTTCAATGATGATTTTTATACCATTCAGCACATTTATATTCATGACGGATATGTGCATTCGAGGTAAAAGCTTGATTTTCGTTCGTCCTTTTTTACATGAAATTACTATATTAATCGAAACTTTGAGGCCAATCCGGAGGCAAAAAGAGTTATTATAATCAAATAATATTTTACACATGTTAGTTTGAGACCATTTGGCACCCTTTTGTCGCTGTGCCCCTGGGAAAATGTGAAAAAAATATTTTTGACCCACCCTAATATTCACCTTAATTATCAACATCTCCTTTAGAACTGAAATTTGTAACTGGGTCTTCTCAGATGGCCACAATTTGTTCATCATAGAAAATACTCTTTCTACTGGGAGCATTTGTAGCAGATAAACATAAAATATATTCAATTAAAATAGAAAAGTTTTCATCCTGAATTCGCGTGGTTTCAGAAAACGGGACAATTTTGCGTCCCAGAGTTCATTTCGGGGACACCGGGACTCGTAACTCTAAAAAGGGACAGTCCCGTTCAAAACGGGACGTCTGGTCACGTTAGGCATATGACACTTTGGAAACATTATTGTGTTGGGATCTGGAATATGTTTGAAAAGTGAAATGGGTGTTCTAAGAACAATGTTGCCTGAAAGTGTTCTTGAATTTGGTTTGAAGCACCTTAAGAAACACTTTCTGCCTCTGTAATATTTTCGCAACACCCTTTTAAAGCTGTTATGTCACAACACAATCATAATACACAATTTAAACACTTTTGAATTATGTCTGCATTAGTGCATTTTATAAAAATTATTTCACACATTAAAAGTGCATGAAAAAGATGATGAAATCAGCTTATGTGGTTAAGAATAAAGGAAAATGAATGTTTTTAAGAAAATGCTATGACTTACACAGCGAGCCATTTTTTTTCTTATTTTCTTTTGGAGCACCAATATCTGTAAAAGGTTACATAAATAAATGACCAAATCAATCAAATAATTTAATTGATATATACAGATCGTTTAACAAGAGAAACTATGTTTTTTAGTCTCAACCTTTTTGCTAGAGAGTAGTACTTAAATAAATTAAAGTAAAGAATAAGAATGTATTTTAAAGTCTAATTTAATGCTTAGAAAATAAAACCATCATTGCATATAGTAATTTTTCTCATTAACAAAACTGGATGAAATAAAATCCAAAAAATTCTTAAATTGTTGAATATACAGGGTGTCCCACGAAAAGTGGTCCAACCCCTTTAACTTTTGAACCCCTACAGATATAGTCATGAAAGAGGGGTCTAGGTATAGTAAAGTGACCATGCCCTATCCAATGAGACAATTTTCAACTCCCTCTAGCGAAAACTTTAGGAGTTGTGATTTTTATTTTAAAAACTATTTGAGGTATGTGAAAAAAGTCAATGACTAAGTTGTAGAGCAGGATCTATTTAGTGGGAAAAGACACCTTAAGCAGAAAATATCTTGACTAAAACCCCTAAAACGCAAGCTTAATTAGGTTGAATTTATGTAAATTTTACGTCTTAAAACGCTCCCCACGAGGCGAAAATGAGAAATTTTCAATTTAATGAACTAGGAATACTTTTAGTCGTTTACTCAAGTCATAAAAATGAAAATTTCTCATTTTCGCCTCCTGAGGAGAGTTTTAAGACGTAAACACTACGTAAATTCAATTTAATTGAGCGTGCATTTTAGGGGTTTTATCCAAGATATTTTTCTGTTTAAGGTTTCTTTTCCTACTGAATCGATGCTGCTCTACAACTTAGTCATTGACTTTTTTCACATAACTCAAATAGTTTTTAAATAAAAATTATAACTCCTAAAATTTTCGCTAGAGGGCGTTGAAAATTGTCTCATCGAATAGGGTATGGTCACTTTACTATACCTAGACCCCACTTTCATGACTTCAGTGGTTCAAAAGTTAAAGGGGTTTGACCACTTTTCGTGGGAAACCCTGTGTATAATTAAATAATAAAGTATACTAAAACCACTTTTTTCTTAAGAATTCCTATGGGTAGCCAAATTAGGGTTATTCACTAGTAAATTTTAACTCTGTTAGAAGTATTCTGAATAAAAAAAAAATTTTAATATATTTTTAAAAATCAAACATTTGCTAATTCTTTTCCTTTAGATGAAAATTTTTTTTTCTGAACTTTGGGGTAATTCTACAAGGTTTTTGTATGTGGTCTTCTTTGGAACTAGGCACCTAAAACTTCCAGGGATGCCCTCAGAAGTTAAACTTAAAATTGTCTCTGGACCTTGATACTTTTGATATTTATCGATACAATTAGGGTTTATTTTTTAAGAGATTGATACTTACAGATATTTTGAAATGAATAGTGATGAAAATCTTGATACAGCAAATCTTGAAATATTGAAAATAACCTAAAATATTGAAAATCCTGAATGAGTCAACCTTTTTCTGTAAAAATGGGTATTTTGAAATATACACTGAGAGATGACAGTTTCAAACATGAGGAAATCGATGTTCTCATTTTGGTATGAAATTTTTTCTGAATGATGACCTGACAACCCAATGCTTTCAATTTTGAAACACCAGACATACCCAGTTTCAAACAATTTTATAGTCACCACTAAAATTATGCTTATTTTTAGTTTATATTTGAAAATTGAAATAATTGCATAATATCAAAAGTAATATTGAGTTGGTGTGATAACGTGTAACACAACGTTGTGACGTCGCCTCTTAACTTACTGGTCTACTTAAAACTACTAACTGGTCTTTTACTACTATTTTTCGTCTTAGTAACGTGGCTATATGAGGAGCAAACAATCAAACCATGTTTTCCCCTTCAAATACAAATTTTCAGGAAACACAGAAACTAATAACTTAAAAAATAACTAATTTAAAAACCTAATTATCGTGTGTTTAGTTCTATAACGAGTAACTGAGAAGATTTGTAGTCATAATTTACCTAAAAACTTAAAATTAATTATTAAAAAATGCATTTGAAATTTGGAGAAATCACGTTTTGATCGAACAAATAGGAGGAAACATGGTTTGAATGTTTCCAACATGGACAAAACACTTTTTTAATGAAAACAATTAATCCTCCTCTCCTCAAAAACTATTCTTTTTATTTCTATACAATGTAAATTTTTAAAATAAACATTAGGTGATTTCGTATCAAAAAGTCCCCACCAATATTTTTACATCACGAACTTTACGCTGACAAATGAGTGGGCCACGTGACGAGTAAGAACAGCTAATGATTGGCTGTGACTGGAGGAATCACTGTTTGACTGAAAACAGGCTCTAGAGGAAACACTTTTTGATTGAAACATCAATTTTCTAAGTTGTTTTAGAATAGATTAAAACTTGTTTTAGTTGAAGATAATAGCATTATTTTGTGCAGTTTAATGTGGAGATCATGAAAATAGCAGTTAACTCATTTTTTATTTTTTTTGGAAAAAACACGGTTTGACTGTTTGCTCCTCATATGGTCATCATAACTGTAATACATTGCACCGAAGAATGTCATGGACGAATTAAAAAATAAGTACATGATGCTTTATTTTTTAGTAACTGCACATTTTCAAAAATGAGTACATGCATGTTCTCAAATTTGAGTATATTTGGATCGGAGCCTGTTTGAGTGCGTGATATACTCAGATTTGAGTAATTTTTACCCATTTTTGAGACTGTCGTTTTAAGAGTGTATAAAGAGCACTATGATCAAATAATTTGAACCCTCGTTGCCCAAAATCAATGCTTATAAAAATTTGACAAGGCGGACAAAAATGAGTTAAAACCCTGTTTTTTACAGTGTCGGATCCCCAAGGGGGCACTCTGGAAAGTGCCCCCCTTGGGCCAAAAAAAATGAGAAGGAAGGGAAAAAAGAAGGAAAAGACTTAAAAATTGGGAAAAGGGAGAAAAAAAGTACCTTTGAAAAAATCTTCATTATACATTTTTCAGGCAAGAGAGAGGGCACTATGTTAATTAAATGTTAAAATATTTAAGTTTAAAGAAATTAAATTCAAATGTTTAAATTTTGTTAGTTAAGTGTCAAAATATTAACTATAAAAAATTTAATTGATATGTAATTTTGAGGTTTTTCTTTTTTATTTGGACTAAGTGCCCCCCCCGTTGAATCGCTGCTGGATCCGCGCCTGGTTTTTTAAGGGTCAAAATTTCCAAAATTTTTATTGAGGCTACCAGCAGACTTCCTTTTTTTATGCAGGGAGGTAATGATATTTTACAAAAAGAACCCACAGAAAACAACACTTTAAACTTTATTCATAGATAGAGTTACTAAAACTAATACCTCAGACTCCCTTCGAACCATTAAATTAAAACATATGATACACAGGGCTCAGGGCCGTATCCAAGGGGGGTTTGGGGGTTCAAACATCCCCCAATTTTTTACTTATTGTTTTTCCTTAAAAATTCGTCCTAAAAAAAGTTCAAAATTTTTCTTGGGGAGAAATCCCAACCCCCATCTCATTAAATTCCGAAATAAATTCAGCTGTACTCTAACCCCTTAACTCAGCGCCGTATCAAAGGGGGGGTTTAGGGGTTCAACCCCCCTGAAATTTTGTTATCAACTTTTATCCTGTTATTTTCCATGAAAATTATGTGTCACAAGGAGCGGTCCTCTTCGGGTGTAACCCAAGGGTCTCAAAATGAGTCAGAACCCTACTTTTAAAGGTTAAAAACTCCACAATTTTTCTGGGGAGGACCCCCAAATCCCCTCGAAATTAGGACCCCAAATCCCCTCGAATATCCTAATAAGTACGGTTTTTCCTTGAAACTTTAGGGATTTACAAGGAGTGGTTCTCTTAGATGTAACTAACCTAAAGTGTGTCAAAATGAGTTAAAATGCCACTTTTAGGGGCAAAATTCAAAAAAATTCCGGAGTAGGAACCCTAAAACATCCTCGAAATTTTTCCATTCATAATACTGTAAAATTTTTTCCTTGAAAATTATACTTTTTTCTTTGAAAATTGCTCTTTGGGTGCTATATTTTAGGTTTAGGTGCTAGGGTTTTAGGTGCTAGGGTTTTAAAATGAGCTAAAACACTATTTTGAGGGGCAAATTTCCAAAATTTTACTTGGGATTTACATTTTTACACAATTATGGAATTAAGTGGGCCAAAATTAAAATCTTACGTCTTACGAATTCATCTGACCTAAAACTTAGTATACCTAAGGAGATACCTCAGAAAAATTGTCGAGGAAACCCCCCGAAACAAAGTCTGGTTACGGCCCTGACAGGGCTGTGTACAGGAGGGGTATAATTTTTGTGTTTTTTCCCTTGAATTTTTTATGATGGTCTTGACTGTGTCTCTCAAGGTATCCCCATTTGTCCAAAAAAGGAGTTTTACCCCTAATGGTCAAAATTTCAAAGTTTTTATGGGGCAGCACCAGGGTGGCCCCTTTTTCTATGGGAAAAAACAAAGTGTTATGAAATTGCCACGGCACCCCCTCAATTTTTTAGACCTACTGAGAAAACTATTTTGGCAAAGTTTGGGCTCTGTACCTTTATTAGAAAGCGATGCCAAACAGGAGTGGAAAAAGTCCAAATTCGAAGATTTTTATACAAAACAACTAAAAAACCAAAGATCAAACCCTCTTATTTTTTTCATGATTTTTTATAAGAAACTACTAACGTTATAGATATAATGTTCCAGGTTTTGTTTTTTATTACCTTTATTTTGGTTGTAGTAATTTTCTAATGTCCAAAGAACTCTTGTAAAGTTGTTTTTCCTACATTTTTAAACAACTAATAACTCTAGAACTATACAATTCAAAAAAATGAAACCAGGCTCATTTTTTAGTAATTTCATTTTCTTTCATGTGGTGTGCATCATAACCACCTTTTTCAAAAATTTAAAAAAATGAGAAAAAAATTAAATAAAAAAATTTATTATTTTTATTAAGAAATTTTAAAGCTTTTTAACTCCTAAAATAAACCTTTCTGTCAAATTTCAAGTTGAAAATAAAAAAAATTCATGGAGAAAAATAAAAACCCTAAACACCCTCAAATAATACAACAAGAGCTATTAATTAACATGGAAAATTCCCCTCCTCTTTGGCATCGACTTCTAATTCGAATACAGAGTTGAAATTTTGGCTATGAGCTTCTATTTGAGTAGAGGGTGCCCAGAACTCTCCTTGAAAAAGAAGTTTTTTGGGCCACCCTAAGCAGCACCCTCCCCAAACCACCTTTTTTACAAAGGGGTCATTCCATGTGAAATCAACCGGCACTCAACCTGACCCTCTAATATTTTAATGAAACTTTCAGGAATTGTTCCCTTCTATGATATAAATGAGAAAATGCTTTTATTATTCAACTTTATCAGGAATTTTTTTATTAAAATTTTTTGCGAAAAAGGAAGAAAATGCAATTTTTCGCCCTTTAATGTATTATAACTCCAGTTATATTCAACCCAGGAAAATCTATCACCCCTCGTTTTAAAGATAATTTTGCAAGCTTTAATTTTGTATAAAGTTTAACTATGTCCGTGAAAAGCATTTACTTTCATGATTTTTTAAATAAAAAAGCTTTAAAAAACAACGTTGGTATCCTTCAATTTCTTTAAAAACTATACATATATTTAGCAACATTATAAATTATGATATCTGAAATTTACAAAGGGGGACCGCCACGGGATCAGGAGTTATAGCAAAAAGAGTTGTTTTGAAGTATATTTCAGAGGTTAGAGTGACCAAACATGGCGGAAGCTCAATTTCCTCCTTGAGCTTCCGCCAAATTTCCAATTTGAGCTTTTAATAACTAACTTCTAATAACTTAAAAAGTGGTGAGTAAAAGTGATAAAAACAACTCTTTTTGCTATTACTCCTGATCCCGTGGCGGTCCCATTCCGTAAATTTCAAATATCATAATTCATAAAGTTGCTAAATATACAGGGTGTTTCAAAATTGCGTTGCACGGCTTTTATTCGGAACCAACGCCTCCTAGGGTCATGGAAGTAAGGTCTACCCCTAGGTAAATGAGTCTGGAAAACCCATTGAGATGACTTACAGCGCCCCTAGCGGCGAAATTAAAAAGTTAAAAAAATTAATTTAAAAACCAAAGGAGATAGAGCAAAAACCTCAGTGAGAGTATTGTTGCCAACGTCATGAAGAACTCACTGAAAAAAATTCATGAAAATATCTTGAATATTCGCCGAGATATATTAGCATGTGAAAATTGCACTTTTTCAAGGGTCAAAAAGAAAAAGTTCGCATATTTGCACATTTTTTTTTATTAAATTTTGTGTTCATTCAACTAAAAAAACACAAAACTACACAATAACACTGAAAAATTTGCAAATATGTGAACTTTTTCTTTTTTGACCCCTGACAAAGTGCTATTTTCACATGCTAATATCTCCGCGAATATTCAAGATATTTTGATCAAATTTTTTTCAATGAGTTCTTCATGACGTTGGCAACAATACTCTCATTGAGGTTTTTGCTCTATCTCCTTTAGTTTATAATTAGTTTTTTAAACTTTTTAATTTCACCGCTAGGGGCGCTGTAAGTCATTTCAATGGGTTCTCCAGGCTCCTTTACCTAGGGATAGACCTTTCTCCCATGACCCTAGGAGGCGTTGGTTCCGAATAAAAGCCGTGCAACGCAAACTTGAAACACCCTGTATGATGTATACTTTTCAAAGAAATTGAAGGATACCAACATTATTTTTTAAAAACGTTTTTATTTAAAAAACCATGAAAGTAAATTTATTTTGTGGACATAGTCAAACTTTATATCAAATTAAAGCTTGCAAAGTTATCTTTAAAACAAGGGGTAATAGATTTTTCTCGGACAAATATAACCAGAGTTATAATACGTTAAAGGGCGAAAAATTGCATTTTCTTCCTTTTTTCAAACATTTTTAATAAAAAAAAACTTATAAAATTGAATAATAAAAACATTTTCTCATTTATATCATAGAAGAGAACAATTCCTGAAATTTTTGTTAAAATCCGAGGGGTTTTTTTTGGTTGATTTCACATGGAATGACCCATAGAACTTAGTATTGCTCACAATGTTATTAGTATCTATTTACCAATAACCTTTACTACAGATGCAAATCGTTCCTAAAAAGCTACATTTTTTAACCTTTTTTTGCTTGTATAATAGGGGATGCAATTATTTTATATGGTCAGTCACCCCCTTGAAAACAAAAATTAATTGTAAGCTAAATTTCTTAAGAGGATATTAAGGGCCCTGTCAAAATTATATATTATGTATGCCATTGTGTGTCCAAACCTTTTAATGAATGATAATATTCAGTTGTATTAATTAATCATAATTATAAATGATGTTCACAGACTCCTTAGGTTTCTGCCCTTCCAATACTCCCTCTTTTGAGATGAAAAATCATATCTTTACATATTTCCTTAGTTCAATACAGAAATATGATGCCATACTATTAAAAACATAAAAATCATGTGCAAGGAAAGCTGGGAGGGGGGAACAGTAACTAACTGATCTAGGGGTACATGCCTCTCTAGAAGAGTTACAATACGTTACAAGAGATACATTCAGCATCTTTGTTTTTCGGTCCTTTAGTTGATGGCACAAAGTTAATTTCAGATTATACATCAGAATGGACATAGTGTTCCATAATACCCGACACACCATCTTGGATTATGAACTATTTAACTGACTTATAAAAAAATAGATAGCTAAAAAACGACTACAGCATAAGAAACTATTACTCTTTTAGTTACATAATGTATAATAACAAATTAAAATATCATAACTGGTAGGTTAAAATGCTTGAACCTTTAATGGCAAAAACTTTCGAAATTCTCAAAACACATTTTGTTTTTCAGCGACTGTAACGACAATAACAAGAAATTAACTCAAGGCAGTCCGAGAGATGGCTGAAACTTTGATATTCCACATATTACCCAACTATTCCATATTATCTCCTCTCCTCTATACACTGTGGTGATAACTTACCTTTTTTAACTCTTATTTACAAATAGGTCTTAATAAAAACAAATGCACTGGCATTTTTCTTTTTCAGTATTTACATAAATAATGTATTTACAATAAAAGGACATATTCATTTATCCAAATTTAATTTCTATAATTAAGGATTCAGATTCAAATTCATTCATAAAGTTAAGTAGGTATATACTTTTGAGAAAAGAGTAACTTAAATCATCTTAATGTTTTTTATTCTTATGAAGACCCTTCACCATTAGAAAAACTTGTTAGCCTACTAGTCCAATAAATCTAGGGGGCCAAACCGGTGAAAAATTGTAACATTTGGTTTTTCAACGGTTTTCAGTTGGGAATGACCACAATGATAACATACTAAAATTGAAAGAAAATCGGACGATAAAAAGTTTAAATTTATTCAAATTTTTTACCTCAAAAATCTACCTTTTTTAAAAATTCTTGTTAAAAATGTTTGAGGCATTTTTTGAGGTATGGATGTTGTAGTGTTACATACCTATATAACATAAAAATACTTGATTATTGATTAAATCATTAGTTAATTAATTAATTTATTAAAATGAACTTTGAAAATACAGATAAAATCTTTCAATCAAGTAACACAGAAAATATTTTGTCAATATTCGGTAATAAGTATTTTAAAGATAACAGTGGCGGATCCAGGATTTGGTTTTGGGGGGGGCTAAGAATTTTCATAATCCAATTGAATCTTCTTGTTAATGGTAATACGGAAAAGGTAGTGAATTATCCTACTGAAACCACTAAAAGGGGGGTCTGGGGGTCCTCCCCCAGAAAATTTTTGGAAATTTAAGTCAAAAACCCCACTTTTTCAACTCGTTTTGGTACGCCTCATCCGAATTTCGGATACAGATTTTTTTGCGTTTTGTCAAACTTAGTAAAATATTAGACGTTTTTTTACGCTACGGCTGAAGCCCCCCCCCCGTAGATCCGCCACTGAAAGATAATTAGGTTGAAAAAATATAAAATATATTTTTAAAAATTTAAATTTGAAAACATGAAATATATTTTTAAAAATTTTAATTTTAAAACAATTTAAAAAAATTTTATTTTGAAGTCTATGCATGTTAATCATGTCCATAGGCTATATTTTAGTGATGTTTACAAATATCAAGCCAAATTTTCACTTTTCAATAAAATTTAGAATAGGTAAGCGAGGAAAATTTGATGCATTTTTCTTAATACTTTTGTTATTTATGCTTCAGGCCCAATCCATGCGAAATCAACCAAATAAAAATAATCACCGTGCCTTTAGGTCAGTGGTTTCCAACTTAAATATGTCTGCAGACCACTTCACTTGAATTTGAACCTCCGCGGACCATCTCTATTCCTAACTGTATCTTCAAAATTTTAACTTTTTTTAGTGCATTCATTCCTCATGGAGGGTCTAAAATCTTGACTTAAATCTTAAAAAGGGAAACCAAGTTTTGCAATGTTTCTAAATAGAACTTAGAAAATCAAATAATGTATTAAACTTAAAAGAAAAATTAACATTATATTAATTTTATATCTAATTATTTAAAAATATACCTTTTATAAAAAAAATATTTAACCATTTTGATCAAGCCTTTTTATGTATTAACCCTGGAAGGGTTCACACCTACACAAAAGTTACAGGTTTAAAAAAAACAACAGTATAAAAGAGTCATTCTTCTTCTTTTTCATTACTAACAAATAAGGTAATATATTATTAGTAGATTTAAATTTGAAAGCTTAGCTTTAAATTAAACTGCAGTACGAAGAGATAACCAGGAATTCTGTTGATCACAAAAAAACAAACTGGACATGCACTGACTGTGAGTTGTGGCAGAGGAAATTCTATATGCGAGGCGGGCGAGGTTGATGTTCTCCCAAAAGAAACCGCGTCAAAAGTCAATAATTATTTCAAAGGAGCAATTAAAATAGAAAATAATTTAAGGGTTCAAAAAATTTCGCATTTTTGGCAATAAATTTTTCTCATATCTTCGAACAAACCTATTTCACGTGTATCTCAGAAATTTCTTCTTTTCATACACGATTTCTCGAAGACCCTCTGTCTGACCATAGCATCCCAGTTTGAGGTATCTTTCAACACTTCCACGCTTCGCTTCGTATCAAACCAGGTTTAAGTCCGATCATTCTATTCTTTATTAGCCCCACCCAGGGCCGGATTAACCATGTCGGGGCCCCTAGGCAATGCACTCTCGGGGCCCCTTTTCTCTTACCCTTTCTTTTCTAAAATATGTTTTAAAACCACATCGCAATCTTATTCATAATTATGCTTTTACTACAGTGTTGTTATCACCATATTCAATAATTTTTTGATATAAAATGAAACTAAAAAAAATCTTCAAATTTGATTTTAACTCAAAGAAACATTTAAAGATAAATTCTCTGGGGAATGGGTGCCCATACAAAAGGGCAAAAGGGGGCTATGTGCAGGCCCCCATCGTGATCCATTTTAGAAGTCACCCAAACTAGTAAAAACATTTCTCTCAAGAATAAGATTTCAGAACTTTTTCTGGGGAGGACTCTTATGCACCCTCTTTTTGCTTGAAATTCCAGTATTTTATGAAAGAATTTTTGCTTTAAGTACTCGTGAGGGCCACCTTTGAAATAGTTATGAACCAACCCCTCATAAAAATAGTCTAGTTACTGCTTGAAAAAAATAAAAATAGTTACTACTTGCAAACATTTTTCTTGAACCCCTTCCTGAATTCATATATATGGGCACCCTTACCTCTGGGGACGGGGCCCATAGGCAGTTGCCTACTTTGCCTATTGGATAATCCGGCCCTGGCCCCACACTGCAAAAAAAAACCGGAAATTTAACAGCAAAAACTGCTGTAAATATTTTACGCATTTGCTGTAATCTCAAAACACTGCCTTTTTAGCTGTAAATTCGAAGCGCCACCTGCTATAGTTTACTGGCAACTGCTGTGCTAGTGACCATATACACACTGCAAAAAAAAAACGAAAAATTTAACAGCAAAAACTGCTGTTAATATTTTACGCATTTGCTGTAATCTAAAAAAAAACTGCCTTTTTAGCTGTAAATTTGAAGCGCCACCTACATTAGTATAAATTAAATATACTACATAGTAATTTTACTGGTAGTTTGCCTTGTAATATCTGTAATTCTTTAATTGGTCATCGAAATAAATATTAAAAGAAAATGAAATTCTTGTTTATTGAATGCATTTAAATGAGTAACGTTCCTGATTTTATGAGTTTTTACAGCAGTTTAATACTTTCCTGGAAAATTTTGGTTTTCATTTCTGAATCCTTGTGGACAGGAAACCAATGTTTGTTTTTACGCTCACCACTAAAAGAGTCAAATTATTTAGATGAGGTGTAAGAACCAACATGATTCTAAAACTAAGAAGTATAACCTTTAAGGTACGGGAGAAGGTATCTCCCGTGGTTCATAATACACTAGCGGAAATAAAAATCCCAACACCAAGAAGGAAAGGAGATATCAAAGTCAAATTTATTTCTATGATTGCACATAGTATCAATGTGAATTACTTTAAAAATCAGCCTTCCTGGATGTTAGGGGGCTGAGAAAATCGGTGAGGAGTGTTGTCTCCATAGGTGTCCATTACCGCCGTCACACGACATGGTATTGAGTGACAGGGGCTCTAAATGACTTTTAAGGGATTGGAGGACCATGTAGCCTCCTCAGGTAGTCCAAATTCATATGGTGCTCTAGCGGACGTAGCATATCGGGCTAGGGGATTTCTCCTCTTTCTCCGGACATGTTTTGTGCGCGTTGGTTCTTACGAACGGATAGGCCAGGGTAAAAATGCAACCTAGGGGGTTAAGAAGAAAGCTTGGACATTGCATACAACATGTGGTTGTGCATGTTTCTCTTGAAATTTGTCCCCAGGACTGGTCTGAAGGTAAGAACGGACAACCGGCTAAAAAACCTCAATGAAGCAGCTCCGGTTGGCCAAAATACCGGTAGATCATACTGAGAACAAGCGGCAGTGGGATGGATGTCGTTTGCAGTACTGCGGATTGTCCGTTCGGTCCGCATAGCTTCTTACATCTTTGTCAGTAAACAAGGGGCTGAAAATGGGCATTTCTGTTTCCAATAGTGCACGGAATAAGGAAATGAAAATCCCAATTTCATGACATTGTGTTTATGAGAGAATCCTGATTCGGTTTGGAGCACCATGACGGTTGGGTATGAGTTTGAAGACACAATGGAGAGAGCGCACTCAGCTGATGATTTTCTAATCATTTCACAGAGTGGTGAGGCAGGGTAACGGAGTGGGGATGCATTGGATTCCATTTCTGCTACTCCTGAGTATGATTCACCAGTGCTTTTTCCAACCAGAGCTGCGTCATTGAGATTTTGCAGCCGGTAGACCGTCCTTACCTTCAGACCTGTCCTGGGGACAAATTTCAAGAGAAACATGCACAACCACATGTTGTATGCAATGTCCAAGCTTTCTTCTTAACCTCCTAGGTTGCATTTTGACCCCGTCTTTCCTGTTCTCTAGAACCAACACCCACAAAACAGGTCCGGTCAATGAGGAGAAATCACCTAGCCCGGTACGCAACGTCCGCTGGTGCACCATATGAATTTGGACTACCTGAGGAGGCAACATGGTCCTCCAATCCCTCAAAAGTCATTTATAGCCCCTGTCACTCAATACCATGACGTGTGACGGCGGTAATGGACACCTATGGAGACAATACTCCTCACCGATTTTCTCGGCCCCCTAACATCCAGGAAGGCTCATATTTTAATCAATTCACATTAATACTATGTGCAATCATAGAAACAAATTTGACTTTGATATCTCCTTTCCTTCTTGGTGTTGGGATTTTTATTTCCGCTAGTGTATGCCACATTTTGAATACTTGTAGAAACATGGAAGAACAAGAATAACTGAGATGTGCACATTGCTTTCTAGTTTTTCTGCGGAATAATTACAGTATCGCTGTAATGTTAACACAAAATTCTGTAAAATTACAAAATTGCTGTAAAAATACAGAATTGCTGTGTTAAATTTACAAAATTGCTGTTAATTTACAAAATTGCTGTTAAAGTCAAAAATTACAAAATTGCTGTAAAATCACTGCAAAAAGAGCTGGCACCCATATTGCCAGTGATTTTTGCTGTAAATTTGCTGTGAAATTTTTTGCAGTGCACCCCGACACCTCTCAGTTTTAATTAATCTGATGCAATACTTTTCCACATCATCACATTTCGTTTCTACTCTGTAATGAACTACTGTTGAATAAAACTGCAAAACAATAGAAATGAACAAATGATTCATAAGAGAGAAAGAGAACCTAACATTTTTTATTTACGAGACGTGTGATTTTTTACTTATCTTATGTATCTCGTATCTGTAGTGTTTTTACTATTTCCTGGAATGTGTGATTAGAAAAACTATTTTTTAAAATTTTCTACACATTTTTTTTGGATAAGTTATTTAAAAATCTTCTCACGGACCACCTCTGAAGGCCCCACGGACCACCTGTTGGGAACCACTGCTTTAGGTCATGGATTTTTTTCAAAATTTTTCTATAGATAGATATTTATGAGAATTCTAAATTATTACTCAGAAAGGGACCCCAGGAAAAATTTCTGAAAATTGGACAGTTTCCTCCATTTTTTTTTATTATGAGTTAACAAAAGGGATGTTTCTCAACTAATTTTCAAGAAAAGGAGCTGATTCTGGTGTTAAATTAAAGCTTGCACTCTACTCTTTCTAGCAAATTATAAAAATCCGCGATTATTTAATTTTATTAATAATTTTTTTTAAAAAATCGTTATTTTCGAAAAAATTGAATAACTCCGAGTTATCTTACAACATACACTTCAAAATTTTACCCAAAAATCATCTTGACATATAGGGTAGGTGGGGGTAAAAACCCGCACGAGGCAAAAGCACGCACCGCGATTTTTAATTGTTAATGTTCGATTCAAAAGTTGAAAACCAGGTGGTTGGTTTGTCTTATTGTGACCTATTGTTCTGTGAAAATTCGTACCCCTAAGTCACTCATGAGTTTAAAAAATGCCAAAAGTTTGTTTTTCATCATTTTGATGTAATTTTTCTGATCTTTTACTTAAAAATTACGTAAAATAGGGCTTGAGGGGAAATACAAACAAATAGCCCAATAATAAGATAGCAATTCAACTTCAGTTTCATTTTGAAAGAATTGCCTCAACACAGGGTTGGCCGGTTTAAACCATTTGGTTTAAACCATTGGTTTAAACCATGGTTTTTTCACCATGGTTTTTTTACCAAAAAAACCACTTGGTTTTTTTGGTTTTTTTAGAAATTATAAAATATTTTCAGGATTTTTTAAAGAAAGTGTTATTAAGTATAATCTTTTGCACAAAATTAAAAGGTCAGATTTATAAAAAAATTGACATTTTAAGGTGATTAAAAATCAGAAATATTTTAATTTAATGGTTTTAATTATTGAATTCTCTCTAAACTTAACCTTAAATGCTTAAGTTAAACTTATTATATTTTGCAAGAGATAGTTCATTTATTAATTTCCTTTAAAATGAAGCATTATTTCAAAGAGTAACTAAACATTCACAAAAGTTATCTGTTTTTCACTGATAAAATATGGCTTGGATTTTAATTAATTAATAAAACCAATTTGTCTTATTTGTCAGTCATAAAAACCAGTTTATTTTTTTAGTAAATTAATAAAAACCGTTGATTTCTTTAATGATAAAAACTAAAAACCAGTTGGTTTGTTTATAAACAGATAAAAACCAGTTGGGTTTTTTTACTAAATTAATAAAAACCGTTAATTTCCTTAATCGGATATTTTATCTCAATCATTTATCCAATTTCAATTAACATTAGTTGCTTGCATTTCCCTTTTATTTATTAAAAAAGTTAAATTTTCTCTTTCTAAAGAAATTTCTTAAGTTCATAAATAATCCATATAATTAATTTGATTATTTTACAATTTAATAATTGATCAAATTAATTATCTTTATCAATTATCCAATTTCAATTAACATTAGTGGTTTACATTTCACTTTTACTTCTCATTTAAAAAATAAAATTTTCTCTTTCTAAAGAAATTTTTTAAGTTCATAAATTAATCCATATATAATTAAGATAAATAATTTGATTATTTCAACCGTTTATCCAAGATAAATTAACACTGATTTTTATTCACTACAATAATATTAGATATTCAAATTGGAATATTTTAGAAACAAAAATTATTTTTAAAACAAATTAATTTAATTTTAATTAATTAATTGAAATATACAAATCATTTATCAATTATAAACAACCCCTGAAATAAATGTCTCATTTACAACTCAATTTCAAACATCAATGCTAAAATAACTAATTCTGATAAAAAAAAATTCTAAAAAAACTTGGTTTAAACCAAAAAAACCAAATAAACCCGGTTTTTTTTGGTTTTTTTAAAAAAACCCGGTTTTTTGCCAACCCTGCCTCAACATATGTCTCTAAAAATAATAAGGCTTGTTTTTCAAAATAATGTAAAACGGGGCAAATCCACGCAGGTGTTTTGGGGCAAATGTACGCAGCTTAAAAAACTCAGGAATTCCTCCCAAAAGGAAAATGGGACTACTTGATCACTAAAGAGGTTAATAAAGGTGTCTGAGATGCCAACCCTCTACCTAAAACCATCCTTTCTCCCTTTTGAAAGATATTTGGTCAATCTGAAATGAATTGCAACAACAGATTGACAATTTTCATTAAAACTTATCATATTTATATTTAATATTGTTGGTTTGCTTAGAAATATTAAAACAACATTAAGAGCATTATTTTTAGTGTTTTTATAATGAAAAATTATGTTTATCCATGTTTATTTCACTTGGGAACCAAGATTTGCAAGTGCGTGTCTTTGCCCCATTTTGCGAGGCAAAGCCCCGCGAATTTTTTTCTACTAAATTGTAAATTTCTCCTAAAATACCATCGATAAGAGTTTAAACTTGGATTGGTTTTGTAGGTAGGATCTCAATCTAACATCTCCAATTAAAATTTCGGGATTATCTACCCCCTTTCGACGACAATGTTAAAAATACTGAAAATTGCGTGGCTTTGCCCCCACCTACCCTACTTTCCATATCATAAAAATTGGGATGGTGTTTTGGGTTTATGAAAAATAAATAATTTTTTCTAAAACTTGTTAAGTGGTTAGTGCAGCTTTGTAACTTTCTTCCCAATGTTATTAAAATGCAAAACCTAATTCATTCACAAGAAAAGTTTACCTCAGTATGTATTTTCAACATTAAAAATATGAAAAATGTGTTTTGGGTGTTGAAAAATAATTTCTTTCCACATTCAATAAGTGCTCTATGTATCTTTGTGACTATTATTAAAAGACCATTATAATGAAATTTATATTTAAAACATAAGCAAGTTGCTTCAATTCAGTTTTTATTTTGAGTAGTAAATAAGGGAAGTTTTAGATGTTGAAAAATAAAGGATTTAAAGCAGGGTTGGCTGGTTTAAACCAATTGTGGTTTAAACCAAATGGTTTTTTTAGAAATTATAAAGTATCTTCAGGATTTTTTAAAAAAGAAAGTGTTATTAAGTATTATCTTTTGCACAAAATTAAAAGGTCAGATTTATCAAAAAATTGACATTTTAAGGTGATTAAAAATCAGAAATCTTTTAATATAATGGTTATAATTATTTTATTATCTCTATCTAAACTTAACCTTAAATGCTTTAGTTAAACTTATTACATGTTGCAAGAGATAGTTTATTTATTAATTTCCTTTAAAATGAAACATTAGTTCAAAGAGTAACTTAAAAGAGAGATCAATCAATCAATCAAAGTCTGCCCGGGCCTAGTGGCCCATCAGGCGGTGCCCATCTCCGTTTCTGTAGCCTTTTAAAAGAGAGATACACAAAAGTTATCTGTTTTTCACTGATAAAAGATGGCTTGTATTTTAATTAATTGATAAAACCAATTTGTCTTATTTGTCAGTCATAAAAACCAGTTGGGTTTTTTTACTAATTTAATTGATTTCCTTAATCGGATTAATTATCTCAATTATTTATCCAATTTCAATTAATATTAGTTGCTTACATTTCACTTTTATTTATTTAAAATTGTTATTTTCTCTTTCTAAAGAAATTTTTTACGTTTATAAATTAATCCATATAATTAAGATAAATTATTTGATTATTTTACCATTTAATAATTAATCAAATTAATTATCTCAATCAATTATCCAATTTCAAATAACATTAGTTGTTTACATTTAACTTTTACTTCTTATTTAAAAAATAAAATTTTCTCATTCTAAAGAAATTTCTTAAGTTCATAAATTAATCCATATATAAATAAGATAAATAATTTGATTATTTCAACCATTTATCCAAGATAAATTAACACTGATTTTTATACACTACAATATTATAGTCAAATTGGAATGTTTTAAAAACAAGTTAATTTAATTTTAATTAATTATTTAAATTAATTAATTTAAATATACAAATAATTTATATCAACTATAAACAACCCCTGAATTCTCTCAACAAATTTCTCATTTACAACTCAATTTAAAACATCACTGCTAAAATAACTTATTCTGAAAAAAAAATTCTAAAAAAACTTGGTTTAAACTTTAAACCAAAAAAAATAAATGAACCCCTTTTTTTTAAAACAAAAAAAACGAGTTTTTTTTTGACAACCCTGATTTTAAGTTTCTATGATATCATTTACAAAATGAACTTCCTTTTTAATAACTTTTAAAATAAGTATTTAGCCCTTTTGCCCTTTAGACTTTGCCGTGAGGATTTATATGTGTTTGGATGGAACAACTACACAGTAAACAAGTAAACAAGTAAACACTAAATTAGTAGTACCAAAAGTACATAATTAAGTTTACCAATAATATAAAGTTCATTAAATAGGTATTTATTATTTATATATGAGTGCTAAAGTTTAAATTTCGTATTAGTATAAGGTAATTCTGTAGTATACTTTTTTAAAGCTGCATTGACCACTACGAATTTTAGAAAAAAATTATTTATTGTTCATTAACCCAAAACACCATCCCAATTTTTATAATATGAAAAGTACATGTCAAGATGATTCTTGGGTAAAATTTTGAAGTGTTTGTTTTACGATAACTCAGAGTTATTAAACTTTTTCGAAAATAGCGATTTTTCGAAAACAATATTAATGTAATTAAATAATTGTGGATTTTTATATTTTACTAGGAAGAGTAAAGTGTAAGCTTTAATTTGGCACCAGAATCAGCCCATTTGCTTGAAAATTAGTTGAGAAACATCACTTTTTATAGCTCATCAATCAAAAAATTTCGGAAAATGTCCAATTTTCAGAAATTTTTCCTGGGGTCCCTTTTTGATTAAAAATTCTGAAAAAATTTGTGGTGGTATTTCTCATGGGTAGAGATGGGTATGGGTTTCTATAGAAAAATTTTGAAAAAAAATCCATGACCTGAGAGCACATACCATTGGTCGAGTTGGCGTGGAATGAGCCTTCAGTTTTTCCACACTTTTTCTAAATTTTATTGAAAAGTTGGCTTTATATTCGTAAACAGAACGAAAATAAAGCCTCAAGACATGTATCACATGCATATACTACGAAGTTTCAAAAATTTTTAAAAATATATTTTATGTTTTTTCAATTTAATTATATTTAAAATGACTGAATATTTTCTGTTTTACTCTTGATTGATAGATTTCACTTGTATTTTCAACGTTCATTTTAAAAAATTAACTAATGATTTAATCTTTCAATCACCAATCATGTTTTTTTATGTTATATAGATATGTAACTATATCATACATGGAAAAAGGACCTTAGCAAAAGCCTCAAACCTTTTAAACAAGAATTTTTAAAAAGGTCGATTTTTAAGGTAAAAAATTTGAAATTTGAAAAAAAAAACTTTTTACTGTCCTTTTTCTGTTTTACTTGATTGAAAGATTTTACTTGTATATATTCAACGTTCCTTTTAATAAATAAATTAATTAACTATTGATTAAATAACCAATCATGTTTTATGTTATATAGGTACGTAACTAGAATATACATGGAAAAAGGACCGTGGCAAAAGCCTCAAACTTTTTATACAAGAATTTTTAAGAAGGTCGATTTTTAAGGTAAAAAAATTTAACACTTGAAAAAAATAAACTTTTTACTGTCCTATTTTCCTCCAATTTGAGGATGTTATTATTTAAGTCGTTTTTAATGGAAAATCGCTTATATTATTTCTTTTGCAATTATTTTGTGGTTTTGAGCGATGTTTTAATTTTTTCGACTTTCCAAATTTGAATTAATTTTTCAAAATTTATGTTTTAATTTTTTAAAAATTTTAATGGTATATTGATATTCAGAGTAATGAAAAATAGCCTAAATTATGTATCATTAGTCTTGATTATTGATACAGTAAAGCACCGTTTATAAGTGTTCCAAGGGACCAATGTAAAACGACGTATAATTGAAAACATCTTTGATTATTAGTTTTCTTATGCTCTTTATACAGATTATCTCAAATAAAATAAATTTGGGATTATTTTAAAGGAAATATTACTTCAAAACAGTTTTTAAACTGAAAATAATTAAATTTCAAAATATTTAAAAAAATTTCAAAATGAAATAAACCATACTTTTATAGTTTATCTAGTACTATATTTCACATTCTAAACACCACATTGGAATACATTGCATTGTATAGACATAGCTGCCAACTGAGTTTGTTCAAAAACCGGAAAATTTTGTATAAAAACTGGAGAAGATTTTAAAAATACATGCACGCAATGAATTCAATAGGTCTTTTTATACTAAAAGGGTTGGCTATTTGCTTATTTTTTCTGACAAGGGGGGATGTGAGTGATGCTTACGTAAGATATTGCACTTTCGAAAATCTATCGTTTCTTGCAAAAATAATTTCAAAACTCAACCAAAAATAAATTTTACAAAAAATTGAATTAGGAAATCAGACGTAATCACTTTTTTCTGGGTATGGACCCCCTAAACATTTTGAAATTTTAACCCCGAAAAATAGTGTTTCGACTCATTTTTGAACCCTTAGGGTTACACCCAAAAAGGACAGCTCCTTGCGTGTGGTTTTCGAAACAACTTCAACTGAAACAAGCAGAAAAAGTCCCAAATGCACCTGACATGTGTCTAAATGGAATGAACATCTCAATTAACACACTTAATTTGAAAGAGCCTTGAAATTTTTCACAAAGCAAATCCCTCAAGCCCTCCTTAAAGCCCTCAGAAACTTGCATTTGCCAGTAACTTTAAAATTGATATAAATTTGCTATTTTCTAATCAATCAATATTTTAAAAAAGAAATTAACTAGATAGTTCTATAAAATCATAATTTACAAAAGCTTTAAAACAGTGGTTCCCAAAGTGGTCCATATGGACCCCCAGGGGTCCACAGCAACTTTCAGGGGGTCCATGGGCATGAAAATGAAAATTGGGGGTCCACAGGGACTTCTAGGGGGTCCACAGAAAAATTTTCATTAAAATGAATAATTTGAAAAGTTTCACAAAAATGTTGTCTTTTTATGATCCAATTTTAGTAATATGAAAAGTTGGTTATCCCTGAGTCCTCGCAACGCAAGCAGGGGCAATGGGAATCTTTTCTCTTTTATCGCGGTGAAGATCCAAAACATTTTTTGTTTGCAAAAACATTTTTTTTTCAATTTCAAAAATTAAAACGTAATTTCTGGAATGTATAATTTGATTTCTTTTCATAGTTGATCTTAATTAAATATTGTTTGTTAATATGCCACATTTTAACTGTAATTATTTCTGAAATTTTACAATTTGGTGAATGAGTAACTCTCTCATAAGCCATTAACTTTGCGACAAAAACTTTTATTGTTAAAGCTAAAAACTTCTGAGCCTTGAAATGTAATTGTATCAAAAGTTTAGATTTGTTTTTAGTTTCAAACTTCTTAAATGTTTGATTTTTATAATTTCATTGAAAATGTTGTGTAATCATATGAATGGCAAAAATTAAAAAAGGCTTTTTTAAAAATATGTAAAAGTGTGAAATCAAATGCTTATCAATGCACGAGAAACACTTGAAAAAAATTACAAAATTTATGCTTGGTTTAGAAATATGTATCATAAACATAAGATTTTTAGCTACTTTATGAACGGTCCCTAAGACAAGGGGTCCACGGGATACGAAAAATGTCGTCAGGGGGTCCACGGGCCAAAAAAGTTTGGGAACCCCTGCTTTAAAATGTAAACCTAAACCTGAGAGAAAAATAATAATATACAAATGATAAAAGTAAAACAACCAATTATAAATCCCTAAAAGACTATATCACTACAGTACAGTCATCAGATAACAGGAGATCTTGAATTGACGGAATCTACAGTATGAGATATTTCTCTTAGTTTGTGCTAACAAACAGTACCAGAGATGACAGATCAAAACTCTTGACATACTGTAGCAGGTAGCATAAAACTTAAACTGTTGACACGAAAAAAAGGATTGTTGTGATTTTTCTAGGAACATAGAGGCACTTCAAGGAGTAATAATTTTTTTGTTGTTTCACTTTTTCATTTCACTATTATGTTATCAAAGTAAAGATTCATTTCAGTACTGAATGGAAAATATTTCGACAACATCCACTGAACTGACTATTAGCAGAGGGAGGTTGAGCTACTCCTCAAATTTCTCGCAATGCGGTGATAGCATAAAAGTAATAGATATAATAAGATGTGCAACTCGGTCTTCTACACTGTAAAAAATAATCCTGCAAAAAAACAGAAAATTTCTGGCAGCAAAAGTTGCCAGAAAAAATCTGTAGGTTGAAAAATCTTGTAAACAGAAAAAAGCTGTAACCTACAGGTAAATGCTGTAAAAAGGAACTTTCTGTCAAGTGGGCTACAGATTTTTCTGTTGCCTCTCAGTAATTTTCTGCTTGTGCGCATGCACTTATTTTAGTAGAGTTTTTTTAATTTTAATTAATTGAAATCCGGGGATAGAACCCGCGACCTACCGCATGCTAAGCACGCACGCTACCACTGAACCAAAGAAGATTCAGTATAACGTTGCCAATAGCTGTATTGGTTTTCAATGCAGTAAGTTTCTGTTTAAGTACAGATAAGCTAAAAAACTAGGTAAAAGCTGTTATTTTACATAAAATAAATAGAAGTGCGGTGGGAATGTTACATGACAGAATATCTCTGTAAACATAAAGTCACTGTTATTGAAATTTCTGTTTTTCTACAGTTTTTTTTTACAGTGTAGTGAGCATTTGGAACATCTGCTTGTTTCTTTGACATCTTTCTAAATTCTAATTCTATCAGTCATTCGTGAAAATCTGTTTGTGGGTCGTTTAAATATTACGTAAGCACATATTTGGTCATTTTTAACACCCCACCCCCTTGTCAGCAAAGATAAGTAAACCTCGACCCCCCCTACCATGATTACATAAGAAACTGCTGGACCCCCCCCGAAATTTTGACATCGCTTTAAGTAGGTACTGTTTTCTTCTCATAGCAAATTAGGTGACTTACACAAGGAGCTGTCCTTTTTGGGTGTAGCCCTAAAGGTTTCAAAAATGAGTTCAAACACTGCTTTTCAGGGTTAAAATTTAAAAATGTTTTGGGGGTCCATTCCCAGAAAAAAGTGCTTATATCCGATTTCCTAATTCAATTTTTTGTAAAATTTATTTTTGAAAAAACTTATTTAAAGAATTATGCATTATTTAATTTGAAATTACAGTAAAGCACCGTTTTACGTCTTTCAAGGGACCAACGTAAAACGGCGCATAAATGAAAAGACGTATAATTGAAAACAATTTTGATTGTTTGAATGAATTGGGACTTTGTGAAAAAAACGTATAAATGTAAAAGACGTATAAATGAGAGATGTTTAAACGGTGCTTTACTTATATATGCATTACTTATATATCATATCCCCCTCCCCCTTGTCAGGAAAAATAAGCAAAGAGCAAATCCCCCTCTCCTCCTTAGTTGCTTACGTAATATTTGAATGGCCCCTTGCGAGAAAACGAAATTCACAGTTTTGTTCTGTATATTCCCCTATCCAATATACAAGGTTATCTGATGACACCAGTGACATGCAAAAATTCATTACTTGTCTATGTGTTAATAGGAACTTTTTAAAAAATAATTATGCAATCTTATCAAATTAAATACAACTGAATAATCCTAAGTTACACTAAAGCTAGATCATACAATAATAATTCTATAATTGACAATTAAAATTGTTTTCACATTGAAAATAAGCATATCTTACCACTGTAATGATTTATTCACCAAATGGATGGAGTGATGGAATCAAACTATCAACAGTAACGTGTGACTGAGGTCTAAAATATACAATTATTTTCCCTATTAAAAAATTATCAACATAAGACAATATAAAAAAACATATTAACTAATGAAAGTAAAAGAGCAAGTATCATCAAAGATTAAAGATTAGATCAAATTATTAAAACACAATGAGAAAAATCTTATTAATATTAATAAATCCTTCGAGAAGCATTGGTTCTTAAAATATTGAAAAATCATTAAAATATATAACTAAAACAACTAATATGAAATATGTAACTTATATCAACTAATGAAAGTAAAAGAGCAACAAGTATCATCAAAGATTAAAGATTAGATCAAATTATTAAAACACAATGAGAAAAATCTTATTAATATTAATAAATCATTCGAGAAGCATTGGTTCTCAAAACATTGAAAAATCATTAAAATATATAATTGGGATAGTTTTTACCAAGACAGAGAGAAATTAATGAGTCTTTTAATAACGTCAACAAAGGACAAGTGAAATACAAAAGGAAAGAACAAAAAACTGTTCGTATTTTACGGGGATATGTCTAAATATTTATAAAGTGTAATAGGGTGAAACGAGCGTACGACTCCACCCACTAGCTAAATTTTGAAACGACCCCTTAAAGTTGATTCGCTCTCCGTGAACGAATCGGGTTGCGTTAGGGCGGATTCTACCCAAATAACCTTGGCGACTAAACGATGCGATTTATCGCCAAGCGCTACTTTTTCGAGCGTGCGCTGATAATGGCGATGTTTGTTCTTACTTTTTAAACGACTTGCGGTTATTCGTTAACTGAAATTAAACCACTTGAAATAAAAATTTTACTGCGTACTTTTTTGTAATAAAATTTTAAGGTGGTTTGGTCGGTAAGATTTTTATTTGTCAATAGTGGTAAATAATATTTTTTATTAGTATCTTGTATGAATTATAAGATTAAAATATATTATAAGGCAAATAATATTTTTAATAATTTATTGTGTGAATTATAAGGTTAAAATATGCGGGTTTCCCTCGTTTCTTTAAGTATTTAGGCAGTAAAAATTTCAGAGCATTTAATATTAAGAGACCTATAGCAAAACCATATGTTTCCCTCTGTGTGTGTGTGTGGTTAAGAATTTATTTTGTTTTATTCCTCTATTTGTGTAATCTATATGTGATTTATTGGGTTTTTCAGTGTGGAGCTTTGCATTTTTTAGTCCTATTAAGGATTTTTACTTAAATTAATTTGAAATAACTAATTTGAATTAATTTGTAATATTGACAATCCCCCAATAGTCTATAATCTATTTATTTAAATTTTCTATCTATTATTAAATCTTTTTTATTTTAAATCTTGTTTAGTAATATTGATTAACTTTAAAAACCTATTAAATAGAAATAAAAGCTTTATAGAAAATCAAAAATGCTACAAGTATAGTATTAAATTCATTCAATAAAATTTTTAATAATTTATTATACCCATTTCTGATTCAAATTTTAATTAGCTGCTGTTGTCAAAATAAAAATCGAAAAATTCCTCAATATGTTAATTAAAACTTATTAATGTAGATAATAAAAATAAATAACAATGAGATGTTATAAAGTTATTACTTATTACGTAAAGAATAAGTAAAAATATGGTTTTGATCCACTTTGATACTCTGGCCTCCTACATCGTGATTTTATTGAGTGACGGCCCCTTAACTGAATAAATTTGAAACTCACAAGATGTATGAATTACTCATTTCCTTTTCTTATCGTTTCTTCAACCGTGGGAAAACGAGAAACGTTTACATTCAAAGAAAATTAATAATCTTCCGTTCTAATAAAAAATATCTTATCACAGTTTAATTGAACTTTTTATTCCGATGTATTTTATTAAAAGAGGAGGTTTCAGTTTCTTCTGCCTAAGCGAATCTAGTTTCTTTTAGCTATCACAATTCTTTGAATGATCGGACATGCCAATTATGTGGAAGATGAAGATAGCGCCTGTAAAACTCTGTGGAGACATTTTTCATGTTCCAAATTTGATGCTTGTTTTAGTTGGTAAAATTTTATCAAGTCTATCTCTTTTTATATATTTTGAATTCCAATTTCTAATTAAAAAGTGAGTTTATCACTTACTTTTTTATTTTATAGGTTACGATGCCTCTTAGGAATCCTTAAAATCCAACGTCTTAGCGTGATGGCATCAAAGATTCACACATCAAAAATTCTAACGAAAGTCTAGCCTTTCCCCTTTCATTATCTGTGACCACTGACCAGTGGCGGATCCAGGATTTGGTTTTGGGGGGGGCTAAGAATTTTCATAATCCAATTGAGTCTTCTTGTTAATGGTAATACGGAAAAGGTAGTGAATTATCATACTGAAACCACTAAAAGGGGGGTCTGGGGGTCCTCCCCCAGAAAATTTTTGGAAATTTAAGTTAAAAACCCCACTTTTTCAACTCGTTTTGGTACGCCTCATCCGAATTTCGGATATTAATTTTTGTGTTTTGACAAACTTAGTAAAATATCAGACGTTTTGGGGGGGGCTTCAGCCCGAAAGCCCCCCCCGTAGATCCGCCACTGCCACTGACCTTGCTTGCGACACATCCACTGGTCAAAAGTACCGCCCCTTTATTTGCATCGTCCAATGGTAGCATATGCAAGGTAAAAGGTGGGTGTACTTGAGTGGAGTTCTCCAATGAAGAAAGGAAAAGGTAAAAGCATGCATTGTTGTCAGCTGTCCTATCAAGAGTCGAAGTCTATAGTAATCCTGCCAGGATTGGCGGCGTAATCTAGTTTTGGGGATTCATTTTTCATCGTGCTGGTTAAGTGTGCAGAACTTCGTCGTTAAATTTTACTATGCCTCCAAAAAGCAGTACAAATGCAAAATTAATTTCTATTTTTTTTATTTTATTGCTTTTATTATAAAAAGATGTTAAGAACTCAGAAGAAAATTTGCTCAACAACTAGTTGGTTTCCAGTTCTTATTGGACTTCGTTACCAAATACAAAAGTAGGCGGGGCTTCTGACCATTGGCTTATTTTTCAAAGAAATCATGGCATTAAGAAATGGAGCAATCTTATGAGAGGACTGTAAAAAATAATTAATTTTTATTTACATGATCTATTCTGAATTTCCTTTAAATGTGCAATATTATAGACTCCTCCTTAGGATGCAGGATGCTGGATTGTTATATTATACATACAAAAATATTTCTATTAGTTTTAAATATTTCTATTAGTTTAATTTATAGTATATTTATTAATTAATTTTTATTTTATAATGACATATATCTATTTGTAATTGTAACAGAAAAAATAGTATTCATTGTAACAGTGGCTTAACTTGTTGCTATTTCAAATGATGTCTTTCAATACATTATTTAATTAACTATGTATCTAAAGGCGTCATTAATTAAGAATTAAAATAAACTATACATGCAGTACCTAAATACTAACAGACGGGAACCCTTTTAGTGGAATTATTAAATTTTTAAGTAGTATTACCTCATTATACGAAAGATATAAAACTTATTTTTATGGAACTTCAATGGAGTTTAAATTTTTATGGAGTTCTTCCAATTGTATTTTACTCCTATTTTCTGCTTAGGTTCAACTTAAAATTTCATTATGGAATGGACTGATTTGAATGAAATGACCGTTAATGTGAAGTAAAGGGATTGTACTTATTAACTGCAACCATATCTCCTTTTCAACTCTGGCTGAAAATACACTGGATATTTAGCAGGTATTTATTTTAAATAATTTTTAATTATTGTACTGCTTATTAATTATTATTTATTGCAGTCTTGATTCAGATTATCGAAAAACCTATGTGTTGTTTGATGTATTTTTTGACAAAAGATTTTTTTGTTTTTAGTCGATTTTCGTTAATCACGTTAGCTGTTCCGATTTCCTAAAAGGTTCTTAATTTTTTTTAAGTGATGTTTTATTCTACTTTCGCAGCAGAATTATCATGGTTTTTAATGGTTTCATAGGCGTTAATTTTTTCTAATTATTGAATTGCTGAATTGTTCTTCATTTTTATGGTACAGTCGGGTGTCTTCTTTCTTGGCGTCGCCAATTAGGACGATAATTCATTTCCTAGCAACCCGGCGGGTGTATTCCATAGTAGATTATAGCGCCAAAAAGAATGGCATCCTACTTTTTCATAGCACCTGCCTTACTGTTCTGTTAACCTATTTACGGCAACCATACGTTATTTTATTTCGCCTGAAAATACGTTGGAAATTTCAGAGGTATTTATTTGAATTAATTTTTTAATTATTATGCAACTTATGAATTATACTTATTTCAGTCTTGATTTCAGAAGATTAAAACTATATTTGGTTTGTTTGATAGATGTTTTAGTGACTGATTAATTGTTTCAAATCTGTGTGTTGAATCCACTGTTGTTGTACTGATTTTTTAGAAAGTTCTTAATTAATTTGTTTGATACGATATTTAATTTAGATGAATGAGCCTGACTCCCAATGGGCTATGTTGCATGCGTTAATATTTTTCTACTTTTCGAATTTCTGAATTCATGGTTTAGTCGGGTGTCACTTATTTTTTTGGCGTCGCCTACTAAGGCGATAATTTAAATTCTGGCATCCCGGCGATAATAACGTATAGAAGGATATGTCGCCATGAGTAGCGCCAAAAAGAGTGGCATTCCAATCATTCCATAGCACCTGCTATTCTGTTCTGTTTACATCATTTCTCCTCTTCCATTTAAAGTGGTTAGTCCTAATTTGGGTTATTTTGTAAGTATTTTCGTTTAGATTAGCTTATTAGGGTTTTAAGTTTATATAATATTGTTTCAAATTTACTGAGATTTATAAATAGGAAATTAGAACATCAAGCTAAACTCTTAAAGTAGAATGATGCTTTATGTTAAGATGCTATTTCACTGTTTTGAATTATATAAAATGCAATGCATCTCCATTACATTACAGTTATTGTGTTTTAGGTATTCAATTTATTGAAAGCTGTTGAACTTGGTGAGTATATTTCTGTTTCTGATCTGTTTCTGTTTGGCAAATTTGATACTGAAAGTCAGAGCTTAATTTGAGGCAGAATATATTGGAACAGTGTTCCAGTACACCTCTCTAAAAGAAATAAAATTTCTTAGATAGTAAGTCTATTTCTCAACTGTAAATATTGTCTTAACGTTTTCAGTCCTAACTACTCTGACTATTCCATAGGATTCAATAGTAATCTCGGTTGCCTTAGGATTAAAAGGGTTAGTGATATTCTAATGAAATGTGGTACAGTAACTCACCATTTATATGTTTCTAGTTTATATAAATTTTCTATTTATATGTTGTTTTCACAAAGTCCTAATTCATCCACTTTAATACAAAATACATGTTTATAGGTTAATTTTCTATTGTGATGCAGAAAAATGTAATATTTTTGCTATAAAAATTGAAATGGACTTCAAAATTTAAAAAATTCTTAATTATGTCAAACTGGTCTTAACACCTGGAAAAAATTGCATAAACCCTTTTTCAACGTTATTCACTTAGAAATGGCGGTACTACTCTAGAATCCGGACGCAAGCGATAAAGTTGTCAATAATGATGCAACCGCTGGTAACCCTTGTTTCTGTTTCGGAAGGTCATGTGTGAGCAGCTGTCGCCAGAAAATCTGCTCGGCATGATTTGCGCCGGTATTCTAGAGGAGTACCGAAATTGCTTCGCTAACAACATACTAAAAATCGGACTATGGGAAATTTAATTTTTTAAAACAGGCATTCTGAAACAAAAATATTAAATTTTTTCTACAGGCCAGTAATACATGTTTATAGGTTAATTTACAGTTGTGATGCTGAAAAATTTAATATTTTTGCAGGGAAATTTGAAAAGAGTTAAAAAATTAAAAATATTTTATGTATGTAAAACTATTCCCTACACCAGGGGTCGGCAAGTAATTTTGGAACAGCTTTAGAATAAGTCCACTTCTGGTGACCTTGGCGCCGGCCGCCGTGTTTGAAACCCGGCTGAAATGTAAGGACAGTCGGCCATGAAATACCGCCAACTTGGTGACCGTTCAAAAAGCGGACTTATTCTAAAGCTGTACCGTAATCTTACTTGGGGTCCAAATAGTTTTGAAAATTTTCATCAAGATCCAGAAAAAAATAGGTTAATACTACTACTTTAAATTCTTATCTTCATATACACATATTTTTTACAAAGATGTAATTTATGTACGCTACCAGCTTAGTTAAATATATTATAATTAGAAGTTTTCACATTAAAATAGGATGGACCTGGGGGTTTCCCCCAGAAAAATCTTTGAAATTTGACCCTTAAAATCTGTTGAAAAAGCGTTTATTGCAACTAGTTTCAGGTGTTAAGACGAGTTGGTACTTTCCATCTCGCCAAGCAGACTTTTGGCGACAGCACACAGTCGCCGGAACAAATCACACGAAGCAGACATTATTCCGTTTGGTGATGGTTGCATCATTATTAGCGGCACTGATATAATGGAAAAGTACCGACGAGTTTAACATACTTAAGTTTTTTTAATTTAAAATTTTTAAGTCCTTTTTAATTTTTACTGCAAAAATATTAAATGGACTATATCCGTCTTGACGTCACATTTTACCCATCATGTGACCTACTGAGCTTGCAATTGGTTACCACAGAGATAGTTAGTAGTGAGATATGATGATAGTAAAATATGATTTGATAGTGGGTTTGTTTTCTCCCATCACTTGATTAACATGGGCGTGGCCGAATATAGTCCATTTTTCAGCATCACAATAGAAAATTAACCTAGAAACATGTATTACTTACCTCCAGAAAAAAAAATTTTTTTCTTACAGTATGCCTGTTTTTAAAAAAATTTAATTTTCCATTGTCTGATTTTTAGTGTGTTGTTAGTTAGGCCATCTAATAAAAATAATAACAATAATCTTTATTTTCAAATTATGAAATACAAAACAAAAAATATAAAATAACATTCGTTGCCAAGGGATATCAATCCAGACCATTTCTGAGTGAAAAGCTTATATTGCAATTTGTTCAAGGTGTTGAAACTAGTTTGACATAGTTGAGAATTTTTTTATTTTAAAATTTTGAAGTCTATTTCAATTTTTATTGCAAAAATAATATTTTTTATGTAATAGGATTAAAGATCAATCTATATACATGTATTACAAACCCATATTATGATATTAAAATTTTAAATTTTACTATGAAAACAATTACATTTACAATTAATTTGTTAATTATGTGTTCTTAATATAACTTTATTATTAATTAAACAAATTCTGATGGAAATATGTCAAAATGTTACCTGTTTTCACTTCTTTGGAAATTTGACAGAAATTGTCAGATAACAAATGCTACCAGTTAATTTCCTTTATTTGAAGAGGGAATTTTTAACAGTGCAGGTATTTTCATCTAAAAAAGGAGTTAACAATTTTACTTACATTTTTCTTTTTATAGATTTTCTCTAAGAAAAAAAAGAGAAAAAATGGCTCTATCTAGAAGTGCCGCTTACCCTAAATCAATGGTGAGTATAGTATTCAGTATTACATTCCCCGACAAAAAGAACTTTTATTGAGATTATTTACTTGAAATAATAATTGTCTTAATTTCCTTTTTTGTATAGGCAAAGCTAAGTCAACTGCTAAAGCCTACCTTGGTTGAGCTTTGCGAATCGTTACGATTACCAACTGATGGCTTTAAAGGTGATCTTGTATCCCGAGTGTGGATACACCTTGATCAACACATTGTCAAAGCAGGAGTAACGGATGATTTTTTGGCTAATCAAATACAAAAATTACTTAAGTAAGTACTATTAATTATTTAATCATTTTTATAAGCTGGAGAGTCTAGTGATGCTTGTGATCCCCATTAATTTTTTGTCTCTGCTGCCAAGTATATTAGAATTAAGAAATTTTTGACAAGAACAAAATAGTATGTTTTTCCTCTCACCTAATCATATTTTCTAATTGAAATTAATCAGGTAATTTAAGAGAATTAATTATTTTAATTTTTTACAATGGCATTATGTATCCCTTGATGTGGGGGTACTTGATCCCACTCTCAAAAATTATTTCAGCATTGTACCAATATAAATACAGGGTGTTTCAGATAAGTGTTTCATAACTTCTAGAGAGGATAGTAGACACCTAGATGAGTCAGAATCACATAGGATTTGGGGGTCCCTGACCAAATCTCAGGGAGTTAAAAATGGAGCGACACCCGAAAAAAATTATTGAAAAATTCATTTTGTAGAAGAACTACTTTTGGTAAAAATTTAAATATGGTCTCAAATTTTGGTTTAGTATGATCTTTAAAATGGTCTTAACAGTTTTCACTTTAAAATTTGTTTTATTATGAAAACAAAGTTAGTTAAAAGAGTTTTCACATTTTTTGGAGGTTTTTAACTTTTTTCATAATAAAACAAATTTTAAAGTGAAAAGTTATAAGATAATTTTAAAGATCATATTAAACCACAAAATTTGAGGCCATATTTAAATTTTTACCAATAGTAGTTCTACATATTAAATTACTCAATAAATTTTTTGGGGTGTCGCTCCATTTTTAACACCTTGGGATTTGGTCTGGGACCCCAAATCATAAGTGATTCTGACTCGTCTAGGTGTCTTATATCCAGGGTTGGCAAAAACCCAGGTTTTTTTTTAAAAAACCCAAGTGGGTTGGGTTTTTTCAATAAACCCTGAAAAAACCCATAATTAAAACTGGATTTTTTCGGAAAAAGTGGGTTTTTTAAAATTAAGTGGTTTTCTCCTTAATAGTAAGTGGGTTTTTTCAAATTTTATTGAGTTATTTCTATGTTAAATGTGTTCTGTCAATATATATGTCAGTTTTTCCATAGTTAAGTGGGTTTTTTCAAAGTTGAAACTTTTTATACTTTGAAAAAACCCACAGAAATTAAGAAAACACCCCTTACTTATTGAAACCTAGTTAAAATTTTGAAAAAACCCACTAAAATTTAAAAAATATCCTTAACTTTGAAAAAACCCGTTCAATATTTGAAGAAATCTATTTAACTTTGAAAAAACCCACTGAAATTTTTTAAAAATCCTCTTAAATTTTTTACATCTAGTTTGAATTTTAAGCGTCCTAAATTTTGAAAACAATCATTCAATGATGAAAAAACCCACTGAATAATGAAAAAAACCTATTTAACTTTTTAAAAAACTCACTGAAATTGAAAAAACACCATTTAATTTTTGAAACGTAGTTTAAATTTTGAAAAACCACCCATTAAAATATATTTAAATTTGAAGAAAATACTGAAATCTAAAAAATCCTCAATTTTTTATAACTAGTTTGAAATTTAAATGTCTTAAATTTTTAAAAACCCATTCAATAATGAAAAAACCCATATTTAAAAAAAACAACTTAAATTTTAAAAATATCCAAAGCTTTGAAAAAACCCATTCACAATTTTGAAAGAAATCTATTTAACTTTGAAAAAAACACTGAAATTTTAAAAAATCATCTAATTTTTTTATGAAGTTTGAACTTAAAAAGTCCTAAATTTTGAAAAAATTTAGGACGTTTTAGGAAAATTTTAGACCAAAAAAACCACTTGGTTTTTTTAGAAATTATAAAATACTTTCAGGATTTTTTTAAAGAAAGTGTTATTAAGTATTAATCCTTTGCACAAAATTAAAAGGTCAGATTTGTAAAAAAAATTGACATTTTAAGGTGATTAAAAATCAGAAATCTTTTAATTTAATGGTTTTAATTATTGAATTCTCTCTATCTAAACTTAACCTCTTAAGTTAAACTTATTATATGTTGCAAGAGATAGTTTATTTATTAATTTCCTTTAAAATGAAACATTATTTCAAAGAGTAACTATAGTTTCCACAAAAAGTTATCTGTTTTCCACTGATAAAAGATGGCTTAGATTTTAATTAATTGATAAAATCAATTTGTCTTATTTGTCAGTCATGAAAACCAGTTGGTTTTTTTACTAAATTAATAAAAACCATCGATTTCTTTAATGATAAAAACTAAAAACCAGTTGGTTTGTTTATAAACAGATAAAAATCAGTTGGTTTTTTTTACTTAATTAATAAAAAACCGTTTATTTCCTTAATTGGATTAATTATCTCAATCATTTATCCAATTTCAAATAACATTAGTTGCTTACATTTCACTCTTATTTATTTAAAAAATGTTATTTTCTCTTTCTAAAGAAATTTTTTAAGTTTATAAATTAATCCATATAATTAAGATAATTAATTTGATTATTTTACCATTTAATAATTAATCAACAAATTAATTAGCTCAATCAATTATCCAATTTCAATTAACATTAGTTGTTTACATTTCACTTTTACTTCTTATTTAATATTGAAATTTTCTCTTTCTAAAGAAATTTCTTAAGTTCATAAATTAATCCATATATAATTAAGATAAATAATTTGATTATTTCAACCATTTATCCAAGATAAATTAACACTGATTTTTATTCACTACAATAATATTTGATAGTCAAATTGGAATACAGTAAAGCACCGTTTATACGTCTTTCAAGGGACCGACGTAAAACGGCGTATAAATGTAAAGACGTATAATTGAAAACAATTTTGATTATTTGAATGAATTGGGACTTAGCGAAAACGACGTATAAATGTAAAAGATGTATAAATGAGAGACCTATAAACGGTGCTTTACTGTATTTTTTAAAAACAAAAATTATTTTTAAAACAAATTAATTAAATTTTAATTAACTAATTAATTAATTTAAATATACAAATCATTTATCATTTATAAATAACCCCTGAAATAAATGTCTCATTTACAACTCAATTTCAAACATCACTGCTAAAATAACTTATTCTGAAAATAAAATTAAAACTTGGTTTAAACCAAAAAAACCTGGTTAAAACCAAATAAACCCGTTTTTTTAACCAGGTTTTTTGCCAACCCTTCTTGGTATGGTATGTTATTTCGTTAAATGTTTTTCTTCAATATGAAAATCTTGATTTTTCTTGGAAAAAAAACAAAAATGGATCCAAAATGTGGGTTTTTTCACATGTTTTTTTTTTAAAAACTCATTGGTTCCAATCCAGCCAACCCTGCTACTATCCCCCCTAGAAGTTATGAAACACTTATCTGAAACACCCTGTATAAATATAAAGGTATGATTTGTTTAATTTTTATGTTAAATATTTGAATAGTATTTTAAAATTTAGATATTTGAGTTTAAAAACTGTTTTGAAGTAATTTTCCTTTAGAAAAACCTCAAATCTATTTTATTTATGTAAATCTGCATTAAGCATTAGAAACGGAAACCTAATAATCAAAGATATTTTGAGTTTTCAATTATACGTCTTTTCATTTATATGTCGTTTTACATCAGTTCCTTAAAAGAGGTATAAACGGTGCTTTGCTGTATATAGTATTTCTAAGAAATAATGATAGTTCTAGTTTTTTACTTAGGTATGATAGCAATGTAAACATAAAAATAACATTTTTGTTTTAAAATAACCTCAGCAATATGTTATGATGATTTTATAAGCCTATTACTACTCTAACACAGTTGTGCACACATAATATATATTTTATAAATAAAACTAACTTTTTCTAAATTAGTAGTTCTATTAAGGATGCTAAAATTACAACAAATGATACAAAAACTCCAATCATAATTACAAAAATCAACTTAGTTACTTATTAATGTGCAATAACAATCAATTAAGAGTTGTTGTAACAGTATTCACTGAACATAAAAGTGAAGATGTGTGTGGACAAAAATACTTAGAAAAATGAAAAGAACGCTAAGCAAAAGTTTTCAAAACCTGAAAAGTAAATGCAAAGGTTACAATCATGATTTTTACAAGTACATTTTACATTTACATACAAGTTTACAGTTACATCAAAATCATGATTTTTACAAGTATGTAGTACAAATGTACATGTACATTATCCGAATTTGAAGAAAACAGCTTATTTAAAATTGTCATTATCTACTTTTTCTAGGGTCTCTCGGATGGCAAATTATCAACGGACGGCTAGAAACCGTACTGTTCATTATCCTCGGTTTATGGATCATTTTCCAATGTATGATGAGTGTATGGAGGCAATCATTCATGCACAAAGTTTGGGTAAATACTTTTTTATGATGACTCTTCCACTACATTGATTAAAGCAGGGGTAAAATTTAAAATAAAAAGTTGCAGTTCTACAACAAGTATTTTTCAGTAATGTTCTGAGTTTTTAACTTACCTTATACTGATTCTGTTATTTTCCAGAAACATTTATTTTACATAAAATGCTAGCCAGTTTCTGCATGGATTTTTCCAGTAACTTTTATTTTAAAGTGCCTTTTTTCATGACAACAAAAATGGGTTGGAACGTTTTAAACCAAATGTTTTTTTTTGGTTTTTTAGAAAGTATAAAATATTTTCAGGATTTTTTTTAAAGAAAGGGTTTTTAAGTATAATCTTTTGCATAAATAAAAAGGTCAGATTTATCCAAAAATTGACATTTTAAGGTGATTAAAGTTTGTGTTTTAAGTATAATCTTTTGCATAAATAATAAGGTCAGATTTATCAAAAAGTTGACATTTTAAGGTGATTAAAAATCAGAAATCTTTTAATTTAATGGTTTTAATTATTGAATTCTCTCTAAACTTAACCTTAAATGCTGAAGTTAAACTTATTGTATGTTGCAAGAGATAGTTTATTTATTACTTTCCTTTAAAATGAAACATTATTTCAAAGAGTAACTAAAGATGTACAAAAGTTATCTGTTTTTCACTGATAAAAGAAGGCTTGGATTTTAATTAATTGATAAAACCAATTTGTCTTATTTTACATTAACATTAGTGGCCTACATTTCACTTTTATTTATTATTATATTTTATTTAAAAATTAAATTTTCTCTTTCTAAAGAAATTTCTTAAGTTTATAAATTAATCCATATAATTAAGGTAATTAATTTGATTATTTAACTATTTAATATAATTAATCAAATGAATTATCTCAATCAATTATCCAATTTCAATCAACATTAGTTTTTTACATTTCACTTTTACTTTTATTTAAAAAATAAAATTTTGTCTTTCTAAAGAAATTTAGTTCATAAATCCATATATATAATTAAGATAAATAATTTGATTATTTCAACCTTTTATCCAAGATAAATTAACACTGATTTTAATTCACTACAATACAATTTGATAATTAAATTGGAATATTTTAAAAACGAAAATTATTTTTTAAAACAAATTAATTTAATTATAATTAACTAATTAAATTAATTAATTGAAATATACAAATCATTAATCAATTATAAGCAACCCCTGAAATAAATGTCTCATTTACAATTTAGTTTCAAACATCACTGCTAAAATAACTTATTCTGAAAAAAAAATTTAAAAAAAAACTTGGTTTAATCTAAAAAAAGCCCGTTTTTTTTCTTAACTGGTTTTCTCCAAACCTGCAACAAAATAAATAATATTTTATTCCACCATTGACTCTTCATTACCATTAGCTATAGTATGTACTACTAAGATGATTGTGTGGATTTTATTAAAAACCAATAAGGTTATTCTTAAAAATATGAATGTTATTTCAAAATTCCCTCCTCTCCTCTATATATTTTATTTTAATTGACTAAAATAATTAAAGTTCCTTTTCTCTGAAATTTATATCTTAAAAATTATAAAACTTACCACTTAAATTATACCCGACTGCCTTAAAAAACGACCTGGGTTGGTTTAAAAAAAACTGGTTTTATCAAACCCTGTAATTTACTCATTTTTGGTGATGACATACATTTTTAGGTAGGAATTGCGTTAGGATGAACTTGTAAAAACTGTTCTAAATTGAAAAAAAGTTGCAATAAAATGGAGTTCCAATCAAGAGGGATTTGGGGATATGGGGAGTAGCATTTTTTTCTGATTACCACATTATCTAGTTATTATTTTTCTGTCGTAATATTTGACACTATGGGTTGTTTTGAGACTAAGTTTGTAGGGCATTTTTATGTTTTCTACAAAAGGAATCTGGTAGTGCAGAGTTCAGCCCGATTGACTGAAACACATTGTATGAAATCACATGCCATACCTAACTGTTTCTGAGAACTTATATCGACTATCTTTATAAAAACTTCACTGTTTCTTTCCTTCAAATCTTTCTCGAATTCTGACCTTTCTTCTCTATTTCAGATATTGGACCTAACTCTGTTCAGGTTGTAGAATTTGTCATAACACCTGATCAAATGGATGAATTATTCTTACTGTAAGTATCTAAAATATATGCACTAAACAAAAAGTTATTTTTCTCATTTTTTTTATTTATTGTTTTTTATTCATGTTTAACTATGAAACTGATTTAATAGGTAACTTGAGAACTAAAATTTAGCCTATAATCTATAAAATGTATCAGAAGACAAGCCCCTACTTTAAATTTGTTATTTTTAATTTTTGGGGGGATTTTAGAATATTTTTAATAATTATAATAAATTAATATTTTTGAAATATATTTTTCACCAATTTAAATTTGCTTGACCTTAAGCTTGTCATGTTTCTAATAAATTAATCAAGTTAATTGACTAATGATTGATATGTCTGTGTTATTTTTTATGTAACAAGTAATTCATAATTGCAATATCCATGGGAAAAATTCTTTCAAATAAAGTACCTAATACCAGTGGCCACAGTTCTGGAAATCCTTAAAAACCAGGAATTGTCAGAGAAAATTTAAAAACCAGGAATTATCAGGGAAAAATCAGGGAATTTTAGAAAATCGGATAATTATCAGGGAAATTTTGGGAATTTTTTTTTCAACAAAAAAATTCTTTTTTTTTCTGATTTACAAGTCTTTAAATTTGTGCATTTGCATTCTATTACAAAATAAATTCTACAATCCATATAAATTAGTATAATTGCGACTGTTCAAAAAAGGCTTCCTAAGGTTCCATGTGAAAAAAGTCTTAAAATAATCTTATTTTATATTCTTATCTAATCCTAACCAAGTTTAAAAAGGGTGCAATTTGTTACAGTTATGTTGTCCATATAGCCAAGTAACTATGACGTGGGAAGTAGCCCAGTAAGTATAGAGTGTGACATAACTAAGTTGTGTTTAACACATTATCCCACCAACTTATTGTTACTTTCCGTGTATTCCAAATATTTAAATTTTCAAATATAAACTAAAAATAAGCATAATTTGAGTGGTGACTATTAAATTGTTTGAATCTGAGTATATCCTGGTGTTTCAAAATTGAAAGCATTGGGTGATCATATTTGAGACAAAAAGTTTCATACCAAAATGAGAACATCGATTTACTCAAATTTGAAACTCTCATTTCTCTCAGTGTAGTATTAAGGCCATTTCTAAGTGAAAATCATAAAAAACTTTCCTTTAAATTTGTTTGAGGTTGAACACGATTTACAGTGGTTTCCTGTTAGCACAAACAGTTTGGATCTGTGAAAGTTTCTCCCTATTAATTTACATTATTTCCAAACGACATTTTTTAGCATATCAATTTTTCCTTAGATATTGTAAACATTTTTTATCTTCATTAAAATCTTGTTTTTTTTCTTTCAGGGAGAGCAGTTTTAATGTGGATATAGCCCTGATGTTTTGGTATGTAGGTGTTAATGAAATATGGGAACCTCTGGATATTGGTGTGACCTTTAACGAGAGACATATCCACGTAAGTCGTATTAGTTTTCTTAAAATTCAATTTCTCCTAATGTTGTAAAATGTTAACATAATCAATCTCAATCATAATCATCTCAATGGAATCAGCTTAGTTCCTTTATTTAGGCACGAGGGAGGATCACAGGGGAGGCGCATCCCCCTTAATATTAATTAAGAACATTGCTTAAAAAACCCGGCTTTTAACTTTTGAGAAATGACCTTAAATTAAAATTAATTGTATTCCATTTCTGTTTTTATAGTAAAGGTAATAGTAGAAGGAAGTGTAAATTTATTTCGAATGACATCAATCATCAGAAGTATGTTAATGTGAATGGTGCATATAAGGGGCATCGAGGAGACTGTCCCCTCTACATACGCTCCCTGATTTCGAACCTGATTTTATTTAGAATGGGGTGAAGCCAGTGATGAGAGATTGGGGGTAACCATTCCCTCAAAATATATTAGTCTGTCTCCCAGAAACAGGGCTGGATTACCAAATAGGCAATGTAGGCAACTGCCTAGGGGCCCCGAGCCTAGATAATTTTTTTGAAACGTAATGAGTTAAAATTTAATTCTGAAGATTTTTATGTGGGTCCGGTTCTAAAAAGGGACAGGGATCCATGAAGAGATCTATAAATAGTTCAGAGACGAACTTCTAAAAATGAGTTAAAATACTTCAAAAAACTTTCTGAGGGAGTTCCATCAACCCCCTCCTTCAAAAATTTTTATTTTTCTAAATCCTGTTTCATTCTTGAAAATTCTGAAAGAAAGATCCTCTTCGGGTGTATTCCAATGGACCTCTAAATGAATTAAAACACTGCCCCTTTAAGGTTTAAATTTCAAAAATAATTCTGAGAACATTTTGGAGTCAAGAACCCTTGCATTGAGGCCAAATAGGTCTCCTATACTTAAAAAAACTATGGCCATAACACTATAGAAAAAATTTATCACAAATATTTTTTCGAGCAGGGTCGCTCCCCTCCTTAAAAGTTGCAGTAATCCGTGCAACTTTATGTGTAATTATGAAATTACACTTCACATTATTACACTAAAAGTGTAATTATGAATAAAATTGCGGAACAGTGGGAAAAAAACATTTAAGGAGGTAAAGGTAAGAAAAGGGCCCCGAGACTTGCAGTGCCTAGGGGCCCCGACATGGTTAATCCGGCCCTGCCCAGAAATATTTATTTCCTGATACGTAATAATTTAATTCAAGCTCGCAGATTATAATTAATTTCACTAGCAGCCAATCAGAGAAGGTGAAATGCGAAAGTGATTTCTGATTGGATATGGAACTTCTCAAGCGGCGTTCTAATTTCATCAGTGCTGCTCTTTTCCCTCCACTTCCTATTTGAATTTGAGTGATAGCTTCAGTGGGTGAATGACAGAGAGCAGGAGTGACGTGGAACTATAGGAGGCGGTTCGAAGTACCAGAATTTGTCTATGGGAAAGGAAAACCCTTGTTAATAAAGATGCCATTAGCGTCTATGGAAATGAATCCTCTGTTTAGCTCTAATACTCTTAGTCCACTGAAAATAGCGAAAAATAGGGCCGAACCTCAAACAAATTGCAATAGAAGGTTTCTCAACGGTTTTCACTTAGAAATGACCTCAATAATAACATACTAAAAATCGGCCGGGCGGAAGTTTAATTTTTTTTTGAATTTTTTTAAAAATGGCCGAAATTTTTTTTTAAAAAAACCCAAAACAATAATATAGACATGTGATACATGTTTATAGGTTATTTTTGAGTGCTGGAACCGAATATTGCATTTAGTTTGGAAAAAAAATTGAAATTTCATTTTTTAAAATTAATTTGAATAATTAGCTATATGAAAAAATTAAAACCCCCCTAAAAACCTAACAAAAACATCAAAAGAGATAAATCCAACGGTTTTCATTTAGAAATGACCTAAATATTTATATACTAAAATTTAAAAATTTTACGAGTTAAAGAAGTAAAATTTTTTTTAAAATTTCCATTTTTTTTGCGAAAAATGCATTTTTTTCCAAATTCGTGCCAAAAACTTTAGAGGCTTTTGAAAAGGTCATTTTTCGGTGGATATTGTCCACAGATAGTTATATAATGGAAAACCGGTGGATTTGTCCCTCAATGAATTAGTTAATTATTTTATTTAAAATTTTGAAATTGGTAAAATGTAGTACAAATGTGAAAAAGGTAATATTTTGGCATATTTACATCAGAATTTAAAATAATTAACTAATTCATTAAGGGTCAATTCCACCAGTTTTCCATTATATAACTATCTGTGGACAATATCCACCGAAAAATGACCTTTTCAAAAGCCTCTAAAGTTTTTGGCACGAATTTGAAAAAAAATTGCATTTTTCGCAAAAAAAAATGGAAATTTGAAAAAAAAATTTAACTTCTTTAACTCGTAAAATTTTTAAATTTTAGTATGTTAATATTTAGGTCATTTCTAAATGAAAACCGTTGGATTTATCTCTTTTGATGTTTTTGTTAGGTTTTTAGGGGGGTTTTAATTTTTTCATTTTGCTAATTATTCAAATTAATTTTAAAAATTGAAATTTCAATTTTTTTCCAAACTAAATGCAATATTCGGTTTCAGCACTCAAAAATAACCTATAAACATGTATCACATGTCTAAATTATTGTTTTGGTTTTTTTAAATTTTTTTTTCGGCCATTTTTTTTAAAAATTTGAAAAAAATTGAACTTCCGCCCGGCCGATTTTTAGTATGTTATTATTGAGGTCATTTCTAAGTGAAAACCGTTGAGAAACCTTCTATTGCAATTTGTTTGAGGTTCAACTCTATTTTCAGTGGACTATCTGTCTAACAGGGTGATGCGTACGGTCGTGAAGAGTCCTTAAAAACCGCTTACTTTCAATTATCAGTTAAAAAGGACCTTAAAGTGCTTTTCATACTTAAAAGTTCTCAAGGTGCTTAAAAACTCGTCAGTTTTTAACATTTCCCAGCTGGAACAGTTCTGTGTGACGTGTTCACGTTCGCATTTTTGTTTTCGCGCTTCTCTCAATCAGTATTGCGTAGTAATGGCTACAGAGTGTGAGGACCTACTTTTTCCAAGACCTTCGGGCGAGTGAATTCCGGTTCCATCCTTGATAGCTTTTGATCGGTTTAGGTTCGTTATTCTTTTTTTACAGTTTTCATTTTACAAATTACCCCGCATAACATTTAATTTGAATTCATTTGCAGTAGGTCTAAAAACTGCAGACCGGATTAGGGCGGCGCGTTTCAAGCTTCAAAATAATTCAGTAATTTCAAGAAATTTGCTTGTTTTTCCCGCGATAGGCGTAGGTCTTAGGGTCCAATTTCTCCCCCCGAATCTCGGATCTGCGACATTCCTTTTTTTACCCGTCGCGTCGGCCCGGCTTTATATGTTAGTCTTTAATATGTTAGTGCGCACTAATTGCATGAAATTAGTTTCCATTATAGTATTTATCTGAAGATTGGGTAGAAATCCGCTAATTTTGGGACCTTAGTTACGTACCTAACTATCATAAAAAATTATTTTTATGTTATCTCCCATTGAGAATAGCTACCCGCTATGCCCTAAAGCTCCTTTCGTTAAAACCTCAAATATATAAAAAACGACGGTTCTTTCACAGTATTTTGAAGTAAGATTGTATCAAAGTAATATAAAATTATCAACAGCATGGTAAATGTTCGAAATTTTAACTATTCAAAAGGAACATAGGGGAGAGTCGCTCAAAGCGGGTAGGGGCTCGTATACTCCCGGATGAAATCGGGGTGTCAAAGTATGAGTTTGAGTAGTGTATGCCGTGTTTAACTTTATTATATTACTTTGACACAATCTAACTTTGAAATACTGTGAAAGAACCGGTGTTTTTTATATTTTAGAGGTTTTAATCCCCCTTAAAGTAAGAAAGGAGCTTTAGGGCAAAGTGGTTAGCAATCCTCAATGGGAGATAACATGAAAAAAAATTTTTATGATAGTTAGGTACATCCCAGCCAAAAAAAATGCCAAAAGTGCAGTTTTCTTAAAGATTTCTGCAGTTTTTTTGTAAAAATGGGACTTTGACATTTTTCTGAATGTCATTCTTCAGCAATTTTGCAGCCAATCTGAAGAATTTACAAAAAGAAACTGCAGAAGTTTTAAAGCAAAGGAAAAAACCTTTAAGTTTGCTTCTTATGGGTGCAATAAAACTGCACTTTTGAAGCAAAGAAAAATACTTTGAATTTCCTTCTCTTTGGGTACCATATAACTGCAAACTTTCTATAAAGCTATGAAAAAAACTTTGAATTATCTTCTCTTAGGCACATTATAATTGCAGTTTTTCTGCAGAAATCATACTTGGATACTTTTTTAACTAGTTTTACATGGGTATGCGTATTCATTTTCATTTTTTCTCAATTATTTAATTATATTAGCTCTTCAATTTGAGTATTTTTTAACATTAGCAGTCTATTTTTACATCTCGTTCTTTAGTTAAGGTTGCTTTTATGAGCTCACAGGCGTTTAGTGTTTTCATGTTTGGAGCCTGGCGTAGTCAAAAATGATTAAAATGCTTTGAAATTTTACATGAAGGATATTTGCTAAGGGGCCATTCATTAATTACGTAAGGGTCCCGAGGGGAAGGGGGGTTGGAAAAATCTCTACATACCCTTACTTGGGGGTTGGGGGGTCAAACCCATTCTTACGTAAGATTTTCCAAGTTATTGTAAACAAACTCAATTATTCTAATCAAATTACTATTAAATAACGCCAGAAAAACTTTATAATGCTGACGATCTCGGTATATTATAGAAGCTTTATTTTTTTTTTAAATTAAGGTATATCAGATGTATGTTTTTTATTGGAGTAGAATTAAGTTAAGATAAAAAATAAAACTGTTGAATCCATCTTCCAGTTGTCAAAAGTCGAAACAAAATTATTATTATTATTATTATTATTATTATTATTATTATTATTATTATTATTATTATTATTATTATTATTATTTTGAAAAACGAAATGGAATCTTACGTAAGAATAGTGGGGGAGGGGTTTGAAAAATCTTACGTACCCTTACATGGGGGTAGGGGGGGGGGTCGAAAATTGCCAAAATTATCCTTACGTAATTAATGAATGGCCCCTAACGTATCTTGAAAAACAGACCACAGATTTTGATGTTCGAATATTAAGGGCGTAAAAATCCTCTTTCTGAAGTTTAACTCACCAAAACCAGTAAAATAATATAACTAAAAACAATATAAATATAGGTATAAAACCTCACGTTTGCTCAAATTTCCAAGATCGGAGACCAGGTTAGGGCAGGCCAGATTCGCAAATTATGGCTCGAATTTTAAAGTTTACTCTCAGATTTTTTAGTCTGGAGAAAAGTTATTTTAATTTTAATAATAGTCATAATTCGACTTCATGATTACATCAGAACTTACGCGATCACGGATGGTTAAATGAAAGGAAAGTATTACCCTTACCAGACAGCTCCTGGATCTACCCATGCTTGTGACTGATATTAAAATACAGCAGCATTTGGTCTGCAGACCAAGCGTTTCCTTAGACTGCTGCACAAGAACTTCAGTTATACTAACTCTGCAGACGAAAACTGCAGATTTAATTCTGCAGACGAAGTCTTTTAATTCCCTTCACTTTTTTTTGAAGTTTTCTTGCAGATTTTCTTGGCTGGGGTAACCGGGTAACTAAGGTCTCAAACATTAGCGGATTTACGGGAGATGATGGAAGTCAATGAATCCTCGTAAATTTTTAAGGATATTCCATTCTTTCATTCTAAGCGATGTTTTCAGTACAATTAGGGACAGAATGCCCCCCAAACGTCTAGCTTGACCCCCAAGGTCTTCGTCCTATATCCGTCCATGTTCTCAACATTGTTTCTAAAAAAGATAAATTTGTTTAATTTAAGATTAATTTCGTTTGTAGTGCTTATCTGCTTAGGGTTGCTGATTTTTTTTATTAAAAAAATTTTTAAAAATCGGATTTATGTTATTTAAATCAGTTTTTTTATTTAAATGAATTACTAGTTCTGAACTTCATAAAACTGGTGAATAATATACTGATAATATCAATATGATATGAGAATTTAGCATTATACTTAATTACCGAATTTTAATCTATTTTATGCATTAATTAAATAATTGAATTAATTAAGAGAAGCAGTTCACTAGTATCTCACCGGTGAGAAGCTCGTTCGAAAAGGGTGTATGAATAATTGTACTCAATTAATAAAATTTTTATCCTTTCTATAACTATTTTTGCCAAATTTTGATATTAATATATCTTAAGTTTTGAAAACAAATTATGACAATGATTACTAGAAACAGCAAGCCTCATTTTTGTGTAAAAATTAAAATCAATCTTTAAATTATATTGATTCAGTTAAATTAATTTTACTCAAGGAATTATGTGTTTATTTCTTTAAAACAATAATTAATTAGTGATAAAAAAGAAAATTCAGTAATTAATTACTGGCAGTCATGCACACAGATAATATAGCTCTATTATCTGTGGTTTTGTAAATGAAAAAATTTGTTTGAAAAACATGACAAAAATTATATAAACAAGCATCCAATAAAAATCATCCACATACTTGTATTTTAAAATTTGATACTAGGTAAAAAAATATGATTTCAATTCTTGTTTAGTTTATTACAATTATTGATTCCAAAACCTGCTATATACCCATTTTCATCATAAAAATTTTTGTTTTTGGTTGCAAAAATTTGATTGTGAAATTGCAGGCAAATTTTATGTAGAGTAACTTTAACCTATCTCTCCCAGTTACATAAAAACAATTTTAATGCAAATAATCTTAAACCATTTTCAAAACATATAACTAAATTTTTTATTTAAATTGTGGTAGTTTTACATTTTTGATTAAAATCAAGGATTTAAAAAAAATCAAGTGATTAAAATCATGATTTAAATCAAGTTTATTTAAATCAAGCAACCCTGCCTGCTTTGGGCCATCTTTTTGGCAAACCGTTTTTCTGACGAATATTTCTTTTTCAGTGATAAATTATTATTTGACTGAATCTGAAACTATCGTGTATTTTTAATTTATAGTTTGATAATTCAACTATCATTTAAAGTAAAATTTTTATTTTCACCAAACAATAATAATAAATATGATTTTTCAGCTTTCAAAGTTTAGCATACCCGCTTTGAGCTAATATCTCCTATCTATTTTGAAATTTTATTTTTAATAAAATTAAATTATTTTACTAGACCATATCTTGATTTCAAAGTTTGTTATACATTTATTACTATTTCAAACTAATTTTTAAAAATATTTTTGCAAAACTAAAAACATAGCAAAATCATCTTAATGCAGGTTTTGAGTTAGATCTTTGTATTTTTCAAATGTTTTCATCAAAGAGGGGAGTTTCTCTTGGTCTACCACCACATGATACAAGACTCAATGGGTCTTAAATGTTTCAAATTGAGTCCTATGTCCTTAAACTCTGGGGTGATCCCCAACCCACACTTACGAAGTGGAAAAAGTTTATCTCCCTACCTAAAGCATAATTTGATAGCTCACTTTTACACCTTACAAGAAGTTTTTTTTCTCAAGGGTTAGTTTTCATTGTACACACATAAGAGAGTTAAGTTGTAATATCATTCTTATATAAGGAGGCAGTTCAATGGTGGGGTAAACATATCAAGATGGAACTTGGTGCAGTATAAGTTTTTAAATTAGGATAAAGATTATTAGTACTTATTTGAAATTTAGAGTCCTGATTTTTTCACTTGAAAATGCTTATAAACTTAAACTTAACTTGAAAAGTGCTTACTTTTTTTTAAACGTTTTTGAGTACGCACCCTGTTAAAGTGTTCCCTCTGGGGAAGTGTTCTTAGAATCCCTTTTTCAATATAAAACTACTGATAATTGTCAAATACGTCCGGGTTGACAACTTTTGCTGCCAGAGTTATTCTGTTTTTGGACGATTATTTTTTGCAGTGTAGGTATGTAATTTTTGTCACTATGACTTAGAGGTTCAGTCTGTAGTTAAACTTTATGATAAGCCTCAGGTGTTCATATTTGTTTGCTCTGTTGATGATTGATGAGTTCCAATGAATTATTACTTTTACAGCCACACAGGCCTGGAGATCACATCTTCTTTCTATACCAATATGCTCGTCTGGGTGTTGAAGATATTAAAAATGAGCTAGTGATTGCAGGAGATAATCAGAAATTGAAAGTAAGTTAAATGCATTTACCCTTTGTTCCTTATTTTAAAACAAATACAGTGGGGAAATCAAATTAGGGACACCTCACATATTTCCGTTTTTTCAGGTTTAACAGCATTTTTAAACACGTATTTGATATTAAACCTGGTAAATAATTAAAAAAAGTGTTATTGAGATCAAAAATACAGCAAATTTAAGGTACTAAACTTTTTTTTATTTTTTCATGATATAATTAAAAGTTGTCCTCGAGAAATTGCATAAATCTTATAGTTTAGTGATTAGTCATACCACTCTTGGCTGCAATTATAGTGTTAGTAAGTAAAGGAATACAGACTTATGAATTTTTTTTGGAGTTTGCTGCCAAGATGCCATGTTTTTATAACAGTTTTTAAAATGTTGTCCTTTGTGGTGATCATTTTCTAAGCGATTGATTGTTTGTTGCTAAAGTAGAATTTCATGATTTTTCCGTGTAAAAAAATTATAAAATTATTTTAAAAAAAAGAGAAAGAAATGAAAAGCAAAATCTTACAAGCAATTTTATTCGTTTAAGCAAAAATATGTGATAAAAATTTATTTTCAAGTAATTTACGAAAATTTTTGCACCAGCGATTTTTAGCAACCATTTGTAAGTAACGTCACTTTTTGTCAAATATTGCACCTATTTCTACTGTTGCCACACATGAAAAACAAAGGTAACAATACCAGACCCTTTGTAATATAGTCCAAGTTGCCAAGTTCTAAATAAATAAATTTAAATTTGAGGTTTTGTGGAAAAATTGGTTTAAGAGGGAAAGGACTAATATCTTAGCCTAATTTATATCATACAAACTTTTCATAATTATTTGTTTGTTAATTATTTATATTGGAATTTTGTCCCACACCATGAGCGGATTTATTGGGGTTTTTTGTTATAATGGTAAATCATGCTTTCAGAGAAGCATCAGGGACAGTTCCCTTCCAAGGTTTCCAACCCTCTGGGTTCCCCAGCTAAATCCGCCCATGTCCCATACACTCTAATTCTCTAACCAATTTTATGCAATCTTCAATTACAGGATTGGGCTTTTCGAGTTCGTTTCTGTAAAATTCGATCTATTGATGCTGGGATCGCCTATTTCAATAGGGATTTTGAAGTTGGGACTCATAGAAGTTATTCCCTGAGTAAGAAATGTTTTTTTGTATTTAAGTTTGTGGATTTTTTCCTACTTAACTTATACATGCAAATTAATTTTGCTTTGCAGTCGAATTTTCGTTAAATATATATTTGTATCATTTCAGCTCAAGAAGCATTCACTAAGTACCCGACTCTCAAATTTGAGCTGAACTTCCTGGATCCGGTAAGTCGTACTGTAAAAAAAATTCTGGAACGTTAACAGGTTTCACCAAGTTTTCAGGAAACCTGTTACCGAACCTAGGTTGCAGCTAAATTTGAACAAGTTTGCGGTGAAACGTCGAACTGTTTTTTTAACGGTGTATGTTTTCTATTACACTCTGTTCATTTTGAATCGTTACGCTTCTCAGGGGGGGCACGGGGGAACGTGCCCCCCCAGAGGACTAAAAAATACACTGCATAAAAAGACATATTTGGAGGCAATTTGCACTTTTTTCGTGCTTAAAATAAAAAATTTAACAAATTTTAGTCTGGGGATGACCCCCAGACCCCCTTTTCTAGAGTGTTCTCAACCCTTAGAGCTCCGAAAGTGGACTGCATAAGTCTATTGAAAAGAAGTTGAAAGACATGGTCACCAACACATTTTTATCACTAACTTTAGCTACTTTTAAGCAGCCCTTTTTATCAGTTTTAATTATGGTCGTATGGAATGAGAACAAAAAAAAAGAAACATGTTCTATAGGCATATTAATGTCTAGGAATAAATATTTTTATTTGGAAAATGATATTAGGGAACCGCTAAGTCTCGAGTTTAACAAATTTGTTGCCAAAGTTTACTAATATTGGGTTTACTATACTTAGAATTACTTTTAATATTAACTTAATCACCCTACCCTATACCCTAAATTCTATATTTTTTTTCACTAGGGGGCGTCCGATTTAAACTTTTCAGGTTTATTTCCTTAAAAATACTGTTTTTTTTACTTTATTTTAAATCATTCAAAATCCAAATCCTACAAAATGTCCAGTGGGGAAATATTAACCAATTTTCTTGTTTCTACCAGGGTCTTGTAAGTACTGTGAAAATAATGATGTATATTTATTATTAGTAAATAAATATCCTTTTTCAAAGTAAAATTTAAAACAACAGTTTTTGATGGTATCATAGCTTTCTTAGGTCAGGGCGTATCCGAAAGTTTTTAGGAGTTCAATCCCCAGTTCCGTAATTTTGACATCAGTATTTATATATTGTTTTATCTCTTAAGAATTCTACAACTTCAAAGAGAAGTCCTTTTCGGGTGCAACTTGAAGAGTCTCAAAATGAGTTAAGACAGCACTTTTTAGAGTCAAATTTCAAAAAATTTCTCAGGAGAGAACCCCTGAGATGTTATAATTATTGAAACTATCTTATAATAGTCGGATTAGTTATTTCTGTTAGGACGGCAAAATGGCGACCCAGCTTGATGTTCGGAAAGACAAGTTACCATTGTAGTAAGTTAACCAGATGCAAACCAGATGGATTAGAATACCAATTTTTTTACTACACGTCGTAACACGGAATCATATGGTATGGTTACAACATGGTAAACTCAATGGAGTAGAATACGGGCGCTAGTCTAGCTAGCCGACTATAACTGAAAAAGTGGTGACTGTGCCCTCCGCTCTCTTGCGTTACCTTCCTATACCGTGCTGATGAGTCGTAACAAGGACGAAACCGGTCCACGGTTGGAGGTGACGCTTGAGAGTTGTGAGTTTACACTTATAGAGATGACTGTTTAGAGGTAATTCAGTTGACCTATTGTTTGGGGTAATTAACTTCAAAAAGCGATAGGAGAGCCCTGTTCTTCTAAAATCAATTCTGAAAGTTTTCTTTTTAACTTACTTAACTACATTGTACTACATCAAAGAGTACAGATTATAACATAATTAGGAAGTTTTCTCTGGTATATAGAATAGATCAGCGGTTCTCAAACTGTGCTCCGCGGAGCCCTTAGGGCTCCGCCAAGCATTTACAGGGGCTCCGTGAAGAAATTTGAAATAAATACATTTTTTGATAATTTTTAATTTGCGTTGCTCTGAAATGTTATAAAAATAATTTTCTGCAAGGTGTTTCTTGTTAAGAACTTACTTTTGCTCCTTCTTACCCAAATTTTTTAGAGCTCTAAATAAACCTTAAATTTAAGTTGATTTGGTGGGGAGCTTCCAATGAAGTAAGCTCAGTTGATTATAGTTTTTTTTCTGGTTTTTGTCTTTTTTTCCAAGTCTTTCTTGGTTAAAAAAACAAGTTAAAACCATGTTATTTAGAGTCAAATTTTCGAAATTCTTTTGGAGGAGAATCCCCATATTGTACTTAAAACTTTATTGTTGTCAATTTTTTATAATACGTTCGTTAAAATTAAAATTTTAGCTAAAAATGAATGTCCAAAATTTTGACTATGATGTACCTAAAATAAGTATAAAGAAACTGTTTTTAAGGATCATATTTCACAAAATTCACCCATACTCCCCTATCATAATTGGAATTTAATTAATCACAACTTTTCTTACAGTAAATTATCTTAGATGCAAATTATACCTAAAAATATTTTAAAATGCTACATTAAACCTGTTAAATATGCAAGGTGCTGTGGAATAATTTTGGAACCCTATTATAATAAATTTCTATATACGCTACTGCATTTATGCTTTTCTTTCTTGTAGCAATGGTTTTTATGTAAATTGCTTTTTATACCTTGAAAAATTTATCTTCGGAAAAGGGCTCCGCGAAGAATTTGTCTATTGAAAAGGGCTCCGCGACATAAAAAGTTTGGGAACCCCTGTGTGTGTGTGGAGAGAATAGATCATTACTAACACTGTATTCAATTTCTTCTTTAGGTAGGTAATGGGGCAGAATATGTTGAACACCCTTGTAGAAGTACTCGCTGTAAACATCTGAGAGTGTTTGATCTGAAGAAGCTTTTGGAAGAATACCGCAACAAGTTCCAATATACCTGCCCCATTTGCGACGTCGACTTCTTTTTTTGGGAAACTGAACCAGATCTGTAAGTATTTTCAAAACATTAAAGTGAGGGAATTATATGTGTGGGAATATTATTACTTCTAATTAATTCAGTTCAAGACATGTATATGAATTTATATTTGGTGCAAGTTTCATTACATGTGATCACATTCAATCATATGGGGACGTCTATAAATTACGTGAGGTCAAAAGGGGTGGAGGGGGGTCCAGCAAAATCTCACCAAGGGGTAGGGAGCTTGTAAGCTTTAGGGAGGGAAGCTTTGGTCGTTATGGTGAATAAAGAGCAAATGTCTTTTCCTCTAACAAAATGTTTTAAAAAGTTCATAAAACTTGTTTTCCCTTCAATCTTTCACTTATTATGTTCATAAGGGAACTTTTACATAAATACATTGAGGGAGGTTAAACAACCAAGTTTCATAACAATTAACCCATACTTCTTCGATGTATAGTTATTTACATGTCCCCAAGGACACTTATGGGTGATATCACTCTGTCACTCTTCAATAATTTTGTACAGATATTGATTTTTTTAAGTTACGAGTTTTAAGAAAATAAAGGGTTTTTAATATATTAAGTAAGAATATTCACAGGCCCCCTTGACAGCAAAAATAAGCCAGTGCTGTACACCCCTTAGGTGCTTACTTAGTATTTAAACGACCCCTTATGACCAGAGGGGATACATTCCGCCTATTGAATCTGAGTGGGGTCAGGGGTAAATTCTAAGTTTCTACAAAAGGGTACTTTTAGTCTTTATGTATAGTCGATTTTTTTATTCTTGGGATGGATCCTGAAATACCTCCCCCTTTACTATTGCAGTACTTTGCCAAGTCGTTATTTTAATACAAGAGATGGTAAGGTCTAGTAAGATAGCCAAATGGGGTTTTATTTGGCAGTGTAGACCATTATTGATCCTCTATACTGCCTTGTTGAAAAACAAAATTCCATAGGAAAGTTGAAATACAGTGAAGCACCGTGTATGTGTCTTTCAAGAGACCGATGTATAAATGAAAAGACGTATAGTTGAAAACATCTTTGATTATAGGTTTCTAATGCTCTGAATGCAGATTTACAAAAATAGAATAAATTTGAGGTTTTTCTATTGGAAAAATTACTATAAAGTAGTTTTTAAACTGAAAATGATGATTAGATTTTAAAATAGTACCTACTATTAAAACATTTAACATAAAAATAAAATAAACTATACCTTTATAGTTCATCCTAAAAATATTTTATTTTCATATCTTGAGTACTATACATACAGGGTGTTTCAGATAAGTGTTTCATAACTTCTAGGGGGATAGTAGACACCTAGACGAGTCATAATCACATAGGATTTGGGGGTCCCAGACCAAATCCCAGGGAGTTAAAAATGGAGCGACACCCCACAAAATTATTGAAAAATTTAATTTGTAGAAGAACTACTATTGGTAAAATTTTAATTATGGTTTCAAATTTTGTGGTTTAATATGATCTTTAAAAACTTATCTTAAAAGTTTTCACTTTAAAATTTGTTTTACCATGAAAAAAGTTAAAAACCACAAAAAAATGTGAAAACTCTGCCAAAACCTTATTTTGTATTTTGAAATCCTTTCTTTTGATTTGATAATCTGACGATCATAGTTGAAAACCCTTAAGTCCAAAGTTTCAAGTAAATACAATCAATATTAAACGCTCAAAATCCTGTTAAAGTGTGTTATTTGCGTGCGCAAACAGCTGTTCAGCCGTTCAGGAAAAAGCTCTAGAAAACTGTTTGCGCAACTGATATTGCGGGTCCTATAAACGAAAATTGTTTGCATTAAAATGAATAGGAATGAATTGGGACTTTACGAAAGCGGCGTAGAAATGGAAAAGTCACTCTCCCCTAACTCTAAAGTATAATCAATATCTACTACTTAAATATAATTCTTTTATTAAATATTTATTAATATTTTCCAGGTTTTGCCGTGAAAATACTGAAAATGGGGTTAGGGGATTTGACTGTTACAACATAAAGCCCCCCGTTAAGGTAAGAATTAAATTTTTCTCTCATGTGTATATTTCTTAGTGAGTCGAGGTCATGGAAGTAAATTTCCCAATTTTCTGAAGTAGCTCATTTTAATTAAATATGGATTGCCTTTTCATATTAGAATAGGGGACAGGGTAAAGTTAGTTACTTTTGGGAAAATCGCCTTTTTTTCTGTAAATAAGTAGTATAATTATTCCAAAAAGAGATAGTGTAAATGCTCTGGCCTCTTTCACAAGGGTAGCTACTCTTAAAGCTTTTTAATTAGACATGTGTATAATGTGTAATTATTTGTTTGGGATTTTATTGTTTTATTTTGATTATTGTTTTCAGGTGAATAATGATCCAGATTGTGTTGTGGTTATGGATGTCATTACTCTTGACTAATTTGGATTTACAATTTGACCTCTTGTGTTTCAATATAATTTCTTCTTGTATACTAACATCTTGTGTTTCAATATTATTACTTCTTGTACTAACATCTTGTGTTTCAATATTACTACTTCTTGTGTCCTAACCTCTTGTGTTTGTTGTATTAACATTCGTGCCATTTGTAGGTTCAATTGCAGTTGTACTTTTTTGTTTCATTCAAATGCTCAATTTGGCATCTTTTTTTCTGTATGTATGAATTACTCAACTAATAACTTATAATTTCATTTAATTTGACTTTAAATATTATCTTTTGGTAATATTTTAATAACCAATGACCTATTAATCATTATCAGTTTATCTGAATATAAAAGACTCAAAACTGACCACTGTAAACTGAACTGACTGAAACTGTGATTAATCACAACTGACCTCAGACTGTAATCGAATTTGACTTATCAGATTATTTGTATGTAAGTTTGTAAACATCCATTATCAATGAAATAATGACCTAAAACTTTAAATTTGCGATTATTTTTTGAATTAACATTAATATACTAATGACCTGTTAATTTTTTTTCAAATAATATTTTCTATGTATGTAATTTGTTAAATTTAATATCAATGTACTATTGACCTGGTATGACATCAGATGTTCTGTAAGTTTAGAATAGAATTCAAATAAAGTTGTGTAATTTGAAATTATTTCTTTTTTGGAGATGGTCAAATTTTTAAAAATATTTGGAAGTTTTTATGTATTTTAAAGATATGCCAAAATAAGAAATTGAATTTGCATAAGTAAACCCTTGAAGTGTAATGTTTTCTGTTAAATAATGACAAAAATCTTACAATGCCTGTCAACTTTTCTTTTTCTTACACTTTACACCTAAAATACGATTATTTCATTTGAATTAAAAGCTTAGATGATGCTGAGCGCTAGCTTTCCCTCAGTATTCAAAATTTAGTTTAAGTAAATCGAATGAAGATTCAAAACTCTTAATCACACATTGAATTTTAATGCAACCAGAAATCAAGATGAATTGATAAAGAGAGGGGATATTTGGTCAAACGTATTATTCTGTATAATAGTGTTTTGATTCTGAAAAAAGTAAGATGGTATTTTTTTTAATTTTCAAAACTTAACTGAAAAATTTTTTTAAGAAAATCATTCAAATTACATATAATTAGAATGATTTGTGTATGTAGAGGAGAGGAGGGTAATATGGAATACCATTAAATCATTTTAAGCACATATTTATACTCATAGTTATGAAGTGTCAATGGTCAATACAACATAATTTATTTTGTTGTTATGAAAAAAATTTTACTTTAAAAAAAGTTACAATTGCAGGGTAATAGGGAATAGTTGTTAACAACTATTGAAAAACTAAATAGACTTCAGAAAGCATAGTTACTTTTAACTATAAAAACAATATTTAAAAAATTGTGTTCAAATAGTTTGTTTTTGATCCTATTTATTTTTGAAGCTATAAGCCGTAGGTTTATAGGGAGTCTGGTGGTTAAGGCATCTGCTTTGGAATCGGATTGTCCCGGGTTCGATTCCAGACTCCACCAAAGACCCACCGAGTATATGCGGAGTACGTGCTCGTTAAATCTGTGGGTCCGAAAGTCCTGTGGTCAGTCATGGCGCAGTTTACCACGGGTCCAGGTATCTGGAGACTCCCTCCCATTCAGAGACATGGCAAAATTGTGGAGGGGCTGTGTGATGAATGAATGTGCCCCCTGTAAAAAGGAGTGAGCGAGTGAATGTGTGTTCAAATAGTTTGTTTTTGAGCCTATTTATTTTTGAGTCTATAAGCCCAAGGCTTTTAGGGAGTCTGGTGGTTAAGGCTTTGGGATCGGATTGTCCCGGGTTCGAGTCCCGACTCTACCGAGTATATGCGGAGTACGTGCTCGTTAAATCTGTGGGTCCGAAAGTCCTGTGGTCAGTCATGGCGCAGTTTACCACGGGTCCAGGTATCTGGAGACTCCCTCCCCTTCAGATACATGGCAAAATTGTGGAGGGGCTGTGTGATGAATGAATGTGCCCCCCTGTAAAAAGGGGTGTGCGAGTGAATGTGTGGCGTTGGCAACAGTATTTCCCCTTAAATTAATCTATTTTAGAAGTAGCATTGGGAATATGGACGGATTTTAGAGGAAGCTAGATAGAGGTCAAGCTAGACACTTTTGGGGGTCATTCTGTTCCTGACTGAACCGGAAACATTGTTTACAATGAAAAATGGAATATCACTAAAAAAATTAGGAGGAGGTATTGAACCTCGTTTGTTTAAGTTAATGTCTATCATAAAAATTTTTTTAACGTTGCCTCCCATTGCGGAAAGCTACCCGATATGCCCGAAAGCTCCTTTCTAACTTTATTACTACTTACTTACTTAACCTCTTCGCACCGAGCTGGCACATAAGGCGTCCAGTCTTTTCCTCTATGCACCCCTGTCCCGGGCCAACCCTCTTGCATCCTCCCATCCTTTTAATCCGACCCTGCACAAGTCCTGATGCATGCCTCTTTGCCATGTGAGTCTTTCTAACTTTATAAGGGGGTTTAATTCTCAAATACATAAATAGGACCTAGGGTCATTTGGGGTAAGTGGGACTCCTTTTGCGAAACTTAAAAACAAATCTCGTGCTACAATCTATGTTTCATCTAGAAAAGTAGGTTTCATAAAATATTTTTTAGGGGGAGGTTTAAAATTATGAAAAAAAATCACTTACTGAAACAATTTATAAACGGCAATCTTTTTAGCGCTTTTCTGCGTAATAGGTAATGAGGGTTGACGTCTACAAAGAATGTAAAAATTAAAACTTTTCAATGATAAAAATATACTTAAAAGGAAACTGAACCAAAATGTATAAGTATTTGTTAAGATATCTTCACGGCCCCCAATTAAATCACAAATAGGATTTTTTAATGGATCTACTTAGTAATTTAATTGAAATTTGTTTTCCAAAAAATATTATTGTCGATTGTATATAAATGTTCCTAAATGGTCAGGCGATCCCCCTATTAAAAAAGAATAGTTCCATTCACGTGGTCAGTGATGGTGACAAATACCGTAAGTGGACGACTTGTACACTCAGCTCCGCCTTTTAAGGCGGAGTGATCAGACAATTGGTATGACTGTTGTTGCTGAAAATACAAAAAACGTGATTCTACCACCTTTCTATTGTCAAGCTCCACCCCTTAAAAATATACTTGAATTGTCTCATTCTCTCAATAGTATTTTGTAGAAAGCTCACTTTTCTTGTGGTGAGGAATTGTGTAAGACCCCGTGGTACAGCTTTAGAAAGAGTCCACCAGCCGCCATGTTTACCCACAACTCAAATTTTGACTGACAATCATAGAGATCTAATAATTAATATTATTAGTATTAGATACTAAAATAGTAATAAAAATTAGTAGATTGCTATTAGAGATCTAATTAAGCTATAAGACAACTATAAGATCCAATAGTAATATTAATGCTGACAACATTCATGTTGCTGTGGGTAAACATGGCAGCTGGTGGACTCTTTCTAAAGCTGTTCCGACCCCGTGATTGTGTTCGGGCAGTATCAGGTAAAAATGTGTCTGAAATAATAGAATTATTCCCCATTAATGTTAATCTCGAAAGAAAGTAATTAAGGTTTCCATATACTTAAAATTTGAAATAGTAGGGTTGCCATAATTGTTAATTTTTAAAAGGATGCATAGTAGTATACGGGCCACTTGGGGCCCCGGAAGTGACGTCATCAAAAGGGGCGGAGCTAGTGACGTAATGGGCGTGGCTTATGACGTCATAGCCAATGGCGTTGAAGGGGGCGTGTCAGAACTTGAGTTGAGTTGTTTACCTCCTGCTGCTGGTTTTCCGGAGTTGAGTTGTTTTTTGCTGCTAGTTTCGTTTTAACAGAGTTGAGTTGTTTATTAAAAGTTTAGTTTTTCGGATATGGCAACAGTATTTTCGCGTGCAACTTTGACCGACATTTTTGGTTTCATTTTTCCAAAGTTGAGGGTTTTTGGACTTAAACTTTTTTTTACAGATTTTTTAAATTTATTGTATTTTATTAAGGTTTACATTTAATTTTAACGTGGCGCCATCTAGGAAGTATTTATTTAATTACTATTTTTAAATATCTTTAATTCAGCCTGATTTATTAAATTATTAATTAATTATTAATTTTAGAGGACTTGTACTTTATTTCAGTATGATTTATAAATTATTAATTTTATAGGACTTTACTTTAGCCTGATTTATTAAATTATTAATTATTAAAATATTAATTTTACAGGACTTTATTTTACCCTGATTTTTGTATACTATTCATTAACATAGGGTTGCCAGAAATGGTAAACCAATGTATTGCTGGATTTGGCGACTTATCTCTAATTTGGCTATTTTTTTTAATACAGGAATAACAAAACTTAATTCAATAAAAATTTTAATATTTTTTAAAATTGATTTTAACTTATCAACGCATGGCAATTACTTTTATTGGCAGATCAAAAATGCTTTCAGCTTTTATTTAACCTACCATTACATGTTTTAATTCAATTGATATTTTATGTTATATTTTAGGAAAGTATGATTTTTTTATTGCTACCCAACAAAGTTTTCTTCTTTTCAAACATGAATCGTGGACCAATCACTTTATAGGATACTTTTTTCAACCAATCAGAGCATTCTTGTTTAAAATTTAATTTCTCTTCAACACTCTAATAATAACAAAATCACTTAATTTAATAATAATACTTTTTCATAAATTATTTTTAAAATTGATTCTAACTTACAAATACTTGACAATCACTTTTATGTTTTGGGGAAAGTATTTGTGTCCCAACACGCTGAACTTATGACCTTAATTTTATTTTTCATAATTATTTTTTAATATTTTAAAATATTACTCAATTAAAAATTCGAACAAACAAAATTTGATTTTAAAACGTTTCAACATATGAAATATGCTAATAATTTTTACTGTGGTTAAATACTAGTTACATTTCAATCAATGATTTCCAATTAAGTATCAAATTTATTAGTTCAATCTTACTTGCCTTTTGAAGCATCAGATTTATTAATGTTAGCTAGACTTTCATACCCCTGAAAATCAATTTAATATTCCATGACTGTAATTTAATTCTTATCTCAAAAACCTACCATTTCCAGCAACTATAGGATCCTAAAACGGATAAAATGTGTAATTTCAATAAAAGCCTATGAACAGAGATATCTGGAAAGGAGTCAAAGGGGTTTGTTGAAACAGGATGGTACAGAATACCACCGTGAATCATCCTACTTTGTGAACGATAAGAAAATGAAGGTTATCAGAAAAACATGTTTGAACGAATATAAACTATTTTCCAATTCAGTATCAAACTTTTCTAATTTTAGCTTACCTGCCTATCATTTTATAGAAATTAATTAATATTAGCTAGCATTATAATTCCTGAAAATCAATTTAATGTTCCAAAAATATAATTTAATTGTTATTTACAAACAATAACCTACCATTCTAAATTTTGATAATGCTATTCTTCAAGCATTTTTCATTAATATACCATTTTTTAATATCAAACATTAATTCAGTTATCTCCAAGCTTTTAATTCAGTTTTCACAATATCCTATTATTTTCAAACATATATTACATTTAACTTTTAAACATTTGAAAATCAACAAACTCTTAGTTTAAAAATCCTAATTTTTTTCTCAGTTCTTTTCTAATTTATATTCCACAAATAAAATTCATTTCTTACTTTCCTACCATTCTAAACTTGTATTTCAAATTTGTATTCAGTTTACTTTCATTCAGTTTTAGTCTTAAACATTTCTTATTTTAACTAGAAATTGACAACCATATTAAAAAACACACATTTTCTGTTACATATTTTATTGCACGGGTTTGCAGTTACAATTACACAAATAATACACAATATCTCCTTTTACCAAGGTATTGATATATTTACAATTTTTTTCAATTCATTGAAGGGAACTTGCGGACCTTTGGGCCGAAGTATTCAATAACTTTTTTTCAAAAATATTCCACACTATTGGAATCTCTAAATACGTGCATTGAAATAAATTGGCGTTTGAGTATAAATTGAACTTAACAAATAATTGAATCTACTCTAAAAGGAGGTTCCAACATATATGTGATTACACCCCCATGGAAGGAGGGGCCCCTATTTTCTTTCTTGTTGTGCAAAGAACTTTTTTTACAAATGTTACTAATCATATTTTACCTCTTAAATTCCATAGTTCAAACATTTGTTATGCAACTTGAATAATTTGAAGCTGAAGGGAGGACACTATAGTATTAAAAAGTTTTTTACTATTAAATTCCAGGTGAACTGATAATTAAATCTTAATTTTTAAACTATACTTTAAAAACAGAACATTTTACTTATTACAATAAAATTTTATAATTTTAAACATTTACATTGCTAAACAATTTCTAGTATTCAGTTATTTTGGTTTTATATTTAACTCACAGTAAAAAATACAATAATCAACATTTTCAATTGGTTTTCTATGTGAAAAGGTAAGTACTTACCTAGTGTGTAATATACGAAAGCACTGTAGGTGGTAATTTGTAAAAAAAATCGCAATCCATTTCGCTCATGAACGGGGTAGCTATGCAAATAATGCAACATTTTCCCATCTTTTTGGCACGGCATTCCTGGTAATTCCTTTCTTGGATGTGGTTTTCCACATATTTTGCAAGTATTGCATGTTTTCCAGAAAAAAATTGTACTTTTTACTTCCCAGAAGGAAAACACAAAATGCCTTGCCTCAGGAATTATATCCGTGGTCCAATATTTTACAAGCGTTGCAAAATAGCACCGTGGCAATCTATTTATCCGGGCAAAGTTCCATCTTTCCATGAGATTGTCTCGTTGCATTTCTGCACTGGCTGCGTCCTCCCATACTTGTATGGTATCAAAAGGAGTCAATGGGGTAAATATTCCTCGAACGCAGGCACATTTACGCTGGAGATTAAATCCGCCCAACGCCGATCCTTCTTGTCTAACCATTCACTGATTAAATATTTTTTACAGTACTTGGCAGATTTAAATGATAAATTTGAGGCAAAAAACTATATGGAATCCAAAATCACATCAACACAAACTTGGGAGAGAGAAGACATCGTTGCTAATTTAGGATAATGCTAAAAATTCCATACTGAATTCGTGTGGTCAAACTTTCAGATCCAATGAGGTGCATGTCCGGGTGGATCTTATCAAAGCAAACCCCACCGTGAAAAGGGGGGAGAAGATTAGTTCAATGACATACCCTGATAAAGGTATTTCGTAAATAAAGAAACGTGCTTATAGAACTATCCTTTGTAGGTGCCACTAACCGAGTTTATTATTTATGTTGGAAAATTATTTGCAATACATAATTTAAGAAAAATTAAATACTTCATTTAAAAAGAATCTACCAACCTGTTTGAACACGGTGTGATTGTATGAATCATTATAGAACAGGAAGTTCTTATCTGAAAAAATCCGGTTCAGATAACACGTGTACGTTTAACAATATTTTCGCTGCATGCATTCATTCTCTGTTACGTGAAAACATATTTCCCCCCATAAAAAATGCTTAATTATGTTCAATTTGATTTCAGTTTCAGTGTTATTTGCCTATTTCTCACAGATTTTTATCATTTTTAATTCTATCACGAATCAGCGCTAGAAAGAGTCTTATCGTTTTGAACGGAATGCGGTATCATGGCATGCCGTAAGTTAAGGCCTTTTACAAGTTTAATGACTATTACATTTTTTGAAAAGCGCAATACAAATGAATGTCCCAACTTGGGGGAAGTAACCAGGTGATTACAACTTCTTGAAACAAATGAATCAGCGGTTACAGGATCTTATCCGAATGTAGGGATGGGTTATCACAAGAAAAACTTATCACTAATTGAATCATTGTATGGAGACCAAATCTTTGAAATATTAACATCTTACACATGAAAGTAATGCTAATTAAAACCCAAACATTCACCTATTACGCACATTTTTTTCAAAAATTCAAACCAAAATTAAATTTTAAATAAATTTAGTGCTTTTTAATGAATTTTGTACCAAATAAATTAAAATATTTAAATTAATATTACAACAAGAATATGCTTTCACCATTTAGATGTTTAAAATAATTCGGTTTAATGTTATATATGCATTGCAAAGCGCAGTTTTTCAACAAAATGTGCAAAGCCAGCAAGCTTATTTTTTAGGCATGAGTGAGACACGATATTTTAATTACAGATGAATTTGTATCATTATTTTGGGAAAAAATTCACTTGTAGCCATTCTAATCAAAGTTATTCCTGGCATGCTTTTACTAACAAAACTAGATATTTAGAAATATATAGAAATAATCACTTACACATTTTCTTTAAAAATTAACACATTCGAACTCTACCTAAGGTATGAATCACAATGGAACAGGAAGTTCTTATCAGAAAATCCGGTTCAGGTAACACGTGCATTTAACTATATTTTCTCTACATACTCTATCACGGGTAAGTGACATTTTGTTTTCTAATGAAAATGTTTAATTCAATTTGATTTCAGTTTCAATACTGTTATTTGCCTGTTTCTCACGGATTTTTTATCATTTTCAAGCAACTCCAATTCATGCGTTCGCGGATCTCAACTGTTCTCAATTTAATGCATGGTTTGAACGGGTATATCAATATAACGGAGTATATATTGTTTTTCAAAGTTTTTATCAGAACAAAAAATTTAAAATATTCTATTCAATTAATGGTTTTTCATAATTCCAAGCTAAAAAGACATTTCTCTAAACAAATGTATGATCATTTTGAAGAAATAAAACAACTTTCGATAACACAAATAAGTTTTTCCATTTATCTATAAATAAACTTCCATATCAATGTGCATGGCTAAAAACCTTTGTATATGTTACAGTTAATGTCCGAAATCCGGTAATGTTCAGAAAAACTAAGGTAAAATGAGAATTACCTAAGGTAAAGTACAAAATATTTCATACTTTACCTAGGTATTCCGAACATTACCAGATTATGAACATTAACTGTAACATATACACCATCAAAGATATAGTTAAAATCCATCACACTCATGATTAACAAGTTGATAAGATATTTGGTTGAAACACTGATTCAAAAATATTTTCACCTTTTCCTGCCGTACAGTTCATACTGTTTTTTCTGGCCAACATTATTTGCTGTTAAAAAGTGATTTTTTAAGATATGCGTGACAAAAATGTATTACTCCCTTTTCTTATACTCGCATTTTTCTTAAGGATTTAGCCTTTTTTACCCAATTTTCCAGTTAATTCCTTGCCACTCGCAAAAACTTGCCAATATTATAGTTGATATTTTCAAAATTTCTGTAAAGTTGTATATCCTGCATATCCTTTTTGTATATGCTTCATAAATAATATACTTCGGCATATACTTCAGTGCAAATTATATGAAAATTGCCTTAAGTGAGCAAGCACTGAAAAGAATTCCTTGGAAAACACATGCAATAGCATAGCATTTTCGGGATAACATACAAATCATTGTGAAAAAATATCCACAAATATCATATTACAAGCAAAAATATATTAAAATTTCGCTTGCTTTTTTCAATATTGTTAAAAAAATTTCCAATTTTTTCCTTAAAAACTTAAAACAATCAACCAAATTTTTAAAATTTACAATACACTTTTTCACATGTGTGTTACTACAGTCCAACATCATGTATTTGTTGAATACTTTTTCTTAAATGCTAAATAATTTTTACTTAAGTGTTTAAGAACGTTAATTAATTTTATTTTCATGTTAAATATTTTTATTGTTGAATTCTTTTACTTTATGTGCTGAATATATTTTTAAAAAATTTTTAAATGTTAAATTTTTTACCAACTTGTTAAAATTTTTTTTTTCTTTGATGTTAAATATTTTAAACAATTTAAATATTTTTAATGTTTATTTTTATATTAGTTGTTGCTTGAGCATGTTTTTTTTTAAGTTTTAATGATAAAAGTTTTACTAACTTGCTGAATAGTTTTATTTTTAATGTTAAAATAATTTTAACTAATATTATTTTAATGTTGAACTTTTTTCTTTTGCTGTAGATTATTTATTACTTTCCATGTTGATTTTTTTAATGTTGTTGTTGATCTTGGAATGCATTTTATAAAAAAACAAACAGCATGTATTCCAAATACAATACAGCATGGGCATACATGCAGGGGCAATACAACAAGTATTGCCCCCTCTCATTTTTAATCAGTCTCCATTCCTAATCACATTCCTAAGAGATATCACAGGCTCTGATAGTAACTTGACTATGAAACTGGTTTGTTATCATAGTGAGAAAGCTGCTGAGAATTTCAAAATTTACTCAAGAGCATATGAGGTACAAAAATATTGAAAATAATCATTCTTGTGTAGTTTTTCAAAGCTATATGAAGAAAGAATAATTCTAAATGAGCCCCCAATCAGCCTACTTTTGTTGGAGAGAAGAACAAGAGATTTAATGAAACCAAAACAATAAAAGAAAGATAAATTCCATAGATAATCTGAATAAGGAAGAAAATTCCGATCATGAGAGAGAAATTATGTGAGGCAATAAGTTCAATTGAATAATGTGGGTGAATACCCATGATATCTGAGTATCATGGTTATTCTCTCTATAATGCACTTTTCCCTGAAAAGATGCATAATTATAAAATAGTAATAATAATTCTGTTATACCTTGCCCAACCATAAGGTAAATCCATACATAGCAAGTTATTACTATTTTATAATTATGCATTATAAAATAGTAATAATAATTCTGTTATACCTTGCCCAACCATAAGGTAAATCCATACATAGCAAGTTATTACTATTTTATAATTATGCATTATAAAATAGTAATAATAATTCTGTTATACCTTGCCAAACCAAAAGGTAAATCCATACATAGCAAGTTATTACTATTTTATAATTATGCATCTTTTCAGTGAAAAGTGCATTATAGAGAGAATAACCATGATACTCAGATATCATGGGTATTCGCCCACATTATTCAATTGAACTTATTGCCTCACATAATTTCTCTCTCATGATCGGAATTTTCTTCCTTATTCAGATTATCTATGGAATTTATCTTTCTTTTATTGTTTTGGTTTCATTAAATCTCTTGTTCTTCTCTCCAACAAAAGTAGGCTGATTGGGGGCTCATTTAGAATTATTCTTTCTTCATATAGCTTTGAAAAACTACACAAGAATGATTATTTTCAATATTTTTGTACCTCATATGCTCTTGAGTAAATTTTGAAATTCTCAGCAGCTTTCTCACTATGATAACAAACCAGTTTCATAGTCAAGTTACTATCAGAGCCTGTGATATCTCTTAGGAATGTGATTAGGAATGGAGACTGATTAAAAATGAGAGGGGGCAATACTTGTTGTATTGCCCCTGCATGTATGCCCATGCTGTATTGTATTTGGAATACATGCTGTTTGTTTTTTTATAAAATGCATTCCAAGATCAACAACAACATTAAAAAAAATCAACATGGAAAGTAATAAATAATCTACAGCAAAAGAAAAAAGTTCAACATTAAAATAATATTAGTTAAAATTATTTTAACATTAAAAATAAAACTATTCAGCAAGTTAGTAAAACTTTTATCATTAAAACTTAAAAAAACATGCTCAAGCAACAACTAATATAAAAATAAACATTAAAAATATTTAAATTGTTTAAAATATTTAACATCAAAGAAAAAAAAAATTTTAACAAGTTGGTAAAAAATTTAACATTTAAAAATTTTTTAAAAATATATTCAGCACATAAAGTAAAAGAATTCAACAATAAAAATATTTAACATGAAAATAAAATTAATTAACGTTCTTAAACACTTAAGTAAAAATTATTTAGCATTTAAGAAAAAGTATTCAACAAATACATGATGTTGGACTGTAGTAACACACATGTGAAAAAGTGTATTGTAAATTTTAAAAATTTGGTTGATTGTTTTAAGTTTTTAAGGAAAAAATTGGAAATTTTTTTAACAATATTGAAAAAAGCAAGCGAAATTTTAATATATTTTTGCTTGTAATATGATATTTGTGGATATTTTTTCACAATGATTTGTATGTTATCCCGAAAATGCTATGCTATTGCATGTGTTTTCCAAGGAATTCTTTTCAGTGCTTGCTCACTTAAGGCAATTTTCATATAATTTGCACTGAAGTATATGCCGAAGTATATTATTTATGAAGCATATACAAAAAGGATATGCAGGATATACAACTTTACAGAAATTTTGAAAATATCAACTATAATATTGGCAAGTTTTTGCGAGTGGCAAGGAATTAACTGGAAAATTGGGTAAAAAAGGCTAAATCCTTAAGAAAAATGCGAGTATAAGAAAAGGGAGTAATACATTTTTGTCACGCATATCTTAAAAAATCACTTTTTAACAGCAAATAATGTTGGCCAGAAAAAACAGTATGAACTGTACGGCAGGAAAAGGTGAAAATATTTTTGAATCAGTGTTTCAACCAAATATCTTATCAACTTGTTAATCATGAGTGTGATGGATTTTAACTATATCTTTGATGGTGTATACAAAGGTTTTTAGCCATGCACATTGATATGGAAGTTTATTTATAGATAAATGGAAAAACTTATTTGTGTTATCGAAAGTTGTTTTATTTCTTCAAAATGATCATACATTTGTTTAGAGAAATGTCTTTTTAGCTTGGAATTATGAAAAACCATTAATTGAATAGAATATTTTAAATTTTTTGTTCTGATAAAAACTTTGAAAAACAATATATACTCCGTTATATTGATATACCCGTTCAAACCATGCATTAAATTGAGAACAGTTGAGATCCGCGAACGCATGAATTGGAGTTGCTTGAAAATGATAAAAAATCCGTGAGAAACAGGCAAATAACAGTATTGAAACTGAAATCAAATTGAATTAAACATTTTCATTAGAAAACAAAATGTCACTTACCCGTGATAGAGTATGTAGAGAAAATATAGTTAAATGCACGTGTTACCTGAACCGGATTTTCTGATAAGAACTTCCTGTTCCATTGTGATTCATACCTTAGGTAGAGTTCGAATGTGTTAATTTTTAAAGAAAATGTGTAAGTGATTATTTCTATATATTTCTAAATATCTAGTTTTGTTAGTAAAAGCATGCCAGGAATAACTTTGATTAGAATGGCTACAAGTGAATTTTTTCCCAAAATAATGATACAAATTCATCTGTAATTAAAATATCGTGTCTCACTCATGCCTAAAAAATAAGCTTGCTGGCTTTGCACATTTTGTTGAAAAACTGCGCTTTGCAATGCATATATAACATTAAACCGAATTATTTTAAACATCTAAATGGTGAAAGCATATTCTTGTTGTAATATTAATTTAAATATTTTAATTTATTTGGTACAAAATTCATTAAAAAGCACTAAATTTATTTAAAATTTAATTTTGGTTTGAATTTTTGAAAAAAATGTGCGTAATAGGTGAATGTTTGGGTTTTAATTAGCATTACTTTCATGTGTAAGATGTTAATATTTCAAAGATTTGGTCTCCATACAATGATTCAATTAGTGATAAGTTTTTCTTGTGATAACCCATCCCTACATTCGGATAAGATCCTGTAACCGCTGATTCATTTGTTTCAAGAAGTTGTAATCACCTGGTTACTTCCCCCAAGTTGGGACATTCATTTGTATTGCGCTTTTCAAAAAATGTAATAGTCATTAAACTTGTAAAAGGCCTTAACTTACGGCATGCCATGATACCGCATTCCGTTCAAAACGATAAGACTCTTTCTAGCGCTGATTCGTGATAGAATTAAAAATGATAAAAATCTGTGAGAAATAGGCAAATAACACTGAAACTGAAATCAAATTGAACATAATTAAGCATTTTTTATGGGGGGAAATATGTTTTCACGTAACAGAGAATGAATGCATGCAGCGAAAATATTGTTAAACGTACACGTGTTATCTGAACCGGATTTTCTGATAAGAACTTCCTGTTCTACAATGATTCATGCAATCACACCGTGTTCAAACAGGTTGGTAGATTTTTTAAAAATGAAGTATTTAATTTTCTGAAATTATATATTGCAAATAATTTTCCAACATAAATATTAAACTCGGTTAGTGGCGCCTACAAAGGATAGTTCTATAAGCACGTTTTTTTATTTACGAAATACCTTTTATCAGGGTATGCCATTGAACTAATCTTCTCCCTCCTTTTCACGGTGGGGTTTGCTTTGATAAGATCCACCCGGACATGCACCTCATTGGATCTGAAAGTTTGACTGTGCTTGCTAGTTAACCATTTACACAGCATATATTCACCCCAGGCACACGAATTCAGTCGGAAATTTTTAGCATTATAGCAACGATGCTTTCTCTCTCCCAAGTTTGTGTTGATGTGATTTTGGATTCTATACAGTTTTTGCCTGAAATTTATCATTTAAATATGCCAAATACTGTACAAAAAATATTTAGTGAGTGAATGGTTAGAGAAGAAGGATCGGCGTTGGGTGGATTCAATTTCCAGCGTAAATGTGCCTGCGTTCAAAGAAGATCTACCATTAACGGCTTTTGATACCATATACAAGTATGTGAGGACGCACCCAGTGCAGAAATGCAGCGAGACAATATCATGGAAACATGGAACTTTGCCCGGATAAATAGATTGCCACGGTGCTATTTTGCAACGTTTGTTAAGTTTTGGGACACGGATATAATTCCTGAGGCAAGGCATTTTGTGTTTTCCTTCTGGGAAGTAAAAAGCGCAAATTTTTTTCTGGAAAACATGCAATACTTGCAAAACACAGTTTTTTTGAATATGACAATAGTGCACGGACTTTGAAATATGTGGAATACCACATCCAAGGAGATACCAGGAATGTCGTGCCAAAAAGATGGAAAATTGGTGTGATATTTGCATAACTACCCCGTTCATGAGCGAAATGGATTGCGATTTTTTTACAAATTACCACCTACAGTGCTTTCGGATATTACACACTAGGTAAGTACTAATATCGTTTACCTTTTAGCATAGAAAACCAATTGAAAATGTTGATTATTTTTTTGTTCTGTGAGTTAAATATAAAACCAAAATAACTTAATACTAGAAATTGTATAGCAACGTAAATGTTTAAAATTTTATTATAATAAGTAAAATGTTCTGTTTTTAAAGTATAGTTTAAAAAATTAAAATTTAATTATCAATTCACCTGGAATTTAATAGTAAAAAACTTTTTAATTCTATAGTGGCCACCCTTCAGCTTCAAATTATCCCAAGTTGCATAACAAATATTCGAACTAGGGTGTTAAGAGGTAAAATCCTGTTATAGTAACATTTGTAAACAAAAAAAAAGATCTTTGCACAGCATGAAAGAAAATAGGGGCCCATCCTTCCATTGGGGGTGTAATCACATTTATGTTGGAACCTCCTTTTAGAGAAGATTCAATTATTTGTCAAGTTCATTTTATACTCAAACGTCAATTTATTTCAATGCACTTATTTACAGATTCCAATAGTGTGGAATATTTTTGAAAAAGGTCTACAAGTTCCCTTCATTGAATTGAAAAATTGTAAACATCAATACCCTTTTAAAAGAAATTATTTTGTGTGTATTATTTGTGTAATTGTAACTGCTAATCCCGTGCAATAAAATGTGTAACATAAAATGTATGTTTTTTAATATGGTTGTCAATTTCTAGTTAAAATAAGAAATGTTTAAGACTAAAACTGAATGAAAGTAAACTGAATACAAATCTGAAATACAAGTTTAGAATGGTAGGAAAGTAAGAAATGAATTTCATTTGTGGAATATAAATTAGGAAAAACTGAGAAAAAATTAGGATTTTCAAAACTAAGAGTTTGTTGATTTTCAAAATGTTTAAAAGTAAACTGTACTAGATGTTTGAATAGGATATTATGAAAACTGAATTAAAAGCTCGAGGCTAGCTGAATTAAAGTTTGATATTTAAAAATGGTATATTAATGAAAAATGCTTGAAGAATAGCATTATCAAAATTTAGAATGGTAGGTTATTGTTTGTAAATAACAATGCAATTATGTTTTTGAAACATTAAATTGATTTTCAGGAGTTAGAATGTTAGCTAATATTAATTAATTTCTATAAAATGATAGGCAGGTAAGCTAAAATTAGAAAAGTTTGATACTGAATTGGAAAATGGCTTATATTCGTTCAAACATGTTTTTCTGATAACCTTCATTTTCTTATCGTTCCAAGAGTAGGGTCCTTGATGATTCACGGTGGTATAATGTTCCATCCTGTTTCAACAAACCCCTTTGACTCCTTTCAGGATATCTTGTTCATTCAAGTCTGAAGCAGGATATAGCATACTGAATGCATTCGTACTTTTATTGAAATTACGCATCTTTATCAATAGATCCGTTATAGGAACCTATAATTGCTGGAAATGGTAGGTTTTGGAAATAAGAATTAAATTACATTCATGGAATATTAAATTGATTTTCAGGGGTTGGAAAGTCTAGCTAACATTAATAAATCTAATGCTTCAAAAGGCAAGTAAGATTAAACTAATGAAATGTGATACTTAATTGGAAAATGAAATATAACTAGTAATTAACCACAGTGAAAATGATTAGCTGATTTCATATGTTGAAACGTTTTAAAATCAAATTTTGTTTGTTCAAATTTTTAATTGATAGAAAGGGAGTAATATTTAAAATATTAAAAAATAATTATGACAAATAAAATTAAGGTCATAAGTTCAGCGTGTTGGGTAGCAATAACAAAAATCAAGCTTTCCCCAAAACATAAAAGTGATTGTCAAGTGTTGGTAAGTTAGAATCAATTTTAAATATAATTTATGAAAAAGTATTATTAAATTAAGTGATTTTGTTATTATTAGAGTGTTGAAGAGAAATTAAATTTTAAGCAAGAATGCTCTGATTGGTTGAAAAAAAAGTATCCTATAAAATGATTGGTCCACGATTTATGTTCGAAAATAATAAAACTTTGTTGGGTAGTCATACATTCCCAAAAATGTAACATTAAATTAAATAAAGCACGTAATGGTAGGTTGAATAAAAGCTGAAAGTACTTTATCTGCCAATAAAAGTAATTGCCATGTGTTGGTAAGATAAAATCAATTTTAAAATATTAAAACAATTTTATTGAATTAAGTTTGTTATTCCTGTATTAAAGAAAAATAGCCAAATTAGAGATATGACGCTAAATCCGGCAACACATTGAATTACATTTTCTGGCAACCCTATGGTAATGAATAGTACACCAGGCTGAAGTTAATAATTTAATAAATCAGGCTAAAGTACAAGTTCTGTAAAATTAATATTTTAATAATTAATAATTTAATAAATCAGGCTAAAGTAAAGTCCTATAAAATTAATAACTTATAAATCAGACTGAAATAAAGTACAAGTCCTCTAAAAATAATAATTAATAATTTAATAAATCAGGCTAAAGTAAAGTACAAGTCCTGTGTATTTAATAATTTAATAAATCAGGCTGAAATAAAGTTCTTTAAAAATAATAATTAAATATATACTTCCTAGATGGCGCCATGTTAAAATTTAATATAAAACTTAAATTTCAAAAATGAAATAAATTAAAAAATATATTAAAAAAGTTTAAGTCCAAAAACCCTCAACTTCGGAAAATGAAACCAAAACTGTCGGTCAAAGTTACACGCGAAAATACCGTTGCCATACCCGAAAAACTAAACTTTAAAATTTCCGCTAAAACGAAACTAGCAGTAGACAAGAACAACTCAACTCCGGAAAACCGAAACCTTAAACAGCAGCAGGAGGTAAACAACTCAACTCAACTTCCGACACGCCCCCTTCAACGCCATTGGCTATGACGTCAAAAGCCACGCCCATGACGTCATGAAGCCCCGCCCCTTTTGATGACGTCACTTCCGGGGCCCCAAGTGGCCCGTATACTACTATGCATGAAACTTGAAATTCTTCTTTATGGAATCCGTAAAAAATTGTAGTAGACACTTGCTATCTATAACTATTACCCTATGACAACAGTTAAGTCGTTATGGTTAACTGATATGTTTAGGGGACATCCATAAATTACGTGAGGTCAAAAAAGGGGGAGGGTAGGGTGGTCCAAAAAAACTTTTTTCAAGCCAGTCCAAACGTCGCCCCCTAATTTTTTTACATTTACCAATAGTATCATCCTCCTTTAATTTTAGCTTTCTACTCCTATTTTTAGGGGGTGCTCAATGACCCTTCTTTTTGACACTTTAAAAATTTTATGGATTTGCTTTTAGACATCAAGTGCTCAAAAAACAATTTTTTTTCGTAAAGCCTGATGTTTCTAGGCGTCAATATGTCTTAGTATATTATATTTAGTTTAATTTTTATATTTATCAAAACTTTTCTCTGGATCCACAAAAATGCGTTAAAATCATCTGTTTTGAAATCCTGTTTTTCATTGCGTTATAACAGCAAAACTATTCTTTGAAAAATAAAAGTTGAATAGTGCATTTTGTAGGAAATTTTGTTTACTTTAACTTTGTAATTCAAGAAATTTTCGAGAAACTAATATTTTTTGAAATATACGAAAAAATCCGAAGATAAAGTGAAAATTTTGCAATTTTTTTACGTATTTTTGCGTTTTTTGATATGAAGCCGACCTTTGACGTGAAAGGGAACTAGATATTCGGAATCAGCACCTCAAAAAACATATGAAACTGTCGAAGAAAATAACTTAAAATTTTTTTTTATGAAGCAACTGCTTGTCATAGTACTATATTACTATTTTGAGCTTTTTTTGAATTTTTGTTACTTTTTAAAACAAATTGCATATTTTGTAACCAGAATCATGTTTTTTGACCCATAAAGCATAATATTTGACCCCCAAAAATGTCTTTCTATTATTAAAAGAACCAAATATAGGCTCGCGGGCAGCCATTTTGTTTTGACCGGAAGTCCCAAACGGCACTTCCGCCAGAGTGCTTCTGGTCAGTTTTTGGATTCAGCATGTTTTAAACTAGTACATTTCCACCAATTTTGGTGCCTCTTGCACAATTATGAACAATTATTCCCCTCAACAGCCCTGCTATTGTTGCTTCCTACACTGTAAAAAAATCTTTCTTCAATAAACGTAAATTTCCCGGCAGCACAGCTGCCGGATTATTTTCATCATTTAAGAAGGTATCCGTATTTTCTTTTTCCGTCATTTGAGGGAATGTCCGTTTTGTATTTTTCTGTGAAAGGAGGGAAACCTTCCGTTATTTTAGAGAACGTTCGTTTAATATCTTTTCGTCATTGGAGTGGAACTTTCCGTTATTTTAGGGATTGTTCGTATTATTACTAATATTATTGTGATTCAGTATATTCCTGATTATAATTTTGAAAAAAAAAATGACAAACAATCCGTAAAATCCAAATAGACGATTCTTTTAAATAATTTACACTACCGATCACAGTAATACAAGTCTAAACAAAAGTTACAAGTTATCACAACTATTTAGATCACATTTTTACGATCTAATAAGACTAGTTAGGTATGCAATATTTTAAGACTTCAGCTACGTGGTGAAGAAAGCGATCGTACGATGTTTAAATATCTGTTTAAAAATAGTATATCAGAGTATTTCTATTTTAAAGCATGGTAACGTTTACTACAGCCGTTGCTAGGCTGCCGACGTACTGTATTTCACAATCCCTGCAAGATTTTTATACTTTATTAGCAATGCGCATCCTTGTGGACTTGATTCTTGATGTTTCTATAAAATATTTTAGCGAAATAATTTTATTTTCAATTAATTAATAATTTAAAAAATTTTTTAAAAAAATTAGATAAAGTAAAACATTTAAAAAAACACAAAGGAATGACTGTTAAACAAGAGAAATTAATTCTTGCAATTTTTAATGGAATAATAAAAATTTAAAATTAAATTTACTGAAAAATAATTACTGGGACTCGAACCTACGACCATGTGCACTCTAGACTGACGCGCTACCACAACCCCATTCGAGCTCCGCTAGGTTCCATCCTAAATACTTTAAAGCCACGCCTTTAACCTGATCATGCGCACAACGGTTACCCGTCGGCAGCCTAGTCATTCCCGATTACGGCCAATAATACAAAAAATAAAAATAATACATTTAACTTACTTACCCATAATAAATTTGCTGAAGGTTCGTTTCGCCTGAAAACGCTTGCACAAACTTCCATTACTTATTTACAACTATATATTTGAGTCTCACCAGAACTAGTGGAGATATCGTACAATACGCATGCGTGAGGAGAGGAAAATTAAAAAACGGAAACTTCACGATGATACTGTGGTGATTTTTATTCATAATTAGGCTTTTTCCATCTTTTTTACAAATCATAAATTTTTTCAACTAAAATTATGCGGTTTTGCGCGGCCGTTTGTCTGTTCATCTTTCGACGCTCCCACGCTCGTATAGCCTTTCTTGTACTATTCGGTTCCTCCTCTCTGTCGCCTGCCTAGTCATAACTTTTCCGTCCACCGTAATATTTTAATCGCCAATATTTTAAATTAATTGTGGAGATAAGAATACCGTGTTGTAACCCATTCAGTATATCATTTCTTTACTTCATTGGCAGTTTTTCTGGCGTAAATGAATGTCAATGGAATGAGTAAATATGTTTGTGTATCATTTTAAGCTAGATATTGCAAAATTTTAGATAGTTTTGTGTGATTTTTATAATAAAGAAAACCGGATGATAACATAATGTCCTTTACCCCCACATCATTAATAATGTAAAAGTTTAAGGTGCTATGAAGCACATAAAATGAAAACGGATAGGATAGAAAATTATTTTTAAAGGTTGTAGGTAAATCTCACGTGGGGGGTCCAGAAAAATCTCACCAAGGGGGGTCCAGATTTTGGAAAAAACCTCACGTAATTTATGGATGCCCCTTATAAGAACATTCGGAAAAAGTGCCCGAACCTGGTTCGGTGGAAGATTACAACTTTTTCCAGGTCCGAGAACATTGTTCTATATCAGCTAATTTACTTTTTTGGTCATATGTATTCATAATTAAGAATTTCAGGTACAATTATTTTATTTCAGTGAAATGAAGAATGCTATCAAGTAAAGGTCCTGTAGCTACAGGAGCGAGAAGAGAAGTGGAGAGAGACTCAAGGACTAATTATTTGCAGTTTATGTCTCTAGAACTGTAGAGGAAAGAGTAATCAGGAGGAGAAATTTTACCCAAGAATTATCTTAACATATACTTTCCATATTATAAAGATTGAGATGGTGTTTTGGGTTAATGAAAAATAACAATTTTTTCCAAAATTTGTTAAGTGGTTAGTGCAGCTTTGTAACTTTCTTCTCACTGTCATTAAAATGCAAAACCTAATTTTTTCACAAGAAAAATTTACCTCATTATGTATTTTCAACATTAAAAATATGAAAAAATTGTTTTGGGTGTTGAAAAAAATGTCTTTCAACATTAAATAAGTGGTCTATGTATCTTTGTGATTGTTTTTAAAAGACCATTATACTAAGGTGAAACTTATATTTAAAACACAAAAGCAAGTTGCCTCAATTCAGTTTTTATATTGAATAGTAAAAAAGGGATGTTTTAGATGTTGAAAAAAGAATTTCAAGTTTCTACTTTATAATATCATTAACAAAATTAACTTCCTTTTTATTAATAACTTTTAAATAGCCTTTTAGACTTAGCCTTGAGGATTTATATATGTTTGGATGGAAATATTTTTAGCTATAACGATGGGAGTAAGTAAACACTTACTTTGTACCAAAAGTACATAATTAAGTATACCAATAATATAACATACGTTAAACATCTATTTATTGTTTATATATGAGTGCTAAAGTAAAATTTTCGTATTATATGAAAATTCTGTAGACTTTTTCAAAGCTGCATTGACCACTTAACGAATTTTAGAAAAAAAAAATTATTAATTTTTCAATAACCCAAAACACCATTCCAATTTTTATACCATGGAAAGTATATGTCAAGATGATTCATGGGTAAATTTTGAAGTGTATGTTTTAAGATAACTCGGAGTTATTGAACTTTTTCAAAAATAGCGATTTTTGAAAAAAATATTAATATAATTAAATAAGTGTGGATTTTTATATTTTACTGGAAAGAGTAGGGTGTAAGCTTTTATTTGGCACCCTAATCAGCTCATTTGCTTGATAACTAGTTGAGAAACATCACTTTTTGTAACTCATCAATCAAAAAATGGCGGAAAATGTCCAATTTTCAAAATTTTTCCTAGGGTCCCTTTTTGAGTAAAAATTCTGAAAAAATTTGTGGTGGTATTTCTCATTGATATCTATCTATAGAAAAATTTTTGAAAAAAAATCTATGACCTAAGAGCACATGACATTGGTCGAGTTGGCGTGGAATGAGCCTGTGTTCTGATGTAGTTTAAGAATAGTAGATGGTAAAAAAAGATAGCATGCGTTGATGATTATATTATATGGAAGAAATTATATTTAGGTATCGAAAATGACTCAAAAATTTTAAGTGATGATTTTTGTTTCGTTTGTGTTATCTAAATTGGGTTTTTAGTGATAGGATTAGTGCACCAATTTAATAAGCCACAAGCATCAGTTTCTCATTCATTCTGATTCTCTCATTTTATGATTTTGTAAGCATGATAACAAGTGTATAAACCAGATACTTTATTAAAATATTCATTCATAATACAACTAGGTAACTCAAACTTATTTTATTCTAAGATTTTTCTCTGTTTATTAAAATTCCTAATTATAATTTGATTTTTCTTAATTTAAAGTTTTGATGATTTGAAATTTTTGGGGGTTCCTAAAGATTTTAAGTTACACTAGTTTAGATGCAAATAAAATAATAAGTATATGAAATTGAAGGTCCAATTGTCCAGTGGCAAAGCGGGAGTTGCAAACTTGGAATTGAATATTCAGTAACATTTTTTTATTTTTCAATAATTTCATGTTTTTTATATATATTTCTTATCAGGTTAATTTCATTATCTCTGGACTTTTAAAGAGGAACTGAAGCCTAAGAAGAGCATATTTCAAGGAAAAGTTGAAAGAACTATAGTATCATTGGGGGAGGGGCTTAGTTTTATTTTATTTTGAATGCATGTTTGGGTTTAATCCATGTGTTGGGAGTTCTCTGTCATTTTTGTGCCTAGAATTTTGCTTTCAACACACAATTTCCAGTTTATTTAAATTTCAGTTGTATTTTGTATGACTAAGCTATTAACCAGATTCAATTTCATTGAATATCATATGATGTTTTATTATAGTGTTTATAAAAATCCATCAGTTCTGTGTTTATTTTTTCTTTTCTTTTTTTTTTGGTATCTGCATATTTATGATTTATTTGAGTAATTGTTGTTAACTGATGCCCTTTTTGTTTTATGTTTTACTTCATAATTTTTATTCATATTGATATTTCTCAAATTATTTCTTCCACTTAGTTGCCCATTTTCCATACACTAACTTGTTTTTGAAACATAAATTTAACTTATTAGTTAGTTCTAAGTGGTTTTTTTTATTTTTGTAATATTGTATTTTAGACGTAATACTGTAAGAAGAGAGAATAATTTATTTCATTTAGAAATTGTTTATTTTCTTATTTAATGAGTTGAAATTTTATATGCTTATTGCTAGTGAAAAAATTAATTATGAAAACCATTTTCTCATTTTGGTTACTTAAATTAACATAAAAAGCTCTATAACATGTATGCTTTCTAATTCACTCATATGTTTGTTGATTTCAAAATAATTCTTTTATGTTGATTCTTTCAATTTACTAATTTCAATTTACTGATCTATAAAATTATTTTAGAAATACTTTTTTCAGATAGTTATAAATCTGCTTATTATTTTTCCTTTTTTAATTAAAACTTTTGTTTGAAACAAAGATGAAAAAATTTTAAAATACTTTTCTTTCTTTTTCAGGCGACCATCACAGGAATTTTTTTTCACACTCATGCCTTCTTTACTGCATACTGCTACTGATTTTTCAAAAAAAAATATATACTTGTATAATGTTTGAAATTTCTGAATTATAATTTTTTTCATTAATTTAGTTCATTTTTCTTGCAGATGAAGGTCCAGCAGCTAAACCTGAAATCCTAGATTTTCGATATTCAATAGGAATTAGATGCTACGAATGCCTTAAAGGACCTCAAGAAGGAAAGCTTTACAGACTGGTTTGTGGACATTTTTGCCACCCACGGTGTGTTAAAAAACTGTGGGATCATTATAAATTATGTCCTTGTCCATTTATTTAAAAGAAATTTATGAGGATAAGATTGAGTATAATAATAAGGTATTTTTCTCTAAATGTGGTGACGTTTTTTAAGTTATCATCGCCATTTAAGTTGTCTTAAAGTTGTTTAAAAAAAGCTCACTTCTAAATTTTCATTCTTCACTACATACTTATTGAAAATTTACATAATCTTATTATAAAACAGAAAACATCCCTCTTTCATTGAAAATTTTATTCATTTCTCACATTCATTAGAAACAGTTGTATAAACATTTAATAATTTTGTATGCCTAGCAAAATACGTTTATAAATGTGAAACCAAGTTTCTCTTGTAAGAGCTGCTATGTTGACATCAATTTCTATGTGTGTTGGATTGCATTGTCTTTGTATTTTTGAATAATGTGAAACGAAGTTACTTTGAAATTATTTTGACTTTAAGTGTAAAGGCATTTTTAATGTAACTGGATTGTATTTTCTTTTTATATTTCAAATAAATAAATTAACATAGTTGAAAAAAATGTGTACTTTGAAATAAATTACCAATTAATTTATTTTTTTTCCATTTCAAATATTGATAAAGATGAAAGGTAAAGTTTTTTTTCAAAGTCATAACTTTTAACACATCCTGCCTTATCATATATTTATATTTTGAATAAATTAAAATGTAATAGAAGCTGTTGAAAATTATTCAAATAACAATTAACTTAAATTCCTCTAATATCTATTAAAGGGGGTTGCTAATGATTGCCGATTGAAGAAAATATATAGAAAAACCATCTGTATCCCTAACTTTATCTTCAAAATTTAAACTTTTTTTTCAGTGCATTCATTCCTCATAGAGGGATTTTTTAACTAAATTTTGACTTTTTTCTGAAGGGAAACCGAGTCTTATAATGTTTCAAATGGAATGAAAATCAAATAATCTATTAATAAACTTAAAAGAAAAATTAACTTTACATTAATTTTATATCTCATTATTTAAAAATTTACCTTTTGTAAAAGGCAACCATTTTTAGCAAGCTCTCACGAAATTCAACAAATAAAATAGATTCATTATTAACTATTAATGTTTATTTAATAACGTAAAACTAAATTAGGAAATTTTATAAAAAGTTAGTCTTTTTTTCAGCAATAGAACCTTACAAATAAAAACTTTATTTTATCTCATAGGAGAGGCTAAACCATGTAACTTTCTTCATCTTTTATGTATGTATAGAAGAGGATAATACTTTACAAATGACAATAATTGTTCTGATGAGTAGAAATGGTGTTTGTTTTAATCAATCCCAGTCTCCTCTCATGGATCTAATAAACCTGAAAGGGTTCACGCCTACACACAAGTTACAGGTTTAAAAAACAACAGTATAAAATAGTTAATATTTTCTTTTTCATATCCCACAAAAACGGTAATTTTAGATTATTGGTAGATTTAAATTTGAAAGAAAGTACTTAGCTTGAAATTAAACTGCAGGACAAAGGAGATAACCAGGAATTGTGTTGATCACAAAACAGCAAACTGGACAAGGACATACGCTGACTGTGAGTTTTACTTTAGCATATAAAATAGTATTGAAAAAAACATAATAAGGTTGATTAAGATTTATTTTGGCACTTTAATACACATTGTAAGATAAAAAAGAAATTGGACACACTAAATGATAATGAACACTACTGATGAGATATATTTCACTTTACTCACCATAACTTAAATTAAAACGCAAATTTGATATAAAATGTCGATCAAACTATTAATAATTTTTAATGAATTTTGAAGCGGTGAGTAAAGGGTCTTGCTACTGTAAATCGAAATTTTCTGAAAATATTGGGGGAAATTGTCCCTATAACCCCCCCTGAAATCCGCTCATGTCTTCAGTAATAGTTCCTATATCAAATGGGACCCTGTGTACCCCAACCATGCTAAAACTATGGGGTAAGTGGGACCCCCTTCTTAAACACTTCAAAATTAAAAATTTTGAAACATTTCAAATTGCCGAATGTATTTTAGGTCTAACTTTGCAAAACAGTTCAATAAACATTAAAATGTAATGAAAACTTATCTGGAAATACTTCTTTGAAAAATACGTCTTGAACTCTCCAAAAAATCCATTCTGGGAATCTATTTTAAATTAGTTCTATAATCTTAAAAATAAATTAAACAAAGTTCAAATATATGCAAAACTCATCGTTGTGACAAGCTGTAACATAATCAATGCGAGTAAGTGTGAAATTTCCTGTACATATTATAGTTTTAGGGGGTGACCCACTTACCCTAAGAAACCTTACTTTCTTTAAAACTAATTTTAGTAAGGTGACCAAACGTCCTCTTTTAGAGGACAGTCATTCTTTTCTAATGGTTCTGTCCTCCATCGATAAGTGTCCTCCTTTATGTCCGTTCTCCTTTTTAATATTTCAAAACCAATCCATTGTTTGGTTCGCAAGACACAGGAGGAGGAAGAGGGGAGGTTGGGATGAAATATATCCTTCGTTTTGTTGTTATTTCATTTCTCCAATGGGTCTTTTACTTTTTAATCCATTTTGTATTTTATGAGAACGAAAGAAATTAAAATTCTGATATATTTTATATTTAAATTCTGATAAATTAGAACAATGGGAAAATCAGCAGGTTGGGATTGATAAAAGATGGGTGTATTTCACCATTTCAAAAATAAACACATTCCACACGAAAATTTAGTTATTCTTGCTGAATTTACGTTGTGCTGCCTTGGAACTACACTAGCGGAAAAAAATCCCAACACAAAATAGGAAAAGAGATATCAAAGTCAAACTTAATTCTATGATGGCACATAGTATTAATATGAATTGGTTAAAAAATAAGCCTTCCTGGATGTTAGGGGCCGAGAAAACCATGAAGGAGTGTTATCTCCATAGGCATGGACGTAGCCAGGGTTCCGCTTAGGGGGGGCAAGCAGGGTCAACTTTTTTTTATGTTTGTGGAGAACAATTTTAAAGCCCCGTGAGAGGAAGGCCGGACGGAGCCGCAGTATTGTTTCAAGAGGGGTTTTTGACCCTTAATGAAATTAATGTAAAAGTTTTTTGTGGGTAGCATGGAAACAATGATGATTTTTGCATGGAGGTACGAGTGAGAGAAGGAGGGGAAACGTCGAAGTCTGAGTGAAGCTTTCACTGTAACCGGTCGGCCACATTGGTGCTACCAAAAACGCTCCTCGCCCGTTGATTCCTATGTAAATTCTTCATTAAATCTTAACGCTGCATGATATTTAAAACGAATTTTCACTTTTGATTTGTGTGCAGATGTGTTTAAAGATCATAGATCAAGCTATTAATTAAGCTTCCGAACATTTTAAAACATTTTGCGCGAATATTTTTAAATATCCCTTTAATTCCATTTTCGGGCACTTTTAAACGATCTAAGGTCGCAAAAACTTATATGAGAGTGTACTAGACCTATCAATGCTAAATTCTTAAAGGAAATCCATCAGATATAAAGAAATTATGATAATAAATGAAAATTTTTGCCAATTTTTAACACCTATTTTGTATTTTAGAACGTAACATTTTAGAAACTTCCAAATGGAGATAGAACTATAAAACTTAGCATGGGTGGTAAAATTTCCATGGCAATGGAAATATCCAATTAGTTAATTGAACAATAATTGCGATAGTTACCAAATAATTTAAAATTACCCGTAAGCATATTTACTATAGTCAATAACCAAGTATTTTTACAATGATTAATAAATATTTATAATGAAATATTTTCCTCCTAGCGAATCATAAATTTGCTTTGTTCATTCTTTGTACAAAAAAGGGTTAAAATAAGTGATGGAAAATATATTTGTTAAGGTAAAACACTTATATTTGGGATAAACTTGTATCTATAACGCATACTTATTGAACTCTCGGTAAATTACGCAGGTCACAAAACTAACTTTAAATACCTAAATTTGATAAACTGCTACATCAATATCTCAAGAAAAGATATTTCAAGGCTAAGACATCTGCAAAAGCATTGCACCTGGACATCATGTGACCGCTTATAAACATTCGATTTAGGTCTCTCCTTTATATTCTTTTTTTTAATTTTTAGAACCCAATGTTTTTTTTCTTTGAATCAAAGCAGAGCATATTTGAATGATATGTTGTATTAATTCCCAAATTTATTTCGAATTATGGAAGCTTGGTAGCTTACGGAAAAATTAAACTATAAAATTTAATAGCTCATGTGTTATTATAATATGCATTGGCAAAATATATATGATTCAAGATGTCAGTAAATAAAAAAAAATTTTGAAAGAAATAAGTATAATGTCAGTAAATAAAGAAAAAAAAACAAATACAGCATTAAATTAATTTCCAAGTTTATTTAATGTTTAACGTAGATAAAGTGCTCATTTTCAGTTAAGATAAAAATGGGAAATGCTTAACTTTTGATACTTATAAAATTTCAAAAATTTTCAGGAAGAAGTTATTTACGTATAGGTTTGTTTGAAAATTTTTCGATCGGTACATTTAATTAACAGTAACATAATTTTTTGGTGTTCTAAATTTGAAAAATATAAAATTAAAATCTATTATATAATCCGTTTTCATGCATTATTATGTGGGTCATTCCCAAAAAAACCGTACAAACTGCGTCCGAGAAGTTAATATTTTTTAAATTGATAAAAATATACTTTGGGAAAATTAGTTTTCCTTGTTTCAGAATCTTCATTTTATTATGTCTAGTTGGGTATTTTTTAAAAACATAAAAATAAAATATTATTTCTTTAAAATGCCATTTTTCGTAAAGGAAGCACAGAAACTTCTTCTACTCCTACCTCCATGGATTTTTGAGGTAAATGTTTTTGTAATTTGACACTAAAAAGTAGTTTTTTGATCTACCCCCTTGGATACAACCACATGGGTGCTGGCGTATACAAAAATTTATTTCGGGAGGGGCCTAAAAATATTTTTCAGCAATAAAAGTTTTTTGTAATAACAGTTCAAGTTTCAAAGGGGGGTCTGGGGGCCCTCCCCCAGAAAATTTTTAGAAATTTGACCCTAAGAACAGGGCTTCAAACTGTTTTTTGGTACACATAAACCCAAATATGAACATACATTTTTAGGTAGAATTTTGATTTTAATAAATGAATTTTTAAAATGTGTGAATAAATAAAGATTTAAATACTAATGGGGGTCTGGGGGCCCTCCCCCAGAAATTTTTTAAAAATTTAACCCTAAAAAACTGGGTTTTAACTTAACTAACAGTAAAGTAAAAGTAAATTCCTCAGGACTTAGGGGGGCAGCTGCCCCTCCCTGCCCCCCTGGCTACGCCCATGTCCATAGGTGTCCATTACCACCGTCACACGTCATAGAAATTCCTCAGTAAAAGTAAATTCCTCAGGACTTAGGGGGGCAGCTGCACCTCCCTGCCCCCTGGCTACGCCCATGTCCATAGGTGTCCATTACCACCGTCACACGTCATAGAATTGAGTTAAAGAGGCTCTAAATAGCTTTTGAGGGATTGGAGGACCATGTTGCCTCCTCAGGTAGTCAACGTTCATATGGTGCAACAGCGGACGTTGCCTACCGGGCTAGGTCATTTCTCCTCTTTCACCGTACATGTTTTGTGGGCGTTGGTTCTTAAGAACTGACAGTTCAGGGTAAAAATGCAACATCGGGGGTAAGAAGAAAGCTTGGACATTGCGTTCATCAGGTGGTTGTGCATTTTCTCTTGAGACTTGTCTGCAGTCGAGGGTTGAAGGTAAGGATAGACAAAGACAGCAGGTTGCCAAACCTCAATGATGCATCTCTGGTTGGTCTTTGTGTCGGTAAATCATACTGAGGAGGTCTGGGAGTGGAATACATGTCGTTTACAGCGCAGGGGACTGCCAGTTTCGCTTCAGAAAAATTTAAATCGTCAACACAGGTTTTAGCGTTGGTAATAGTGCACATCCCAATGTCATGGTACAAAGTTTATGAGAGATTCCCAATTCGGTCTGGAGCACCACGATAATTAGAGATGACATCAAGACTGCGAGAAAAGAGAGCAATCAGCTGTTGATTTTGTAATTGTCAGATTTTCACTTTACTCAGGGTAATGGAAGTATACGCAGGGTAAATGAAGCATTGGATTCCACTCCCACACCTCCTCAGTATGTTGTTGTTGTTGTTGTCGTGTGCCACTTGGAATCAAGCTCCACCAGGATTCAAGGCAAAGGGGGTGCGGCTTCTGAGAAAGTGAGGCCCATAAAGGGCAGGAGTCCCTCAGTATGATTTACCGACACAAAGACCATAACCAGAGCTGCATCATTGAGGTTTGGCAACCTGCTGTCTATCCTTACCTTCAACCCTCGCCTGCGGACAAGTTTCAAGAGAAAAATGCAAAACCACCTGATGAACGCAATGTCCAAGCTTTCTTCTTATCCCCCTAAGTTGCATTTTTACCCTGAACTGTCCGTTCTTAAGAACCAACGCCCACAAAACATGTACGGTGAAAGAGGAGAAATGACCCAGCCCGGTCCTCCAATCCCTCAAAAGCCATTTAGAGCCCCTTTAACGATTCACCGGACATTAATCAACCTTATTATGTTTTTTCAACACTATTTTATATGTTAAAGTAAAAATATCCCTTTGGCCATTCAAAATATTCTTTAAAATACTAACTTTGCTTTTCAATCTATTCTTACCTTACCTTGTCATATTGATTTTAATGTGAGTAGATTTCTCACTCATGGTTGCAGTTACAATAAAATATTTTGTAGTGAAAATTTCTGTACTTTATCAAGTAAGACCCACTTAGTTCCTTTTAAGTTTTGCTCACTTCCCAAATAAATGAAGAAGGGGTGTCCCACTTACCCCAAGTGATGGGGTAAGTGGGACACCCATCTCATTTTTTAAATAAAGACCAATTAAGAAAAATTTAAAGCTTTATTTTAGAAACTACTAATAAATTTTTGTTTTAGGATAGTGTCTTTACCGAAATTAGTCAATAAGTTCAAATTCAACCCGTTAAAAATTCTTCCATTGAGCTCCAAAAATGCACTAGGCCAAAAAGGGGCCCCACTTACCCCAAGTGACCCTACATATTAAGGAAAATTTAATAATATTGGTTTGTAAGCAGTCGTAAATAAATAAGCATAAGGGATTGCAAAAATAAGTATAACGTACTTACCTACTACCTTAAAGAAGTTAAACACGATTGGGCGCAATGTGTCAAATAGTGAAATTATGGGGAGAACCAAACTAATTAAATTTAATGAATTAGTTGGCGCCATACATCCGGTACAGATAGGAGACTATCAGGAATTTCAGTCTTCTACCCCCATAATGACGGAAAGGCGAACAAAAATGTATGCGATGTACAAAAAAGAACAGTTGCGACCGACGACAGAGGGTTAAACGTTTTTGAAAAACCTATATGAGCTGTTCGTTCACTGCTTTAAATATTAATTTCCCACGGAAAACTTCATTACGCAGTTAAATAACTCACCGTGGATTGTGAAAGAGCTTATCCTGGATCCTCGTTTTTTATTATCATTTCAATGCTTTTTTCTACTGAAATTTGCTCGTTCATTTAAGGATTCCGCTAGCCAATGACCGCTGCTCAGCACAGGTATACGATAGTGACGTCACCCATGTTATGTTCTATAAAATACCGATTCCTCTTGTTTAATTAACATTGCTTTAACTGATCTTCTCTTCTCATCCTCCTCCCTTATCGGTAAGTGGATCTTTTTACTATTAACCTTAATTAACCTTTTAATTTAATGACACTAAAAATGCTGTGCCAAATTAAAAAGATGCTTCATCGTTATTAATTTGAGTTTATAGCAGCTTGTCAAAATAATATAATATTATCAACAGTATGATGATTGTACTAGTTTTTATGAATATTCAGAAAAACATATCTCTAGGTTTTTTTTAAAGAAAAATCAAGATTTTTTTATACTGGTAGGCCACTCACCCCACCCCATATTAGAAATCTGATGTTCTATCATAGTTGATCGAATCTCATGAGTGTTCGGTTAATTACGTGGATTTAAAAAAAGGTGCAGGCATATTTTGTAAAAGAAAAGATGACGAAGAGGAAGAATATTCAGTTATTTGAAGTGATTTATAGTAATAGAATCTGTGATATTAAGCAAAAACTTTACGAACCTTTCCTGTAGTTTACTGATTCTTTTTAAATTTACAAAATAATCCCCTCCCCATATAGTTAAGCCGTAAATTTATTGGGAATGTACCCACGAATAATACAAATTAATTAGAAGTTTATTACTTATTTTTTGTTTTAGGTGGTAAAAATTAAGCATAACAAATCTTAATTTGTCAGAGATATATTGACTATGTGATTTCCATTTTAAGTTCGAGATATTTAATAGTTGACACTTTTATCGATATAATTACAATTTTAACATATGTGTGTGAATTTAAGGAGTCCCACTTACCCCAATCGGGTTAAAATTACGGGGTAAGTGGGACCCCCCCGTTAAACACTTCTATATTAAAAATTTTGTAAAAATTCAAATTGCAGTATGCATTTTAAGTTAAACTTTGCACAACAGTTCAATAAATATCAAAATATAATGAAAACTTAGCTGGAAATACTTCTTTGAAAAATGCATCTTGAACTCTCCAAAATATCCATTCTGGGAATCTATTTTAGTATTTTAAATCAGTTCATATTTTCTTAAAAATAAATGAAACAAAGATCAAATACAGTAAAGCACCGTTTATACGTCTCTCATTTATACGTCTTTTACATATATACGTCGTTTTCGCTAAGTCCCAATTCATTCAAATAATCAAAATTGTTTTCAATTATACGTCTTTTCATTTATACGCCGTTTTACGTCAGTCCCTTGAAAGACGTATAAACGGTGCTTTACTGTACTATATTCAAAACCCATCAGTGTCACAAACTGTAACATAATAAATACGAGTAAGTGTGAAATTTCCTGTACAATAAATAAGTTTGAGGGTTTAGGGGATCCCACAGAGAAAAAATTGGTAAAAAAACTCATTTCGGGACCCTTTGTATTATACCCGAAGAGAACTGCTCCGGATTTAGCATGGCTCCCAAGGGGTGGGCACTTTTCCAGACAAGATCCCCTTGTGGTACTAATGAGGGTATGGGAGTCCTCCCCCAGAAATTTTTTTTGAAGTTTGACCCGTAAAAGTAGGGTTTTTACTCATCATTTTGAGAACCTTTTTGGGTCCCCAAGGGCCAAGAGGGAAGTTCTTTCATGAGTGCCCCCCCTTGGATCCGCGCCTGCTCCTTGTAAGAGCCACATAATTTTAAGAAAAAAACAGTGAATAATTAGATGTCGAATATATTTGGGAGTCCTCCCACAGAAGACGTATTTAAAATTTGATCCAAAATATAGTATCTGATTTTAAAATCCTTATTACAAGGTAAAAAAATCTTGCTACTCGCCTTGCACGTCAACGGGACAGTTTTCAAAACAAAATTGTAATTCAGTTATAACAACCTATTTTCATAGCAAGTTTCATAACTCTTACATGAAAAATGGCGTAGTTTGAGATCGAATTGTAAATTTTGTAATTTAATTGTAATAGTTGTAAATTTTGTTATAGACAGTGCCAAAATTACCCCTTTCTTTATTTTTGCTGTATTCTTTGCCTTACTTGGTAAACTTTTTGCAGACATGGAAGAAGACTCAACGTTTATTTACCAAGACCATCCTGTCCGAGGCTTCCAATGCTTTAAATGTTTAGGGGATGGTGGTGACTTTCCTCTTTACGTACTGCATTGCGGGCATTGCGCTCATCGACAGTGTGTCCAAAGAGTATGGCACGACTATGTTCTCTTCCTAGGAGGGCAGATTTATTGTACTATCTGCTGTGAAACAATCAACATTAGGACCGTGTACCGAAAGGTGCAAAGAGGGTGAGCTCACATGTCTTGTTATCTTGTATTCTGACATTTAATGATAATTGAATCGTCAGTTAGAAGAAGGGAATACCACACAGTTTTTGGTGATGTACACTGTAAAAAAACTGTAGAAAAACAGAAATTTTCAAAAACAATGACTTTATGTTTACAAAGATATTCTGTCATGTAACATTCCCACCGCACTTCTACTTATTTTATGTAAAATAAAAGCTTTTATCTAGTTTTTTAGCTTATCTGTACTTAAACAGAAACTTACTGCATCGAAAACGAATACAGCTATTGGCAACATTATACTGAATCTTCGTTGGTTCAGTGTAGCGTGCGTGCTTAGCATGCGGTAGGTCGTGGGTTCTATCACCGGAAATTATTGAGAGGCAACAGAAAAATCTGTAGCTCACTTGACAGAAAGTTTCTTTGTACAGCATTTACCTGTAGGTAACAGCTTTTTTCTGTTTACAGGATTTTTCGGCCTACAGAAATTTTCTGGCAACTTTTGCTGCCAGAAATTTTCTGTTTTTTTGCAGGATTATTTTTTACAGTGTAGCTAGCACCCAACACCAAACGTGAGATATCGCGCCTTTATTCCAAATCAGCCACGTCGTATAGTGACACTCGTTGTAGAGGAGGATATTATGGAATACTAGTCCGATAATATGGAATACCGAGGTTTCCACGGGCTTCGTCCCCCGGGGGGACGCGTTCCTCCCTATAATTGGGAACATGTTTAAAAAACTCTGTTTTTAACTTTTGAGGGAGACCCAAAATTTACTGAATGTTTGTTTCTCCAACTTTTAATCATAAAGGATGGTGCCAGGATACATATGGCACCATATTTAAGAGGCGTATACAAGAGGGGGACGGACACTACATTTTTAGAACACAATTTCATTTAGAGTAGGTTAAAGCAAGTAAGAGAATGGGAAAACATTATCCCAACAAATAATTTTGTTTCTAGCTGAAAAAAAAATAATTTAATGAGACCCCCTCAAAAAAATCCAGCTACATCACTAATTAAAGCATAAAAATTTTATTGACACTTCATTACCATTAGTTATAGTATGTGCTTAAAATTATTTTGCGTGCTTTTAGTTAAAACCAGTAGAGTTATTCTTAAAATTATAAATGGTATTACAATTACATATTACCCTCCGCTCCTCTACTCCTATTTCTGAGAGTGTCATGCACTCAAAAATAAGCACATTGTTTCATTTTTGAGTATCTGCTCATTTTCTGAAATGAGTAGGTACACAGGTACAATACTGGCAAAAAAAATCGACTCAGACCCTATATCTCCGGAACGGCTTGTGATATAAAGACAAATAAGGTATCATTTTTCATGATTTGAAGTATTCTATATACAGAAAATTTTTCAAGTTCTTAGGGGGTCGTCTTCATATTAAACGAAGCACCAACTTTAGTTTTTCCTATGGAAACCATCAAAGATTATTCCAGATTCTGAAAGAGCACCCTCTAAAACCCCCCAAAACCAGTTTTCATGCCATTTGGTCCCCAAATGAAGCCAGGAGTGGGGGTTTAAGTTCGTCGAATTTACGTTGAAATCTCGTTTTTTACGTTGAAATCTCGATTTTGATCCTGCGGGGTTGATGGTTGAAAGGATCAAAATCGAGAATTCAACGTAAAAAACGGGATTTCAACGTAAATTCGACGAACTTCAACCCCCACTCCTGGCTTCATTTGGGGACCAAATGGCATGAAAACTGGTTTTGGGGGGTTTTAGAGGGTGCTCTTTCAGAATCTGGAATAATCTTTGATGGTTTCCATAGGAAAAACGAAAGTTGGTGCTTCGTTTAATATGAAGACGACCCCCTAAGAACTTGAAAAATTTTCTGTATATAGAATACTTCAAATCATGAAAAATGATACCTTATTTGTCTTTATATCACAAGCCGTTCCGGAGATATAGGGTCTGAGTCGATTTTTTTTGCCAGTATTGTACATGCATGTATTCAAATTTGAGTAAATTCGACTATGAGCCAGTTTGAGTATGTGACATTGTCAGATTTGAGTAATTTTTACTCAGTTTTGAAACTGTCGTTTTAAGAGTGTGGTCTCTAATGAAAAATGTTTTCACTTTTAATTTTTATGATATATTTACTTATATATATTTTTTTAATCTCCTAGCTCTTACCATCCTCGCCGACCCAAACGTAACTAAGATTATAAGTTGATGTGCAAGTTCATGAATCAACTCTTTTGGGAATTTGGTATACCTATTCACCTTTCAATCTTCAAAAGAACTTTTAGTATTTGTGAAACATGTTGATGCTTTGCACACATTTCAACCTACTTCTGATTGGAAAATATCCCTTGACTTTTAAATATTACTACTTTTTAATTCAAATATTTACTGTAACTTGATAAAAGTTTTAGATGTATTTTGTTGTTGGAGACGTAATATCAGAAGAAAAATTCTTTGAGATAATTTTTATGTAAAAGAGGAACGATTGTTGTATTTGTAAAATTTTATAATACGTTATTTCATTGCATTATTATTTTTCGTGAAAATCCCTTAGTCGAAGAAAAGTATTTTTAATAAGTTGTTGAAAAAATGTAATTAATGATATTTGTAATTGGTGGCATGTTAATGTTTTCTTTGAATCATAAACCAATCAATATGTGTGTCAATCACTTTATATATCGTTGTTTATTCATTATTATAATGTATTATTAGTTTGGTTTTTCTGGCTTCTTTCTCTATAGAAATAAAAACTTGCATATTTACTAATGAGGTACTTTTTCCGAATTTCTGACCAGTAATCCAACTCAATAACCAATGACAATGTGTTGAGAAATGCTCTAAAAGAGAATATACTCCAGAGGAGAATCCAGGTTTGATTTCTGGGGGGCACCAGGACTTTTAAAACATCTCCAGCAGCAGAAACAGCGATGTTTTTGAAAATATTGAAGGATAACACTGGTCTACAAAAAAAAACTTTTTTTCTGATGGCTGGAATATTAAAGCTGTTTTTGTATATATTTGACCTCCTGATTCCGAATATGGCATCCGTTTTTGCTCATCAGCTCTAGTTTTTAAGATATTCGAAAATTAAGTTTTTTTCACTTTTGACCTACCTTTTATACAATATGGTGCTATAACAATGACTTAAAAATAAAAAACCTAACCACCCAAGGCTTTTCCTATTCCTTAGGGTCTCAATAGATAGTGTATAAAGTTTCAGCCCCCCAAGTTAATTTTAAGGGGTACCTATAGGGCCCTAAAGTTGAAAAAAAGTCGAAAAATTGGTCTTTTTTTCAGAATTTTTAAAAAAATATTTTTGAGTTTTCTAATTTGATAAAACTGGCTAATATATGTTTTTTAGAACTTATTCAGACCGCTAAAAATATTTTTACTTTAAAACTGCACCTCTTTAGAGCGATTTTTTAGTTTTTAGGCGAGAATAAGGGTCATTTCGCTCAAAAACGCTTGGTTCCAATAATGGTGGTTGAAACGAATAAATTTCGAATTTTTCAGAAGTAAGTCATCAAAAAAGATGTTCTTTGATGTAAAACTGAATTTCACATGATAAAGATCAGTAAAACAGTAGAAGCTCCTCTCGCGCTTTCAAGCCCTAACATTGGAAAAAATGCTTTTTTTCACTGATCTGTATCATATGAAATTTCAGTTTTATATCAAAGGACATCTTTTTTGATGACTTACTTCTAAAAAATTCGAAATTAATTCGTTTCAACCACCATTATTGGTACCAAGCGTTTTTGAGCGAAATGACCCATATTCTCGCCTAAAAACTAAAAAATCGCTCTAAAGAGGTGCAGTTTTAAAGTAAAAATATTTTTAGCGGTCTGAATAAGTTCTAAAAAACATATATTAGCCAGTTTTATCAAATTATTAAACTCAAAAATATTTTTTTAAAAATTCTGAAAAAAGACCAATTTTTCGACTTTTTTTCAACTTTAGGGCCCTATAGGTACCCCTTAAAATTAACTTGGGGGGCTGAAACTTTATACACTATCTATTGGGAGCCTAAGGAATAGGAAAAGCCTTGGGTGGTTAGGTTTTTTTATTTTTAAGTCATTGTTATAGCACCATATTGTATAAAAGGTAGGTCAAAAGTGAAAAAACTTAATTTTCGAATATCTTAAAAACTAGAGCTGATGAGCAAAAACAGATGTCATATTCGGAATCAGGAGGTCGAATATATACAAAAACAGCTTTAATATTCCAGCCATCAAAATGAGTGTTGACCAGTGTAATAGACTTGTTTGTCCATAATTTAAAAGCTTCAATATTAAGATTTTTTTTTTAGAAATTATCTTCAGATGTCGTTTTATCCAATAAACTTTTGCCCTTCCTGGAATGGGCACGGGCCCCCCGTGCCGCTACTGGTCAAGTCAAGGTCATCGACTCACGGGGTTGGTCAGAAACCGGTCCTATAACATGAAAGGGGATGTTCCATAGGAAACTGACCAGCTGAATGGTTTATCACTCAAACACAGAGGGGTGGCAACTATTGACTCCTCAATGGCTATTTGCAGAGAGGTGGAGTCGTTTTAAAGGTAGGAGGTACTAGAATTCGGCTTGATTGAGTGTGATTTTAGATAATAACCCAAACCATTTCCTTTCCCAATAAAAGTAAAATAATAAAACGAAAGGGATAATCCGCTTTTATGAACCTTGTATACTCTCAATAAAATGCTATTTTGGGAAACAAAAGAGGTGGATTTAGGAGGGATCATCGGGAGAAATGCCAGTTAAACCTTTCCAGGATATTCTTTTTTGATGGCTAAAAGATGTTTTCAGATGGCCTTGACGTCCAACTTAAATCAACCCATGATTGACACTCCTGAGCAAGAAAGAAGCGGATGAACTTTGAAAAAGAGGGTATATGCTGAATAGCTGAATTAAACACACTTAATATCCTAGGATCTTAATTTCTTTTCCCACATCCTACAAAATGGTTTTTTCAACACAATGACATCAGTATCTAATGATGCTATACTCCAGAACTGATAATATTACCTTATCATTTCTATAGCTTTTACTCAAATTTTTATACATAAATTTTTACTAAGGAGGAATGGCTATTTGGTTATTGAGCACTTAGCTCTACATATACATTTAATAGGAAGGCTTTTTAATGTTTCTTATAAATGAAATTAACACACAATATAGAAACGTGATATTTTTACATATCCCGATTTTAGTTGCTTTGTATTAAAATGAACCCAAAAAGTAAGGCAATATTTCAACATTAAACACCATAAGTAAATTATGTAATATTACTGCACTAAAAATTTTCTTTGAAACTAAAAAACTTTAAGTAAGAAAAATGTAATTAGTTTTATCTAAATGAACTAAATCTGTGGTCATTCGGGGGGCCCACTTTTCTATGGAAAAAAAAGTGTTATGAAATTTCCACGGCACCCCCTCAATTTTTTAGACCTACAGAGAAAACAATTTAGGCAAAGTTTGGGCTCTGTACCTTAATTAGAAAGCGATGACCAAGAGGAGTGAAAAGAGCCAAATTCGAAGATTTTTATACAAAACAACTAAAAAACCAAAGATCAAACCCTCTTATTTTGTTATTGATTTTTTATAAGAAGCTACTAACGTTATAGATATAATGTTCCAGGTTTTGTTTTTTTATCACCCTTATTTTGGTTGTAGTAATTTTCTTATGTCCAAAGAACTTTTGTAAAGTTGTTTTTCCTGCATTTTTAAACAGCTAATAACTCTAGAACTACACAACTTAAAAACCTGAAATAAGTCCCCTTTTGATTGTAAATTTTTTGTTTTTGATTTAATCAGCCAAATACTTTCATTTTTAAAGTTTTTTTAAAACAAAAAAAGTGAAAAGAAATTTATAAATTTTTTTTTCTATGGGAAAAAATAAAATGTTAAAAATTTAATAAATTTTTTTTTAATAAAATGTTTTTTGAAAAAATATTAAAAGCCTTTTAACTCTTGAAATGAACATATCTACCAAATTTCAAGTTGAAAATAAAATAAGAGGGTTAAGAACAAAATAAGAGGGTTTGAGCTTTGGTTTTTTAGTTGTTTTGTATAAAAATATTAGAACTTGGATTTTTTCACTCCTCTTGTTCATAGACTTCTAATTCGAATACAGAGTTGAAATTTTGGCTGTGAGCTTCTATTAGCTGTTCAAAAATAAGTAGAGGGTGCCCAGAACTCTACCTGAAAAAAAGTTTTTTGAGCCACCCTAGTGGTCAGATACCTTGTGGTTTAGTTTGTGAATATAAACTGCAACTCAGTGAACATAAAAAAGGTAAAAAAATATTTCAAAAGCACTTTATTCAAGTCTTTTAACATGTTTACGAATCATAATGATAAGTTGGAGGTATACATACTAAATCAATCTTGGTTTGGTGGTGATGGTGGTAAGTTGGGGTATATCCATTGCATAATAACCAAGTAAAATAATCCCATAAATATGGTTAAAACCAAAACAAATGTTGGGTAATACACAATATAAAACATTTTGGAAACTAATCTTTCTCTTCAACCTGAAACAAAAAAAATAAGTAATATAAGTATCTATAATAGAAAAACTTTGTGACATAAAAAAGTTACTTGATTCATAAAGTATTAGCTGATTGAATAAAGGTTTTTTCTCTCATATTATTATTTCTGGGGTGATATTTTTCTTCATAACATTCTTCTCCATTCTTTAAAAATACTATTTTAACCAAGATAATTCTATTTTGGAAATAAGATCATGAAAACTAAGTCTCAGTATTAACACTTCATTGTGAATTATCATTATCCTAACACTTTTATATATTTTTCAATCTAGTTAATTCTTGATAATGTTTTTAGTGGTACGTTTGCTTAATGTCCATCAAACCTTCCTTTATAGTGTTAATTATCTCTGGTAGGTTTTAGAAAAGCTTCAATGTTTAAGCAAAAAATTTACTTGTAAAAAGTATATCAAAATAAACTATGTATTTTTTTATTTATAGTATATATATTTATTTACAAGCCACTTGTTCAATTAGTAAATAACAATTAAAAAAATTTGTATTTATTGTGCATCAAACTTAGATACATATTGAAATTGATAGATTAGACCGAATAAATTAAAATGAATAAACTAGCTTTTACAAGAAATTTGTTCAGTGTTTTAAAGTATTGTTGATTTGATTAACACTGAATTAATTTTTATTTAAGAGATAGGGGAGAGTGGGGTAATAAGAAATATTGGGGGAATAAGAAACATTTAATTTGCAGCTTTGTGTGAGGGCGTAAATATCTGAAAAAAATCACAGAATACCTTCAAGACATACTTTATATCCCATAAAAATTTTATTGTTTTAGAATGATTATTTCAGTGAAAAATTCCCTCTGTAATACGGCCAGCAAAATTATCCACCTAAAGTCATGCTTTTTCAACTATTTCAATTTATCTTGTTTTTTATATTAAATTCTTATGGAATTTTATTAGTGAATTCTGAAGTAGGTTAAAGGGGCTATATAATTCAACATTTGTTCTTCAATTTAGGGTTGTGGATCATTCTTAAAAGTGCCATGTTTCTTATTACCCCATTTAAACGAAAATATGAGGTAATAAGAAACACCTAGCATTTTATCCATTAAAATATATTTATAGAATTTTTCTCTTTATTATCTTTATACTTTATTGTTCTGATTTCATTTATCAAGTTCAAAATTTAAATTCAATTAAGTTTATTTTTACTTCATTTTATTGAAAATGGTGAGTAATAAGACACAAAATCTCAATTTTAAAAAATTTAGTTTATTTTTAGGGGAAATAAACAGTCAGAATAATTTTAGTCTCACAAAATGAAATAATAGAAACAATATTTGATTTATTTTTTCATGATTTTCAAAATGTTAAATATAAAAATTAAAAATAAAACTAGAGTTATAAAATAATCTTAGAAGATTACATTAACACCTTCATTTGATTTTTAATTGTTTTAATTAGTCAAATAACTAGCTTGTTTCTTATTACCCCTCTTGGGGTAATAAGAAACAGCAGCTCATAAACCTTAAGCAGCTCATAAACCTTATAACAAAATCAATCAATCTCTCAAACAAATCAGCTTCATAAACTTAAAGGAGAATCCTGTAGAATTTTGAAATGTTTCTTATTACCCCATTGGAATCTTATTACCCCACCTTCCCCTACCTAGAGATTAATTAGTATTAAACATAGATAGCTTTCATACGCCCTAAGATGATTAAATAAAAATTAAGTACATGTGTTGAGCACCTCTTTATGTGTTGAAAACATAGATTCCAAAAAAAAGGTGATTCTCATCAACAGAGGAATCCAGGATTTCGTTTTTTGTACACAAGGTCATAATTTTTTTTTCTTTTGGGATAGTTTCTAAATTTTTCCAGAAAACTTTATTATTTTCTTAATCTACAATAATAAGTTATTTTTGCCATACTCTTCTTAAGGTAACCAAAACAAATGACTAGCAATTTTTAAAAAAATCATGAAATCTAGGTTAGTTTGATTGATTTCACTTAACAGATTTGCCCAGGCTTAACCATAGTGGGGTAGTATAGCTGAAATTAAGCATATTCCTGATATTTATATCTTCAAATGTGTATAATTATTATCTATTAATTTAACATGTATATTTCCAATCTGGGATATGTGTCTCACAATCTCACATATACAGGGTGTATCTGAAATGGTGCAACAAACTTTCAGGGATGATAGTACTCATCAAGACGAACAAGGATTGGTATAGAAAGGGGGTCGCAAATGAGTTTAAAGGAGTGAAACCCCGGGGTGAAAATCAGCCAAAAAACTTGCATATTTGTGCAGGAAGAGACACAATGGTTCGATTCCAGTAGTTATTTTGTATAACAACTTCAAATACTACTAAGCTAGTTTTCCCACCAGTAACACTTTTGGATTCGACAGGAAAAAAAACTTCGCCAATCCGTGATCGCCAAATACTTTTTGGTATTTCTTACTGAAACTCAAATTTCTATGTAGTAGTACTGTAAATGATTAAATGATAGCTTAGTTGGTAGCGTAACACTCTTGCAATAGTAAGATTGCGAGTTCTGTCCTACTGTGTGAAGGTTTTCATTTTTAAATCCATATAATTTTTTTAAAAGATATATTTTGAAAGACGATTCAGAAATCGATTCTTCCGTAAATTTAATTTCTCTACAATGTATGATACGGATTTCAAGGACTGCTTTTCCTTTGTTTCACAAAATCTTGTGGCCATATATTAATTTTTCTTGATCGACCGATTTAAAAAAATTGTGTTAAGAATTTCTTTGGTCTAAATGAAGTACATTACAGATCACGGGGTATTTTTATCTTGTTTTGTCTATTTTTTATTAGTCATTAAAACTAGGGAGCTCATTGTGAAACACCCTTTAAGAAAATGTAATGATGACTTTAATTTTGTATGAAACATTTGTATTAATTAAAAAAGAGTTTAAAAACCCAAGCATTTTAAACAGTTTTATACTTAAATTCTCTTATTCTAGATGTGACTACATAATTATAACTGTTATTCTCATGACAAGACAAAACTAAGAAAATTACAAGTTCGAGAAATACACGGTCGAGATGGGGTGCGAGCTCGGACATTTTAGTATTCCTGTGTTAAGGAGGGGAGGGTAGTTTATGAAGCTTAGGGTTTCGTCTGGTAGTCAATACGACAAAATTAAGCCAAATTAATTATTGAAATTAGTCAAATTAATTATTAAGATGAGACAAATTAAGCCGAATTAATTTTTAAATTTTCTGATTGCAATAACTAATTGAAACCCGTATATATGAATTATTACGTGAAAACTATAGGGGGATGGGAGGTTCTTGGCATGTACTACGGGTGGCCACCAGAGGAAGGGAGGGGGGCGAAAACGGGAATAAATGGGTTACACTGTATATGGGCATTTTCCTTAAGGGGTCACGACATCCGCCTTGGAGGACAGACACACTGTTTAATCTATGAGCTTAAAACAATTTTGTACAACAACAACGGATTGTACAAGCCATCCTCAGTACACAGACAAAGTCATTTAAAATTAATTAACAGAGTGGTGACTTAGTTAAAACTAGTTTCTAGTAAAATTAGTACTATTTTAGTGATGTTTCACCCCCTCCCCCAATTTTTGTGTTGAAATTTATTTTTCCTTTAAAACTTCAGCTATCAGTTTTTCTCATAATTCCTTCTTCCTCCTACCTAACAAACCATGGCTTTTCCAATCACTCTATCATGTCATAAACTATTCAATCAAAATTATTCGATTTCGTTTGGCCGTCAGTCTGTTAATCTTTCCCCACTTCCCCAAATTTCTAGTACAAATCAATTTCTTTATTCAATTCTTATTTAGACTGTAGGCACTATCTTCAAATTGCTGAATTTCTTCATTTTAAAAAACGAGCCAGCTGGATGGCTCAGCGGCAATCTACCACTTTTAAAATAATTTTCTCTTGTTTATTATCGCTATGAATCCCTACGGTGTCACAGCAGCTAGCTCTATAGCAATACTCATGCACTGCTTATCGGAGTTAGCTACAAAACCCGAAAGGTTTGGGCGAGTGCTACGTTTGTTCCATCCAGGCCTATAACTAACCCTCAGGTGTGAAACTGCGTGCAATTGCACAGCTGGAGAAGGGAGTGCTTCCTACACCGACTATGGCTTAAAGGACGTTTTTAACTTTACAAGCAGTGCATTGTCCTGAATTTCAAAACAGTACTAATGTATTAAAAATGCGGGGATCTTTAATTAATTCTACATTTTGTGTTAGTATTTTACTTTTAAAGGTATGATATTAATTAATAAATATGTTTAAAAAAACTTATTTTGTATAGCTAAAAAAGTTTTTATTTAAATAGGACCAAATGAAATCTTAATATTTTAAAACATGTTGCAATGTCTTTCAAGATATATCTTTTAAAAAAAAATTTTTATTTAAAAATGAACAACTTCACACAGTAGGACAGAACTCGCAATCTTACGGTTGCAAGATTGTTACGCTACCAACTAAGCTATCATTTAATCATTAATAGTAGGCTACATAGAAATTTGAGTTTCTGTAAGAATCACAAAAAGTATTTGGCGATCACGGATTGGCGAAGTTTTTTTTCCTGTCGAATGCAAAAGTGCTACTGGTGGGAAAACTAGCTTAGTAATATTTGAAGTTGTTTTAGAAAATAACTACTGGAATCGAACCATTGTGTCTCTTCCTGCACAAATATGCAAGTTTTTTGGCTGATTTTCACCCCGGGGTTTCACCCCTTAAAATTCATTTGCGACCCCCCTTTCTATACCGATTCTTGTTCGTCTTGATGAGTACTATCATCCCTGAAAGTTTGTTGCACCATTTCAGATACACCCTGTATGTTAGAAATGTGCCACTCTTTTGAAAATATTTATGACAAAAATGGTACCAAGATTTAAATTGATTCCACCTGAAGCTCCTCTATTGAGTAGGAGCTTGGTTGCTTTAATTCGACTCAAATGATTACAGAAACCAAAAAGTTATTATCTAAACTTTAAATAAATTAATTAACTTAAAAACTAGAGTTAAAAATTTTAAAAACAAGTTCTCTCAATCACAGAATGCTTCAATTTCTAACACCAAAACAGTTTTCAGAAATATTATTTCAGAAAAAAATTAACTAATAAAGGATAAACCATAAACTACATTTCAGCTCTTAAGAACTTAAAGTTGGATCATAAATGACTTATCAAGATTGCAGCATGAATTTAAACTAAATTAAATAATTAGGTACATTTATCATGATCTAAAACTCATGTAACATTTTAGTTACTCATACACAAATAAAACTAGAATATTTAAAGCGTAATAAAATGAGGGAACTAATTTATTCATTTAGTAAAGCTTATAGACAAAATAATCTAAAACTTTTACAGTTCATAGACTTTCCAAAACTAACTTCATTTATCTGAGAAAAGAGAAGGATGTAATATGTTACTTACGGGATGCTTATAATGTGAGCAAGGAGATATTTTTCACAAAAAATTTAAGTCCAAATATCTATGAATAAAAATAATTTATTTTAATATTGGTATAATCAAAATTGTAATTTTTTAATGGTAATTAACCTGTGATCAGCTGTTAAACAACTGAGTGCTGCATGGTGAAGGGAGGTGTATTACAAAAAAATAGAAAATCAGTCCAATATGCATTGTAACAAGCTGTGTTTCATAAGAAAATATTTTTATCTGTGCCACAGAATACTTAAGGCTCAACATGATATGCAAAGAATTTAAAATAGCATAATAATGATTTAAATTCACACTAAAGAATGTATTGTGTAGAATAAACTTGATGCATTGATCATAATAATAACCTTGATAATTGATGGTAAAATAACCCATACACAGTTATTAGACATTAGAAATTTTAAAAGAAAACATAAAAAAGACATTTATTCCATATTGGTAAATTTGGAGACAATGATGCAAAATGTATATTCCCAGCCTTTAACCATCTCCCCTTTCCAAATATTATTGCTTAGAAAAGTTTATTATTATGCCTAGAAGGATGCATTATACACATTTACCTGTAATATATTCTGAAAAAGGCATGGAATAGTTTTTTTTTCAAATAAATTTTTATTTGAAATATTATAATTAATTAATAATTATTTTAATAATTATTACTGTTATTATAATTAATAAATTTTTATTTTCAATAATTTTTTGTTTCAAATAAATTGAGTCTAAACATTAATGATTAAAAAAATATTCAGTAACATCTATAGTTGGAAATTTTTAAGGGTAATTTCCTGCACCAACCAAAACATTTTGAAAATCATTAATATGTATTCTTACCAACACAAAAAATAGTTTCACCCACTTTTTGAGGGTCAAATATCAAAAATTTCCAGGGAGAGACCATCTAAAACCCCATTTTCATATAAGAGCAAAAACTCCTAATAATAACATACAAGTACTTAAGAAAAAAGTAAATTCAATGATTTTGAATCTTGTAATTCAGGAGGATTGCTGAAAGGGGACATCCATAAATTACGTGAGGTGTTTTTTCCAAAATCTGGACCCCCCTCCCTCCTTGGTAAGATTTTGTTGGACCCCCTCCCCCACGTGTGATTTACGTACAACCTTTGAAAATAATTTTCTATCCTATTCGTTTGCATTTTGTGCTTCGCAGCACCTAAAACTTTTCCATTATTAATGATGTCGAGGAAAAGGACATTATTCCGCCTATAAATCTCCACAGTATCTTATGTGTGGGTATTACCTATTCCTTTCTCATAAAAAAGAAAATTGTATAATTTCTAACTTAAAAAGTTGATGTGAGATTTTAATCGACCCCCTCCCCCCTTGGTGAGATTTTTCCAAACCCCTCCCCCCCTTTTCGACATCACGTAATTTATGGATGTCCCCAAATACAAGTAGTATCTTTCAAGTCAATAAGCCTTATCAATATTTTTTTAATTTTTAAAAGTAACTTGATTTTTATACATTGTTGTTGCAATTTGAAAGGGGTTTAAAAATAATAAACAACAGTTTTTTTTTAATTTAACAATTTAATTAAGCAGGTAGTGTACTTAAATTACATCTTTGTAAACAATATGTGCCTCTGAAGAAGATTTTAAAGAAGTAATAAGAACCTATCTCTTCTCCAGACCCCAATAATAGTTTTCCAAATTATTCGGACCCCAAGTAAAATTACTTTCTGACCCCTGTTTTACAACATGACAGTCTCAGTGTATAGTATTAATAATATTAGTTATACATACGTAGAAAAAAATACACAGGTAAATAAGAAAACATTTATAAATAGAAAAACAGCAAAAAAAATTGAAAATTAGTCCAATGCATTCATACAAGCTGTGCACCTATTTTAATTTATGTCACTGGATATATTTGTGTGATCCTTAAAATGAGATAAGCGAAACAAAGGCAAATTATAAGAGATACTACTATCACACATTAAATCCCAAATGTTTTTAGTGTTCAACATTAAGAAAAAGGCATCGTGCTTTTTTTTATTAAAGTCTTATGTTTGTAATGGAGGGAAATATTTTTTACCTGTTTCAATACTAAAAAAACTCTTGGTTTAGTAAAAAACCGTGCAGCTAATAGTTCTAAGATGAACTGTACCAACTGAAACAGAAAAGAAAGCCATATAACAGAATTTTGAACAAATAAAATCATTAAAACACAGTACAAGGTCTCAGTATCTTAGCTTAGTTATTTAAGAAAATTGAAATGTTTTTGTATAAATATTCAAAATACGAATATATATATAAATACCAAATTACTTAATTCACAACTCAAAAACTCTTGGTTGACAAAAATATCACTGTAGTTAGCTCTGAGATGAAACTGAAATAAGAAAAATCACAAGAAGGAATTTTCAACTTTAAAAATTATTGAAACAAATACAAGGTCTGTACAACAAATTAAGGATATTTTAAATTCTTATAATTGTAAAAAAAGGTCTTGGAAAGCAGAAATTTAAAATTAAAACAACTAAAACTAGATATTCTTAACATTTTGTGGACAAAATATTTTAGAAAAAGTTAATATCTTAAAGAAAATATCAGTTAAACGAGAAAAATAATTTTATCTAAGTGATACTAAAATAATAATTCTAATATACTTGTTAAAACATATTTTATATCATGAACTCTTAGTAGAATAATAAAACAAGATATAGAAGTTTAAAACTATCGAAAAATATATTTCTGAAAATTACTTACTTCGAAAGCTTAATTTTAAATTTTAAAATTATCAACAGATCACGGTAAAGAAACGCCTAATAGCTTCTTCCGATAACTGTAAAAAGATCTTTTGCGCATGCTCCGTGATTATAAAAAGGCCTCTCTCTAACGTCTCATGTGACCAGATCATTTTTTTTGCGCATGCTCTAAGGATTATACTCCGGTTTATGAGATTTGCCTCACAAAAAAATCAGCTTTTTATTTTCAATGGCAAAGACTCATTCACACACACAGCAGGCCCGTTTCCAAATAGTCCAGGCAATCGGTAACTTAACAGGGCGCGGATCCAGAGGGGTGCACTCTGGACAGTGCCCCCGTCCTTGGGGACCCAAAAAATTGTTCTAAATGAGTAAAAAACCTACTTTTACAAGTCAAATTTCAAAAAATTTTCTGGAGGACGACCCCCATACCCCCAATGGTACCACAACAGGATCTTGTCTAGAAAAGTGACCCCCTCTTGAAGCCGTGTTGGATCCGCGCCTGAACTTAACCGGTAAAAAATTACATTTGGTTTTTCAACGGTTTTCATGTGGGAATGGCCTCAATAATAACATACTAAAATCCAATCCATGGAATAGGGGGTGCCATTGCCTTAAAAGGTTGGACCTCTACCTGTTAGTCTACGGAAGGTATTTTATTCCCCTTCTACCACCCATTGGGAAACAATGGAGGCATTCCCCTATCCACCACCTGGGGACGCACCCATGGGATGGAACAAGTGGATAGAGTTAACAGATATCGTCCACACAAAAAGACGTTTACAGATGCATTTTCACCAGGTATCATCATCTTGTCTTGACGTCATCATTTCCAAGATCGTTGCTGAACAAACTCACACTTTCTTTCTTTACACACCTTCTTTCACACTTTGTTTTCCATGAATTTTAAATTAAACAAGTTAAAAAAAGAATTCAGGCTTACAAAAAAGAGAGAGAAGTCCCTCTTTTTTATCTATCCGGTAATTTTTTCAGCCTGATTTCACTTACTATATTTCAAAATAAAAACAAAGCTATTACAAATTAAATGATTGGGTAAAAGAACCAGTACAGATACTCACCTCTAAACTTAATATTCATTTGAAATTAAAATCCTGCGCTTACCTTAGACAGAGATATACCAAACAATTCAAGTTCCTTCCTTATGCACCATACTAAAAGGAGACTGAAAAGTTACTTTCTTCGGAAATCGTTTTGTTATCAAAAACAGTTTCATGAAAAATAAGATGGATTGTTTATTATCCCACCCCTTAGGAAAAAGAAATTGAGAAATAATGTGTTTGAGTGGGAAAAGAGTTGAACTTGATGTGATTAATGGAGATAGGATATATTTTTCTTCATACACACACCACCATGGATCCTCAACACTCCCAAAGTACTATAAACTATTTCATTTGCTTGGCGCCAGGGTTAGAGTTGCTGAAGACATCAGCAATCAGCATACCTCCTCTTTAACGGCTTAGCGTGCCAAATTCTTTACATTTTGATTAGCTATTGCTTTTAACACTTTTAAAATCGTTAGCATATATGCTAACGTAACCTGAGGCATGGCTCAGCAGTACATTGTACTAAATAATATCTGCAAATGTTTCAGAATTGGCCCATAACTTTAAGAGGAAAATTCCGTTTTTATGATAACATAGTTTTTTCCCATTATTTTTGATGTTTCTAGATTTAGTTCACAAAGAAGGCGCGACGAAATCATAGTGACTACACTCACCAGTAAAAAATCAAAAGAGCTGCAAGATAAAGCAGCTAATTACCTTTAGGGTCAATCCATATCAAGTGATCCAAAGGTGGTCGCTCGACCATTTTATAATCGAATGATTTTTTGTGTGTTGATTCTTTTTTCAATAGAGAGTCCAAAACCACAAATTTTAATTTTTTATCTTTATTTGAATTTTTATAGCAGCCATCGATGTTCTACGGAACAGCGATTGTAAGGGTTTACGTTAACCAGCGTTATTCCTAAATGGTTTAACTTGAACTCATGTAACAAAAGCCATTTTACTCAGAAAGATACAGGCTTTATGATGGTTGAATCAAATGTAAGGGTTATTGAGTCCCAAATAGAAAAAAATCCCCATTAAAGTCGAGCTTTAAGATGGTCAATTTTCACTTTTCAAACGCATATTTTTGTTAAAGGAACTATTGTTTTTCTATTTTTTTCTTGAGGAATGTGTAGTATACTTCCTAAACTTTACTTTAAAAAAAATTTGACCTCGGTATACGTTTATTTTTAGAGTTATGAACTCTCCAAATCGGATCATTTCAAAAAATTCACAACTTTGACCCCCAATATCTCTGGTGGAACAAAGTTTAAAAATCTGAAATTGTTACTGGTTAAGCCTTCCTAGGGTATAATTCTGTTGTACAAATGCCGTCTTTGGTATTTGCTTACAAGTTGAGTTACAGGTCTTCGAAGTTGCCATAAAAACGCTCAATTTAACGGTTTGAAAAGTGCAATTTTAGTTCGAAGGCTCACCACTTTATGAATTACAATTAGGTTTATTTGATTTCTCATTGCTTTTTCTACGGTTTTGATTTCTGACGAAAATTTGTATGAGTGAGGGATTTGCTTTATTTTATACTTTTTTTATACATTATGGTTTAAAAGTCCCAAATTTCTGATTTTTAAGTTCAAAAATGTGTTTTAAATAATTTAAAAATCAATTTTATTTTTGTCAAAACGTCAAAAAAATCACGTTGCCAGAAAATGGGCTTCTATTGGATGGGACATCTAAAAAAAAAAACATCACAGCGCATGAAAACCATTGTGTTTACTGTTTTCACGTGACCGGAAAACGGGTTTCTATTGGAAGTGACCTCACAGCGCATGATTTGTGATTCTAGTGTTTTCGCGCCCAAATAAAAAACGAAATTTCAAAAATTTATATCTCAGAAACTAGGCTACGAAAATACTTGATGTAAACGTCATTCTTCATAGTTCTTATCTACTATTTTAATAAAACTTAATCTCAAAACGTGAGAATACCTCATTGAATCGCTTAATTCTGAAACGTGTCAAACGTCACTTTTTTCAAAATTGAGTTATTGGTGTCATGGGATTTTGTAAGGGTACACGCACATTTTAAAGTAAGAATAATAAAAATAACGTGATTTTAAAATAGTTTTCTAGCATGTTAAATTTCAGCTTTAGTGCAGAAACAGGTCAAACGACGTCGCTTGACTGGTCTGCACTTACACTGGGGGATTTTGCTCATGCCGTCTCAAAAGAATTGATCAAAGAATTCATCAGTTCGATCTTCTGATTTTGACTGTTGCTTCGGATTCTCAAAAACTTTGGAAAAGCAATTTCGGCACAGACTTTCCCGGAATCAAAGAGATGTTCCCAAAGTTGTTATTTTTTGTTAAATGTTCAATAGTTAGCATTTTTGAAGTTTTTTATGTTCCTTGAAAGGATCACAACATTTCCGGGAAAAAATCTGAAAAACATGTTTTTATTTTTTTAAAATGTTTGTGGTATTTATGTAGAACACAGAGTTTCCACAGCTGTTTTCAATTCGCTCTAATTTTAATAACCCTTACAGAATCTTAAGTCACCTTACAGAAATAAAAAAACTATAAAAAGCAATGAGAAATAAAACAATCCTAATTGTAATTAATAAAGTGGTGAGCATTTAACCTAAAATTGCACTTTTCAAACCGTGTAATTGAGCGTTTTTATGGCAACTTCGAGGACCTGTAACTCAACTTGTAAGCAAATACCAAAGACGGCATTTGTACAACAGGATTATACCCTAGAAAGGTTTAACCAGTAACAATTTTAGATTTTTAAACTTTGTTCCACCAGATATATTGGGGGTCAAAGTTGTGAATTTTTTGAACTGATCCGATTTTGAGAGTTCATAACTCTAAAAATAAATGTATACCGAGGTAAAATTTTTTTAAAAGTAAAGTTTAGGAAGTATTCCTCACATTCCTCAAGAAAAAAATAGAAAAATAATAGTTCCTTTAACAAAAATATGCGTTTGAAAAGTGAAAAATGACCATCTTAAAGCTCGACTTTAAGGGGGATTTTTTCTATTTGGGACTCAATAACCCTTATATTTGATTCAACTATCATAAAGCCTGTATCTTTTTGAGTAAAATGGCTTTTGTTCCATGAATTTAAGTTAAACCATTTAGGAATAACGCTAGTTTACGTAAATCCTTACAATCGCTGTTCCGTAAGAACATCGATGGCTGCTATAAAAATTTAAATAAAGATAAAAAATTAAAATCTGTGGTTTTGGACCATCTAATGATATACGAATCAACACACAAAAAATCATTCGACTATAAAATGGTCGAGCGACCAAATTTACTTTTTCTGGATCACTTGATATGGATTGACCCTTTATTATCACTTTGAATAGGTTTGCTTACATTCGAAAGTCACCATATGGCAGCAATGCTCCTTTCTCGCTGGATGTAAATTGAATCACTCATTTCTTAAACGTGTCAAACACTTCAAATGAGTTTAAAAATGTGTTATTGGTGTCATAACAATCTGTAGAGGTAAACGCACATTTTAGTGTAAGAATAATACAAATAACGTGATTTTAAAATAGTTTTCCAGCATGTTAAATTTCAGCTTTAGTGCATAAACAAGTCAAACAACGTCGCTTGACGTCACGGTCATGACCGTGCCCATCTAGAGATTTTCTCCCGACGATTGTCAAGAGTGAAAGATTTATGAGGAGGGGAACATCTTTTGTTCGCTAATTGACCTCAGTTAACCACACAAAAGGAAGGGAATATTATCAATGCTCTTAATCTCCCCCGAATGCTCGAAGAAGCCTCCTCGGAGGTATCATAAATTTTTCGCTGTTGACAATCGTCGGGGTAATAAAACTTTAGATGCACGCTAAAGTTTGTTTACCCCGACGACCGTCAAGCAGTGAACAAAAGAGTTCCAGCGATTGCCATCTCCCCCGAATGTCACACAAAGAGATGGGGGAAATATCTTTTGTTCACTGATTGAAGGTCGTTGGTAGGGATGTTACGTATTAGTTAAAGTGTGGAACCGGTTCCACAGTTCCAGTTCCAAGGTGGGATTAGGTTCCCTTAACAGTTCCAGTTCCAAACGGTTCCAACTTTAAAACCGTTCATATAAAAAACGCAAGGGTCCCAAAGACAAAAAGGAGCAATAAAGTCAAAAAATTCAAAAATTGACCAGTGGTCAAATGGGGTTAAGGAAAGGTCAGGGACGCCTAAAACAACCACGAGACAAAAAGAAAAGGTCAGAAACGTTACATATAGCGAGAAAAAATGGATTGACCACTGGTCAAGAGATCTTGACCAGTGGTCAACACCAATATGTTACCCGTCTCAAGGCGTTTGGTTTGATACCCCACATGACCTACTTCAGTGCCAAAGTAAAGAAGTTACAAAAAGTTGACCGGACTGACCAATGGTCAACCATAACCAAAGACACATGTTATAACGATAGGGATTACAAAATATCAATTAGCAACTAATAAATTTATTTTATAATGAATTTTAGTCATCTTGGACAGTGGTCAAATGAGGTTGACCAAAGGCCAGGACCCCCAAAACAATCAAGAGACAAAAAGAGAAAGTCAGAAAAGTTACATATAGTGAGAAAAAGTGGAATGACCACTGGTCAAGAGATATTGACCAGTGGTCAACACCAAAATGTTACCCGCCTCAAGGCGTTTGGTTTGAGCCCCCATATGACCTACTTCAGTGCCAAAGCACAGAAGTTGCAAAATGAGGATCGGACTGACCAATGGTCAGTCGGAACCAAAGACACACGTTATATCAATAAGGATTACAAAAGATAAATTGGCAACTCCAACATTTAGTTTAAAGTGAATTTTAGTCATCTTGACCAGTGGTCAAGCTACAGGAAACTTAAAATGAATTTCCAGATTTAATTCTCATTCTCACAGACAGACAGTTATACCCTTCCCAACGAAGCCCAAACAGAAACAAACGCTTATACGTTCCAGTTCCAGGTTTATTAGTATTATTATCTTACCAGTTCCAAAGAGTTCCCAAATTCTAAACCTAGTTATAAGTTCCAAAATAGCTCCAAAGTTCTTACCAGTTATAAGTTCCAAAAGAAGTTCTAATCAAGTTCCGGTTCCATTCCAGTTACGCGAATTCCTCCCAGCATAACTAATCCACTCGAAACAAGTTCCACGAGAACGTATTAGTTTCCGTAAAGAGTTCTGTCACTGGAACTTATTTCTCTCAGAACCATTAGCGATCGCTAACAGTTCCAGGCCGACCCGGCCCATTCCGACAGCAAATCCATAGGAATTTCGGGCGGCAGTAATGAAAGCTCATAATCCGTGGAACTCAGGGTGTTCACGAAGCCGGCCCCGTTCCAACGGAAAATCCATAACAATTTCGGGCGGCAGGGATAAAAGCTATCAACTGCTTTGGAGCTTTCTGGTTGGTCCAGGCGGCTGTCAGTCATTCGTTTTTTCTTCAGCTGCTTCTCGCCCATATTCTCGCCGAAGGCCGAAGGAGGCAGATGTCTTTCTTTTTTATTTACTTTCCCTCCTTGCGTTTTTTCAGTGAGATAAGAGCATATTTGTTTTGAAAAGGGATTGATTAATTATAGATTCAGTTTTGGGCAGATGTGCTCTATGGTGCGAATAGATTGTTGCGTTTTTGCCTCGCTGCGTTTTTTTGCTATAGAATATATCTGCGGTAGCGGTTTGCGGGCATTGCTTATCTTTTCGTTTGGAAATCGCCTCTTTATTTGAGGCGTTCTCGTTCAATGTTGGATAGGATTGCAGAGAAATTTGGATTTGTTATTGATTTTTATCGGTTCCAGGGTGGAACCGTTAAGCGGTTCTTCGTGGAACCGGTTCTGACGGTTCCATGCTGGGATTAGGTTCCATGGAACTGTTCCAGTGGAACCGTAACATCCCTAGTCGTTGGTATCATAAAATTTGAGATGCACGCAAAGAGATCGGATCGGGCTGCCCGAAGGAGGTTGTCGAGCCCATCGTAAAACTCTAGACTGCTCCTAAGTGGGAGGTCCCTTTGTATCGCGGTGTAACACCTCTCAATGTATGGAGGCGTATAAAACGTGACGTATTTTTTTACAGACCCCGTTCCCTTACCAACGGGTTATCCCTCTGGTTTCCCAAAATTTCACAGTGGGACACAAATTCACTCCCAATTAAATTCACCCAATCGAAGACAATTTCGAAGACCCCTACCAGAGAGGAGCAGAGACTGCAGCCCATCACAGATTTTATAAATTGCTGCTTTCAAGTGAGAGATAATTTCTAAAGCTACACAAATCGCAAATATATCTTCGCCGTCGTAGGCTTGTCTGACAGGAATACGAAACACGAAAATATTGCAGAAAAATCCAGCACCCCAGCATTAGGCTTCGACACATAAAGAACTCCACATGAGGAGTTTTAGTGGGGAATATAATATATGCTATATAAAATGCACAATAAACGGTTCATGGTAACGAGAAGGGTTGCGCCAGCAGATAAAGAACAGTGTTAAGAGTATTATGCTTCCCAAACTAATATTTTCCCGCCATTTTCCTTTTAGAGGAAGGAAATATGACCATGACCTTAACTCTGAATTTTCACTGCCCGTCCCTGGTTTTAAAGCTTTGCCAGTAATGGAAGCTTTAATTTGCCTTTGTTCAAAATTAAAGCAAAATGTTTGGATTGAACAATGGACAGAGACCTATTATAGTGGAGAAAAGTATAAATAAAAATATTAATATCATATTTTCCTAATAGCTGTAATAAAAATTATTCATTCTGAGTGGGAAAGATTCAGCACTCCATTTGCAGAGGTCGTATACTGGGTTAGGTTGGTTTTACATACAGCGATGGGACCGTCGCGACAGGTTGAAAATCGCTATATTATATCTATTCAAATAATGGCTTAAGGGGCCATTCATTAATTACGTAAGGATGATTTTAGCAATTTTTGACCCCCCTACCCCTAGAGATGTAAAGGCTGGAAAAAACCGGGTTTATTCCCGGGAATAAACCCGGTTTTTTGGGATGGGAATTTTGAATATTCCCATTTCGAGATTTTAGAGTGAAATTTTGGGAATTTTGATTCTTTAGCTTTTTGTTAAAGGTAAGTGATTTCAAGTATTTTTCCTGTGTCATAATACTCTTTATATGTATAATTTTAAGGTTAATTTCAATTCTAAGACTTGGATTTCGGTTTAAGCTAAAAACAGAGGTAAGCGATATAATATTATAAACCTCCTGAAATAATCTAAATAGTTTATAGAAAGAACTATCAATTACTGGTGTTTGATCATGTTTAAAATTGTGTCTTAAACTCCTCAAAAGTCCTAGAAAATGAAAACTGATGGTGAAATATCGTTGTGTTTGTTTACGGTCAAAATTCCCACACTGTAAAAAAATCTTTCTTCAATAAACGTAAATTTCCCGGCAGCACAGCTGCCGGATTATTTTCATCATTTGAGAAGGTATCCGTATTTTCTTTTTCCGTCATTTGAGGGAATGTCCGTTTTGTATTTTTCTGTGAAAGGAGGGAAACCTTCCGTTATTTTAGAGAACGTTCGTTTAATATCTTTTCGTCATTGGAGTGGAACTTTCCGTTATTTTAGGGATTGTTCGTATTATTACTAATATTATTGTGATTCAGTATATTCCTGATTATAATTTTGAAAAAAAAAATGACAAACAATCCGTAAAATCCAAATAGACGATTCTTTTAAATAATTTACACTACCGATCACAGTAATACAAGTCTAATCAAAAGTTACAAGTTATCACAACTATTTAGATAACATTTTTGCGATCTAATAAGACTAGTTAGGTATGCAATATTTTAAGACTTCAGCTACGTGGTGAAGAAAGCGATCGTACGATGTTTAAATATCTGTTTAAAAATAGTATATCAGATTATTTCTATTTTAAAGCATGGTAACGTTTACTACGGCCGTTGCTAGGCTGCCGACGTACTGTTTTGTACTGTATTTCACAATCCCTGCAAGATTTTTATACTTTATTAGCAATGCGCATCCTTGTGGACTTGATTCTTGATGTTTCTATAAAATATTTTAGCGAAATAATTTTATTTTCAATTAATTAATAATTAAAAATTTTTTTTTTAAATTAGATAAAGTAAAACATTTAAAAAAACACAATGGATTTAATTAAATAAGGAATGACTGTTAAACAAGAGAAATTAATTCTTGCAATTTTTAATGGAATAATAAAAATTTAAAATTAAATTTACTGAAAAATAATTACTGGGGTTCGAACCTACGACCATGTGCACTGTAGACTGACGCGCTACCACAATCCCACTCGAGCTCAGCTAGATTCCATCCTAAATACTTTAAAGCCACGCCTTTAACCCGATCGTGCGCACAACGGTTACCCGTCGGCAGCCTAGTCATTCCCGATTACGGCCAATAATACAAAAAATAAAAACAATATATTTAACTTACTTACCCATAATAAATTTTCTGAAGGTTCGTTTCGCCGGAAGACGCTTGCACAAACTTCCATTACTTATTTACAATTATATTTGAGTCTCACCAGAACTAGTGGAGAAATCGTACAATACGCATGCGTGAGGAGAGGAAAATTAAAAAACGGAAACTTCACGATGAAAATTCCGTTTTGTAGTTTACGGAATTAATCCATGAAAAATTCACGGAAAATAATACGTCAAAAGACGTTCTTTTTTTACAGTGCAATATTCCCCTAAAATTCCCGGTTTATTCCCAAAAATCCCGGGTTTTTTCCCGCCTTCCAAAAAATATGGGAATTTTACATCTCTACCTACCCCCATATAAGGGTACAGAAAAGGAAAAGCGTGGAAAACCTATGGCAACCATCAGCGCACGAAATGATTAACAAAAAAAGTTGAAACCAAAAACTCTCTCTTTTTGCTTTTGTTTTGTTTCGACTTTTGACTACTGGAAGATGGATATAACAGGTTTATTTTTTATCTTAACTTAATGCAGCTCCAATAAAAAAGATACATCTTATATACGTTCTTTTTTTTTTGAAAAAATTAAAGCTTCGATAATATACCGAGATCGTCAGCATTTTGAAGTTTTTATTCAATAGTAATTTGATTAGAATAATTGGAATTTGTTTACATTAACTTAGAAAATCTTGCGTAAGAATATGTTTGACCCCCACCGCCCCAAGTAGTAAGGGTATGTAGCGATTTTTCCAGCCCCCCCTCCCCCTCGGGACCCTTACGTAATTAATGAATGGCCTCTAATCACTAAGTCTTGGCACTAATTGTGGTAATATTTGATACTTTAATAATCTGGTTTTGGAAACACAATATTTTAACCTTACTTTTGGCAACATATTGTTTGTTGATACTATCATAAACACAGCACAACACTCTACGTCAAAGAGCACCAAAAACTTAACCCCAATCATCAACAATCATCGCCCACTCGAAAACTTGGTGGTTAATTGAAGTATTGATACTCTTTATTGAAGTATGTAAAATATTATTCAATTATACAATGCTAAGAACCAATGACAGGACAGGATCCTAAATCGCTATGAGGAAAACGATAGAAAATAATCTCTAATCTCAGCATGTAAAACCACCCTTTTACTATAACGATTAAGAAACGCGAAAAGAAAAAAGCTAGTTGTTAAAGTAATTTCAAAATATAGCTTCCGCAGTTTTTCTAATTATTTTCCCCCATTACTGAAAACAGCATTGATCTCATTCGTCTTTCGTAATTACTTAGCGTACGCGATAACTCAAGAGAAGAAAGTAACTGAAAAGAAAAAAACATCTATGCGCGCGTATTTACGTATAACATCGGCGAAAACACATGATGCTGGTGAAAAGGTGAGAATAGTACAGGGAAACCAACATCCGTGTTGGCGAATAGCCAGTCAGACACCAGACTCATAAATCAACAAAACACCTCATTCGCCGAAACGATTAATGAACGTTGAAGGGACGTTGTTATAGTGCGCCAATGTAAAATCTCGATCTTGCCATTTGACCAATTTCCAATTTTCTTTACATTTAGTAGCGTGATGAAATGTTACCCAATATGACATCTTTAATTTATTTTTTTAAGAAGCTGTTTTCAACCTCCTATTTTTACAGCGAAATTGGAAATATTTTTTGATTTACGTTGAATATTATGATATTTTTCAAGGGATGCTTACTTTTTGGTTTCCCATAAAAATATGGAATGTTTTTTATATTCAAAAAGCTTATATTTCTTTACTACAGGGTGAACATAAAAATTGATGTGAACATAGAAATCCTTGCAATTATTTTTACTACAACTATCTACTAAAATTTAAAATAGGATTTTAATCGCTATAGATAAAATTTCAACCCAAACATATTAAGTAAACGTAAAGTAAGCAGGGTTGGCTGGATTGGACCCAATGGGTATTTCATAAGAACCCATGTGAAAAACCTTCTTTTGTCCCCATTTTTGGGTTTTTTCAAGAAAAATTCAGAACTTTAACCCGGTTTCAATAATTTAAGGTTTTTTCATTGTTAAATGTTGTTTTTTCAAAATTTAGGTCGTTTTAAGTTTATATTTTATAAAAAATTAAGGAAAATTTTTTTAATTTCAGGGTTTTTTTCTCAGTTAAATAGATTTCTTTCAATATTGAATGGGTTTTTTCAAAGCTTAGGATATTTTTAAAATTTAAGTGGGTTTTTTTCTTAATTTAAACCAGGTTTCAATTATAAAGGGAGTGTTTTCCAAATTTCAGTGGGTTTTTTTTCATTATTGAATGGGTTTTTTCATAATTTAAGACGTTAGTTCAAACTAGTCATAAAAATTAAGGAGGATTTAAGAAAACTGACGAACTTAAAAAACCCACTGAACTATGGAAAAACTACAATTATTTTGACAGAACACAATTAACAAAGAAAGAACTCACTAAAATTTGAAAAAAACCACTTACTACATAGGAGGAAACCACTTAATTTTGAAAAAACCCAGTTTTATATAGGGTTTTATTGAAAAAAACCCAACCCACTTGGGTTCTTTCAAAAAAACCCTGGTTTTTGCCAACCCTCTGAAAGTACGTGAAAACTAAATCTAGCTATTGCGATTCGAATGCGATCCCTTTAACACGGAATTTTCCAGAAGAGTTTGTTAATCAATTGCATTTCACAGATCTGAAAGCTACTAAAAATACAATCGTAAACCATTTGGTTTATTGTGTGGTTTTTAAAGGACCTCTCTGGGTGGGAAAAGGGGAGGTAACAGTTTTTCTGCCTTTTTGATGTCTTTTTACTTTCGTTAAATAATAATAATTTTAAATACAGGGTGTCCCGAAAAAGACACATTTTAAAAATCAATAGCTAATCATCCCGTTTTCAGAGCTCCCCATTACACGTGACTTTTCAGCGGGAGATGTTTCAACTCAAGCACCGGATCACCGCTATGGGGATACGCGCGCATGTTCCGTCTATCTGTGTTCTAAAGTCGATGTAGCTAATAACACGAAAACTAAAAAAAGATAAAAATACGCGGTTTGTTACATCCTACTCCTGGGAGAAGAAGCAACAAACCGAGTATTTTTATCTGTTTTAGTTTTCGAGTTATTAGTTATTGATTTATAAGATGGGTCAGTCTTTTTGGGGACACCCTGTATGTTCCCAATAGCTTATCCTCTCAAATTTTCTACATCATATCTCCTCGAGTCCTAATGGATGCATATAAAATAATCCATCACGAAAAGAAAAAAGGAAAAGCGATAAAAAAATATCTCGTCTGGAAGCTAGCATCGTGTCCTTGAAATGATGCATTATTCATTGCAGTTGTAAAGAAAGTTGGAAAACTCGAAACTAAGTAGATGATGGCTATAACTCATGTAGAAAAATCACTTAGATCATTTCCCCGTTTTGAGATCCTAATGGGGACATCCATAAATTACGTGAGGCGTTTTTTCCAAAATCTGGACCCCCCCCTCCCCCCTTGGTGAGATTTAGTGAGATTTTGCTGGACCCCCCTCCCCCCAAGTGAGATTTACCTACAATTTTTTAAAAATAATTTGAAGTATCTTATCTGTTTTTCATACTTAAAAAAAAGAAAATCGTACAATTTCTAACTTAAAAAGTTGACGTGAGATTTTAATCGACCCCCCTCCCCCCTTGGTGAGATTTGGTGAGATTTTTCCAAACCCCTCCCCCCCTTTTTGACCTCACATAATTTATGGATGGCCCCCAATAGAGGCCCATGCCCATCGTCCTAAAATTCGCTCTTTCGTTAAAGCGAAAGGCCCTTTTCGGGTTGACCGATATGATTAAAGCGTGCTTTTATGATTATACCACTCTTTTTTCATGGTTTACTTTTGTGTAATGTATTTGTATAAATCGCTGGTTTCGTGCAATAACATTTCAACTAAATCTAAAATTTTTTTCTGACCTGACCACGAGTAATTTATATCACCATCATCATAGATATGATTGAGGCATTGAAGTGATTTGTAATTTCTCTCCTTCTCTTTCTCATTTTCGCTCATTCTTCTATTTCCTTCATTATTCCTTTCATTCTTTCTATCATTCATCTCTCCTCTGTTTGTATCATTCATTTGTGATTCCCCTTCTTTCCTCTCCATTTTCTTTCTGATCTCATCACATTCAGTGGGCTTTCTCTTTGTTTATTTCACACTCTGTTTCTGTGTTCTCTCATTCCTTTCACTCCCTTTATTTATTTTTCATTACATTTTTCCACTAGTCTCTCCTCTCTAAGCTATTTTTCTTTCCCTGATCCTGTATCTTTCTTTCTCTCTCTTTTTCAGGAACACTAAATGCAAAAAAATGGAAGTCACCTCCATCATTATTTGTTTTTCTCGGAATTTCCAATTGGAATCCCCCACAATATTGTTTCAATTACTGAAAACGGTTAAGTTAAAGACTTTCAAGGACGTAGACCCCTTCAGAGAGGAGCGGAGATAAGCGAATAAAAGGGAGCCTTCCCGTCCTTCGTTTGAGGAGGGGGTTTCTTTGGTTCATAATCATGGGCGTCATTTAGGGGGGGCAGGGGGGACACCGCCCCCCCCAAGGTTTTCACTGTTATGTGAAAAATAGCTGCAAGTCCCTTGAAAATTCTGTAACTTCCACAAAGAGCTTTGGGTGCAACTCAAAAGGAGTTTAAAACACTACTTTTGAGGGTTAAATTTCAAAAAAAATTCTGAGGGAGGACCCCCAGCCCCCCTCTAAAATTTTCACGTCTGTTATTCAGTGTTTTCCTCATGAAAATTCTGCCGCTTACAAGCTTTTCCTTTTTAGAGCTCCCCAAAGAGTTTGAAAAAGAGAAAACACTTGTTAAGAGTAGTAATTTCAAAAACTTTTCTGGGGGAGGACCCCCAGCCCCCTCTAAAATTATCCCGTCTGTTATTCAGTATTTCCCCTTGAAAACTCTGCCGCTTACAAGTAGTTTTTCCTTTTTAGTGCTCCCCAAAGAGTTTGCAAGGGAGACACCACTAGTTTAAAGCAGTAATTTCAAAAAATTTTCTTGGGGAGGATCCCCAGCCCTCCTTTTAAATTTTTAAGTCGGTTATTCAGATTTCTCCCCCTTAGAATTCTGCCATTTACAAGAAGCTTTTCCCTTTAGAAGCTCTACAAAGAGTTTGAAAGAGATAAAACACTAGTTTAAAGCTATTTCAAAAAAATTTCCAGGGGATACCCTTAGCCCCTCACTATAATTTTGACTTCAACAGTGTTTTTCCCTTGAAAATTCTGCCTCATTCAATAAGCTTTTCCTTTTTAGTGCTCCCATCATACTAATATACTCTTTTTATCTCATAAATGGTGATAATTCCTGGTGCAAATTTCTAAAATTTTTCCAGGTGAGGGATCCCGGCCCCTCCAATTCGGAGTTCGCATTGTTTACAAAATTTTTAGATTAGCATATCACAATTAATGTCCTTTGTGTTGTTGATCTAAAACTTAACGTATTAAAGTAGTACTTGTAAGGGAGTATACCCTAGAAATAATGTTGAATCAAAAACCTCCCCGAAACAAAAGTCTGGTTACAGCCCTGTTACACGGTAAAGGTAGTTAATGAAATGTACTGGTAAAACGGATTCCGATTTTACGCAATTTTCTCCAACATAACCTCACAGATACCTAAAGAAATTTATTCATCCAATTCGCTCTCATTAATAAGCGAACTTTTGAACGAGCTAGTTTTCGTCGTTTGGATCTGATTATTTATCTACAATTACCTTTTTCATTCAGCCGTAAGTGCATGTCAAATTAACTTTCAACTTTTTATGATAGTATAAAAGTGGTTTTCGGACCAAAAATCGTCCAAAAAATGGGAATATGCCTAGCAAACCATACTCTCGTTCAGTTGTAAGTTTGTAAGTTCCAATCTTTTACCTACAAGGTTCTTTTAACTGTTTGAAGACAAGAACTCCATTTTTTTCTCATATCCTTAGTTATACATTTCTCACCCTCAAAATAGTAATAAAACAGAATAATTGTTGATCTACAAATGTGAGGTATTTTAAACCTTTAAACTAAAATAGAATAGCATTTATTTTTTGTGCATGTATTCAAGTTTTAAAAACAATTGATATAGTAGTTTGTTTGATTTGATCCTGGTATTTTGAACACCCCCTAACAACCATGTGATAGAAATGTGATCATTCTGTGACAATCACATTGAAGTCACATATGTGATCTGTCACTGGCACACCGTTGGGATTGTCCTATGTTCGGAATTTGTGATAACTTGTGACATCGCTGTAAGTGACAAAATGATGCGCATGTTACATGTCCTAATGTGACGAATTCAAGTTGTGACTTGATTGTAATGTAGCATCACTAACTATGAGATGCCCTAGGAATGAAAATAGGTATAGTTCAACCTTCACGAGAAAAACTGACAGAAAAACAAAACTTTGATAAGAAGTTCAAATCTAGATGATCGATAACTGGTAGATAAATAACCCAGATTTGGCAAAAAAAACCCGGTTTTTCAGCGTTTATAAATCACCATCATCACCCCCAAAATTGAGTGGAATAACCTGTTTTCAATTATTTTTTCATAAAAATCGAGTTTTCTCGTGGCGGTAGGACTATACAATATACATGCTTGTTATAGGATAGGTTTAATTTAATAAAAAACTAGGGGACTCATGTACAGTTTCGAGAATATCTAGTCTAGGTCATTCTCAACTTTTAACCCCAGTATAACAAACTTCACTGCGTGAGGCTGTGAGAAGAACTGTTTATTGAGCAATAAATAAACCAAACTTATCCTTCGAATTAGAGTTTTTCGAAATACTAAAACTGGTGACTACTTTCAATGTTCAGTCTCTGGAAAACAGTGTTCATATTTTTTTCTCACAAACCCATCACATGCTGTAAAATACCACTAAGCAAATGATAATCTTTTAAAGAAATTTTTTCGTCTGTAAAATATCTAAATGAGGTCTACTTTAAGAGTAAAATACCAAACATATTCAAAAAATGGAGTGAGATGGGACATCCATAAATTTCTTGAGGTGTTTTTTCCAAAATCTGGACCCCCCCCTTTCCACCTTGGTGAGATTTTGCTAGACCCCCCTCCCCCCACGTGAGATTTACCTACAACCTTTAAAAATAATTTTTGTATCCTATTCGTTTGTATTTTGTGCTTCACAGCACCTAAAACGTTTCCATTATTAATGATGTGGGGGAAAAGGATGCCGCCTAAAAATCACCACAGTATCTTATCTGTGGGTATTAGTATTCCTTTCTCATACTTAAAAAATCGTTTAATTTCTAACTTAAAAAGTTGACGTGAGATTCCTGATGAGATTTTTCCAAACCCCTCCCCCTTTTTGACCTCACGTAATTTATGGATGTCTCCTATACAGTTTTTATTGTTTTTCTCAAAACAATAAAAGTGGCCTTTGTATTGACATTTCTCTGAAATAAGGGATTCAAATACTACCGTGAAGATAGTTTTTATAAGAAATCTTTTTTTTTCTCCAGATGGACCGAAGACAAGCGCGTCGGTATATCATATTTTATGAACTTCATCAAGGTTTAGTCCGAATCTTCGTACATCCATGTGGCCACAACCTCCACTTCCACCTATACAGCAGTCACGAAAGACGCTATGTGTGCTTCATCTGTGATCTAACGGCAGTCGAGTATGCTGCCATCCTACCAAGTAAGTATGCAAATACTAATAATAAGAGGGATACATAAATAATATGTGTGGGGGTGAAGAGGCTTGACCCCCCGCAAAAAAAATTCTGACTGGGTGGATAAAAGCGAGTTAAAATACTGGGTTTTTTAAAAAAAATTCTAGGGGAGGACACCCATATCCCCTTTATGTACTTTGAATTCCGTATTATCTAACAAAAATAATTTGAATAAACTATTTTTACAAGTTGCGCTTCTTTTCTTCGTATTAAATGCTACGTAAAGGCATCACTCATATATCTTGCTAGTCCAGTATAAATAAACAAATACTAAACCCCTCTCCTATAGATGCTTACTTAATATTTGAACACCCGACTCAGTAAAGGCCTATTTATAAACACGATCGGGATTTTCGGCTCGGTTGAAAATATCAATCACTGGATCGAGTTTCACATCCAAAGTCACACCTTTCTGGCCCGAGCACACTCGGCTCATCGCGCAGATCCTTATCAAACTGTGGGAAGAAAGAAGGGGATTCGAGGGGCGATGTAGTAGACTACTTATTGTGAGATGACATCCATTGGCTCCTGAAAATTGGGGGGATGACCCCAGTGGCGGATCCAGGGTGGGGGCACTCTGGAAAGTGCCCCCCTTGGGCCAAAAAAAAGGAGAAGGAAGGGGAAAAAGAAAGAAAGGACTTAAAAATGGAGAAAAGGGAGAAAGAAAGTACATTTTGAATGCCCGAAAAAATCCTTCTTTTATATTTTTTAGGCAAGAGAGGGCACTTTCCCGGGTTTTCTTATTTATTTCGGCCGATTTTCTTACCTAATATTATTTTTCGGTTTGTTGTTTTCAATTTAGGCTTAAATGCAAAAAGTGCCCTCCACTTGGGCCCAAAAAGGGGAAGCAGAAAAATATTGAAATAAAAAGACGTAAAAAGCAACGAATAAAGGAGAGAAAGTACATCTTGATCTTTGAATGACAAAAAATTCTTTCACATTTTTCAATTAAAAGTTCATGTAGTTTTACCCTGCTCAAATATCACAGGTTTCTAAAATGTCATAAATCCATAAACGTTTTTCCTACTCAGAAAGTGGTTTAAAAAATGGATTTTTTAAATTGATGTTCTGTTATAAAAAAGGGGAAATTATAAATTCACAGAAAAAAATTGGTAGCTGGGTGAAAATTATAGTATTTTTTCAGTTTTTGAAAAAAATTTCACAGCCTGGCGTTAGGACTCTTTTATTACCCCTTTGTCATATTAACTCTTTAATTTATTGCATTATGAACTATACAACATTAAGGTGCATTAAACGCCCCATGAATTTTTAAAATGCCATAATTATTACGTGCACCCAAGTTGTTTTTGTTCCAAATGCTTTAAAAACATATTACGTTTTGTAAACTTTTAATAATATTTAATACACACAGAGATCTTAAAGGTTTGAACTTATATATGTAAGAAAACAGAAAAAAATAAGAGGAAGTCCTAATGTTTTATTATTCTTAATTTTTTCTGTTTACCTGATTTTATACTCTATATAAGGGGTCTTAAACTCAGGTCCACGGACCCCCAGGGGTCTCCAGCGCCTTCCGAGGGGGTCCAAGAGTTACCTTGGGAAACACTCAAGTTACCTTTGAGTATTCCCCTCAAGCTAGATTAGCACTTAAACTAGATCAACTTTTCATGTGTGAATGTAGTATGACGATTGTTACTTATGCGTATGAGTATGTCCACTAACTTTTGGTTGATTATTTCAAATCAACCTATGTTCATACCATAAAAATTTGTCAGATCTGGAGAAAATCGGTCAAATGTGAATTTCTCTCATTTTTGAACACCAGTGTGTTTTAGTCCAAGTAGAGGAGTATTTTCCTCTCATTGTAGGATGGTTCATTGGTATAAATACCATATAATGCCTTCGTTTTTATCAAAATGGCTTCCGGTGTCTCCCTCTTAAATTTGCCCAAAGGCTTTCTCAATGCATATTAGTATTGTGCCAATACCAAATGGGAGATGACCACCCCGCCGCTTTAAAATCTAACTAAAACAATTGTGTTTAGTTAGATAAACAACACATGTTGTTCCCTCTGTATTACTTACTGTTTTTATACTTCGCTTTTTTGTGTTTTCATACAGTTTTCTTTTACAGGGGTCTCTAATCTTGGAATATTCAATGTGTTTAGTGAGGACAACGTCGTTTTTTGTCTCGATTTCACTATTAGAATCTAATGTATACTTCAAAACATAAAATGTTCCCTGTTTTCAAAGATCAATAAAATGTATTATTTGTAAACTTTCGTTTTTCTTTATGTACATACATGACTCCAATATATGTTTATTTATTTATTTATATTTTGATATATATAAGTTTATTGAGAAATATATTTTACAATTGATGTTGAAAAAAGTTGGACTAGTTCCCTTTTTAACCTTATGAAATTTACGCTGACATAAAATCTTAAAAACCACCTAATTCGACAAATAAAACTATACGTCTGCGCTTATTTTACAGCACAAAAGTGAAAATTAGAAAGACAGAGAGATCACTAAAATTAAAAATTATTATTAAAGTGAGTCATTAAGGCACTATCAATGGAGTAAGAGAATGTCAATGAAGTCAATTATTCACTGGATAAAAAAGTTGAAAACACTTTTAAATTAAAAGAAAACTTTATTTTATCGCTTAGTTTAAGGCACAAACTAATCAACTGTAAAAAATTTTATCCTGGCTTAAGTTCACAGAGGATAAGAAAAGAAAGAGAAATTAAATTAAATTTCAAATTAAATAAAAAAAATACAATGAATGGATAGTGGTTTTGCCAAATTCAATGGACTAAATCTGGCTATAGAATAAAGAGTAGTTATTTTCCCTTTTCCACTCATGTGAGTACAGAAGAGTGAAGCTTGGAGAATTTTTTTACCGCAAAGAACCACACACACAGTATATGCCATCTCTCTCGGAATCGACATTTTGGTTCCAGTTATTAAGGTGTTTTAAAGATTAATTTCTTTGGCAAAATTTCAAATTCTTTATACTGATTACTTATCGAGTTACTAGAGATTCTTGAAAAAAATTATGACTTAGTATATAAGCATCACCTAAACACCTACTTCCAATTGCCAGCAAAAGTCAGAAACTCCCCCCCCCTGAGCACAGCTTTTTCAAAATAGGTCAAGTGTACGTAAATGCAACTAAAAGTGAACGAAGTTTGGCCATACATGACAAAAATTGGACGAATTTCGCACATTTGTGCTGCTTGGGGTGCTGACTTAAAATTTGAACGACCACAAATATACCCCTCATATTCAATCAGTTTCATGATATTAAGCTCTTGCCTAACTTTTACATTTAACTAAAAAAGCTAAAGACTTAAAGCTATTGGAATTTTTTACTAATTTAAATTGAAGAATTTAAATTTGTGGTGCTATTTATACTTAAAAAATCTATTTGTTACAGTTGATCCTAATTAAATATATAGGAGTAAATATTACTGAAGGGCCTCTTTTTACATGTTGCAAGATTCGTTGTGTCTCACCTCTATAAAAAAGCCACTGTAACAAGATATCGTGTAACTAGGCACTCAATTGTAAACATGGTGCCCACCCCGCCTGTTTTTCCATACCATGTACTCAATAAGTTCATTACCAGACCAGTTCACAAGTTTCTAATGTTGATCTTAAAGATATCCACATAATTCCAACGGATTCGGAATCTGTGGAAAATTTTAGGCCGGGTTCATATAAAATTGGATTTTCTAATAAAAGCATAGTTTTCTTGGCAAGTAACAGTTCTGTCATTCCTTACACACAGTGGCGGCTCGATGGTAAAATTATAAGGGGTGCTGCTCTGGCGGTACCAAGTTGGCAACGTATTTTAAGCGATATAATGCCAAATAATATTTCACAAAAACGTGAAAAGATGGGAACAATATGAAATTTTGATTTCACACTTAATAAGCATTCAAAAACTGTCACTTACCTATATTTAGCTGATTATTACGAATATGAAGAATCAAAGATGAAATCTATGGCGCAAGTTCAGAGGTGCGGATGATTGGCGAATTTTGGCTATTTGGCGCCATATTTAGAAGCCAAATGACTCTTTTAACATTAGTTAGGGTTACCATATTAGTCATGTTTACTGCTAAAAACTTGGCGCATCCGCACCTCTGAACTTGCGCCAAATCTATTTCATTTAGTATCTCAAATACAAATGAAACTAAAATCAACATTTCGAATTCAATTTGTTCATTATAAAAAGAAAAAAAAATTTGGCTACAAAAAATTAAACATAAATCTTTATTGACTTGCCAAAACATCAGAAAAGATTTCGTTCTCTCTCTCTGTTGAAAAGAAAAAAAGAAGCTATAAATAAAAAATTAAAACAGCGTTGGAGTCTTGGAGTGAAAAAGTTAAAAATCCAATGTGATTTATTATTGGTAGAAATCGTTTATTTTTCTTCCCTCAGTTTGTTTTTTACAGCTCTCTTTAGAGAAAAAGGCTATCATTCTTTTGGTCGGGGCTGCTGAAAAGCAGCCCCTTCTCTCCTAACAGATTCGCATGCTAAATTCTTGATATTTTGATTTTATATGATAGAGCTAGTGTTTAATACCACGATTGTTATATCTGCGGGGGCTGACCGACACGGAAAGAAATCTGTTGTCGAGACGGCATAGCAGAGAATTATTAATTGAAAAATGATTATAAAGGACAAAGATTGAAGGGGGAATAGATAATTTTTCAAATATTGTAGAACAAATAAAAATAGGAATTTCGGGAAATTTTGGTTGGGGGTGCTGCAGCCCCGCAGCCCCTATGGAAGAGCCGCCACTGCTTACACAGCTGTTTTTTATTGCTCGGATGAAACGGTGAAATCACTGCATGCCTGTGGTTTCTCTGCTATACTCGAATCACACTGCGCTTTCACCCTAACAGGGGTTTTCACTGCAGGGCTCCCCCTCCCACATTCTTCTCCTCCTCCCGCCAATCAGGATCTCCACTCTGCTCCTCATTTGTTTACTTTGGCGCAGCCTCGTTGCCTAGCAACCACTCAGCGCTCTCCGGTCGCATATATGGCAACCTCTCGCCGTCGCGCCTTTGCTTCTCCGCTGGGTTCCCAGATTTGCCTCTTCAGCGCTCGTTTCAGAAACGGTTGTTTTGTTCTTTTTTGGGCGAACGGATTTATCTAATTGAGTCATTAGAAGCTTATTCTAATGATTCATTAGATTATTCTCATAGATTATTCATTAGATTACTACCCATAGAGCAGGGACGTATCCAAGCGGGAGGGCTTAGGGTTAGGGGTTCAACCCCCCGAAATTTTGCCATAAATTTTTTACTGTTTTTTTACTCGAAAATTTTGCAAAATTTTATTTCTGCAAAATTCCAGGGGCGGATTCAGGTTTGACTTCTGGGGGCACCAGAATTTTTAAGACATCTCCAGCAGCAGAAACTGCAATGTTTTTTGAAATATTGAAGAATGAATAATATACTTTTTTGGCCAAAAAAAGATATTAAAGTATTTTAAAGCTTCAAAAAATTACGATTTTTTTTAGAAATCATCTTCAGATGTAATTTTATCCAATAAGCTTTTACCTTTCTGGACGGAGCACAAATGCCATTCCCTGGATCCTCCACTGGTGTGACCTGTGACCCAAGGTGTTTCAAAATGAGTAAAAGCACCACTTTTGGGAGTCAAATTTCAAAATTTTTCTGGGAGAGAACCCTCAACCTGAAGGAATCTTATTTCTGAAGGAATCGATTCCAGCAGGAATTAAATATTAAGAATTATACTTGCTTTTCTAATTAGTACAGATAGCTATAAACACTTTTGTTCACCAAATAATTAGTATTTTGATGAATAATTAATTAAATCAATATTAATTCATGATTATCTTTTTGATTTGGTGATTAAAATAGATGAGTACAATTCCAGGGAAATCGGAAAAACAGTGGAAATGTCCAATCATGCACTAATAAAGGGATGAAAATTGAAACAACTTTTTTTCAAAGAACCGAAATTTTTATTTAATTAAATTTTAATTTAAAAATTTTCTAGAGGAGGACCACCAAACCCCCCTTGTCCCCTCTTCAATATGGAGCCTGATAAACTTTTGAAACACTGAAAACTTTTTTCCACTGAAATTTGTCTTTTGATGGTCTCTGTGCTTTATAAAAAATTGGATGAGAACTTTGAATCGAACTAACGTAATACTTAATCTTAATTATTACACTAACACTAGTCGACAAATTTTAACTTTTTTTCCCTAACAAAAATGAGATTAGGTATTTCCGACTAACTTCAGGATGTAGAATTCAGAAATAGTTGTGAAAAAGCTGCAGCACGTACAGTTTTGTTGTTACAAATATGGCACTAGTTCTGTAAAAAATGGACAAAAGCGTTAAAAACACTCATTTTTAACAATTAATCTCATTATTTTAGCATAAAATACTATCATAATTAAGATTATGTACATGTTTCAGACAATATAAAACTAAAAATCATTAAACATTCGTTAAATACGATGCAATTTTATCACTTTTTGTCTCTTAAATGGCGTTAAATCTCCTCTTTCAATGAACCAAGAGCTGTAGTCCAAAATTGCTATTTCTCAGTGACCTATGTATCGAGTAAATGTCCTAAGGGAATCTTTACCCTTGTTTATGATTGACTTCAGTGAGATTTTCCGGAAAAAAGTTCAAACGTGGATGTAAAATATGAATTTTGGGTGATGCTCAACATTCTATGGCTTGGTAAGACTAAAGAGAACCTTCTATTGGGATTAAAACATTTTTATCGGTCCTATTTTCTAAAAATCATCTTACCACTCTCTTAAAAACCATTTTCGAGCTTATAATGCGTTTTATTAAATTTTCCTTCATAAGCAGGGTCGAGAATTCTTTTTTAATCAGAGGTTCATACTGACTTTGAGTTTGCCTTCACTTAATGGCGAAAAAAGTCCTTTTAAATACTTTTTGAAATGTTTTTTCTGTATTTGTCATTGATATCAAATAACTAAGATAATTTGAATGTCCTTCCCATACTATAGGGATAATAATTTCTATAGAACTACTATGGACTCTTACGCATTTAAAAAGAGCCACATTCTAACTTCTGCAACACACGTGAGGAGCCCAGATTTCATTTTAGTCACCTATTTGGACCCAAATCAGTGGGGAAAAACCTTTTCCCACTTTTTCTGTAAGAAATTACCGTTGAATTGTAATTTAAACCGTACCCAAATTAAGCAAAACGTATTGTACATAAATGTGCAAAATTTACACTGAAAACTAGTCAATTTTCAAAATGAACTGCAGTACAAAAACATCGCCACACTTTTAAAAGAATGTCTACGTACTGGTATACTAGAAATAAATTAATTGGATGGGATTGCAGGGTTTCTATTGGACAAAAATGACGCTTAAAACGCAAAAATTAAGAAAAAAGCAGAAAACCGAAAATTTTTTTTACGCAAAAATGGGACGTGGTGGAACTTTTTTACTTGCAGATATTTAAATAACTACATGAGTTAGTAACAAAAATAGTAATTTGGTTGTTGTTAGGAAACCACTGTCGACTAGTGTAATTACTAATTAATTAACATAGGGAAGAAATTAAAAGTAATGTGAAAATAATAAATTTATTTCACTAATTGCGGAAACTTTTTGATATCCAATGATAAATTTTTCCCACTGGACCCCCCTAAAGGACCCCGATACTAGGCCCAGGAGTCGATTCCAGGTTGGAATCGAATCCAAGAATCAAACCTTTGGAATTGATTCTGGAATCGAATTGAACTATTCTTTAGATCTCTAGGACTCTAGGGACACAAACCCGACAGGGACCCCCAAAGGTATAAGGATACACTGTAAAAAATAATCCTGCAAAAAAACAGAAAATTTCTGGCAGCAAAAGTTGCCAGAAAAAATCTGTAGGTTGAAAAATCCTGTAAACAGAAAAAAGCTGTAACCTATAGGTAAATGCTGTAAAAAGGAACTTTCTGTCAAGTGGGCTACAGATTTTTCTGTTGCCTCTCAGTAATTTTCTGCTTGTGCGCATGCACTTATTTTAGTAGAGTTTTTTTAATTTTAATTAATTGATATCCGGGGATAGAACCCGCGACTTACCGCATGCTAAGCACGCACGCTACCACTGAACCAAAGAAGATTCAGTATAACGTTGCCAATAGCTGTATTGGTTTTCAATGCAGTAAGTTTCTGTTTAAGTACAGATAAGCTAAAAAAACTAGGTAAAAGCTGTTATTTTACATAAAATAAATAGAAGTGCGGTGGGAATGTTACATGACAGAATATCTCTGTGAACATAAAGTCACTGTTATTGAAATTTCTGTTTTTCTACAGTTTTTTTTTACAGTGTATATCAAGGTATAAGGGCCCTGATATCTTGGGACAAATGATCCCCTTACAACGCCTTAGAATTACCAAGGACAAAATAAGTCAATAAATAATAAAAATTTCAAGAGAGGGGGGGTTGAACCCTATAGATACACTTCCTACATCCCTCTGCCTTGTTTTGTGTTTCCCACGAAAGCACGCAGTCAAATTTATATTGAGGCTTATTCTCCAATCCGTTTCACTTATGAAAAAGAACGCCTTTTGAAATCGAATACACAACACATTGCCATAGAGGTATAAAAATAATAGAGACGGCATGGACGGCAACCCTGTGTTCCAAAGATCAATGCTAGGCAAAAAGAATTCTTTAACATTGGAGCTCCCATAGACGCGTCGATTTCGAAGGTGAAAAATCGTAATAACTCATAGAAAAATGATCGGAAAAAGAAAAAAACACCTGTTTATGATGTAGAAGGAAAAGACTAATTATTCTGAGCTTAAAAATTTATAATATCTCCGAAACATTTTTAGGAATGGGATTTTAAAAAACTTTGCGCCGAGTTCGTTCGACTTTCACGAGCTATATTCGATTAAATTTGACAGAATTTCAGTTAAATCACTTCTAGTATTATAAAATGAAGATTTGTGATTAGATTGGATGTGTTTTTGAGTCATTCAAATCAATATTTCTGGTTGAAAATTGTTTTTTACGAAGTTAAGTCATGAAATGAGCTTTGGCGGCCGTTGGCGATCGAGCTTGGCGCTTGTTTTGTGTTGGTGCGGGTTTAATTTTAGCGCGTTATTATTTTTTATTTTGCCTCTTTCTCAAGAATTCAAGAAGATAATTTCCAATAATTATTAAGGAATAATAAATGCATATTCCAATTATTGAGATGCAGTTTCTAAATAATTGTGATTTTTTAAAGTTTCTGTGGATTTTTTTTGCCATATTGTAAAGACTATTTTTAGATTGCTGCTACATTAATGCTAAATGTATCAAAATAAGTTACCAATATTTACATTTATGTAATTTTTGTAACAATATTGTTAATAATATTATTATGGATATTTGTACAAGATTTGGGTACTTCTTTTAGAATTTTAATACCTCAATAAAATAATGTAATAATAATTAATGTCTCCATCACTGGTGCTGTTTTAAAAAAAATTTTCGCTTTGATATCCTTGAAATTTCATAACACAAAACCTAATCAATAGAATGTAATCTTATTAATTTAATTTACTAGTTCAAAAGCCATCAAATGTTTAATACGAAAATTTTTTTTCAGTTGCGAGTTTGCCATCAAAAAAACTGAAATCAGCAGATTGGTTGGTTGGGGTTTTATGTCATAAGACCCCCCCCCCTATTTTCAGAAAAATATTCTTTTGAAGCCACATACTCTTATGAATGAAGATTACCGCCACTCTTTTTCCTATTAGTTTTTGGGTATTTAAATTTTGAAGTTTCAAGCTTTTTGGTGCCTTTTCGGTTTTTGCAACATTGTTTGCTAAGATCGCGAAGTGATAAGTAGAGAGGGTTAACGAGCTTTAATGAGAAAGGGGAAGAGTCTCCAAGTTAAATAGGGTAAAAAGTAGACCATCAAATTTCAAAGTGATAATTCACTTCACAAATCCATAAACTTCTTCCCTGTATGTTTTCGGATGTAATTCGCTATTCAAATTACACAATTTATGCACTTCTATATAAAAGCAAAATTAATTAACTATTTTTTATATAAATCTTTCTAACCACTTAAAGTAACAGTTTACTTTAATTTTTGTATTCATCAATTTAAAATTGCTTTCCTTTAAATATTGCGTGTGCTTTATCGTTGTGAATTAGTATATAGGATATAGAGTAGTGTTAATTTCATTTGTTTCAGATAACAGATACTGGAATTAAAATTACTTAAATAAAATGTAACCTTTAAAAACAGAAGCTATCACTAATTTATATTTTTTAACTGTAAAAAATACGATAGCGTTAACAAAAATACGAAACTTATAAAGCAAAAAAATTATATAATCTGAGCTCCGCGCCGTGCCAAACAGCGCGATAACCTCGCCAAATAGCGTGAAATCTCGTAAATCATAACTTTGACATGCTAGGCAGTCATTGGATCGCTCGCTTCCGTTGAAATCGGACCCGATTCCTCCTCTATTTATCTTTCCTAACTCTATGCACATTGCACGTGTCATGGATTCAACGATTTCCCATCCTTTCGGCATATAAGCCGTAAAAGCCGAGCAAAACGCCTAAGAGAGATGACCTTTCCAAATCCTCCAGACAGTCTAGACGTGTTGAGGCTGAGAGAGGTTTATGATCGGTTGAAGGGTAATAAAACGAACAGCTATTTCAGCCTTTTAATCGTTTTAATGGTGAAAGATGCTTTTCTTCGTGAAAGTGTTTCTTAAAGGGATTTTTATGAAATAAAGTGATAGATATTTATGTATTTCCCACATTTACTTGTCGTCAGTGAAGTTTACAATACACTGAACCTGTTTAGGGGCCGTTCTAATATTACGTAAGCACCTAAAGGGGAGAGGGGGTTTGCTCTTTGCTTATTTTTCCTGACAAGAGGGGAGGGGGGATATGAGTGATGCTTACGTAAAATACTGCATTTTCGAAAATATTTTGTTTCTTGTATAAATGATTTCAAAACTCAACCAAAAATAAATTTTACAAATAAATTGAATTAGGAAATCTGACGTAAGCACTTTATTCTGGGAATGGACCCCCAAACATTTTGAAATTATAACCCCGGAAAGTAGTGTTTCGACTCATTTTTTAAACCCTTAGGGTTACACCCAAAAAAAGGACAACTCCTTGTATAAGTCACCTAATTTTCAAGGAGAAAAACAACAGTACTTACTAAAAGGGATGTCAAAACTTCGGGGGGGGGGGGGGTCCGGCAGTTTCTTACGTAATTATGGTGGGGGGGGGTTTGAGGTTTGCTTATCTTTGCTAACAAGGGGGTGGGGGTTAAAAATTACCAAAAAAGTGCTTACGTAATATTTGAACGGCCCCTTATACATGGTATTTCAAAAGTCCGTTTCGCGGCTTTTATTTGAAACCCACGTGTCCTAGGGACCTAGGGTCACGGAAGTAAGGTCTACCCCCAGGTAAGTGACTCTGGAGAATCTATTGAGATGACTTACAGCGCCGCTGGCGGCGAAATAAAAAAGTTAAACAAATTAATTTAAAAACGAAAGGAGACAGAGCAAAAACCTCAGTGAGAGTATTGTTGGCAACATTTTAAAGAATTCTCTGAAAAAAGTTTCATGAGGATATGAGCATGAGAAAAAACACTTTTTCGGGCCTTAACCCACAAAAAAGAAAAATTTCGTAAATTTGCAAATTTCTCAGTCTTATTGTGTTTTTTTTTAATTGAATGAAGACAAAATTTAATCAAAAAAATTTGCAAATTTACTAATTTTTTCTTTGTTGAGGCCTGAAAAAGTGTTTTTTTCTTATGCTCATACCTCCGGGAATATTCACGATATTTTCCCTCTGAGCATGACGTCATTTATGGACGGCCCCCAAGAGTGAATCACTCATTATGAACAGAGTGAAGCAGTGTGAGTGAGCCTTTACACTGTTTCACTCTCAATGTTCCATCTGAGTGATTCACTCATTTGAATCGCTCATTTTGCATTGAAAATTGGGAGACTGAAGAGTGAAATGACAATTATTTTCATTTTCCCCTTTGGATGATTCCTCCAAAAGGGATAAGCCTAAAACAAGCCTTTGGAATTTTTTTTATCACTTTGTGGAACTTAAGAGCTAGGGTGAATTCTTAGTATTATTGTTATGTCTCTCTGGTGACTGTAATGCACCACTCAGAAAATTTAGTCTTACATCATCTGTGGTTAGGTCCATTCATAAAATACCCTAAAGGAAGAGTTGAGAATGCACAAAACATTTCATTATGTCTTCATAGGGAAAACTCAAGTTAGCATCACAGTGTCATGAATTTATGTAAAAATACGAATAATCTTTCTTTTCTGCATGAATTATCCACAAAAAAGAAAATTCCCAGCAAATCTTACCTCCATTTCCCCTAAGCCTTTTTCTGTAATTTATTTATTTTTATTTTAAAGTGATTATTTTAATTATATATTTATTAAGTGATTATAATTTATTTTAAAGTATTGAGTTTTCAATTTGTAGCTAAACAATCATTTGTCAAACTCTATAACAGGGGTCGGCAACTGGCGGACCGCGGTCCGCATCCGGACCGCGTGAAGTCATTTCCTGGACCGCCATACCATTTAGAAAATAATTTATTTGTACTTTTACAGAACAAATATTAGCTTTGACATGCTTTTTAAGAGTCTAATTTGAAAAAATTTCCTGGGGGATGCCCCCAGACCCCCATTTTAATGTTAAAATTTCTATAATCATATTAAATTTAACAATTTTATTTAGCAGGTAGCATACTCAAATCACATCTTTGTAATAATTTATGTGCAACTGAAGATAACAATTTTAACTAGTAATAGTAGCCTATTTTTTCTCCGGACCCCGATGAAAAATTTTCAAAATTATTTGGACCCCAAGTAAAATTACTTGCCTACCCCTGCTCTATAATATCCTTCAGATTGTAACTGCCCATTCCAAGATCAAATCTGCATATTTAAACCATGAAACAAATAACTTAAAACACGGTATAATCATGAGGTTTCAGTATGTTAATTATTAATGAAATAATAATCAAATATTTAGATTAAATGCACATTTTATTTGTATTTGAAACAGTTTTTCAAGATTATACAATAATTTTTAATGTAAACACTTTTAACAAAAGGATATCTTAAAAGATTACAATATGATAAACATTTCAACTTTAAATTTAATTTCAATTTTACAAAAAAATTTCACGAAACATTCCTTTCTTTTTATCCAGTTTTCAATACTTTAAATTATTCTTATTTTTTTGTTATAAAATTACTCATTAAAAAGAATATCTTCTGATAATAAGATAAGATTAATAAGCGTTTAGATAAATGATAAAGATTACATTAATGCACAGCACATTTTACTAGTATTTTGAAAAATCTGTCCTGTATATAATAAAATAACTTCAATGATGTAATTACTCACGTGGGAAGATATTCTTAGTTTATAATTTAATAATTAGGGGCCATCCATAAATTACGTGAGGTCAAAAAGGGGGGGAGGGGTTTGGAAAAATCTCACCAAGGGGTGAGGGGGGGTCGATTAAAATCTCACGTCAACTTAATAAGTTAGAAATTATACGATTTTCCTTTTTTTAAGTATGAGAAAGGATAAGATACTGCAAATTATTTTTAAAAAGTTATAGGTAAATCTCACTTGGGGGGGAGGGGGGGTCCAGCAAAATCCCACCAAGGGGGGAGGGGGGGGTCCAGATTTTGGAAAAAACACCTCACGTAATTTATGGATGACCCCTTATTCCAATTCAATTTACAGCATAGGCGTATTTCAACAGCCATTCGAACCTTTTTTTCAGTTCAATGGCTTGAAAAAAATTTCTTAATAAGCATTCTTATTAAGAATCGGTTATAATTCTTACAGGTCTTAATTCTTATAGGTCAACACAAGTATATATGTAATATCTACCTAATCTAGTATGTAATAGCTAATAATGTATAGTATATACTAAATATGTAATACTATATATGATACAACTATGCAATAACTAATAAAATTTATTGTAACACAAGAATCTTTTAAAGATAACAATAAGAATAACATTTTAGTCAGTGATAAAAAACTTTTCTTTCAGAAATCATTCATTATCCTGTCGACGTTGAAAAACCGACTTAACGCTGACGATTTCGGATTTACGCGTGAATTTTTCTTTCTTCAACTTGTATCCTTTATTATAAATCCATCTCTTCTGTACAATAGTCGACCAAAACATGCCATGTCTAAGGACATAATGGTAGTCTGCTATAATCGTAACTAGCATTTTCCCTGGTTTCTTTTCAACTCTGAAAACAAAAGGCTTAATTATTTCATGGTTAGACATGGGAAAATACGAATAAGTTTTTCAATTTTTCACAAATTAAAACACCATGGCCTTGTCCTTAGTATCCCCTAAAAAGAAAAAGCAGGGGTTTTTTTTATTAATAAAATTCTTCAACTCCTCATGCTCCACATGGTATAACATGAGGCTTACAGATGTAAGTAGCTAAGTACAAATTACAATTTAAAAGAACAGAGCAAATTTAAAAGCCTAAACTATAAACAAAATTCCGCAGAGCGTTTACATTTTCAGAACACTTTACAAACAATGACAAAGCAGGTGGCCAAGAATACCCCAAATACATCAACTCTTTCTTCAACTTTTCTCTTTGTTCAGAATATAAACTACAATAAAATATAATATGTTCCACTGTTTCAATCAGGGTTGGCAAAAAACCGGGTTTTTTTAAAAAAACCAAAAAAAACCGGGTTTATTTGGTTTAAACCAGGTTTTTTTGGTTTAAACCAAGTTTTTTTAGAATTTTTTTTCAGAATAAGTTATTTTAGCAGTGATGTTTGAAATTGAGTTGTAAATGAGACTTTTATTTCAGGGGTTGTTTATAATTGATAAATGATTTGTATATTTCAATTAATTAATTAAAATTAAATTAATTTGTTTTAAAAATAATTTTTGTTTTTAAAATATTCCAATTTGAATATCTAATATTATTGTAGTGAATAAAAATCAGTGTTAATTTATCTTGGATAAATGACTGAAATAATCAAATTATTTATCTTAATTATATATGGATTAATTTATGAACTTAAGAAATTTCTTTAGAAAGAGAAAATTTTATTTTTTAAATAAATAAAAGGGAAATGTAAGCAACTAATGTTAATTGAAATTGGATAAATGATTGAGATAATTAATCCGATTAGAGAAATTAACGGTTTTTTATTAATTTAGTAAAAAAACCCAACTGGTTTTTATCTGTTTATAAACAAACCAACTGGTTTTTATGTTATCATTAAAGAAATCAACGGTTTTTATTAATTTAGTAAAAAAACCAACTGGTTTTTATGACTGACAAATAAGACAAATTGGTTTTATCAATTAATTAAAATCCAAGCCATATTTTATCAGTGAAAAACAGATAACTTTTGGGTATCTTTAGTTACTCTTTGAAATAATGCTTCATTTTAAAGGAAATTAATAAATGAACTATCTCTTGCAACATATAATAAGTTTAACTTAAGCATTTAAGGTTAAGATTAGAGAGAATTCAATAATTAAAACCATTAAATTAAAAGATTTCTGATTTTTAATCACCTTAAAATGTCAATTTTTTGATAAATCTGACCTTTTAATTTTGTGCAAAAGATTATACTTAATAACACTTTCTTTAAAAAATCCTGAAAATATTTTATAATTTATAAAAAAAACCAAAAAAACCAAGTGGTTTTTTTGGTAAAAAAACCATCATAAAAAAACCATGGTTTAAACCAATGGTTTAAACCAAATGGTTTAAACCAGCCAACCCTGGTTTCAATATCCTGACCACAGGAACAAAGATTACTACTTACTAAATTAAACCTGAATAAATAGCTATTGAAATTGCCATGACCTGTGAAAATTTGAGATAACTTAAAATCGGTGGAAAAACTTTTACACTTTAACCTTTGAAAAATAGATGGAAAAAATTTTTTAGTCAAAATTGCTTTTGGCGAAGCCAAAAATTCATTATTCCACAACAAAACAGTTTTCTCCCATGCAGCATATTTCCAGTGAGACAAAGGGACCGACATCGCCCGATCAACCACTTCAAGGCAAGTTGCATCCTTGGCCAACTGGTCTGCTCTTTCATTTCCGAGATCCCCACTATGACCCCGAACATAAGAAAAATGGATTTCAGCAACTCCATCAAGGTCGTGCATCATGGACTGAATTTCCACCACAAGCTTTTCCACAGAGATTGTATTACGCAATAGGTGAAGTGAAGAAAGTGAGTCTGTGCAGATAAGATACCTGATATTTCCATTTTGTTGTAGAGATTCCTTAATACATTTCACGATAAGATTTATACACAGCAGTTCGGCTTGAAAAACAGAGCATTCATCTCTTAAGCGATGCTGGAAAGTAACTTTTTCAACTCCGTCTTCGTAAATGACACAAGCTAGTCCAACTCTCCCATCCAATTTACTTCCATCCGTGTAAAAGCAGGGGTTCATCCAGAATTTTTTGCCAGGGGCCGTTTTTGGGAATTTTGTGAAAAACGGAATTGAATTTTGTGAAAAATGGAAATGAATTTTGTGAAAAATAATTTTTCATTCTAAAATAAGGTCCCATTTCTGTAAATATATTATTTTTCTAAATAAAATTGCACTTGGGGAGTGCATATAGCTTGATTAAAGTCCGTTTTTGGGAACCGGAATTTTGTGAAGGGCCTGTTTTTGAGGATCGGAATTTTGTGAAGGGCCTGTTTTTGAGGATCGGAATTTTGTGAAGGGGCCGTTTTTGAGGGTCAGAATTTTGTGAAGGGGCCGTTTTTGAGGGTCCGATTTTTGTGAAGGGGCCGTTTTCGGCCCCAATTTCTTTCTAGATGCACCCCTGAAAAGGTCAATGTGTTTCAAGCTTGTGCACTTATCACCGTGAAAATGAGGGGTCTGTGGGGGTCCTCCCCCAGAAAAAATAATTTAAAAATTTGTCTCCAAGTAATGTTTTAGCTTATTTTGAAACTCTTTGGGTTAGACCTGAACAAAACCTATTCTTGTTAACCACAGAATTTTCAAGGAAAAATATTAATATATAAGTAAAAAAAATTTATGGGGGTTAGGGGTCTTTTCCACCCCCAAAAAAATTAAATTCGCCCCTTAAATGTAGTGTTTTGTCTTATTGTGAGCTGGCTACATTTGGGGTACCTTCAAAGAGTCTGTCGCCTTTTGAAAGCGACAGAATTTTCAAGGTAAAAAACAGTAAATTGAGGTGAAAACTTTTAAGGGAGGTTGAGAGTCTTCACCTAGAAATGTTTAAAAAAGAAAGAAAAAACGAAACCCTTTGGGAAATCCAAAGAGGACATCTCCTTGTAAGTTGCAGAATTTTCAAGGAAAAAAACAACACAAAATTTGATGTCAAGTGATAGGATAGAGTCAATGATGGAGGGGGTTGGTCCTCTAACCACCCCTTGGATACGGCACTGCACAACACACTAGATTGTTAAGGTGTTCTACGGCTGACAACACAAATTAAAGTGTTGTTAATTTGTGGAAAAATGCGTTCTTAAATGTGTTGTGGGTGTTTGCAGTGAACAGTGAACTTACTTAAATTCCAATACACAGCGCAACAGCTTACGACTTTTGCATTCTGGGCAGGTAACTTCATTTTTCGATCGGTGTTCAGGGTTTGGTTGATTACTCCCAGCTTTTTTATGCGATGGTCCAGGGATTGGTTCACTGGAAGCAGCTTTACAACATGAATCATCAGGACGTTCCTCGTCAGGCAAACAATCAGGATGATAGGCATGCTTGCAAGACAGGATAAGTCTCTCTCCCCATCCTAGCTGTAAGCAATGTCTGCATTCCAAGGAGTATTTAATCTTATTGATTTTTATAAACTTCAGCTCTCTGGAAAGAAATTTAATGCTAAATCATTAAAAAAATCTTTCCTAAACACTTCCATATAACATTGCATGCTTTTTAACTCGTGGAACAAGAATGTTCCTTAAATGTGAAATGTAATTCAATGTTTTTCTTTCTGTTTGGGGGTGAAAATGGCTTTTAAAAACTTACTTTATATGAAAAGTTTAAGAGGAGAATTATTATTGATGGTATTAGTTTTGGGGGAATGGCAACCCCCAATCCCAACATTGGCTTTACCCCATTCTAAATAAAATCAGGTTTGAAATCAGGGAGCGCATGTAAAGGGGACATCGTTTCAACCACCATTGTTGGTATCACGGGCGTTGTACCCGGGGGGACGCGTCCCCCCAATAATTGGGCACATTGTTTTAAAAACTCTGTTTTTAACTTTTGAGGGGGACCGAAAATTTACTGAATGTGTTTCTCCGACTTTTAATCATAAAGGATGGTGCCATATATCAATAGCACACCTAATTTAAGAGGCGTATACAAAAGGGGAACGGACACCCTATTTTTAGAACATGATTTCATTTAGAGTAGGTTGAAGCAAGTGATAGAATGGGAAAACTTTATCCCAACAAAGATTTTTGTTTCTAGCTAAAAAAAATAATAATTTAATGAGACCCCTCAAAAAAATCCAGCTACAGCACTGGTTAAAGCATGAAAAATGTGATTTTGAAACTGTAATCTTATAACACTTTTAATGAGCTTAAGCCTGTATTTAAAAGGTCAAATCTCTAAAATTGTTATGGGGGAGGACCCCCAGATCCCCTTTTTAGTGAAAAGTTACAAACGAAAAATTTAGACAGAAGTTAATTAGTTGATTCAAAACCACCTTAAAATTGTTAAACAAGGACAAAAGAGAAAATCGATTAATTTTGGGGTAGTTAACCAATAGTTTGTAAAAAAACATTTGTGGAGGAATCCCGAATCCTTGAGGCGTCCCCCACTATTTTCAGGGGCAGATGACGCCAATGGTTGGTATTAAGCGTTTGAGCAAAATGACTCTACTTTTCACCTTAAAACTAGAAAATAGATCTTATGAGGTACAGTTTATAGTATTAATGATTTATTCTGTCTAAATAAGTTCTAAAAAACCTATATTAGCCAGTTCTACCACACTAGCCAACTCAAAAATATTTATTTAAAAATTCTGAAAGAAGACCGTTTTTTTAATCTTTAGGTGCCTATAAGAACCCCTTAGCTTACTAACTTAGTGACAACTAACTTAGAGGACTAAAACTTCATACACTATCTATTGGGACCCAAAGGAATAGGAAAAGCCTTGGAGAGTAAGGTTTTTATTTTTTAAGCCATCTTTATATCACCATATCGTATGAAAGTAGAGCAAAAGTCTTAAAAACGTAATTTTAAAATATCTTAAAAACTAGAGCTGATGTGTAAAAATGGATGTTATACTCTGAATCAGGAGGTCAAATATATAACCAAAAACAGCTTTAATATTCCCGGCACTAAAAAAGGTATTTTTGTTGACCAGTGCTATTAATGCCTTTCGAAAAAAAAATGCATTTTCTTCTGCTATTACCTATAATCGAGAAATATTAACTTAATTCATATGTGGGTATGTAATGCTTTTTTATATGCTGTAAAATAATATAACTAATTATAACTTACTGTAAAATAATATAAATAATTATAACTTACTTCATAATGATTGCCAGAAAACTATCTCAAATATCTTCACAACTACGAACTCCTAAAATGAGAATTTCCATAAATTAAGAAGGTGTGACATTATCAAGAAAAATGTATTATTGCAGTGGACACTGCACAACTGGGGCGATAAGGTGTTCTCCCACCCAGACTCGGAGGAAGGTCCCTGAAAAGTGGAACCTTCCTCTCCGAAGAAGGACCTTCCTTCGAGGTTCCTTCTTATCGCGGTGTAACCTCTCTCCATGTAATGGAGGCAATTTTAATTTCTATAAGTGCCGTATTTTTTTACTGTGTATGATAACTGATTTGTGCACCCATTAGGATACCAGAGAGAAAAATATATTCAAGAATCTTTAACTAACTCCTAAACACGGGGGATTTTCATGACTGTCTTTGCGAGCCATCAAAAATCTCTCCGATAATTCCTATTTGCCTACCCTGGGGTCTAGGACTCAACTATAAAAAAATTTCGACATTTTTATTGGAAAAACTTTGCAGATGGTTGTCCTATTCTTTCCAAGTATTGTTCCTGGAAAATATTAAGAACGATTAAGGTAAAAATTTTTAAACGTTTCTTAGAAATGCCAGGAATCCACATTTTTCAAGCAAGAACATCTTTGAATTTTCACCCAAACTTTCCTATTATTTTCCAAGGAAGGTGCCAAGATTTTTTAGAATGCATAACAGAGATAACATTGTCATAGAATAATAGAATAAGAAGAGGTATTCTACCACAAAGGTTACAAACAAAAACCTTTAAAGCCTAATACTATCTCGAAACAAGGTGAAGGTTTTTTTTATATATACCTTCTCGATGGAAGAAATTTTGTTTCATATACCTTCTCTCTTGAAAATGTTCCACTTTTTTCATGAAAACAGGTAGAAATGGGAATTTATGATGTTATTTTAAAAGAGAAATCCTTTAAAATTCGAAAATTAAATCCTTTTAAAAAGCCCAGGACATTGCAACATACACGTTTTAGGTATAGTTACCTCACCTCAGCCCGTAGACAAAAATCCTGGATTCGCTACTGTATACTGTGCAAATTTTTTATATTTTTTTTATTAAATTGTCTTTATTTAAGTAAAAAACACAAATATACAAACTAACACTAAAAAATTATCTTCCTCAAAAGAATTTAAATCAAATATAATCATCACTAGAGAATAAATTTTAAAAGCAAGTACTATGTACAATGTTAAGGTGACCAATTTTTTCACAATAAAAAGGAGGGCGAAATAATTTAAGAAAAAAGTAAAACGTTAATAAATGAAACTTTTTATTAATTCAAACAATAATACATTAATTTATTATGCTTAGATATCTTTTAATTAAACGTCCATTGATTGAATATTTTTTGTCAATGTATCATTTTTTAATTGGAATTTTCGAAACAAGAAGCAGGGTTCCCTTGGTTGTTTTTGTTTTTTTAGAAATTATAAAATATTTTCAGGATTTTTTTTAAAGAAAGTTTTATAAAGTATAATCTTTTGCACAAAATAAAAAGGTCATATTTATCAAAAAATTGATATCTTAAGATGATTAAAAATCAGAAATCTTTAAATTTAAGGGTTTTAATTATTGAATTCTCTCTAAACTTAACCTTAAATGCTTAAGTTAAACTTATTATATGTTGCAAGAGATAGTTTATTTATTAATTTCCCTTAAAATGAAACATTATTTCAAAGAGTAACTAAAGATACACAAAAGTACTCTAAATAAATGTCTTTAGTTCATAAATTATTCCATAATTAATGTGATTATTTTACCATTAAATAGTTAATCAAATTAATTTTATCAATCAATTATCCAATTTCAATTAACATTAGTTGTTTACATTTCACTTTTACTTCCTATTCAAAAAATAAAATTTTCTCTTTCTAAAGAAATTTCTTAGTTCATAAATTAATCCATATATAATTTAGATAATAATTTGATTATTTCAACCATTTATCCAAGATAAATTAACACTGATTTTTATTCACTACAATACAATTATATATTCAAATTGGAATATTTTAAAAAACAAAAATTGAATTTTAATTAAATTAATTAATTGAAATATACAAATCATTTATCAATTATAAACAACCCCTGAAATAAATGTCTCATTTACAATTGAATTTCAAAAATCACTGCTAAAATAACTTATTCTGAAAAAAAAACTCTAAAAAAACTTTGTTTAAACCAAAAAAAAAAACAAATAAACCCGTTTTTTTTAAACGGGTTTTTTCCAACCATGACAAGAAGTATCCTTCATATTGAATTTTACGGTAAGTGCTGCAGCTAGAGTATCAACATTCAATCTTGATTTCTCACTTGTCCAAAAATTATTACCCATCGAAAAAACTCTTTCAACTGCTACATTAGTTCCAAGGCAGCACAATAGAGATGGGTTGAATAACTAATAACGTTATCAAATAACGTTATCGAAAAATAACGGCAATAACGTTACCCCAAAATAATGTATCTCGTTAATTTACCAGCTAATTTCCATTGAAAATTAATCAAAATTTTCCCGGGTTCTAAGCCTCAAAGAGCGAAAATGGCAGGACCAGACTAATCAAGAATTTAATATAAGCATAACCCCCAATGTCGAATAAAAAAAAAACATTCATGACTGTACGAGAGAGATAGTGAAAAAAAAACCCACCGAACGCGCCCTCCGCTCCGAGAACATCAATTTAGGGACTATTCCCAAAGTTTCACCTTGTTAATTCTAGATAGAGATAAGAATATCCCCGAGAACGATACGCTGTCCGCTGTCAGTAACGTTATTTTCGGTATTATCGGTATTTTACCAGCTTCGTTATTTTCGTTCCTCTCGGTATTTTTAACGCGAGTTAAAATACCACAGACATTTTAGATCCGTTATTTTCCACGTTCGTTAATTTTCGTTGCTCTAGTTATTTCGTTCCTCTCGTTAATTTTGTTATTCCGTTCCTTGCGGTAATTTTGTTATTCCGTTCCTTGCGGTAATTTTGTTATTCCGTTCCTTGTGTTAATTTGTTATTTCGTTCCTTGTGTTAATTTTGGTATTTTGTTCCTCACGTTAATTCCGCTACTCTCGATAGCTTTAACTTTTTTGCTTGTTGAATCAAAATTGATTCTTTTGACTTTTTTTATGATTATTTTAAATTTCAAAAATTATTTCGTTCTTTACAAAAACGTATGATTTTTAGTGAGTTTGAATTGAAGCTAGTTATTCGATATTATTTTAAGTTTGAAAAACACACCTGCCGAAAATTTTTAAATAATCTCCTAAAATTTGTTTATGTTCTTTACTTTTAAATTACCGACATTTGCGTGTATCACAAATGAAATTGCTTCGATGCATATTGTAAAAATCAAATATATAGCTCACGAGACGAGTTGAAGCTACGATAATTCTATTTAATTCCTTTATGCGTTTTTTATTTAATTTATTAATATTTTCAGTAAATATTCGCATTCTTAAATTTGTTAATGTACTTAGTCCTGTTAAAAATAATACACGAGGCATTTTTCATAGAAATTAAGGTGATGCATTTAGATTGCTAAAACACAGATTATTGGTTTCGGCGATCGACGTGAGAGTCCGCTCATTAATAAGACAGCTAAAATCCACATTTAATTTCAAATTTTCTGAAAATAATCGAATATGTTTCCTCTTCGAAGTGTTATAAATACTACTATCTTCGTATTTGGGAATTTCGAATAAAACTATTGGCGATGGACAAGGATTGCTAAGTTTCAAAAATCACTAAAGTCAGATACGACGCGAGCGAGACGTTGCTTCAAGGGCATAGGGTAGGGTAGAAAATTTTTTATCGGTTTGATTGATACGGTTGGTTCTTCAACTCGAGCTCGTTATCTATCGGGAAGTTTTGACCGATCGCGTCGTTAAGTAACTGCATGTAAACCCGCCCTAGTTTAAGCAGCTTTTCTTCGGTGCCTTCCTTCAATGCCTTGAACGGCGCGGCGGGTCGGCTCGCTGGGCTGAGATGACCGCGCGCACCGCGCCGGAATGGTCAGGACAAAGAATGCGGGGGTGTTCCCTCCAATTCCATTGTGTCTTTCCTTTGAAGGATATTTGATCATTAAAGAAGAAAGTGAAAATTTCCTGAGAATATTTTCTTTTGTTTGACCAGATTAGTTGAGTGAAGGCTGTATGATTTGGTGCTTTTGAATCTATTACATAAAAGGCTGCGTGATTAAAAAATAACGTTATTAAATAACGTTATTTGAAAATAACTATCTTTATTTAACGTTATTAAAAAATAACGGTTTTACCCATCTCTACAGCACAATGTAAATTCAACAAGAATAACTAAATTTTCATGTGGAATGTGTTTATTTTTGAAATGGTTAAATATTCCCCACTGCTTATCTTTCTTGTAACAACAAAGAAAAAACTACTTCCGTTCTCATAGAATGAAAAAGGAATTAAAAAGAAAAAGACCCACTGGAGAAATGAAACAAAAACAAAACGAAATACTATTTCATCCCAATCCCCTCTCTTCCTTTAGTTCTCCTAATATGTGCCTTGGGAACCAATCAATGGATTAGTTTTAAAATATTGAAAAGGAGGACATAAAGAAGGACACTTTTCGAGTGAGGACAGTACTTAGAAAAGAAGTACTGTCATCCTATGAAGGAGGACGTTTGGTCACCTTAACAATGTACATTGTAAATCTACAAGTCAAAAAATTTTGTGATCCTGAAGTTAAAACGAAGGTATCAGTCTTCCATAAGCGTGGTATATGCCATAATAATGTATACCGGTGACGTCACAATATCATTAAAATCTTTAAAATGATTGACTTTTCGTACTGAATGTTAAAAAGTGTACTGATGACTGAGCTAAAAAAATTGGAACTTCTTCCAATAACAGAAAATGTCTACCCTTTGACAGAAAAAACAGACATTTCCACTAAGTGCAGAAATTCAGTGTCAACAGCCGGTTATTTTCCGTTATTTGAAATTTAAAAAAAAAAGAATTTCTAGAGTATACAAAGTAATCAGATTGATCCATTAAAAAAACAGCAAAAGTAGGCGAATTCTTGTTGAAATTATAATGGACCATATCCGTCTGACGTCACATTTTCCCCATCATGTGACCTACTGAGCTTGCAATTGGTTACCTCACAGATGGCTTGTAGTGAGATATGATGATAGTGAGATATGATTTGATAGTGAGTTTGTTTTCCCCTTTCACGTGATTAAATGGGCGTGACACGAATATCGTCCATTCATAGTACCCTTTTGTGGGAAATTACACTTCTTACATACGTAGCAACGTTTTTAAAATAGCGAGTATATACTTATACATAATATCATGGCCCCTGTATATTTTTCTAAAACGAAACAAACACAGAATTTTTATGATGATGTTGGTGTTTTTACCTCAAAATAAATATATTTCTTTTACACGAATTTTGTTAAAAATTGATGTCTAGTGTAATTAAAAGCATTTAAGTAAGCTATAAAAAGGTATAAACATTATGTTTGAAAAAGTAACCCACCTTTTAGGATCGTAGCAGTCCAACGAACGAGTTTTTGCTGTCCGCGACTATTAGCTGTTTCTGGACCAGTGGTGTTGACGGTTCGGATGAAAGTTAACTTCTGAACGTGAACAGCTTCGGACGCCGGTCACTCAGAAAACTCTTCGAGAACCAATTTGATTGGTCTGCGCAGTCGGAAGAAAAACTTCCAAAAGGTATGCTAGGAATGCGCACTCCAACGAGCAGCGGATGGAAAGGGAAAAAAGTTCGACTTTCACAGTTTTTATCCCCGCGCTGGATTTTGTATTCAATCGAACCATGTTTAATCGCGTAAAAAATACTTAAAATGTAGCTGTTTTCCCTAGCAAAGGAGAGTTACTGAAGCATGAAACCCACAGATGACCACCATGAGTTTCCATTCATTTGTTAATCTAACACCGTTAATTTCTTTTAAAATAAAGATAAATTTAAGTTGATTGAGATGGGAAAAATGTGATATCAAATGACAGCTGTATGATTATAAATTCTTTGCTGAACTGTCTAGATTAGATTTTCAAGTGATAAAATCAATTTTCTCAATGTTTTCTTTGCCATTTGTATCCAGCCTCATATTAAAAATTGTATTGATTTGAGGATCTATCAATGTATTTGTCGAAAGAAATTTTAAAACGTTTAATTTTTGTTTCAATTTTTACAGTATCCATCCTAGTCCCCCATTGCGCTCCGGAGAGTTTTGGATCAATATTTTCTCGGCATTAGTTTAGCTCTTAAACGTGTAAAACCATAAACGCACAAATCTATCTTTCTTTAAATGTTTCCTCAATCTTGACGTTTAGTACTACTTTCATCATCCAGTGGTTTATGGGGAAGATGAAAGGGGAAAAGAGCTTGTTTGGACGAAAATAAGTATATTGAGTTGTGAAAGATTAATGCTTTTGCTAGCGTGAAAAATTGCTCTTGTGTCTGTTGATAGTTTAGATATCTTTTTTCACATAAGAGTTGGGAAGTTGTTCTTTTCAGTATTCAGCACTGATAAATTTAAAGACTGAATTACTGACTTTCTATATAAAAAGTCAAAAGTCTGTACTTTTTCTAGCCTCCTGTATAGTGTTTTCGAGTAAAGAAAGGTCATCAGGTTGCGAAATATATCAATGACTGTATTCCTAATTTAGGAATTATTAATACTAAAAATCTTCAAATTCATGATTTAAATTTTTGAAAAGAAAACTATCTAACTATCGTCCTTAAAAACTTCTTGAGCAAGAGATAATTATCATTTAGAGATTTAAAAATTCGGCAATAGTTCTCAAGAAAAATTTTTTAATAAATAAATTGACGACAAAATTACGGTAAGATAAGGATTTTTTACATCACCCGGCGGCTCTTGTGTGTATGAAGAAGAACATCTCTTTGAGCCTTTCCTGGCGCCATCTATGTATAGCAGTAATTCTTTCTTTTAGGCCAAACTAAGCTTATCAAGGGCAGTAATTTTTTTTGTAGTATTATAAATTACCATTTGAAATTTTCTGATTTTCAAGCCACCTTCACTTAGAAGAATCACATGCAAGCCATGTTTGAAAAAAACTAAATCTTTATATTCTTACAGATCAAATATCATTCGAGATTAGAGCTGAAATAAGAAACAGATACTTTTCTAACATTTATCTTCTATTTTGTTTCAGAAAATATTTTTTGAAATGAGAGATTTATAAAATATTTTTGCTTAACCCGGGAAGGACTAGCGGGACCGTATGGTACCGGCAAACATCACTACGAAAAAACTGCTTTTTTCTACCTAAATACTTTTATTTTTTCATTCTGACGGTAGATGTCACTACTACATGGACCAAACTTTAGTAAACAGCAATTTAATAACTTGTGGCGCGCTCTGCTGACAGACCCTCGTAATACATAAAATCTCATCTCTGGGGATCTGGCAGCAGAGCAGGCTTACATGAATCTGGCAACAGAACATCACCCCAGTTGGTAAACAATCACTCTCGTACTGCGGCTCATGATTGCCATGCTTGTTTTCACCGCTGGAAATAAAAAATTGTTAAGTTTTACTACTGATCTTTATTCATCGGCTATAATCATCATCGAATCAACACTAAATTGGTGACCTTGTGTAAAAGAGCACGTTTACATCTTCAAGCAACCATTATTTTCAATATTTTTCGCACTCTTCAAAACTTTTCATAACGATGACTCTGACCGCCGGGGACAATCAGCCTGTTCCGCAACAGCCGCAGGTGCACATCCAGCAACATCCGCAGGTGCACATCCCGCAACAGCCGCAGGTGCACGTCGGCGTAGCGGCGGCAGTCAAAATTCCGCCCTACAATTTTCACGACCCTGCTCTCTGGTTCTTAATGTGCGAGAGCACGTTTGAATTGGGAGTGCCTCGCGCAATAACGGACAGTAAGACTAAATTCAATTATGTAGCTTCAAGTCTTCCTCCGGAAGCTGCGTCACTTGTTCGGGACGTTCTCCTTTCCCCCGACGCACGGGATCCCTACGACCACGTAAAGAGTACGCTCATAAAGCGTAGCGGAGAATCTACCCAGCAAGAAATCCGGAAGCTCCTCAACGGTGAGCAGCTAGGGGACCGGAAACCGAGCGAACTCCTCCGCCAGATGAAGCGTCGGGCCGAGAATCACAACGTGCCCAACGAGCTCATGTTGGAGCTTTTCCAGCAGCACCTGCCGGCGCACGTTCAATCGGTTCTCGCCGCGGTTCTCCCCGTCTCACTGGAGAAAGCGGCGGATATCGCCGACCGAATGATGGAGGTGTCAACTGTTCCTGCAACCTGCGCAGCTGCTGCAGTCGCCAGCCCCTACGAGGAAAGGCTCCTTGAGGAAATAAGAAAACTCAACCTAAGAATCGACAAACTTTCACGCAGTAAGAGCCCTCGTCGCCGAAGCCGCAGCTCTTCAAGGAATCGTCTGTCTTTTCAACGGGGACCATCAGACACAGGCATGTGCTGGTACCATGAAAACTATGGACAGGATGCCCGGAAATGCAACCCACCTTGCAACTATCCAAAAAATGGGACAGGCGAGGAATAGAGGCGACTAACACCTTGCCTCAAAGTTCCCGTCGCCTTTTCATCAAAGACAAACATACCAACGTGAACTTTCTTATCGACACAGGCTCGGATGTATCAATCATCCCGGCTTCTCGACTGCAAAGAAGGAACTCTGTACAGATGACCCTCTCCGCAGCCAACACATCCCCAATTCATGTCTACACCACACAAAGTATCACCTTGGACCTGGGCCTGAGGCGGACGTTCCAGTGGACATTCCTCGTCGGAAACGTCTCAACATCAATAATAGGTGCAGATTTCCTTTCCCACTACAATTTAATGCCTAATTTATCTTCTAAACAATTAATAGATTCCACCACTACCCTGTGCTCAACATGCACTGTGAAAAACATCCAAATTCATTCAATTAAAACTGTAACGGGCCATAGCATCTATGATAACCTTCTCAAAGAATTTGCAGACATCACCAAACCTCCTCGCCCAGACCAAGGTGTGAAACATTCCGTGGTGCATCACATTCAAACCACTGGTGTACCTACCACTGCCAAAGCTCGCCGACTAGCCCCTGACCGCTTAAAAATTGCAAGAGCTGAATTTCAGCAGATGATCGATCTCGGTCACATGCGACCATCAAAAAGCAATTTTGCTTCACCCCTCCACATGGTTCCCAAAAAGGACAGTTTAGAGTGGAGGCCTGTCGGGGACTACCGCGCTTTAAACGCACAAACTGTGAAGGACAAGTATGGTGTACCCAACATATTGGACTTCACCTCAGAATTATATGGGAGCACGATTTTTTCTCATATTGATTTGATAAAAGCGTACCATCAAATTCCCATACATCCTGAGGACGTACACAAAAGTGCCATCATCACACCTTTTGGACTGTTCGAGAGCACCAGAATGCAATTTGGTCTCTGTAACGCTGCAGCAACTTTTCAGCGCTTCATCGATGAAGTTACCCGAGGTCTAAACTTTGTCTACGCCTTTGTAGATGACATCTTGGTGGCTTCAAAGTCTCCAGAGGAGCACCTCGACCATCTGAGACTCCTTTTTGAGAGACTGCAGCATTACGGACTTAGTCTCAAGCCATCCAAGTGTGTCTTTGGTGTTCCCACCATAGATTTCTTGGGATTCAAAGTATCGGCATCTGGCATCGAACCTCTTCCAGACCGTGTTTCTGCCATCTTGAACTTCCCCATCCCTACCACTCTTACTCAATTGAGGCGGTTCCTTGGACTTTTCAATTTCTACAGGCGGTTTATTCCTAGAGCTGCCCACATCCTAGGACCGTTGAACCAGTACCTTGAGGGAGTGAGGAACAAGAAAAAGCGGAGCAGAACTGACTCGCAAGAACACATCGAATGGACTGACACCGCCGATCAGGCATTTAAGGCTGCCAAACATGCTTTAGCCAATGCCACCCTCCTCCGCCACCCCATCCCAAATGCTGAGTTAAGCGTTTTTGTGGATGCCAGTGACATCGCCATTGGTGGCACTCTCATGCAGCTCAATGAGGGTTGGGAACCCATTGCCTTTTTCTCGGTGAAGCTATCCAAGAGCCAGCAGAAATGGTCTACATACGACCGGGAACTGTTGGCCATTTACACTGCAGTAAAGAAATTCAGGCATATGCTAGAGGGCAGAAGATTCGTGATCTTTACAGATCAGAAACCCCTAGTATACGCTTTCCGACAAAACCCAGACAAGTGCTCTCCTAGACAGTGGCGCCACCTCGACTACATTTCCCAGTTCAGCACAGACATTCGCCATATTAGTGGATCCGAGAATGTAGTTGCTGACGCCCTATCTAGGATAGAGGTATCTCCTATTTCTCCTTCAACATTCCTGGACTTCAATTCCCTTGCTGAGGAACAGGAAAAGGACTCAGAACTTCATGAACTAGATCTAAAGTGCAACCCAGCTCTCATGCTGGAACGCATACTGTGCCCAGAAGCCAACAGAGAACTGTTATGTGACACATCAACAGGAACCCCACGGCCATTTGTACCTAAAGGATTTCGTAAAATAATTTTTGATCATTTCCATCAGTTAGCACATCCTGGTGTTTTAGCAACTCAAGAATTAATTTCCTCCAGATACTTTTGGCCTCACATGAAAACTACAATCAAAAATTGGGTTAACAGCTGTCACGCCTGTCAACGATCCAAGGTTCACCGGCACACAAAGACACCTCTGGGAACTTTTGCAACTCCAGACGCTAGGTTTCATCACATCCACATCGACCTCATAGGGCCACTTCCACCATCGGAAGGCAAGATGTACTGTCTGACCATCATAGACAGATTTACCCGCTGGCCCGAGGCGGTGCCTATCGCAGACATCACCGCAGAAACAGTCTGCAAAGCCCTGTTCAGTAGTTGGATTTCCCGATTTGGATGTCCAGCCACCATAACCACTGATCAGGGCAGGCAGTTTGAATCCGCTTTATTCAAGGAACTCACCAACCTCTTGGGTACCAGCCGCGTCAGGACAACATCCTTCCATCCACAGGCCAATGGTTTGGTCGAGCGGTTTCATAGAGTCCTGAAGGGAGCCATCAAAGCACATGAAAATGCCCGATGGACTGAAACCCTGCCAGTTGTCTTGTTGGGGATCAGGGCTGCAGTGAAACCTGACATCAAGGCCTCCAGCTTCGACCTAGTATATGGGACATCAATCAGACTACCCGCCGACTGGTGGTCAGCAACTCAACCGTCAGCTCAGCTACCTGACTTCAACTTCGCCCAACAACTTCGTGAAAGGATGGCTAGCATCAAACCCTGCAATACTTCTTCCCACAGTAAAGAGAGGGTGTTTGTCCATCCTGACATACTCAAGTGCACTCACGTATACTTACGAATAGACAGAGTGCAAGCACCTCTCTCTCAACCCTACTCTGGGCCCCATGAGGTTCTAGATAGGACGGACAAGACTGTTTCCATCCTCAGGAATGGGAGGAAAACTTGTGTTTCATTAGACAGGGTGAAGCCAGCCTTTTCCGTGTGCAACGATGACAGGTTAGACCCTCCACCAACCAACTACGTCCACAACAACCCGTTGGAAGAAGAACAAATTCCCAAGCGAACTACACGCTCAAAACGTACTGTAACTTTCCCTAAAAGACTCATTACAGAAATGGCTTAACTATCTCCTAATTGTCATAATTATATATTTGATCTCATTTTTATTCTTATATTCAAGTGCTTAATTTTACTCCAATGCCAAATTTTCCTATTATCATTCATTTTCTTTTGTTTTAAGCATAATTTCAGTTCTAAATTAACTTTTTCAATTCACTTCTGTAAGCTAATTTTGTTTAATGTGTGTATTTATCGTTCGCCTTCTCACTGGGGGGATACTCATGTGGCGCGCTCTGCTGACAGACCCTCGTAATACATAAAATCTCATCTCTGGGGATCTGGCAGCAGAGCAGGCTTACATGAATCTGGCAACAGAACATCACCCCAGTTGGTAAACAATCACTCTCGTACTGCGGCTCATGATTGCCATGCTTGTTTTCACCGCTGGAAATAAAAAATTGTTAAGTTTTACTACTGATCTTTATTCATCGGCTATAATCATCATCGAATCAACACTAAAAACTAATTATTTAAATAAATTCTTACTTAATGGTTTAATGAAAAACGTGTTTTTAAGATTGGCGAAAAAATGGCCCGTCTGAAAATGTAAGTGCAATTTATTCATACCTAAAATTAGTGAATGGATTAAATAATGGTGAATTATTATTTATAATTGTATTATGCAATAACAGCCCAAATTTGGAAAAGATTGTATAATTTTAAGGTAGAAAATTTTAGTATAGAAATCTTGCGGTACCATATGGTACCGCTAGGCTTTTACGCTACCAAATAGTACTAATATTTCGAAGTAGTGTATTTTTTATTTCAAACGTTTTATATGCTGTGAAATCAATTAATTTTTAAGGTAACCCCTATAGAATAATTTTTATGCTAATGACTTATTGAATTTATAGTGTATTTCTCAAAATTTTAATTTTTAAGGCCTATAATTCTAAATTTAATAAGAAAAATTTCATATTATAAGTGATTGATTGGAATATCCATCTATACAAGGGTAGTATTTCATGCAAATCATCAATATAATGTTCATAGCATTCAACTAAACTATAGACGCAAAATATAAAATATGGTTTATGAAATTTTTAAAGCCTAAAACTTATGTTTTTTAACAAAATTCCTAATTTTAACACTCATTATGAGGGGAAAATTGGAAAAACTGTCAATTCCGTATCATATCAGCTTACCTCGCGGTATAAAAAGTTTGTTTATCACCTTTGGACTAGTGTGTATAAAATTTATTTCTGGAAATAAATTTGATAATAGGATTTTAAGAGCAAAATATAACTACTAATTGTTATAATGAGAGTAATATCAACTATTTAATAATTAATTTATCAATCATTATTGCCTAAATTGTAATTTTAATTGTTGTTTCAGTTAAAAATGGTAAATAAAGTGATAAAAGTGTGATAAATTTATTATTTTGACTTTGAAATCTCAAACTTATAAGAATAAGCATGGTGCACAAAATGGTAGTGTAAGAGCCTAGCGGTACCATATGGTACCACCCTATTCTGACTAAAATAATAAAAATTTTTTTGAAAAAATGGTTTTAGGCTACTTCAAGACATGTCATAAGCATACACTAAAGAGGAAATTTAATTTGAGAAAAAAAATTAATTCAGTCTTTCCCGGGTTAATATTTTCGTTTTTTATAAATTTAACATTAAGTTTTCTTAATATTCTAAATCAGTGGTTCTCAACCCGGGCGTTCGCCCAAAGTGGGCGATTTATATCAGGGGGGATTAATAAGTGGGGGGAAATGAGTATTCATAGGGGGAAAAGTTGAACCTTATCAAGGCCAAAGGAATTATATAATCATTCATCGCAAAGTTTGATATTTACGAGGTAAATATTGGCCGTAAGGAGTTCATTTTCCAACTTTTAAAAGGAGTTAAGTGTCAGATAACGAGACTCCCGAACCCCCAGACGACAAAATCCTAATTTCTACTGATAACCAAGACCAGTTAAAAATCGGCATGGATTTGACCAAGTTACAAATTCCGGATCCAGTCTCGTTTGGAGCTGTAGATAAGCTTATTAACTCTTTGCAGTTGAAATTTCTAGATCTGATGTATGACTGTGAGGTGAAAATCATTTTCAAGCAGAGCAGTTACGAGTTATAGTCTGTGTAAATAAAATAGGCGGCTCGCTACTAGTCATTTCCCATTGCATTTCTATTGCGTTACCATGGTGACGAACCGCCTATTCTAATTACACAGACTATAACCTTGGTGAAGCCTGGGTGAAGCATGGACAATTGGAGAAAACTGTACCACAACTGTGGAGAAAAACTGTACCACTTCTCATCTCACTTCCGTCAACATATTTAGTTGAAAAAGGATTTAGTTCTGTTGTGCAGCTCCTCACAAAACAAATAAATAAATTAGAGTATTAGACATTTGCCTCAAAGGTGACTTGCGCCTGACTGCCCCACGTTTTTCGAGAAAAAAAATTAAATTTGATTAAAAACAAACTTTTGGACAAAGCTTTTTTAAAAAAAATTTTAAATGGTTAATCTTTGCAAAAAGTTTCAAAATTTATTATTTTTTTGAACGTATCCCAGGCTCCCCCTATAAAAGAAAACGGAATTGTAAAATATAAATTTATAACACAACTTCCACATGTTTCGAACAGTAGTCATTTCAAAATCCTCCTCCATTGCATCCCTAAAGAGTTAGACACCCCTTCCTTCTCACTTGACAATTTCAGCCAATAACGACAACTGGGCGGAGCTTCTGACCGGACACTCACTTCTTAAGAACTCTTTAGATGGATGACTTGGCCAATCAGGATTTAAATAAGCTCTAAATTCTACTACCCACTCCTTATTGAAATATATACATTTTACTAGCCCCTGGGCCGAAACGAGACTTTATTTTTTTGGGGGAGGTGACTAAACATTATTTCTTACAAGAAATACTTATTGAGTTTTATTTAAAACACTTGGAACTATATGGTTTAAATTTTGGTACATTTACAAATTTTTTTCAGAATGACGTACTTACTATATAATTGCCCTTAGAACTGATAGTGGGACCAGATTCTTCGTTAAATTGTTAATGCTGCCACCCTGTACTTATTTTTTAATTGAACCTAATTTTAAGCTTTCTTGTTAAACTCGAGATTTTCGGAAATTTTGATGAAATCCTGAATTTCGCGATTAATGCTGTAAAAACAGATTTCCGGCGTACCCCTGAGAAATAGCATACGGTTTGAGCTTAAAATAAAAATGGGAGGTCTATGGGTCCACCCTTTAAAACAGTTGTTCTCAACAGGTGGTCCGCGGACCACTGGTGGTCCGTGAGGCCTTTGGAGGTGGTCCGTGAGAAGATTTTTAAACTTATCCAAAAATATGTGTGGAAATTCAAAAAATAGTTTTCCTTATTTCAACACCTTTCAGGAAGTTGTAAAAAACCATGGATGAAAAAAACATAAATAAAAAATCCCACGTGTCATAAGCAGTGGCGGCTCGTAGCTAATACTATAGGAGGGCAGTGGTGGCGAACCTATGGCGTGGCACGCGACATTCCTTAAAAATGACACAAAAGAAACCTTTAGTTCTAGACCAGATATTTCCTACTACCTAAAAATTAATCAAAATTAACTTCAGAAGACTTTTTAGCCTGCTGAAATTCAAAATTTTTTCGGGGGAGGACTCCCCACTCACCTCTTAGGTGCCGTTGGGCCGTTCAAATATTATGTAAATCTATTTTATTGGTCATTTTGGACCCCCTTTTCCCTTTTGTCAGCAAAGGCATGGGCGTAGCCAAGGGGGGGCAGGGAGGGGCAGCTGCCCCCAAGTCTCGAATAATTAACTTTTACTTTACATTTAGTTTGGGATTGTTTCCCGGGATCCCGTAGAATTTTAAGGCCGGGATACGTCCCGGGATTTCTCAGTCCGTCCCGGGATCCCCTCGAAATTTTAAATTTCTTTACCGCTGCTACAAACGCTTAAAAATCGTTCCTGATAGCATGAACAAATATTTCCTTTCTTTGGAAGTATAACTTATAAATTAGTGGAAGTGAGGTGGTTTAAGTCAATCATCTGCTGAATTAAATTATCTCCCGCTCCTAGAACTTTACAACTTAAAGCAATTAACAAGGAACTTGCTGATTTGTATAATACATACAATGCTCGCATGTTTTCATAAATGGTGAAACTTGGTCAGTGGCGGATCCAGGATTTGGTTTTGGGGGGGCTAAGAATTTTCCCTATCCAATCAAATCTTCTTGGCAATGTTAATACGGAGAAGGTAGCGAAATATCCTGCTCCAACTTCCAAAAGGGGGGTCTGGGGGTCCTCCCCCAGAAAATTTTTGTAAATTTAAGTCAAAAACCCCACTTTTTAAACTCCTTTTGGTACGCTTCATCCGAATTTCGGATATAGATTTTTAGCGTTTTGACACAAACTTAGTAAAATGTAGTTGTAATAACAGAGTTACAAGTGCCAAGGGGGTCTGTGGGTCTTCCCCCAGAAAAATTTTTAAAATTTGACCTTAAAATAATAGGGTTTTAACTCATTTTGGTGCATAAAATGTCATATTATATTATGGAGTAAAACTTTTCATTTTGGGGGGGGCTTGAGCCCCCTAGCCCCCCCCTGGATCCGCTAGTGAACTTGGTTACTCATCAATGATTTTTATTCTTTAGTATGTTAGTGATAAGAGATACGAATTGTAATAACTCCCGGCACGAGGCCATTTTCAGACACATAGCATTGGTCTTAATTCTAATCAAACAGATATGTTAGAAACTCAATATCTTTATATCGCTACCTCAGAGCAACAGTGGGACATCTACAAATGGTAAGGCCGAGAAATTCTTTTTTGTTATACGATTTTCATCCATTCTGCTTTGGTGCTGTTGGGAGTCATATTCATATATCGCTACCTCAGAGCAACAGTGGGACATCTACAAAACATACTACTTTTGCACTGAAATCTACATCTGCAATATACTTGCACACCGTCATAACCTTAAAACACAAAAAATGGAAGATGTCTCACTGTTGCTCTGAGATGCGATATTTATGTGATTAACAATTGAATCGTCAGTTTGAAGAAGGGAATAAGACCAAAAAATGAAAAATTGACTTTTTGTGCTCAAAAAAATCTCTAAGCTTTGCTCTACACATGGGTGAAAAGAGGGGAACAATAACTAACCCCTATAGGGAGATATCGCCCCTTGAAGTTGTGAAATCGATGTCCATTCATTGTATTTTTTAAGCTAATTTGGAATTTAAGTTAATTTTTCTTTCTCTTCATATTTTTTGTGCTGTAAACTAAGTTAAAATAAAATTTTCTCTTAATTTCAATGTTTTTCAAACTTTTTTTTATGTGTAGGGAATGTTTGACTCCATTCATATTCACTCACTCCATTGATACTGCTTTAATAACCCAGTTTCGCTATAATTTTAAATTTCATTTGTCTTATTCTTTTTATTTCACCCTTTGTGGTGTAAACTAAGGAGAAATATAATTTAAATGTGATTTTAAGGGTTTTTAAAGATTTTTTCATCAGAAAAATTTCATAAGGTGGAAGAAGGGAATAAGTCCATCAACTTATTTTGGCTGTAAAATATTTTTGAATACACTTATATTTGTTTTGATGATTGCTCTGTTTTCTAAATAGGGTTCTGAACTTCCAGTAAAAATTTGGCGGTTATACAATGAAAATTCCATTACTTATACAGTTTTTTTCGATTTTCTCAAAACTTGATTTTTGGACTTATTCCCTTCTTCAAACTGACGATTCAATTATTCAAGAGGATAGTTTGAACCTTATTTCCGAATGAATACAGTACTGGATACTGGTGATCTCAATAGTAAGTCGTCCGCTTTTAAAGAGATTATACGTTTTGAAGATCGGGCTGAGAATATTCTGATTTTGTATTATGGGCCAGAAAAAGCTATTACACTTGCATTGGAGAACTTGAACTTCATAAAGAAGCAAAATGCAAAAAGTGTTCTTTGATAATTAAGTGTAAAGGAGGCTTACACGAGTGGTTTTCTCCGACATTTAAAAAACATACATTCTATTGAGAAGCCGATCCTTACAATACTTATCTATAAGGAAATTCAAAAGCATTTTTAGGGTAAGTACACTTTTAACTTTAGTATTTAAAAAAATCAAAATATTAAGTTCGTGTCATTTCACAAGGTTTTATGTGATATATGCGTGTACAATTATAATGGGTGAACATAAAATTGCCAAAAAAATATTTAAAATTATTTAAGAAATTTTAAAGCCTAGAACTGTGAAAAATTGTAGCATTAAATAATAATAAATTCTCCCCATAATTTTTTTCTAATTTAATCTTTATGCAAGCTTTGATTTTACAGACTTAAAAATATTTTTTTCTTGAAATTCTGGCATTAATTAAATTTCCGGGATTTCCCGGGATGATGTCGAATTTTATCCCGAAATCCCGGGATGACCAAAATGCCCAAAAACGACAATCCCTAGTTTAAACCCAGTATTTTAGGGTCAAATTTTAAAAATTTGCCCCAGACCCCCCTGTTGTTTTTAAACCTTTGTTATTTACACTTTCTTAAATAACTTCATTAAAATCAAAATTCTACCTAAAAATGTAAGTCCAAACTTGGGTTTTCGCGTACCAAAAAGCAGTTAACAACCCTGTTCTTAGGGGCAAATTTCCGAAATTTTTTGGGGGAGGACCTCCAGACCCCTCATTGAAACTTGACGGCCCTCTCTCACGGGGCTTAAAATTCGTTCTTCACAAACATAAAAAAGTCGACTCTCCTTGCCCCCCCCTAAGTTGAACCCTGGCTACGCCCATGAGCAAAGGTAAGCAAATCACGACCGCCCTTATAAAGGAAACTGGCATTTGGCCGTTAGAAAACAAAATCATGGAGGCAAAAGGAGCCTGATTACTTTACGCAAGGGCGGGTATATAAGGGGGGCAAAGGGGCCGGCCCCCCCTCGAAAATTCAGACAAGGTATACCAAAACAAGTTAAAACCCAGTTTTTTGGGGTGAAATTTTCAAAAATTTTCTCGGGGAGTGCCCCCAACCCCCCTTTTCTACTTAAAACTTAATTATTCACAAACTTTTTTCTAAATACTCATAAAAATCAAAATCCTACCTAAAAATGCATGTCCAAAATTCGGACTAGATGCACCTAAAACTAGTTCAAAACCATGCTTTTAGGGACAAATTTCCAAGAAATTGTCTGGGGATGGACCCCAGACTTAAGTCGAAACTTCATTATTGACAACATGAATGAAAGGGACTGAAGAATAATTGTTGGCCCCTCCCGAAATAAATTTCTATATACACCCTGAATTTACGGCCCACCACTACTTGTGCCTTCGATTGGAGCCCTTGAGTACTTGTAAGTTGGAAACTTCTGTTCTGAACTATCGACCCTCCAAAGGCACGGATTTCCTTTTCCAAGGGTTTAAAGATAATTTATTAAAAAAATAACAAGTGGCACACTTGACACCTGAAAATCATAAACCGTAATATAAATGGCACACTAATCGAAAAGGTTCGCCATCCTTGTTATAGGGGGTGCTGCTCCAGCTGGACCAAGTTGAAAACATATATTTTAAGTGATACTATCTAAATAAATCTAAAAAACGTGGACACAAGGACCTCTTTTCTTTACTACGATTTTCTCATTATACGACAGCAAGAAAAATTTAAGCTGTTGAAGTTCACTTACACACACAGAATTGCACCCCTTTCTTGTGGGGATGCAATGAGGTATTCTCACGTTTTGGGATTAAATTTTATTAAAATAGTAGATAAAAAACCATGAAGAATGACGTTACATCAAGTATTTCCGTAGCCTAGTTTCTGAGATATAAATTTTTGAAATTTCGTTTTTTGTTTTGGCGCGAAAACACTTTCGAATCACAAATCATGCGCTGTGAGGTCACATTCAATAGGAGCCCGTTTTTTGATCATGTGAAAACAGAAAACACAATGGTTTTCATGCGCTGTGACGTCACATCCAATAGAAGCCCGTTTTCTGATAACGTGACTTTTCTGACGTTTTGGCAAAAATAAAATTGAAATTTGAATTATTTAAAACACATTTTTGAACTTAAAAATCAGAAATTTGGGAGTTTTAGACCATAATGTATCGGAAAAGTATAAAATCAAGCAAATCCCTCACTCATGCAAATACCTCATTCTATCCTATTTCTATTAAACAAAAATGTAGAAAAATCAAATAGAAAAACTATATCATAAGAACATTATTAAATATTGTAAGAGCACCCTTATTAAGTCAATTGTTTTTAAATTTTTAAATAACTCATCATTAAGTGTAATAATTCAGACTACCTATAAAAACTTTTGAAAGATTACTCCAAAATTGAAAAAATCTAGGTTTTTCTTTACATTTTTCACATTTTACGAAACTTCAGAAAAGCCAGAAAAGCGGGTCGTTTGATCACCCTACACTTAATTAACAATCACAAACATGTCACTTACCTATTTAACTCATTAATCCAATCTTACAAAGACGAGATGGTCATAGCTCGCTTTGAATGAAATAAAAAACTGCAGAGATAATTCCATTCGTTATGTATAAAAAGAAAAAATATCACTACTAAAAAGTAAAAATAAATCCTTATTGAATAGCAGAAATAGCTGAACAGAATTGTTTCTCACGTTGAAAAGAAGCTATAAATAAAAAAATGAAAATAGTGTTAAAGTGAGAAAAGCTTTTATTATAAAACGATCATTCTTTTGCTCGGCGCCGGGGAAGGGCAGATGAGACAGCAGCCCCTTTCTCCCTAACAGATTCGCGTGCTAAATTCTTGATATTTTGATTTGATATGAAAGAGCTAATACTCTAAACCAGTGGTTCTCAAACTTTCTATCGTCACGGACCCCTTTATGTAGCAGCCAGACATCGCGGACCCCCAACATTTTAATCACCAAAACCGTAACCAGACTTTTGTTTTGAGTTAAAGATTAATTAAAATTATAGTATATAAATTATAATAAATTTTACAATTACTCCAGAGGCGTATATAGAAATTTATTTCGGGAGGGGACAAAAGTTAGCCCTTTAGCCCCTCATATATATTTCATAGGTCCAAGTAGCTTTTTAGTACATTTTTAAGTAGAATTTGCGTCTTAGGGAATTTAATATAAAAAGGTTATGGGTAATTAAATTGTACCTACGAAAGGGGGGTCTGGGGGTCCTCCCCCAGAAAATTTTTGGAAATTCAACTAGAAAAACAAGTTTTTAATTAGTTTTGATACCCCTAGTTAGAATTTTTTGAATATAAATTTTTATGTAAGATTTGCATTTTGATTAACTTAATGTAAAAAATAGTTTATAATAATAGAGTTTTAAGAACAAAAAGGTATCTGGGGGTCATCCTCAGAAAAGTTTTAGATAAATTTATCCCTCAAAACGCACAGGATTTAATCTTGGTTTTGATTCACTTCGTCCGAATTTCAGACAATATTCTTAGGTAGGATTTCAATTTTGATGAACTTATTTTTAAAAAGTATTTAATAATAAAGTACCAAGTACTAAAGGGGGTTCGGGGTCCTTCCCCAGAAAATTTTCGGAGATTTGATCCAAAAAACAGGGTTTTAACTTGTTTTGATACACCAAGTTTAAATTTCAGGAGGAGGGCAGGGCCCCCTTCACCCACATTTATATACGCCCCTGAATTACTCCAAGTCTCTGAGGTGAGGGTCTGGAAATTTAAAGGAAAAAATTATGCATTGAAGTCAAATTTTCGAGAGGGCTGGAACTCTCCCCAGACATTTTTTTTTGAAATTTACCTCTTAAAACTAGTGTTTCATCTAATTTTGAAACTGTTTGGGGAATTCTAAAAGTAACTTGAGGAATTTCTCAGGGTAACTCGCGGACCCCCTAGGAAGGCGCCGCGGACCCCCAGGGGTCCGCGGACCACAGTTTGAGAACCGCTGCTCTAAACAGTTTTCCGGGGGCTGTCGACCCGAAAGGAAATCTGTTGGCGAGACGGCGGAGCTTTTTGACGGTTGTGCTTAATTAAGGGGGAGAATAATTACTAGCATTAAGGCTAATAGTAGGGAATTATAAATTTAAAAAAAAGGATAAGGAGAAAAATAAATCATTTTTTAAATAAATAAAAATTGGAATTTGGGGAAATTTTGGTTGGGGTGCTGCAGCCTCGCAGCCCCAAGGACGAGCCCCCACTGGTAATCAGTAAAAAATATTCTCCTTTATCCTATGAATCATATTTGTTCGTTTCACTTACTTTATTCAAAAGTAGTTTATTACTTAGTAGATACGAAATGTGATTGATGTGGCTAAGTACACATCAGATGAATTAAAAATGAGAGGCGCCAGGGTGGGGCAAATAAAGAATCGAATGATCGAATTTTTACATGGTTTGATACGAAGTTAGCTTGGAAGTGTTGAAAGATACAGTCAAATCCGCTTAATGTGATCACGGTTAATGTTATCAATCGGATAATGTTATCGAAATCGACAGGTCCCGATCATTCCTATTTAATTTAATGTAAAATACATCGTTTAATGTGATCAACTATGAATCATAACTCCGCTTAATATTATCAAAATTTGTCAATATCCCCTTTAAAACCACCGCTTTTGAGTTCGAGTTTCATTTTGAAGGTCAATTTTTACAAGTAAATATCTTCTCCATGAGAACATCTGGCACTTTTTCTGAAACTCAGTATGAGTAAGAAAAAAAACATATTCCGCATATTATATTGAAAGAAAACTGTTATGGGGGAGGGGTCCGAATCCATACTTGTGATTGGTTAAAGAAACACCAAGATCCACGCTTTGCAGATGTTTCTGATAAGAGATTTTGATTTTTCCTTGTTAAGTGGAATGAAATAAATAAGTGGTTTATTGGAGTTGAAGGATATAATGGAGCGCAAAAAAGATACCTTTCTATAAAAATAAAAAGTAAGCGATAATTTTAATTTTATTTCCTGAACTACTCTTTATTTTCCCCTTAAAATTTTACCTAGTGTAAAAATAGAGTTTGGAATACATTTATTACGATTACATAATTTTGATTTTAAAGCAAACAATCTAGTTACACTGTTTGCTGTTTTTTGATACGAGATCGCTTATTGTTATCGATCGGATAATGTTATCAGTTTAGTCTCGGACAATTGCGATCACATTAAGCGGACTCGACTGTACTAGCAACTGGCATGCTTAGAATCCCAAATAGAATTAGAGGAAATCCCAAATTATCTTCTTACTTTTTTGGTGTTTAATTTTAAGATTTTGTAGTACATAAAAAGTGGTTAATTATATAGAGATCCAAGCACAAAGAGGTTCTGGGATCCTCTCCCAGAATTTTTTTTTGAAATTCAGCCCTTAAAAACAAAGTTTTAACTTGTTTTGGACAGCTAGTCCAATTTTTTGGGGGGATGGGTCCCTTGCCATCATCCCCCTTGATATCATATCTGAAACAGGTTATAATCTAACAAGATTTTTTAAAAACACTACAATATTATCTTATCTAGCTTCAAAGTGATCTATCAGTAAAAATTTGCAACTTAGGAAATCCTTAAGAAAAATTAGTTGAAAACACTCACTGAAATCGATAACAACGCGATCTGAAAGGTATTAATAGACTTATTAGGCTCCTTTGACTACGCTTAAGTTTTTTCTGCATCGCAATCACAATGTGAAATGATACCAGCTTCAACTAGGTGCCGAAACGGTTCTTACGCGAAAAATCCTATTTTTCTACTTTTCCCGCAGAATGTGATCCTAAAGACCGGACTTGATGGCTTCTAACCACTGTAAAGTTGTTTTTCCACATTGCACTAACAACGCAAGAAGAAGCCGACTTCAACTTGGCACCCGCGGCCGTTCAAGTAGTCGCGGGAAGAAAACACTCCACAAGCACACGAAACTTACGTGAAAAATCGCAATTTTTCCAACTTTTTTCCGCTTTAAATCGTCATTTTCTCGGAAATAATAGGTAAAGTAAAAAACCTAGGGATTATCTGGAAAAATCCAAATTTCACGGGCCGTAAACGGGAGCTTCGTAAAGAAAGAAACGCGGACCTCTTTCGCTTGCAATAGCCGACGTTTTTTCGGAAAACGGCCCGCTTTCGAACTCTGCCGATCAGTCAGATTTTCATGGAAAGTGGAAGAATCACATCCCTGTATCCAGATCGAAGAGGAATTATTTTTTATCGGTGGAAATTTCTTCCGCGGAGAAGAGTTAGTTTGAGGAAAATTGTTAAAAAAAGTGGAACCGCGGAAAAATCACATCCCTGCATATTTGAAAATCCGAGAATATTCCCGGGTTCATTCCAGCCTTTACATCTCTAGTGGGGATGTGACCGGATGCTCGGAATGACAACACTAGAAAGTGAAAACTGTGTAGTACATTTTTTTCAAAACTGTATAGTATGTAGCATTTTGAATTGCTGTAATCCGCCACCCCCCAAAATTTTTCCACCCTGTGCTATAGCACATGTTGCATGTGCCTAAATACATCCCTGGGTGTACCTTCTTTTCTAGGATTTTCAGTGCATTTAAAAAGCTTATCTTGAATGAAGTATCAGTCATACAGGATAACCGGACCTACAAAATCCCAGCGATAAAGAAATAAAAAATGATTGTGTCATTCCAACGCTGAATGAAGAAGGGTAATTTCCTTCAGGGGAGAGAGCTACCGGGTTTGGTAATGTTTTGCCACCATCAGGAAAGAACAACAGCTTTTCAAAAAAACAATTTAGCAAAAAAGCAACAGCAATTTAGAAAAAAAATAAGACAGTATAGCTAAAAACATATATTATAAATTAAAAAGATTCTACACTATTTCATACAATTACATCAAGCATTGTAACTGGCCTTTATATCACAGAAGTTAATATTTTATGAAAACTTTGGCGACATTTTAATCAAATTTTAAACATCAAAAGTTCCATAACATGTCTGTAAGTTATCAAATCTTATAACACTGGAAAACTAGCCCACAACATAACTGGCATAGAACTAAAAATACCTTTAAATTGAAGTAGTAGAGTAACCAGAAAAAATTTGGGTGGTTGAAGGAGATCAATAAATATTTAAGAGTCAGAAATATAATTAAAGTGCAGTTTCTTTTGTAGATAAAAATAATCTATTTTTATCTTTTTATGCCCCTCTTATTCTGAAATAGTTTTGAAATCCTGAATATGGTGCAGCACTAGTAAACTTCTGTAAATGTTAGAACCCTTTCAATCCTAAAACCACCAAAGATTGCTGTTAAAACTGATATAAAATTTGGGGCAGCTAGGGGTAAAGGGTAAGTAGTCAGAGGGATTTAATATACAACACAGTTCAGGTAGTAAAAATAATACATTAATATACAATATTATATTTATCATAATATAATTTATATTTTTTTATGATTTGAAGATTGAATTGCATAATAAGAATCAAAAATATATATAAACACAAAAACCAAGGGATTTTATTAAGCAGTCGATGCTGGAAAATATCAAGAATTTAACATGTATACATAAAGACAATTCATTTTAGGACTTGCAAGATTTGGCAAGAAAAATAACAAAATGGAATTACAATAATAAAATAGGAAAATTCATTTAATATCAATAATGCCCTCGAAAGTATTGCAGATACACTGAGGAACACAAAATAAACAAAATTCATTCAAGAACATATAATTCAGCTAACCTCTGAGGAACACAAAATTAACAGAATTCTACTAAAAATTCATCCAAGAACATATAATTCAGCTAACCTTTTCAATGAAGCTAACAAACTATTGCTCTATGTTTATACACAATACTTTAAAAAGTAGCAACCTAAATTCACATGGTCATGTAACAAAGTCAGAGCTTTTATTTATAAAAAAGCAAATTGCTTCCATGATAAAAGTTTAACACTGTCTTAAACATTTACAAAATATGTCATAGGAAAAATTGTATGTCATATATAAAATATTGTAAAAAATACATTCAATTCAATGAAGTGAGCAGCTAGATATATTTATGAAGCATACTTTAATATAAAATAGTTAATCACATTGCAAAATTTTACAAACAGCACATATAAGGTTATAGTCTATTTTTAATGTTTTTAACTAACAAAGAATACATGAAAATGGTAGAAAATTAAACAAAAATAATAAAAATGTCTTGCTAATACATGTCTCTATAAAGAAGCATTTGAAAGCCTTGTATAAAAACTGACATGTTATTAGCCCTAACTATTAAGGATTGAAAGCATATACAAACTTGCTCTCCATATCCATTTTCTGTATCTGTTAATGACTAAAATACCATTCAAAGCAGGTTAAAAATAAAGAGTGTAGTGAACACCAAATATATTTTTGCCAGAAACTAACAATTAACCAAGGCTCAATATCTAGAAATACGGGGTAATGCTATGGGGGCCGTTCAAATATTAGGTAAGCACCTAAGGGGGGGAGGGGGTTTGCTCTTTGCTTATTTTATTTTGACAAGGGGGAGGGGGATATGAGTGATGCTTACGTAAGATACTGAATCTTCGAAAATATCTTGTTTCTTGCAAAAATAATTTCAAAACTCAACCAAAAATAAATTTATCAAAATATTGAATTAGGAAATTTGACGTAAGCACTTTTTTCTGGGGACCCCCCAAACATTTTGAAATTTTAACCCCGAAAAGTAGTGTTTCGACTCATTTTTGAACCCTAAGGCTTACACCCAAAAAGGACAGCTCCTTGTATAAGTCACCTAATTTTCAAGGAAAAAACAGTACTTACTAAAAGGAATGTCAAAATTTCGGGGAGGGGGGGTCCGGCAGTTTCTTACGTAATTATGGTGGGGGGGTTGGAGGATTGATCTTTGCTGACAAGGGGGGAGGGGGGTTAAAAACGACCAAAAAAGTGCTTACGTAATATTTGAACGGCCCCATGGGATATTCTAGTTCCTAGAGAGGGGTACCAGAAATATATTTTGGCTCAAATCAAGCCCTGATTATAACTCTTTTGGGATGACTTTCAAATAAATAGATATATGCATTCATTTTATTATTGATGATGTTAATAGTAATACTAAAAATTGGATGTTAATGAGGAATTTTTTCAGTTTGACACCCTTTAACACTAGAACGACGGGACTTAGCCGTATACCTAGAAGGACGGAGAGGGCCAAAATGACCCTCGCACATTTTTTTTGTTCGTATCATTATTCAAACATCCCTAAACTAGAAATATCAACGAAATAACTTAGTTAGAACATAATGGATACAAACTTTGCGTTTTTTATAGAATTTTTGTATTTTTAATGGGAAAAATAGCCGATTAAATTGATAATGAAATAAGTTGAAATTATACTTCCTTTTCTTCGTTCAGATAACACTGTTCAAGAATGAAAAATTTCCTGTCATTTCTTAAAGATTTTGGATCGCTGAATACGAAAATAACCATTAAAATTCTCAATTGACTCAGGATTTCTGGGGAACAGCCCCTCCCCCTTTTTACATTTTTCGACGACTGTATACCTTTAAACTCGATTTTCAGGGTCAAAAAGCATTGATTTAATCTTTAAATTGCTCCCCAGGGGTCAAGAAAGGTTCAAATTATTAAAATATGATAAATTTAAAACAAATGGATAGGTTTAAGGGGTAATTACCCCGCTAAAAATGTAAAAAATTAGCTAAAAATTATAGAGGTTTTTATACACTATTTTTTCCTCTTATTTTTTACGTAATTCACGTTTGAAGGGTCCTAACCCTTCCCCAGGGACCTAAATTTGATGGCAATATGCAGCAATGATTTTTACTAAAAGCGGTTGAGGTGAGAGCTCCCCCAAAGCACCCACGTAAGGGTTCAATGTCGCACTTCAGAGTTAAACTGTGCTGTACAAAAAAAATTTGAAGCCACTAACTGAATTTCAGCTGATTCTTGTGTAAAATGACCTGCTTAATTCAAATATGACACTCATTTTCCTCCATCACCCTCAGTTTTTAAGGGGATGCCCCCTAATTGTTATCCACAGCTGTGCATCTATTAACATCTTGAAACAAGGAATCCTCACTCCCTAAAACCGGTCAGTTTTTAAAGAACTGAAGAGTTTCTACTTAGGATAGACCCAAAATATAAGAAAAATGTCATTTTTTATCTTTTCAAAAACCATCAATATTAATTCCTGAGCTCGCGAGCGCCTTTGCGATTCTGGAAGTCTTCCGAACTCTTCCGCGGGGGGCTTCTGGGAGGCTAAAACCTCAGCCGCTTTTAGTAAAACTTATTGCTGCATATTGTCATCAAATTTGGATCCTTGGGGAAGGGTTAGGACCCTTCAAACGGGAATTGCGTAAAAAATAAGAGGAAAAAGTAGCGTATAGAAACCTCTATAATTTTTAGCTATTTTTTTGTATTTTTAGGGGTTAATTACCCCTTAAACGTATCCATTTGTTATTAATTTGAACATTTCTTGTTACCTGGGGGAAATTTGAAGACTAAAACAATGCTTTTTGACCCTGAAAATCGAGTTTAAAGTTTTAAAGTCGTCGAAAAACGTAAAAAGGGGGAGGGGCTATTCCCCGAAAATCCCGAGTCAATTGAAAATTTTAATATTGATTTTCGTATTCAGCCACCCAAAATCTATAAGATATTACTGTTTCCATCAAGGAAAAAATTTTGAAGGTCAAATTTGTTGAACAGTGTAATTGAATTTTAAGTAAATATATCAATCCTATACATATATAGTTAATTAAAATACACTTTTCCACAGTTAATGGACGCATATTATTTTACAAACTGACTTCAATCATTCACATTTTGTATAATTTTGGGAACACTGAATTGAATTACAAGCATTGCCATCAGAGGGCTTTTTCCCCAAATGCTTTCAAATTATTCTGAAATATACTAAAAATTTTCTCCTACACATATCTGTCGTAAATTTGCTAAATTACTTGTCTTTTATTTGTTTTTTAATTGTGCAACTAGATTTCTTGTATTGACTCTGCCTTAGGACGGCGCTCTGAAAAATGGGGTTACTAAAATTAAGTTAATTTTTTGACAGTACTATTGTGATATTGTTTGAATAATTTTTTTAAAATATCAATCGTAAATTATCTCTTATACCTGAATCAAGCATATCTAACCATTGAAAATTTTTCATAACTTCGTTTTGAGTAAGTCTTATGTATCCTATGCATCTTTTTCAATTTCGGAATAAAAGTTGTGGTTATCTATTATTAATGGTATTATTTATGGTAATCTATTATTAGTATACGCTTCTAAATAACAAAATTGTTTGATTTCAAACAGCTATCACAAGTAATAAACCTCTAGTCTCACAAAAAGTAGGGAGGTTTCTTATTTCTATAGTACAGATAGGGGGAGAGAATTTTTGGAATTCCAACCACTCCCCAAACACCTGTGAAAACAGGGAATTGAAGGTCAAGGTCAGGGTAAGTAGGGGGATCTTCACGCTCCAGTGATCACCAGAAACGACGATTTTCAAACGTGCATTGACGAAATCCCTTCACGGTTCAGAATGGACCCTCCCCGGCGTTCTAGGTATACGGTTCGATATCTCCGCTCCTATGGGACTAAAATGAAAATGATTTGGTATTTACTTAAATAGGGTCAAATAATGAAAAGTCAGAAAATTTCAAGCCATTTGGTTCATTAGCGCTAATCTGATTGAACAACAAACTATGTGAGGGGCCAAAATGGCCCCTCCCATCGTTCTAGTGTTAAGAGGACACATTCAGTTTTACAAAGATCACTTGTTTTTGACAGCAACAGCTAAGACAAGATTGAAATCAAACATGATTGAACAAAAACAGAATTGATCAAAATAAGATTAAACAAGATTGACAGTTAAAAGATAAAATAAAAAATACATATTTTTAAAATTTTTCATGCAAGAAAACTAATATACACTATCATTTCAATTAGAGAGAATTAAGTAGAAAGCTTTAAATTGAGTTTAGTTAGATTATTTCATGGTACATAGTTTAAATCACAAAATATACATGCTTTCCAAATCTAAGCTTGCAAAATAAGTTGCAACTGCGTATTTCATAATTTTAAACACATCTGTGCTTTCCACAACTAAGCTTGCACAGTTAGTGGAGATTAAGTATTACAGACTTGTTTAAAGCATAAAACATCCATGCTTAAGCTTGGGGTATTTGGAAATAAACAGAGATAAATTTGGGGGACAGTAAATAATGAAGCATTAAAATATTACGCTTTTTTCAGAGCCTAACTGGCACTTTTTGGATTGCTAGACAATGGATAACTCAAAATAAAGTCTTTAGAGTTAGACTTAAATTCTGAATTATCTGACAAGTTTTATACCTTTTAATAAGTTATAAAATAGGATTAAATAATCAAATCAACATTAAACATCAATTAGATCAACTGAACTAAAAATACAATACATAAACAAAACAAGATAAATTTGATAGACAGTAAATAATGAAGCATTAATATACTACTTCGCTTTTTTCGAGAACCAAACTGGCACTTTTTGATTGCTAGGCAATGGATAACTTAAAATAAGAAGTCTTTAGACTTAAATTTTGAATTATCTGATAAGTCATATACCTTTTAATACGTAATAAAATAAGATTAAATAATGAAATCAACATTAAACATACATTAGATTAACTGAATTAAAAAACAATAGATAAAAAAGACAAGATAAATTTGATAGACAGTAAATAATGAAGCATTAAAGTACTACTTTTTTTTAACAGAACCAAACTGGCACTTTTTTATTGCAATGGATAACTCAAAATAAGAAGTCTTTAGACTTAAATTTTGAATTATCTGACAAGTTCACCTCTTAATAAGTTATAAAACAAGATTAAATAATGAAAATCATTATACATCAATAGGCAAAGCCCCTTACTTCCCCAAGTAAACTTGGTCCTCATTTTATCGACTCCAGCTGAGTCTGCCTTGCCGAACCCGGGAAGAGAACTAGGGCCTGCTTGGTTGCAGCTAGATGCACTACACCACTGGGCTTTTAATTGACTGTGAATCAATTTATTTAATAATTAGTTGTCTTTTTCATAAGAACATACAAAAAATCTAGTAAAAACCGAAAAGATTTGAAGTTAAAGGGATATGGTCTTTTTAAGTTAGCTACATTCACAAGCATAGATTGTCTCAATACACATACCCCTATAATTTATTCTAGCTCTAACAATGATATTTTAAGTATCGGAGTTTTTGCAATGTCCCTTTATTTTTCTAAACACTTCTTCACATTATCAAACATAAGTCAAGATATCCCTGTAAGTTATTCTTCCAAAATTTCCTCATTGAATTTAATTACTAAGAAACAGGAGTTGAAAAATCATAAAATTTAAAGCTTATATTAAATCTGAAATTTCCCAGCTAAAATGTAATCTTATCAGAAAGTGTTACAAATAAAGTTGAAAGGCCAATCCTGATAGGGAAAATAAGAGTTGGGGCACACTCTAGAGAAGGAATTGAAAACAGCTGGATAAAAGGTAAAAATCTATGTGGTATAGTTTGTTTTTAAAGAAAAAGTTCGAGATTAATTAGGAAAATGCATGCCATAGCATTGCAAAACTTTTTAGATCAAGATGAATCACACAGTTGCTTTATTGAGTACCAATGGAGTTCAGCTCATTGTTATACTAAGTAGTATTTTGATTTTTAAGTCGTCAGCATTTTAGAAGTAAGGTAGACTGAAAAGATGCTAAAAGATATCTATATATCTTTTTTAACTTCTTAAAATGCTGGTACATAGAATCACATACATAATTTTTATAAGACCCAAGAACATCCTTGTCATTTTAATTGTTCCATTTTTGTTCAAATATACCTCCTAAACATTTAACAAATCTAAATACCAGCTGCATTAAGTAATAACATGAATAAACTCATACTCTTTGAGTATCCATAACTGGGCATGGTCATGATATGTTAGCTGAAATGAGTTTGAAAGTAAGTTAATAAATCAAAGTGTATATTAAAAACAAACATACAGTGTACACAAATTAAAATAGAGTAAAAAACTAGTGGTATGTTCTTCTATTAAACAATATTGAAGAGTGAATTAAATATTATTTTATGTGTTTACAAGCACCATATTGAAAATATCAACTTATAAATAGCAGTAGTTCAAAGTATCAAAAAGTGAAATATTGAAACACTTCCTGCAATACATGCACAAAAAACTAAGTCTATGTAAAATAAAGCCAAAGGTAGCAACATAAAACATGGAATGTTTAAGTTGGACAACATTGGAGTGAATTCCAGTGTTCTCTAACTAATTAATTTTAACACCAAGCACATATCACAATTATTTTACATGAAAGGATAAATAAGAAAATAGTGTCCATTTACTATGGAAATAGCACTCACTCAACTCATAAATAGCTTTTTCAACATTAAAATATAATTTGTATCCACGTCAGTACAGAAAATAAAAGTTTGTCAAAACATTATTTGGTACTTGTGCAAAGAAATAACAAGTGATTTAACAGGTAAAACATGCAAAGATATAAATACAAAATATTATAATGCCAATGCACTAATCCCATGAAGTACTTGATTACAAGAAAGCTATATTTAAAAAAATTTTTTAACGAGATTAAAAAAATTATGAAGGTCTAATTTGAAAAAGGAACATATTTCTGAACACAGGAGGTTTTAGGAATACTTATCCACAAGGCAAGCAAACAGCTTTCAAAAAGTAAAATAAATTGTTCACCGGATTTTATGCAGCAGGTATATGCTTGGAATTATTTATATATGCTCTCACCACAGTGGAGGTTTTTAGGGGATAGAAAACCACCATTAACAATCTATAAAAAATAGTGTATAAACATTCATTGAAGAAATATAGTAATTTAAAAAGTAATAAAAGACATTTAAACTAAAAAGTACAATACATAAAATTATCTGTTTATAATAATTAAACAAAAAAACAGTACTCATTCAACAAATGGTTACTTGATAATGGCCTAAAGAAGTAAGTCACTAAGTCACTTCAGGGTCAACTATTCTGTATGAGGGAAAGCCTTATTTGATTTGGCGATATACAATCGCTTTCTTTTGCACCATGGACTTTCCCCAACTTCTGATTTTAGGAATTGGCTTTTCTTTCATTCATCGAAAAATGGGGTCATTCTATCGCTTTTATACTGTGTTCAATTAGAATAGGCGCCTGAGGTGTAATGTATTAGAAGCAGCTACTACTGTAATTATCATCGAAAAATTTTTCTTGTGCAATTACAAAGCAGCCTAAATAGAAGTAGTTAAAATACTGTAAAAGAATTTGTCACTGAAGTTGCATGATGAGCGTTATTAGACATTTTTTATCCTGTTTCTGGCGCCTATTCTAAATAAACAGACTATAAAAGATTCCTTAAGAGACTTAGTGCTTTTCTCTTTAAGCCAATGATACTTAAGTCAATGCTCCTTTTTATGAACTCGAATCATTTACAAAATTTAAAATAAAGTAATAACAATAACAGTAAAAATATATATGTACCAATCTGCTTCTACTTTTACTAAACTTTCTCCTTTTCATAAATTAGAAGTATTTCAAAATTACATATGAAATAAAATTATGTTGCATTTTTATAGTACTCCAAAGATGCATCCCACTCTTTCAGTAGAGCCAATTAGGGGGGGGGGTGTTAGTAAAATCTGTTTTTTGGACATAATTAATTTTAAAAGATGAGTGAATAGATTTTAAGTGAAGTTGATACTCCACATGGAATAAAAAGGACATTAAATACAAACTTTTGATTCAGGTTTATTACTGTCCATAAGCCAAGAAAGTTTTGTTTTTCTTTCAAAAATTCATAATCCAAATATAAGCTGATACTAAATTATCTGATTAATTATAGAACAGTCTTTTAAAAATTGATGTATGAGTACCATTATTTTCATTCAAAAATGAGGCAGGGATTATACCTTCCCCCTGTTCCTCTTTCATTGCAGGGATGGTAATTTCTCAGAGTGAAAAAACAATTGAGGTCGTTTAGTAGGAAGAGATAATGTACTCTCTGATATCAGATTAATTCCCATTAAGTATAGAAAAGATTTTGTAAGAAAATAATTTTAAAAGTTTAGTTCATAAATATATGTTGAATTTATCCTTATACTACATTCACACATGAAAAGTTAATCTAGTTTAAGTGCTAATCTAGCTTAAATATAGCAATGTGGCAATGCTATATTTAAGCTAGATTAGCACTTAAACTAGATTAACTTTTCATGTGTGAATGTAGTATTAGGTTAATGGGATTATGCTTAAGACCAGCTTTGGTTTTAAAATCATGATAAGTGTTCAGAAAAACAAGCATTGGTTGTACAAGAAGTGCTTAACTTAAGGGTCTTGAATAATTGAAGACTTAAAGGAAAGAAGTTATAATTGAGATAAACAAAACTTAATATTAATACAAATAATACCTTTTTATCTAAATTTATGTATTCATAAGTTCCATAAGACATCCTACAGCTCCAAAGTAACCCTAAAAAGCATGAAGAAATGAATAAAATATTGCTCTTTTTTAATTGTCATAGGATTTTGGAGAGATTTTAGCAACATGTAGTCTAATTGATATTTTTTACTTCAAATGCAAAAGTCATTGCATTGTATGCTCTAAAGACTGCAAGTTACAAACTCTCAATTTAGAAGATGAATCTTAGCTTGCTGCAAAAATAGATTTTGTTTGAGGCAAAGTTACTTAGCATCCAGAAAAACAAGCAGGAAATTAATTAAATGGATTAATAGCAATTCAAAATGTTAAATGTTTTTTCACTAAAATAAACTAGATACAAATCTTACTTCATGTTCTAGGAAAAGTGCCTTTAGTGATCCTGATGACCAGAAATCCATAGCATAAGCCAAAAGTTTCATTGAAAGAATATTCACTCTAAGAAAATTCCCAATAAATACAACTTTATCTATCCCCTGTAAACAAATTAAATAATAAGTTTATTTACTACACAAAAAATATTTACAGAACACAAGGAAAAAATACATTTGACGCCAAGGGGAAAATTGATAAATCCCGTTCAGGAGACATAGAATTAATTTTACATCAAATACAAAAGAAATTAAAACAACTTTAGAAATGTATAAATAAATAATGGCAATAAGCTGGAAAAATGTTATTAGAAATAGTTTGCTTCAATTGAGGGAAAAATATAAATCCAGATTGCCGATATTGATCATGAAGTTAAATAAATTTCTTTTAAAAGTGGAGTATTTATCAATAATAATTAAATTTAGAGGTAAACTATTATATAATTTAGGTGCAAGATAATAGAAACTTTTAGAAAATATATCTTTGGAAAATTTTGGAATATGATAACTTAATTTAAGAACACAATTACATAACAATGAAATGCTTAGCAAAGTAAAAGTTCAACTTGCCTCACTAACAGCACACATACGAGCAATTGATCCTATATTATTTGTAATAGTTACAAGGGTTGCCCGTGCTAAGTCTTCTTTTTGTGCTGTAGTTCTTTTGACCTTGCTAGTCATCTGTCCAAAACTAAAAAGAAATAAATAGTTAAAAACTGAAAAGAATACTAATTGAACTTTTACAAAGATGCTGCAGTCATTAAACAGATTCATAGTAATTCATTCATTCACAAAAGAATTTCTCCTAGAAACAAGGAAATGTTTTCCCATAAACCAGTAAACAATTCAATATTCAAGTTGCTAAACTTACGTAATAGGTTTGGTTACCTTCAGAAAGTTTAAATGCAGTTGAAGTCTAATGAACTGTTCAGTGACTTAAGGTGACTCTCTCATCAATATCATTGGATTAATGAACTGAAATTTTCTAAGTGACTTCAACAGCTTAACCGAATTGTGAAATTTTTATAAGCTAAGGGGACATCCATAAATTACGTGAGGTGTTTTTTCCAAAATCTGGACCCCCCTCCCCCCTTGGTGAGATTTTGCTGTACCCCCCTCCCCCTCAAGTGAGATTTTCCTACAACCTTTAAAAATAATTTTCTATCCTATTCGTTTGTATTTTGTGCTTCACAGCACCTAAAACTTTTCCATTATTAATGATGTGGGGGAAAAAGGACATTATTCCGTTCTCATACTTAAAAAAATCGGTATACTTTCTAATAGTCCACTAAAAATGGCGAAAAATAGGGCTGAACCTCAAACAAATTGCAATAGATTCTTTCTCAACGGCTTTCACTTAGAAATGACCTCAATAATAACATACTAAAAATCGGCCGGACGGAAGTTTAATTTTTTTGAAATTTTTTAAAATGGCCGAAAAAAATTAAAAAAAAAACAATAATATAGACATGTGATACATGTTTATAGGTTATTTTTGAGTGCTGAAACCGAATATTGCATTTAGTTTAGAAAAAAAATTGAAATTTCAATTTTTTAAATTAATTTGAATAATTAGCTATATGAAAAAATTAAAACCCCCCTAAAAACCTAACAAAAACATCAAAAGAGATAAATCCAACGGTTTTCATTTAGAAATGACCTAAATATTAACATACTAAAATTTATAAATTTTACAAGTTAAAGAAGTAAAATTTTTTTTCAAATTTCCTTTTTTTTTTTGCGAAAAATGCATTTTTTTCCAAATTCGTGCCTTTTGAAAAGGTCATTTTTCGGTGGATTTGTCCCTCAATGAATTAGTTAATTATTTTGTTTAAAATTTTGAAATTGGTAAAATGTAGTACAAATGTGAAAAAAGGTAATACTTTGGCATATTTACATCAGAATTTAAAATAATTAACTAATTCATTGACTAATTAACTAATTCATTAACTAATTCATTCTTTTAGGAGTGTTAAGGAGTTCTCCCCCAGAAATTATATGGAATTCTTATTCTTAAAAATAGAGTTTTGATTTTGACTCATCTTGAGAACTTAAAAATATATTTTCTGATTTTTAAAAAGTTTTGATCAGTAAATTATTAATTTTTTCCTATGGAAATGGAGTAGCAACTTTACATCGAAAGAGCCGCATGCAGCTCGCAAGCCGCAGGTTGCCGACCCCTGGGCTAGTTATGTACTTCTTAGGAACTTTAACGCAACGGAACTGCGAGTGTTTGTTTATTCGCCACAGACGGGAGTTGAGTTAGCAAGCGCCTCATTTCATTACACTTTGCAAGGAAATTTTGCTTTGTGTTAGTACAAACACTTCTGAAGTGAATTTCAGCCATTGTGCCAAGTTTGATGCCTTTTACAGATTTTTTGTTTTTTCCATGACTTTCATAAAAAACTTCAAATTCTATGACTTTTCCAGGACTGGAAAATGAAAAACGAAATTCCATGACCCATACGAACACTGACAATAACACAACTTTTATTTAACTAGGTAACCAATTTTTCTTTCAAAATTTTTTACACATCATGATTAGTTCTGGAATATTTTCATACTCCCAGCAGCTTCAAAAATTTAAAATACTTATAAAAATGTTAATATATAATCAATTACCTGCTAGCTACTATGTCACCATCCAAATTAAATTTGGAATAGCTTCCTCCATAAATATCTCGTACAAGCTTATCTATTTTAGTGTTATCCCCTTTTTCAGCTAATGATATGGCTTCCTCAAAAGTTTCACACCCAGTAAGCATGCAGCAGAGACCTAAAAATGTCCCTCCACCTAAACTGAAACATTAAAAAGCTTTGTAGGAATAACATATCATAACATTTCAAATGCAGTTTCAAGTAAAATTCAATTTAGACTCACCTAGTTCCAGTAACTCTTTTGAAATTTTCTTTGGAATGCACAGCCAACATGCTTACCCCTGAGCCGATATTCACAACTAAAAATGGGTACAGGTTGTTCAAATCAAATCTTTCTTTTCTACATTTTTCATCATCAGTAGGATCACTCCAGTAGTAACACTCAGGCAAGTTGTATGCATTGATATAGTGAATTCCTCTAATCAACGATTCCAGCTCATCGAACTTATGTAGGTCCATATTCATTTGCTAGAAAATACATAAGCTTTGAAAGTAATTCTACATTAACAGAATATTTTTTCATGAATATCATCACATAAAAGGTCATGTTTATATAAATAATTATTTTTTAATATATTTAAACTTGATAACAACTTAAATTGAAAAAAAAATAGAATTTTCTAGAACAGTCAAATTAACTTTAATAACCTTACCAATCGAAACTCTTTTTCAAACTTAAAAGCACCACCTCCAGTAGCACAAACAGTACTAGCCATATAAGCCATTCCTTTTGACTTGGCCAACTGCAGAAACACATTCATAGCACTAGTGGGGAACCGTATGAAGTGTAATGTACCAGTACGACCTCTAATTTTGACATCATTCATCTAAAAATTGATAGAAAATTGCTCAATCAAAAATAAAATGCAACATAATAGTTAAACTAACTTGAGTGATAATAATAGTTGAATCAACATTTAAATACCCCATTTGAGAACACCACTTTTTAGCCATAATTCTATTTCTATTACACATTTCAAATAATAGTTTCCATAAGCAAAATATGCTTTACTACAGACTATACAGATGCTAATTGTCGCAACAGATCTAGTTCTTTTTTATTAAAATCATAATTTCCACTTAATTTCTAAGCATCCAAATTTATGTAGTGTAGTAACTTATTGATGTACAGGGTGGTTATACAGCTCAATCTCTTTTATTTGGATTAACAAGGACCAAACAGAATTCAGAAAACATGAAAATCCAGATAATTTGGGAGCAAAAAACCTCTTCAATATACAGACTTACCCCATTCAACCCTTTCAGTTCTAGCTGCCCTAAATTTACCATAGGGTTCAATGGGAATCTCGGGCAGTCTATGACTGCCAGGGTTAATACAATGAGGTATTCTCACGTTTTGAGATTACATTTTATTAAAATAGTAGATAAAAAACCATGAAGAATGACGTTTACATCAAGTATTTCCGTAGCCTAGTTTCTGAGATAGAAGCCCAGTGGCTCAGTGGTAGTGCTTCGCGCTTCCACACCACAGGCCCGGGGTTCAAATCCCGGGCTGGGCAAGGTCCACTCAGCCTTTCATCCCTTCAGTGGGTCGATAAAATGAGGACCAAGCTTGCTTGGGAACTAAACACTGGGGGTCTCGCGTTAGAATGACCACCTAACCGGGACACATGCCTAACAACTTGCACCCCAGGGCCCCACGGTCACGAAAACGAAGATGGGCATCGTAGGCCTTGGCCCACTAGGGCTGTTGCGCCAATGAGTTTAGTTTAGTTTAGTTTCTGAGATATAAATTTTTGAAATTTCGTTTTTTGTTTTGGCGCGAAAAAGCTTCCGAATCCCAAATCATGCGCTGTGAGGTCACATCCAATAGAAGCCCATTTTCTGATCACGTGAAAGCAGCAAACACAATGGTTTTCATGCGCTGTGACGTCACATCCAATAGAAGCCCGTTTTCTGATAACTTGACTTTTCTGACGTTTTGGCAAAAATAAAATTGAATTTTAGATTATTTAAAACACATTTTTGAACTTAAAAATCAGAAATTTGGGAGTTTTAGACCATAATGTATCGAAAAAGTATAAAATCAAGCAAATCCCTCACTCATGGAAATACCTCATTAAAAAATTATCTTTAAAAAAAGAATTGTGTAAAGACAAAAAACCCTAAAAAATGACTACTTAATTTTTGAACAAAGAAAACAAAATTTGTTTATAAAAATAAAATTTTATTATTTTTGTATCTGTTACAAAGTTTTAACTCATTTAGTTCAGCAGATTTCTATTTATGGCAATCTCAAAATGGAAGTTTAGTTATAACCACCCTGTACTTACCTGAAGATGAACATCTCTTTTCCCTGTAGTTCCATAAGCAGAATTAGACGTTAAATAATGGTGAATATTTTTTAAAGCACCTCCTTCAGAGTTCAATGCTTCAGTGGACACATCCGTAGGTTCAAAGTAAACTAGTTTCACCAGAGTTCCACCTATGTCCATTCCGAACCATGGCATAGCTTGAAAAAGTTTTTACATTAATTCATATAAATATAAGATAGCCATATTGGCTAGATTATTAAATATCAAGTAGACAAAACACTTTTTAAAATAACAATAAAAGAGATTAAGGCATTTTTAACTACAAGGTAGTTAAGGTTTTCCTTACCAAATGAAAAACAAATACAGTGCAATCTGGATAAGGGTAGGTGCAAACTAACAACTCCAATTCATAGCAACAGCTATAAAACCGGGGAAAGAGCACTCTTCTCTTTTTTTAACTGTAGCAGTGATTTGGAGTCGCTAGTTTGTGCTGTGCCTAACTCATCTCAAATTTCTTTAATTTTGAAATTAAATTTAGGATGTCAGATTTCTGACAGCAGTATTCACTGTTAACCTAACCTAAGGTTAACGAGGAGTCAAACTTTTAACAAACTTTGAATAGCATAAAACTTGCTTTCCTTTGTTTACTACCAATCAGACTGCTGGTCAAGGTTGATGTGAAAACCACCATCAGTCTTTTTATACTTCTCATTAAATAAATGGATATAAAACTTCTTTATTTTGAAGATTTGATCATCCGTATTATCCCGTCCGTAACCCCATATGGGCAACCTCCGGCCCGCCACACCATTTGTCCCAGCCCGGGGGAACATTTTAGCAACAGAACAATTTAAAACCCTGTTTTTTAAAGTATAATTTCCAAAAATGTTCTGGGGGGGATCCCTCAGCCCCCCTCAGGACTTGGAATTTAATAATTCAAAACTATTTTACTATAACTTAATCCCATGGGTGCCACTCTTCAAAATTTGCAAGACTGAAACTGAACTATATTTTTAATCATTTTTCCCCGGTCTATATAGTAGATTTTATTTTTAATTGCAGAAAAACCACAAAATAGGTCCTTAGGTTTTAAGTTTAAACTGTATCTGTGTAAAACAGGAATATTTCTAGGCAAAATGTGCGATTGAGTATCGAAATTTAGTACAAATCGCAGCCAATCGGGTGGCCGATTTTACGTTTCACATTAAACCTGGGAGGGAATTCTGTTCACAAAACTTTTAAAATGACGGAATTCCGTCCCCAGGACTGAAGAAAGGCACCCATGCTTAATCCAAATCCTACCCAAAAGTGCAAATTTAAAACATTCAAACTAGGTGTACTGAAACTAGTTAAAAATCTGCTTTTTGGAATCAAATGTCCAAAAATTTTCAGGCAAGGACCCTCAGACCCTCCTTTGGTAGTGGAACCTTATTATTAAGTTCTTTACGATGCAAATTCTACCCAAAAATGTACTGTTTACTGTAGTGCTATTATTAGATATAGATGGGAGGGGATGAGGAATAATCTGGGAAAATAAATTACTCCCTCTAGAAATAAATTTTAAATTTACACCCCTGATATTATTGTAACTTAAGCATTATACTTATAATAATACTTAATCAAGATAATATAATTCTAGTCCACATTAATGTTTCTTTAGGGGCCATTCATTAATTACGTAAGGGTCCCGAGGGGGAGGGTGTTTGGAAAAATCTCTACATACCCTTATTTGGGGGGGGTGAAACCCATTCTTACGTAAGATTTTCCAAGTTAATCCATCCAATACTTTTTTAAATAAAAAATATATTCTTTTTTAATTACCTGTTAGTATCTACTCTACAGCCCTCCCGGTCATTATAATCTTTAAGTCCGGCCCACAGACTCAAAAAGGTTGCCCATACCTGCCGTAGACAATGCCGCTAAAAATGAAAATGGATAGCCAGAGTTGACAGGATAATACACAAGAACCTCAAGGATTTTTTGGTACTCACCTCATAACCCTTGCGGGTTACTGCCAATATGAGTAGTGCTCAATACTGCATTTTAAGTCATATGAGTTATTCTCAGGTCTCATTCTGAATTGTGAGAACTTTGCTAACGAACATTCACCATCTCTTTGCAAACCATAGGTTATTAACAAGAATATTACTAGTACTAATACAGAGAAAGGTTCTTTCTACCAAGTGTACTAGAAAATAATGAGATTTAAGGAAGTCTTTAAGTGGTACCTTCCACCATGAACTATCCAAGTGCACTGTTGGAAGAATTCTTGCATTCCCATTTTACAATTACCACATTTTAATGCTTTGTCTTCTAACCATAAACATCATCTAACCTTTCTTTAAGGTTAAACTAAAACATGGGGAATATAACCAAATGAATCTTACGAGGAGAATGTTGTGTGAAAGTTGAAACTCCATTATCGCCAGATGCCATTTCAACTTGTTTCTAGTCTAAAAAGGAAGAAAAAACTAGACTTCAGCATATAAAAGTAAAATAAGGTTGTGATCAGCAGTTTTCATGTAATTATGGATTTTTGGGTACCAGTATCTAACCAGGGTTGCAGAAAATGTTTTAACTTCTAAAATTTCTCCCAATCAATACAAAATTTCCCCAAAATTTTAAAAAGTGATAAACATGTAAAAAAAATCTGATTCATGTTTACAAGTAAAGATTTTAAAAGCAAAACAAAAGGGAACCTTAAATCTGTGGTGAAGGTGAAAATCGCTACATAAATTTTGATTACTCAACTGAAATTAAATTTTATACTTTTCCACAAAATATCCACCATATGGATAAGTTCCCCCCGAACCTAGATGGCCGGATTGGACATATTCTTCATCCGTGTATCTAACTACAAAGCTAAGCTTCTGGGATTCAAATAACAACTTAGGGCTTGATGTTTGTGTATGGAATGGGATTAATGTGGTGTGGATACACTGTACTTCCCTTTTGTGGCTTCGATCAACAGGTGCTCATTGGGCATAAATGTGAAGTATGTATTGAAATTAGCATGTATCTGGGGGAATGACTACACGGTTATACTGTTTTAACCAACCATTGGAACAAGAAAAATAACATTAGGGTTCTTCCGTATTATCCCGTCGACTGTTCCGTGACTGTCAAATTCAGCGGCACAGCCATAGAAAAGTCAATGGGTTGTTTGCAGTTTTCGGATTAGCATTACGGTCGACGGGATAATACGTAAAGAACCAACATTAGTTTATGCATCAGGTGTTGGGGGAGTACTAACTAGTTTGTTTACATTTTGAATTTTCCTAGGATTTTTTTGGAATCCAATAAGATAAGTAGCATACCTACCACAGACAAAAACCAAGATAATTATTAATAGGGGAGACCGGGGATGGATGGGACACTGGGTAGGATGGGACACCTTCAATAAATCTTAAAATTATAAATAAAATTAGTTTTTCAGTGTTCCACCAGGTAAAGCCCCATGGCTTCATACTTGTTTCTGTTTACTATTTTAGTTGCAAACTCCTACAAGTTTCTGAATGAAAAAGATGGTTTCATTATAGCAAAAGTAAATAAGTATTACACTTTTCAAAGTGAATTTTCAATCTGATTCTTGGTTGCTTTCTTAATGGTTTATATTGTTTTCTAAACAGAATTATGTATTTTGGGTACTTTCGTATTAGCCCCTCCATCGTTTTCGCCAACTTTGCCAAATTTCACCAAAACGCGCCAAAATACAGGATTTCATCAGAATCGCCGAAAAACAAATTTTTTAACATCAGAAACATCTTTAAAACATCAGAAAATAAAAAATAAAAGTTTCATGTGGTTGGGGGGGGGCTGCCCCCCCAAAACCCCCCCTGCCCTAACTACAACCAAACTCGTTGTGGGGGAATCAGAAACAGTGAGGATTCAGAAAAAGGGGAATCAGTATTCTTGGATGTACCAAAACTACGGATATCACTCGGTAAGAGCATAAAAATAATTTTTTTAGCACAAACTTACTTCCAAAATGGTCGATCCTACCATCGGCGATCCTGTGTCGATCCTACCACCGGCGTGCATATGCAAAACATTGAAAGACTCTGGGGCTCGGCAAAATGGCGCAACAAAGTTCACCGTGGAACGACAAGAAAGCATTTAGACTCCTACCTTTCAGATGCAGTCTTCGTTCTTACCTTGTAAACACTGTTGAATTTACGTTCAAAACAACCTGCGCGGTGCGCACACATTATTTCACCCATGGGCGTACCGATTCAAATCGTGCGCGCTTGCGCCAGCGATTGGAACTAGCGCGATTTCGCTACGTTTTCCAGGGTTACCAGAATCAACGGTAGTGTTGCGAGGTTTACCAGACTTAGCGACTTATCGCCCCTGTTGGCAAATGGACGGGCTAATACGAATGTACCGTATTTTTTATGAATACATAGTTGAGTTAAGCCTAAAAGCTACATTCTTTTGAAAGAACCTATTTTTTAAAACTGTTGTTACCGGGGTGGGATGGGACACCATGACTTGGGGTGGGATGGGACATGCCCAATTCCTCTCAATACCTAACACAAGCTATTGCATACAATTCTTTAGATACCATTGTTTTGAAACTGATTAGTATTGCAGTTGAAAACATTTTTTTTTAGATTAAAGAAGAATTTTTATTTTGTATTTTTCAATTAAATTAGATTTTTCGAAGTAAATATAGGGTAAAATAACTGATGTCTTTGTAATAAATCTTTAAAATGTGTAAAATACTTCCATCTTTGTGGTTTTTAATCATATATTTAAAACGTAATCATAAATTTTAATTTAAAAAGATATGTCCCATCCCACCCCGGGGTGGAGGGACACTTTTAGAGGTTACTTTAATTCGATCATAAATCTTAAGTTTTGCTTGCTATCACTTTGGTTATATTTTTTAAACATGTTAAAATGTTCCAAGATGTTAGTTTGAAAGTTTCAAATTTATACAATGAAAACTAAATTTTAAAAAAATATTCTTGGAAAAAGTGTCCCATTCCTCCCTGGTCTCCCCTATATAACCAATTTAGAGAGGAGAATGTCAAATGAAGAAGCATATATTGAATGTGAGATAAACTAAAATTACAAACTCTAACAACCCGAGCACCAGATTCAACAAGTTATCTCAAAATCCCTCTAAGTTAGAAGTAAAGAGACCGCCTTGCTCTCAGGACAATGACTATTAAGTAGAAACTAAAGAATAATATAAAAAATCAGGAAGGGTAAATTGAAAAATCCTGGGTAGCCAGGAAGACAAAACTTTAGTATCAAATTAACACACCAGTCATAAGAACTTTCCAGATATTTTAGAGTAAAATAAAGTCATAATAGAATGTTTTATGTCTTAAATACTTCCTAAGGAGTTACAGTCTCTTATGGAAACTTAAAGACCTTTAAATGAAGAACCTCCAGGGGTCATTCCAGACTTTTTTGAAGGATCCGGTTTTTGTAAAATTGTGAAAATCATAATTTTGTGAATTTGAAGTTTCAGCCATGAGGCTGTTTTTGTGATTTCGTGAAAAAAGGCACCCATATTCGCAGTATTGTGATTAATAGTGTCCGTTTCAAGGTAATATACTTTGGAAGGGTCCTTTTTCACAATGAAACATTTTGTGAAGGGTCTTAAAACTGACCCAAATTTCTTCTTCAGACCTGACTTCTTATACTTTGAGTCATAAGAATGAAGTCTGTAACCTTTAACTTGATATTATAATAATTATCTTTTGAATTAATAGGAAAATGACCAGAGACATTTCTTAATAATCGAAAAATACTATAATAACATTTTAGTAAACGATTTTTTACCATAAGGAAAAATGAAGAAATGAACACATATCAGCTAAAATGAAACTCAACGAGTTGGAAACAAATGCATGCTTATGGATTCAAAGCGAATGAACCAGGCCATGCAATAATGTAGGAATAAATAAAATTTGTTTATAATCTAAACATACTTGTTTACAGAAGCAGAAGTCAGATTTGAACGATGCGGTTAAAAGAGACACGGTTAGAGGCATACTACCCATCAGAGGTAGATTTCATTCTAAAAACCTATTTTTTCCTCTCTATAAAACTAAAATTAAAAATAAAATTTAATTTATTTTTGACATTAATGTATGTTTTTTTTAAGTATGAGAAGTTTTTTTGTTGTGAGTAGGTTATAATTTTATTGTTACGTCTGTAAACCCCGTCACATAAAAAGCTTAACTGTTACCTGCTAATCACAAGCGCATGTTGCTGTTTACATTTTTTTGACTGAAGCTCTGCGAAGCTCTGCTCTTGTATGAATGTTCTCGCTCATCACTGATCAGTGTATCTAATCCTTCAGGTATTTCCCTATGTATTTAGATTTTAAGTAAATTGAAATTCCATGAAAATTTATTTTAATTTCTATAATTCTGGTGCAATTTTCATTTGTCTATTTTGATACTATCAGTACTATCTAACTATTTATAATCACGTGTACGATAAATATAAATTTCTATATTTTAATGACATTCATTTATTGATTAGCACCTTAATCCAAAAGGGAAATGATCTCCACAAATGTAGGTTCTGAAAATATATTTATTTACTTCTTGGGTACTTTTCTATTATACCGGAGCAAGTGATTAAGTCGCCAATAATGATGCAACCAACGCCTAACGGAATATCGCGGCTGTTAACCTTTTGCCACCACATTTTCTAAACAATGCTGAGAGCTCCGACCTTGACGTTGATCTTTCAACGGTCGCTTATCCTTCCATTCGGGCAGATGTTCATTCGATGATTCATTGCTACCAACCTAATAAAGTAAAGGAATCGGAAATGCAGATGTCTCATTCTTTGATTAGTGTAAATTCTTGCTCGTGTAAAGATAGTGTGTTGTGACCAATAAGGTCTGCTTCATGTGGTTTGTTCTCCAGCGACTGTGCTGTCACCAAAAAGTCTGCTTGGCAAAATTTGCGCCGGTATAATGGGAAAGTAAAATGTCCATCCAAAGCCAGAGTAGTCCATCAAAGATTGTCGACAGGGGCACCAACTCTGGGGGTGCTGGAGTGCTTGAGCAACCCCTATATTTTATGTGGGGGTGCTTAGCACCCCCATGAAAAACATCTAGCCTATATCTTTATATTGCTTTTCCCTTGAATTCTGCAACAAACAAGGAGCTTCTCTTTAAGTGTAATTCAAAGGGTCTCAAAATTAGTTACTTTTGAATGTTAAATTTCAGAAAATTTTATGGGTGAGAACCCCCAAACCCCCTCACAAATTTTTGGATGCCTTATAAAACTTGTCCACCGTCGCTTGGCGGAGAAAAACGGGTTTCTCTGCATTGTGGAAGGCAGAGAAAACCGGTTTTCATCCGCCTTCCGACGGAAGACAAGTAATACAGTGTATTTCTTTTTAAAATGTTGCTGATTACAAGAAGCAGTCCCAGAAGAAGAGTTACCCAAAGAGTTTCAAAATGATATTAAAAAAACACTTGTTTAAAGGGCCAAAGTTCTAAAATTTTTGTGGGGGAAAACTTAAGCCTCCCTTTTAATTTTTACATCTATTTATAATTTCTTTCTTCTACAAAGAGCTATTCTCATTTGATATGACCCAAAGAGTCTCAAAATGGAGTTGAAACACTACTTTTTAAGGCTAATTTTCGAAAATTTCTGAGGGTGACCCCCAGACCTTTGTACTTGAAACTCACATTATTAAATTTCATATTATATGCAAGACAACTCAAATACTATGACTTTCATGAAGTGAATATGAGTAACCCCATTGATTTTCAAAACCCAGCGCCCCTGATTGTCGAAAGGTTCAATAACGCCCTCATTCAACAGTTCTTTCAAGGCGAACTCAATCTTTGTCTTTGGCCTGATCAGTAACAGAACATTTCTGGCTTTGTACCTGATGGGTAGAGAACCCAGGGGTCTCTGGGTAGGCAAGTAAATCTGTTCTTAAACTCAGTAAACTGATCTAGTTTACTTTTTAATTAATTTTTTCAATTGACTTAACCATCTGATGCTCAGAAATTTTTAGGACAGACAATGATGCTCCTAATTGTTTCCTTGTCAAATTAAATAAAAACATTGTCTTTTTTAGGTATGGCAGAGGAAACATCAACTGAGAAAAATAGTCTTTTTGATGCTAATTCATATGTAAATAATGTAAGTACAAAAATACTACTTTTATATTATTTAAGATAGCCTTTTTTCTTAATGTTCAAGATAGAGCAAGATGTTTATAGGGGGACCCTGTTGTGTGCCATAACACCATAATAATATTCAAGCTAAAAGACTGTTTTACTATAAATTAGTAGATTTAGTATTTTAATTAGTAGAAAATGATGTCCTGAATTTGATTAAGAGGCTATATTTATTTATTAAAACTAAGCCACATTGGCAAATTCTTTTAAAACTGGATTTTCATTCCAAACTTTTTATACTTTAAAATTGGTAAACATTGTATTTGTATTGAAAGTAATTAAATATTATTTTGCAGCCAGAATTAGAACAAGCATGGGCACTCAAAACAGTTGAACATATGGAAACTCATTTCAATGTAAGTTCTGTTCCATCATTTATAAAGGAATCATGGTTTGTTTTGTTTGTATATCAAAAAATGAATATCTGTACTCTAGTATTTAATACCTTTTCTTGTAGTTAAGTAATTGATCACTTAACTCTTTACATAGTCATTAACTCAGAACATGGTTGTTTGGAGTAGAGCGTCCTTATTGGGATCTTGTACCATAAAACCCTAAACAACCAACACAGAACATTGCTTCCCAACGTGGGGCAATAGGATTTTCAAGGGGGACAATTTAAAATTTTCAACCAAATTGACCCCCAGGTGGCACATGGACCACCAAGTTTTATTTACTTTTCAAGAAAGATTTTCGGGGGGGGAAAGAAATGGGAGACATGTGGGAAAATTTAGAAAGGCTTTGGTGGTGCATGGGCAGACTTGGAAAAAGTTGTAACCTTCCCCTGAACCTAACCGAAATTTACCCGAACCTTATGTATTGCACCTATGGAAGCTGGCAGTGGCTTCCCCTGTACCAGGTTCTCGGGCACTTTTTTCAGGTCCGGGCATGGGCCAAAAAAGGTTGGGAAACACTGCTGTAGGTCATGCTGAAATTAAATTACTTTTGAACACTGATCATATAAGCCACTTTGCCCAGAGAAAAGAAGAGTAGAACTGTTTTTTTCTACCCCATTTTCCTCCAGTGTCTTAACATAGGGAAAAATACCCAGATAGTTTTTCGCTTAGGCTGTACATTTGGTATCACCCCCTTTTCCATAATGCCTTGCACACCCCAAGAGCAAAGAAAGACCGGTCTTGCACTAGTCACATTTTTCCAGGAACAAGTGTGCATATGAACAGGTGCTCTTCAAAATCCCTTTCACCATCCTATTCTCCTGCTATGCTTGTTTGTCCATATGAATGGGGCATGGTGGTATCTTCATTGGAAATTTTGAGCTGGTCGAAAATCCCTCTAGATTCCAGAGAGTGTATTCCTCTGCTGCTTTATTGCATTTAAGTTTGTCTTATCTTGCTAGGCAGTTTGTATAACCTTAAACGAGCTAGGCTATTCACTCCGCCCTACGGTTGGGGAAGTGTAGAGAGAGAGCCGAACTGGTTACTTCTTGCCAATATCTACCACACCTCCCTTCCCTTTTCTTTAAAGAAGATGCTTAACCCTTTCAGTCCTAGACTACCATTGAGTCCTATGATAAATTTGGGGCAGCTAAGACTTAAAGGGTTAAGTAGCCAAGCTAGCTTAGGGGACATCCATAAATTACGTGAGGCGTTTTTTCCAAAATCTGGACCCCCCTTGGTGAGATTTAGTGAGATTTTGCTGGACCCCCCTCCCCCCAAGTGAGATTTACCAACAACTTTTTTAAAATAATTTGCAATATCTTATGTGTGTGTATTCCTTTCTCATACTTAAAAAAAGAAAATCATATAATTTCTAATTTAGAAAGTTGACGTGAGATTTTAATCGACCCCCTCCCCCCTTGGTGAGATTTTTCCAAACCCCTCCCCCCCTTTTTGACCTCACATAATTTATGGATGGCCCCTTACTTGATTTCTTGCATTCGAATTTTATTTCCCTGTTCCTAACCGCCTAGTGAAGAAAAACAGACTTTAATGGACCTGTTATGCATATTAGGGTGTCCCAAAAAAAACCCTAGACTTTTAAAAATTGTTATTTCCGTGAATATAAGACACTGAATTTTTTAGACTATTTTTAATGTATTTAGAGGTCCCCCAAGGTCATTGAATTTTCAAATAATGGCCCAAAAAGGGTAAAGTTTAACATTTTTCATAATTTTTTAAAAATAACCATTAATGTTCACATGGCATTATTTTCATTTATTAGAGCTGTTTATAATGTTTTAAACAAGTTCTGTATTAATTATCTGGGTAGGAAATAATATGCATTAGTATTAAAATCAAGAAACATGCGATTTCTTACAAATTTTAACTTCAAATTTTTTACTGAGATGAAAATAGTCATTTCTTAGAGATTTTGGTTTGCTGAACATGAATATCGCCATTAAAGTTCTGAATTGACTCAGTATTTTCAGGGAACAGCCCTAAGGATTAACTTAAAACAAGAACAATGTAATTTTTAAGGTTTTCAAAACATGAATATTAATTCCTGAGCTTGCGAGTGCAAGCAAAATTAATAGAGTCCCCCGAACTCTTCCGCTTCGGCTTCTGGGGCGCTAACACCTCAATCGCTTTTAGTAAAAATCATTGCTGCATATTTTTATTAAATTTAGGTCCTTTGGGAAGGGTAAGGACCCTTCAAAGATGAATTGCATAAAAAAAGGAAAAATAGCATAAAATAACCTTTAAAATATTAAAAGATTTTTTGCATTTTTAGTGGGTAATAACCCCTTAAACCTATCCATTTGCTACAAATTTTCATATTTTAAAAATTTCAAACTTTTTAGTCCGCTTGGAAGTTAGTTTAAAGACTAAAGTAATGATTTTTGACCCTGGAAATCGAATTCAAAGTCATTAAGGTACATGAAAAGCATAAAATAGGGGGAGGGGATCTTCCCTGAAAATGCCGATTCAATTCAGAACTTTAATGGTGATATTCGTGTTCAGCGAACCAAAATCTATAAGAAATTACTATTTTCATCTCTGTAAAAAATTTGAAGTTAAAATTTGCTTAACAAAGGATTACATAAGGTAAAAATGTCAAATAAATTGCATGTTACTTGATTTTAATACCAATGCATATTACTTTCTACCCAGATAATTAATACAGAATTTGTTTAAAACATTATAAAAAGCTCTAATAAATGAAAATAATGTCATTTTAACATAAATGGTTATTTTTAAAAAATTATGAAAAATGTTTTTACCTTTTTTGAAAATTCAATGACTGGGGGACCTCTATATTTTAAAAAAATTCTAAAAAAATTCACTGTCTTATATTTACAGATAGATCATTTTTGGGGGTGAGAGTTAATTTCAAAAGTCAGGATTTTTTGGGACACCCTAATGCACTCTTTGCAATGTTCACAGATCCCTGTTAAGGTCTGTTATTTCCTGAACATCTTGGCTACTAAAAGTAGATGGTTGAATGGGGAAGAGAAAGTCCTGGCTGCTATCTGAAGGGGGAGAAATTTCAAGTAGACTCCCCAAGGTTCAGGTGCCTGGATACACAATGCAGTGTTTTCCCCATTACATTCAGGGTCCATTGGATCTACTTTTTTCTTAATATATTGTCCAGAAAGCCATGATGGACATTAGGGTGGCCCAAAAAAACTTTTTCAGATAGAGTTCTGGGCACCCTCTACTTTTTTTCAAATAGTTAATAGAAACTCCCTGCCAAAACTTCATAGCTGTATTCGGACTAGAAGTCGATGACCAAAAGGAGTGAAAATTTTCAAATTCAATGTAATGATAAAAAATAAACATTTTTTAAAGAGCGTAATAAATAAAAATAGAAAATATGTCCCATTAATATACGGAAAATATAACTGTTGAACTCAATTTCAAAATAATTTGTTTGAAACCCTTTTTCATGGTGGTTAACGTTTAACATGGGTTTTTTAGAACTCTCGTGTTTGTAAATAATCATGTGTTATTATAATTTAATTATAACTAACTGGGATTTTTTTCTAATAAAATAATGATTCGTTTTTCAGAAAAATTTGGAAAGAGCTTGACTCATATTCCAAGTTAAACTCTTTTAGTACCTAATATTAATTTCGCTTCTTTACAAAAAATTAGGTCATCGGTTTCTAATTAAGGTATAGAGCTCAAACTTTGCAAGAAGAGTTCTTATAAAATCTAAAAAATTTATTCGTTTAATTTAATTTAAGGACACTTTATTTTCCGCATGGAAAAGTGGGCCACCCTAATGGACATGTTGTACAAAGTTAAGCTATGGTTAAATAATTTATATGGTGCCTAACAATTGAATTGGCACAAATCCTAGCTGATTATTGAAACATAATTAAATTGATCTTGTGTTGATTTTCTAGTTGATTTCATCAGTCTGTGCCAGTAGTTTGAGACTTACTCCTCATGACAATGAAATATATGAAACTTTCATGTCAGAATTTCCCAATTTTAAGCTTGATGTTATTGAAGAAGACTCTTTAAAAAGTACACAAAGCAAGGAAGTAAGATATATTTTGTTAATGTAATTTTATACTGTGCTTTTAGTATAATTTTAGTGTGTAAAAATTAATACATTTATATTCAATGAATATTTTGATTACACAACATAATGTTGATATCTAATGAAACTGGCTGTTATTTTTAACAGTTTTGTTCAGGGCTCAATTTAAGAAGGAGCATGCCAGAATGATTTTCTGGCATTTTGGAAAAAATTAACAATGTTTTCAAATAATTTTTTGATTTAACATCATTTAGTTCTAAGTAAGTCTAGCTTACTACATGAAATTTTAGTTACATAAAAATAAATTCTTTCTCACTAGTCTTTTATAACAGATAGATGCTTGTGGTCAACAGAATCTAAAGTGTAAAATACCCTTTGACTTATGCATGACCATGCATGTATTTTAAAAATCATTCTGTAATGACACAGTTTATTAGTGTGATAGGTTTATGTTAAACTCTTGTGCTATTAAACCGAATTTCAGCAATCCAGTGTTGATATAACTAACAAGGAACCAAATTTTTAGGCCTGGCGAAACTTCTGTCAGAAATTTCTTCAGAAAGTGGAAGATGCATCTTTTGGGACATTGCTACGTCTGGATTGTTCTAAAGATTACAGTGATGAAAACACAATATTAGGTAAAAAATTTTTATTTATATTATTAACATTTCCAATATTGGCTCAAGTACGAATATCAATTATAGAAACAAAAATATTGGTTACTGAGATCAAGTCAAAGGGTAGTCACTTAAAATAATACATTTAATTAGCTCTTAAGACCTATTTTAATCAGTATTAAGCAATTTGTTAATAGCAATGGGCAAACCCTAGAAAAAAAAACTAAATATAAGATTGTTTAAACAATTTGGGCTCAAAGGAAATTACTATGTAAATACTTATAATTGGCAATGGTTGTAATGCTAGAGCTTCCATGACTCCATCTACCAGAAATCACTTTATTAAACAACTTGCAGCTCTTCTGCTAGCTAGCCTACATGTTTCATTTAGAACTAATTATAAATCATTGCATAAATGTTATACCCCCAAAAACTTGAAACATCTTCAGGAAATTCTCTGTACCCGATTCTTTTACTCTTAGGATGACATGCTATCATGGTTGAGGATAATTTTATCAAAATTATTTAACAGAATAGTTTTTAAGGATGTAAGCTGAAGCATAGCACTTTTAAAATTCTCATTGCTTAAAGCTGATTCTCGGAAGCCAGTTACACAGCTGATTATACAAAGTGCCTCTGATACCTAGGTAGAAAAAGCATCAAAATATTATTTTAAGAGGTGCTCATTATTTTAAATGACAAGTAGATCTCATATTGTTAATGACATTAATGCTTCTGCTTTGGTTGATCTTTGGTGGTAAAATTGTAAATTTGCTTAAATATTCAAATTGTGAGTACGAATGTCTTAGTCTTATCTGATTTTGCTAACGACACCTGTGTTGTTCCTACGGACACTTAAGGCTGTATTAAATGGTGACTTGATCAGGAGTCTAATCTAAGATTAAGAAAGAAACTAGTTTTTCTTTCACCAAACTGCCAGTTAAGTTACCGGTGAATATGGCTGTTAGGGGACTATCACTAGGGCCGCCGAGAGCCAAGCCGGGCCCGAGGACAAAGTTGAGAAGCGGGCCCCCCAGTCCAGGCCCTTTACCTAGATCCAGTTTAAATTTTTACTACCCTTAGTTTTATGATCCTAAAGCACACTCAGGATGGATGACTCAATTAGTTAACAAATGACCAATCTAGCGCGCAGTGGCAGATCCAGGATTTGGGGGGGCTAAGAATTTTCATAATCCAATTAAGTTTTCTTGTAAATGATAATACGTAAAAGGTAGTGAATTATCCTACTCAAACCACTAAAAGGGGGTCTGGGGGTGCTCCCCCAGAGAATTTTTGGAAATTTAAGTCAAAAACCCCACTTTTTCAACTCGTTTTGGTACACCTCATTCGAATTTCGGATATAGATTTTTTGCGTTTTGACAAAATTAGTAAAATATTAAACGTTTGGGGGGGCTTCAGCCCGAAAGCCCCCCCGTAGATCCGCCACTGCTAGCACGGGGTTCAAGGGGGAACCCTCAAACACATAGATTGTTGGTGTTTTTTACCCAATTTGTCGTGCTTTTTTACCCTGTAAAACTGAGCGTAGTAAAGCTCTCGGCTATATTTTAAGGTAAATTATGTTGAACACACATTATCAAAATAATTAAAGCAAAACAAATTATTAAAGAATTGCAGTCTATAAAGTACTAAAGAAAAATTGTGTAAGTCTTTCCTTAAGCCTTTAAGAGTTCAAATACGGCAACACTGACTGTCTCAGTAAATTTGTCGAATTTTCTAGAACAAACTTTATTTTGCTTCTGTATAAAATTCTCCTATTTTACAAAATATAACACAAAAAAATTTTTTAATAAGTATTATGTTATTTTAATTATATTTCAAACATACCCTCGTATGAAAACGGAGTATTTCACCAGTTACCTCTGGTTTGAGGAATATAAATATTATTACTATATTCCTCAAACTAGAGGTTACTGGTGAAATACTCCGTTTTCATACCCTGCCTTTCGGAAATTTACGTCTGTTCTAGGAATGTCAAAGCCATTCCAGCAGATGAGTGGAGGACTAATCAATGGTCACCACTTTTTCCGTTATAGTTGGCTATAGTCTGTGTAAAACTAGTACTTTTCTTCCGCTCTCTTGCCTTGCCTTCCTATGCCGTGCTGATGAGCCCTAACAAGGGCGAAACCGGTTCATGGCTGGAGGCGATGCTTGAGCTGGGGTTTTCTCATACCCTCGTATATTGTTATGATTAAAGGAATCACATATTCCAAAATAAATTTTAAATTGATTGTCATAAACGTAGTAAAATTTTTGTTTGAACATGCCTTTTAAAAATATCATTAAAAATATGATTCTACGATATATTCGGTGTCTGTAAATATTGTACTAATATAGTTATATTATATTTATACGGGGGGTCCCAAAATTAACTGAATTATTTCAAAAATTAACTAAATGAGATAAAAACAAGCGCTTTTCTGCAAACTACTTTTTCAGCCTGGAAGTTTTTTCAACCCAAAACTTCATAGTTCTCAGCCGTTTCTAGAAAAGCATGAACTCAATCGAAAAACAATGGCCCAAATTACTATTTTAAAAAACAGGGTTATTAAAATTTGAAATAATAATAAATAATTCTAGAATCAAATAAAAATTATATTGAACCCTTCTTTCCAGTTAAATTTGCGTATGTTAAAGCAATTTGGCAAATTAAGCTTAATAGATTTGTGAATAAGAAACATTTAAATTGTAACATTCCTAAACCCTTAATTTTTTAAGTCTCTGAGGAGTATGACATTTCGTATAAAAAACTCCCAGGCTTTAAGAGTAGTCAACAAACCGTATGTTTTTATCTTCTTTATTTTTTATTAATTTTGTAAGATTATATTATTTAATTTTGGGACAGCCTGTTACAATGACACAGACAATATACATTACTTTTTAACAAAATTAAAAAATCCTTTCTTCTTAAATTTTATTTTTATTGAATATTGTAATAATTTTTCTTGTTTTAATGATTTAAATTTTTTCATCACCGAAAATTTTCATTTTTTTAAAAAGAAAATTAAGCAAATAGCAATGCCCTTAAAACCCCCCATCACCAACATTATACAAAACATGAGACAAAAACAACTAGTGAAATGCAAAATCCGTATACTATTTCAACCGATTCTTATATTTTATTTTCATTTAATAATGGAATAAATTTTCTTGTTCTCTAAGTAAATTTTTTATGGTTTACAAAACTTTTCAGTATCGAAAACTTCAATTTTTTTAAAGAAAATTAATCAAACAGCAACCCTCCAGCATATGTAAAACAAGAGACAGAAACAACTAGAAAAATACAAAGATATATGTATAATACTTTCAAATGTATTTGATAGCTGAAATTTCTATTATATAAAAAATGAATAGAATACTCACCTAAACGTACGGTACGGTCATCTTAGAAGACTAACGTTACCAACTTTTTCAAAGTACGGTAACTTTCAAACAATCGGGAATAACTTAATTGGTTTAAAAAAAATTGACGATTTTTATAAACAGAATACACGTTTAACTAACGCTTTCTACAACTACATCCACGCATGGGTAAATGCCTTGAAACTAAAATTTTCTCCACTGTCCTCTGTGGTATTTTCCATTTGGTCAAGGCAGGGGCGTAGCGAAGGGGGGGGTCCCCGGGTCCGGACCCCCCCTTGGGCCCGACCCAAAATTTTTTAACCCTTTTTTAGGCGTTAAATATTCCAGTGCCTACTCAAAAGAGGGCGTCTATGTCCCTTAAAAGTGTCTAAAAACCACCTATTTTGCATGTTAAAATCTAAAATTTTCCGGGGGAACCCCCGGTGTCTCTATAACAAAAGAGTAATACTATACTAAAAGAGTAAACCAAACCCTGTTTTTAGGGTCAAATTTCCAAACATATTTTGGGGGAGTACCCCCTGACCCCCCTTGGGACTTTATTATAAACAACTTTTTTTATGATGAGTTCGTCAAAATACAAAACTCCTAGCAAATAATAAATTCCTGAAAATATAATGTTCGAAATTCGGATTAGGTGTACCAAAACGAGTTGAAAACCTGCTTTTTAGACTTGAATTTCCAAAAATTTTATGGGGGGGTCCCCCAAACCGAACCCCCCCTAAGGTAATTCGAACACGATTATTTTCAACCTTTTTAATATTATATTCGTTGAGAAGATTCAATTTGATTTTCAAAATTCTTAGCCCCCCCAAAACCGAACCCTGGATCAACTACTGCCTCAGAAACGTCCGATTTTCTATTTTTTCCTTTAAAAATTATCTAGCTTACAAGGAGCTGTGTTCCTCGGTTATTACCTCATAAATGAAGTAAAAAAACTCCTTTTAAAATTCAAATTTCCAAAAATTTTCTGGGGGTGGACCCCCAAACCCCCCTCTTTAATATGGAGCTACTGAATACTCTTAATCTGTTTTTTGGCAGTCTCTGTACTTAATACAAAATTATGTGGATCATAACTTTCAATCGCGAAGTAGTATACTTAATCTTAATTATTACACTAATTATTAATAAATGATTAACTATATTAATTAACAAAGAGAAAAAATTAAAAGTAATGTGGAAATTATAACTTTATTTCACTAATTGTAGAAACTTTTTGATATCCAATGGTAAATTTTTCGCACTGGACCCCCCCATAGGAAAATCCTGGCTACGCCACTGGGTCAAGGGGAGGAGAGGGGGCCTCATTTCCTGTTTGTTCTGGCTAACGAAAGACCTTTCCGCAAATAGGGTTGGGAGGTGTCCGGTTCGGGCCCTTTCGTACCTTATCTTGTGACAGTTCTTGGAATGTGTTGCAGCGTGTGTGTGGTAGTGGTGGTAATTATCTTAGTTTGGAAACGCTGGAGATTGCATTCCAGGGAGGAGGGGGGCCCGGGGCCCGTTCTCAGGAAGAAGGGGTAGTTGGGAGAAAAATCTATGAATGGGTATTTTTGTTTCAAAACGTTTAGTAGTGTATCCCAAGATGGAGCTTCTTTACGGGCCCCTATAGGGCTGGGAAAATCCCCGGGCCCGGGGAAAAGTGCCCCCTTTGCCCCCCCCTGTCGGCAGCCCTGACTATCACACTGGGTACTGATTTGGGTTTCTTTTAAGAGCCTTTACTTTACTCAATTTTTATTTTTTTTAACTTATACCACACCACTTTCATCCTAAGCAGTTTACTTGTTTGCTTTTTTATCACATACTTTCTAGCAAACACATAGGCTTGTAGGCCAATAGGAATCATTCAGGTTTGAGTGCTCTGGCCATGCTCTCCCGGTAGTTTCGTTTTTTTTACTTACAAATGTCAGCTAAGCCATTACTAATGATTAGAAGGTTATATTTACAAATGTTCCCAGGTTAACTAGTATTGCATAATTGGGGGGGGGGTTAGTTAAACAAGCAATCTTAATCTAGTGTAATTTGCACGGCTAATGTAATTTTGGTTCAAATTTTTGCATTACAGGTAACTTATTTTTTTACAATACCATATGTTTGATGCAAAGTGTTTCTTTTCAGTGATACGAATCCAGTTTTTGGCTATAGAAATAGCAAGAAATAGAAAAGGTTTAAATGATCCTCTATGTAAACCAAAAGACGCAGTTGTAAAAGAGTCATAAGCATCAATTAAATAACTTTTTATTCAACACCGTTTTATTTTATTTGTAACTTAAACATCTATGCACATTAAACTTTTCACATTTAACAATTTTATAGCTATGAACCCAGCTACTTATTAGTCTGAAAAGCCTTTAATACTTTCATGTACAGATAATGTAAGTTACATTTTTTGTAGTTATAAATACTTTACACATCAATGTAACGGGGTAACATCTAATATGGAATGTTCGGCACTAAAAGTGGAGAAATTAAATGATGGTATACATATAACAAAACTTATTCAACATAAACAACACGCATAGTATTAGTAGCACCAGCTCCTTTTCTCCATCCAGTAACAACAATGACAGCATCACCAGCATTAATAAATTTCCTCTGTTTCCCAAAATCTATGGCAAACTGAATTCTCAAATCAACATCATGAGGCCAATCTTGTTTACGTTCACCTAAGGGAGGTTCAAATTACATGGTATCCTTACTTGAGAAGTAAATTACAGAAAGAATATAATATGTTTAACCCTTTAGAGACCAAGACGCCTCTTTCCCCCATTTAAACTTATTAGTGCAAAAGAAATTTCATTATGGAATATTTAACGTTTTATAAATTTAACAAGAATATTGAAGTAGCAAGATTCAACTTTACAGACACAAAAAGCATCCCTGGTTAATGTAGTTCATCTTATCTTACTGATGGTTAAAAGAAATTTTTTCTACAGCTTAATGATTTTAATATGATCAGTATCTCCAACTTAGAGTATTAAATAAAGATAATTATCAAAGAGTAAGTCCATTGTATCTGATTAAAATGTAATCTAAACCAGTTTTTGTACTTTTTTAGTTTATACAGGGATGAGATTCTTCAGTTTTTTAAAAAACTTTAACAGAAATTTCAGTTTTTTAATGGAAAAAATCAGCTCATAAACTGAAAATTTCAACTAAAAACTACACATTTTTAATATTTTGTGAATGTTCTTTGTTTATGAGGATTTTTCCTATGGTAAATTTTTATATCTGAGGCAGCTAAATAATTTTATTTGGTTTACAATCGTATCGATTCTTGCAGTGATCAGACTTTTTGCTTTTTTGTCAATCTCATCCCTGTTTATAGTACACCCTTCCAATACATAAAAAATCTGTTCGATACGTTTCATTACCGGGAGAACAGTTACTTCTCCAAGTGATTATTAGGGTGAGATAACTTTGCTGTCTGAAGGTTAAAGAGACTCATAAATGATCTCATTACGTTTCAAGAACAACGATGTTACAAGCTAATGTTTAAATACAGTAAACTCCCGTTAGTACGCCGTTCAAGGGGATTCGTGAAAACGTCGTAATAAGCGGTACGACGCTATATGCGGAATTCCATAAAACACCGTTTCGGCGATATACCTAAAACCTGTTATACCTAATCTTACCTAGAAACCTTTTAAGCGGTATTTTATCACTAAAATAGAAGAGGCAGGCAACCCCTGTTCATTTGCAAATTGCTGCTTATTCATAACAGCTTTCTTCTCATCATAAAGCTTGATATCTTCAATTTATCATCTCAAAGCTTTCCTTTTACTTCCAGAAGAACTTGCCATTTTAAACTTATGCCGAGAAAGAATGGATACTGAATACGGTATCTGAACTTGCACAACAGTGAACTGAATTGTGAATTGGAGGAGAGGGGGAAATTTTCCAAGAAATTTATGGAGTGTTCTGATTCGTCACAGGACAACCCACTTGCCCTGCAAGACACTGGTCATCGTTGAGGGCGCAACGGGGGCCATTCGGGGAAAAAGGGGAGCGGTTGGGAAAAACCAGTTCTACCATATTGTTCAACTGCCGGGTTCAACGGTTCTGTAGCTCATACATTATTTGAAAGGAACTCGACGACGTAATAACCGGGATTTTTCTTCGGGGGACTGGAGAAAAGCGTCGAAATATGCGGGAAGTTGTAATAAGCTGGTGCGCTATAAGCGGATAGTTTTTAATGATAAAAGGCCTATTGGTACCAGGGACCGGAGAAAAACGTCGTAATATGCGGGACGTCACACTAAGCGGGGACGTACTAATGAGAGTTTACTGTATACTGATGGGACAGCATGTCTTGCCGTAATGAAAGGGTTATAAGAAACTTATGGACAAATCAAAATGAAAACATACCAGGAAAATGCAGGGGCAAAATTCCTCTCCACAAATGAGCCTGCCTAGTTGTCTGTGTCAGTCTTGACACTGCAATAATGGGACACTTCGGTCGGTACTTTGAAACTTGATGAGCAGTTCTGAAAGAAAAACAACGTTTAAATTACATGCACTATGACAAAACTACATGACTAAGAAATAGCTACTTAAAGATTCTAAAGTAGAATGCTTGCTTAAAATTTATGCAACTTAATATTAATCAAAGCGTAGCTTACACACCTTCCAGTAGTTGTGATAACAATTATCGCAGAAGCCAAACATTTCATTGAAGCATTCACTGCAGCAATAGCTACAGTGTGTGTACAATCAGTAGGAACAGGAGTTTTCATGCTTAGCTCAATAAAAACATGGCGTTGGAAAATAGCAGCCTCTGCTTCCACACAAATGGCATGCATCATTTTCACTGCTTGGAGTGGGTATTCCCCTTTGGCAGTTTCTCCAGATAACATAACACAATCGGCTCCATCCAGAACAGCATTGGCAACATCAGAACTTTCAGCTCTAGTCGGTCTTGGCTTTTTAACCATGCTTTCCAGCATCTAAAGATAAACAAAGAAAGTTATCAGGCCAAGTAAAAAATGCAGGATTTCATATGGAAACTTCAGGGTTTTTTATACTCTGTTCATTTAGAATTGACGCCTCAGACGTAATGTATTAGAAGCAGTTACTACTGTAAATATCATCGAAAATTTTTTCTTGTGCAATAACAAGGCAGCCGAAACAGAAGTAGTTAAAATACTGTAAAAAAATCGGTCCCTGAAGTTGTGTGATGAGCGTTATTAGGCGTTTTTGATCCTGCTTCAGGCGCCAGTTCTAAGTGAACAGACTATAATAATTGGAATTTAATATAATAACTGGAGAAAAGGCGACTTAAATAAGTTTTCTGATCGATATAAGTGGATCATCCTCTACATTGGAAGGAAAAAGGAAAAACAGCCGGAGAATTTTTCTTCAGTACTTAAACTGGAAATTTGGAAGTATGTACTACTTATTTTTGCAGACCTCGAGCAAGGAAGACTGGCCTAGCACTAGTCTCGTAGCTATTTATCAGGGTAAAAGAGTTTGCATATATACAATTGCTTTTCTCAGTCACCCGGGTACTTTTCAGAAATCCCTTTCCCCATCCTATTCTCTGGGTAGACTTGTTAGCCTATATGAACGGGGATTATCTAAAAGTAAAAAGCTAGATTATATGTTTTTTACCTGAGTGGCACAAATTACAGGCTTGCAAAGCATATTGCATTTGGCTATCATCATTTTTTGTGCCAAAAACACTTTCTCTGGAGGTATTTCAATTCCAAGATCTCCTCTTGCAACCATAATGCCATCACTTTCTTCAATGATTTCATCTATCCTGAAAACACAAATTTAGAATAAAACACTGTTCAACTTATAGAAAAAACGAAGTTTGATTAACTAATCCTACATGGTCCCACATTGTTTCAGCCAAACAGACTAAATGTTCACCAAAATGAAGAGTTCTTAAAATATTTCCTTAAAGTACCGTTTATACGACTTTTCCATTTATACATCGTTTTCGCAAAGTCCCAATTCATTTTAATGCAAACATTCTATGTTATACAACACACAATATCGGTTATATGTTGTTTCCCATTGTCTTGATGAAGGATTTTTTTTAAAAATGCTATAAATTGAAAATTTGATATCTACATACAATGCAATGTATTCAGATGCAGTGTTTAGGATGTGCAATATACTGCCGTCCTAAGCGAAATGTACGTTAACGAGTTTTCTTAAAACTTCATTTCCTTTCTCCCTTGGCGAGTTTTTAAATTGGCGAGAATGTATCTCGCTACTTCTATTAGAATGGTTGGGAAATTCGCGCAGCTTAGTCGTTCATTCTGCTCGTTTTGTTGGTGGTTTTGGCGTTGTTAAAGGGTTGCTGCTATCCATTGTTAAACTTAAAAAGGGAAAAATTAAAATTTTAAATCTTAATAATTCTAAAACTAATTCGATTTTTTTTAAAAACGAAACGACAATATTTTTGTAAAAAATAATTCTATATGTGTTTAAAATACTGTACTTCTACCATGATTAGTTTTTCTTTTATAACGAAAAAAAGTGCTCTAATTTTTCATTGGCTGCTGTGAAACGAGCTAGTTTCAATGCTAATCTTGGCGGTCTGATATCGTAAGCAGGTTGCCGCATAGAATTGAAAATCCGCCAAATGCTCTTTTGGCGAGATTTTTCTCAAAGTAAATCTGTGAGAAATTGCGTTAGTGTACACTTTCGCTTAGGACGGCAGTATAGTACTCAGGATATGAAAAATAAAATAAATATTTAAGTTTAGGCTTACCATACGTCCGGGTTTACCCAGGACAGTCCGGGGTTTTTAGAGCTGTCCGGGGACATGTCCTGGGTCGAAAAATTCCGGGGTTTCATACATTTAGGATTTCCCAGTCATTTTTAGGTAAAAATCCCAACCAAGCTGTTTAAAATTGCGCTTTTTTACATTTTCTAACGTCTGTTTTACTTCAGAAAACTTACTTTCTGTTAATTTTGTATACTATAAAGGTATGGTTTGATTCATTGTTGTTAAATTTTTCAATATTTAATTATTATTTTCAGTTTAAAAACTGTTTCCAAGTAATTCTTCCTTTAGAAAAACCTCAAGTTTACGGTACAGTCGACTCTGCTTAATGTGATCACATTTGTCCAAGATCAAAATAACAATATCTGGTTGATAATAAGCAGTTCTATACAAAAAAGTGTGTAACACTAGTGTCTGCATTTAAATCGTGACTGTGTGTAATCCATAATGAAGTATTTAAAGCAATTTTTATGTAATTTGCAAATTACAAAATTTTGAAAGGAAAATGAAAGAGCAGATCAAATAATAATTAATAAATCACTTTGTTTCTTACATATTGAAATTGGACTTCCAACGAGAAAAAAGGGTTTTTAAGGGATTTCTACCAAATTTTGATAACATTAAACGATATAATAACTGCATAAAACAATATAGTTTGCATTAATTTAAATAGGAGTGATCGGGACCAGTCAGTTTTGATAACATCATCCGATTGATAACGTTAAACGTGTGATCACATTAAGCAGAGTCGACTGTATTTACTTAAATCTGCATTAGAAACCTAATTATCAAAGATGTTTTCAATTAAACATCTTTAGATTTATATGTCTGTCCCTTGAAAGATGTATAAACCAATGCTTTACTAAATAATTCAAATAGCAAGCAATTCTGAGGAAAAGCAGTCAGATAGTTCATTTGAAAAAAAAATTAGAGTACCTCAAACCAATTATTAATTCATCATAGTAAGCTTAATTTCTTAGTTTGTTATCAAGGAAAAAATATTTTCCCAAACTTACTTTTTCACTCCCTCATGGTTTTCAATTTTTGAAATTATTTTAATGTCTTTTCCTTCTTCTCCTAATATTTCCCTTATTTCTTTCACACCTCCAGCATTCCTTATAAATGATGCAAATACCATGTCAACCTAAAGCAGATAACAGTAATTTAAATATATAAAAATGAGTTGTCAATTTTAAAAAATTTACTCAGAAAAACAACTTTTTTTACTTTTTGTTGTACACCAAACTTGAGGTCGTCTTTATCTTTCTCTGATACAGCAGGAAGATCCACAATCACTCCAGGGAGATTAACTCCTTTCTTGCTTCCCAACATTCCTCCATTTTCAACAGTGCAGAAAACTGAATCTTTTCCTAAAATGGAAAAAAAAATATTCAACATTAAGTTTTACATACCCTAATCATTAGGGTGTATCGAAAAAAAACTTTTTTTCGATTTTGATGACGCATTAGTGCGGAAAATTTGTCCAAGGCGCCAGAGAGTACCTGTGAATTTTTTCAGAATTTTTGGATAATTTCTTAAGGTGCCACATTGGCCCTGAAGTTCCCCATGTTAATCCTATGAAGCGCGCTGCCAAAAAGGACGAAAATTCGTCCCTCATTTCTGCCCTAATCAATCGAGAAATGTCTTCCCTCGAGTTATGGACTCTATATGATGTTTGCTACTCGAAAAAGCTTGAATAATAGCCTAAATACAGTGGCGTATATAAGGGGGGGGCCGAGGGGGCCCTGGCCCCCCCCCGAAATCCGGACTTGGTGTACAAAAACAAGCTAAAACCCTGATTTTAGGAAAAATTTTTCAAAAATTTTTTGGGGGAGGGCCCCCAAACCCCCCTTTCTCATTTGAAATTTTATTATTCCAAATACTTTTTATAATTAGTTCAGCAAAATCCTAATCCCACTTAAAAATATGTCCAAAATTAGGACTAGCTGTACCAAAACCGAGTAAAATCCAGTTTTTAGGGGCAAATTTCCAAACATTTTCTGGGGGAGGACCCCCAAACCCTCCTTTCTAATTGGAATTTTATTATTCCAAATCGTTTTATAAAAAGTTGATCAATATCCTAATCTTACTTAAAAATATATGTCCAAATTAGGACTAGGTGTACAAAAACCGAATATAAATCCTGTTTTTAGGGTAAAATTTCCAAAACTTTTCTGAGGGAGGACCCCCAGACCCCCCTTTGATTCTTGGAACAAAATTACTCAGAACCTTTTTTATATAATATAAAAAGTTACGTTGGACTTATTAAATTTGCTTGAGAGGGCGGAGGGTATGAAAAAAAATTTGGGCCCCTCCCGAAATAATTTTCTATATACGCCACTGCCTAAATATCTATATTACGTTTTTTTGTATGCTCAAATTTCGTCGAAAATCGCATATTTCCTCGTTCAAATCAGAGCCCACAATCAACATAATATAAAGATTTAAGTTATTATTCATATTTTGTCGGGTAGCATACATCATATAGAGTCCATAACTCGAGACAAGACATTCGTCGTGTGATTAGGGTAGAAATGAGGGGCGAAAAACAGATTTTCGGCCTTTATGGCTGCGCGCCTCATAGGATTAACATGGGGAACTTCCCGGCCAATGTGGCACCTTAAGAAATTATCCAAAAATTCTGAAAAAATTCACAGGTACTCTGGCACCTTAGACAACTTTTCCGCACTAATGCGTCATCAAAATCGAAAAAAAGTTTTTTTCGATACACCCTACTAATCATACCCCCAGATCTTACAATCCAGATGCAAGTTCTTGTGTCTTTTCTTTAGAGGAAAGGTATTTAATTTTATATACATTTTATCAATTTAAAAACACTATAATAATCCAGAAAAGAAATGACTTACCAACATTATCCACCACAAGAGAAATAAGCCCATCATCAATGTAAATTTTGTTTCCAGGAACTAGGACCTTAGTTATGTTCTTGTAATCTACATGTATCACATCAGCAGAACATTTTTCAGCAAAATCATCATTTGTGACAATTTTTACAGCAGCATCCTTTTTAATTTCAACTTCTGCCGAAGGTCCCTGTGAAAACAAACACAATATTGATTGACTACAATTCAATTCACAGTTTATTAAGTAAAATTCTCAAGTATGTTTAAAAATAATCAAAGCTAGTCTTTTTACCCCACACAGGAGTCCAGTTCTAATTTCGGGTCCTTTTGTATCCAATGCAACTGCGACAGGATATGATGGTATACCAAGTTGTTCACTGACAATCTTTACAGCTTCTCTGACATTTTGAATGGTTCCAGCATGGTACTAAATTTAAATTCACAAAAAGTAAACATTTTTAAGACAATAATTTGTAAATATTTAATGACTGTTTAATTGCGTAATTGTGAAAAACAAAATCTTTCAGTTAAAGGAGTGTCTTAAAATATGCAACTTCTTAGAACATAACATTGGTCATAATAAATGCAGCCTTCTAAAAAATGATTTTTACATCTGGATAGAATTTTATTGCAAACGCAGGGGTGCAGAAAATGTTCCAGATCCCAATATTTCCCCAGAACACAATTTTGTTCAAATTTCCCCCATAAAATGTCTCCATATTTTCATCCAAATTTCCCGCAAAATATTCCCATGAAGACAAAAAAAATCTTTGTGATTAACAAGAACGCTATTTTTTGATGAAAATTACCACTTCCTTCATAGATATGTTGCATACCATTCATTACATAACGAAGGAAAAGCCAACTCCATCAAGGAAACTTGTTTTTTCAACATAGATCCGTAGTTTTCTGCTATACATCCATAATTCTGTAGTTTTTACCTAATTTCTGTAGAATTTGAAGGACATGATATTATCAGCAGCAAAAAAATACCCGTTACTAATAACTTGAATTTGTAATTGTAAAGTATGTTTCTTTATAAATTTAGGCAAAAATTTATAAAGAAACTGCCCACAACTGCCTGAATTTCCCCCAAACATTGTTCGGGCGTTCGGACATATTCTGCACCCCTGTGCAAACGAACGATTAAAATTCAATTATGCATGTCGCAGCCCAATGCTATTAACTGGCCACAACCTTACTTTTTGAAATAAGTTGTTTTAGTCAGGGGAATAACCTAGCCAAGTGGTTCCATACTTTTTTTGACTCTGAACTCCAATGGACCAAAAATTCTTCTACGGTACCCGGACCTGGAAAAAGTGCCCGAACCTGGTTCAGGGGAAGCCCATGCCAGCTCCATAGGAGCAATACATAAGGTTTGGGTAAATTTGATTAGGTTCGGGGGAAGGTTACAACTTTTTCCAGGTTCGACTGCACCCCTCTTATAAAAAAAGAAATAAACTTAAAGGAAAATTTGTATGTTTTTTTAATAATGAACACCGCCAAATTTTTCAACAATTTTTCTCTGTTAAATTGGTAATATAATTAAATTATAAGCAGATAAAATGTTTTACACATCCAATGATTTTTTCCTAATTTTTAAGCAACATTTGTCTTAAAAAAATCAACTACCCTCCAAACCATCTTTAAATAAATTTTGCACTTAATGATAATGAAATTGACTGAACTCTATTAATAAATTGATCTAAAAATTTGAAGATTTTCCTCTAAATCTTTTTGAAAATTTCAAATAAGTAAATATATCTTGATCCTAATGCACCCTTTCTGTTAGGAATGTTATAATACATTAATAAAACTTTTAACAAATGATTAAAATTTTAATGTTTCAAAACTTGCATACCATAAAAGTATGATATAGCTTAGTTCAATTTTAGAAACATGCTAAGTAAAAAGTCTATTAAATCACAAAATTAAGGTAGAAACTTAGTACTTAAAAAATAAAATACCAGGATAAATAGGAAAATATTCCATCAACCAGGATAAATGTTAAGTTATAACAAAAAGTTATTTTAGTAAGGAACATAACACATAAGGTTACTTAAAAATTAAACAGGATTTTAGAAATACCATTTCATTAGTCAGTTTCAAAGGAAAGAAACCTTAATTTAAGGAGTTAGTAGTTAACTCACATCATGAGTTCCATGGGAAAAGTTCATGCGAGCAATGTTCATGCCTGAATTAATCATATCCACAAGCATGCTGACATCCCTGGATGTAGGACCTATTTATATAACCATAATAAAAATAAAGTCACTTATACAGGGTGTCCCACGAGAAATGGCCCAACCCCTTTAACTTTTGAACCCCTACAGATATAGTCATGAAAGTGGGGTCTAGGTATAGTAAAATGACCATGCTCTATCCGATGAGATAACTTTCAACGCCCTCTAGCGGAAACTTTAGGAGTTATAATTTTTATTTTTAAAACTATGTGAGGTATGTGAAAAAAGTCAATTACTAAGTTGTAGAACAGTATAAATTTAGTAGGAAAGGACACCTAAAGCAGAAAAATATCTTGAATAAAACCCCTAAAACACATGCTCAATTAGGTTGAATTTAAGTAGATTTTACGTCTCAAAACAATTTTCATTTTTGCCTCGTCAGGAGCGTTTTAAGACATAAAATCTACGTGAATTCTACCTAATTCAGCCTGCGTTTTAGGGGTTTTATTCAAGATATTTTTCTGATTAAAGGCTCAGTGCCACTATGCGCGCGCGAGCGCGCGTTTTCGATCCCGCCTCCATTTGGATTCCTATGAAAGTCGTCTTTCAACCGTACGTCGCGTGACGCTCGGACAGTCGCCCCTAATTTCTTGCGTTAGTTTTCGCAGTCACAAGTAGATGGCAGCATGATTAAACTAGATTTTTCTTATTAAAATTTAGGTATTTTTTAGGACAAGTAGATGGCAGCATGATTAAACTAGATTTTTCTTCTCATTAAAATTTAATTTTCTTTTAGGACTTTGGGGTTTTGGATCGATTTTGATTCTTAATTTTTAGTTTTCCCGTTCTTTTAAGATTTTGTTAAAAAACACCCCGATTTCAAACACAAGGGATTTTTTTAAAATTTTGGGCAATTTTTAACTTTTGAATTTTTTAAGTAATGCTGCAGTTTTTCTATAAATTATGCAATGAACTGCTAGTTTTAATAAAACTATTTTCCTTTGTATTTTATTTTTGGTAAGTTCATCTGAAAAAAAATAAGAAGTAAAAATCCATTAGGAAGGAATATAAAATGAATCCAAAATTATAATCATTACTACAAGAATTGTAAAAAAATTATATTAATTCCAGATATTACGATGAACACATTAACATGTGAAATCCAATATGTAAATAACATTCGACAAAAATATTAAATTAAAAGGAAGTCTACATTTTATAACACCAAATACTTTGATAAATAATGTATAATTGATTATAAGCTTACAAAACGTGGCAAAATTGTCATTACTCAAATCTAGTTTCTACTATATGTGAAACAAATTATAATTATGTTTGAAATAATTGAGAAATAAAACGAAGTTTACATCATACACTCCCATCTTCGATGATCACGTCACTTGCTTGTTCGACATTGCCAGATCAAAATCATTTTTCGGGAACGTTTTCGCGCGATGACGCTCAAAAGTTCAACACACGCGATCCTGCGCGATTCATGAGCTACTCGACGCGATCCCAGAGTCGCATGAAATGAAACTCCGCCCCCTTCAGTCTTTCCTATCAAGTGCTAACCGTCTCTTCTTCCATTGGTCAGAGGGTAGCCAGGAGGCGGGATCAAAAACGCGCGCTCGCGCGCGCGCATAGTGGCACTGAGCCTTAAGGTGTCTTGTATTACTGAATCGATGCTGCTCTACAACTTAGTCATTGACTTTTTTCACATACCTCACATAGTTTTTAAAATAAAAATTATTACTCCTAAATTTTCCGCTAGAGGGCGTTGAAAGTTATCTCATCGGATAGGGCATGGTCACTTTACAATACCTAGACCCCACTTTCATGACTATATCTATAGGGGTTCAAAAGTTAAAGGGGTTGGGCCACTTCTCGTGGGACACCCTGTATAAATACACCAAAAGCCTTATGCAGTACTAAAAATGTTTTTCAATACTAATCTATGCAATGGCTCCAAAAATAACTATTACAAAAACATCAGGCAAAAATCACACTTTGAAAAAGCAGCATATATGAGGGTTCCACTTCTTATTGATCATTCTTTAATATTCATTGGATTCCCCTCAAAAGCTTTTACAGGGGTCTGTCCAGACATTTTGGGAATTTAATGTTGGGTCTAAATTAGTTTTACAGCCAGGAACCTGTTTTTATGAATTTCTGAAAATAGGGTCTCATACTTTTATTATTGTGAAATATAGTGTCTATTTAAAAGTTAGAATACTTTGTGAAGGGTCTGAAAACTGACTTAAAATAATTTCAACTAAACAAACCCATTTTATAAACCTTTTATAATTAAACAAGACATTTTGTTTAACTTGATGTCTTGCCACATTAGGTCCAGGCCCACCCTGTAAATTGGGCTTTGGTAGGGTACCAAAACGAGTTAAAACCCTGTTTTTAGGGTCCAATTTCCAAATATTTTCTGGGGGACCACCAGACCGCCTTTTTGTACTTTGAACCAGTGGCGAAACCAGGATTTTTGTCTGGAGGGGCTGAGTTTCACAAATAACTTAATTGCTATTATGGGCTGTTCAAATATTAATGTAAGCAACTGAAAGGGGGGTTGCCAATGTCGTAGCCAGATTTTTGTTTAGGGGGGTTACTCAACATCTTTTCTAAGGTCTAATCTTAGGAAGTTTTAGGTGAGATGACTCTTCGTAAGGTTTTAATTTTAGTGAACTTAATTTCAAAATTGTGTAAAAATGTCAACTCCAAGTATAAGGGGTTGGATAAAAAGGGATAAAACCCTAAAAAACATCGTTTTAGCTCGTTTTGGTACACCAAGTCCGGATTTCGGGGGCAGGGCCCCCTCGCCCCCCCCCTATATACGCCACTGTAATTAGGCTTACTATACATCCGGGATTACCCCAGACAGTCCGGGGTTTTTAGAGCTGCCCGGGGAAATGTCCTGGGACGCTAAAATGTCCGGGGTTTCATACATTTAAGATTTGCCAGACACTTTTATGAAAAAATCCTGACCTAACTATTTAAAATTGCGTTTTTTTACGTTTTTTAACATCTGTATTACTTCAGAAAAGTTATTTTCAGTGAATTTTGTGATAAAAATTAAGTCAATCAAACAATTTTTGAAAAAGTAATGTTAAATGAAAAATTAAAATTTTATATTTTTGTTTAATGTTTATTAGTTTGAATAGTTTCTTCATAGTGTTTTCAGGAGACGTCACGACCATTTATTTTCTTCCTTGCTGTAAGTCAAACAGTCTGTCGCTAAGGTCGTTGCTAGGTGCGATGGTATCTGTTGCTGTCATGTGATTGCAATATGATCCAATAGAAGCATTTCATGACCAGTTATTTTCTTTTAACTGTTAACTGCTGTAGGTCAAAAAATCTGTTGCTATGGCCATTGCTACTTCTGAGTCATGTGATTGAAAATGCTCTATAGTTCTTAATCTTTGGTAATTTGATAAGACACTTATAAAGAATTTTCAAAAATATGTCCTGGGTTGGCCCCGAGAAAATGTGGTAAGCCTCATTGAATCGTCAGTTTGAAGAAGGGAATAAGTCCTAAAAATGACAAATTGACTTTTTGTGCTCAAAACAATCTCCAAGGTTTGCTCTCCACATGGGTGAAAAGAGGGGAAAAATAACTAAACCTTATAGGGAGATATCGCCCCTTGAAGTTGTGAAATCGATGTCCATTCATTGTATTTTTCAAGTTAATTTGGAGTTAAAGTTAATTTGTCTTTCTTTTCCTATTTTTTGAGATGTAAACGAAGTTAAAATGAAATTTTCTTTTAATTTAAAATTTTTTCAAACTTTTTCTATATAGGGAATGTTTAACTCCATTCATATTCACTCACTCCATTGATACTGCTCTAATAACTCAGTTTCACTATAATTTTGAATTTTATTTGTCTTATTCCTTTTATTTCACCCTTTTGTGGTGTAAACTAAGGAGAAATATAATTTAAATGTGAATTTAAGGGCTTTTTAAGATTTTTTCATCAGAAAAACTTCATGAGGTTGAAGAAGGGAATAAGTCCATCAACTTATTTTGACTGTAAAATATTTTTGAATATACTTATATTTGTTTTGATGGTTGCTCTGTTTTCTAAATAGGGTTGTGAACTTCCAGTAAAAATTAGGAGATTATACAATGAAAATTCTATTACTTATACAGTTTTTTTCGATTTTCTCAAAACTTGGTTTTTGGACTTATTCCCTTCTTCAAACTGACGATTCAATTGTAATGGCCATATTCACCGCTGACCTAACTGGCAGTCAACCGGTAGTAAAACCTTTTTGCAAGAAAAACTAGTTTTTCGCCTATGATTTGTTTAGTCAATATTTTTAAACACCCTATACATTTAATTTTACCAGCTAAAAGATCCTTTGATGTTCATTTTAGCTCTTCCAAGCCAAAAGGCTGTGGTCTTGATGATGGTAAAAGATGGACCACAATAACCGGCTAATTAGAGAAGCCATTGAAATCCATAAACACAAATCAAATTTGGTTTCATCCCGTCAACTGTGCCATTGAATTTGAAAATGTTATCAAAACCCATCGACCGTTTTATTGCTGTGCTACTGAACAGTTGACAGGATAATACACAAGTACCTCACATTTTAATAAGGAAGAAGGGCTTAGCATCCCACGGATTTGGCACTCAGGGCTCGTACCCACGAGTGGGTTTAATCACCAAGTGAAGTAGTAGTGCCAAAGTGTACCTAAGTATCGATAAAGTTGGTGACAAAAATGTCTCAGGAAGCCTCAACCCAAACCCACTTCTAAGATTTTACCAACACTCGACCCTAAAAATGTCAAGAAGCCCCATGGCTTCCAAAGCTGATGACCGACATGCACATTTGGCATTTAAATAACAACCTTTATAGTCAAGGCAACAGTTTTAGTATTTGTCTACATTGTGTGGTGCATCCCCATCTTTACAAACTTTTTTTCACATATCGACAACTTTTAGGTTTACAGACGAAGACATTCTAGACATCAGAAAAAGACTTTTAATTGGGTGAAAATTTACTTACCAATTGTGCAGATTATCCCAGTAAGTCTGCAATTAGAAGGAGGTGCATCTATATCTAGAACACTCAAATGGTCCAGCAAAGTGTAGTCTTGTTCTCTCGTATGTTTGAAACTCATTTTGATTACCTATTAAGAAAATTTTTGGAATTCTCAAAACACAGCACACTATAGCTTTATTGTAAACTTAAGTTCTGTAATTCGTGCAAATAACACCTCAGATATGTTTCAATAAAATATTAAATCGGAGTTTATTTTATTTCACATAATTTCTATTCCTAAATTACAACATATAGAGCCATAGCAAGCAACTCTTAATTCGTATCGAATCTGACAGCACATAAAATAGTATCAGTGTTAGTTTATTTTGAGTATTAAGCAGCTGTTTACTTTGAAATGTACAAAAAACCAACAAAATCAGCTTAAATTTAGATAAACCTAATAAATGTACTGGACAAAAACATACTTTTAGACAATTGTCAGCTGTACAGCAGGTAGTTTCTATTTGAACTCCCTTGTATTTATTTGCTGCCGGTTTGAAATACCCAGGTTAAGAGCACGGTTAAAAAGATCCGTCGTCCTTCAACTGCCCTCTCTTCTCCTTCCTCTTCTTCAATTGAGGTTATTTAGCCCAAGGATACTCTGTGCCTGAGGATTCAACACTGACCATTTGACAGTGCCAGTCACTGAGGTGTGCCATTTGGCTGGTAATAATTAATCCGGTAGCCGGAATAAAGTGAAAGCTCTCTTCAAAGTTTTTTTTCTATGGTCAGAACATGGTAATTGAGTATACTATTTGTAAATGAAGAGAAGTTAAAGTCAAGTATCGAACTTTTCAACCGGAAGTTGGTTGGTAGCGCTACGATCTTGGCTATGGTTTACTTCCTCGGGGTCGTATTTGGCAGTGGCGCATCGTCTTAGGGGCTGCGGGGCTGCAGCACCCCAAAAATTCCCGAAATTCCTATTTTTATTAGCTTTAAAATATTTTAAATATTACGTTCAGCACCCGCAAATATACCAAACGAGGTATAAAAGGCCAGCTCATTATATCAAAACGATAGTTTTTTCTCTTGCGAGTGCTATGAAAACAAAACTGATGGAAGAAGAAAAATTTACGATTTCTACCTACTACTAGTAAATCACATTGGCTTTTTAGCTTTTCTCACTTCAAATATCGCCTTTAAATAATATTTAAATAAAATTTACAATTTACCTTCAAATATCGCTACTGGAGCGAGGAGTGCTCGCTCCATCCAGGGCTTTAGTTCTCCGAAATCGAATCCCTACTATCGTAAGAACAGGCCCGTAGCCAGGAATTTCTCTTTGGTGGGGCGCCCACTTTTTCAGGGGGGGCAAGGGGGTTTCCAGCTTTCAGGAGGTATCATATAGGCGTGCGTAGGTTCAACTGTTTGACTGTGACTGGGGGACAACAAAACCCATAAGACCCTCAAGCCTAAGGAGCTGTTACAAGACTTTTGTTTCAGGAGGAGTTAGGACTTAAAATTTTCTAGTTTTACCTTTTCTGTTTTCTTAAGTTTTCCTTTTTAAATTTAAAAAAAAAGGTTTAGCCAATTTTTTGATCCTTTGGGTAAAGTATAGAAGGAATTGCTCCATGTAAGCTCCTGAATTGAAAAGGAAAACTCGAAAATAGAGTTGGATCACTTAAATTGACATAATTTTATAAAGGGTGTCACCTAACCTCCCTTTCAGTCTGTGCTAGGATATATAGAAGTTTATTTCGGTAGGAGCTTAAAAATATTAGTCAGTCCCTCCCATGCATATTTAATAGATTTAATGCACTAGTTTGTTATACATTTTGGGGTTGAATTTTCATTTAAGAGAACTTCATTACTTCGTGTGATCTGTTCTTACATTAATATAAGAACAGGGTTTTTTGTAATAATGGGGGATACAAGTATCAAAGGGGGGTCTTTTTTTTTGAATTTTTGGAAACTTAACCTTAAAAACAGGGTTTTAAACTGCTTTTGATACTTGAAGACCAAAATTCGGAAATGTATTTTTAAGTAGAATTTTGATTTCGATGAACTTGTAATTTAAAAAAATAGTGAATTATTTATAAAGATTTATATACAAAGGGGGGGGGTATGGGAGCCCTCCCCCAAAAAAATTTTGAAAATTTGACCCTAAAAAACTGGGTTTTAACTTAGCTAGAAGGAAATAAAGAAGAAGGGGCCAGCTGCCCCTCCCTGCCCCCAAGGCTGTGCTTGTGGATAGAATTTGTGAAAATTTTCTAGGGGGGGCAAATGAAGATGCCAGGGGGGGCTCAGCCCCCCCTGGCATTCCCCCCGTAGCTACGGGCCTGCGTAAGAACCAAGATTTTTAGCCCTAACTACTAATATTATTTCGAACTAAATTTTTTATTGCCCTAAAGAAAATCGCCCGACGAGTGGGTCCAGGAGGGAGCCTTTGAACCATGCTACTCCCCAAGAAATACCCTCTTATTAAATAGTTATTTTATACATTTGCACAAGATCTAGAAAGAGAAGGGATGTACAAATACATAAATCAAACTTATTTTAGCAGAAATTTATCTCTTTCAAGGGAGTTATTTTAAATACTTAAATTCTTTACTGCATGATCTTTCATTTAAAAAAATATCAGCGAAACGGAGTTGTAACTCAATCTCGAAAACCAAACTCGGAAATAATGATGCAATTCAAAAAATTGCTCAGTTTCGGAGTGAGGCGAGTAGGGATTTCGAGATACATAATACCTCAAAAACAAGTTTTATACGTTAAGTCACTCTCCCAACTTTTTTGAGGCAAACAAATTAATAACAATTTCATTGAAATTAGGCATATCTCTATCATATCTTTTTTAATTTAAGAGCATGGCGAGCACCTCACTCATAGTGCTTCTTATATAGAATCCATTATTTATAGCATATCCATTTATATTTGCCATAAATATACTTATTTAATTCTCTGTTAAAGGAGATCTGTGCCTTAGGTAACTTGGACACTGTTCAGATGAGGTGATGGTTTTAAAAACTTAATTTCCCTTTTTATCCAGCGACAATTGTGGAAAAGCATGCATCATACAGATCAAGAACTGTAATTTTACTCAACGCCATTAAAAAAATTTCGAAGCCAATAACTCAATAACAAAAGAATTACCTATTAAAAATTAGTTGAGATAATTATATTTATGTTTTCAAAAAGTACTCATCTCATTTTTCAATTCGAATTCTCGTAGTTTTTTTCCGGTCACACGCGTGTGATAAGGAAAGAAAAAAAACACGAGTTTATTCTTTTTCGCTTTTAACTTTCGCGTTTCCGGCAATAATTTTTTTTACTCACGGGAGAAAGGAGAAAGTAGAAATGCGATTCTGAGTATAAAAAAGAAATGTATTGTATTTTATTTGATAATTATTTATCTGTTTACTCGATTTTAGTTCTGCGTTTTCAACGGGTGTTCACGTGATCATGTGCTCCTATGGACGAGCCGCCACTGCGTATGTCAATAAAAATTATTTAGTCGAGTGATACATTACGCCAATCTACAGGATTTATAAGCACTTCCACGTTCTTATTCAACACTTTCTTCCTCATGAACAGTGATCTTCCTTTTCTATATCCCACTCATCGATTTTCATTGACATTTTGATAAGTTCCTTAGTTCGATACGAAAGAAAGAATTAGGTCCAATAATGGGAATCTGTAGGGAAATTGCCTAGTAGTGAAATAACAAAAAAAAATAAGAGTTTTATTTCTGTTTTAATTTTATAAATATTTATTTTTTATTTTATCAAACAGATTAAACAAAGTAAGAAGTATTCAATAGATCAACTTGTGGATATCCATCATGTGGTAAATTTAAAAAATATTCATATTTCCAGAAAAGTAATTTCCTTGCAACAGTGCCTGTGCCACAACTACCAAAAGAAGAACGCACGATTTTGAGGTTTGGGATAGAGTAATCAGAAAGAAAACAGACGTTTTCAATGATATAACTAGAAAAAATACTAAAAATAAAAGTGTTGGTATTATTGTTATAATTACTTAAAAACTATCTTAAAATTAATTTTTACCACTATCCACCATGGGCGGATTAAGGTGGGGATCTTGGGGGGGCAAGTTGTCCCTGATGGCTTTAAAAGCATCTTTAACTACTATAAAGTGAAACTTTCTCAAAATGTTGGGGCATTGCCCCCATAATGAAAAAATACGAATTAAGTAAAGTTATGAGTTTGCTCTATTATCTTTTTATTTTCTTGTTAGTATTATTTTACTCAATTTTAAATTTTAAAAACAGAATCAGATTTATTAATACTTTGTACTCATCAAATCTGATTAAGGCATCGTTAAAAACTTTCCAAGTTTTTTAGTGATTTTTTTGGCATTATATAACGCTTAAAATACGTTGCCAACTTGGTACCGCCGGAGAAGCACCCCTTATGATTTTAGCTTCGAGCCACCACTGTTTATACCTATTATGATTTAATCTGCTATGTTCAACCAGTATTAAACACTCGTTTAACCCTTTATGCCCCGACGGGACTTTTAAGTCCCACTTCCCAATGTTCCGAATTCGCCCAATTTTCGTCATGTAAGGCCAAATTTCGTTTACTTCTAGTTGCAGTTACGTAAACTTGACAGATTTTGGACGAGCTGTATTACTAGGGTTAATATGAAGCTTATATCGTCGTGGAAGATGCAATACAGCACATCTAACATCGGAAAAAGACACAGTTCGATGTAGTTGTCGATTGTTTCAATTGGCAGTGAAATAAATAGCCAAATATGGTTTCGTATGGTTGCTGCTTAAATCGAGTCAAAACCAACACCAGCACATTTATTCATCACCGAAGTTAAGCACTTCCAGGTACGGGCAATACTTGGGAGGGTGACTACTTCGGAACATCGCTTTCTAATAGAATTTCTCGTTCTCTTGCCCACATCGAGCATTTTTCTGCTTTTCAGAAAAGAATATCGATCATTTCTATTAATTTTGTATTATCATAGATAGATAAAATAAAATTTTTTTTGTAAATAAGCACTTTTTCTGTTATTATCAGAATTAATTGTTTGATAACTTTATTTTCAATACAATTCTTATGGGAAAATTTTTCTTGCCTCTTATCGTTGTATAAAGCAAAAAAAATCATAGGAACATAAAAAATTACAAAACTGTATACATTTTACTTACATTTTAATCACAATAAAATTGTAGCAGGTAAGGTACCACGACATAAAATAAAGCATGCTTTATTTGCATTATTCGGGAACTATACAAAGCTAATTAAAGGAAAAATAGGTAAATGTAATAAAACAGTAACACATAATCGAAGATCCAGTAGTATCTTTTTTAAATTAGTTTAATAATATTCGGAGGAATTGTCAAAACAGAATCGCATTCAAAATAAACCAATATCTTTCACGCTCTCAAACGGTTTCATCGGATTGATTCTCTAAATATCAGATCATGAAAGATCATGATCTTTGGATGTGTTTGGATCTATGACAGATCATGAAAGATCGGCAACTTTTTTCTGACCAATGTGAAAATATGTCAAATCACGGCTTACTAGAGCTATAAAGATGTTTTAAATTCTTTTAATACTTTTAGGCGCGAAGCCTGATCAAGTAATCAAATATCTAAGCATCAATTTCTGAAAAAATTTTGGTTTACAAAAAAAGCACAGCCATATTAAAACCGCCAAACGAAGTCACGAAAACTGTTTGGCGAGAAAGAGGATTGGAATACTAAAGGTGCTTCAAATGTTAGATGTGCCTTATTGCATCTTCCACGACGATATACTTAATATCTTATAGGGGATAACGTATAAAAAATATTCAGCACAATTTTCCTGAAAAACATAATTTGGAACATAAAGGGTTAAATATCTGCCTAAAATATTGCATAGAGTTAAAAATATAGGAATTATTAAAATTAGAATAAATTGATTAATTAGATAATTATAATTAATAAGGGGTCATCCATAAATTACGTGAGGTCAAAAAGGGGGGGGGTCGATTAAAATCTCACGTCAACTTTTTAAGTTAGAATTTATACGATTTTCTTTTTTTAAGTATGAAAAAGGAATACACACAGATAAGATACTGCAAATTATTTTTAAAAATTTGTAGGGAAATCTCACTTGGGGGGAGGGGGGTCCAGCAAAATCTCACCAAGGGGGGAGGGGGGGGTCCAGATTTTGGAAAAAACGCCTCACGTAATTTATGGATGTCCCCTAATGATAATTAATAATTAGAATATAATAAATAACTAGAATTAAATAAAGAATTTAAGAGTTTTAGAATTAGAAGTCTTACAATTCAATTTTAATTCTGAATTAAATTTTTCAAAAATAAGCTTTAGCTGCTTTCAATATTTAAAAAACTGCTTAACTGTCTTTTAGCCTATAATACTAATTTTAATTCTAAGACAAATTCAGCACAGAAATTTTGTAAGACTGAGCTACGCTCTTAAATCAAAATTTCACAGAATTTGAAACTCCAAAATTAAATAACAGAAAACACATTTTTACTTTAGAACTATTTACTATTTTTTATGTATCTTAAACAAATTTACCGGGTTTTTAAAATAAAGGACTCAGCGGTTTTTTTAAAGGACGAAAACCTGGTTCGATAATGTGGAAAAGAATTCGCTTCACCACCAGAAAGAAATGAACTGTAAAACTGGTTTTTCCTTGATAGAACTCATAGAGCAGAAAAACTAACTTTTCAATGATCTCATGCTTTGCGTATTTTTTTATTCGGTTCCGGGTAAAAATAAAGGCTTCCCTTTGACCTTTGAGGCTCTTTGGTCTAATAAAATCAGTCAGTGGAAATAAAAAAAAGTATCGTATTTCTTTTGAGGTTAAATACTTTATAGGTCTTAATAAATATTTATAATTAATATTCCTTTGGAGTTTAAATATGAAAAAGCAGGTAAATATAGAAAAAAATGAAGTATATATTTTTATTTATTCCAAAAAATTTTTTAAATACAAATGGGACAAATCTTGTCTACGGTTTTTCTCCAAATTCCTTGTGTGTCACATTACAAAGTATATGTCTCAATATAACTGCCGCTGATTCATTACCATCTTTGTACTTGACATCCAGTAGCATTTCTGTTAAAATCTGCAATAAAAGTATTAGAATGAATGTATGTTTTCAGTCTTACAAACACTGCCCAGCAATGACTGGATTTCATCAAAATTTAAAATTTCGTAAATGACAGAATCAACATAAAATACATGGATACGACAGCGAAGTCAACAAAACGTAGGAAATTTTGAGAAAAGCACGTTTGAGAATTTTTAAAGCTGATCCTAATAGCTTGGTAGTAGTTGAAGGGTTAAAAACTGTTTCGACTTTTCCCTATGAGTTCTCCCTTCGTGTTCAAACAAATTATTTTTTGTTTTTAAATTTTTAAAAACTCTGAAGAACCGATGGAGTAAAAGGGGAATCAGCATGTTAACCAGTTAGAACTTTCAAGAATTAATTATCAAGAACAGAATTTTTTTGCAAATATGATAAACACAAGCACCAAAACAAATTGAAAATGAAGAGACTAAAAAGGGAGAAAAGATAATCAAAAAATAGGCTGGGCTGTCCTAGATTCGCATACTCATACTGGTAGCTTATCAAAGTGAAGGAAGTTCTCAAGGATTTGTCTTGATTAGGGAAAAATACGTTTTTACACTACAATATGCCCTAAATTTTCAAAGGAAAAATTCCTTTTTAATTACAATCCTTTTAAAGTTCTTGCATACCGGTATAATCTTGTTCTGGGAACTAACAGAGCACCAGTTTGGAAGCGATGCAATCCGGGATAGCGCAGAAGCGGCAGTGATTCGTAAGGACTTGTTCTTCGCTCTCAGATGCTTTAGTAAGGGGAGAGTTATTCCACAAGCAGCGAACTTTTCACAGCCTTTCTTGAAAGAGCAGCAAGAAGCCACGGCTAAGCACAGTTGTTGGAGAAGCTTCGGGTCATTCTAAAGGCAAAGGATCAATCAGCTTGAAATGAACCACGATTCTTAATCTCTTATCATATAGCCACAACTCTTAATTCTACATTTTTAGTATGGTTATTTCGAGTAGTTTAGACGTAAAAATGTATATTTGTTGGATTAAGTTTTTCTTAAGAGAAAAAGAGAGTGGAACAGAAAGAAAGGCGAAGAAAGAGAGAAGAGAAGGAGAGGAGAAAGAAGAATTGTGAGGAAAGTGAAATGAAGAGAGATAGAAAAAAACACAAATGAGAAATAAAAGAAGAGGGTAAGAGAATATATTAAGAAATAAAGAGAGGAAGATATTAGAAAGAGACAAATGAAATGAATAAGTTAAAAAAGAGATAAATGAACTGAGAGCACCTAAAATTGAACACACTAAAGCACCTCAATGCTTCAAATGAAACCATAGCTCTGAAATATAAATCCTAAAGGTGCTCCTGTATGTGAGGTTTTCGAGTGCACAAATCCAGAGGGGGGAAATAGGTAGAAACACCATACCAAAATAGAGTTTCAAAGAAATCATGGACGAGTTTACGTTTTGAAATGGGGAAGGCAAGAAATTTCTTCAGGTATAAAAAGTTTTAATTAAAAACGCAATATATGGGTTTATTTAAGGAGCATCCTATAATTACGTAAGGTTTAATTTAGACCCCTGTTCCTCTTAGGGAGATTAAGGGCAATGTGACTGACTCTCTCCCTTCCCTATTATTTTTAAATAGCAATTAATTTTTCACACTCGCTCCATTTTGAGCTTACGCAATTTAAGGACGTCCCCTATAGACTTCTTCCCTAACGTTTTACCTCTATAGTCAGGGTGCCAAAATGGAAAAAAAGGGTTCTGCAAATAATGTTGAGCATTTTTTTAAAAATGGCTGAAAAAAAATTTAAAAAATTAATTTATAATATTCGAGACTTAAACATCTATATAGGCTATTTTTCAGTGCTGAATACTATATTCCATTAAAATTTTAAAAAATTTAAAATATCAATTTTTAAAAGTTATTTCAAAAATTGGATAATTGAAAAAATTAAAACATCGCTCAAAACCACAAAATAACTGCAAAAGAAATAATTCGAACTGTTTTCTGTTTAAAATGACCTAAATAATGACACACTAAAACTGGAAGAAAATCGAATTATTAAAAGTTAAATTTTTTCAAACTTCAAATTTTTTTGCCTCAAAAATCGATCTTTTTAAAAATTCTTGTAAAAAACGTTTGAGGATGATGCCAAGGTCGTTTTTCCGTGGATGACGGATGTTGTAGTTATATAGTAGCTATATAATAAAAAACTGAAATATAACATATATAAAACTCGTATATAAAATAAAAAAAATGCAATTGATGATTAAATCATTAGCTAATTAATAAATTTATTAAATTAAACTTTGAAAATACAGGTAAATTCGCCGATTATGTGAAACATAAAATATTTTGACAATATATGATAATAAATCATCTAAAAAATAATTAAATTTAAAAAAGACAAAAAAGTGGAAAAATTAGAGCATTTTTCTTATACTTTTGTTTCAATTGCCTCAATTTTTCAAAAATCAATGATACTCACTAGGAGCGGTGTAACCCAAAGTTTTTAAGATGTGTGAGTCAAAACTCTACTTATAAGGGTAAAAATTCCAAAATTTCGGGGGAGAACTACCAAACACTCCTCAAAATTTTGGAATAAGTGCTGTTTTCCCTTGAAAATTCTGTGAATTATAAGGAGTGATCCTAATTTGGTTATAAACTATGCTGTTTATTTTAACTATACTATTTTTCCTTGAAAATTCTGCCACTTAAAAAATGAGAGGTGCTCTTTGAGTGCAATCCAAAAAGGCCTAAAATTGAGCTACAAAGCTATTTTGAAGAAGAAATTTCCGAAATTTCCGAATTCTGGGAGAGAACCCCCAGATCCTCCAAGTTTTTTAGGAATTTACTTTCTTTACAAAATTTTGAAATTAATTCACTAAAATTAATTTACAATGTGTATGTCAAGTCATCTAAAACTTGTTGTAAAAAAGTACCCGAACCCGAAAGGAGGTTCCTCAGAAAAAATATGTAAAAAATGCTCCCCAACTAAAGTCAAATATAATAAGCATATACTATAACATTGAAGCAAAACAATTTAGTGGATCTTTAAAAACTGGGAAATTTTTTAAATTGTAACTATTGGATCTTCCGTTTCAAAAGGTTGCCGACCTATGAAATAAGGTATATCATGTATTAAAAATTTTAAAGAAGGGAGCTATAACTTCACCCGTGAAAGGCCGGGCATATCAGCTAGTACAGCATAACTGTATATCTGTATAACCTAATCCATTGAAAAATGACCTTGTCATCAGCCTCAAACAATTTTAACAAGAATTTTTAAAAAGGTTGATTTTTGAGACAAAAAAAATTGAAATTTAGAAAAAATTAAACTTTTTACTGTTAAATTTTCTCCCAATTTTAATATGTCTTATTTAAGTCATTCCTTAGGACAAACCCTTTTAATTACTTCTTTTGCAGTAATTTTGTGGTTTTGAGCGATGTTTTAATTTTTTCGATTATCCAATATTTGAAATAATTTTTAAAAATTTATATTTTAATTTTTAAAAAATTTTATAGAATATTCGTATTCAGCACTGAAAAATAGCCTATAAACGTGTATCATAAGTCTTAATTAATAAAATTAATTTTTTGAAAATTTGTTTCGTCCGTTTTTAAAAAATCTTGATTTTAAAAACTGCTTAACATTTGCAGAGTGACATCAACCGGTTTTGAAATGTTCACTATTAACTCTATTGGAAACCATTAAATTTTTTTTGATGTACGCGATTTCGCACTTTTCTACTTGGCACCCTGACGTGTAGTGCCTGCCTGTAGAACACGTTTTTCCTTGATAGTAAGAAGTATGCAGAAAAACAAACTTACATAAATTATACTGGGAATAGATCTTGTTTTGCACATCATCAACTTTTAGTTACATGTTACAGGAATGGAATAGATGAAGTTACTTTGCCGTCGTTGCATAGATAATAAACTTAATTTATCAATATATAATTTAGAGATTTTTAATTCTTGTATTTTTTTTCTTGTCTACGAAATTATAATTTGTCTTACCAATTTAGTAAGCGCACTTTTTTGTAAACTCTTAGGGCGCTATTTTATGAACTCTTTCAATGAGTTCTTAAAATAAAAAAATCTTATAAGTGTGTTCAACATTTTTTTAAAATGAAACTGTCTCTTTTTCTTAATTTATGAAAATTGCGTGTATGGAAAATTCTGGGCCATTCACAAAAAAACCCTTTACCATTAAAAGAACTAAACATCTCTAGGTAAAAATAGAGTATAACTATTTCGGCATAATCATGCAGAAAAGAAGTATGTGGTTTTGATCCAGGTCTTTGGAAAACTGAGAAAAACTAAACAAATTTTATAGAGATAAAAAGATTTTTTAGAGTAGTCTTGATATTAAGAATGTGGCCACATAATAGGGGATTTGCATTTGTTTCCAACTCTATCATGACTATCAGTACCTTTGATTGACAGAAGTTCATTTTGGAAAGACCCTTTTCAAATACCATTTTCATTCTGATAAGATATTTTTATGCTTACTGTTTTCATAAGTCTCATGAGGTGAGATGCTACATTAAACTCCACAAGAGCTGACAGTGCGTTTTTGTCTTGAGCAAGATTGTGGATGAGCGTACAAGCAGGAGTGAGGAGTTCCTTGCGCTTCGAAATCAGCAAATCAATAATGCATTCAATACCATCCAGAGAATTTTCTACTGAAAGATTCGCATTCTGCCAAAGAATAAAATATATTTTCAAGTAATTGGATTCCAGCTAATTACATTTGAATTATACTAAAATCATGTAACCACCCGGTTTCCTTTTAAGGCATCAAAACGGAATGCAGTGAACAAGATTTGAATTGGGAGGCGTTTTACCTTGATATTCTTAAGTATAATACACAAAGCTGAAGCAGCGCTGGATTGAACTTGGAAGTTAGAATTTTTCAAGCATGACCAGATGAGTTGAACTGCATCAAGTTGTAGATAAAGACTAAAAATAGATTTAAAAATCTGAGGGAGGTATGTAGTCAATCAATAATAAACACGAACGATATTTTTCCTTCGAATGATTTGAAAATTTGCTTTTATGGCTTACATTTACAACCAATATTTAATGTGAAATGAGAATTTTACACTCATGAAAGGTTGGACGCTTGTAACAATAAAAAATAAAGCTTGAAAGAGTAGTCTTAAGAAGTTCAAGTCTGTTTTTTCTAAAGCTTAAAGACTGTTTAGATTCTTTTATTTTTAATATAATAAGCGAAAAGTTAACACTTAACTCTTACTTTAAAAATGGTATTTATTAAAATGAAAACTATTTTCTATTAAGAATCATGGCTGAGATCATAACATTTACCCACATCAATAGAAATTTCTGAATTTAACAGGGCTTGTTTGGTTTGTTGGATTTTTTAATTGATTTATTTTTTTACTTAATTTAATTTCTTTAACTTCTTTTTTATTTATTTAATAAGGTTATCTACGATTTTTCCAAACATTTTAAAATGCATCCATTAAAAAAATAAAATGCATAAAACCAGTAATACTGCTAACACTAATATTTCAGAATCTTCCGACGCTTTAGCCAAAGCTTCATTAAGGTTAATGATCAAAGGAATGTAAGTGGTTTGTAGAAAGTTCACCATGATTTCAATTCCCCCAGTCTTTTTTATCATTTCCCGTAAACCAAGGTTCTTCATACACATTCCAATTGCTCCAACAATGTATGACTTCACCTAAAACAAATAAAATAATGTAAATTATACAAGAAATAAAAAAAACGGCGTTTATATGTAAACTTATAATTTCTTCGACTAGGAGTGTTTAAAAGGTATTGCAAATGGATATTCAAGAAATTTTATCATCCAACGCTTCTCATAATGAATTTTCTTCATCATTCCCTCAAATATTGTATTACAAAATATTGGGTTGTCCCATAAGTTCTGTTACTTTTTACGAAATTTCGTGTTTGAAATTTTTTTATGAAAAATTGGTAATAGGTGGAGATTTCAAACAAAGGGGATTTTGATCTATGTATATTTATGAACATAACGTGTGACTTTGGTAGTTCTCGTGATATTATTTCTTTTCAAAATGGCGGTTTGAAAAAAAGACCAAAAACGATGATTTTCGCGTAATTTTTTTCTTTTGTTTAAAAAACTAAGAAGAACGCATAATTCATGGCTAAAAAAAGTTTTACTGTATTTTTGAAATGTTTCGATTAAGGTGTCATAGTTTCAAGATGATTCAATAAGTTTAAGGTAGGAAATTTTGTCTTTAAAACTTCATATATTGCTAATTTCACGTGTTTTTTAAAGCACGCCCATTGTTTTTCTAAGCAGCTGGTATGAAGCAAATAAAAGGCAGATGTTTTTCGAACGATAAAGCTTTTTTACACAATTTAAACATTGAAAGCATCTTTTCATATTATAGTTGAATAGATTTATTTCTAAATCCCAACGAGTTGTTTTTATTGTAGTGTTTTCGTATGAAGCAAATTATTGCTTTGTTCGCATATAGCATATAAGTTCATCGAGTGTAATTCGGATAAACTAAATTGTTGCGCGCTTGAATTGTGCGCACTACTTTCTAAACTTAATTACAGAGATAATTTAATATACTGCATATTTTGAATACGTGGGTCTATCTGTAAGCTTTTTTATTGTTTTTGATGATTTTATGTGAGAATTTCTCTGAAATGACTAACATTACTGAGGAAAGTTTTTTGCAATAGATGTTATGTTTGAGACCGAAATTTCCTAAGTTAAACTTATCGAATTATCTTGAAACTATGACATCTTAATCTAAACATTTCAAATATACAGTGAAAATTTTTTTAGCCATGAATTATGCGTTCTTCCTAGTTTTTTAAACAAAAGAAAAAATTTACGCGAAAATCGTCGTTTGCGGTCTTTTTTTCAAACCGCCATTTTGAAAATAAATAATATCACGAAAACTACCAAAATCACAAATTATGTTCATAAATATACATAGATCAAAATCCCCTTTGTTTGAAATCTCCGCCTATTACCAGTTTTTCATAAAAAATTTTCAAACACGAAACTTCGTAAAAAGTAACAGAACTTATGGGACAACCCAATACTTGCATCTTTGCATTTTATACTCTATTCATTTTGAATTGGCACCTGAGTATATTTCCTTCCCCCACATCTGAATCGGTAACCATGGCAACTATCAACGTCAAAGTGGCGAAGAAGGCTTACTATTGGCTGCGCAAAGAGCGTAACCATGGTTACGCTTTTACCTAGGGGGAAAGCACTATTTCTCACGCTCAAAATGAACAGAGTATAACTCAAGAACTAATTTATAACTATTACTTCGTCATCTTTAATTCATCTTTAATAATGCTAATAATGCTTTTATTTTAAAATACATTTCATGAAATTAGTATCCCAAATACAATTTAGAGATAGATTGCATTTTTTAAACATTTCGATATGCGTTCATCAATTACCTTGAAACGTTTTTCCCCTACTTTCAAATATTTTCAATTTCTCACTTTAAAGTTAATTCCCATTAAGGAATAGAAATTAATTTAAGATTCTTTTATTTCCATTAATCTTCTGAATTTCATTAATGAAAAAAAAATTTTGTAATTTTAACAATGAAAAAATAATTTATTTTAACTGAAACCACCTGAACCGGCTGAGATTCAAGTAATTGTGTGAAAACTGGCATCACATTCAAACTCTCAAATTGAGGAATGGAAATTTTGTTCTTTGAGCATTTCCATATTATTCCAGATACTGATGTCATGAGGGCTTCGTCATCAGTGCTATTGCTGAGCAATTGGAAAACCTCGGAAACAAACTCTTGTTTGTTGAAACATTTAAACGTCCCCTGATCATCAGCACACTAAAACATAAAGAAAAAATTATTTAAACTAACTTATGTTTAAAAAAATTACAGATACTAATTAAATCGTTACATTTACAAAATAATAATATTGCATTAATTTTTTCTTCTTATGGATGTTTCTATAAGTTGAATGTTGAAAGCTCATCCTGGAGATAAAAAAATTATATGCATTACATAGAATAATTTTATTTTATCAATCTATTTCTCTTTTTCTCTGGATCATATGCTCCAATGTACTAACTGCCGCTGGCCCGCTGGACATAGTTTCTAAAACCTTGGGTTAATAAATATATTTATACTAAAATTACAGCTGAAACACTATGATCCCAAAAAGAGTATCCACACTTTTCCTTCCTCTGCTTTTAAGAATCAATATATCTAGGTTAAATGTAATAAAAAATGTTTATTTAGCTGCTTTTCGGAAGTCTCTTAGTATTTTATTGTCTAGGAAGACTAAAAACACTTTTAGATGTGTCATAACACGATTTTCCTTAAATAGAAAATCATGCTATAAATTGAATCGCTACTTTCTATTTCCAAAGCAGTTATTCATTTTATAGAAGTTTAAAAATGTGATTATGTCTTTGAAAACTGTTCTTAAAATTTAGGAAACGAAGACAAATGTGTAGCAACGTCAGTGAAGAAGATTAGAAAAAACTAGGATGGTTAAAAATTTAGAAAATCATGTGTTAAATTTATGAATACTACCGTATGACCCACAACCTTAAAAGTTTTAAGTCATTAAAAATTTAATCAAAGAAATTATGACTTATGATGAGTCAATAAGATAAAATTTAAAAACAACGTTAATACATGGAGGGCTCAGAATTAAAATGGACCAAGTCCACTTTTTGTCATTTTTGAGTTAGCAACGCTATAACATGCACCAACCAGTGGCGGATCCAGCCTGGACCTAAGGGGGGGCAACCACATTTTAAGAAGGTTAGAGATTCTTTCCCAGAAGAATTTAGAAAATTTGAGTCTATTTTTGGAAATACTTAGATGACGTCCCAGGGAAAAGGGGGGTCTGGGGTTACCCCAGAAAATTTTTTGAAATTTTACCTTAAAAAGTAGTCTTTTGACTCATTTTTGAACATTTAAGATTGGATCGGGGATATATCTTCCAAAAAAAGTCATTATCAGGCCAAAAGCTAGATTTCTGCAACGAGGGAGAGGACCTAAAATTATTTCTAAGCTTCCTCATGGGTTTTTTCTTTATAGAATTCCTTCATAGGTTTTATGTGTTTCTTAATGCATTTATAGGAAAGATTCGCATTTTGATGTATTGTATAAAAATGTAAAACACAATAAAGAAAAGTAAATTTTGAATATCAAAAAGGAGATCTGCTGGGGGTCTTCCAAGAAATTTTTTGGAAATTTGATCCTATAAATCAGGGTTTTAACTCGTTTTTGTATCCAAAGCCAAAGTCCGATTTTCAGGGTGGGCCCAGACCTTATGTGGCTGATTGCTTCACAGGTCACCAATTTTCTTCCCTCTCTTTTTTCATCACTCCAAAGGATTATATAGATTTTTATTTGGAAAGAGTCTCCAAATATATTAAAAAATTAGTCATTATCATGTTTACCAAAAACAACAATGGGTGGGGTTAACAAATGATTAACTGGTCATGTGGACATTCCCCTTCAGTGGCGTTCACTATAGAAATTTATTTCAGGAGGGGCTCAAAATTATTTCTCAACCGCTCCCATTCATATTTGATAGGTTTAATGAAACTTAGTAACACATTTAAAGTTTAATTTCAGTCTTAAAGAAGTACAGAATGAGAGAAGTTGTGAGTAATTTATTAGGTTTGATGTACCAAAGGGGGTCTTGGGGGGACTGGGGGCTCTCCCCCAGAAGATTTTCTAGAAAAATTGGCTCTAAAAAAAAGGTTTTTTTTAACTAGTTTTGGTACCTATAAAGCCCGAACTTTAGGTATACATTTTCGTATAGGATTTTCCTTTTGATGAGCAGAATGTAAAGAAGTTATGAATAATTGAGTTCCAAATACAAAAGGGGGTCTGGGGGGTCCTCCCCCAGAAAATTTTCGGAAATTTGACCCAATGAGACATGGTTTTAACTTGTTTTTGTATACCTTGTCCGAATTTCAGATGTCCAATTTTCGTTTTTTCTTTTTCTTACCGTAAATTTTTAAAAAGGTACCTGAGTCCAAGGGGGGGGGCAAAAGGCCTGTTGCCCCCCCTGGATCCGCCACTGGCACCAACTATGTAAAATTTCAGTGCAATAATGAACCAAGTCCTAGTTCTGATAATATCCGTTTGGCAGCAGAAAGTTTGGTGCGTTAACATGTAATTTAATATGAAGCTTTGACTTTAAACGTCTGTAGCTCAAAAGTAGCTAGAGTGGACTTGGTCTATTTCTATTCTGAACCCTCCACATCACAATAACAATATCAAAAGGTGGATATTCCATTTTTGCTCTGACGAGGGAAGTAAACTAGTACCTCCGAAACGGTCGTAAGCTTTCTTCCACATTCGATATTGTGCTGTATTAACATTGTTTTTAAATTTTATCTCATTAAAAATTTATTACTTAATGTTTATGCTTAGTAGATATTTTATTGACAGCTAAGAATTTGTTTTTTTGAAATAGTTAAGCATGTAGAAATTTTAAAGTATCAAAAACTTAAAAATCTAGTATAAGTCATTTGATTTACTATGAGGATGAAATCAGCAGCTGCTTGTTTCAGTTCTGTATTTGTAGATCTTAAATGATATAGCACGTCTGGAAACATGTTGACATCATTTACTTGCTTCCGGAAGGACACCTAAAACATTTTTCTTACTTTCAGAGGGAATAAAACCTTTATCATAAAAATATACTTTTTTCGCAATGCGTTTACTGAAGTATAAATTTTGGAAGTATATTTCATGTTTTATTGATGAAGAAGTAGTTATTCTTTGAGCGAATAGCAAAGAATCACTGACACAAATATGAGTTGTTTAACACAAAGGTGAACCTTTAATACGAAAACTAATGAGTCAATACCAAATAAATTATTAAATAGTAAATAAAAACATCCTTTTTGTTATTTTTTCCACCATTTAAATCCTTTATATAAATATCGAATAATTTATTATTCTATTCAAATGTTATTTGTATAGAAACTCAAGGTTTTGTCAAAAGTGATGTGGATTATATTTGAATGTAGAGGCGGAAAAAACATATTTTCACTTACAGATAATGAAAGATGTTGAAGAAGAATGAGAATTGGTATGGTGACTTGCTGATGTTTGCTTCTAATCCAGAACTGGCAGATGTTAATTATGTTGGATGCACAAGCTGTTCGTCTATTTTCTACGTCCTGACAAAGTATCGAAAGGGATTTGGCAGCATACTGAGCAACAGTTAGTTTTAGTTTAAGAAGATCGGCTTTGCTTGTGTCGGAGGTGCATGTTATCTTCGTGTGATGGGCACTCAATAAATGAATCTAAAATCCAAAGGTATCCTTTATAATTCATTTGAACAAATGATTAAAATTTATATCTATACATAAGGGTTTTCTTTTTGTGTAAATTATTGTCATATTAATAGAATACAAGTTTGCGACAGAGATCCCGTTGGAAAACGACAGAGAATACGTACTTTAACAAATGAGTATAATTTGAATGATGTGATTAAGTTCCAATGACCGTCATTACTTACAGTGAAAAGAGTTTAAGCAAGAAAAAACAATCCATCAACGCGAAACTGGAGAAAAAATAATTACATCCCGTAACTGAAACCTTGAGGGCGAATTTGATTCGTTGGACCATCACTTATCAGTAGGCTGCTGCAAAGCTGGTCTAAAAATAAACTGGTTTTAAAAGAATGAAAATATTTTCTTATAATCCTTTAATTTGAGGTAGTTCAATTAATTTAACTAGAAGTTCAAGATATATACTTAATAATGGTTGGCTGTCGATTGGAATCTATGTAATTAAAAGACTAAGGTTAATATTTTTTCATTTTAAATTTGGCAATAGAATGTCTTTTAAACTGATCAAATAAAATAAAGCGGTTTACTATTATCTTAAGACTTTTATGACTTTGATTGATTGGATATCAATTTTTGTACAAATATCAACCAATAAATGTTGCCACAAGTCTAATTTAAGATAATTAATTAATTTTTAAATGTAATGGTGTACGACATAAATTAAACTATTACATTTTTAAATACCCTTTCAATCCTAGACCACTCTGGATTACCCTTGAACCCTATAGAAAATGTGGGACTGCCATGCCTAAAAAGTATAATTGAATCGTGAGTTTGAAAAAGGGAATAAGTGCAAAAACCAAGTTTTGAGAAAATCGAAAAAAAAAAACTGTGTAAGTAATGGAATTTTTGTTGTATAACCACCAAATTTTTACTGAAAACTCAGGACTCTATTTAGAAAACAGACCAATCATTGAAAAAATTTGAGTTGATTCAAAAACATTTTATATTTGAAAAAAGTTGATGGACGTATTCCCTTTTTCAACCTTATGAAATTTTCACTGAAGAAAAACCTTAAAAATCACTTTAATTGACATTTAAATTTTATTTTTGCATGGTTAACAGCATAGAAGAGAAAAATAAAAAGTTTAAGACAAATAAAATTACTATGAAACTGAGTTAATAAGGCATTATCAATGGAGTAAGTTATAATGAATGGTGTCAAATATTCCATGGAAGTATTAAAAAAGTTAAAAATACTTTTAAATTAAAAGCAAATTTCATTTTGGCTCAGTTTACAGCACAAACAATAAGAAAAGAAAGACAAATTAACTTTAATTCCAAATTTAATTAAAAAATACGACGAATGGACATTTATTTCGAAAATTCAAGGGGTTATATCTCCCTATAGGGGGGAGTTATTTTTCCCCTCTTTCCACTTACTTGTAGAGCAAAGCTTGGAGATTTTTTTGAGCACAAAAAGTCAATTTATCATTTTTTGGACTTGTTCCCTTTTACCAACAGGCGATTCAATTTAGATTGGCATAGCTATAGTGAAATAACTCACGAGTGTCTGTATCCCTCCACATTCTCTCGCTGGTTCCCAGGACAAAGCATCGGCGGATATGTCCGCTATAAGGCCGATGGTGGAGCACATCCATTCATAGTCAGTGTCATCCAGGCATTGGAAGAGCAGACACACTCCTCTAGGACTCAGCACATCTTTTTGCAGCAGGCGGCACTCGCACAGCTTGCTCAAACACCTCAAAGCTGCGAACTAAGTCACAAATTAAGAAAATTTACAATTTTCATAAACAGTTGGTATGAGAAGGACTTGATATATTTATCTGATAGAACTATTTAATATATCTATTTATTACACTATATACAATTATTTTAATATTTTCATGTTTGTAATTTTAACTTATTTTTTACCAAAACCATTACTCTCTTTATTGGGATTTTATGCACGTTATTTCACTGTATAACAGGTATTCAAAAAGATAGGAACAGATAGGTATAAGAATCCAAAGAAGCATTAAAGTTTCTTAGTAGCAATATCGAAAATGTAATGTTCAATATAAAACTATTTTATAATTATACTATGTTCATTTAGGGTACCAAAAGGAAAAAAATGGGGGGTGGAGCAAAAGTTTCCCCGACTTTTTGAAAAAACGCTTAAATAAGGGACACCCTAATATGCTTATGTGTATGTGTTCTACAGAATAGGCAGCTGAGACGTAATGTATTAAAAGCAATTACTATTGTAATTATCATCGAAAAATTTTTCTTGTGCAATGACAAGGTATCCTAAACAGAAGTAGTTAAAATACTGTGAAAAAATCGTTCACTGAAGTTGTGAGTTGTGGGATGAGTGTTGTTAAGCGTTATTGAGCGTTTTTGATCCTGTTTCAGCCGCCTATTCTAAATGAACAGACTATAGGAATAGTCCTCTTAAATCAAAGAAATGTGAAGATAAAGACATTGGTTTGTTTGAATTTAAAACATTTTATTTAACCCATTTGCTTAAAAGAGGATACCTAGTTGTAGTTTAAAATTAGTTTTTATACGATAATATAACCATGTTGCATTATGTGATTTCTTAATGTATTTTAAGGAGTTTTCAATAAGTAAGATAATATCAGTTGTCCATATTTTGCCTTTTCAACACTCTGAATGCATTAACATTTAGTAAAGATTTAGGGCAAAGAAATCTTAACCCTCTTAGATTGTATACTCGTAGTTATTTAAATTACATATTTAATAAAATTTAAAACTTTAAAGAGGTTTAAAAGGAAAAATTGGACAGCGTTCTTAAAAGCGCCTTTTTGTAACGTATATTTTTAGAAAGCACACGTTACAAAACAATTAGCCTTATAAAATTATTCAGACATGGATATGCGCAAGAAGAGTGTTTTGACGTAAATATTAAAAGTATCAAAATTAAAAGCTACTTTAAGGGGTACTACACTACACATCGTCAAAATGGATATCTATAGATACCTTAAACATGATTATATATATTTAAATGTGCGATACGCATGTAGTAGAAAATCTTAGCTGATTAATTCTGTAGCATCCTGGAACTAACTCTTAATTGAAATAGTATCATGGAATGTTTGACACAATACACAATATAAAAAAGATAACTATTACCTGTACTCTTCGCATAGAAAGAAAATTGGCCTCAATAATATTCAGTAAGAGTTTCACAGTTTTCCCATCAATAAGAGCTTGTATACATGCGGTATCAAATGTAAGAACTTCATTTAAGCAGATCAAGGCTAATGTTGTTGTCGTTACATTGCCTCTCTAAGAGAGAGAATAAAAATATTTCAAAAATAAATCAGAATATTTATTAAATTACATTGACTGGTGCCCTTTGCCCTGTTGTGGGCTTTGCGCCTACTAAAGAACAAGCAACCAAACCAAACAAAATCATTAAATTGAATCGTTTATTTCAGAAACAAGTTAAACCCCATTGGATTAGCACAACGTTTAACTTGTTTCTGAAATAAACGTTTCAATTTTAAGATTTATTTTACTTTGGTTTCGTCGTTTGAAACATGATAAATAGCTTTCAGTTATGTTTTAAATGCTTAAGAATTAGTTTATTAATAACAAATATTTACTTTGTTTTGTTAATTCCGTTTGGAGCGCGTGGATTCAGGAATTATACATTGATAAAATATTTTAAAACTTGAGAAAATATCCTTAATCTTTATCGATCCTATACATAAGTTCATGAGCCAAACATATAAATTATCATGATTCTCGTAAATATTACTAAAAACCATTGCTTTCCTTAGAGGAAAAAACTACTTACCTGTACGTATGATAATATAGTAGAAACAGTTTTATAAGACATCGGAGAGCTCGGAACTACCATGTTGAAGACATTCTCTGGTATGTAATAGGAAGTACGAATCCGCCAATGACTTTTATAACTTGTTCGTTACCATGGCTGGTTGCTATGATCACATTTTCTTGAGAAAACTTAGTAGTAATGAAATTTCTTCATCCCAAAGAGAGGGGGACATTATTTATTAACTTCCTTGGATATTTATTTATTAATTTAAATCAGATTAGATGATTTTAAATATTTTTAAATCTAAAGGTAATTGATAAACATATTAAAGGTTTAAAAATGTTAAAGAATTAAAATATTTTATACGGGATGAATAGAAATTCATCATAAAGCTTCCAGGAGGTGAAGATAGCCCAAAGAGATGTTTCAGAATCCCATAGGAAAGGAAAAGGGTGAAATGCAATACTAAAAAAGCGTAAAAAAGAGCGCGCACAAATCCCAGGAAAATAAAGGCTATACTATAGTGGCTGTGGGAAAGCATTTAAGGAGAAGGCATAGAACTAATGCAGTTATCATCGAACATTTAAAAGCTATGTGAAGCATTTGTTTTTATAAGAAACTATCTTTATATTTAAATAAATCAGTATAAAATTAACTTTTCGAAGGACAAAATTCCCTCAACAACATAATATTTTATTTTCATACTCTGAAAGAGCACACTCTTAAAACGACAGTCTCAAAACTGAGTAAAAAGTACTCAAACTGGCTCCGATCCAAATGTACTAAAATTTGAAAACATGAATATACTCATTTCTGAAAATGTACATACTCAAAAATGAAACATCACATGAGCTCATTTTTAAGTTCAAGCTCAAGATGTTTCATTTTTGAGTATGCACTTTTTCAGAAATGAGTATATTAATGTTTTCAAATTTTAGTACAGTTGGATCGGAGCCAGTTTGAGTACTTTTTTACTCAGTTTTTATAAAAAGTGGTTTTCAGAGTGAATATGAACTTTGAAAAATTACCTAACAAAGTTGGAGATGACAGTATGTTTTAAGTTTTATAAAATAATTTTGCTAGCTCCTTCATACAACTATGATGATTTACGAATACAAATAGTGACGACCAAACAACAAGTCCAGTTCTTCCTTTTTTATTATTTCGAAATGATAAAATGTGATATTTTTTAATAAAACTAAATTTCTTTTACATTACGTCAGGATAATCAAGGTAAAACTCTGCCGGAGACAAATAAGGTATGAAACATTTTAAATTTGGCAGAATCATTTGGAAAAACAGATTTGTTTTTTTCTTTAGAAAAACTCCATCCCACGTGAGAAACGTATCTGCCGACATAAGGGAGTTGTTTTTCTTGCATTTCTCCGCCACACTTCTCTCCTCCTTATCGTCTCTGCTCCTCCGTTTTCGTTCTCCAAATTGAATTTGATTTTTGTTTTGGAGATGTTGCGAAGCCACCTACGCATGTAGAGAGTAAAGTTGCGTTAAAAAGGAGGGTAAAAATATAAATTGAAATGCGGTGTATTCAGGGTGTCTCACAAAAATCCCCTTCACGGCTTTTATTTGAAACCAACTTTTTCAGGCCTCAAAAATGAAAAACTTCGCAATTTCTTCAGTGGTATTATGTAGTTTTGTATTTTTTCAGTTAAAGGAAGCCAAAATAAAAAAACTTTTTTGAAGCCTGAAAAAGTGCTATTTTCACTTGCTAATATTTCCTCGAATATTCAAGATATTTCCATGAATTTTTTTCAGTGAGTTGTACTTACCATTTGCAACAGTACTCTCACTAAGGTTATTGATCTCATGGGCGTAGCCAAGGGGGGGCAGCTGCCCCCCCTAAGTTCCGAATATTTAACTTTTACTTTACTTTTAGTAAGTTAAAACCCAGTATTTTAGGGTCAAATTTTCAAAATTTTTCTGGAGGAGGACCCCCAAACCCCCTTTAGTATTTCAACATTTCTTATTCACACTTTTGTTATAAGTTCATTAAAATCAAAATTCTACCTAAAAATGTATGTCCAAATTTGGGTTTACGTGTACCAAAAAGCAGTTTACAACCCTGTTCTTAGGGGCAAATTTCCAGACCCCCGTTGAAACTTGACGGCCCTCTTTCACATAGCTTAAAAATTGTTCTCCACAAACATAAAAAAGTCGACCCTGCTTGCCCCCCCCCGAAGTTGAACCCTGGCTACGCCCATGATTGATCTTCTTCAATTTTTTAATCAATTAATTAAACTTTCATATATCGCCGCTAGGAGCGCTGTAAGTCATTTCAATGGATTCTCCACAGTCACTTACCCAAACGTAGACCTTACTTCCATGACCCTAGAATACTTTGGTTTTAAATAAAAGATGTGAAAGGGACTTTTGAAAACACTTATAGTAGCATATGTTTATTTATAGATGCAAGGAAATTCAACACGGCTATTACAATTAAACACATCATATTGACAACATAAAATTTAAAAAAGTGGAATATTAAGAAGGGCAGTGGTGTGAAAAATCGTGTGAAAGATACACAGAGAATACTTTTGTAGCTCTAATGTACACATCACGATCAAAACCGTCTAATGGCTAGAATCCACCTGCTCCTTCAGACATTCCTTTTTTTCGCATAGGGGAGCCTTAACACTTCAACAGCTTTTAGAAAAAGTACTACTACATTTTTATCATTTTCGTATGCTTGCGAAAGAGATAGGGTCCTTTAATGATGGTCTACGTTTAAATATGTGATAAAAATTAGCGTTAAATAACCTTTATATTTTCCAATGATTATGCCTTTAGCACTTCACCATATTTTTCTGAAGTTTTCGTTTCCAGGGCTCCCAGCAGTCTATTGGTTTGTCTTTAGGGGAAAAAGAGACCTAAAATCTTAAAAAAAGAGAAAAAAGAGACCAAATTTTAGGTCAAAATTAAACGCAATGCATTTTTTTAGAGTTTCGTTGTAGTGTTTGATCCGCCCATGAACGTGTAGCTCAATTAAAGTGTTACCTTATTGATATAAATTGATCAATAAAACATGCATACAGGGTTCATACTCTAAAATAGTTAATTAAAAAAACAGGAGGTGACGAATAACAACTCGCTTAATTCTGACGAAACAGGAAAAAGTTCAGATAATTTAGAAAAGAATAAAGAATTGCAAGGGATTAACATTTCACATTTAACTGGACTCTTTTTAATTAAATAATAACCCCCCACAATTTCAATACATCTCTTTAATCTTGAATATTTTTTAAGAGTGATAGATTTTAGGAGTTTTAATGGACCTTAGAAAAAAGTTGAGATTTTCAGGTTTGTTTTAGGAATTTAAGGAGACTTACAAATCATGTGCTTGTTATCCAGCAAATGTATAGAAAAAAATTCAAGATGGTAGCTCTTAGTCTTTTCTTTATTACTTATATGTTATTCTTGTTGATGTTAATTTTCCACTTACTTTAAATACATTTTATTATAGTTAGTTAATTTGATAAACACATATTCAATATAATTATTTGTTTAGTAATTTTTTCGGAATTTTTCAAAAGTGAAATCTAGAAATAGCTGAAAAAGAGACCTTGACTGTAAAAAAGAGACCTTTAGAGACCTGAGATGAAAAAAGATGACTTTTAAGGAAAAAAGAGACGTGCTGGGAGCCCTGGGTTTCCTTTACTTTTTAAAATTGTTTGAACCTTTTAGCTTTTCCCCCTTTTTAACTTTCTTATTTCATGGCCAAGGGTGCGGTAAGCTATCTCAATGGATCCAGCATTATCCTTTAACTAGGGATAAACAGCCTTACTACCATGACCCTACATTGGTTCCAAATAAAGCCACGAAACAGACTTTTGGAACACCCAGTATGATTGTTTTAAGATTGACGTCCTCTCCATTTTTTGTACAGTCGTAGAAAAAAAAGTGAGACAGTTTGCATTGTAAGTGAAATACTGGGGTTAGTAAGATACTGTAAAAGCCAAATTTCATTATTTAACGTCTACTTTAAAAAAAGCTATAGTTTATGTCCTTAGGGGGCCGTCTACATATTAAACGAAGCACAAACTTTCGTTTTTCCTATGGGCGACACCAAAGATTATTCCCGATTCTGAAAGAGCACTCTCTAAAACCCCCAAAAACCAATTTTCATGTCATTTGGTCCCCAAATAAAGCCAGGAGTGGGGGTTGAAGTTCGTCGAATTTACGTTGAATTCTCCTGCGGGGTTGATGGTTAAAAGGATCAAAATCGAGAATTCAACGTAAAGAATACTATTATGAAAAGTTATGTTCATAAGAGTAGTTCTAAAGAAAATTTCTAGAAAACAAAGAAAGATCTGAAAAATTAAGTTCGATTAGTGGCTGAGTGAAAATTCAAGGACCTAAGTCATTTTTCCAGGACCTAGAACGTTTTTCAAGGACTTTCAAGTACCTAAATTTAGCCTTAAAAAGTTCAAGGACTTTTAAGGACTGTGGGAACCCTGTCTTTATTGATACTGGTAATTCAAATACCTTTTTCGTTTTACTAAAAAGCATGGGGTACTAATGAGAATAGAAAAATGAGCCAAGGTTATTTGTAAAGATTGGTTTTATTATAAAATGTATAAAAACAATACACAAAAATAAATGCACTTTAAGAGGTCAGATCTAGAATTATAGTAAAGATTGAGCATGTTAACACATTTTATAAAAAAATCATCTGCTTTCAATCATGTAATATACCTGTCAGAATATAAAAATATATTTATATTACTCTAAATACATTTCATAGAAATATATGTCAAAATTAAGTAGAAAAATTACTTTTGCTGTATAAAGGTTTAGGCACTTGTAATAGTCTTAAGATTTTACCATTTTTATAAATTATTTGTCACAATATGAAAATATAATCACATTGCTACATCCTGGTTAAAACATTTGATATGTATAAAATTGATTACAAAGTAATCAATAAGCCATTACAACTCCATAAGATTTCCTTTATAAAATTACACATGAAGGCTTCAGAATGATTTGTACAATGACATAGTCTTCGGATCATAGGTTGTAAAAATGGACAAAAGTTATCAAAAATTACAAATATATCTACAGTAGTCAAAGATAGTGTACATGCAATCACTGGTAAAGTGCATAAAAAAAGAGTAGACCACATAGTGGCCTCAGAGTAATTATAATAGTAAGGCTGAACATTAACTTTTCAATAAAAAGTTGAGACAGCTTTTCTTACTCCATTACACAATGTAAACTTTATACTGATTATCTGAAGAGCAGGAATGAGCTTCTTGAAGAATTCTTATACGTGGTCCCATAGGGATACCCATCTTTTGCAAACGTTCTTCGGTTAAGTATGGTAACTCTTTAATTCCAACCTTTTCGCTTTCAAAGTTTGATGCATATTTCTGGAGGAAAAATTTGAGACAATTGATTTCACAAAAATGCTACTTAAAAATGTAAAAAAGGTGGCTTGATAAAATAATCAATATTTACCTCATATCCAAGTCGTTTCAAAAATTGTCTTATTAGTGGAGGTTCATCACCAAAGAATCTAAAACAAAAATAAATCACTATGCTATCTAAAAGTTTCCACAATTAAAATAACACAATAATGTCTATAAATTTAAATAACTGCTTTGGTGCAACAAAATTTGCTAAATTATTGTGCAACACCAAATAAAAATGAGTAACACATCTAAAAGGGTTTTCTACTCTAAATTACAGAATCTGTCCAAAAAGTAACTATACGTCATGCTAAGACTGGAAGGGATAAGTAGAGTGGAAGTTAGGTTATATCCTTACAGATGCTCTGACTATCCAGGCAGTAAAGATAGGCTTTCATGGAATTTTTGAAATCCCCTATGCAAGCAGATTTGTAGTGCCTTAAGCTATGCTAGCCCATACTGCTCTCCTGACTCTTTGAAAGTGCTTTGGTGATTGAGGCTAACATGCCTAAGATAAAGGATCACTAAATATTGTAATTGTAAACATTAATTTATTTAACAGATTAATTAAAAGTTAAATAATAATAAGGCCAAAAGGGGCAGCTGCATGCAAGCAGGAAAAGGAGAAAGCATAGAAGTCACTACTGCCAGTCATCGCTGATGCCACAGCTGCACAACTTTATCACTACTGCCGGCTGAAAGAACAATCAAAAGTTGCTCAGAATCAGCGGCTTAGCTTTGAAAGCAACTGTTCCACCACAGTACCCATGGATCCACAACCCTTAACAGTCCTAACTTGGCTTGAAGCCTACACTATGTCTTAAATCTCACTGGAAGCAATGTATCAATACAGGGGAGGGTAGCTATTTTTAGAACATTTTTATGAGTTGTACTCAATCATTACTACTGACTCATTCACATTACTTTTAAGACAAGTTCTGAAAGAATTTTTCTTCAAAAGTATTGTATGGATAGTAATACAATATGATAAGGCATCAGGAGATGCTCAAAATGTATTTACTTACTTGGTCAATTTCTTTGCTCTTGAAGGGTTCAAAAGTTCTATGACTTCTTTATGAAAATTATCCCAATCTCTGTGCATATTAAGCTGGTGACCTCTTCTACCACCACTGTTAGGATTGCACCCTTGAGCAAGTTGCATCAATCTCATTCGTTCTTGAACCCAAGTGACATCTTGTCTCATATTTTCCAACTCTTGAACCAAGACATGCTGTGTTCTCATTTCGGAAGAAAGATGTGCCACACTTCGAGCTAAAGTTACCACATGACTTTCCAGACGTTGAAGACGCTTGCTGGCAGAACTGAAAAGTAAGGTAAATTTAAAATAGCAGAAAAGGAAATCATAAAAAAAATCGTCTAACATACAGTACCAAGTCATTTATGTAATAAATGCTCATTTTAAAATTAAATTATAAACATAGTTAGTATTTTTAACTTTATGATGGTTTGGATGACTCTTAAATATCTGTTGAATGCACCAGAGAATGAGTGGAAGTAACATTTATGTGGTACCAAACATACAAGTATTTCAAATCCGATACTGGTCTTTTTCAGTGCTAATTATGTTGTTTAAAAAAGGCTTTAATGTAACATAAATATCTTGATTTTTTAAAAAGAAACTTAACATGTCAACACACAAAAAGAGCTTGACATACATTAAAACCGATTTCAGTATTAATTAGTACCTTAATTTTATTATAAATACCTTGTTCTACAATCCTTAGATCTTCTTTTTTCAGAATAGCCTCTTTTATCCATAAAACTCTGATTTCCACGGCTAACTGAACTGCGGGTGAGAGAAGACAAGCTACCATTCAGCTTACGTCTTGAATGCCGAGATACATCTAAGGAGCTGGCAATTGTATTGCATGAGTTTTTCACACCAAGTAATCGAAGAATCTGAAAAACAAAAATGTTAATATGAAATTGCTATAATTTTGTAGAAAGTTATTAACTAGATTAAAACCAGAGAATTGCAAAGAAAACTAATACAGTTTTTTCTTTCTTTAATTTATTTCAGTATGTTTTTAACATACTAAATTAATTTAAATTTAAAGAACATAAATTAGCTGAAAACTTTCTTGAGTAAATTTTCAAAAAGTTTAAGTTGAATGTTTCCCCTAAGTTTCAAAGAGATATTCAGCATAATTACTTCAGAATACATGGTTTCCAGGCCTTCTAACTGCTTTCTTATCATGGATACTTCATTAGGTTCCATAGTGCTAGCAGTAGCACTAAGATCACTGCTGTACTCATCATCATCATCCAAAAGGCTTTCCATGTCTAACCCAGTAGTAGTAGATGTAAGTTCTGGATCTCCATTGTCCATATAGCACTGATAAGCTAAAAACATTTAAAATGAGAAAATCAACTTTTATATAAAAAACCCTCGCTTAAGATTTTTTTTACAAATTCTTTACACTTTTTTTTATCAATACATCAAAATACTTTTCATACACATCAATGGAGATAAAATCTTAAGTTCAGAGTTTCCTGAATGTTGTGAGTTATTTTTTAAGGGGATCATGGACCAACATTTTGAATTATATTTCCATCAACAATATACAAAAATGTGATGTTGATAAGAAAATGTTACAATGGGGCCGTTCAAATATTATGTAAGCACTTTTTTGTTCATTTTTAACCCCCCTCCCCCCTTGTCAGCAAAGATAAGCAAACCTCAACCCCCCACCATAATTACGTAAGAAATTGCCGGACCCCCCGAAATTTTGACACCCCTATTAGTAAGTACTGGTTATTTTCCTTGAAAATTAGGTGACTCGTACAAGGAGCTGTTCTTTTTGGGTGTAACCTTAAAGGTTCAAAAATGAGTCGAAACACTACTTTTCGGGGTTACAATTTCAAAATGTTAGGGTGGTCCATCTCCAGAAAAAAGTGCTTACGTCAGATTTCCTAATTCAATTTTTTGTTACATTTATTTTTGGTTAAATTTTGAAATTATTTATGCAAGAAACAAGAGATTTTTGAAAATGCACCATCTTACGTAAGCATTACTCATATCCCCCTTCCCCCTTGTCAGCAAAAATAAGCAAAGAGCAAACCCCCCTCCCCCCTTAGGTGCTTACGTAATATTTGAACGGCCCCAATGTCCCTTTATTTTGCATACACTCCAACATTGGCAACCCTTCAATCAGTAGTCTTTACCGACATTATGCATTAACGGCAAAGTACTAGTCATTAATAACACGTTTAAAAATATTCTCAATATTAGTTAAGAAAATTATCATATAACTAAAAAATTAACTTAAATATACATTTTTAAAAACAACACACAATGCAATTTTGTTGATTATGATTAACTTTATTAAAAAATGTCCATTTTAAAGCATTGAATAACAAGCCCTTAATTCACTTTTTATGTATTCTATAACTTATTTTAAATAAAGCACAGTTAAGTAACCATAAATTAGTAAATAAAAACAAATGTGTTAAGAATTAAAAATTAAATTGATAAAATGAAAATAATTCCTGAAGAAAAAAAGGAAATTTTATGCAAATTAACACTTTTAACATTAAAAACTATGAATTGAAAATATTGCATCATTAAAAAAGCTGGATCCGTAGTTTTCGAGATGTATCCGTAACTCCGTAGTTTCCACTCCATTTCCGTAGAAGTTGGAGTGTATGATTTTGTATAGTCCCAATTCAAAGGAAGGGGTTGGAGCAAAATATTAAAACAGAGCAAAAACACAGAAAGAAAGCCAATCCGAAAGTTAAGTAAAGAATATTTTAAGAGGCTTTTAAAAACAAATAATATTGGAAAATTACCCAATTGATTTCTTGAGTGATGTCTCGAAGGAGGAGAGCTATTGCTTTTGCGAGTGGTACTATGTGTGATTCCCAGCCTATGCGTGGATGAAGAAGCTTTGGTATATTGAGAATTCTTTCCATTCCGATGCCTGCACATAGCTGGATTAATATTTGCTGCTCTTCGAGTACCTTGCTTTTTACCAGAGGGTGGTTTTAGATGAGGCATATCACAAATCTTTTGTTGGTGATCACTGGACTTGCTGTAGCAAGTATTTAAAGCTGAAGCACTAAATATAAAATCAAAATTTATAAATTAATCAGTATTATGAATTAGATGCATTTAAAATTCAACATAACTTTAACTGGTAAAGTAGTTTCTAAGACAAAAAAATGAGTATCTAAATATATATATATTCTAGTAATGAATTAGAATAAATATTTTACCAATTTTAAACTTAAATCAAATAAGACATTAATGTAAAATAATTACTAAAACATAGTAACTACCCAAATACATAGCTGCCAAGTACTGATTTTATCGGAGTTACTTCGGATTTTTATCTTTACACCGATAATCATATTTCCCCCTTAAAACTCCAATCTTTTTCAAATTGTGTAAAAAGGAAATTGGGATTAGAAAGGTAAGTGTACTTTTATCGGGTTATAGGAGAAAAGATTAAAATTGGAGTACTCGATGGCTTAGGTTGGTAGCTATGCAAATAACATATAACCTTGCAGTTTACCTTCTCTTTGGATTGTAATTGGGTATCCAAAAAAAACTTTTTGCCTTAATATATTAGAGTTTATATGATGACAAGGTTGCAGAAAAAATGACAGAAAAATCCTAAAAAAACATTTCAAAGCCAGTCATCTCAGTTTCTAACCTTGTTTTAAGGTTTTTCTGTAAGGTTAACACTATACTTATAGGTGTCAACAAGTACAGAAAGTTTTTACCTTGTCAAGGTTACAAGTTGTCAAAGACAAGCTTACTAAGACTTTAAATGGCTATGTTGTAAGGTTAAAAAACTTTCATTGCTATCTAGGAAAGACTTAATCTTAATAGTTTTTAAGTTTTAGAATAAAGAAGTTATCAATTACCTTAGTGACAGCTTATATTTAGCACGTGATGACAACTTTGGTGAATTTTCTCCACTTCCAGGAGGAGAAGGAGCAGGAGAAAGAGGAGGTAGAGGAGGCGTAACAGAAAGACTCTCACTTGTCGCATCGTCTTGGACTTCTTTTTCAGCCGACTGTCTGCATGACCCAGAAGCATTCGATGCTTCATAGATATGCCGAACTTTATTCACTTGATATTCATCCTGATACCTTTTATCCGAACATGCATGGTTCTGTTGGCTCCAAATAGCTCCACCAGTGCTATGATCAGAGTCTATGCTGGTATCTAGATTACTCGCAGCACTAACACCACTACTATGAGGAGACACCACACTTTTTGAACCATGCATACTGCTATGCATGGTACCTCTTCCAGATTCAGACGATGATTTGTAAAGGTCTTGAGCATCACTGTTATCAGCAGTACTGCTGGGTAATGGGTCTGTGGCAGGAGTGTCAGTTTCGTCATTAGGTTCTTTAGCTTCTGTAGATGGAGCCACTTCCTCGTTGAAGTTTTGAACGCGCTTTGCATAGTATGATCCAGGAGGAGCCTGAGCATAGGACTGTTCGGTTTGTTTAGAGGCAGTGTCAAGCGGTTTGGAAAAACTGGGAAAGGGGGCTACAGCACCATAAATTGCCTCTCGGTTAGATGATATATCTGGTTTTTTCTCTTGGGAAGGACGTCCAATTACTTCCTTTGGCACCAACTTGTCATAATCATAAGATGACTTAATGTTGTTTGAATAAGAGTTCTAGAATGAAAGAAAATTTTCAGTATTAACACTCTTCATAAATTGTTGTGTATTATAGTAATGTGTACAGAATAGTACAATAGACCTCAGGTCGCAGTGCTTGGTCCTCTGTGGACCCCCCTAAACAGGTCAATGTGTACAAAACATTACTGGTACCTGGACCTGGAAAAAGTGCCTGAACCTACGAACCTGGTTCGGGGGAAGCCCATGCCAGCTCCATAGGAGCAATACATAAGGTTTGGGTGAATTTGATTAGGTTCGGGGGAAGGTTACAACTTTTTCCAGGTCCGCTGGTACCCCTAATGCATGGAAAGACTTCACTAAATTTTAAGACAATTTATTTCACACAAGACAAATTACCTAATTTATTTAGGATACAAAGTGTGTTAAATATTTTTAACATTAGACAATTCAGATTATTAATTTTTATGCATTTTATGGGTTGGAAATACTCTGAATAATGCATTAAGAAAGTTAACAGATCTTGAAAATTGAAGTGAATTTTTATTTTTTATTATTATTTATTTTATTTATTTTCAATACAATATAAAAGATATATTATACCCGAGGATTTAAATAATTTGTCCAGCTTATCCTTTGTTCTCTTGCAAAGAATTTGTTACAGGTATCGCGCATTTGATCAGGATCAGTTGAATCTTCTTGCTCTGACAAATTCGTAGGTGCAGCAAATGGGTGTCTGTAAAATAAAAGTTGCAATCAAACAAGGCATCAAAAATTCTACAATGAATTAGGTGGGATCTACCACTAAAAAAGGGGAAGCCGACTTTCTCAATTTTTATATGATGGCACAATACAAAAATGCCTAGGACATAAGTACTTTGTTAATGATAAAAAATTACCTTTCTGACTGGAATGACTTGTATGAATGAGTATGGTTAACTGGTTGAGGTAAAGATAATGCAATGCTATTGCTACCAAAAGCGGATGCTGATATATAATTTAAATTCTGGTCACTGGAGGATGGAGGGTTCATATTGAACCTAGGAGCACAAACTGGTTTAGACCTTTGAGTGCTCTGAAAAACAAAAAAAATTCATTAGCTTGAAATCAAAATTAGGAAAAATTAAATAAAATTCGATTGTTGAAGCAAATCACCTCAAAAGTCGATTGAAAGTTCCAGTTATCTTCACCTCCCATATCAGGCCTAGGTTTGTCTTCAATGGAAGGGCGACTTTTTTCCAGCTCTGTGCATTCCTAAGAATGGAAAATATAAATGCCAAGAAATCCTTAATATATAAAAACACATAAAAATATTAAGGTAGTTACAGTATTCAATTTATCTAGCTCATAACTGACTAGTTCTCTACACTCTGGTTCAAGAGGTTTTTCTCAGGGATGTCCAATTTTCTAAAGAATTTCCAACAATTCAAAATTATCTTTTTATTAATTATTTTTTAATTGCAAATACATTTTGATTTCAGATGACCTGTTTAGTGAGGTTGGGCTTTTTTTAGAAACGCTAAACAACCGTCTCTTATATGTTAATAGTCTTAAGTTAAAGGAACAGAAATCTTACTTTATTAGAGGATTGACTTAGAAAAGATCGCAATTTGCGTTGCAGTGAAGACAACTTTTCTCCAACCAGTTTTCCTGATGACTGAAAATAATATACTAAGTTATTCAGAGAAAAAAGGCATAAAAATTAAAACACAAAATTTAAGGTAAATGCTGTTTAAACCAAAAGCATTAATATAATAACAGTGTGCTAAACTATTGAGACTGATGTAGAATAAAAGATAAAATATTAATATATACAATCATAATAACCATTTAAAATGAAGAAAACAAAAGATACCTTATGCTCTTGGACCCAAGCATGAGTTCTTGAACCAAGCCTATCAGGTTTTTCATTGGAATGTGATGGGTATGAGTAGTGGGCATTTTCCTTTAAGTTAAATAGAAAAAAACTTAAGTATTGACACGAGTTAATGAAGTTATTGCAGTTATAATTAAGTCAAAAATCTTACATTTGAGCGTTGGTGAGATGATGCAGTGTTGATACAAATGTCTGGATGATTTGCTTCATCATGTACAGGAGGACAAGGGGGCTCTCGATAAATTGGAGGGCCTTGGAAGGGCTTTGGAGGCAGGGCAGGCTTGTTATCAGGTGGTAAGTTGACTAAAGGACAAAAGTCTGTTACAATGTATTTCACAGCAGATTACGTTGCAGAAAACTACTTAGTGATCAGAGAAAACTATTTAAGACATAATGATCCTTTAATATATTTGTTGAATATGACTTATTGCATTTAACCATTTAATGCATTAGATGAAAACAATATAAACTGTTTTGAAGCACAGAAAAAATTAAGCTTTAAATTATTGGAAGCAAGATAATTTTTTAACAATTAAGTAAAGAAGAGGGGAAAAATGGTCCTAGAAAACTGGCCCTTATGATGTACCCTCATTTAGAGTTCTACTGATGTATTACGACAAATCAAGATGCTTTTAGATGTAAAAAAGTCCTTTTATTTAATCACTTTTTAGGGAGATCAGGGAGATAGCATGGTTCATCACAGGACACGGGCCTTTCCCCCAGTACCTCTTCCGTTTTAAAAGACTACACCAGGATCTTTGCCTTTGTGGCGGGATCGGAGACGCCGATCACTATGTTTTTAATTGTAGTCTCACCTCCACATTTCATCTTCAGCGCCCATCGCAGGATTCAAAGACAGGATGGTTTAAGTCAGTAATGAAAGACCCTCAAAAGATTTTGAAGATAAGAATGTCTGTTCTAAAAGCAAAGGAGGTGGTGGACCAACTGTCGGCGGGGTGAGGTGCCTGTCCGCACTGAAGGTCGGGACCCCAGCTTTTAAGACTTTTAATTTTTAAATGGTTTTAACTTTTAATATAACTTATGTTACAAATTTTATATAGCTTAAAATATTACACGAATTTTCTGTACCCTATTTTAACTGTATTTTTACCAAATTTTATTGTACAATCGCCTGTAAATCTTTTATGTTTCAATAAAGCTTTGACCCTAATCCCGATCCCCCTATTACCCCACAAACCGAGAGAATGGGGGGCGGATTGGGTTAATTAATTAATTAATCACTTTTTAAAACAATAACAAGAAATGTCTTCATGTAAGTATTTTTATTCATTTGTTCCTAACAAAGCTTATTTTGCTGATTATTTAAGTTAACTTAAGAGGATTTTTTTCAAAGTTTTAAAAACAAAAAATGCAAATATATACTTGGGTTTTAACTTTATGTAAGGGTTCCCCTCTTAAAATTAGACTAACTATGTAACAAGTAAAAAGAAAACATAAAATTAAGTTTACATCAAGATTAATACACAAATTTAATTTGTATCCTTAATATTTAAATCTCTTTTTAGAATTTTGATGATTATTAAAATTTAAAGTTTAAGTTTTTTTAAATACTATGATTTAATTTCCAACAGATAACCAAAATTAGACTCCAAGGTAGATTTTATTATACTTTTTAAAAAATACTGATGTTCCATAAATTCATTTAAAACCCTCAGAAATTCTAGGTGGCGCCGGCGCCGCAGGGATTTAACTACTCCAGGTGAAAAAGGATGGGAGTCCGTACCACATTAACTCAATTATAGATAACCTAAAGATAAAAATTCAGACAGACACTAAGATATTTGGAAAGTAACTTTATGGAAGGACGGAAAAGGTCCAAGGGCAGTGAGTGCAGCGAAATACGCGAGAAAAGAGCACACGCGCGAAACTGGAACTTTGTGAACCGAAACCTTTAGAGCAGAGTTTACATGGTTTTTAGGGTTGGTGGAAAATTAATAATAAAAGTCGATACTATATTTCCTGAACAATTTTAGGCGCAACTCTTAAAAAAACATAAATGCGAAATACATCACTAAGGATAATTTCCGATAATGGTAGCGTAGCGAGAAAAACAAATTTCGGAGTCCTTTTTTATTATAAAAATAAGAAAATTTCAGGTTTTTTTAGAGGGTTTATCCCTAAACCCCCCTGCTACTTGAGCTCTTTAATAATGGACAACTAAACTTGGTATACCGTTATGCAACCAATCTTTCCCTTCTTTATACGTTTCCGCATCTTATTAACTAAAGAATTAGTGATTATTTTTTAATAATTTATAAAGGCAATCAAGCAAAAGTCTTTTTTTAAACAAGGCTTATTTAACTCTAATAACCAATGAAAAACACTAACTTAAAGAACAACTATGGTTACCTTCACCGACAAGAATATAAAAGGAGATCTCGAACGGAAAAAATCGCGAAAATTTTTCGTTTCTGAAAGTCTAAGTTGTTTATCGTGCAACAATCGGGAAGTGTAAAGTTGATTTCTTTGATGTACACAAAGGCTTCCGCACATACAGAGGGTGATAAGTTTGTAGTCTACTACAGTGGCGTATATAAGGGGGGGGCCGAAGGGGCCCTGGCCCCCCCGAAATTCTGACTTGGTGTTCTAAAACAAGTTAAAACCCTGTTTTTTAAAGTCAAATTTTGAAAAATTTTCTGGGGGAGGACCCCCAAACCCCCCTTTAGAGTGCTAGGAATTTTATTATTCAAAACTTTTTTACATTAAGTTCAAAATCCTACCTAGCTGAGAATGTATGTTTGAAATTCGGAAAGTGTATCAAAACCAAGTGGAAATCCTGTTCTTAGGATCTAATCTCCAAAATTTTTCTGGGGGGGGATAACCCCCATATATCCTCCCCTTCTATACTTAAAACTATATTATTTATAACTTTTTCATTAAATTCATCAAATTTTACCTGAAAATTTATATCCAAAATTCTAACTAGGGGTACCAAAACTAGTTAAAAACCTGGTTTTTAGAGTCTAATTTCCAAAAATTTTCTGGGGGAGGACCCCCAGACCCCCCCTTTGTAATTGAAACTTAATACATCATAACTTTTTAATATTAAGTTCTTAAGATTGTAAATTCTGCCTAAGAATATACTGAAAAAAAAATTAAATATACATTACAGGGGCTGGGAAACAATTTTGGGCCCCTCCCGAAATAAATTTCTATATACGCCAGTGGTCTACTACATCTATACATTATAACTGATTACCCATATAATTTTCAAAAAGTAATAAAAAGTATATATTATGATGCGAGCTGCGAGTAAATGTAAAAAATACCAAACGTAAAACGTGAAAACACAAAACCAATAAGCTCATTTTTTAAATATATTTTTGTGGTACGCCAAGTTTTATACGATTATACAATTTAGTAGTACCTAAATGCAGATGCAGAGCATTTTATTTTCATTGAAAATGCCACATTAATGAAGTATAGTAAAGAAAATAACTTGCCGTTTTCTGCGGCAGATTGAGTATCGCTTGGTTGCGCGGAGTACAGAGAACATTGTTGAGCTAGTGCTGCAGCTGTACTGTAGTCAACATCTGGATTTCCAGGCAGCTGCAAATAACAATAAAATAATTACACAACAGATCAGAGGTCTTTAAGTTACAGTCCGTCGACCGGACCCTGCTTTCATACAGTCATACAAAGGTGTCACTCAATATTTTCAAAATATTTGCCCAGGTTAATTCATTATTGTTAAAGAGGTTAGAAAACGCAATAGAAACTCAAGCCCACTAACTGACCGAAATTCTGAAACACGTGCTTACCACAAGAAATCGTCCATAATTGTCATACTTTTTTTCAACATTTTTACCCCTCCCTGTCACTCACAAAGTGTCACACTTCACTATACCCCATTCCTCCTAAATCACATGTCATGCTTTCCTACCACAAGATGGGTAAGAATATGGGACCCCATATTTTTTATTCGAGTTCAGGTGCACCTCTCCTCATAATTTCAAAGTAAACTCTTATTTTGTATGTATGAATTTCACAATAATGTCGTTTATAACTATGTATTAACAAAAATTTCCATAAATTTTTTTAGTAGATTTCCAATGTGTGATGTCACAATTCTTGAAAACCTCTCCCCTAGTCACAAAGTTTCACAGATTGATAAACTCTCTCCCCCCGAAAAAAACCATTGAATGACCCGCAAAAATTGTTTTCCTTGCAGTGACATACAACCGGCAAGCATAGCACGCATGTTAGTTTCTCTGCCGAACTCGATTCTAGAGTGTTAGCTTCTGTCGAAAGTATAGCCAGGGAACAAAAATCTGGAATCACTATAGAAACGGGATTTTTTATAATTTTTTACATAAAAAAAGAACGAATGTGGTATATGATTGGCATTTCATTTTTATATTACTCCCGTTCCGTTACATATAACAACATTTTTAGTTACGAAATTCGTGACCCCTTATAGGCATTATTTATTTTTGAGACCAGTTTTGAATTTCGCAACTTTTTCATAACCAGGAGACACAGGGTGAATTTAAAAAATCGGTTCAATAAAACAGCATGGGTAAATTCATGGGCTGCGCAACTGAGCCGGCATCGGCAGTTTCAGTCTTTGTCCACTAATGGTTCACACCCAGTTGGACACAGCCAGAAATGAGTCCCCAAAACCGGTTTTTATTCACTCCTTGTTGACCAACACACTACTGCGATTACTTTAAATTTTGTTTGTGACTTTCATAGCATGACAAACCTACTGGCCGAAGACAGCTTTCACTACCCATTGGACCATATCAGCGACCGGCAAAATAATTAAAGGAAAGACGCCGGCATAATACTAAAATCGGGGGAAAGAGAAATTAGGTATATAGTTTAACTTCCAGGCCATAGTTTTCTTAAGAAATAAAACTTGGAAAAGACACACGGAATGTTTTAAGAGGTGAAAAGGTAACGATTTATCATATAATTCTGCCTTAACAATGTTTGCGAAAGTATCAATTTAGGCTACAAAACGAAATCAGTAAATGGGAAAAGGTCATCATACACAGTGTTTGCACTTTTGCAAATAAGCCAGGGCATCAGTCCCCGTTTGAGGGTATAAATTACTTCCCAAGCGAAGAGGGAGTTTAGGGGGCCGCAAGCCTTTTGAAGAAAAAAAACATGGTTAACTTTTTTAAAACTGCCGCGGAAGCGTTCTCCCCTCTTTTTATAAAAATTCTTTAACAAAATAGCTCCACCTAATTTGAAGTTCATAAAAGCAGTAGTGAAATTTAAAGTGAATTAAACCTTTCAATACGGCAAGGGAATCAGAAAAGTGCAATTTTTGCACTTGTTTGAGCTCCTGGGGGGCAACTGCGATGAGATATCCATTAGATCATGATGTGTTTGGATCCATAAAGGAGCATTTTATTCTGTTCCTTGAAGTTTTTCAGCAACTGGGACATAATGTTGCCTCAGACGTAATTTCAAAATTCTTCCACCGTGGGACAGCATATGTCCCAGTCGGTGCAAAAGGGAAAGGAGATAGTACGTATATTTAAACGCAAAAAAGAGGATATTTTGGTTGCTGCCGTGCCGTTAAAGCAAACCACAGCAGCAACATTTATTTAATTTAGAATGTAATGCATTCATCGGCTTAGTAAATACTTGTTTGCCAAAATAACTAGTCTAAAATAGTTCCCAATTTCTACACTTGTATTTGCTTGATAATAAAATTGAATATTTATAAAAAATGTAATAAGAAGTTACAGATAGAAAACGAAAATAAAGAAAGAGTAAAAAAAAGAAATTACAAACATAGCTTTAGTTTATAAACAAATGTAGACATCGACTAGGCTCGACCACCCAATATTGTTGAAAGGATCAATATGAAAACAACATGACAAAAACAAAGTTTGAAAAAACCAGCAATATCCTCCAAAATGTCACTTACTCTGAAGCGTGATTGACCATGAACGTTACCAACAATAGTCAAGAAAATTTAAAGAAATAGAGTGGACAGACTTCTCGCTGTTTAAGAGTACCGACGAAAATTAGAGGAACATTTTAGATAATTGAATTGAATATTGAGTTACTCGCGAATATATGCTGATACAATGAGAAAAACATAACATTAAGGAAACGCGTGAAAATGTAATTCGAGATAAATTACCCTAAAATAGTTTAAGGGAGGCACAGAGGTCCTTCATTTAAAAATGTTGAAGCAGATAGCAATTAGTATCACCTAAAAAATCATTACTTTAAGGTATTCCATGGACCATGGAGTTCAGAAATATCATATCCTTTACAAATAAATAAGAGGGAAAGAATGGTTTGCTAAATGACTCTCACATTAACGTTTCTGCTACAATTCCGAATTTGTTTGGTTATTGATGGAGGGTCTCTGCATCCTCCTTAAAATATTGTCAGGTTCATTTGATCCGAGACCACATAGTATCATTCTTAGATGATCATATGTGGCATGAATTTTATTAATAAGAAACTATGATTTGTTGTGTTATTATTCCAGAAAATTAAATTATCCTTAATTTTTGGACACGAGTGTATTATCTCTTTTGCATTGTCAACTAGATGAACGAATTTGCAAGTCAATCCTTTTCAACTAAAAACACTCCAATGGTGGTTCATCTTCTTATTTCCCTCATGGATTCGAGGACTCAAAACACAAGATTGTGCGCCACCTACATGGCGAGTTTAATGACACCCCAAATGAAAACACGGAGGGAATATATGGGAGATGCAGCACAGAAAGGGGAAACATTCTAGCAGGCGGCGGCAGGACAGGAAAAGGTGCACCTGGACTTTCTTCTCACGCACACAGGTGGGAAAAAACGGTCCGTCAGCGACGCGTAGCACGGGCATCCGGTGGTGGGGGGACAAGGTCACCCAAAGATCTCTCCTTTGTTTGGAACCTCCCTTGCCAATTGCTGCTGCTCAGCCGGGAAGAAACCGAAACAGCTTCTTTCTTCTCTCCGACTGGATTCGCTAACCCAATTAAGATATGGCACCTACCGCGCGGATGACAGGGATTCCCCCGTCGGGTGAAGGATCGGACATAAACAGAGCAATGCCTCCCATCCCCAGTCAAGAAAAAACAATGAAGCACTGTTTAGGGATTTACTGAGCCTCTCTCATTTAGCTGAACAACCGAAATGGTACAGCTATGGGGTGTCTTTCTTATTCAATCGATACTTTTATTCCATAAAAATAAAGGTAAGGCAGTTAGAAGGTTTACATTCACATTGTTTCACTTTCAATGTTCATCATGGAGTGATCCTTACCGAGCAATCACATATTTGCATTGTATAGGAAATCGGAGGAGTGAAGAGTTAAAAGACAATTTAAGGCTGATTCAGACTGATTATTACTTTTCAGAGGTTCGTCCAGGTTTTTCTGGCGGGATCCTGTTTTAGGAATTGTGAAAAACCAAATGGAATTTTGTGAAAACTTAGGGGTTGTAATATAACCGCAGCTTTCATAAGTTTCAAAATGGGCTCAAAATCGGGTAAATTCCATTCTAAAATGATAAACATATTTTGAAAACAATTTTCAAACCCCTTTTGATCTTAGTACTTTTCAAAATTGTAACAAATACTTTTAACCATCCTGACATTTTAATTTACAAATCAATGAATATCCTGCCACTACGATATTTTTATTTATATAAAATATGTTTATTTATTTTTAAAAATCCATGTTTTTGTGACAAAAAACTAAATATTAATATAAGGCGACCAAATGAAATTTATAAAATCCCATATCCCTCTAAAGAAATCATGCGCAAAACATTTTCATACTTAGGCCCAAAATTCTACAATAGTTTACCCCTTGATATTCAAAACAGTACAACCGATAAAATTTTCAAAAAACGTCTTAAAGACTTTTTATTTTCATTAACAGACATTGAACAGTTCTTTTAAATAGACTGAAAAATTGTATAAACCACCTGACACCGTTTTGCCATTCCAATACTAATTGTTTTTCCTCGTAATTTTGTATTTCTTGTGTTTTTTTTCCTTTATGTCATCTTTTGTTTATTTGTATGTTATGTGTTATTTGTAAGTTTTTTTCTGTAGATTTTATATTTATCTATATTCACCTTTATGGATCAGCGATCCCAGGTGATATGATTTTTTCTTTATATCTTTGTATTTTTTTGTATGTGTATAATAAAATTTGATTTGATTTTGAAGAGTTCGTTTTTAGATATTGGAATTTTGTGAAGGGTCCTTAAACAGACCCATTTGCTCTCTAGAAGAACCCCTGCTTTTTGTGTTCATTTTGGAGGAATCATTAAAAGTGAGATGTGTGAATTGGCGTTTCACTCTTTACTCCTTTACTTTTCTATTTTTTTCTTCTAATGGGCAGGTACTACTGGACTTTATCCTTGACCACTAAATTGCCCTAAGAAGTACCTACTCAGACCCAGCGGACACCTGTGGACCAGAACCACGGAGGTGAGGTACTGCTACCGGCGACACACACACACATTCGCTTGCACAACCCCTTTTTACAGGGGGGAACACATTCATACATCACACAAGGACAGAAACTAACATCCATGCCAAACGGGGATTCGAACACCAGGCTTTGCAGTCAGATGCTCTAACCACTAGGCCAGTAAGTCAGCTTTACTTTTCTATCCAAACTAGCGATTCACTGGAGTGAGTCACTCAGGATGAACAGTGAAAGTGAAACAATGTGATTGAGCCGTAACACTTGTCGTTTTGGATGATTCCCCCCCAAATGAAGATCAAAAGTGAAAATGCCTATGTAAGCCTTTAGATGCCAAGAGGTTCATTAATAACTTCATCTCAAGCAGTAATCATTACTAATAACTAATTATATTGAAGAAAAGGGAGCGATAAACTGTAAATAACTTTGAACTGTTCTGATGAAAAAAATTAAATTTAAATTCCCATAGCTCACTGAACGTTCTTTGTTGGTATGTGCGTTCAGGGTTCCTACTGAGTTAAAAATATAAAAATCGAGGTGTTTTCAAGAAAATTTTCAAGGAATCCAAAATGTTGTTTTCTTTGCATTGCTATTGGTATATACGAAAAATAATGATTCGTCAACAGAGTCCTCTTTAACCCTTTCAGTCCTAGGCCTAGCTATCCCAAATTTGCCTTAGGATTCAATAACTATCCGGGGCGGTCTAGGTCGGAAAGGGTTAAAGGAAGTCAAGGTCAAAGCGAAACACAAAACCAACACATCAGTCAGTAAGATAAAAAAAGATATTTTCGAAAACATAATTTCAGATTTTAAAATCTATAGAGCAGGAGTATACAGACAATCTGGAGATTTGGAATAGCCTACTCCTAGCTCTAAAGCAGGTAAAGTTCTAGATAATTTTCAAATTGTTGATAAGTACGAACTTGTTTTTACAAAGTTTTGGATCTGAACATTTCAAGGTGAGACATATTTTATACTGTATATAACTTCACAGTTTTAAAAGAGGAGAATTTACTAAATAAGTTTTACTACTAAAATAAGTTTTTTATTTTGGGGAAAAAAATTTAGAAGGAATATATTAACTTCAAATCAGGAGAACATTAAAGATTATACAATTAGAAGCCATCATAAAATTTAAAATGTTTTTAAAATCACTAATATTCTTGAGAATATTCTCCTAGAAAGTACTAAAATAATTTTGTTGAAAATTTTTTTAGCAGGTATATAATATTAACTTCAAATCAGAAGAATATTAAAGATTATACAATGAGAAGACATCATAAATTAAAATAAATCAAATTTAATTTAAAAATGTTTTTAAAAATTAAATTAAATATGAAAGACAACATGTTTGAAAGGTAAATGCAGAGTAACCGAGATGTATTATATTAACTAAAAATTTTCCGACTATTAGTTTTTGAAGAAAATTATGTACATAGAAATGTTTTTCTGGAAATAAATTTTGTAGAAACCTAATGAGAATATTCTCATGAAAACATGAGGAAATGCAATTATACACGAGTGAAAATTTGAAGATCCTATATATTTCAGGGACACACACAAGTCTTAATAAGTAAGAAATAAATTGAATTGTAATTTTGAGAATATTCTCATGATAGATTTTTCCTCAAATAAATTAAACATTTCAGGAACTTGCCATGAGGAGTATCAAAATTTTTTATTTAATACTGTACAACCAATGCCTCAGTTTTGATATTTTTATTTTTAAAGTATGGGGAAAAACTTAATTTCGAAATTGGATATTGTTCCATTAATTATGCTTTGACCTTGACCAATTCTGTGCGCGTCACAAGAGCCCAACAACATATAGCTATTTTTACCGAATTTTATTGAGAATATTCTCATGAAGGGGAGAATATTCTCATGAAGGGGAAAATGTAAATGAATCTGAATTTAAAATTATACAAACAAAAAATCTAGCCAAATAATTCTTTCAGAAATAATTTTTATTTTTAAGCAAAAAGTAAAGTGAACTTTTTGAACCCCTTTGAGAATCAATATTCTCATGATAAATTAATTATATATATTTCCTGTAAAATAAATATAATATTAACAAATTGGAAATATTTTTCTCAACAGATAATTCTAATGTGATGTCCCTTTCTTTTAAGAATATTCTCCTGATTTTACAAAGTTATATCAAAATTAGCTAAATATCAGGTTTAAAGGTCCTTTAGTTTGACAACTATTGCTAAATTGGTAATACAATTGCTTTCTTAACAACAATATGAAAATAATTTAGACTCCTCTTTTTTGATAGGAGTATTTTCTCCCATTAAAACTTGCTTCTAATGCTGTTGGGGGTTGAAATTTTCTGATGGTCAGGGTACAGGTTTTCAAATAATAGGTAATTTGTAGAAAATAACCCAAGTTCTAAACTAACTAAAAACAACTTCCTTTAATTGAACTTTACATATTTTTATTAACTGGAACATCATTACTAGTGATGGGCAAAATCGATAATTTTAGGTATCGAATACTTATAGGTATCGAATACTTTGGTATCGAATACTTATAGGTATCGAGTACTTTTAGGTATCGAGTACTTTTTTTCAATGTCGGGAAATGAACCTGAAGGGACAATTTTTTTAGGGCCTATCCATAATCAGACTAGTATTCAAAAAACTGAAAGCGATCCATCAAAACGCCCCGTAGCTACGGGCGTGGAGGTGGATAGAGGCGAAGGATTTGGCGGGGGAAAAACCTAGCCGTGTCAAATTTCTCTCGCGGATGATAACGACTTGGGTTTGAGCGTTGCAAAATGAAAACGGAAACAGGCTGCGTTTGATCTACAGTAGGTATTATAAAGATTACTTCATTGAAAAATTTAAAACGAAATATGTCAATAAAGTATCGATACTTTTGTGGGTATCGAATACACTCGATACCTACAGGTATCGAGCAGGGGTGCAGAATATGTCCGAACGCCCGAACGAGGTTCGGGGGAAATTCAAGCAGCTCTGGGGAAATTTTAGCCCAAGATAGAAAGATAAACTAAAAAATCCAATCATCAATAGCGGACAAACAATTATTATGGGTAGTGACTGCATCATAACCTCAAATTTCAACAGAAATCAGGGGAATGTCCCATCAGGGGATGTTGAGTGGGAAAACTACGGTTCTTTGCACTACAAATCTTAGTTTTCTGTAGGTGAGTACCTGAAAGTTGGCTTTTCCTTGCTTTCCAATTGGTATGCAGAACAAACAACGTATTCGTGGTAAGATGGGTAAATTTTACGAGAATTACGTTCTTGTTTAATCACACCGATGTTCTTTTATAAAAAGTTGAGTAAATTGAGGAGAAGTTTACAAGCTGAGATTTGAGAAAAATGGACAATTTTTCATATTTTAAGAAAAGAAGCACTTCTGAGCTATAAGATAATAAGTGTGTAAGAGAGACTAAAAAGGAGAGTCTAAAAATCATTAAAATTTAAATCTATGGATTATGTAAAAATTATTGAATCTGAAAGAAGTTTAATAATTGAAAAAACCTTACTTTTTTTAATGAAATCTCATTTTGGGGGAAATTTTGGAGAAAAAAATGTGTTCTGGGGAAATTTTGGACCCTGAAACATTTTCTGCACCCCTGGTATCGAGTACTTAAGTATTTGGTATCGATACCTGCCCATCACTAATCATTACCCATTTACAGTAAAGCACCCTTTATACGACTTTTCTCATTTATACGTCGTTTTCGCGAAGTCTCAATTCATTCCCATTCAATTGAATACAAAAATTCCTCCTTTATACGACAGGCAATATCAGTTATACGTCGAGATTTGATATTTATTATTATACAACGCAATGTATTCGGATGTGGTGTTTATAGGATGTGCAATATAGTACTTGAGATATGAAAAATAAAATAAATATTTAGGATCAACTATAAAGGTTTAGTTTGTTTCATTCTTATGTCAAATGTTTTAATATCCTAAAATTTAATTATTATTTTTAGTTTAAAAACTGTTTTAAGTAATTTTTTCTTTAGAAAACCTCAAATTTATTGTATTTACGTAACTCGGCGTTAGGAGCATTAGAAACCTAATAATCAAAAATGTTTTCCATCGGCCTTGGGATCGGAGGGTCCCGGGTTCGATTCCCGACACCGCTGAAGACCCATCGAGTATATGCGGAGTACGTGCTCGCTAAATCTGTGGGTCTGAAAGTCCTGAGGTCGGTCATGGCGCAGTTTACCTTGGGTCCAGGTGTCTGGAGACCTTTTCCCTCCCCTTCAGATGCATGGCAAAATTGTGGAGGTGGCGATAGATGGTGGCGGCATCTATCATCCGAGGCTTAAGTCGGACTCCTGTCTTTCATGGGCCTCACTTTCTCAGGAGCCGCACCGCCATAAATCCTGTACGCTTCGCGGTGGAGCTTGGATATTCCAACAACAACAACAAAGATGTTTTCAATTATACGTTTTCTCATTTATACGTCGTTTTACGTTGGTCTCTTGAAAAACGTATAAATGCCACTTTACTGTACTACTAGTGCTAGTGAACATGGATAGGTTTTTTAAAGCGTAAAAAATCCTAAAAACTAAAAACCTTGAAAACTAAACCGCAAAAAATAATTCGAAATTTAGTTTTCTAACCATGCTTTTTCAAAAGCAAATTTCCAAAGCTTGCAACAAACACTGCTATTTCAAAGGATCGATTTTAAATAAAACCCCCAGACCAATAAATATCACTCAGAATTTTCCCCATACTAATCTAAGAAAAACCTTCACTTTTCTACAAAAAAAGCTGCCAATTTATTGGAGATGCTCAGCGAAGCGTTTGCTAAAAGCGAAACTATGATCTCCAAAGCTTCTTTAAAGTGATACATACTTAAACCTAAGTCTGTAATACACAGGTCCTACAGTATATGAATGAATAAGTATCGAAAGAACCGTTTGAATCGGTTCTTTTTAGTTGAAAGCAGATGATAAATGCAAGATAGTGGAACCGATTGCTCGTAACTATTCGAATTAACTTTGTACGAGAACGGTTAGCACGCTTGAGAAGTTTATTAAACTGGTGCAATGGAGGATATCCACAAGGAAAAATCCTAAATAAATGACAAGTTACGGTTATCTAGCATCTTAAATCTAAAATTATTTGAGGTCTGGAAAGACACATAATCAAGTTTTCAAAATATTGGGATTCATCTTAAAAGCCATTTTTATTTTATAAGCGCAATGACGAGTATAATACTGAGAGAGAAAGCGTGCTTTAGTACATTATTTATAAAATTAAGGTGTAACCCACAAAAGAATAATTAAGGTTCTTCGAATTAGCAGTTGAGCTTTAATGGTTCAAATATGAAGGAGAAGCCTCTCAATCATCACTCAGGTTAAAAAAATAAGCCCATTTGAGGAATTTTTTTATAAAAACTGATTTATACAGTTATGACTATTTTCGACCGGGTACGCGTATTAGATACACAGTTACTAGAGATTAATTTTAATGGATATATTTTGTGTTTCATACTTTCCATGACTATTTGAATAATCGTTCTTTGAAATGTTATTATAACTAAGTTATAAAGTTATAATTGTTATATTAAAACTATTAAAATACAGTGTGATTCAGAAATAATCATCAATATTTTGGGGGGAGGTAGAGGGACCTTAGACAAGCATATTTCGAATAGGGATGGTGGGGCGCAGCCTTACCGTTAAAGAGCTAGGACCTAATGTAGTGCGAGCGCGTTTCAAAAGGCCGTTTTTAGAAGGCCCGTGTGACGAAACAAAACATAATAAAATGAAAAACATAATTGCATGAGGTACAGGAGTATCCGTAATACTTAAATCCTCAATGTGATTGAAATTGGACCACTTGCTAAACCGTGGGGTGAGTTTTAAAATGTGCAAAATTAATCTCTTAGTCAAAGAAGGGAGTTCCCTTAATGGTATTAAGAAAAATGATGATCGGGGAAGGAATTTTCAATGATCAAACAGTTTCAATGATCAATGTTATGATCATTGAAAATTCCTTCCCCGATCATCATTTTTCTAAATACCATTAAGGGAACTCCATTCTTTGGCTAAAAGATTAATATTGCACTTTTGAAACTCACTCCACGGTCTAGAAAGTGGTTCAAATTCTATGGAATTCATGGTGTAAGTAGTAGGAATACTTCCTTACCCTATGCAATAGATTTTTCATTTTATTATGTTTTGTTTCGTCACACGGCTCTTTAACGGTAAGACTGTGCCCCACCATCCCTATTCGAAATATGCTTGTCTAGGGCCCCTCTACCTCCCCCAAAATATTGATGATTATTTCTGAATCACCCTGTATAGTATATTCAGACATAAGCTAATCTAGAAAATAAGAGCAGACTTCAAAGTTGGTTTTTAGATATAGAGGGCACTCATGATAGAAGGATTATTATAAACTAATGTTTTATCAAACCGTTCAAAAACACCCTGCGAATTGTTTCTCATTTCCCTCATTTCCACGAGAGATAAACCCACTAGACTTTTAGAAGGAAAAGTAAAATTTTAAGAAGGGGGTTTGCATATTAAATCAAAGGTGTGTTCAATAGAAAGTCAAATCCAACAGCAACAGTTCCACCGGGAGTAATCTCGAGAAAAATCTTCCAAAGACCCCAAGGGGACATTTCTCAGAAGATCATAAAGCTTAGAGAAAACTAAGTTCAAAGACCCGATAAAAAACGTCACGCCAATTCACTATCAACATTTTGCCCATTGAACCGTCATAAACAAAGAAAAAACAAAAGTAAATAAAACATGAGTAAATCTCAAAAATAATACATCACGCTAAACGGAACATATTGACTTCAATGGGAGCTATTAATGACGTAAAAATCTTAGGTATAAGAAGCAGCGGGATGTAGTTTAATATCTCATAGAAGCTTAGCTTTCTCATACTCCTTAAGAAAATCTTTTTTCGGGTTCATTATAGCATCTAAAATTAATTTTTAACGACATTTAAAAATACTTTTGATATGACACCGTTTTAAGATACATTGCACTATATAAAACTTCAGTTTTATAATTATAAACAGATGGATAGCAAGATGGCGTAGTTGTTACCCATACCAGATCAAAATAAATTTAACACCTTTTTATATCCATACTAAGATATTCTTTAATAGAAAGGGAAAGGTTAAATTTAAGTTATACGTTAATTTTTCTATGTAAAAATGTTACATTTCAATTCGAACACAATTAAAAATTTTAATAATTGAGGTCTAGACAACGTCTATTGTTGTACAAGTAACTTGAATTTTATTAAATTCCTATTGTGTGATCACAAGCCGATTTAAAAGTTCATCGACTTTAAAATTTTGATAGTCAAGGATTAAAGCTACTTAAAAGTCAATGAGGGATAATTAATTATTAAGCATTTTAAAAATAGAACTTAAAAGTATTAAATATTTTCTGATGGGATAGTGGGTAAATGATATATTTACCAGCGTTTCTCAACCTTTTTAAACGCTTTTATTCTACTTGCTTTTGGCGGCGTTTTACGCGTGGAATTTTAAAACTCGATTTTCGGGCACTTCCCGATATGTCAGGGCCCCGAAACTTTACACATCGGTGTAACCCTCATGACACTCCAATATCCAACCATTATCTAGTCAAACAACCAAAGGATTAAGTTAATTAACGAGTATTTTTAATTAACAGAAAAACCAGAATTTGATACCTTTCCCAAGGGGCTATTCTCCCTAAACCGTGCACAATTGTTTATAAGGCATAACTTCATCATATTCAAAAGTCAAAACGAGAATTGCCCAGTAATTACGATAATTATAGACGAATAATCACTTTTTTCTTTCTGGATGCTTGTACATAATATTTCAGGCACTTCCAAACGATATAAAGTTCTGAAACTTTGCACCGGGGTGGAAACTCGATGACAATGCAATATTCAATCATCAACTAGTCAAAACCTCCGTAATTTAGGTAATTAACGAGTGTTTTTAGTTATCCTTTTAATTCATATTTGAGACATTCCGTGAAGCCAATGGCTCCCAAAACCTGTAAGATAATATACTAGGTATATAACTACAATATTTAATCTTCAAAACGTGATTTTTTACCTTCCAATTAACAATTAAGATAATTAGCGATTTAAGATAATAACCGCGAGAAAGAAATCGCCAGAAGAGCGAGAAATCGCCGAAAATATCGCCGAAAATCGCCGAGAAGAAAAATTTGTTCTTTTATAATTTATTGACTACTGAAAAGACTGGATGGTACTGTTTGCTCCTTGATACACACACACACTAATTCTGAGCTTCTTACGATTGTTTTTTTTATTTTATTGAATTCTTTCTTTTTATTGTGAATCTTTTTGATATCGATGGATTTCATCGGTGATTGAGCGGATGCGAGGAATATATTCTTTGTGCGAGGTATTTTTCTTGCTCAGCTCTGTTATTATAACGTACCCAGCAAAATTAAGTAGATTTTAAAATTAACTTTGGAGTTGATTGTCCTGCTGAGTCGTCAGAGGATTGTTCTACTTTGTCAGATATGTGAAAATTTTTTGTTATACATGAAACTAAAATTCCATCCTAACATAACATTAAATATGGTTGAAATAAATACATTTTTTCTTGTGAGTTTTTGTTAAAAAGTACCATGACTAAAAAGTAGAAAATAAAATAAGTAAAAAAAAAGATTTTTTAAAAAACGCTTTTATTGAAGTGTTCTAAAAGGTCAAAAATAATTTTTTCGGTTTGAAAAATAATTAATTGGGAAGTAGAAAATAACTTTTTGGTAAGTAAAAAAACTGATTTTCTAATCACTAAAAATAAAAGCGTGGGCGCTAGTCATTCTTAATTCACTATATATTCTAACTTCTTTATTCTATGTTCTATGACGTTAGATTTACAAATTTCTCATTCATGAGTTTTGAGTGGGATGGATTCACTTTAAATTCTCTGTTAGGTATTTTTATTTATATAAAATTATACATAAATGCCGACGTAATGGCCTGGTCGTTAGAGCATCTGACTGATGCAAAGCCGTACGTCTGGGGTTCGAATACCCGTTTGGCAAGGATGTTAGTGTCACTGTCCTGTAAAAAAAATTAAATTTAAAAAATATTAAAAATTACTAGCGCCCACGCTTTTATTTTTAGTGATTAGAAAATCAGTTTTTTTTACTTACCAAAAAGTTATTTTCTACTTCCCAATTAATTATTTTTCAAACCGAAAAAATTATTTTTGACCTTTTAGAACACTTCAATAAAAGCGTTTTTTAAAAAATCTTTTTTTTACTTATTTTATTACTCTCACGGAACCCTTTTGATAATGATCAAGCTCAGGGGAACCCTAGCGTCGATACAACAGTGGCGTATATAGAAATTTATTTCGGGAGGGGCCCAAAATTATTACTCAACACCTCAAAAGTAAAAGTAGGTTTAACGTAGCTTTTTAATGCATTTTTATGTGAAATTTGCATTCATGAGATAACTTTATAATAAAATAAAACTTTATATAATAGAACTTAGTATATAATAAAAATTGTGATTATTTAAGTTCCGAAGGAAGGGAGGGCTTGGGGGTACTCCCCCAGACAATTTTTAGAAATCCCACCCTGTAAACTAGGTTTTAACTCGTTTTTGGTACATTATTTAGTCCAAATTTTGGATTTGCATTTTTAGGTAGGAATACAATTTTCATGAAAGTATTATAATAAATTGAAAATAATACAATTTCATGTACTATACTCTATTCATTTAGAATTGGCGCTTGAGAAATAGTGCTTTCCCCCACGCTAGAAGCGTAACCATAGTTACGCTCTTCGAGCAGCCAATAGTAAGCCTTCTTTGTCACTTTGACGTGGATAGTTGCTATGGGTACCAATTGGTGGTGGGGGAAGGAAATATTTTCAAGCGCCAGTTCAAAATGAACAGAGTATAAAGGGGGGTTTGGGGAACCTCCCCCAGAAAAATTTTAAAAAATTGACCCTAAATAACAGGGTTTTAACGTATTTTGATATGCCTAGTCCGAATTTCGGGGGAGGACAGGGCCCCTCGGCCACCCTTATATACGCCACTGCCATGCAACAATATTTTTTCTTGCTATTTTGTCCTCTCTCAGAATTTATTTTTAAAATTACCCTTTAAACTAGTGTTTAATCTTCTTTCAAACTTTTTCTCCTGTGGAACACCCAAGGAGAAAAGCTACTTGAGACAGCAGAATGTTCAAGGGAAAATCGCTGTATAACAGATGTAAAAATTTTAGATAGAAGTTTGGGAGTTCTCCCTAGAAATTTAAAAGAGAGTTAAGAAATTAAAGTAGTGTTTCAGTGTATTTTTAATAACCTTTGGGTTACATCTGAAAAGAACAGTTCCTTGTAAAACGCAGAATTTTCAAAGGGAAAAATATAATTAGCACCAAAATTTCAAGGGGGGCAGGGGTCCTTCCTCAGAAATTAATTTTGAAATTCCCCTTCAAACTAGTGTTAATCTTCTTTTCAAACTCTTCGTAGAACACCCAAGAGCTACAAAAGAAAATGTTCAACGGAAAAAACATCTTGCTCACATTTGGCTGTCTGATGCCTAATTTATTTAGAGGGTTATTCTAAAATGTAAACCAGAACAAAAATAAAAAGATTTTCGGATCCCTCGCGGAACCCCGGTTGAGAAACGCTGTATTATACTATCAGTGAAGTATCCTGATTCAATTAATGTACTGAAATCAATATTGAAGATATGGAGAGGTTTTTTAAGGCACTATCCTTTTTAAGGGTCCTTCACAAATCACGTCACATAATTTTTAGGGGTTATACCACTCCCTCTTTTTAATTATATTTCTTAACCTCTTCCCTCCAGTGTGATGTCACACTTCAAAATTTAGGGGACATTCAAAAACTGCGTTCAACTTTTACGGGGAGGAAAGGGGTTCAACGTATGCCACAATCCCACAATGTGACAAAGGAGGGGGAAGTAGTAGGTCTAACTTTGTGACATCACTGCTGCTGTTAAAACGTTAAAAGGCCTGTCCACAACTTTACTCTTACGACACCTTTTTATAACCTAAAATCCTGCACCTTTACAAAACACCAAGTTCATTTTTACCCTAATTAAGCATTACATTTTTATATGATGCTCTAAATATAAATATTTTAAGAAACGTATAGTTTTACTTCACTAGAGATAGTATTCTTTGTTGTATCATAATTAATATTCCAAAGACAAAAAATGTCGTTTTTTCCCAGAACTCTTGATTTCACTTTAAATGATATTTAAGTATGATGGTAGCCACAAATTAAACAAACGAAAGTCATCGGCACGGATATAATTCTATTCTTTCTCGTTCAAAGTGGTAAAATTTCTATTTACAGTCGAATTTGCTTAATGTGATCGCATTTGTCCGATATTAAACTGATAACATTATCCGATTGATAATAATAAGCGATTTCCTATCAAAAAGTAGCAAACAGTGTATCTAGATTATTTGCTTTAATATTAAAGTTATGTAACCGTAATTAATGTTTTCAAAACAATTTTACACTATATATGTACTTGGCGGCTGTAGCTAGCCGACCGTCGTACGACGGACGGCTAGTCCCACGGCTATGGCGACAGACGTATTGTTTTGTACTGTATTTCACAATCCCTGCAAGATTTTTATACTTTATTAGCAATGCACATCCATGTGGACTTGATTCTTGCTGTTTCTATAAAATATTTTAGCGAAATAATTTTATTTTCAATAAATTAATAATTTAAAATTTTTTTAAAAAAAATTAGACTAAGTAAAACATTTAAAAAAACACAATGAATTTAATTAAATAAGGAATGACTGTTAAACAAGAGCAATTAATTCTTGCAATTTTTAATGGAATAATAAAAATTAAAATTAAATTTACCGAAAAATAATTCCTGGGTTCGAACCTACGACCTTCCACGTGCCAGCCAGACACACTACCACTTCTCCATCCGGGCCACGCTAGATGTATTCCTAAATACATGAAAACCACGCCTTTAATCCGAGCATGCGCACAACGGTTACCCGACGGTTTGCTAGTCACTCCCGTACTTGGCAACTTAAAATTTTTAAGGTAAAATATAAGAGTAATCAATAAAAATGAAATAATCGCTTCCTTTGTATTTTCAATTTGTTAACACTACACTTATGCGTTTCCGCTCATAAATTTGTCTTCTTTCGACTTCTTGACGAGATATCATCGGTATTTTTCAAATTTCACTAAACAAGAAAAAAAATCAAAAATATCTTATCAGAAAAATCTGCAAGGCACCGATGGTGATGTCCAATGACAAGCATGGATTTGCTCCCCCCCCCTTTAACCGTTTTCTTTCAATGTATGAGGTCGGAGAACATCGAATGTTTTATTTTTCTTACATTCAAAGAAAAGAAACATAACAGTGCAACTGTGAACTTACACTGAGTTTCAGAAAAAAAAATTAACCTTCGAAACTAAACTCGAAAGCAGGTGTTTTTTAGGGGATATGGACAAATTTCGATAACATTAAGCGGCCTGTTGATCCATAGTTGATCACAATAAACGATGCATTTTACATTAAATTAGATAGGAATGATCGGAACCAGTTGATTTCGATAACATTATCCGATTGATAACATTAACCGTGATCACATTAAGCGGACTCGACTGTATTTGAAACTTTTTTGAGTGCTTCCGAGTCTCTTCACGGACCACATACGGTCTGCGGACCACCGGTTGACTGATCCGATTTATGTAGGATTCCCGTAGAACCCGATTTATGTAGGATTTGATAAGCAAAAAAAGTCGCAAGCGAAATAAACTTGTCAGGAGACACCTATTTCGTTTTTCCATAATTCATGGGAGTTTTTTCATACACCGCCGGACACTTTACCGCAACGAATATGAGCGTTTCTTTTTTTAATTCATTTAATCACTAAGATTTCTTGTCGCATTTACATAGTGATCCATCCAATGAAGACAGTGACAAGCTCCATCAATCATTCTGTTGGATACTTTTTAAACGAGGTTCTCTTCCAGTATCCTCCCTATTGATTCTAGCATTTATTAGATGAAGAAATGGGATAGAGCTTTAATAAGTGAACAAATAATTGGCTTTTATGATCGCAGTTAAATAGAATTGGTGTAAAAAGTTGGTTAAATGGAATGTATTTAAAATTACAACTATGCACAAAGTGAATGATGAATTGGATTAAGGGGCATTTCACGGTATTTGTAGAGTCCGTAACATTTAATTTTTTTCTTTTGAAGTTGTATAAATCTAAAATATTTTTCTAAATTTTCTTTTCTGATACCTAACATAACACTGTTTATATGTATAACATTTGCGTAGAAAGTTTTTTTAAACTTTCAGATTTATGTAGCATACTAGATGTTACGGACTCTACAAATACCGTGAAATGCCCCATAAGCATTTAAAAATGAAATAAAAAGATTAGGAAATTTGAATAATTGAATAAACTAGGCAAATGCAAATTTTACTAGTGAAGTTCATTTCAAATGGTTAAGATTGTAGACATTCGTTTTGTTCAAAATTAATCATCAATGTATCATTTTATAATTGTTTCAAAAATTATATTTTTATCGGTGCCACAAGGAATTATGTGTTTTTGAGAGGGCCTTAAAGAATGCAATTGAGAAAATATTGCCTGGAAACAACTGGAAAAAAATTAAATGCACATTTTTTAAATGAATATTTCAGACCAAATAACTAACGTGTTGTACTAGAAAATAGTTGGCAGACCCTTGCTCTATACTCTTAAACTAAACAGTATCAAATTTAAAATTAATCCTTAAAAACATATCAAATAGTATGCATATTAATCCAGTCGAAACTATTTTTCAAAATCGAAATCCCAGATCGTGAGTGCCGTGGAATCCTTTCATGACACAGATGCACCAGACCATTCCACTTCATGACTCACGGAACAGAAGCATCCAAGTGCGATAGATTCAATGCAGCAAAATATGAGACAAAAGAAACCCGTCAAGCGTTTTACAAGGCTTCCTACTTTTACTAATAAGGAGCCAGTAAATCAACAGTTCTATTAAATTTGGTAAAAATATAAAATAAGGATTTTTACTATAGACAGGGGGAAGAAACCCTGGAAATGTTTCTTTCCAGTGTTGTTAATACTATTTCGTATTTTCGGGGATTTTCACATTTGTTTCGTAAAATTATCAGTCTGAAACATAAGGAAAAACAGCAACTACCATATCCGAGGGACTGTTCAGTGAATAATGTTACATTTGGAGGGGATGGAGGGGGTTATCAATCTGTGATACTTTGTGACAAGGGGGAGAGGGAGAATACAAGAACTGTGACAATAAAAAAACAAATCAAAATTTTCTTCCATCATGAATTTTTATAAAATTATACTATCATTATCAGAGTATGTGTTGAAAAATTATGAAATGCGGGAGGAGGAGGTCGAAAATGTGAAAAAAATGACAATCATTTATGGAAGACACATGACTAGCTTTTACACCACTCCTACTTTACATAAACTAACAATATAAATCCAATTAAAACAAATTATATTTACAGATCTATTTATAAAAGTAAACAGGAGAATCTCGGGTTCGAGTGAACTTGAAGATATGGAAAAGCAGTGTAAAGCTCTTAACGATTGAAACACTGATACATGGATTTTGAATCGTATTAGGGGTAAAAAAAGATGGAAGTTTAAAGGGAGTAGAAACTAAAATTTATGAATTTGATCTGGGCTTGAGTTGTTTGCTATGAAATAAATACACAGTTACAGAATAAAGTTAATAAAAAGGAAAGTGGGGAAATGTGTGCAGTGTGGAAAGGCGCTTTTAAAAGTGTGATGCCATAAATGTGCGATTTAATTAGGTAATGGCCCCTACGAATTAACTTTCATTGTATCAGATATGAATGATCCCTTTCAATCATCATTTATAAAACAGGAATTAAAATAACGACGATATCTCTATACTCTGTTCATTTTGAACTGGCGCTTGAAAATATTTCCTTCCCTCACCACCGATCGGTAACCATAGCAACTATCCTCGTCAAAGTGACGAAGAAGGCTTACTATTGGCTGCTCGAAGAGCGTAACTATGGTTACGCTTCTAGCGTGGGGGAAAGCACTATATTTCTCAAGCGCCAATTCTAAATGAATAGAGTATAACTATAGATGTTACTAAATGTAGAATTTTTAAATAGGTATTAAACGTAGTTTCTAACTACCTGTCATTTCAAACTATTGTGCAGTGAACCAGAACAAAATCAATAAACCAATACTCCAGTAGCAATGCATTCCAATATATCCCAGAGGTCAAAATCAATGCCAAACATCCAGATAAGTCAAAGGCTATTTGTTTTCGGTTCAGCGAACGTTAATAGCTTAAGCGGGTGTTTCTTTTTACAATCGCGAAGATTTTAAAATAATATATTTAGGGTGGGAAAAATGCTTCTTTAATGCACAATACTTATAAAAATATTTTCAAAACCCTTATTCGTAAAATTAGATAAAATTGTATTACATTTATGAATACTAAATATAAATTCAATAGTGACCTCTATTTTACCCGCAATTGAACTTATTAGATACATGGCCAATGGGCATACGACCTTTAATAAAGCGTTATATTTTTATCGTTTTTTAGTCAAATTTACTAGGAGAAAATATTTAAGGAAGATTTTTTCTAACTAATATCAGGCTTTACTTTACGAGTAAATTAATGTAAACATACTTGAACAGTAGAATGTCCCTATTTGGATGATTCCACGGGATATTACACAACGATTAAAAAACGTATGGATCACAAATCTTTGGGTGATAAAAATAAACGAAATGTGCTGATATAAGCAGCTGGAAATACTATGCCAATTTTAAAATCTAATAAAAATAATCTTTTGGTACAAATTACGATGAAAAAAACCTCCAAATTCATACCACAAAAACATTAAGAACATTCCAACACATCGTTACTTCTTTGGGAAAATATGTTAGTAAGGATATTGATTGAAGCATCTTTAAGTCTGAAAGATTCCCCTTCAATCTATAGGCGCAAAGAAAAAAAAGCGTGCTCAACTACCTGTAACAGATTTTCCCGCAGCGCCCAGTAAAAAAATTTCGTATTGTAGCCATTGTAGGTCACCGTACTTGGATGGCACGCGTCATTAAGTAGAATATTTAAATAGTAGAAGATTGATGTTTGGTTTAAATTTTAACAATGATATAAACTCCCCTAGAGATTTGAACTTGGATGCTTACTTTTTTTTAAATTTTTAAGCTGTAATATTTTTATTCCACGTTTTTTCTTTTTATTACATCATCAGGGGTATCTTGTCTTTTTGACAAAAAAGGAATTTTTTTAGAGCAATTAATAAAAATTCAGATTTTTTAATCCCACAAACTTTTAAGAAAATTCAGTAGTAATAATTAAAAGCGTTCTCTACATAGTTTGTCGGAAAAATTTTGATAAAACTTTGACGAAATAAAATGAGACTGAAAAGTATTACGTTATAAAACATCAGTAATTAGTACTAGGGCTGTGATTTATATGTAATTAAAAATCCTAAATATGTACATATAATAAGTGTTTATTTTAGCAAAATATGTATGCCTGACACAGTTCATCTGACAATCTCGACTTCACAACCTTTTAAAAGTTAAATTCAGCATTGGGTGCACTAATTTTAACTACGATTTGAATGCGTATTTCATTTTATGGGTTACTTTAATTTGAAAATCGGTCAAACGTGCGATTATTTTTGAAAAACTTGAAAAATGGATAAATATGTAATAAAAATATGTAGTTATAGGTTGAATATGTAAAAATATGTAAATAAACCGAAATATGTGAAAATATATAAAATAAACATGGTCTTAATCGATTCAAAATCTTTTAAAACGTATAGAATTCAAGAGCACACTTTAATATCAGATTTCTGAACAAATATGTAATTACATATAAATCCTAGCCCTAGTAATTACAGTTGCCAATTTTTTATAAAGAGCAAGGAAGAATTTAACAGTAATAATCTTTAACTTTGAACAACCGGTTTGATATGATTAGGCTATTTCCGTATTAAACAAAAAAAGCTTATTTAATAAGTCGGAGCTGCGTTTCTTTTTATGGATAAATTTTATCATAAGTACATTCCACGTTTCAGTTTAAACGTTTTTCAGTATTTTAAATGATAGATAAAAACGAGACAGTAAAGATAAATTTCTAGAAAAACCCCCTCCTATTTCATATTCTAATCTGCATACAAGAAGGCGTCGATGAACTCACCAAGGTCGCCATCGAGCATAAATTAACTTAAGAAAACCATAGGAAAAACATCCATGATCTACATCTTTCATTAAAAAATAATTCAAAAAGCCGAGCAATTAGAAGATAACAGCCAAGATGCCTTCGCACGTTTCCGAACAAAACCCCAATCAACAAAAAACGAAAAGCATCCAGTGCAGAAGACAAAACAAGAGAACAAAAAGAAGCACGAGTAGCCTCAAAAGGTTAAACTGTTTCACTCCCAAAGAATGGAAATATATCGGACAACAGCTTCTGTATCTGAAGGAAACAAGCTGAGAAATAGGCCACACGGTCAGCCTTCAGACAAGGGACGGAAAGATATATTCAGCAGAGATCTTAATTTGAGGATCCACGGCATTTGGGATCCTTGCAAATTACCGTAGGTAGATGGAGGATCCCAAAACCAGATGTTAGGGTGAAATGAAGGTGGGAAGGGATTAAACACGAATCGAGTCGATTACAACGATGATCTAAATAACGATAGCGTTGCCGAGAAGAGCCTATAATGGGACAATATACTAGATCGGGGTCGAAGAATTAGATAATTACCTGTTCCATCTTTTCCAGCTACACAAAAACAAGAGCACCATTAGGAAACAAGTTTCGTGGTTTCCTTACCTCGAGTAATGGACATTTACACCGAGTTCGTTCAGAAGTCATTTGTATATAGCTCATCAATGCTAGATAGAGTTCGACTTGTATTTGAACTGAAAGAATAATATCAAGACAGGCATAGTGAACTTGGCAAATTGCTAAGTTAACTTTACTATGATTACTGATTTTAAACTTGATTACTTTATCAAGCTTGCCAAATGTATCAGTTAAACAAAATTAAGGATCGATAGAATCCGAGAAAAACTCCCTAAAAACGTGGAAAAATAACAAAAGTGCTCTAATATGCGATCAATTCTGGTGGTTAAGTATTTAGTTAGATCCAGGGGTCAGCAACCTTTCAACCAAGAAAGGGGCACTCCGTAAAATTAACAACGGCCACGGGCATTTCATAACTACGTTTTCTAGAGAAAAGTAGAAAACTATTTTTGTTAGTAGATTTTTTATTTAGAACGTTCCCTTGAAAATTCATGTTCATTAAAATAAAAAAAATACTCACTAATTTGACAAAATTAAAGAATAAATAAAAATATGAGATGCATTCTAGTTTAAATAATTAGTTTAGAATGTAGAAATTTATAGATAGATTTTTTCTCTTAAGAATGTAGCTTCAAGCAAGTAAAGCTGACACAAAAAATGTCAATTAAGCTTTTAGCAATTTTAATTAGTTTGTTGTCCAAAGAAAGATGTAAGGTCTTTTTCTTTTATCGCATTCTTTATTAATTGAATTATCAAGAAATTAATAAAAAAGAAGAAAATTGGTAAATTATAAATCCAATATTACTCAAATTTTTTTTTCGTTTTCTATCAAAAGCCACTAATTTAATAATAGATAAATCAGGTCGTGATAGTTCATAACCATAACATTATGCTCGCATATTGTTTAAATTTATCAGAGACGCAATTTGAAAATGTACTCGTAAAATATTACTTTTAACTTTTATTTAGTAATAACCAGTCTCAGTTCTAAAAGTAGAACCCATCGTACAGCATTCAAAGGGAAAATGTTAAAAGGCGAAATGATGCTATCTACAACGGAAGCAAGAGCCATATAGATAGAAAAATTATACCCTTTACGAGAATTCTCGAACAAAACCAGAGAGCAAAAGCTTTGCATTAACTGTTGCAGATGCGACGTGATAACCTGGCGCGCATGATCTTGAAATAGTATTTTCTTAAGGTTTCATTGTTATAGCTGGTCTGTATTCCATAAAGCTATTCAGAAACATTCATCAATTTAAGTGGTCCAAGATTCGTATCTGATGATGTCAACGACATTATGCAGCTTTTTAAACTCTGCGGTTATGGGTTTTTCGTTAAACCAACAGTATATTAAAAGGTTTCAAAGAAACAGTCATTTAAAATCAACAATTCAGGTGCTAGCAGCAGAGTTAAATCCAGTGTAAAACTGTTGGAGTTGGCTTTTCCTCAATGATGTAGAGATGAAAAAGGATTTTGTTTTTTAAAAGTGAATAAAATCACTGTTAAAATTTTCATTTGAACATTTTTAAGTTAATAGGAACTAATAACTGAACTATAGATGAGTTTTAATTACACATATTAGAAAAGGGACACCCTCTTTGATATACTAGTATTTTGTATTGTGATAACAAAGCCTAAAAGTGTCCCAAAAATTTTTGAATTTTGAACTAACTGCTAGGTTTTACCAACAAGTATTTTAAGAGGGAAGTACGCTAAATAGAGGAAAAAACCACCACACCTTGGCAGTCGACGGCCAACACAATTATCTCTGCAATCTAATAAAGTTCTCAAAAATATGTTATCAGAGTAACTCTTTTAACGAATTTTCTCAAGAATCTAGATAAAACCGATTAGACATAGGACGAAACTATGACTTAAATAAATGCCCCCCTAGGAACCCTTTTAAATAAAATTCAAAATATAGATAGAAATTTATTTCGAGGGGTGCTAAAATATCTTCAATTTAAATTAATTAAGTATTAACATCACGCCCGTAACTAGACCTTTTCCTTTGCTACACGGTGGGAGATGACCCCTAATTTTTATTTTTTATAAGCCCCCCTCTTTTATAAATAGACAGCAGGTTAAATTCTGGATTTTCATCATAAAATTTTTGTTAAATTTGCCTTTTAATGAAGTTAACAAAACAGGGTACTCAGGTTTAACATGTACTCATCATTTTTTCGTGCCACAAAAAGTTTGGTTATTCTAAGTTATATCATTTTTGGGGGGAAGGGAGCCCGGACCCCCTTGCTTGGCCCCACATACACATACATATGCCCCCTGATAAGCATAAACATAAAAATCAAAAGGAATAATTAATCAAAGTTCATAAACAACAAATGTTTCCAGCTTGAAAAAGAAGGGTAATGAGATAAAAGTGAGGACTATTCAAAATTAAAGTTGCCCAGCAAATTTATAAAAAATGATTACTTTAGGCTTTAGGTTATAAATATGTATAGGAGATTATTTTATTACATCTATTCTATAAAACCGCAATTTTTAACTAGCATTTAACCAATTTTTCTATTGTAGCATATCAAAGGGAACTTTATTGGTTTTTCTGCCCTCCTTCAGAAGTCACACCTGTATCCGCCACTGATGAGTCGTAGTTAGGGGACTTCAGAGCTAAATGGTTCGATAAGCATGGTTGGTTTCACTTTCTAAAGTTCTGGGCCACAGTTACCATTCATGATTATTCCTAATTATTCGCGTGGGTAATAAAAAACACTAAAATAGTTTCTAAAAATGAAATTTTTTTTCTTTCGGTTCTGGAATTAAAGAGGAGTTTCACCTGTAAAAACAACATCTGCTTTAAAGCGGGTAGTTTAAAAAAAATTTTATAGAAGGGAAATGGTATTTTTTTCAGGGAACAGCTGGATTGGAGATAGTTCCGGGAGTTTATATAGGGGATTGGTAAAGAATAAAGGCGAATAAGAATAACAAAGCAATGGAAAGTACTATAACTTTTAACTCAGTTCAATAAATTAACAGAGTCAATGCATTACACATATATTTAAAGTTAAAAAATTAAACAGAAAATATCACTAAATTAGGATTAAATGGACATACAAGAGAATTGAGAGTATCTAAGGGAATCTATTAGACAAAAATCAGAAAAAATATTCGTAATTCGATGGTGAAAAGGCTTTAAAAAAGCACAAAGTAATCTAGCACGAAATATATACAAGCTACTAGAATATATTCAAAAGTTGAAAAGGCTACGACTATAATACGAACGGAAAATGCTGCCATAAAAATCCGGTTTAAATATAATTCGTGAAACAAAAAATTCAAGTCCCCTGAAATAGTTGAAAAGCTTTTATAAAAACTGATGTGGTCGATTGCTTTTATTTGCTTGCAAACCAAACAAGTCATCCATTAAAGCATCAATGCCATTAAAGATACATAATGGTTAGTTTTTTTACGTGGGAAAACAATAAAAAATTGGAAGAGTCAACTGATTTTTTTCTAAGAATTTATTTAATAACAAAGAAATCAGTTTCCATGGAATTTTAAAAGGACAAAAGATTTAGCAATCCCAGCGATGGTGAACTTTTCGATAACAATGAATCTTTTCACCGATTTCAAAAAGGAACAACCAACATTTTAATAACACCGGTCACAATGAAATTTCGTACTAGAAAATTATTAAACTGGTTCTGTGATATTAGTACATTAAAACGAGGTTTGAGTGTATTAAAGAACACCCATTAGTTTTAATAAAACGTTTTCCTTACTGAAAACAGCACATCAAAACATTTCAACACGACACTGAACTCGACAAGCCATTGGACATTAGGGAAAACATTATGAAACAGTTAGAATCGAAATTGGAGATGGTATCAGGAATGGAAAAAGGTAAACACTTAATTCCCTGGTATTCATTGATAAGCAGCAATAGAGCATGCCTGTTGAATTGATTCCAACGTGCTAGTGGATGTTCCTTCCGATTAACTAATCAAGCAACTAGATGGGGAGTGATTGGAAAATAGGCAACCGAACGACCTGAATTTATTAAACCTATTTGAAAAGGAAAGGCGCTCATTAAGGTAATTAAATGCACTTACTTCCCCGGGAGGCAAGAGGCAGCTCCGGTACGCATATGCCATGCCGAAGAAAACAATGCCAGGCGAAGATGTGCAAAGAAAGTTCGCCGAGCGTTAAAAGGACAATGCTTTGGGAGGCGGTAGTCACCCGTGACGGAATAATCGCAATCACACAAAAGTCGGCATTCCCACCGCACTCATAATTGCAACAGAACAAAAAGAAAACAGCGCGACAATCCGAGGCGCATGCGTATAGCCATGAGCAATCATCAAAGCAGAACGCTCAGGTAAAGATCCCGATGTATCAGCTCATCTTGGCTCCAAATTACGATTAGGTCCCTGTATAGACTGCCTTGGCTTACCGGTCCGACCACCACCCAACATCGAGTCGAGCCCAGTGGAGCCAATACCCATAAGTACCCCTGCAGGTGACCAGTTGGAGGTACAACTATTATCAGAATGTAGCAAAATGCAAGCTCAAATGATCAAGTTATTGAGATGAAAACCAAATATTTTATCAACGGTGTCGATAGAAAAAAAATGTGTGAATAAAATTTTGCAATTTCAGAGGCGTTATCGAGGTTCCCTGGAATATCTTCCTATACGGCAGTCTTTCTCAACAACGTGGGGCGCACGTCCCAGCGAGGGGCAATTGCAAATTTTGGGAATTACTAAAAAACAAGTAGAAACCCAGATTTTAGGAGCTCAGTTTCAAAAAACTTTCTGGGGAAAAAAGATCCACTTCAAACTTTTTTTAACATGGGGTAACAGTGTTACCTTAAACATTTTTATATTTGATGCATCAAAGTTTAATCCTTTCAGTCCTAGGCGCCCCAAATTTTCCATAAGATTAAATAGTAATCTCGGACGATATGGGATTGAAAGGCTTAAATAGTACTTTTTAATGCCAAAAAGCTAAATTTAACTTCTAATGCCCGCATGTGAATGTTAAAAAACGTTGGGGACCGATTCCAAACACCAGCCGAGAAAAAATATAATTATACTAAAAAAGTTTACAATAGATATTGGACCCAACGAATGGAGCCTTAACTGTATCCATCAACTTATCAACACAATTCAAGTTACAGTCATCTCTGGAGAGACGGCAACACGACAACGCGTGTTTATTTATTTTAGTCTGCACAAGATTTAAATTCCATTGTGTGATAATCGGTCAAAAGAGACCTGAATGCGGAGAAACCAACTGTGATGTGCATTCGCGAGTAGTTTATAAAAAGAAAAACAATTAGAAAAAATGCACATGTTACCCAACATCTATGATGTCTAGTCTATTAAGGAGAATCGTAAGATGAAGAGATATAATAGGCTGTTATTTAGGATAGTTTCAGCAATCTATTCGAGGTTAAATGGGCTTATTAAGCATTGTTCTCTGTGGCTCTTGCGTTTTTATTTCATTTAATTTAGTATCAAACTGAAGGTTTAATTTATTAATTAATGAAACAAAATGGCAAAAAAGTACAACCACTTAAAATAGGTTCCTATTTACGCCCATTTTTAAAAAAAACGTAAGAGGAGTGATAACGGCGGGTGCTGGAGGTTAGAGTACTAAATATTTACACACGTCCTGTTAAGAGTCACGGAAATAAGAAGTGTAACTGACAAACAATATCAACCTCAATATGAATAAAACAACTCATAAATGTCACGCGTGAACAAACCTCACGAAACGTTCTCCCATCACGCATAATTCCCATAACGATGCATACAAAATGCCCAAAAGTCTGTCTAATGACACATTGTTTGATAAAAAAATCAGGGCTCGATTGAGGCAGAACACGCCGTAACAGCGTTCCTGCCACCTCTCTTTTGGAATCGGAATTATCGCCCCAATCAACCGTACTATGGAAACCCCAGAAAGTGATAATTGTGACAAATTATTAAAAAGAGTTAAAAATTTTAAAGAAAAAACTGAATGAAGAAAAATGTAACTGGCAGTTTCGAAAGAACTTGTCACAATTTAAAATTAAAATATTGGTCCAATAAATTACCTGCACACTGCAAATTTTATTAGATACTGTACTAGGGGAGAGTGGGGTAATAAGAAGCAAGAGGGGTAATAATATCAATATAATCTCTAGACAGACCTAAAGAATATTTATAACCCCAATGATTGCCAAAAATTTTCATTAAAAATCTTTCGATATATGCCCAGTTAAAATTTAGGCTAAAAAATAACAAGTTTAATCAGGCTGACCACAGAAAACTTATTTCAAAGTTCCCTGATAATTTCAGATTTAACCTGATAATCCGGCGTCATTTCCCCTGATATTTTACAAATGTAGTAGTATCATCTTCTAAAAGGAAAATTTGATGTACGATCGAGAGAGCTTGAAACTCTGGTAAAACAATGGAAAGGAGAGAAATTTTAACACTTTTATCGCAAAGGAACCATCAGAACATTTGAAAATCAAACTCAAAGAACTTTTAAAAACTTGAAAAATGTTACATTTATTTTCAAAAATTCAGATTTCCAAAATATCCCTGATTATCAGATTTTCTAAAATTCCCTGATTTCCCCCTGATAATTCCAGGTTTTTTAATTTTCTCTGACAACTCCAGGTTTTTAAGGTCTGTGGCTACCCTGTTAAAGTTTTAATTAACCTTAAATTTATATATAAAACATTTTAAAATCACGACAAAACAAATCAATTGGTGTTTCTCATTTCATTTTGTGAGACTAAAAAGTTATTCTCCCCCAAAATAAACTCAATTTTTTTGCAAACTTTTAACGTCGGTTCCACTTCCTTTTTACAAACTCGGCACTACCCTTTTCCTTCCGGGTCGAATGGTTAAGAAAGTTCATGACACTCGAAACTATTCCCCCCGCCCCAACTGAGTTTCAATATTTTTTTACTTAATTTCTAGGAAAAACGAATGTAAAAAAACAACTTAATATATTTTACTTTACTCAACATAACTTAAATTAAAACAAAAATTTAATATAAAATTTCAATAGAATCACTTTTAAATTTTTCAATAAACATCAAAGTGATGGGTAAAAGTGTTTCTTACTATCTTATCTCAACGTGTTCTTTCATGATAAAGTGACTACAAACTCAATTGAATTTAACACTCTAACTTGATAAATAAAATATAAAAAAATACTATATTGAAGTAATAAAGAGAAAAATACGATGAATAAATTTTCAGGAATAAAATGCTAGTGTTGTTTCTTATTACCCCGTGGTTTTGTTTAAATGGGGTAATGAGGAGCGGGGTATTTTTAAGAATGATCCACAGCCCTAAATTGTAGAACAAAAAGTGAATTATAAAGCTCTTTTAACCTCCTAAAAAGTTCACTAAAAATTCCAAAAGAACTTAATAGGAAAAACAAGATAAATTGAAATAGTTGAAAAGGCCTGACTTTACGTTTATGAATTTTGCTGGCCGCATCAACTTCAAACAGGAATTTCCCCCCGAAATAATTGTTCTAAAACGATAAAATTATTATGGGATATAAAGTATGTCTTGGAGATATTATGTGATTTTTTTCAGATTTTAAGGCCTACGTGCAAAAGCTGTAAATTAAAATGTTTCTTATCGCCCGTTTCTTTTTACTACCCCACATTTTCCCCTAACTTCTCATTTACATGGAGATTTTTCAAGTTTTTTTTAAAAGAAAGATGAAGACATGAATGTTAAGTTCGGTGAAAGGTCTCAACTTTTGAAAACCCTGTTGGTTAGTTAGAATGTTGCACTCGTATGCATGCTCATAGAAGTCAATTAGTATCTCCTATAGTTTATTTAAATTTATCAGTAAAGCTCACTAGTACTTTTAAGGGTTGATAAAAATGTGGATCATCAAGTGGCTTTACGCACATATACGTTGCTTATAGGCCAATTAAGGAGAAAGACCCTAAGGGGGCTAAAGAGTATGAGGAACGCTAGAAACTTTGGGAGACACACTTCCTCTTAATACACAATACACATAGTTAACCATAAAAATGTACTATTTAGTAGAAATGGGATTTATAGTCTTTCCTCTGTAAATAGCCCCATTAAGAAAGGCGATGGCAGAATTTCTCATTATCAGGGTTAGAAATTGGGGAAAAACCCCCACTGGTACTGTGGACCAGTGCTTTGCCAATCTTACTGGTCCTCAACCAAAATGACTGGTCCACCAAATAAAAAAGGACATGTTTCAATTTTTTTAACCCATTCTTGGTCGCTGTCAGGGTTGCTCGATTTAAATCAAAAATGTTAAACTACCACAATTTAAAAAATGAACAAATAGTTGTATGCTTTAAAAATGGTTTGCATGATTATTTGCATTGCAATTTTTTTAACCCCTTAACAGTGTCGCCCGAACTGAGCTCGGGCAACTACTACGTGCAGAATTTGTGATGCCCGAACTGAGTTCGGGTTGGAGAAAAAATAACGTTTCCGTTTTGCGAAGCCCAAACTGAGTTCGTTTCGATGATGATAGTGATTTTTCTTCGTTTTAGAGATTGGGAGACATTGTTTGGATAATCTTTCACCTAATTGAATAAGATGTGTGTGTAATCCAATACTTTTTTATGCGTATGTTTAAAATAATTAATACACTTGTAATTTCCTTCAAATTTTGATTTTTGTTATAAAAAACTATTTTCTAACACTAATAATAATATAAAGAACAAAATTAAACAGTAAAAAAAATTTCCATTTTTGGTCAATTTTTCTGAAATAAATGTCACTGTTAAGGGGTTATAAACTTCTAGATATGTAACTGGCAGCAAATTTTTACTATCAATAACAAAAATATTTATGACGAGAAAAAGGGGTAAATAGCAGGGTTTTAGAATCAATAATTAATAATTGTGATAAACTAAACAAGAATTAAAATCTTTTTATATTTTTACCTGATATCAACTTTTTAAAATACAAGTATGTTAATGATTTATATCGAAAGCTTATTTTAAAATTTTAGTCATGTTTTCCTTACTAATTTTTTCTTATACAAATACAGAGAATAGAATTCAAAGATTTAGATTGATTTTAATTTTTACACAAAAATGGGGCATGGTTTTTTTAGTAATTGTTGTCACAATTTTTTTTCAAAACTAAAATTGATTTCAAAATTTAGCAAAAATATTTATAGAGAACGAAGGACAAAAATTTTAGTAACTGATAGTACATTATTCATTCACCCTTTTAGGACGTTCATCTCCCCAGTCAGATGACAGTGAACTGCCTCCTTTAATTAATGGGGTTATTAAGTAGTTTAACAATTATATCACATTTAAATTACAATATCAGTATAATATTCACCAAGTTTCAGGAAGTTCAGAGCTACTAATTCATTTAAATAAAAAAATCCAATTTAAATCAAATAAATCCAAGTTTTTTATTTAAAAAAATCAGCAACCCTGGTCGCTATTATTGCATATGACATGTCCAACGCTATGTGGCCCGATTTCGTAACTGTCGCACCTCATTCGACGGGCTAATATTTTGCTACGCTAAGAATTTATGAATTATTTTGTTGCTGTAGTTGCCTCACTGCATTTTTTAAGCTAATTTTTCATTCAGTATCGAAAGCAAAGAGTTTAAGGGACAGGGAGTTTTAGTCTAGAGCAGTGTTTCCCAACCTTTTTCGGTCCATGCCCCACCAAAGCCTTTCTAAATTGTCCATGCCCCCCCCGGTCTCAGTGGCATAATATGTAGAAATATATTTTGAGAGGGAGCGAAAATTTTTTCTTAGCCCCCTCCTATGTATATTTAATAAGTTAAATGAAGCTTTTCAGAACAAGTTTAGGTAGAATTTGCATACTAAAGAACTAAATCAAGTTATGAGTAATTAAGTTGTAATTACCAAGGGGGGTCTGGGGGTCCTCCCCCAGCAAATTTTTGGAAATTTGACGCTAGGAAGCAGGTTTTTAATTAGTTTGGTACCCCTAGTTGGGAAATTTTGGATATAAATTTTTAGGTAAGATTTGCATTTTGATGAACCTAACTCCTGATGTAAAAAAGTTTAAAATATAAGCGTTCTAAAAACAGAGATTTTGGGTCATCCCCCAGAAAAGGTTTGGAAATTAGACTCTAAAAACAGGGTTTCAACTTGGTTTTGATACATACTGGTCCAGATTTCAGACATACATTCTCAGATAGGATAATAGTAGGATCAGATTTTGATAAACTTCTTTTTAAAAAGTTTTTTTTAAATTTTCCCCCTGGATTGGCCCCACCTGGGGGCAATTTGGTTGAAAATTGCCCCCCTAGAAAATGATATTGCCCCCCGGTGGGGCGTGCGCCCCACGTTGGGAAACACTGGTCTAGAGATTTACAAGTCCTAAATTTGTCACGGAGTTACCATAGTAATTTCTCTTGTTTCGACCCCCTCCCCCTTGAAATTAAACAAATCTCCTAGCAGTTCCTTGAAATTTTGTTGATAGATGTTCTGAACCCTCATCAATGATATGTATGTTAGGGTCAAATCTAAAGGAAGTTTGAAGGGCAAGGGCGATGTTTTAATGCAGATTTTTAATCAGGTGTATTGCAGGAAAAAAGGGGCTAACTAGAGTATGGGACATTTTTTCGCTACTGGTCCGGTGGACCAGTGATTTTCTGACCTAAGTGGTCCGAGCCGTTTTAAAGTGGTCTCGGACCAGCGGACCACCGCAATTTCGAACGCTGCTCATGTTAGATGATTACTGCTCACACTAAGATAATTTTTAGGGATTTATTTAAATTTAAACGATTGGGGGGGGTACGTACAACTTGAAATGTGTCTCAATTATGTAAGCAAGAACACGGCATCATAACCAACGCGGTTTTATAAGGTTTTTAAATGACCATTCGCCAAACCTTTAGTATCTAAGTCATTACTGAATGATTTGAATGTAATAAAAACAATCAGGAAGTATTTGATCAATAAAAAAATTTGAAATTTGGGGATTTGCATAAACTAATCCACAAATATGAACTTCTATTTACGTTCGAGTCAGGCGGTTTTGGAATGTCTTATAATTAAAATAATGTATTCTTTTCTCAGATATAAATTAATATACATCTTCTTTGAGATTAGGCTACATTTAAAAACTAATAAACAAGGGGTAAAATTTAGACAAGCCACATTATTAACCTAACCTATTAGTAGCACAACCAATTGATTTGGGAAACCATTCTTGCGTAAATAGAAAAAAAACACAGACGAATTTGAAGGGTTAAATATGAAACCGAATATAAACTCAACCAATTATAGGGGTATATTACCCTATGATGTTTTCTCTTCACAGTTTAATCCTACAGCCATTGAATGAATATACATTATTAATAAAGAGCCATCAAGGTTTACTAACGATTCCCCTCAAGAGAATCTCCAAACAACTCGAATACGGTGTGTCAGCGACCTTGACCCAAGTGAAAAGCCTTTCACTAGTGTTTTTCATTCTGCAATTAAACTGAACCTGAATGTATAGTGGTGTACGTCTGATCGGTCATTGTAATCACCCAAAATTCACTATTAACTTTTCAGATAAACTTTAAACTTTTCTGTTTACAGATATCGTATTGAAATGAGTTGGGGAGATTTTCTTTTGCAGTTTAAAAAGGGAATAACAAGTATTAAATAACATCGTCTATTGTGTTTCAATGATTTGGCTAAAATCTATGATACTCTGAGTTCTTAAATGCACGTTGGATCCGCTTAGGAGGGGAATCAAAAATATGTTAATTTCAAAAACCTAGCTCTTCTTCTATTCCTTTTAAATTAGAAGAAATGGAATGAAAATTTCAGCCTGAGTTCGTTCTTTTAGTGTAATAAAACTTTATACTTATCTTAAGAACATAAAGAATGGAAAACCTCCTGAAAATTAGAACCCTAAGTGAGCCAAAACTAGTTGAAACCCTGTTTTAAGGTATCAAATTTGCAAAAAGTTTCAGGAGGAACACCTCCCCTAGAACTCCTATTCTTTTTCTAACTCTTAACGTTCAAATTTTTTTTCATATTAAGTTCATTAAGGAGCAAATTTTACCCACAGAATTTTATCTAAAAATGTGTTAGATAGCCACATAGTGCTTCTATTAATTATGGATGGAGGTTGGAGGCTTAAGGATAATTTTGAGTCCTCTCAAAATGATGTGAAAATCTAGTTTTGGGCCTGATAATGACTCTATTTTTAGAGGATATTTGGGCCCCTCCCGAAATAAATTTCTCTACATGCCACGGGAAAATGTTATTTGAATGGGTCTGGGTGAGAAGCCAAAGGGTACTAGGTACTCGTAAGGATAGACAAAAAATTTCATATGCATAGGTGGGTAAAGTTTTGAAGAGTGAAAATTTTATTTAAACATACTTCTGGTTCCGGATATTAATAATATGCATTTACCTACCTTTGAAATTCAGGGGAAAAGGAATTCCTAATAAAAACACATGAAAAAAACAGTGCGTCAACACGCCTGACATTTATAGAAGATATCCAACATTGCCAGTTTTACACCTGGCTTCTAACTCACTAATAGGACAGTGCGTATGAGTAAAATAAATACAATACTGGTGTTTGTAGCTCAACTTTTGCTTAAACCTGGAAAAGCCCTCACCATTCTGAGGGTGCTTTGAGATAATTTAAGTTAACTTTGAGATTTTTAGTTTCAGTTTTTTTTGTGAGGATTTTTCAACGTTTGTGAAAAGGTCAAGTGGTAATACAGTAAAATCCCGTTATAACGAACTTCACGAGACCGTAAAATTTCTTCGTTGTAACCGCTATCGCTAATACAAATGAAAACGGTTGGGGACTTTCAGGACTTTCGTAATAACGGAATTATTCGTTGTATCGGTATTCGTTGTAATGGGATTTCACTGTACCACAGAGCCAGATGGAATAAGTATTATAACTTACCACTGACAAGAAAATATTTAAAGACGGTGAGTGATTTTTCATCAAAATGTGTTTCAAATAAAATTATATTAGCTTAGACAAGTGCCTCAATCCAGTGTTGAGAAAATTTTTAACCTGGGTCCGTACTACTTGGTTTAACTATTAAAAACGTTTAAATTGAAAAAATACATCTATCTTCATTTTTAATAGTTAAATACATGATTTTTGTAAAAAAAATGTTAAACTATATTGAAAGGTATCAGGGCTGTAAATAGAGGGTTTTTGGATAGTGGAATCAGGTTTCTCAAAATTTTACTGAAGAGGGAAGGTTATCAGTTTTGGATCTCACCTAAGGAATGAATTTTGTATGAAACACCAGCCCAATAACTTAAAACATTTGTAACTAACTCATTTTTAAATATTTATCCCACAAATGCATAATAATAATAATGTGAATATAACTTTTTGGATCCCCTGAAGGATGTGATACATACTTAGTATTTAGTTTATACATTTCAAGGTATTCTAAAATTTACTGATAAAGAGAGGACCCTCTCCTTGAAAATTTTTTAAATTTGACGCTTGAAAACAGCATTTCACTTCATTTTTTAATACTAAGGACAGACCGCTATTTTGCTACATAACATAGTTTTCAAGTTACATCCCTGTACAAAACTAATAACCAAAATTCCAAGAGGGATTGAACCCTTTAAGAAGACCCACTAGATTCGACATTAAGACACAAGCACACCCTTTTCCAGCATAACATTTAAAAGTTCATTTGCCTTTAATTAATTCAGCCTTCAACCAATTGAGAACTTTTTAAAAATAACTCTATTCAAAAAAGTGTTTAAAAATCTAGGTTTTTGTCTATTTTTTTGGTGGAATTTAGTCAGAAAAGAGGGGACAAAAAAAGCAGGACAGGCAGGCAAAAAGCAGGACTGTCCCACAAAAGTCAAGATGTTGGGGTCAATCTACTTTTGGCTCCAAATTTTTCTTAGATCCAATGGCTTATATAGAAATTTATTTCGGGAGGAGCCCAAATATCCTCTAAAAATTATAGCTTTTTTCAGGCCCTTGGCTTTCCGAAGTAGGCGAAATGACCCAAATTAATTTTAAAGTCCCCCTCGTATGGACTTGCATCTTCTTTTCTCCTTCACAGTGGTGGATCTACGGATTCTGAGTATGAAAAAGAAATTGAGAATGATTTTTTTTGTATTTCTTTTGATATTTATGTATCTTTATATTTGGGTTTGTTTCTACTTTTTCACTGGGTGTTCACGTGCTCCTATGAACGAGCCACCACTGCCCCTTTCTCCAGACATCAATTGCGACACCGCGACTTCCGAACAGTTTTCTGAGAAATTTCCCGGGGTCTGATCTTTTCCGATTCGTTTGCTTGTTTTGAGCGGGAAATTTCGTCATGAGTTTGATTTTAGTGCCATTCGCCATTAGGACTTCAGTTGTGTTTGTGCTTCTCTTCTCGAGGAATTGGATAATCGATGCGCTTTTAGGAACTACAGAAGTCAGAAAAGTAAGCTGTTTTAAATATTTATTTCAAATAATTTTAAAGTGAGTAGAATTATTTACTGCTTTTTGTGTTGTTTCTTGGCGATTAACTTTTTACAATGTTTTAGGCAGTTTTATGAAAGAAACAAAGATTGAAATATGTTTTTTAAAATAATAAACTCAACCATCTTTTTCTGAATCAGGGTTGGGTTTCTTCCGGAAGAAACTAGTTTCTTCCAGGACAGTGGAAGAAACTGGAAAAAACCGGAAGAAACTGGAAAAAACCGGAAGAAATGGAAGAAACTGGAAGGAACTAACAAAAAGCTTTACAGAAGCGCCCAATTTTTAAATCTGTTAAATGAATAAATCAAACCATAATTTTAAAAACTCTTAAATGTAATTAAATTATAATTAGTTAAATTTATTTATAGTAATTAAATTTAAAAAAAATTTATATTTGACTTTTAAATCCGGTTAGTTTAATTAAATTTTAAATCTGTTGTGTTAACTGAATAAATTAAACCACAGTTTAAATAACTCATAAATGTAATTTAATTACAATTAATTAAATTTAATTAAAGTAATTAATTTTCTAAAAATATCATATTTAACTTTTAATTCCAGTTAGTTTTTTATTAGTATATTTTAAATCTGCTAACTGAATAAATCAAACCATAATTTAAAGAACTCATAAATATAATTTAATTAAATAATTAGAGTAATTAATTTTTGAAAATTATAAATATATATTTAACTTTTAATTCCTCTTAGTTAAATTTAATTTTAAATCTGTTGACTGTGTGTATAACCTGAAACATTTTTGACTGGAAATAACACCATACAAATACTTGTCAGAAATATTTAAGTTTAATACTTTGTTTTAAATTTTTTGTCAGGTTTATATTGTTTTATTACTATATGGAAGATTGTGTATTCTAGAAAAATTCAGATTATTAAAACATGTCTTTTCTGTTTAACTTTTATACTTTCTTGTAGACAGAAACTCATCCAATACTATGTAATTCTCAGACTTATTCAAAACTACTTTTCTGTTAGGAAGAAATTAATTTAAAATTACTGGAATAATTTAATACATGCATGCAATAGGTATTTATAACAGTTTTGAGTATTTAATTAAATTTTAGACTACAAAGTAAATATTGTTTATTAAAGGTTTTTTTTTCAAATTATTTAATAGCATTTTTTTTTCATAGTTTGGAAGAAACCTACATTTACTAATTTAATCATTAACTAATAGGTGCATATAATTAATGACATTTTGGAAGTTTTTATGTAAATATAAGAGTGTTTGTGAGACAAATATTTATAAAACCTGAAAATTTAAAGCTAATTCTTTAAAAAAAGAGGTTTCTTCCAGTTTCTTCCACATGGAAGAAACCTATTTCTTCCGGACGGTTTTTTCCGCGGTTTTTTCCACGGTTTTTTCCACTTCGGAAGAAACTTGCCAACCCTGTTCTGAATCCATGTGAATTGTCTTGTTTCATAATTAATTTTTCAGTTAATCCTTTTTTAATCTTAATCGAATATCATGTGCTCTTAATCTAATTCGTAATCCCCCTTTGGTAGATATTATGTGTATTTTTTTCTAGTTTTATTAATTCTTACTTTTTAATTAACAAATATTTTAACTTATTATAAAAAAATATGACCATAAACTTAAAAAATCTAATCAATATTTAGCTAAACAATGTTGTCTAAATAAAAGGTTAAATCTGTCTAGCTGTTTAAATTACTGAAATAATAGTGCTTTATTCCACACTCAAATTTATTTGAGTAAACCCCCCCTTGAAAAGATTCTGCGTACGCCACTGATTAGGTAAGATTTGTATTTTGATAAACTGATACTTCTCTATTAATCGGTGACTGCAAAATTCACAGGTAGTTAACAGATTTTGGTGAGGTTTTAAAAACTAAACAGCACAGTCAACAGGCAAATTCCTGAATACCAAACTTTTTCTTGGCAATTTTAAGATAAACTAATATAGATGGGGGGGAACAGCTTTCGTCTACGGGTAATCCACTTGGTGTCTTCTAAAAGCGCCAAGTGGCAAAATATCAATACCACGTATCCAAGGGGTTATCGCCCCTGGCGACTTTCAAAAATTGTCGCCGTACCCGTAGAAGAAAGCTGTTCCAATATAGATTAGGGTACTAATGGAAGCAAATATTGACTTAAAAATAATTTAAATTATTGGTAAAAATTTTGAGATCGGTACAGATCTCTTCATGGCAAAAAGACTAGGGTTGCAAGGGAAAGAACAATTCTCCTGTCCTCAGGTGGGTTTGCCATACTTGTGTGTTTTAGCTAGGCAAGATCCGTACTGTTCTCAAAATTGTAACCAAATTAATTTTACATGATTCAAAACTTAGTGAAAAAAAAATTTAATATTTGGAAAATGATTTTAAAGCAAAAATTGAAGTTTTGGCTTTTTTAGGAATGATTTTAAGCACTAGAAAGCAATCACATTTATTAAACTTCAAATACACTTGTTATAAAGACAATCAAAACCTAGTTAAGGTGAAAACAATATAACAATTATTAACATCTGAGATCTGCGGCAATTCACCATTGGATCACAATTTTATTTGTGAACATTGGTAACATGAAATTTTATGGTTACAATGTTAAACTTTTTATTGTTTTCAAGCATAGTTAAAGAGCAAAACCTTAGCAAACTTTTTAGATTGAAAGAAAAATAGCGTTACTTTGAAATTTAACAGATTTTCGATGACCTTATTTTTTGGAAAATTGTGCCATGATTCGATCGAGAGGTTTTACTATAAAATCTTTAGAGAATTTAACACGAAATAAATTTAGTCGCTCAAAGTACAAGTTGTTTACCACGCGTTTCTGTCATTAACCCAAACATTCCATGTAACACAGCAACAAGTAGATATTTGTATACAATTTGAGAGCTTACCTGAGAGTTGTAATCTGCAGAAAGCCTGTTCACCTGTGCCATAACCCGAAGATTTTTGTAATCCTGAACAATCACAAACTTTTCTGAGGCATCCCGATCACAAGGAAATGTATAATTCTAAACAATCCACAGCTTTGAAAATATTGTAGTGCGGTTTTCTCACCCCTCGTTTCGTCACTAGACCGACACCTTTCACAGGTTGGAAAAAGGTAACTCCAAGTTTTACAACTTGTTTGCGTAGCTCCACCTATAATACAAACTTTTTTTGCACTTCACCTTCATTGGTTCTCCCTAACATCAATCAAAGTACGTCATACATATAATTGACCATGATTGGCTCAAAGTTTTGAGAGTTGGAGCGGGGAGAGTTGGAGAGGGCTGGAGCGATTTTTTCCAAGATTTTAAAAGAATGTTTTGAAGATAACTTGTCATGCAAAGTATTCCTTGAAACACTTCTAAAATCACAATTTTTTCAAGTAATCAATTAAAATTTTGACATTTCTTTTCCATTCCTTTGATTTTCACCATGAGCAGAAATAAAATTTCCGGAATAAAATTGAATTTGACTCAATTATCATACTTTAATGTCGAATTTTTCCAAGGATTTAACAATAAAACAAGAAAATATCCTAAAATAAATGTTTAACAGGCTTTTCAAGTATTATTCAAAATAATTTAAAATTTAAATCCTCATCAAAATCAATCTGTATTTGAGCCTTCTTCAAACTTACCCAACTGGAGTTAAAAGAAACATTACTTCAACTTCTTATGTTTTGATGATCTGATGTTTACATGTTGCTTTGATTCGGCATTCTGAAATAGCCGGTTGGCCTTGCTGCTCGTTTTGTTTCATCATTTTACTTTTATTATTATTTCTGATCAATTCAAAAAGTGAAATGGGTTCCATCTCTGTTATTTTTATTATCCTATTTTTTGTATATCAGTGGTATACAATACATTGTGCTCAAGTTGGAATGATTCCGAAACCTGATAGTAAGTCTTTTTCGGTAAAATGTTGCCGATATATGGTTCATCCGAAGAATCCGGGCCTGCGCCAAAAATAGCGATAAAACGGTGGATTCTAGCAACCCAATTCTATAGAAGTCGCATTGCTTACTTGCCAATAAACGGCATTGGCAAACAGTGGCGGATCCAGACTGAACTTACGGGGGGGGGCAACTGCATTTTTGAAATGGGATTATCTGCCCTAAAACCCATTTTAGGTTAATTACAGGGACGTAAACCCCCAACCAAACTTTTGTTTTCAGAAATAGTTTTGACTCCCCCAAGTATTTTATAAATCCAATTTGAACCTTCGCTGAAAAAATGTGAAAAAAAAATTTACCGTCGAAGCTAACCTAAAGAAAGGAGGGAAGTCTGGGGGTCCTCCCCCAGAAAGATTTAAAAATGTAGTGTCTCAACTCATTTTTGAACATTTAAGAAGGGATCTGGATCGGAGGATGAGACCATAATTAGCGTGCCCTAATTGATTCGACTCCCTCAATAGGTTCAATGTAGCTCTTAAATAAGTTTTTAGATATGCAACCCCGATTTAACGCAACAACTTGTTCATTTATTAGCACTATAATTCCAAGATTATCTTATGGCCAGTAAAATTCCTTTAGGATACACAAATAAAGAGTAGTCAAATTATTTATGATACTACACACCTTTTGAATTCTTTAAATATTTATTCCTACACAATTTTTAAAGTAGCCTTTTTATTTAAACTGCAGTTATTGCGCCCTTTCACTTTTGAAAACCACTTTTTTCACAAAAATTCTCCGACTCTTTCTTCCCAGGCTGACAAAATCATACATTAATATTCTAAAAGGATTCTTGTTCTTGATTGCAAGTTTACTTAGAACGAAGATCAATTGTAGCAAAAACAACAGAAAATATCCGAAAGCTTTGAAATTCTACAAGAACGCACACAGGAAGAGAAAATAATAATGTTCTAAGTACGAAAGAGGGTGGTCTGGGGGTTCTCCCCCAGAAAGTTACTCGTTTTGGAAACAGTCCGAGCCCACGGGGGCAATTGACCAGTTGCCCCCCCGGATCTGCGCTTGTTGGCAATATCAAATTTAGCCAAAAATGCCGCCCAGGCCATGATTCTTTGGATTTACCCGACATACTTGTATAAAATGAAAACCTTTCTGCGAACTTAAATTTTCTGCAAAAATTTACACATTTTGAAATCTCTCATCCTAAAAAAAAAACATTATTACTGAAATACTCAAATAGGGACCATAATCATTTTTATCGGTGTTTATATTGATACTAATTTTTCATACTAGTGAATTTAAAACTTTTAAATAATATACATCATTGTATTTGTTATTATAATTGGATATTCCTAATTACTGCTCTATCTAAAAATGAAAGATGTGATATCTTTGATAGATCGTCAGGATTGAAAAATATAATCAACTAGCTGATATGCACAGGTGGAGTTATGGCTTTAGGATTTCTTTTTTAAAATTTTCAATATATTTTATACCTTATTTTACTAGGTGAAAGGTGTTAAAATCCATCCAGTTCTATAGAAAATTTCTAAAAAAAATTTGTTTAGTAGTTTTCCTGCAGAAAAATTTCTAAAAAATTTGTTTTTCATATTTTTCTGCAGAAAAATTTCTGAATTTTTTTTTGTGGTTTTCTGCTGAGGGCAAAATTTTCTGCTAACGCCGTTCGCGCGTTCGTGTATATTATACAAGTATGTTACCCCATATATAAAACAAGCGCAAAATCCGGAGAGTTATCGACAAGATAATACCCTCAAAAAGTTCCATTTTTAATGACAGATTTATGTTTGCTGGAAAGAGTTATGATAACTACAAAAAACTCCAACTACAGAACAGAATGAGGTATTTGCATGAGTGAGGGATTTGCTTGATTTTATACTTTTTTGATACATTAGGGTTTAAAACTCCCAAATTTCTGATTTTTAAGTTCAAAAATGTGTTTTAAATAACTTAAAATTCAATTTTATTTTTGCCAAAACGTCAGAAAAGTCACGTTATCAGAAAACAGGCTTCTATTGGATGTGACATCACAGCGCATGAAAACCATTGTGTTTACTGTTTTCACGTGATCAGAAAACGAGCTTCTATTGGATGTTAACTCACAGCGCATGATTTGTGATTGAAAAGTGTTTTCGCGCCTAAACGAAATTTCAAAAGTTTATATCTCAAAAACTAGGCTACGAAAATACTTGATGTAAACGTCATTCTTCATGGTTTTTTATTTACTATTTTAATAAAATTTAATCTTAAAATGTGAGAATACCTCATTGGGGTTGTCGTTATTCCTGCCTTAGCAGTTAAAGCAAGGGTGTCTTCCAGTGATAAATCTTTAGAATCTAGGCCGTGGTGACTTCTTGGCAAAGTGCTATCATTGTAATTAAAATAATGTGCAGAGCTTTCCTCACAAAAGGGTAATAATACAAAGATATTGGTTCTGGAAATATTCAGGACGGGAGCAGGAGATAAGGCGCCAACAAGCAGGGACAGCAGTTGAAATCAACGGAGGGGCACATGCGCATCCCGTCCTCATGAGCACCGAATATGAAAATAAATCATTGACAAAATGCTCGATGAACAAAAAAGACGACCCCTTAAATAAATTAAAAATTATCTGATACAATGGCATCCTCCAATTGAAATATTGACGTGAAAATCCCATGATTACAACTGAAAAGATAAAGTAAAAAATGAGCTCATATAAAAGTTATGATTCATTTAAAACTGAACATCAGTAACAATACCCCTGAAAAAACAAATCCACAAAATTGAAAATTTAGAATTGATGAGCTTAGCTATTGATAGGCAGGTGGTAAGAAGAGCAGAATTTGAGATTTTAGGGTGGCAGTAATAAGCATAGTAAACTAGGTTAAACGAATTATTATCAAAATTTCACCAACCCTTGGCGATTGGCCTGGATTGTTAAAATTAACCATTCCAGCTGTACTAGCCAGTCACACAGATGGCTTTGAGATCTAAACTTAAAAACTTAACAATATTCAGGAAGGCAGAACTTCTCATTGTTCTAATGGAAAGGATTAATCCAAGTCTTTCTCAATAATTTCCCCTGAAAATGCCCATTCGTTCATGTATTGGTATTTGTGTAGTATGTATATCCATTAGTTATTTTACAACAGTCTTAAGAGAGAAGAAGGGAACCATCTAGGGTTCAAATACTTTTCATTGAAAATCTGTTTTTATCATATTATATTTTAAGCTCGTATTTATTTTTACAGATACTGAAGAATCTGAATCTTCAAGGAATGAGTTTCTCGATGATTACAAAAAAGCAAAAAAGAAGCATACATTTGATAACATGAAAGAGGTTTGATACTTGTATTTAATTTTTCCGTTCCTGGTACAATTTGATTATACTGGTGCAAATCTCGCCAAGCAGACTTTTTAACGACAGCACACAGTCCCCGAAAGAATCACACAAAGCACACTTCATTCCGTTTGGCGTTGGTTGCATCATTATTGGCAGCTTTTTCGCCTTAGCCGGTATAATGAAAAAGTACCAATTATTCAATTTGAACTGAATTTTTCTCCAGACATTTTAGTTTGGTATCTAAGAAGTTGTAAATGTTTTTCTCTCAAATTGAAGTTATTCAATCTTTTATCTTTTCCTCTAAATCAATGGTTCTTAAACTGGCCCACAGCTCCTTCCTAGGGGGTCAGCAAGTTACCTTTGAGTGTACCAATTAATTTTAAAATGAGGTAAAACACTAGTTTAAAGGAGCAAATTTCAAATTTTTCTGGGGAGGTTCCCCAGCTCCCCTTGAAATTTTCATTTCACTATTTAAATTTTTTCCTTGAAAATACTGTGGTTTACAAGGAGCTGTTTACTTTTTAAGATAAATTTTCAAAATCTATCTGGGAGAGACCCCCAGACCTCCCCTTTTTACTTGTAGTAATTGTACTATTTTAACATAATGTTGAAAATAATTTAAATACTACTTTCAAGTAATTTAAAACTCACTTATAAATATACTTGAGGGTACCTTAGGAATAACGTTAAGTCGACCCTCCCGCCAATACAAAAGTCTGGTTATGGATCTGGATGTTCAAAATCTTGGGGGCTGTGGTGGATGTCTGGCTGGTACATGTAAGTGGGCCGCTGGGATAAAAAGTTTAAGAACCACTGCTATAAATCCTAGAATTTGAAACCCTAATTAGGCTCATTCCATAGTGACTAACGTAACTTTAGACTACTTTTCAAAAGTCATTAAATGATATAGTACTCTAAAATTCACTTTATCAAAAACAAAAATTACGCGATATCGTGTAATTCAAGTCAATTAACCTTCATACACCAAAAACAATTTTTGAAGTTCATAATTTTAATAAATAAAATTTAATTTGAACTGTGACTAACGTAACTATTTTTTTACCTCCTAATACAAGTGCAAACATCAAATTTACATTGCTCTAAATTTAAACAGAGAAAAAAATCTGTAATTACAGAATACATAAGTATTAACATCTATTTTTAAGAAATTGCTATTTTTGTTTGGTGAAATAAACTATAACCAGTATTTTATGAGGATTTTTTTATTAAATTAGTGTGACTAACGTAACGTGACTAATGTAACAAATGGATTACAAATATGAAATCATGCACTGAGTTAGAAAAACGAATTTATTTTGATACTGTCTTATATACTGTCTTTTTGTATAAGTATACTATGTTACTTCTAATTTTACTATCGATGTGAAACATATTCTAATATTTAAAGTTCCACAGAGCTTTGAAATTCACTAAACTAGGGGGCTGCCGCCCCCTGCTCACTATCGCTCGCCAACCCCCGCGCGAACTGCTTCGCAGTTCGCGGAGGATCGCTTCGCGATCCTGGCTCGCTTCGCTCGCTCGCCATACCCTGGTACAGCCTAGCTGAGATTCATTACCATAAATTTATTGGTAAAAATAAAGTTTTATAAATAGAAATATGCAGCATGGAAACATTCACACGTTGCTAATAGTAAGAAATTTGTACCCCTTTATTTGAAGAAAGAGCAAGTAAAACACCATGTCCATGAAAGTTACATAACTTCTTAATATGACTGGATAACTCGACTAAAAACTATCTTACCGTGTTACTCCAACTTGTGCTTTGTCACATATATGTACGGTTTTCTACCCTACTAATGCTCGGACCTGGAAAAAGTGCATGAACCTACGAACCTGGTTCGGGGGAAGCCCCTGCCAGCTCTATAGGAGCAGTACATAAGGTTTTGTAAAATTTTATTAGGTTTGGGGGAAGGTTTCAACCTTTTCCAGGTCCGCTAATGCTAGTATTCATTAATAATGGTTACCATTTGTACAACACCAAAATTGAGTTCGACTATTCTGTGCAAAAAGTTTTTTAGCCAACTGAATCACAGAAAACTTTGTCTATATTCGGTTGCAACTTAACTTGAGCCTGTAGAAATATGCTGAGAGAAACATCAGAAAGTAGTTCCCCGTGCGGTGTCGGAATTTCGGGTGAAATTAAGAGATTCAATTTTAATATATGATTAGTTTTTTAAATCCACGTATATTATGTGTCTTTTCATCCCGATTTGCTAAATGTTGAGTATTAATATTTTTTCAAGTGGCGCAGCGCGTAGTAGTACATTTGTTCGAATAAAACTCGCCAGCCAATAAGAGCTCACAAAGCCCAGAAAGCTTTCTGTGTACTCAAAATTTCTTCCGCGAGGCCATGACGTTAGGCTCAACTTAAAATGCAATCGAGTATAGTGGAATAATTCTAGTTTTGCAGCTACTGCGAAATTGACTCAACAGATCATCGCGTTGCTGTGAAAATACCACTTACCTACAGCTGTATGGTTAAATAATTTTCGATTGTTTGTGCAAAATAATCGTGGGTGTACGCTATTTACTGCACACTTAAAAATTGTGCTTCGCTACTGATGTGTATGGTTCTCTACCTTCAATATTTTTAAGTTTTCCGTAAATAAAGGGCTGCACTTTAGGAAGGAGCACTCACATTTTTATTGCAGTGTCCTGTGTTTTTAGAAGTATAGGTAATTTTAGGCCGCAATGTTAGTGATTCATGCTTGCAAAACTGGGGAAATTTTTAATTTGGCTTATACTTTACCTTGGCTTATACCTTTAATGCGATACCAATGCGTGTTGCCGACACACCTCGATCGCCATCAAAATTAACGTGCTATTTGAACACCTAAAAAAATTTCATCCTGACAACTTTTTCAACTAAAAACATTAAAATGGAAACATTTTATGGTGCTACTTTGATATACCCCCCCAAAAATTACGCGCCAAATCTGGCACTCCCTACGGACTTTTTAGGTTTGCTGTTTCTTGTTTTTTGTGTATATGTAGTAGTAATGTGTAGCCTAGTGAATTACTGGAAAAAATTGAAATTTTGAACTTTAATAATTCCAAAACTAATGAGAATTTTCGGAAAAACTAAATTACAATATTTTTATAAAAAATATTTTTGTTCTTGGTTCAAATATCAAAGTTTTACTATGATTAGTTTTTCTGTTATATTCCAAAAACGTTTCAGCGATTTCATCGGTTCAAAGGTGTTTAAAACAGGTATTTTGCTTGGCGAGAAAAAAAGTCGCCAAATTTCCGATTTGGGGGTGTATATCAAAGTAGTTCCCATTTTATAGCTAATTCTCCGCAATGGTGCTCCGTGAACAATGAAATTTCAGGAATGCTGTGTGCCGCAATCGATCAGACTCGGTCCGATTAGTTCTGCGAATACTCGCTTGCTCGGGAGTTTCATTACTTCTCGAGATTCTTCTACGTTTTTTATCACGAAAATAGTTTGCTGCTCTAGATAAATTCATGACATAACTAAAAAGTTGAAAGGTGTCGTGAATCGGAAGACGCGGAAAACATAAACACGAATTCGCAAAGTGTAAACAAACCGATCGTTGCCAACGGCGGGTAATAAATACAGCCGAATTCGTGAGCCACGTAAGGGAATTATATATATGGATTCTTGCTAAAAAAATTGGAAAAACCATGCATTTTGGAACTTTTTTTTTCATGGAACAAACAATAAGTTTTGACTGTTGCAGAACTGTATGTAACCAATATTTCCAAACCTTTTTCAATTAAATGTAACCATATTTTAAAATATATAGGGTTAAAAGGAGGTTTTTCCTTGGAAAAAGGATTTCAACTCTGGGTAACATGTTTCATGGAATTACCCATTAAAAGTTTTTAAAAGGCCAACAAACCAATTGAATAACTTATTTATCATCTTTTCTTTCTAAGTACCTATACTATAATCTGACTAATCTTTAATGTCTAATCTATATGTTTTCAAAGTTTTTTCAAATGTTAAACATGACTTTTATTTAGGTTGCTGGTTCTGAATCTGAGCCACCAAGACGATCATATTTAAGAAAAATGAAAGTTGAAACAGATAGACATGACTTGGAAAAATGGATGAAAGTTATAAAAGAGGATGAAACTGAAATAATTGTGGCTCTTAATGAATTGGAATTTCTTGTTCATCAGGTATTATATTATTCTATTTCTTAAATACGGTATTTTAATTTTGTCAGCACTAAAGTAGTAAACATTTAGTTATGTATAAGTAATCTCCAAAACCTAATATTAGTTGGTATACTTTAATAATCAGGGGGATTCACCTAGGTTTTTTTGTTAGGGAGTCCTGTTTTAGGAATTTTATGAAAAATTAAATCAAATGGAATTTTGTGAAAATGAAGGGCTTGTCGTACAAGCACAGCATATAACTTTTAAAATTAGCCCAAAATCTGGCAAATTCCATTCTAAAATGATAGAACCACATTTTGAAAACAATTTTTAAACCACTTTTGATCTTTGAACTTTTGTAAAGTGTTTTTAGGAATCGGAATTTTGAGAAGGGTCCTGTTTTGTTAATTTAGAATTTTGTGAAGAGCCTATATCGTGGGAAACCCTGGGATTTACATGCATAGGAGTATTTATGGAGGGTTATGGGGGTGCAATGCCCCCAACTTATTGAGAAAATTCCATTTTTATAAGGGAAATTCATGTTTCCAAAGACATCAGGTAAGACTCTCTTGCTACCAAAGGGTCCATCACTAATATCCACTCGAGCATGAACATACTTGAATTTTCCTGTACCAGATTTCTGTGTAAAAAAACCCCTGGAAAATTCCAGGTTTACAACACTAACTAGCAGACCTCATAATTATGACCTCAAAAAACACTCACAGTGATAGGGTTTGACTTATAATAAATCTTAGAAGTATTGTGAAAAGAGGATACTATGTAACTCAGAAGTATTTAGGAGACCCCTGAAATAGAATATCAATATTTTCCAAAAGAGAGGTTCCGGAACGCAGTTCTTCCGGACCGTTTCGGCCCAAATCGAGCCCTGTTTATACTTAATATACACTACCGACCTGAAGGTAATTGAAAAATGAAATCTGAACCAAATTTGGCCACATGATATAGAAATTTATCAAACATTAAGGAGAGTTAGTTAATTTTTAATTTTATCTGAAATGAAGCCTAATTCCTTTGTTATCATGGATAGGACACCTAACATAAGTCAAGGATCTTTAATAGCTTTCCTCAACTAAAATAATGCAATAGTGAACTGTAACACAGAAAAAGTTTTTTAGCTTACAAAAAACATATTGTTTGGATAACAAGAATTAAGTTAGGTATCAGCTTATAGGTATTTAATGGATTGTTAGGTACCTGATCTCATATTTATTGGATATCCTCCTCTCCTTATGCCCATTATGAAGATTAAAAGTGGTAAAGTATAACACCTAAGCAATTTAGAGCAAGCAGGGTTAGAAATTCAGAAAAAAACCCACTGGGTCTGTGGACCAGTTCTTTGCCAATCTCACTGGTCCATCAAATTAAAGAGAACAGGCTTCAAATTTTACCCCTTCTCTGTTACCCTCTTATGTCACACATCTAACAAAAAGTGAGCCAATATTTTTCGTAACAATTGCAGACCTGCCAACTCTCCGGCTTTTCGCCGGAGTTTCTGGCTTTTATTTTGAATCGCCAGTCTCTATTTTGATTGGGGGTTTTATTAGGCGGTTTTTCAGATTACTATTATCAGGCACCCAATCAAAAAAATTAAGCCGGAGATTTGAATTACAGGAAGAAAACTCAGTTCAAAAGCAGGGGAGTTGGCAGGTCTGCAATTGTTACAAATTTTCCATTGAAAGTTCTTGCCCATTTCTTCGTCCTCTTCTCCCTTGAAATTCAACAAACCCCCTAGCAGTTTCTTGAAATTTTGTCAACAGATGATCTATCAAAGATCTGTGTGTAAAGGTCAATAAGTTGAAAGGGCAAAGGTGATGTTTTAATGCAGATATTTGGTCAGGTATATTGCAGGAAAAAAAAAGTGGCTAGAACTAGAGAGTGGGATATTTCGTCACTGGTCTGCCGAACCACTGGTGAAAAAAATTATATGGAAATATTAACAGAATAAGTTTCGCAGAAGCCCCTTGAAATCATATTTAAATAACATATCGTCTAGGGTACTTGCACAATACATAAAATAGAAAGAAATTAAAAGAAAACACAACTTTTATTATGCCTATAAAGAAAGTATGAATCCTGATGTTCTGGTTCTAATCCTAGAGGGATTCAATGTAAGTTTTGTTGCTGCTCTAAAATTTTTTAGCTCCAATTTTGGTGATTTATGAGAGCAAAAGTGGTAAATTTAGTGGTAACATTGCTTATAAGCAAGATTTTAATTTTTGTACAATTTTTCAAATAAAAAGCATACTCTCAGCCCATACATGGATTCCAACTTATAGCCCGCAAGACCCTTTTATCAGGCCCGCGGATACCTTTCTATAATGTACGAAAAAAAGTCCTAATATGAATTAAAATCCTGTTTTTACTTTCAAATTTCTAAAATTTTTCTGAGGGCCTATTTTTCTGAACCCCTAGACCAGTGGTCTCCAACCCCCGGTCCGCGGACCGGTGCCGGTCCGTGGATCAAATGGTACCGGGCCGCAGGCCGACATTTCATTGAAAGTGAATTTAAATTCCTAGGTTTATACTCCAAATTAATTAATGAAATGAATTATAAATCACTTTATATTTATTTTTTGGTGTAACTGTATTTTATTTTGAAAGCATGTTTAAGTACAATTAAATTAAAATTAATAAATCAAAATAATCTAGAATGTAAACAATGGACCCCCTCAGCGGACCGCGGTGAAATTATCAAACGTTGACCGGTCCGTGGTGGTAAAAAGGTTGGGGACCACTGCCCTAGACCACCCTTTTTGTACTTAAAACTCAACAATCACATTTATTTTCCTATTATTTTCATAAGAGTGAGAATCCTACAAAAAATATAAAAAAGCATATATCAAATTTGAAAAAAATTTTTAATGAATTTTTATCTTTTTAGCAAAAAACAAAAATTGCGATTTAATTGTAAGGTTGTTACTTAATTGTTCTTTTAAAACATAATTTTGAACCCCGATTTGAACTACCCACGATCCGCTCCTGGTGTTGATTCTTTTTTATTTGAACCAGATTTGCCAGATTGCTGTCTTATTTGCGACATCTTAAATTCTACCATTTAAGGACTTTAACTACGCATTCTATTCCTTAAATTTGCAAAAAATATAACACTAATGGTTCATAGATATTGATGATAAGCCGTCTCATGTCCTACAAGAGGCACCCAGTTGGAAAAAAGTAATTGTAAAAAAACGGTGTTTTACAAAAAAATGTATAAAGAGTTCATCGGTCTTAAACAATAATTAAATTAGAACACTCATCCTAATCTAGTACAACACATTTGAATTTATTTTAAAAATTTAAATTTGAAAATAAATGCTTAAGTTTTTGTATTAAAAAGTATTCGCTTTTTCAGTTTTGAGACCAATAATTTATTTTACCGTTCCGGTACCTCTTTATTTAGAAATCGTGCCCTGAGTATAAATATACTTGCTTTTGATTTTTAGATTGACAATGCCAACAACTTCATGAGTGAGGGTGGAATTGAGATTTTATTTAAGATGATGGATCATGAAAATCCTGCTATTACATCTGCAGCCTTATCAGTTCTCATTGCTGCAATGCAAGGGTAAGATTAGAATTTTAAATTTGTTATTAAAAATTTTTTTCTAAATATTTGTAAGAGTTGAGAGTGTATCGTATTGAGATGGGGGTCTTGTTGACTTGCCATCATAGAAAACTTCAGTAAAGCTTCAGGAATTTCACAAGGATATTTTGATGTGGGCATTGTTGAGTTAGATAGGTGATTGAGAATGGTAGTCAGGATTGATTGACTGTGGGAGTATCTGTACTGTTGTGATCCTGCTGCATATAGGCATCCTGTACTTTGATATATCCCCTTTTAAGTTTGGAGTGTTCTGGTTGGGACAGCTGGCTGTCAGTCATTGTCTTTTTCAGCAGAAAATTTTGTTTTTCTATTTCAGCCTCTATCAAAGTACAGTATGCCTATATGCGACCCTGCTGCTTTAATGCTGACTCAATCCGTTTACCAAAGTTCAAATGCCACTTTCTTTGCTAGCTAGAAGTGATGATGACTTTTTGTGTTGTAATATTTCCATGTGGTTTTATTTCTACTGGTAGTAGTTCTATGTCCAAGAGGAAAGGAAAAAAGCAGTAGGTGTGAAACTGATATCAAATTATTGTAGCTTTGCTCATTGAAAGGAGCTAGTATATTCACTAATATTGATTGTGTGTTCAAGGTTCTTTCATTTTAGTAAACAAAATATAACATCTGTATGCAAAAAAGCTAATTTGTTTAAAAAAATTTAGATTATTCAAAAAAGCTATTTATCTAGGTTGATATGTTTGGTTTTAAAAATAAACCAACCAGCCAGAATGTACTTTCAAGAATTATTAGAAAATTTTTTGGATCAACGATCAAAAAATTTTATATTGATAGGCATCCTATACATAGCTTCCCTCTCTTTTAAGTTGGCTAAAACCTCATGGTGATATATTATTTGTATCTAGTTTATTACCATATTATGTTAGTGATGTGATTTCTTAACATTTATAATTAATTTTTTCAATCTTATTTTAATATTGATTTTACAGGAATCCCTCTATTCAAAGCTATGTGGAAGAATTCAATTTATTTGGTCATTTCAAAAAAGCCATTGAAAGTAAATCTGAAAATCTATCAAGATTTATCTCAGTAGTATCGTGTTACATTAGAAACGTGCCTACTCATCAACTTGAATTTATTCATGGTCAAGGTTTGGAAATGTTAGCTTTAATTTTGAAAGATTATAGTTTACCTCTGACTTACAAGTACAAAGTTATTGATCTCCTTGGAGACTTAGCAACAGAAATAGTAAGTATTATAAATTTTACAATACTCATTTGTTTGTTTTTAGTAATAAGTTTTATATTATTATAAATTTGTTTGAGGTTTTTGAAGTTAAATTTTTTTCTCTTATTTTATTTATTACACTATTTTCTCAGATAATCAGAAATTAAAAATTTGGTAATATTTAATTAAATTAAATTTCTACTATTTTTACGAAGTTAAACATATCAGTGCAAATTCCCATTCACACAAAAAGCATTCTTGTAAGTGTTCTGTTCAGAAAGTGCTTTGACGCCATAGGTTCATTAAACAGGCAAAATTGAAAGTTGTTTGAAAACTGAGAATTTAAAGATATATGGAACTCATAAATTATTTTAGTTGCAAAGGTAGTTGAATAAGTATATGTTATAGGTAGAGATGGAAAATTTCCGGAAATTTTGCAAAGGCGTAAAAAAACCAGAAAAAAAAGTTTTTTTTTTCGGAAAATTGAAAACTTTGGAAAAATTTACCTATTTTGCATAGCAAAGAGCAGTTTTTGTGTACACATTTTTTTAGAAACTAGATAATTATTCATTGTATAAAAAATAAATTAGTAGTTATTATATTATAAATTATTAAAAATATTATAATAATTCTTCCAAAATAAAATTTGAATTTTTAAAGTAAAAGTAAACCCATTTGATAAAAACGTGAAAACATGGTTATTACATGGTTCAAATTTTATTTTTAAAGTACTGGATTTAATAATTGTTGATAAGATTATAAAATTTATCATAAATTTGCATTGTGCAACTGTTCTGTGTGTTCACTAATACAGTAAACTCTAATACAGTTTTCTCCGGTCCCTGGTACCAATAGGCCTTTTATCATTAAAAACTATCCGCTTATAGCGCCCCCGCTTATTACGACTTCCTGCATATTTCGACGCTTTTCTCCAGTCCCTCGAAGAAAAATCCCGGTTATTGCGTCGTCGAGTTACTTTCAAATAATGTATGAGCTACAGACCGTTGAAAACGCGAGTAGAACTGGCTTTTCCTCTAGTTTTTCCCGACCGCTCCCCTTTTTCCCCGAATGGCCCCCCCATGGCGCCTTAAAAAAAGGATGACCAGTGTCTTGCAGGGCACGTGGATTGTCCTGTGACAAATCAGAACACTCCCTGAATTTCTTGGAAATTCTCCCCCTCTCCTCCAATTTGACTTCCGCATTCCATAGCTCAGTGTTCAGTCCACTGTTGCTGTTGTGGAAGTTCAGATACCGTATTCAGTATCCATTCTTTCTCAGCAAGTTTAAAATGGCAACTTCTTCCGGAAGTAAAAGGATAGCTTTGAGTTTCGATGATAAATTGAAGATAATCAAGCTTAATGACGAGAAGAAAAGGTGTTATGAATAAGCAGCAATTTGCAAATGAACAGGGATTGCCTGTTTCTTCATTGAAAACAATCTTTAAAAAACGTGTGATTTTAGTGATAAAATCCAAGGTTTCTAGGTAAGATTAGGTATTACGGGTGTTTTAGGTATATCGCCGAAACGGTGTTTTATGGAATTCCGCATATAGCGTCGTACCGCTTATTACGACGTTTTCACAAATCCCCTTGAACGACGTACTAACGGGAGTTTACTGTATAATTTTGAATGTAGATTTTAGTTTACATAGAAAAATAGCCAGTAATATTTTGATGTACATTAAAATTAGTTGATCACTTGCATTTTACATTTTTTGAGTTAAATGTTTTCATGTGTGATATTAAATATCTAAAGAAAAATAATTGGAAGGCAACTGTAATATGTTTATGAAAAATTTTTTTATAACAAACTTAGAAGTTTTTAATTTTTCCTCGTCCAACTTTTTTTTGGGAAAAATGCTTAATATATGGTTAAAACTTCATTTTTAAGTGTTGTATGAGAATATCATCTAAAACATTTTTTAATTGATATTAGTTTAATAATTCTGTTTTTATTTTTATTATATACAGTAAACTCTCGTTACTACGCCCCCGCTTAGTGCGACGTCCCGCATATTACGAGGTTTTTTCCGGTCCTTGGTACCGGCCTTTTATCATTAAAAACTATCCGCTTATAGCGGATAGTTTAACTAAAACTAATAGTTTAACCTGTAACTAAAGATATCCCATCTTTAGTTACAGGCAAAGTTATAAAACGGGCATTTTGCCCTAAGCGAGATGGTCAGCATGATAAATTCAATGGCATTTATCAATGGATGTTAATCACTTTGCTCAAAATATGGGAACTTATATATTTTTTTTCTCTCTTGATGATATTTAATATATCTGATATATATATTTTCTCAAAATGTTTTTATATTTCAGTTCTATAATAGTAGTAAAAATGGAGAATTAGACAGAGAAATACTTCAAAGGTACATTTCAAATATTAATTTTTAATGAATTATAATTTGTTAATGATTATATCGTTACCACCACCCCAAAAACACGAATTTGCATTCGTAATTAGATAAAATCTTAGTAGTGGGTTCAGGTTGGCGCCTCTTGGCGAATTTTTTTGTTGGCAACTTCGTTTGGATACTTTGGCATTTGGTGGCTAAACCCACTTCTAGACTTGAACCTGTAATTACTAAAAATATTCGTGTTTTTGGGTGGTGGCACTGATATAATGTTTTCTCAATTTTTTTGTTACTTCCAAATATGAAACCAAGTAAAAATATCTAATTCCTTTTTTTACATTACATTTGTTTGCTATATAAATTCTGTGATTTGGATATAAAACAAACTTCCATTAAATAGAGTATTTCTAAATTCATAGACTTAATACTTTTCTTAACATCGTAACCATGTTATTACAGAGAAATCCCATTACAACGGAAAAATCCCGTTATTATGAAAGTCCCTTAAGTCCCCTTTCAAAAAGCCACTAAAACAATGTTAAATAAAAATGTATAATCAAATGATCGAGTTTTGAAAATCCCAGTTTAACAAACTGTATAAACGGGATAATTTTTTTCCATTCAAGATGGTACACTCAACTGATAATAAGCATGCATTTTCTTTATATTCAATGAATTTCACTGTTAACAGGCTGAACTAGCTGCAAAAATAGGCTGATTTCTTAGAAAGTTTTCAAGAATTTATCTCTGTCCTAACCGGCCCCCCCCACTTTCACAGAAAATTCATAGTCGAGTATCGAACATATCGTTTGTCAGCCACCAGCTCTATTGGTAATTTTTGCGCCTGCCGATGAAGGAAAACAATCCAACATTATGATTCTAAACCTTTCGCATTTTATGCAAGTGAGAGGAGCTTCTAAGTGAAAGCAAATTTCTTTGGAAGAGAACAAAACATTATTTCCAAAGTAGATTATTTTCAAGCTTTTTAAAGACGTAGATTATCTGAAATAAAGTTTTGTTTCCTTGCATTTTGTTTTTATAGGATTGTTTCCTAAAAGAGGTAATTCAATTTACTTTCCAGGTTTTAGAAGTAGCCTGCAAATTTGCGTAGTTGAAAAATAATTTCTCTAGTAGATTTCAGTCAATTGCAATGGAATTCCTAACCTAATATTATGAAATTAAATGTAGTCTTTCAAAAGAAAAATTGTATTTGCTTATTTAAACTTTCATTTAAATTATGGAAATACTTTTATAAAGAAATTTTCGTTATAACGAAAATATTTCAAGGTCCTGTGAAGTTCGTTATAACAGGATTTTACTGTAAATCTGATCTCTTTTTCTTTTGAAGCTTTACTAAATCCATTCTTTGTTGTGAATTGAAAATTTTTATTTCAGTTATTTTGCCTGGAATGCTAATGTATCTAGAATTTGTGAAGAAATACCAAGTTACTTGCAGTTTGAAGGCTTTAGCTTTCAAGAAAAAGTAGTGGTAGCTATGAATGCTTTGCATGATATTTGTAAGCATTCTTTCCAAAAGGATTATGTGATAAAAATGATAAGTGATGTTAAAAAGTTTTACAGTGAACAAAAATGGTATTCATCAATTGACAATGAGCTTAAGTTTAGTATTGTTAATGATTTGAATGAACTAATGAGAAAAATTGTGAATAAAGGTAAAAAAGATGAACTGTAAAAAAATTCGTTTATTTTGAATTTTTTTTACTTATGTTTTATGAGAGCTTAAAAGTTATTTTCATAAACCTAGTCATATATTCTACATGACTAACTTTTTTTACACTTTTCATACCGAAATATGTTTGTATTTACTTATGTTGGACATTTTCTTGCCGAGTTACATTTGTTTTTTAATGTAACTTGTTAATAAAATATTTTTAAACATTTTATTGGTGTTTAATCTCTAGTGTGTATTCATGACAGATAATAGTGACATTTTTATTATTTTATTTTTAAAAATTCCAGGTACACTTTGCTAGAGGCTGTGTTATCTTAAAAAATGAAAAATCTTTGCCTTTACTAAAGAAAGGACATTCAGGATCGTACAGCATTTTAAAGGAAGATTTTTTTGTATTCCTTCCTTTTCTTAGCAGTCTTTTGACCCTTAGGTTTAAAAAAAAGCGTTTCAGTAGAGAGTACTGCAGAAGTGTACTTTATACCACCTAGCTTGAAACTGAACTCTCATTATCAGTTAAAATCTTTCTATAATCAAATTTAAAGATGAAGGTACTTGGTCCATTAAGAGAGTGACCACCCTGTTAATAAAGGAGAACATGGGGCCCTTTAGTTAGCAAACAGCAGCTCGGGAGCTGAGTGTGTCTCTGGCTAATTAAGTACTGATCTGCTAAAAATTGATTTTGTAATGTAATAATTCTGGGATGTATTGATATTTCATATGGCCTTTATCAGACCTGCCAACTCTCAGGTTTTTGGTCGGAGTCTGTTTTTTTCGCTAAAACTTCGGCCTCCGGCTTTTCTTGCGTTTCCTCCGGTTTGCACCAAGTTGGTCTTGAAAGATACATTTTTCCGGTCTATGTGAGAAATGTTAATTTTGTTACCGTTGCGCAATGATGGCGCTAGCGGTAATCATATTTTTCACGCACTCTTTACAGAGTGCGTGATAATACGTATTATCTCAGGTTTTTTGAAGTTAACAAGTTGGCAGGTCTGCTTTATACTGCTCTGTTTTGAAACCTCTGTCTTTTTTTGAGACCCACTTAAATGAAACCTAGAATTTAAGGCATCTTGTATAATCAGAAATAAAAGATAGGCTTTTATTTCAATGTTCAGGTAACCATAACAAATGTTAAGCCAGTATATATAGTGTTGCCAGCCATTGTTTAAATTTATTAGGAACACACAAAGGGTACAATTCCAATTTAATCAGGGGTCTGTCCAGACTACCCATATTTTTATGACTTTTGACCAGAGGCCACTTTTTGTGAGAACAGGGTCGTGTTTTAGTAATATTAAAAAAAATTATTAGGCTAACATGGTAAAATCATGATGAAGAAGGCACAAAAGGATCCGTTTTTTTAGGGTTAGATACAGCTTGACAAAGCATGTAGAAGAAATGAGAATGGAAATGGTTATTTGAAACCGTAGCTTGCGAGATCTCGTTTATATAATTTCGAGATTCAAATCTTTATACTACTGGTAGGCGTTTTGTTTTTACTCTTTTTTTTGTCCCATTAAATAGTTCCACAAAATCTAAAACAGCTACTCATTAGGGGCCATTCATTAATTACGTAAGGGTCCCAAGGGGGAGGGGGGGGGGTTGGAAAAATCTCTACATACCCTTACTTGGGGGGGTCAAACCAATTCTTACGTAAGATTATCCTAGTTAATATAAACAAATTCCAATTATTATAATCAAGAGATAATAATATAATAGTAATATGTAGTTGACAGCAAGAATATTACTTATCTGTTGAAAAATAAAAATCTTTGATTTACGTCAAACCGAGAGTTTTCTAACATTTTATTATTTTGAAAAACATAATGGAATCTTACGTAAGAATAGGGGGGAGGGGTTTGAAAAATCTTACGTACCCTTACATGGGGGGAGGGGGGGTCAAAAATTGCCAAAATCATCCTTACGTATTTAATGAATAGCCCCTTACACTAGTCAACAAAAAAAAACTTTTTCTGATGGCTGGAATATTAAAGCTGTTTTTGTATATATTTGACCTCCTGATTCCGAATATGGCATCCGTTTTTGCTCATCAGCTCTAGTTTTTAAGATATTCGAAAATTAAGTTTTTTTCACTTTTGACCTACTTTTTATACAATATGGTGCTATAAAAATGACTTAAAAATAAAAAATCTAACCACTCAAGGCTTTTCCTATTTCTTAGGCTCTCAATAGATAGTGTATAAAGTTTCAGCCCCTCAAGTTAGTTTTAAGGGGTACCTATAGGGCCCTAAAGTTGAAAAAAAGTCGAAAAATTTGTCTTTTTTTTCAGAATTTAAAAAAAAATATTTTTGAGTTTTCTAATTTGATAAAACTGGCTAATATATGTTTTTTAGAACTTATTTAGACCGCTAAAAATATTTTTACTTTAAAACTGCACCTCTTTAGAGCGATTTTTTAGATTTAAGGCAAGAATAAGGGTCAAATACGCTTGGTACCAATAATGGTGGCTGAAACGAATAAATTTCGAATTTTTCAGAAGTAAGTCATCAAAAAAGATGTCCTTTGATATAAAACTGAAATTTCATATGATACAGATCAGTGAAAAAAAGCATTTTTCCAATTTTTTTCAAATTTTAGGGCTTGAAAGCTCGAGAGGAGCTTCTACTGTTTAACTGATCTTTATCATGTGAAATTCAGTTTTACATTAAAGGACATCTTTTTTGATGACATACTTCTGAAAAATTCGAAATTTATTCGTTTCAATCACCATTATTGGTACCAAGCGTTTTTGAGCTAAATGACCCTAATTCTCGCCTTAAAACTAAAAAATCGCTCTTAAGAGGTGCAGTTTTAAAGTAAAAATATTTTTAGCGGTCTAAATAAGTTCTAAAAAACATATATTAGCCAGTTTTATCAAATTAGAAAACTCAAAAATATTTTTTAAAAATTTTGAAAAAAAGACCAATTTTTCGACTTTTTTTCAACTTTAGGGCTCTATAGGTACCTCTTTAAATTAACTTCGGGGGCTGAAACTTTATACACTATCTATTGGGAGCCTAAGGAATAGGAAAAGCCTTGGGTGGTTAGGTTTTTTATTTTTAAGTCATTTTTATAGCACCATATTGTATAAAAGGTAGGTCAAAAGTGAAAAAAACTTAATTTTGGAATATCTTAAAAACTAGAGCTGATGAGCAAAAACGGATGTCATATTCAGAATCCAGGAGGTCAAATATATACAAAAACAGCTTTAATATTCCCGCCATCAAAATGAGTGTTGACCAGTGTTATCAAAGAAAGTTTCAGCCATTAATATATTACGAAAGTAATAGAAATCTAGTGTATAATATACAGGGTGGTCCTAAATTCGTGGTACAAACTGGGTAGGGTAGGTAGAGGAGATCTAGACAAGCATATTTCGAACAGGAAGAGGGGGCGGAGATACACCATTAAAGAGCTAGGATTTAATGTAGTGCGAGAGCGTTACAAAAGGACGTTTTGCCAAGGCACGTTAACGAAAAAAAAACAATGAAATTAAAAAATTTATTGCATGAGGTACAGCAGTTTCCGTACTACTAACACCATAAATTTGATAGAAATTGGACCACTTGCTAAACCGTAGGGTGAGTTTTAAAACGCGCAGTATTGATCTTTTAGACAAAGAATGGAGTTCCCTTAATGGTATTTAGAAAAATGATGATCGGGGAAGGAATTTTCAATGATCATACATTGATCATTGAAACTGTATGATCAATGAAAATTCCTTCCCCGATCATCATTTTCCTAAATACCATTACACTAATTTAAAGGAACTCCATTCTTTGGCTAAAAGATTAATATTGCATGTTTTAAAACTCCCTCCACGGTTTAACAAGTGGTCCAATTTCTATCAAATTTATGATGTAAGTAGTACCGATACTGCTGTACCTCATGCAATAATTTTTTTCATTTCATTAGGTTTTTTTTTCGTTAAACGGGCCTTGGCAAAACGTCCTTTTGTAACGCTCTCGCACTACATTAGGTCCTAGCTCTTTAATGGTGTAACTGCGACCCCCCTTTCTATACCAATTCTTGTTCGTCTTGATGTACTCTACCAACCCTACCCAGTTTGTACCACGAATTTAGGACATAAACAATAATACCTAAATGACAATAATCTCAGTAATATAAAACCTGTAATAAGTAAAACCAATCAGTACCATCTGATCAAAATGAATATTGGCAGGATTGCGACAGCTTTCCACCGTGTGTTGCCTCTTAGGCGACGGGTCGGCTTTGCCTTATATACTCGTATAATTATATGCAACTGTGTGCTCCTGGCCAGGGCCCCTCAACAAATTTTTTTCAAGGCCCCTTAACTTTTTTATTTTTATGTATAAAAACATGACGACAGAAAAGTAAAAGAAATCTTTATTGAATAGCTGAATCGGCTTAACAATTTTGTTTCTTGAGAGGAAGCTATAAATAAAAAATGAAAATAGAGTTTAAAATGTGATTTATTGTTAGAAATCGGATTTTTTCTTATATCTTTACAATGTTCGTGACTGGCCCGTAGCCAGGAATTTCCCTTTGGTGGGGCGCCCACTTTTTCAGGGGGGGGCAAGGGGGTTTTCAGTTTTCAGGAGGTTCAAAGGCGTAGGTTCAACTGTTTGACTGGGGGACAAAACCCATAAGACCCTCAGGCCTAAGGAGCTGTTACAAGACTTTTGTTTCGGGAGGAGTTAGGTCCTAAATTTTTCTAGTTTTACCTTTTCTGTTTTCTTAAGTTTTCCTTTTTTAAATTTTAGAAATTTAAAGCTTAAAGTAGTTTTAGCCCATTTTTAGATCCTTTGGGTTAAAGTATAGAAGGAACTGCTCCATGTAAGCTCCAGAATTGAAAAGGAAAAATCGAAAATCGATTTTGATCACTCCCTGTTAATCTTTAAATAGACATAATTTTATAAAGGGTGTCAACCTAACCTCCTTTTTCAGTCAGTTCTAGGGTATATAGAAGTTTATTTCGGTAGGGGCCTAAAAATATTAGTTAGCCCCTCCCATGCATATTTAATAGATTTAATGTAGTTTGTTATACATTTTGGGTTGAATTTTCATCTAAGAGAACTTCATCAAATCGTTTGATCTGTTCTTATATTAATATCATAAGTTTGTTTTTTGTAATAATGGGGGATACAAGTATGATAGGGGGGTCTGGGGGGTCCTCCCCCAGAAAATTTTTGGAAACTTGACCCTAAAAACAGGGTTTTTAACTGCTTTTGATACTTGTAGACCAAAATTAGGACGTATATTTTTAAGTAGAATTTTTTATTTTGATGAACTGTGTGAACTGAAAAAAATTGTGAATAATAAAGATTTAAATACAAATGGGGGTATGGGGGCCCTCCCACTGAAAAAATTTTGAAAATTTGACCCTAAAAAACTGGGTTTTAACTTAATAAAAAAGAAGGGGGCAGCTGCCCCTCCCTGCCCCCATGACTGTGCTTATGGATAGAATTTGTGAAAATGTTCTAGGGGGGGCAAATGAAGATGCCAGGGGGGGCTCAGCCCCCCCCTGGCCCCCCTGTAGCTACGGGCCTGGTTCGTGAAAGAAAAACTATCATTCTTTTGCTCGGCGCCAGGGTCTTGGCTGCTCAGACATTTTATTTGGAAAATAAAATAAAAAATATCTAGTACAGCCATTGACTAAAAAAACAAGGTGGTACTCGTGGGCCCTGGCCCCCGACATTTATCGGGTTCGCCCCCCCTATGGGCGGCACTGTTCCTGGCAACACCTGTCACACACACTTACAAATAATTATACGCTTGATAGTGCAAAATGCCGCTAACTCTGTCTATTACTTATATAATACACTACCCTACAAAAATGGACCGGCACCAGACAATTTGCATGAAATCTGACTGTATCTCAATTTTTTTATATTTCAATGCTTACACGTGACCTGGTGAGGTTCCTACTTTAGTTCTGCGTGAAATTGTGATGATGTTTCGAAAAAAAAACTTTGGGTTTTATTGCACTTGTTGTTTGTCCCTCAAAAGAGACTTAATGACAATCAACGTTGTCCTAAAGTGTGAAGATCGTAAAAACCATTTCAAATCATTCAAAATGAGTTTAACCCTTTCGCACCGGACGGGACATATGCTGTCACAGGCAGGAAAGTTTTTGAAATTACGGCGGGGACAACATATGTCCCAGTTACTGAAAATCATCTAGGAACAGAAAATAACTTCAAGTTGCTCTGCCAAACGCATCATAATTCTTGTGTGATCGCATGATTATCTAATCTCAGTTCCCCAAAAGATTAAACAAGCGATATTGTTTGATTGTTGACTCTTATGCCAAATTATTCATTTCTGTAGCAAAACTAGTCACCACTATAAAGTTTAAGTGAAACTTTCGCCAGTTTATTCATTCGATTCCAACGCTTAGTTCTTGCATTTTGCACCTTTATTTTCTTCAAATTACGGATCCAACGACTATTTGGTGGTCTAGTAATAGGTGTGAGTTTGCAATTAACAAAAAGCGGCAGCGGGACAAAGGCTGTCCCAGCAGTATTAACTCCAGGAATACGGCCGGGACATACCTTGTCCCGGTATGCAGGTGCTCTGGGTTTAAGGCGGGACATATCGCACCCTTGCTACAAAAGTGCCACAACTCAAAAATTGTAATTTTTGAGTTATGACCGCCATTAGGCGTAGTTTTCACATCTCTACCAATCTTCAAAAGAGCCAGAAGTTGCATTGAAAAATCAGCCGCCAGATGGCAGTTATGGCGTTTTGCTGTTATCAAGATGGTTACGATTCCTTCCACTGAAATGCCACATCTTGAGTCCAGCCAGGGAAAACTAGAACAATGGCTAACGATCATAGTTTGAGATGTATCGTTCTTCGTATTGACAAATTCAAAATTACTAAAATATGCCTAGTCAGCCCGGGAACAGTTTTTCAAATCCAGGAACAGCGATTCCTGGAAAACATAGTTTTTTGAGTTGTGTCACTTTTGTAGCGAGGGTGCGATATGCTGTCCCATCAATAAAGCTTGCAATATCGATGTTTTTGTTGATGCGTCGTTATGGGATCGTTTATGCGTCTCTTTGGACCTTCAGACTTTCATACAAAAAAGTTATTTAATCGTAATAATCACTTGGAGGAGAAATAACAGTTCCCGGTATTGAGGCGTACTAAACTGATTTTTTTGCCGTATTGAAAGGGTTAAACAGGTTGCAGAGGTTAGGTCCGCTACAATACTTTGTAAAAAGAAATTCTTAAATATCCATAGTTTTGTTGCAGCAAACAAGCCAAACATCACATCATCCAAAAAGAATTCTTGGCGTTTGCAACGTAGTAACAGAACTTAAAACAACAAGAAAGCTGTTTTATGAAGCGTCGAGTTACACAAAACACTCCCCCAGTCGATTAGGCAAGTTTGAGTTTGAAAAATGACTAAAGGAAGTCTTTTTCTCGGGGGGGGGAGTACATTGTACAAATCGTCAAATTCAGAGATGGTGTAACCTCGTTTGGGGATGTTTTTCGTGGAACCCTTAACTTTTGTTAGTGGTAAATTAATTACTGATTCCAGGATGAACATTTCGGGCAGTTGGATTTTTCCCTACCACTTTCAATTTCGTAAAATGGACAGAAGTTACTTCCCGAAGGCAACACTGAGAGAAATGACAGTTTCAAATTTGAGTAAATCGATGTTCTCATTTTGGTATGAAAATTTTTGGTTCAAATATGACGACCCAAATGCACAGACAATAAGAGACAGACCGGTCAATAGGCGAAGCTTATCCAAAGAGCTCAAGTGGCGCCTCCGACAAGCGGTACCGGAATTAATCGATTAATGTAATATTTTTTACTCGAAATCTTTTTACATTTTTTGTTGACGAAGCTTGAAATATTCGATTTCGAAAGTAAACATGAAGTTTGTGTAAATCGTTTAATCGTACTCTTTTCAATTGTTTTCAAGATTTATAAATCATTTTAACAGTGTCTTATTGCATTAAGGCACATTTTATCTCGTTTCTTCTCTATTTTGCAATGTATTGGAAAATCTGTGTTGCATTCTTGAACTTGATTTCTAAGCCTGATAGAATTCGGTATAATTCGCGTTAATTATAGGCGTATGTATTTAATTCAGATAAAAATGAATACTATACTCAAACGCAATGTTTCTTGTCCATAGAGAAAAGATGCTGGGAGCAAAGAGAGAAAGTAGTTCCCAGCGCTGTGCCTGAATTTCGAGTTTAAAACGGATTTTCATTAAAGAAATACTTCAGGTTACTTTGATCCATTCATTTATAGCGATTATTTGTCGTAATTTTTTCGAATAACGTTGTTCATTTTAAGTTTTACGAATGCAAAACGCGGAGTATTCTTCCGCGCCTCGTGACGTAGTATGGACAAGAAAGACTGCTGTGAAGTATAGTATTATATATTTTTACTGTCGAGAATTCATTTCGAATGTGCCTGGGATCTGGGATTCATATTTGCAAAAGATGTGTTCGTTTAGATTCACGAGGATTTCAACTTCATTTACACATCATGTTTGTCTTAAAGGCCAAGGGATTATAACAAATATTTGCAGTAATTGAAATATGAGATTTAATAAAATCATTTAGATTCATCATTTACTTGTGTGATTCTTGATTACTTTATATTTAAGCTTGTATTTTTACAATCGAGTTTTTCATCATATGCGATCACGAAATTTTGTTGATGAACAAACCTTAATGATTTAATTTATATTTTCTATTATAATAGCAAATTTAAAATTTTTTTTGAAAAATAGAAATTTTTTAATTTTAAAAAGCATTTAATGGGCTTATGTGATCGCCAAGGATCGCGATTCTGGTGATCACATGGTCGATGGATTACGTCTTCGCAAAACGTCTCCATGGTTGCCAGACCTAAAAGCTTAACTGTAACCACAGTTTTAGTGCAGGTACCGCGGGTTGAGGGCGTTCGTGTCGTGGGCCGCCCATTGACCGGTCTGTCTCTTATTGTCTGTGACCCAATGCTTTCAATTTTGAGACACCAGACATGCTCAGTTTCAAACAATTTAATAGTCACCACTCAAATTATGCTTATTTTTAGTTTATATTTGAAAATTGGGAAAAATTTGCATTATATCGAAAGTAACATTATGTTAGTGCGGTAACACAACGTTGTGACGTCGCATCACCCAACATACTAGTCTACTTTCCACGCATGGGCGTAGCCAGGGGGGTGCAGGGGGGGCAGCTGCCCCCCCTAAGTCCTGAGTAATTTACTTTTAAATAGGTTAAAACCCAGTTTTTTAGGGTCAAACATTCAAAATTTTTGGGGGAGGGCCCCCAGGCCCCCTTTAGTATTGAAACCGTAATTATTCTCACTTTTTTTATTAAGTTCATTGAAATCAAAATTCTACCTAAAAATGTATGGCCAAATTTGGGTTTTCGTGTGCCAAAAAACAGTTTGAAACCCTGTTCTTAGGGTCAAATTTCGAAACATTTTCTGGGGGCGGGCAGTCAGGCACCCCTTTAGTATTTGAAACTTTATTATTCACACTTTTTATAATAAGTTCATTAAAATCAAAATTCTACTTAAAATTGTTTGTCCAAATTTGGCTTTAAGTGTACTAAAAAAACTGTTTAAAACCCTGTTTTCAGGGTCAAATTTCCAAAATTTTTCGGGAGGAGAACCCCCAGACCCCCCTTTTAACCAGGGTTGGCTGGATTGGACCCAATGGGTTTTTTTCAAAAAAACCCATGTGAAAAAACCCACATTTTGGACCCATTTTTGGGTTTTTTCAAGAAAAATCAAGATTTTGGCAGTTCCTTCAAAATTTAATGTGTTTTCTTTCAAAGTTTAGGATATTTTTAAAATTTTAATGGGTTTTTCAAAATTTAAACTAGGTTTTAAAAATTAAATGGTGTTTTTTCAATTTCAGGGTGTTTTTTTAAAAGTTAAATAGGTTCTTTCATTATTTAGTGCAGTGGGTTTTTTCAAAATTTAGGACGTTTAAAGTACAAACTAGATATACAAAATAAGGATGATTTTTTAAAATTTCAGTGGGTTTTTCAAAGTTGAATAAATTTCTTTCAATATTGAATGGATTTTTTCAAAGTTTGGGATATTTTTTTAATTTTGGTGTTTTTTTTTTCAAAATTTAAACAAGGTGTCAGTAAATAAGGGGTGATTTTACAATTTTCAGTGGGTTTTTTCAAAGTATAAAAACTTTGAAAAAACCCACTTATCTGTGGAAAAACTGACATTATTTTGACAGAACACATTTAACATAGAAAGAACTCACTAAAATTTGAAAAAACCCACTTACTTTCTAGGAAAAAACCCCTTAATTTTGAAAAAACCCACACTTTTTCCGAAAAAACCCAGTTTTATATGGGTTTTTTCAGGGTTTTATTGAAAAAACCCATAAAAACCCAACCCACTTGGGTTTTTAAAAAAAAACCCGGGTTTTTGCCAACCCTGCTTTTAACCTTCATTACTAAACCTTTATTTATTAATTCTTCTTCAAATACCCCTCTCGAAATAATACTGTGGTTACGGCCCTTTCTCACAGGACTAAAATTGTTCTCCATAAACATAAAAAAGTCGACCCTGCTTGCCCCCCCCCTAAGTGGAACCCTGGCTACGCCCATGTTTCCACGTCATGGTAACGTAGCTATATGGTCATTATAACTGTAACACATTGCACCCTTTTTATAAGATTGTCATGTACGAATTAAAAAATGAGTCCATGATGCTTTATTTTTGAGTTTATGCACATTTTAAAAAATGAGTTTGAGTGCATGCATGTTTTCAAATTTGAGTAAATTTGGATCGGAGCCTGTTTGAGTGCGTGACATACTCAGATTTGAGTAATTTTTACTCATTTCTGAGACTGACGTTTTAAGAGAATGCTTCCTGTCATGTTTGAGCATCTATCATGCAAGTGGATTCAATAAATAGATGTGGAATTCTTTCTCTGACCCCTTCAGAGACCCAAAACAAACCCTTGGAAACCTTTTTGGGACAGCATAACACGACATTTGAAGGTGAGTATAGCAAAACTCAACATCTCCACTTTCAAAAATTTTTCAGGAGAGCCCAAAAACGTGATACAGAGTCGCGTTAGCTTTGAAAACCAAACCAACGCCATCAAAGAGTTTCTCCCACCACCCTCTAAGTTGACCCTTAATTATAATTTAATATCTTGAAACCAGACGCAATGACAGGGGAAAATGTTTTGGAGATGTTAAGTTTTGATGCAATCACATGGAGATGTTCAGTTTTGAAAAAATTACAAAAAACTTTAACATTTTTAGCAACAGAAAAATAATTTAAACAAGTAAGAACAACATGTTTATTTTAAACATGTTAAATAAAAATAGTTACAGATTTCAATAATATACTCCGTTTTGTTTAGGAGATGTGGATGCCAGGCGAATGACGCGCCAGGAGAATTTGGCCCAGGAAACGTTTCCTTAAAACTATGAAATGTTTCGCGTTAAACACAGAAATGCGTGCCGCAAAGTAAAACTGGGTGACGTAATGCAAAGAAACACACCTTAGTGTGTGGACAATAAACCAATGCACTCTATTGTCAAATTTTACAACAGTTCCCTGTTGTAGCATTTCAAAAATAAAATAACAAATAAGCGTTTTTCCAAAAAGTGTGGAGATGTTGAGTTGTTGAGTTTTGGAAAAATCAGCGCATATAGCTATGCCAAACTGAAAGGAGATGTTAAGTTTTGATGAAATCACTAATTTTCTCCCCGCTTTTTTGAGGGGTAATACCCACTTTTGGAAAAAGATATTTTTACCTCTTGTGTAAACCTGGAACCTCAGTCCAAAACACTAATAAAACCTATTTTGGTCAGGGGTGGAGATGTTGAGTTTTGCTAAACCCACCTTCATTTAAGGAATGAGGTCAAAATCAACAACTGAGATAGCAATATTCTCAAGGCAGTAATGGACAAAAATTTCCAAAACTGAGTTTCACAATATTGTTTAGAGCAGTGGTTCCCAACTCAAATATGTCTGCGGACCACTTCACTTAAATTTGAACCTCCGCGGACCATCTCTATCCCTAACTGTATCTTCAAAATTTTAGCTTTTTTCAGTGCATTCATTCCTCATGGAGGGTCTAAAATTTTGACTTTTTTTTTCTGAAGTAAAGAAACCAAGTCTTACAATGTTTCTAAATAGAACTTAGAAAATCAAATAATCTATTAAACTTAAAAGAAAAATTAACATTACATTAATTTTGTATCTAATTATTTAAAAATATACCTTTTATAAAAGACCATTTAACCATTTTTATCAAGCCTTTTTATCTATTAACCCTGGATAAAAGTTACAGGTTTAAAAAACATCAGTATAAAATAGTTATTTTTCTTCTTTTTCATAACCAACAAATAAGATAATATATTATTAGTAGATTTAAATTGGAAAGGAAGTACTTTAATTAACTTTAATTTGCTTTAAATTAAACTGCAGGACGAATGAGATAGCCAGGAATTCTGTTGATCACAAAAAAGCAAACTGGACATTAACTGACTGTTAGTTGTGGCAAAGGAAATTTTATAGGCGAGGCTGATGTTCTCCCGAAAGAAACCGCGTCAAAAGTCAATAATTAAAGCGATTAAAATAGAAAATAATTGAAGGTGGGTCTGGCAAAACTCAACATCTCCACCCCCGACCAAAATAGGTTTTATTACTGTTTTGGACTGAGGTTCCAGGTTTACACAAAAGGTAAACATTTCTTCTTCCAAAAGTGGGTATTTCCCCTCAAAAAAGTGGGGAGGAAATGAGTGATTTCATTAAAGACAATGGGCTATGTATCACATTTTTGGGCTCTCTTGAAAAATTTCTGAAAGGGGAGATGTTTAGTTTTGCCAAACCCACCTTCAATTTATGTGTTCAAAAACTTTCACATTTTCGGCAATAAATTTTTCTCATATCTTCGAACAAACCTATTTCACGTGTATCTCAGAAATTTCCTCTTTTCATACCACAATTTCTCGAATTCCCTCTGTCTGACCATTGCATCTCAGTTTGAAGCATCTTTCAACACTTTGCTTCGTATCAAACCAAGTATAAGTCCGATCATTCGATTCTTTATTAGCCCCACCCCGACGCCTCTCAGTTTTAATTAATCTGATGCAATACTTTTTTATGAGACGTATGATTTTTTACTTATGTTTTTGTATCTGTAGTGTGTTTACTATTTCCTGGAATGTGTGATTAGGAAAACTATTTTTTTTTATTTTCCATACATTTTTTGGATAAGTAATTAGAAAATCTTCTCACGGACCACCTCTGCAGGCCTCACGGACCACCAGTGGTCCGCGGAACACCTGTTGGGAACCACTGGTTTAGAGTATGCCTAGAAAGGTCAATAATGATATTGCAGCACGTAGAAATCAATCACTTCAAATTAAATCATGTATTTTTTCAGTTGAAGCATCACGGTAGTCATTAGGGTAGTGTTTAAATGACTGAAAGCAATTTTTATGATAAGTTGCTGTTTTAGTGTTTTTAACGGCACAACCAAAGGTCAAAAAGCAATCCGCCTACCTGTAACATATATTCAAATCTCGAAATAATATGGAAATGAGATCTCGTGAGCTACCATTTCACACACACAGCACACCGTTTACGTATCATTTCTCGTTCTCGTTTCTTCTACGTGCTTTTTCAACTTTTAATATCAACTTTTATAATATTCTATAATTTCTCTAAGACTAATTAATGGAACCATCAATTTTAACCTAACATGGTAAAGGGACCTTGAGTGACATCCTCAAATTTACATCCTCAAAAATCTTGCCATCGAAGCAAAAACTCAAATGATGAAATGCACTGTCTATCTCCACGAAAGTAACAACTCAACTCTAACGAATTTCGCTAATACTTTAGCATGGGTCGACTTTCGTGGATATAGACACTTCGATGATATTGGCAACCACTGAGGCCAAGTTCATAGGTAAAACAGGCGGTTCAATCCAGATTGTTTCAGTTACTCTGCTTCGATTTGATTGGTTAACCCTTTATTTACCGACGGTACTTACAAGTACCGCCAACTTTAAAATTACATAGAATAACCATCCTTGAGAATATATTGACGATAATTTGCAGGAACACTCTTTCAGTTATCCTCTTCCAGGATAAAAAGCAGCGAAGGTTCTATGATGAGTATTTTAGCGGGAAATGCGAATAGATTTAAATGAAACTGTAAGTTTAGCTGCCATTTCGATCGGATTCACATGATTGTAATTTTTGTTCCCGCAAAAAAGTAGTTAAAGTCAAAAGTTAAGAGTATTATTTTTTAAGACTTATTACTGCGATAAAAAAAGCTATGCTTTTCTTGTATTGTGAGAATATTTTAGCACTCCGTGTACTGACAATACCCAAAAATATCAATTTAAGTAATTGGCTCTAGTGGATTCAATTTTCCAAAGATGATTATTTTATTTATGTATATCCCTTAATTTTCAAATTAGTGACTCAAAAAAAGTATTTGCACGAAAAAAATTGCAGCGAATCATAATGCGGTAAATAAAGGGTTAAGGTTAAAAGAATCACGTCGGCTTTCCAAGAAGAGTACTATTTGGCTAGAATAGTTGGGTTTCGAATCCTTTGGGGGAATGATCGGGCTTCAAGTATTTATCTGGATTTTCAACTTTGTGTTATTAGGTCTTGTTTTTTCTTGGTCTTGATATTTTCTTAGGAAAAAAATCCGTATGTCTTTTGAAAAATATTTCTAACGAGACTGTTTGGAGTGCTTCATCTGTGGACTTTTTTGGTCTTATGCATCTTCTCTAAGGACTGAAGAGAGCATTTCATTCGGAGGCTTCTCTTGTTTTTTTAAATCTTTTCTTAAGACTGGTAAGAGCGCTCAATTCTGAGTTTTCGGATCCTCTCTCTGAGGGCGCACTCCATTCAAGACATTTTCTTGCTCTTCTGCAGGTAGCACAGCTCTTATTCGCTTTTTATGGGGGCGTAATAACTACAGTTTTTTTTAAAGAAAAAGAAAACGCTTCTTGAACAATTTTTAACTTGGATATTCCTTTTTTGCTCAATTATTCAATTATGTTAGTTGCAATTAGTTTTATTTATGACTATTTTTCAACTATGAGCTGTCTTTTTTAACATCTCGTTATTTTAGTTGTTAGTTTTTCCTTGGTGTCCAAAGTGGATTTAAAGAGTTGGAAGTCTGAAATATCATTTGAAAAATCTTTGCTAAAGTACCTTGAAAAGCAGATCACAATTTTTTGATATTCAAAGTTTAAGGTCGTGAAAATAATCCTCTTCATGAAATTAAACTCCTCTGGCCATGCTCACCAATAAAAATATGTAATAGAAAAAGTATCCCAAGAATATCTGCTGTAAGCTGTCATTCAAAGTTTAAAGAGCTCAGTATTGGAACCTTTCATGGATTTTCTTTGTCAGAAAAAAGGTAAGTTTTTTTATTTTAATAATACGTAAGGTTTGAAATTGAAATTATGTAAGATGAAGAAAAAAATTCGAAATCCGATAAAACTTTTGCTTACTTACTATTTCTAAAACTTAAGCTTTTTTCTTCAAAAACATCATTGTTTGGCGATCAGAATAGAAAAAATTTAGCGTTGCTGAATTTGAAAATAGTGAAATTTTTGTGAACTATTTTTCAGGATTAAAGTTTATTGAGATTTTTTGGTGATTTGAGTTTAAGTTTTCTTTGAACACTTTTCAATGAACGAACAGTGGCACTTTTATTCTGGTGATTATAACCCTTTTGAAGTAATGATTCCTATTTAATAATTTTCGGAAAGAAAAATAAATCTTAGTTTTAACTTTTAAATGCATTTATGTATAACTATATAGATATATTTTCACGTGTCTTGTAAATTTTTGGGTAAAAGCTCTCGAAAGTGCATTCTTTTTGCGCCTCCCTCACCCAACTTACCTCTGAAACTTGTTTTTCCATCCCAGCTTTTTATTCCTGTAGAACGAGTTTTTCCTTCATAGTAGACGGTGTGCAGAAAAACAAACTTTACAGGTGTTGTTTCCTCATATATCTAAAGAAGATACATTTATTCCATTTTAGGTCCTATAGTGTATGGCAAGATTTTAATGCACAGAATATTATTCTTAGAGCCACTTGGCTTTAAGATAGGAAATTTACTATACATGGTGTTTCAAAAGTCCCTTTTCGGCTTTTATTTGGGGAGCCAAGGTCTTCTAGGGGTCATGGAAATAAGGTCTGTCCCTAGGTAAGTGACCTTGGAGAATCCATTGAGATGAATTACAGCGCCCCTAGTGGCAAAATAAAAAAGCTTAAAAATTAATTAAAAAATTAAAGAAGACAGAGCAAAAACCTCAGCGAGAGTATTGTTGCCGATGTTATGAAAAACTCATTGGAAATAAATTTCCTGAAAATATCGTGAATATTCGCGGATAGTAGCATGTGAAAATCGCACTTTTTCAGGCCTCAAAAAAAGAAAAAGTACACAAAGGAGCAAGGTTTTTTTATTTATAGATTAAAATTTGTCTTCATTTGACTAAAAAAGACACAAAACTATATAACAACACTGAAAAACTTAATGGAACAAAATCAAACATCTTAACACAAACTAATGATAATAACCACAAGTTATGCTTGATGTTTTATATCTTGAAAATATTTGTTATCAAAATACGTATTTTTTCGTTACAGAAAATGCTTTGCTTTACTCACCGGTAGCGGTAAATCCAGAATTTTGCGATATCTCACTTAATACTTACCAAGTAGGCCTAATTTAAAATGGATGCTTTCAATCATAAATACCACGCAGTTATGTTACGGTTACATTACGATAGGTTACGGTTAGTATCAAAGGTTAAGTTACGTTACATTCTTCTAGAAATCTACCCATGGAATCCTTCATTCACCAGGATCAGCACTTATACGGATCACAAACACGCATTTCAAAACCAACCTTTACTCATTAGCGGATGTGAGGGAGCACTCTGGACTGTGCCCTCCTTGGACCCAAAAAGGTTCTCAAAATGAGTTACAACCTTACTTTTAGAAGTCAAATTTTAACTTTTTTTCTGGGGGAGGTCCCCCATACCCCTCAGCGGTACCACAAGGGAATCTTGCGTGATACTATTTAGGAAATCCCCAACATTTTGTGTCAAAAGGTAAAGGTGATGGTCTGATAAAGTGCCTCCCCTCGGAGCCGAATCAAATCAAATTTACTCAAATTTGAAAACATGAATATACTAATCAATGGTCACCACTTTTTCAGTTATAGTCGGCTGGACTAGTACTTGCCCTCCGCTCTTTTGCGTTACCATCCTATACCGTGCTGATGAGTCCTAACAAGGACGAAACCGGTCCACGGTTGGAGGTGACGTTTGAGAGTTGTGAGATTACACCTATTGTTAGCTTAACCAGCAAATAAATGGTGAATTTCCCCTTTCATTTACCTTGCCTTTCTGGAATTAAATATGTTCTAGGAATGCCATTGTCATTCCAGCAGATGAGTGGAGGACTAATCAATGGTCACCACTTTTTCAGTTATAGTCGGCTAGACTAGTACTTGCCCTCCGCTCTCTTGCGTTACCATCCTATACCGTGCTGATGAGTCCTAACAAGGACGAAACCGGTCCACGGTTGGAGGTGACGTTTGAGAGTTGTGAGATTACACCTATGAATATACTAGTATGAGCTCATTTCTAAAAATGTGAAATGGAACATCATGAGCTTATTTTTGAGTTAGTGCATGGCATTCTCATGAATCAAGCTCAAGATGTTTCATTTTTAAGTATGCACATTTTCAGAAATGAGTACATTCATGTTTTCAAATATGATTCGGAGCCAGTTTGAGTAATTTTTACTCAGTTTTGAGATTGTCGTTTTAAGAGTGCGTGCAGGATCCGCGCCTGCCCTTACTTCAAACAAAAAATTTGCGTAAAAGCCATCAACAACTTCTCTAAATGATTTCGCACCCCCTAGATAGACTTCCCCCTGTCGAAACATAACAGATGGTTCCCCCAAAAGAGCGACTTTCCGCCACGCGACCCTTTGTGGGGAACCCGTGGGAACACAGTTGGCGTGTCCTCACTAGGGATTGATGAGGTCGCTTTGGCGGTATTACGCCGCTCTTTTCACCTCTGGCGTGCGGGCGGATTGTCCCGCAATTACAATGTAGTGGATCATTTGGCGACCGTGGAATATGCTCTTTTTTGAATGGCTTGGCGAGGATTTGCATTCATTAAGTTCTGTTGAGGATTTATGATTGGTTAGGAGTTTCTTTTGTTTGGTGCGATTGGGGCAAGATAAGCTTGCGGCGGGGGTCAGGGATTGAGTTGGAGGAGACGAAATGTACTCAGGAGGGAAAGAAAGAATTTGTGTTTCCCTTGCTTATCTTATCTCTTTCTAAAATATGAAAGAGGAGCTCATTTATTTACAGGATATAGAATCCGTTGCGAAATATTATACATTAAATTACTCTGTAGCGCTTATGTCAGCTGGAGAAAAATACAAGGGGCCTTTCAAATATTATGTAACCATGTGTTTGGGGAATTTTACCCCCACCCATTTGTCAGAAAAATAAGCTAATCGTTAACCCTTCTCTTATAATTACGTAAGCAGCTAACAGGAATAGGGTCTTTAATTTGAATAAAAAATCTTATAATCTCACAACACATGCGTTAGTTTATTTATTAACGAGGGGATCCCTCCCCCTTCAACTTATATATGAAAAGCAATGTTTTCCTATTTAAAAAAACTATTAGGTTTTGAAACAAATAATTTAATCATATAATAATATTATATTTCTCACCAGTGGGAAATTTTAGTTTTCTCGAACTTTTATAAAATGAAATTAATCCTTATAAGGAAATGTAATGTTCCTGTAAATTTAACAGGAATACAAAATACTCCATCGGAATTTTTACTGCTTAAATAGAGTAAGTGCATGAACAAAATTATAAACTTACAACTAAATTTAGAAAAACTTTGCATAAAAGGAAATCCTATGTGCTTTATCAAGTGAAAGTTTTGTATAGGCAGGAGGCGTGGACAATTAATTAAAATTCAAATAATTTTTTGGGGAGCCCCTCCCATTTTTCTGAGATAGTATTAGTAAATACACAGTAGGGTGTATCGAAAAAAACTTTTTTTTTATTTTGATGATGCCTTAGTGCGGAAAAGTTGTCTAAGGTGGCAGATAGTACCTGTGAATTTTTTCAGAATTTTTGGATAATATCTTTAGGTGCCGCCAAGGCCCTGAAGGTCCCTATGTTAATCCAATGGAGCGCGCAAGCCAAGAAGGCCGAAAATTGGTTTTTTGCCCCTCATTTCTACCCTAATCACACGACGAATGTCTTCACTCAAGTTATGGGCCCTATATGATCTAGGCTATCCGAAAAAACTTGAATAATAGCCTAAATATCTATATTACGTTTTTTTGTATGCTCCAATTTCGTCGGAAATCGCGTATTTTCTCGTTCAAATCAGAGCCCACAATCAACATAATATAGAGATTTAGGCTATTATTCAAGTTTTGTCGGATAGCGTAGATCATATAGGGTCCATAACTTGAGTGAAGACATTCGTCGTGTGATTAGGGTAGAAATGAGGGGCGAAAAACCAATTTTCGGCCTTCTTGGCTTGCGCGCTCCATTGGATTAACATAGGGACCTTCGAGGCCTTGGCGGCACCTAAAGATATTATCCGAAAATTCTGAAAAAATTCACAGGTACTCTCTGCTACCTTAGACAACTTTTCCGCACTAAGGCATCATCAAAATAAAAAAAAAAGTTTTTTTCGATACACCCTAATACACAGTAGCTCATTCTAACTGCTTTAGTGGGACTATTTATCGTTTTACCAGTTTCTAAAAATTTAAAGAAATATAAGGAATTAGTTTATAAAACTTGAAATGTAAATTAAACACCTTAAGGGCGAGTTTTATCAAGAGCACGTTTCAACTAAAAATTAAGTTTGTAATTAAATTTTGAATCATATTTTAAAATTCGAGCCATAATTGTAGTATAAAAATCAAATCCGATCTTAAGTTTTATTGCTTTCTATAAACATTCAAGGATTACCCCCATTTGAGCAGAACGGTTTTACTCAGGTAATAATGATTGATTCACAATGAAAACGATTATTTCTCCCATTCTAACTTTGGTTCACAATCACAGCTATAAAGAGTTGTGCTGAGACGTTGGGAAAGATAATTTTTATTTTGTTTTTGGCTGCCTTTGTATTTTTTTTCAAAGTTTTCTGAAATACCAATTGTAAAAACATAGATTCCTTCATTTATAAATTCACATTCGTAAACTGGAGATAATTTCTAAAATCTTTATACAATCCACCAATAGTGTAGCCGTAGCCAATTGGGGGAGGGTCCCGAGTGTACACAGTGTGTACCTGAAGATAAGCGAGGAGAAGACACCTGTGTGCAAATAATACGTGGCTCGTGGAAGGGGGTCTACTAATTAATCACTTGGTTTTGTCACAGGTTTGTATGAAAGAGATAAGGTAGAGATAAAAGGGGGGAGAAGGGTTGTAAACAGCCTTTCTGATAATTGGAAATTTTTCCTAAAATTTTTCTTCCTGGAAAACTTCCAGAGAAGATTAGGATGCGAAACGGAAAGAGGAGAGGGGCTGGGTATTCGCTCTAGGAAAACGGAGGAATGTGTCTAGTGTCTTGTGCTGGTCTTTCTTTACTATTTACTTTTGTTTATTAAATACTTATTTGTACTTTGTCTTGTTTGGCCACATCTGGAGGAACGAAAAGGCATGCAATCTTGAGGTTATTTTAATGAGTGAAATAATGTAGAAGGGTAAAAAAACTAACTTTTTTGTGTTAGTTGAGTAGAGTTTTTTTTTGTAATGAAATGATCATTTTAGTATTAGTTATATCTGAGTGTAAATAAACAATATTTTTTTCATAAAAAAATTTTACATAGTGATGCTATTGTTTGCCCCCGACCTGCCGTTGCTCTTGGCTTGGCGGGTATATTTATAAAAGGATAGGGGAAAATTTATTTGATATTTTCTTAGTTTTGGGATTTATCCCTTCCCTACCCCACGATCGAGAAAGGAGAAAGTCAGAAAATTTCTTTTTTGTTCTTTCCAAAATAGATAAAAATATCCCCCATAACCTTACGATAATTTCTTATTGGTTTCGCTACTGTTTTAATTTTTGTTTTTAGTTTAAACTGACGAATAGGCTGGTCGATTCCCCTTGAAGAAATTTTTACTGACAGGGGCGTAGCCAGAGGGGGGGATTTGGGGATATATCCCCCCCGAAACTCAGGAAATTTCCTTTTTGACCATAGAAAACCACTAAAAATACCCCATATCCCCTCCCGAAATATCAACATCCCCCTCCGAAATTTTTTTCTGGCTACGCCACTGTTTACTGATCCTGTGATTTTACATAAAAAAAGAAATTTCCTGAATTACAGATGTTGTGTGTGTGCGTTTCGTTATCAACTCCCAAATAATCTCAGTTACTTACAATCCGAAACTTTTCCCCCAGAAATGCGCAAACTAACTTCGATATCGTTCGAATACTCGACGCAAGCGTACAAGGTTTCTCACAATCCCAATGCTTCCCCCTAAAAGCAGTCCACCTTCCTTCCTCTAGATGGCGGCACGAGCGTTTCCTTCACGGACGATCCATCTCCATCCCGCGAAATGATTGACAGGCAGAGCGCTTCCAAAGGAGCTCCCCATTGGTCGTTTGCTCTCAAAAGCTCCGCCCCCTCAACTGCGCGCGCGATTAACCGCCCCCAACCGCGATCTGGCATGCCGAGGCCGATCGTCCCACAAGCACTTTGCGCGCCGTGCCGTGGTCATCCTCCTGTCGCGATCCCCATGCCAGTGTGCGAACGGCTGCAAGTAAACAAGATGCCCAAGAGCAGGAGATCACGGACCCAGCGTGGCATTACCCATGACGAGATCCAAGCCCTCCTGTCCAAACTGAAGGAGATCGTCCCGAACATGCCACGAAACAGAAAGCTATCCAAGCTGGAGATAATACAGTATGTGATCGATTACATCGTGGATTTGCAGGTCGCCTTGGAATCTCATCCTGGATCTAATCGTGGTGTCAACAGTACTATGCCAATTCCTAGGCAACCTCTTGGTGTCATCTCTTCTCCATCCAACTCCAGCAACACATGTCTTTCTAACGAGGTAAGTCTATGTTCAATGTGTGGTAAATTTAACTTACTTAAGCTGCATCAACCTTCCAAGTGTGATACCTGTATAAAGAATACCATTTGTTACAGTTGTTACCCCATAATACACAAATTTTACCGGATAATCCTTTTTTGTATAACAAGATTTCCATTGGTCCCTAACAACAGAATTGTTAATAGAGCTTTTAGTTGATCTTTGTAGAATACCTTTGCTAATATTGTAAGGAAAACATAAAATGATGATTCCTCCATTTGAGTTTCCCATAGCCCTAATTTTTCATTAGAACTCTGGATCCTCGTGATTAGGGGAAAATTTTCAGTGAACACGAGACTCAAGAATCGAAATAAAAGTTAAAGGTTTTTAGGTACACAACAGATTTTTGAACAGAATTTAGCTGTAAGGGGGTGAAGCCTGTTCATAAAAGGATGTCACATTTGGAGGAGGGTAGGGGACACTTTGTGATAAGGGGGAGATGGTGCTTACAAGAAATGTGACAACACACACTACAAATCAACAAAATACCTAACAATTTATTTTTTGGGAAAAGCTTACACAGGGGTACAAATGACCTAACTATGAGAAATGAGGATTCACTTTGAAATTATTATAAGGTGAGGTACTTTAGCTTGAATAGAAATGTGGGGATATTTTGCCCAATTTTACCACTAAACATCTTGATATTTGGAGAGTTTGAATTTAATCTAAGAAGGAGAGGGGAAATGGTGTGACCTTTCGTGAGGTAGGGGTGGATAAAAAATGTAGAGAAAAAATGTGACATTGTTTATGAGCGCCCCCTGAGTAGAATCCTTATATTTGTTTACTTTTCATTAGGTTTTAAAGCCTTATAGAGTGTTATAGTTAAGTGTTTTCTTCCCACCTATTCTACAAAAAACAGCATTAGCACAACCATTAATAAACAATCTCTTTGGTTTTTCTGTAATTCAAAATTGTAGATGATCCTAAAGCACTTAAATGTTTCTAGTGCGTAACGAGAAAATTTTCTGTATTGGGCCATTTTAATTCTCAGACATGTAAGGACAAATTGTTGAAAAGTGTAGTGTAAAGTTAAAATAATGTTTTGTTGAAATGTTAAAAGCTGTTGTACATTTTAAGTTTTTGTATTTTGGTATAATAACGTGCGAAAAGGAAATGTTGAGAATAAGTAAAAAGGGTGGATTCCATGAAATTTCTGTGAAAATGTCCAAAATAGCCTAAATGACGAAAACAAGGTAAATTAGAAACACGAGTGAATTTGGGTACATAATTATGAAATGGAATTAAAATTATTGCTCCATTTTCATGATTTGTGAGAAAACATACCATTTGTCTACTGTGTATTCGGCCAACGCCTGAAATTAATGACCCCTATTTTTAAAGCTTTTCAATTGCTTCTTTTTTTACCTCCCGCATTTAAAATTATGTTCCTAAATATATTATATCCAGCATTATTACGAAAACTTCCAATTCAATCAACAAAGAGTCTTCCATACTCGATGCATGTATTTTAGTTCAATGTCAAACTATCTTTTTATTTTAATTTATTTTCCAAATTTCCAAGTCCTATGTAAAATCGACTACAAAATATGATCCTTATTATGGAGAAAACTTTTTCACTTACTATTTATTATTTTATTAATCACTGAACTTTTGATGTTCAGTGTTTAATAAAAGATTTTACTTTCTCCTCACGCAACTAAGGAAACCCAAGGAGAAAGTCAAATTTGAAGGATGAAGTTATCCCCCAGGCGTTAAATCATAGTTATCTCTTTTTTAATTATTGGAATGTGATATAAAGAAATGTTTAAATTACTCTATATCGTCATCTTTGTTAGTAATCTTCAAGTGATAATATTTAGTTATCTTTTGTTATTAAATGAATTGGGGTTTACTGCATGTGATGTATCTTTGGAAAGGGTAAACAAGTTTCTGAGTTTCTACCGACCCCTATAATAGAAACCAAATAAAGCACCTATCATATATCCTTTCTCTACTTTCCCTTTCAATGTAATTGGAAATTCAAAATCATGGGGTTCAATGAATTACAGGATACCTAAAAATAAATAGAGATGATTTGAGCAAAGATTTTCTCTGAAAAACATACTAAATCCTTTTTTGAACATCGTTAACGATAAAAAACATCATCAGACCAATTTTCTCTTCAATGTCATAAGAGAAACCTATTCATTACGACGCCTTTTTAGTTTAAAATAGAATTACTGTTGATTTTAATCAAGCGAGTAACTTCAGTATGATTCGTATAACCTTAAACACCCTCAGATTAAATTGATTTTAAAATTCAACAAAAATCAACAAGTTGAGTAGTTAAAGTTTTTCAAAAGTGGTTTTACCGGTAGAATTGGTTGCACACCAGTTAAATATGAAATTTCTAACTTCTTTTTAGGTAATGAGACCCTTCATTTGGATTTGAATTAGTTTACATTTCCATGTCAGGCGTATTATTCCACCATTTTGATTGAATGAACCTTAAAGTTGTTATACGTTAAACTTTTGTTGATTTCAAAAGCTTTTAAAAGACTTATTGAGGAATCTGAATTCTTCTTTACAAGAATGATTTAAAACTATTGGACAAAAATGATAGTTGGTGTAGACTGTCCGCGAAGACAATTCAAAATCACCCTGGTTCAGGCGCGGATTTCAAGGGGTGCACTTCCCTTTTTGACTATGGAAAAGGATTAAATTCACCTCATATCCCCTCCCGAAATTCCAATATCCCCCTCCGAAATTTTTCTCCGACTACGCACTGCTGGACAGTGCCCCCCCCTTTGACCCCAAAAGGTTCTCAAAATGAATTGAAACCCTACTTTTACAAGTCAAATTTTTTAAAATATATCTGGGCGGGCGAGGATCCCCATAACCCCCAGCAGGCCCGGCTCCTAAGGGGGGCACTTTTTCGAGACCATCCCCTTTACCTTTTGACACAAAATGTTGGAAATTTTCTAAATAGTAACATGGAAAATCCCCTTGTGGTACCATTGGGGGGGTCTGCCCCCCCCACGAACAATTTTACTTTTGAAAGTCGGGTTTTTACTCATTTTGAGAACCTTTTTAGGATGGGCACTGTCCAGAGTGTCCCCCCTTGGAGCCGTGCTAGATCCGCGCCGGATAGGGAAGTGAAGCAACCATGAAGCGTTAGAGCGTAGACAAAAGTTGTGAGAAGCAATATAAAATGGGTTTTGTGGACTAGCAATTAGGGTTAGAAATAAAATTTCAATGCTAATTATTATGTTATTATTTATTTCGGAAAACTGTTTTAAGCTTTTTTGTACTTTTGGAAGTCTTTTCATCGCAGCGATAATAGCTTTTTTACTGTCGGATTTTAAAGACGACCTTTTAAGACTCAACGTGCCACACGGAGCCATAGTATCTTCTCTATTTTTTAACCTTAGGAACCACTCTCAAATGACGTGACATAATGGAATTTATACGCCTTTCTTCCCTTGTCAAAATTTGTCACATTTCAGTGTGCATATATAAAAAGGGTGACTTCAAATTGGATGTCACACTTTGAGAAACTTTGACATTAAACCCAATCTTAACATTTCAAACTTTACAAACCCTTTTGAATATTAATGGCTTCGTATCTAGTTGATTTTTTAAAAAACCTAAACTGCCAAAGATTTCCTTCTAACAATAATATTAGTATTATTTTATTAGATTTCCTTCTAATAATAATATAATTAGTAAATGATCCTATACCAGTGGTTCCCAAACTATTTTGGTCGTGGAACCCCCAAATTTGCTACCAATCATCGTGGAACCCTAAATATTTTTAATCAACGATTTTTCTAAATTTAATATATGATATTAAATGAAACCAGGTGTATATCCAGCACGGATCCAGAGGGGGCACTTTTCCAGACCTTTACCTTTTGGCAAAAATGTCAAATTCTTGGGGATTTTCTAAAAGTACCACGCAAAATCCCCTTCTGTTACCGCTGGGGAGAATGGGGGTCCCCCTCAGAAAAATTTTGAAATTTGACTGTAAAAGTAGAGTTTTGGCTCATTTTAAAACGCTTTTTGGGACCAAGAGGGAAATTTTCCATCTTTATCTTCTGACAAAAAATGTAAAAATGTTGGTGATTTTCAAAAAATATCGCGCAAGATCCCCTTGTTACACCGTGGGGGGGTCTGGAGGTCGTCCCCCAGAAAAATTTTTGAAATTCGACTGGTAAAAGTAAGGTTTTAACTCATTTTGAGAACATTTTTTGGGTCCAAGGGGGGAGGTGCTGTCCATTCTTATTTTTTACACCCTTCTATTTTTTAAAATAAAATTTGTGGCATGGAACCCCTAAATTTTTTCGTGGAACCCAGGGTTCCGCGGAACCCACTTTGGGAACCACTGCCCTATACTAACTAAAAACTTTCCTTCGCGTCTACTTAAACAATGAGAAAATTGTGCTCCCATAAAGGCACCGTGAATTAAAGAAAATATCTGGTTAAACGAGCTCGTTTAATTAGATATTTTTTTTAATGTAGGGTTACTTGTGGTAAGTGGGACCCCTTTTTGACCTAGTACATTTTTGGAGCTTTATAGAAAAAATTTGAAAGGGTTTATTTTGTACTTGTTGACTAATTTCGTTAAAGAGTCTATCGATAAACAAAAATGTATCAGTAGTTTCTAAAATAAAGCTTTACATTTTTCTTAACTGGTCTTTTTACCAAAAATGAGATGGGTGACCCACTTACCCCAAGAGATGGGGTAAGTGGGTCACCTCCTCTTTATTTATATTTAAAGCAAGCAAAACTTAAAAGGAAGTAAATGGGTCTTACTTGATAAAGTAAAGTAAATTTCTATATAAAATATTTTATTGTAACTGTATCCATGAGTAAGAAAATACTCACATCAAAATCAATATGACAAGGTTAGAATAGAATGAAAAGCAAAATAAGTATTTTAAAGAATGATTTGAAAGACCAAACCAAAGGGATATGTTTTACTTTAGCCTATAAAATAGTGTTAAAAACATAATAAGGTTGATGAAGATTTATTTTGGCACTTTAATACACATTGTAAGATAAAAAAGAAATCGGACACACTAAATGAGAATGAACACTATTGATGAGATATTTCACTTTACTCACCATAGCTTAAATTAAAACGCAAACTTGGCATATAATGTCGATCAAACTATTTATGAATTTTAATGAATTTTGAAGTGGTGAGTAAAAGGTCTTGCTTCTATAAATCGAAGTTTTCTGAAAATATTGGAAGAAATTGTCCCTATAACCCCCTGAAATCCGCCCATGTCTTCAGTAATAGTTCCTATATCATATGGGACCATCTAGAACCACTTATATCATAATAAGGGGTCTCACTTACTAAATAAAGAGGGCTCCCACTTACCCAACCATGTTAAAACTATGGGGTAAGTGGAACCCCCTGTTAAACACTTTAAAAATTTTGAAAAATTTCAAATTGCCGTATGTATTTTAGGTCAAACTCTACAAAACAGTTCAATAAACATTAAAATGTAATGAAAACTTACCTGGAAATACTTCTTTGAAAAATACGTCTTGTAATCAATGCGAGTAAGTGTGAAATTTCTTGTACATATTATAGTTTTAGGGGGGTGACACACTTACCCCAGTGACCCACTTACCCCAAGTAACCCTATACAACAGGTTTCAGTAAGCTGCAAAACGATTTTTTCTTGGTCACGATTTTTTATGGCTTAAGCTACGAAATTTCCAAGCAAGGACCACAGATAAGTCTTGGGTAGATTTATAGCATTAAAAAGTATCCATATTTGAGGACTACATTTTTGTGTATAATTCAAATGCATCGAAAAAATTCTTTATTGAAAGTCCAGGAGTGGACTGATAAAACATATAGTTCTGAAGGCTGTGGTCCTCACATAGGGCGTTCTGACTAGGGCCGAAACCAGACTTTTGTTTCGGGGGTGGTTAGGACTCATCATTTTTCTGAGGTTCTTACTTATGATTACTTAAATAACTTTTACATAGGATTTTAGTTTTGGTGCACTAAATTTCGAAATTGCGTAAGCATTGTGAATCCCGAGTAAAATTGCGGGTCCTCCCCCTGAAAAATTTCGGAAATTTGCCCTTCAAAGTATTGTTTATTGTTGACTTTTTCGATAGCACCCAAAGAGCACTGCTCATTGTAAGAGGAAGAATTTTCTCGGAAAAACAGTGTTGTATAATAAATGGCAAAATTTTGAGAGGAATCGGGGTTCCTACTCCAGAAAAAGGATGGAATTTTGCCCCTAAATTGTCGTGTTTTAGCCTTGTAAGTCAAACAATTTTTCAAGGAAAAACCGTACATTATAGGTTTTATAATTTTGTGGGAGGGTTGGGGGTCCTCGCCCAGAAAAATTTTGGAATAATTACCCTAAAAAGGAAGATACTGACTAATTTTGAGACCTTTTAGTTACACCTAAAGAGGGCCGCTCATTCTAAGTCACGTAATTTTCCAGGAAAACAGTATATAAACAGATGTCAAAATTTCTGGATGGGTTTGAACCCGTGACCCCCCCTGGATACAGTCCTGATCTGACCCATAGAATTCCTAAGAGAGATCCAATTGTATAGAGAGAAGAGACGGATGAGTGCCCATCCGTTTATCAGCCTGGCTACCTCTTTCCGTGCATAGCTGAGCAGGTGACCTGATGTCAGCCTCCGGATTTTCCCGCGTGTAGCGCCGCAGCTGACACGACAGGTGGCCCCTCGGCCGATAATTCCATTCGAAGCGGCCATTCTGGGTTCGGAAAAATTTTCCTTTCAATTTCATTTTCCAATTTCCAGTGGCGTACATAGAAATTTATTTCGGGAGGGGACCAAAATTATTCCTCAGCCCCTCCCTTGCATATTTAACAGGTTTAACGTAGCTTTTTAATACATTTTTAGGTAAAATTTGCATCTAAGGGAACTTAATATGATAAAAATTGTATTTAATAATGTTCAAAGTGCAAAAGGGGGGCTAGGGGTCCTTTCCCAGATAATTTTTTGAAATTTGACCCTAACTGGGTTTCAACTTGTTTTTGGTACATCTACATTTTTAGGTAGGATTCTAATTGTGTGATGAACGTGTTATAAAAAATTGAAAATAATAAAGTTTCAAATACAAAAGGGGGGTTTAGGGGTCCTCCAATATTGAAAATTTCACCCTAAATAAAAGGGTTTTTAACTTGTTTTGGTTTACTAGTCCAAATTTCGGCGAGGGGGAAGGGCCTCTTCGCCCCACCCTTATATACGCCCCTGTCATTTTCCCTTAAATTCGCGAACCTTTTCACTATTCAAATTTACCTCTATGTGTAATGCAGTTATTTTTTCGTCTATTAATTGTTGTTATAAAACATAGGGTTAACTCAGTAATTAAATAGTATTTTATAAAGTAATCTGTTTTAAAAACATTTAACTGAAATAGTAAATGATCAATGAAACTCGCAAATTTCATTTTAATATCATTGTATCAAGTTTCACTTTTCTATTTTAAAAACTGTCTACAATTTTCAAAAATTTGGAGGATTAAAACATTTGGAAGATTAAAAAAATTTGAGTTTGAAACATTAAGTAAGATCAATAATTTTTCTTGCTATCGGATTTAAAAAATTTCATATAAGCTAAAGAAGGAAAAAGTGGCAATATTTCTTATCCTGTGAATTTTTTATCATCTTCGTGTGAAAAAAATAAATGAAAAGAACCAGGAGTCGAAAAAACATTAGAGTGTCTAATATTGTTGATTGTTTCTGGCCAATTTTTTTATAAAAGAGTTTTATTTCAGAAATATTCGTAATGTATAGAACATTTTAAAATTCTGTATTATTTAGGTTGTTTGAAAAACTACTCTTTTTTCTTACTCCAAGTTTTTAATTTGGTTCCATTTAAACGATTTGAAAGTGGCATGGATAGATTATTAAAAAAGTTCTTCGGGGGTAGAGGGTAATTTTAGTCTTTCTTTGTGATCACAATAGGAAATTTTTATCTTTAGGGTGGTTTATCCCTAATTCCCCCTTGGCCTATTAATAAAAACATACACAACAAATTTGAACAAGTGTATAAAGTTTGCCTGGTTAGTTTTTTCAGTTCAGCTGATAAATTTCTCCACTCACTATAGAATTATACAAAAGGTTGTGACCTTTAAGTACCCAATTTGAAGTATCCAATCTATCTCAACATGCGATTTAAATACTATTTTTATAAAACTCATAAAAATTTAAATGTTTTTAAAGTTTTGAAAATATATTAAAAGGTGATAAGATTATTACCCAGTAGGGTGGAGTGAAAAACAAAAATTTAAATTGAAAAGAGCTGCAGTGGGAATAGTTGTCCACTATCATGCCTAATAATATCCCAAAATTTGAGCTAAATCCATTGATATCTTTAGTTGCCTAAATCTCTTTGAAATTTCGAAAATTCATCACATTTTTCATAAAAAGGACTTTAAAATAATTCTACTCCATTTTATACTATTTTAAAACCACATTAACTGGGCGAATTCTTACCTATAGAATATAGAAGGCCAAATGGAAGATGAAATTTTCAATTTATAGCGCGCATTGTAAGAGCGCGTATCACTGAAATAGGCTATGCCTGGAAAATAAATTTTTTAATATCGAAACCAAATAGGGCTCAAAAGTTGCGTACAATCATGCTGATTCATGGAAAAATAATGAAAAAATTATTTACCAATAATTCATTCAAGTATTTGCCTTTAAAGTTGAGCTTTTTAACTATTAGAACAACTTTTGAGCCCTATTTGGTTTCGATATTTAAAAAATTATTTTTCCCGTCATAGCCTATTTCAGTGATACGCGCTCTTATAATGCGCGCTATAAATTGAAAATTTCACCCCATCAAACTCTATGAACGGTTTCAAACTTCTCTTTGGCCTTCTATTAGTAAGAGTTTGCCCATTTATGGTTTTAAAATAGAGGTAAAGTGGAGTAGAATTATTTTAAAGTTCTTTTTATGAAAAATGTGAATTTTCGAAATTTTAAAATGATTTAGGCAACTGAAGATATCAATGGATTTAACTGATATTTTGGGATATTAATAGGCATGATAGTGGAAAACTATTCCCACTACAGCTCTTTTCAATTTCGAAAATTTTTATTTTTCACTCCACCCTATTACCCAGTCATAAGTTATTGGACGGCCTCAAAGTGTTTTTACAGCTGTTTATTTGATTTTAGAATTTTCTATTCTTTAGTGTTGAACAGTGGCGGCTCGAAGGTAAAATTATAAGGGGTGCTGCTCCGACGGTACCAAGTTGGGAACGTATTTTACGCGATATAATGCCAAAAAATCTCAAAAAAACTTAGAAATGGTTTAAAGATGCCTTAATCAGATTTGATAGGTACAAAGCATTAGTAAACCTGATTCAAAGTCTTCACTGACACACTTCACTTTCACACTTAATAAAGCATTCAAAAACTGTCACTTACCTATATTTAGCTGATTATTACTAATATGAAGAATCAAAGATGAAGTCTATTTCATTTAGTATCTCAAAAGCAAATGAAACTAAAATCAACATTTAGATTTCTATTTGTTCATTAAAAAAAGAAATAAAAACTAGTCTCCGAGAAAGTAAACATAAATCTATTGACTTGCCGAAACATCAGAAAAAATTTTGCTCTCTCTGTTGAAAAGAAAAAAGAAGCTATAAATAAAAATTTTAAACAGCATTGGAGAGAGAAAAGCTAAAAAGCCAATGTGATTTATTAGTAGTAGAAATCGTTTATTTTTTCAAGAGAAAACGCTATCATTCTTTTGGTCGGGGCTGCTGAAAAGCAGCCCCTTTTCTCCTAACAGATTCGCATGCTAAATTCTTGATATTTTCATTTGATACGTTAGAGCTAGTGTTTTATACCACGATTGGTATATTTACAGGGGCTGATCGCCCCGGAAAGAAATCTGTTGGCGAGACGGCATAGCAGAGAATTATTAATTGAAAAAGGATTATAAAAGATAAAGATTAAAGGGGGAAATAGATAATTTTTTTAATTTTGTAAAGCAAATAAAATTGGAATTTCGGGAAATTTTGGTTGGGGGTGCTGCAGCCCCGCAGCCCCTATGGACGAGCCGCCACTGGTGTTGAATATTGATCAATGATTGATATCATAAAAAATATTGCCCATAACAATTTTCACAAGTCGGCGCCTATGTATTTCAAGTTGTTTCCTTAGAACTTACTAAAAAGTAAAAATAAAGATGATGTATACGTTAAACTTCTTTAGAGCGTTTTCTCCTCAATCTAGTTATTTTCAATGCTTTCTAAGTAACCCAGTGCTCAATTTTTTTGTAATAATAATTCTCCGGTGATTATTATTCATTAGTATAGATTGAATATATATAAGGCATGTATGGCTATGTGGACTCTAAACTTAATAGATATATTTTGAGAAAAACACGTGTAAGTGCAGTGAATATTATCATGTAATCTCTCGTGTGGTTTTCAGGAATTCAGGGTTAAGAGACCAAAAAGTCAATTTTTGTTCCAAGAGAATAAAAGTTTTTATTGTAACTCTATTTAACCTTCTACTGTCAATTAATGCATAGTCAAGTAATGCTATTTCATTTCTTATAGGTCAGTCCGAAGCTTTTGTCAGAAGTCTCCAGTCGTTCAGTATCTTGTTAAGTAAGGAAAGGATCCTTATTTAAAACATGTGCAATTCATTATTTGATCTCGGTCACATCACTGATCCATTGAAATCTGGTTAGAAACAGAGGGCCAATGGATCCTTCTACGGGCAACATGCAATGTCTGAATGCAACGGGACCTGCAGTTGACTTTCTTGTACATAGACTTCTCTTCACTTACTGGTTTTGAATAGGATATCATCTTTTTCTTGTAAGCTGTTTTTGTTTTCACTTTTGTTATTATTGTGCATTTCTGCTGTTATAGCAAAGGTATAGAGCTGTGATTGCAGTTTTTATTACACACTGTATAGAAATTTCTTATACTCGAATTTTCATTCTTTGTAAATTTTGTACCTATGAGAAATCGTTCTCGTATCTTTCTTGGCCAGGTCAATGGCTATGTAAAGCGCAGATGTTGCTAGTTGTAAAAAATATTTTGTGATAGTATGTTCACAAACACATTTTGTGTTGTACTATAAAAATGTATTGAAGATATATTCAATAAAATATGTAAGTGATACTTTTTTTAAGAATATTTGCAATACTACAATCATTAGTTTGACTTTTTGATTTAAATTAAATAATTGTTACACGATTAATTTCTGTGAGTTAAAATAAAAATGACTGAAACTTAAATCTTATATAACTCTGCTAAATGGCAAGACATATCAAAGAAGGGTTAAATTAAAAATATCCTTTGATTATAAAATAAAAAAAACAAGTTAATGAAATGCAAGTGATAGTTTTTGTTATAGTATTACTAAATCCATACAGTTTGAATATTTGATAATCCTTAAAAAGCAAGTTTGATAAATGTCTATCCAAAAACAAACGGAATAAAAAAATGTTAATATAAAGTAGTGATTTTTAGCTTAGCAAGGAATAAATAATCAAAAATCGATCCTAAAAGATTCTTAGGTATCTTAATAGCTTATCAATTTAAGTTGTAAAAATTTTTTTGATTGGAGCAAGTATAATTTAGTAAAGAGAAAAAGAGAAACCTTTTACTTCAAAAGTAGTGCATGGCTATGTAAGTGATCAAAACTTATTTCCTTCTTTATAAATAGAAAATATCTGTGATTTAACATGTTTTAACCAGTAAAAGGAAGACTACTAAGAAAGTTTGAATATTTTTTATTATTTAAATATATGTTTTAAACAGTCTGAAAAGTTTATAGAAATTAAAGAGGTTATCAAATGCTTTTAAAAGAAGTTTATTTATAGTTTCTTGAATCTTCTAAATTAGTTTTATTATTGGGTCATTCCATGTAAAATCAACCAAAAATTCTCAATTCTCAACCTGACCCTCTCCGATTTTAACAAAAATTTCAGGAATTGTTCTCTTCTATGATATAAATGAGAAAATGTTTTTATTATTCAGTTTTATCAGTAATTTTTTATTTAAAATTTTTGAAAAAAAAGGGGGGAATGCAAATAGTTGTTTTTAATCACTTTTAGTCACCACTTTTTTTGGTTAAAGTGGCCAAATACTGGGTTCTGCGCCATGTTTGGTCACTCTAACCTCCGAAATAGTACTTCAAAACAACTATTTTTGCTATAACTGCTGATCCCGTGGCGGTCCCTCTCTGTAAATTTCAGATATCATAATTTATAACGTTGCTAAGTATATGTACTACAATTTTCAAAGAAATTTGAAGGATACCAACATTGTTTTTAAAAGCTTTTTATTAAAAATCATGGAAGTAAATTTTTTCATGGAATTAGTCATAGTTTATAACAAATTAAAGCTTGCAAAATTATCTTTAAAACGAGGGGTGATAGATTTTTCTCGGACAAATATAACTGAAGTTATGATGCATGAAAGTGCGAAAAATTGCATTTCCTTCCTTTTTTCAAAAATTTTTAATAAAAAAATTACTTATAAAGTTGAATAATAAAAACTTTTTATCATTTATATAATAGAAAGGAGCAATTCCTGAAAGTTTCATTAAAATATGAGAGGATCCGGTTGAGTGCCGTGTTGATTTCATATGAAATGACCCTATTGTAAGAGTAGCCTTAATCATTAAATATTAATGGTCACTGAGTTAATACCGATTCTAAAGGGCAATATTTCTTCACAATTATTTTAAGTATATACTAGTGTTATTATAAAATTCTAATGTTAATTTCCTGTTTCTTGAAAATTTAAAACTCAATTAATTCCTTATTGGCAGAAATTAAAATATTTGTTACCTACCCTAAATTCAAAAAAAAATTAGAATGTGATTTTCAAACAAGGAGAGAAAACCTTTATTGTTTTTTTAATAAGACTTATTTTTTGCATTTTCGGATGCAAGCCTTTTATTTATACAGACATTTTACTTTAATGTTTTCCAATTAATACTAACATTTCTATGAAAACTGTAAGGGGCCATTCATTAATTACGTAAGGATGATTTTGGCAATTTTTGACCCCCCCTACCCCCATGTAAGGGTACGTAAGATTTTTCAAACCCCTCCCCCCTATTCTTACGTAAGATTCCATTTCGTTTTTTTTCAAAATAATAAAATGTTAGCGCACGAAATGATTAACAAAAAAAGTTGAAACCAAAACTAATAAAGATTTCTCTCTTCTTGCTTTTGTTTTGTTTCGACTTTTGACAACTGGAAGATGGATTCAAGTTTTATTTAATTGGTATTTGTTTACATTAACTTGGAAAATCTTACGTAAGAATTGGTTTGACCTCCCCACCCCCCCAAGTAAGGGTATGTAGAGATTTTTCCACCCCCCCTCCCCCTCGGGACCCTTACGTAATTAATGAATGGCCCCTAAAACATATTAACAGATTGGAAAAAATCCCTCCTTTGACAAATGCAATTGTTTTTCTTAACCATCCCTCTAGGACTAAGGATGGGAAGCATGCCTTTTTTGTTTTAGGTTAGTGAATCCTGGGGACACGTATAAAAGTATCTAAATTGATGACCTTGAGAATCCAAACTGATGGCAGTGGGCCAAGTATATTACCATAGCAACGGCACCCGCCCCCTTTCAGATGACTTTTCTTCATTTCAGTTTTCATCCTTTCTATTTTTAGCAAAGATCAAGGAGCAGAAAATATCAATTCTGCACGACCCAGATAGTTTTATACAGTTCAGGGAAAATAAAAGGGGTTGGAATTAAATTAGTGAGTAGGTTGGTTTTTGTGAGAGAATTTAATGCATTCATTATTGATTATATAGTTATTTCCCCCAGCAGTTAGGTAGGAGACTTCTTATTAGTTTAAACGACCTAGAGACCGCTCTTTGTATTTTTGCGTTTTAACACCAGTAAAATCATTAAATAATATTTAAAGAAGTATATGCTCAGCTTACTTGTATGTTTGGGGATGTTTTAAAGCGCTGTGCGGTACAGTACCAGCACGGTGCATGAATTTTAAGTGTTTGTGATGATGTATTTCTTAAGGCATTTGAACCATTATAAATATTTCTTCTTGTCTGTTGGATAGTATCTCCGAATGTATAGTCATACCTCCAGGAGAAAAACTTTTGACGGCATAAAAAATAATTGCGATTGTTATGGGAACGGATTTCCCCCCTCAATTTCAGGGGGTGACGGAAATTCATAAACCATGAACAAACGTTTTGTGCAAATTTTTTTTGGCCATTTTTGGTTTTGTATTTTTTTCAGATTTTTAATTTTTCTGTCAAAGTTTTTTTTTCAAGAATGACTATACAATCAATTCTGTTTCAGAAGTCTTAACTTAACCTCATTTAGCACTTTTTTAATTTTACAATTTCTAAACTCAGAGGTGACTCATTTCTACTTCAGGCGGCCTCGCTAGAGATTTAAGAATAGAAACATTTTATGCTCTTAGCTTTTGAAAAACCAATTGAGTTTTGTTATTTAAGTAACATAATTTTTTAAAATTAAGTCTTCTGAAGCTATTAGGAAAGCAACGGCTATGACCTCCTGGAAAAATATCTACTTATTTAAAACACCACATTTATAGTCTGTTTATTTAGAATAGGCGCCTGAGACGTAATGTATTAGAAGCAGTTACTATTGTATTTATCATCGAAAAATTTTTCTTTTGCAATGACAGGGCAGCCCAAACATAAGTAGTTAAAATACTGTAAAAGAATCGGTCACTGAAGTCACGGGATGAGCGTTATTAGGCATTACTGAGTGTTTTTTTGATCCTGTTTCAGGCGCCTATTCTAAATGAACAGACAATAATGATAGGATCAGCAATCGAGGTGCTTTAAGAAACAAGAAGTTAACTCTAACAGCTTTTATATTAGAGTTAACTTGTTTTTTGCTGCAAGCGCTTTAATGAAAGTAAATACGTTATAAATTTTAGACCTCGAATAGTTAACATGCAAACTTCGTCTCAGATTAATTTTTTGCTGAATATTTTAATTGGAAATATGCAGTTATATACTCAGTCGTCCTTCCTTTGTTCATTTCTTACTTAATCAGATCTATGAACCCTATCAGCGAGGTCAATCAACTACTTGACTATTTGCAGCCGTCAGCAGAACAAAAGATCCATGTTTGATATCGACAGTTACATTAATATTAGGTTGTTTAAGCTATCTGATAGTTATGAAAATGATTTCGAACAGACATTCTCCTTCTAAAGAAGTTTATAGTAATAATTTCTAAATCGCTATTTTGGTACATTATAAAATGAACAAAAGATGTTTGGGTATTTTAAGCTAAAGGTTTATCTGGAAAGAAAATACCACTTCTAATTTAGTATAAAACAGCGGTGTGTCATGTTTTTTTTTTATTTTGGGGGATTGAAACATTTGCATTTATCTCCTTATTTAATTTTATTTTTTAAATAGAAAAAATTGTTACAATATAAATTTAAAAATAGGATCACTTGGGGTAAGTGGGACCCCTTTTTGGTCTAGTAGATTTTTGGAGCTTTATTGAAAAAATTTGAAAGGGTTTATTTTGTACTTGTTGACTAATTTCGTTAAAGAGTATCGATAAAAAAATTTATCAGTAGTTTCTAAAATAAAGCTTTACATTTTTCTTAACTGGTCATTTTTATCAAAAATGAGATGGGTGACCCACTTACCCCAAGAGATGGGGTAAGTGGGTCACCCCATCTTTATTTATATTTAAAGCAAGCAAAACTTAAAAGGAAGTAAGTTGGTCTTACTTGATAAAGTACAGTAAATTTCAATATAAAATATTTTATTGTAACTGTATCCATGAGTGAGAAATATACTCACACCAAAATCAATATGACAAGTAAGAATAGAATGAAAAGCAAAATAAGTATTTTAAAGAATGTTTTGAAAGACCAAACCAAAGGGATATGTTTTGCTTTAGCATATAAAATAGAGTTGAAAAAACATAATAAGGTTGACTAAGATTTATTTTGGCACTTTAATACACATTGTAAGATAAAAAAGAAATCGGACACACTAAATGAGAATGAACGCTATTGATGAGATATTTCACTTTACTCACCATAACTTAAATTAAAACGCAAATTTGATGTAAAATGTCGATCAAACTATTTATAAATTTTAATGAATTTTGAAGTGGTGAGTAAAAGGTCTTGCTACTATAAATCGAAATTTTCTGAAAATATTGGGAGAAATTGTCCCTATAACCCCCCTGAAATCCGACCATGTCTTTAGTAATAGTTCCTATATCATATGGGACCCTCTAGAACCACTTATATCATAATAAGGGGTCTCACTTACTAAATAAAGAGTACCCTAAGTGGACCCCCTATTAAACATTAAGTGGACCCCCTATTAATAAGTGAGACCTCCCTATTAAACACTTTAAAATTAAAAATTTTGAAAAATTTCAAATTGCCGTATGTACTTTAGGTCAAACTCTGCAAAAAAGTTCAATAAACATTAACCCGTTAACGCCCAGCGTCCTCGTTTGAGGACAGTGCATAAAAGGGTGTGTAAAATCTTTTCTTTTTCCGGGAACGATTGTTTATTTTGCATGACGATAGATGGCAATACTACAAAACATGCCACAAATTATCAAGTGTCTGGGTTTGTTTTAAGCTCCTTGATTCGGCTCGCAATTTCGTGCTTTTTTCATGTATTACACTTGCGTTGCCCTTCTGTCTAGCTACATCGGCTGAAGTCAAGGTAATAATTTTATATTCGGTAGTATTTCAAATTAAGGTCATATGTATACATATAAAAGAAAATTAGTAACTTTTAAAAAAATTTCGTTTTCGAAAATGACGTCCAATTTTACTGTCCTCGTTTGAGGACGCTGGGCGTTCCAGAGAACTTTTTTTCAGATTTGTACTCATTACAGTTTTTGGATTTTTTCGATCTACTATCGTGTTAAAGCTTTTCTTCAACTATTATAAGGTAGTTAATAATTATTTTTATTTTAGAAGGGTTTTTAATAGTTACAATGGCTCATAGGTTCTTACCGATTGCAAAATCTCATGAATATTTGTTTTCCCAATAAATTGTGAGACCATAAAAGGCAATAAAATGGCTCGATGTCCTCTGAAATCTCGGAAAAAATAGAAAAAGAGCCTAAAGGGGATTTGTGAACATACATTTAATAAGGGAAATAAAATGTCGATGTGACATATTTTGTAAATCATATTTTGAGCACCTTGTTTTTCCAAATATCATACCAAGTGCTAGAATTTATTCAAAATTAACCCGCATTTTGTTCATGTATCCATATGTATTTAGTTTTCATGTATCTAGCATGTTCCTCATGATCTCCTAATGAAAGTTTTCCCTCACTATCAACCATCACACTTCGTACAACACAAAAATATGTACGATTTGATTTACTCAAAAGGAGATAAATTCTTAAAATTGATAAAAATAATGCAAAAAAGTGTGGTTTATAATTAATTTCATCATAAAGTCTTATAAAATACTGTAACTAGTCCATTTTAAGTTGTTTTGCATACCCATATACTTTATTTTCCTATTTGCTGAATTTTCTGATCTCTTGATTTTTTTACACCGGAACGCCCAGCGTCCTCAAACGAGGACGGGCTGTAACTTCCACACTAATTAACAAAATGTTTAAATTTTGGATTTTTTGTCTTAATTGGGTCATAATTACACCAATTTGAAATAATCACACAAATATTTTCGGTAGAATTAATTCGGGCGTTAACGGGTTAAAATGTAATGAAAACTTACCTGGAAATACTTCTTTGAAAAATACGTCTTGAACTCTCCGAAAAATCCATTCTGGGAATCTATTTTAAATTAGTTCTATAATCTTAAAAATAAATTAAACAAATCTCAAATATATGCAAAACTCATCGACGTGACAAGCTGTAACCTAATCAATGCGAGTAAGAGTGAAATTTCCTGTACATATTATAGTTTTAGGGGGGAGACCCACTTACCCCAAGACACCCTATAATAGGGTGGTCCTAATTTTTCAAACTCGGAATTTCTTCGGTCGCAACCCCTAACTTTTTTCCTTAAGGTATGAAATGAAAGTATACCAAATATTTTTTAAATATTTTAATATTAACACGTGCCGCAAAGCGATTGAAGTTATACTACGGTAAAAGCGCAAGAGTCCGTCACCACTCAGGGAGAAAAGCCGGCTCCGGCGCCATTTACGCCGCATGACAGTAGACGCTGGCGGGCGTTCTCAAAAAGAACTTTCAAAGGCTGCATATCTTCATGTATTTTGAGATAAACTTTAAAACCTCCAACACTATGATTACTTCACATATTTTAGGGTGTAATTCATTATTATAAGTATATTCCAATGGAGGATTTAAGGTAAAGTGGACGAGGGTTGGGTCCTACGAGGGTTTCCCAACGAGGGTTGGGACAAAAAGCAAAACTTAAATGTCATGTTCAAAGCAATGAAAATTAGATTTTAAACGTAATTCAATGTAATGTAATTCAACTTAAATGTAATTCATCATAATTAAAAGCCTTGCATAGAAATTTACTCTGAATTTTATAAGCTTAAGTTCAAATAATATATTTTTATTTTCTGAAATTAGTGTTAATTTATGAATTTGTGTTAAAAAAAGGCTATTGAAGCTTGTGTTACTGTATCCCTTGGACCTTATATACTTTTATTTAAATTTTTTCAAAAATCTTTGGAAACACACAATCGGAAGAGACAAAGAAGAAATTCGTAAGTTTGAACTTTGAGTGCTCTTGAACGCAAACCGAGGTATGGCTATAAAGATTTCTACAGTTGACTATAGCATTTTTAGAAAATCGAGAAGCAAAAATGACTAAATTTATGCAACGTTGGTGCTTTCCATCATGCTAGGTGGATGACTAAAGCAATTTATTGCTAAACATTTTTATTTTTAGAAACGAGGTTAATTTGGATAATCGAGAACTACAAGGATTAAAAGGTACGAGTATATTTATTGGGTCTAGTTTGATGTGTAAATGGCTCACAAAGCCACATTTAAAGATTTGAAATTCACGAGGGCCTGTTTTCTACAGAGGAAATAATGAAAATATATCTATGGCAGCATTGAAAATGATTACTCATGGAGGGTTTCTTGATTTAGGAAACAGTTGCCTTAGCCTTTTTTGATGCGATTGTCCCCACACAACAATGAGTTGCCAAAGAGTTTAAAGAGAAAGAATCCACCCATGTATGAGAGTGGTCGTAAATTAGTTGTGAAAAACTGGCAAAACTCTGAGATAAATCTAGTCGATTTTGGGGCAAAATGAACCGAAAACTTTTATCGAAGGTTTTTAAGTTATCTTCAGACTTTATTTCTAGAAAAACTTTAACGTGGAACTTGTGATGATATTATCAGGAAGGATTTAAAGTCGTCATTAATAGTCTGTTGTAAATGTTTCTGCAAAAAGGGGAATCAAGCTCATTGTGGAGTAAAACAATATTTTAACGCATAATAAGGGGCAAATACAACACCTTTAAAAAATGGTCAAAGGCTATAAAGTAAAATATTCTTCATGTTTAAGCATTTTCTGTTAAAAAAGTATTGAAATAAATCAAATAATGTATTTTAAATGAATTTTATGATTTTTCAAAGTTTTGAGAATTTTGATGTTTTTTCAGATTTTCATCCCTTTTGCGGCACGTGTTAATATTTACCGATTCGGATAAAATTTTTACCAGTTACTTACTACCCCATAAGTAAAAAATTTAGGGGGTGCGACTTCAAAAATTCCGAAAAAATTTTTTTACCATTATACTTAGGACCACCCTAACCCTATAAGCTCCTTGACAAGGGTAGATTTAGAGATTGGGACGTCACATACTAGCCTTCTAATAGGAGTTTGTTGGCAAACTGAACTTTGAGTTGGCGAGTTCTTTCCCTGGCATGTCTTCTCGATAAAAGCTTTCAATTTCTCTTAGAATACCGATTTTGAGTATGTTTTATAAACAAAAATGTTAAGTGACTCAAAAAAACTTCCCTGAACTTCCAATTTAAGCTTTAAATATTACATGGTTTCTCAAACATTTGGAGAAAATATAGAGGCTAATAAGGGCAGAAAAAACATTTAAGTTCTGTTTAGCATCTAAGTTCATGTATAGCTAATGTGATCATTTATTTTTTTACTCAAAACGGGACATTGTTTTATTTAGGTTAATTAACAGGTATTCAATAAAAACACTTTTTAAAAGTTATTTATTCAGAAAAAATTAGTTAGCTTAAAAGTTACGAATTAAAAATATATTTACCCGAAACATTTAGTTATATTATCAGAGGAACAAATTTTCTTTAATATAGCTGGTGATGATTTTAAGTAGGAATGAAACTCTTGGCACGTTTTTTTATATTCACCTTAATTATCAACATCTCCTTTAGAACTGAAATTTGTAACTGGGTCTTCTCAGATGGCCACAATTTGTTCCTCATAGAAAATACTCTTTCTACTGGAGCATTTGTAGCAGGTAAACATAAAATATATTCAATTAAAATAGAAAAGTTTTCATGTTGAAGATTGTTGGCTTTAAAGTGTTTGAATACTTCCACCCAACGAGTTTTCGTGGAATCATTTAGATTATTCCATTCGGTTACTTTCTGCGATGTAATGTAGTTACAAATTAACGAAAATTCGTCAAAAACTTCTGCATCTTTATTGCAGTCAGTATATTCCTTTTCAATTAAGATGGAATTTTCAGAAAACGGGACAATTTTGCGTCCCAGAGTTCATTTCGGGGACACCGGGACTCGTAACTCTAAAAAGGGACAGTCCCGTTCAAAACGGGACGTCTGGTCACGTTACGTTTTTCACGCTATACAGTATAGCGTATGACTCAGGATTAGAATTTGTTGAATTCTTTTTAGTTCTCATGGTATTCAATTATTCTCACCTAATTACTAACAAGATGTTATAAAATCATTATGAACCAAACGATTGCCCCAAAAAGGTTTTAGTATTATAATAATAATAATTTGAGACAAGTATTGAAATAGACTTCAAAAAGATGGCAATGAAGAGTTACCTGAAAATTGTCAACCCACCTAAATGTGGCAACTTATCGTACCCATCACGACCAGTAATGCCTTGTGCCCCAAAACTACCGCAAAAATGAAAACGCTTCCTTGGACTGTAAAACGCTATATTTTTATGTGTTTCAACCTATTGTCCTCTTGAACGAGTATGAAGGCAAGTCAGTCTAGAATAATTTCTATTTGATCACTCTCTTCATTCCTCTCCGCATTTTGCATTCATTAGGGGGGAGAGGGCCCCTTTTGTTCGACGAACTCCATCAAATCGTGGTGACACCAATATTCGGCTCCCTCTGCCCCTGGGGGGTTGGATTTCGACCCCAAGCGTTAATGACTCCAATCCCGCTTCAGAGTCACTCGGCTCTTTGATGGTATGCGCCGATGACTAAGCGACAAGGGATTGGAGAGTTTTTCATACCACTGCATCTATAATGCAATTCCGTACGTTTTTCAGAAGCGACTCACGGTTTGCAGTGCTTATGGGGGTGTTTCATCTTTGGTTGGAATTCTTCCTGGAGCACCCGGGTGGAAGATGGAATCTCTCTGATCGATTAGTTTTCATTTAGAAGTGCGGGTGCCAGCTGCTTTTGAATTGTTGATCGGTGAAATCATGCGCTGGTGGTAAGTTGTGGGGATTGAGCATTTATTTCACTGTGGGGTTTTGGTCAACCTTATGTAAATTGTACTTGTCAAAGTAATATGCGTGTTTGCTAACATCCAATAAGTATTTGGACACTTGCAAATTCAAAGATATCGTATGAATTATTTATTTTCAATTCTTGGTTTAGGTTGGAGGTTCTACGAGCAAAAATTATATCCAAGGTATGCTCTCAACCATTCGTATTTTTCCAGCAGACCTTTTGGCCATTCGGCCCTGGAGAAGGCTATAATCAATTCTATCAATGATTTAGACAGTTTGAATACGTCTTTAACCCATTAGCACCCCCAGATCACTAAATATAGAGTCACTACCCACCACTAGATCACTAAATATAGAGTCATAAATGCTCTCTTAAATTACCTTAAATTCACCCAACAGTAACCAAACTGCACATATGGCAAGAGAAAACATCTCTCAATCCTAATACCCTGTGTTTTTTGCGTTTGCTTCATTTATTTTGTAATAGGGATGGGCTAAAGTTCGAGTTTTCTACTTTGATCGAAAATAATTTGGGCGTTAATGGGTTAATCATCAGTTCAAAGACACTAGCGGAAATAAAAATCCCAACACCAAGAAGGAAAGGAGATATCAAAGTCAAATTTATTTCTATGATTGCACATAGTATCAATGTGAGTTGCGTAAAAAATCAGCCTTCCTGGATATTAGGGGGCCGAGAAAAACAGGGAGGAGCGTTGTCTCCATAGGTGTCCATTACCGCCGTCACACGTCATGGTGTTGAGTGACAGGGGCTCTAAATGACTTTTGAGGGATTGGGGGACCATGTTACCTCCTCAGGTAGTCCAAATTCATATGGTGCACCAGCGGACGTTGCATACCGGGCTAGGTGATTTATCCTCTTTCTCCGGACATGTTTTGTGAGCTTTGGTTCTTACGAACGGATAGGCCAAGGTAAAAATGCAACATAGGGGGTTAAGAAGAAAGCTTGGACATTGCATGAAACATGTGTTTGTGTATTTTTCTCGTGAAATTTGTCCCCAGGACAGGTCTGAAGGTAAGGACGGACAACCGGCTAAAAAACCTCAATGAAGCAGCTCTGGTTGGCCAAAGTACCGGTAGATCATACTGAGGACAAGTGGCAGTAAGATGGATGTCGTTTGCAGTACTGCGGATTGTCCGTTTTGTCAGTATAGCTTCTTACGTCTTTGCCTATAAACAAGGGGCTGAAAATGGGCCTTTCTGTTTCCAATAGTGCACGAAATAAGGAAATGAAAATCCCAATTTCATGACATTGTGTTTATGAGAGAATCCTGCTTCGGTTTGGAGCACCACGACGGTTGGGTATGAGTTTAAAGAGACAATGGAGAAAGCGCACTCAGCTGATGATTTTCTAATCGTTCCACGAAGTGGTGATGCAGGGTAACGGAGTGGGGATGCATTGGATTCCATTTCTGCAACTCCTGGGTATGATTCACCAGTACTTTTTCCAACCAGAGCTGCGTCATTGAGGTTTTGGAGCCGGTAGACCGTCCTTACCTTCAGACCTGTCCTGGGGAAAAATTTCAAGAGAAACATGCACAACCATATGTTGTGTGCAATGTCCAAGCTTTCTTCTTAACCCCCTAGGTTGCATTTTTACCCCGTCTTTCCTGTTCTCTAGAACCAACACCCACAAAACAAGTCCGTTCAATGAGGAGAAATCACCTAGCCCGGTATGCAACGTCCGCTGGTGCACCATATGAATATGGACTACCTGAGGAGGCAACATGGTCCTCCAATACCTCAAAAGTCATTTAGAGCCCCTGTCACTCAATGCCATGACGTGTGACAGCGGTAATGGACATCTATGGAGACAACACTCCTCCCTAGTTTTCTCGGCCTCCTAACATCCAGGAAGGCTGATTTTTTAATCAATTTACATTGATACTATGTACAATCATAGACATAAATTTCACTTTGATATCTCCTTTCCTTCTTGGTGTTGGGATTTTTATTTCCGCTAGTGGATATTCAGCAGTTGGGTTAAATTCCGAACTCTGATCCGGCCAATCTTATTGTTGAACTCCATTACCTGAAGCCAAGTCATGGTGGCCTTCGCAACATGACACTGTCATCCTGAAAGCATATGAAGTGTAGAGATGTTCAAAATTGTACAGTTTGTCTTTGCATTCAGTCTATAGATTATTTCGACCGAGGCTTCCTTACAGAACCGCAAAGGGTCCTTGTATAGCCGGACAGCATGCATGGGTGTCCCAAATACTTTATTGGTTGTTAGTGTATTTCTCCTATCTTAAAGAGGTTTTCATTTGTAAAATAAGATTCTAGCTTCCATATGCTAGTGGTTGCTATTGCGACAAGGACACACCGGCCAATACTATTCTGTCAATTTTGGCTTTTGTCAAAATTGTAAACAAATTCACAGGCCAATTTTTCATATTTTGGCTATTGATTATTAAAAAAAGGAAAGACAATTTCATTTTTAAGGATTTGTTTCATTAAAATAATTATGAGTGTTTTTTAATTATAAAAAATCCTGCAAGATGTCTAAAATTTATCAACATTTGCGATATTGGCCAATATTTTTAAAAACACTGACTGATGATTGTCATAAGGGGACATCCATAAATTACGTGAGGTCAAAAAGGGGGGGGAGGGGTTTGGAAAAATCTCACCAAGGGGGAGGGGGGTCGATTAAAATCTCACGTCAACTTTTTAAGTTAGAAATTATACGATTTTCTTTTTTTAAGTATGAGAAAGGGATACACACAGATAAGATACTGCAAATTATTTTTAAAAAGTTGTAGGTAAATCTCACTTGGGGGGAGGGGGGGTCCAGATTTTGGAAAAAACCCCTCACGTAATTTATGGATGGCCCCTAACTGGAAAACGCTGCAGTTCTTCATCTTCCAGATCCAATTTTTTTTAGAAATTCTCTCAAAGAGAGGACTCATGATAATCCGTCACTCGTATTTTTAATTTCCTTAAAATTTAAACATTCAAAATATTTTCAGAATTTCTTCCGCTTTCGTATATCACTATTCCAATCGATCTACGAGTAAATATATGAGATTTAACACATTTACTGAAATCCAAACTATCCAATATCAGTTAAACGATATGGCTCTCTAGTTGCATGCACACCACACCTGAGGTGTTTGATTCCTAAATGGCATTCCCATCTCCATCACCATGACAACTGGTGGACCAAATAAATTCCAACTGCATTCATGAAACAGGGATATTAAGCAGAGTTATAGAGCTTGTTATGATATTTATAACGTATACCAACCTTGAAGCGACTGAATTTATGAACCACACGCGCCTACGTACCTGCACATCAATAATGCATAAATCATGCAGATTGTGGCAGATGTATGTTTTGTTCTGCTTTTATAGCGAGTCTTTACTGAAATGAATTGCCCTGAATGTGCGCGGATTTTAGGAAATCATGCAATAAGTTACCGAGTTCATGATATCATTTTTTATTGTCTTTGACTCACCATTTTGCTGAACCTTCTTATCTAAACTTTTTGTCTCAAGCCAATTAAAAACATATGGCCTATAATCCAAATAAATTATCCAGTTTGTTTACCTCCAATCGTCTTTTGGTCATCTAATCCTTAAAATTAATATTGAGAACAGCTCTCATCCATATTTCTCCTTTTGATCATTATCACATTTAAAGAATTGTTTACATTAGCATTTTTACAATACATAAATGCCTCCATTGATTGTCTCCTTCAAAGCAAAATGTGAAGTAAAGAAAACTGAGTAAAATTTAAAAATAATAAAATACATGCTATGGAATTGAGCTAATTTACGTAACTCCCTTCTTACTAGTATATCTATCTACTTTAATATCTACGTAGTCACATTGCAGAAGATGTAAGTTCGTACACTCAATGGTAAATACCTGTGTTGAAATTAATTTTATTTTTCTGATAAAAAGGTTTGGAATAATAACAGTTTTACGTTTTCTACGATTTTACTTCATTCCATACTGTAGTGACTAATTTGTGAAGACTAACCGCTATCTACATTTTATGCGTATTTTTTCAGAAAAACACTTCCCTTTTAGGTACAACGGACCTCTGATATCTAATCTGTCTAGATCAGTAAACAAATCCAAACAAGTTTTGTGTAACTGATATAAATGAAATAAGAAAACAATGGAGCCTTTCTTAGATCTCCTTTTAGTATCCTAAAAGAAAACAACCAAATAGTAGTTCATTCTTAAAAAGCTCCTTTATTTTCCCTCATTAATTTTCATTTATGGATATCTTGATTGAAGCGTCTACCCTATTTATTTCCAACATTATTAGTAGATAAGGTTGATATGATGTGAAAAGCGTATTCATAAAGATAGATATTGGATATGTTATAGTAAAAGAGCAGTTTATATATACTTGATATATAACACTACTCGACAAAAAAATAGGGTCAAAATGTAAATGACACAACAAAAGCAGATTCTTGTGTAAAATGGTCCCCTGAATCCAAATCCGACCCCCGTTTTTCTCCACCACGTCAAAATTTTCGGGGAACAGCCCCTCCCCCTTTTTACGTTATTCGACGACTTTATAACTTTGAACTCGATTTTCAGGGTCAAAAAACATTGCCTTAGTCTTCAAATTGCACCCCAGGGGACAAGAAAGGTTCAAATTAATAAAATATGGATATTCATAACAATTGGATAGGTTTAAGGGGTGATTACCCCCCTAAAAACGCAAAAAAATCGTTAAAAATAGAAGGATTTGTTATACCCTATTTATTTTGCTTATTTTTGAAGCAAATCAATTTTAAAGGGTCTTAACCCTTCCCCAAGGACCCAAATTTAATAATGATATGCAGCAATGATTTTTAGGAAAAGCGGTTAAAGAGTTATCGCCCCCGAAGCATCCGCGGAAGGGTTCAGAAGGCTTTCTGAATCGCGCTGGCGCCCGCGCGCTCAGTGAGTAATATCCATGCTTTGAAAAGTCACAAAATGAGAATTTTCTTATATTTTAAGACTTTACTTAGTGGAAATTCTATATTTTGATAGTTACTGGCCAGTTTTATAGAGGTATTCCAGCCGTGCATCTAATAACAAATTGAAACATGGAATACCTCCATAAAACTGGCCAGTTACTATCAAAATATAAAATTTCCACAAAGTAAAGTCTTAAAATATAAGAAAATTCTCATTTTGTGACTTTTCAAAGCATGGATATTACTCACTGAGCGCGCGGGCGCCAGCGCGATTCAGAAAGCCTTCTGAACCCTTCCGCGGATGCTTCGGGGGTGATAACTCCTTAACCGCTTTTCCTAAAAATCATTGCTGCATATCATTATTAAATTTGGGTCCTTGGGGAAGGGTTAAGACCCTTTAAAATTGATTTGCTTCAAAAATAAGCAAAATAAATAGGGTATAACAAATCCTTCTATTTTAACGATTTTTTTACGTTTTTAGGGGGTAATCACCCCTTAAACCTATCCAATTGTTATGAATATCCATATTTTATTAATTTGAACCTTTCTTGTCCCCTGGGGTGCAATTTGAAGACTAAGGCAATGTTTTTTGACCCTGAAAATCGAGTTCAAAGTTATAAAGTCGTCGAAAAACGTAAAAAGGGGGAGGGGCTGTTCCCCGAAAATTTTGACGTGGTGGAGAAAAACGGGGGTCGGATTTGGATTCAGGGGACCATTTTACACAAGAATCTGCTTTTGTTGTGTCATTTACATTTTGACCCTATTTTTTTGTCGAGTAGTGTAATTAAGAAGGGGCCTTTATATTATATTTATTTGCTTCCATTAAAGAAATGCTTTTAAAGATTTCTTAAAACCTAGCTATATTTCTCCTATTCTAAAATTTTTTGATTTACCAGATTTCCGGACAATAATATCTTTCCATGCTTTCAATTTTTCAAATATCTAAATGAAAATTATATTCTAACTGCTTTAAGTCACTTGATGTAACAATACCATTGATGATATTTGAGGATCAATTCAATAAATTCAATTAAATGATTCCCTAAAAGACAACAATGTCGTAGCATACTCATTACTCATTCATCATATTCTCCAGATAACTATTTTACCACGTAATTAAGTTTCATTTTGGCTAAAAAATGTATGTAAATAACAGTCGTTGCAACAACAAACTTAACACTGATTTGAACTTTGTTAAGAGTGTTTTGATTTTCGTATGAACTCTTCCAAGGGATTTAAGAAACCAAATTTTGTGGTGTGGTTTTTTATAGTTTATAAAGTATTTTTTATATTTTAGAACCAATGCAAGATTCGTAAGCTCATCTAAAAGGATTAATTTCATTCGTTTTGTGTCATAGGAGATGCATCAGTTCCCGAGATCTCCAATAGTTTCTACAATTTTATGAAATTACTATCTTCAACATTTTTTAAACTTTATCTCCATATGAACAGATATAATACACGACCAGATACGAACTTTTTGGAACAAAAAACACCCAGCAAAAACCGTGTCATTTTTCGGGCAATGTTCGGCTTTGCCCCGGAAACATTTAACTTTAACATTTAACATTAACAGATCGGTTCCATATAGAATCATTGAATATTCCAGTTTTTGGCGTGTTCCTAGTTTTCGTTATTGGTCATAATCGCTCTAGATAAAAAAAATTTGCTTGAAAAAAAAAGTGGCAATTTCCTATTGCCAAGAACCAAGAAGTCATTTCCTGGGACGGATATCACTCAGATTGTGCCCTCATCAAAAATCTCACATTAGACCTATAAATAGAGCTAAAGATGCTTGACCATAGACGGACCGTGGCACGGAGCCATTAGCAAAGGAATGCGTAATACCCCCCGCCAAGCTGCGAGGCGTCCATTAGTACCCCTGAATATTAAAGGGCTTTTATTTGTGCGTGCGCCGCGGCCGCTTTCATATTTCATAATTCCCGTTAGGCGTGTCGGCCCAAGGGAGCAGAAAATGAGAATTGTGCAGGGCGTAGCTTCCGGGGCGTATGAAACATTCATTGGCCGGGGCTGGATCGATGCGCCTGCCTGCCGGGGCTGAAGGAGCTTGGGGCGCAGTCGGTGCGACTGCGGGGAGGCCGAGTCGCGTATTGGGTTTCTTGTTATTTGGAGACAGAAATAGTTAGTTGGAGAGATATTTGGTTACTTTGTATCTGTATGGTTTTATCGAATGCTTTTTTTATGTATAATTTTATTTTGAGATTCTTGTTTTGGGATAGATAGAACTGAACTAGTACTTTTTATCAGTGTTCCACATATTTTAATCCTCAGTTTTTTTTCTTTTGTATCTGTTCAAAAGTATGTTTCCGAATCCTAATACACGTATTAAGAGCTTTATTCAATTTTTTTCACTTTCATTGCTGTACAAATATCAAAAGTCTGGTTTGAAGTTGGTGGAATTAATAACAAAATATGGTCACTCATAAAAAACCTAGAGTGCGAGTTTCTAGAACCTAAAAACTTATTTGATCTTCTATGACTATGTGCTTTTCATGAAAATGGAATTATTTTATTCTAGTCCAAATTCATTAAACAATAAAAATAAAGTTTTATCTTTGTAATAACTTTGATACCAAGGTTTGATCACTCTTATTTGCGCATAAAAACTCTTAGAATTAACATGAAAAATCTATTTTGAAAACGTATCAAAAAAGGAATAATGAGTTTTTTTTCAATAAAGACCTGAAAAAGCATATCTTAGAGACCTTAACCATAAAATAACCTTTGCGTGTAGAGTAAATTGAAGGGTTTGGTGGGTGAAGGGGCTATGTTACAAGGCCTGTCCCGAAAGTAACGAGACTGAATTATTCAGTCTCGTTACTTTCGGGACAAGCCTTGTAACATAGCCCCTTCATCCACCAAGCCCTTCAATTGTGAGTTTTATAAAATGTGTCCATATGTGAGTACAAATTTTGTTAATATTTTTTTCAATGTATATAATGAATCTTATCACACTCAGGGTAGCAATATCATAAACGCATTGAAAAATTTTATCATTATTGAGAAGTGAAATTTATATTTTCTTAACACAAAATTATTTAAAAGGTTTTGTTGGATTATGAATTTTCGTACCTTCATAAGCATTTTTCTATTTTTAAGTGTTTAAAAATTTATTTATACTACCCTTTGTTTGATTTTAAAAAATGTTGATTTTTCGATGGTGTTTTTGCATCGAGAATTGTTTATCTGTTTTTTTAAATTTTCATCATTGAATATTTTACAAATGAAAAAATCATTGGTATTTATATAAATCATGTACTAAAAAAACAAAGCTGAAAAGTATTGACCTAAATATCCAGGTTCTAAATAATCTCGTGAACAAATGGTAGATATTTGTTTTTGTAGAAAAATATGGTGTTAAATTAATACAGAAATTAATTGAATGCAATTACTATATAGATCAGTCCTAATAAAATATTATTGTTAGAGTTGATTTTAAATTTAAATATTGGAATTTAAAAAATAAATGATCTGATACTGCAAAGAGATTAAAGGAATTCAAAATGATGAAAAACATTAATATTAATCAATGCAAACAGGATTTTTAGTGTTTAAGTAATAAAAAAAGTTTCCATTACTTATAAATAAAATTAATTCCTTTAATTTTGCAAAAGTAACTGTCTTTTGAACAATAACTCTTTTAACCCAAACCTTAAAATAACAAAAAATAATAAAAAAAATAAACTATTGAAAACTACACAAATGCTTAACCTAAACTCTTGCAGGAAATAAGTTTTTTTCTCCTTCATAAAAAACTTTGATGCAAAATGGCTCTACATTAACTCCTTAAAATCCATGATAACATAAGCTTCTTTTATATTCAAATCAATGTAAAGAGAATGGGGGGGCACATGGAAAGAAGGAAAATAGGTAGGAAGAGGCAAAAAGAGAAGAGAGATAGAAGAGAAGAGAGATAGGAAAAAAGATTCGAGTAAGTGAGAGAATAAGTTAGGTAGGAATAAATTTTGTAAAGAAAAAAAAATGACACAGAAAATGTAAAGGGGAATATATAGATAGGAAAAATAAAGCGAAGGGAAAAAGAAAGAAGAGGAGAACGATGTAAAAAGAAAAATTATAAATTATAGAGGCATAGGGGTGTAAAAGCGTAAAAGTATCGACGCAGCTAAATGCAAAAAAAGAGATAAGAAGATGCAAATAAACGGAAGAAAAAAAAGAAAAAGAGGGAGAAAGACAGAGAGTGAATAGAAAATAAGTAGAGTAAACAGATGTATGAAGAATAGACACAGACAATTAATAAGTGAATGTGATGGTTAGGAAGATTCAAAATAATAAAAAGGGGGGCAGAAAGAAGAGAATAAAAACTAGAACAAAACAGAAATCACGGAAGAAAGCAGACTGAAAAAAGAAATTAAATGAAAAATAGAAGAAAAAATGAAAGCGAGAGTGAAAACTTATCACAACAAACAAGTAGAGACCCATCCTATTCACCCTGACCAATACAAGATACCATAACCAAACCACTCTCCCTTGCACCAACTGTTGTCGCAAGTGGTGAGCTGCTAAGCCCGGGTACACGGGTGCCAGCCGGCACCGAGAGTGCACTTTTTGATGAAGTGCGGTGCCGCGAATGGAAGCCACTCGGAGGGGGAGGCAAGTCCCGGGGGAGGCCGCCCTAATGAACGGCCGGTGCGCCGCCCCTGCCGACCTGCTCGCGGGTGGCACAGGATTACGAAACCCGCACCGGTCGAGAGCTTAGCCCGCGATCCCGATAAGTGACACTGCTCGGTGGGAGGTGGGATGGAGTGGACTAAATGCGATGCTCTTTTAGGACGGGTCATTTGCCTTTTTTTATAACAAACATTGGAGTGGTCTTTGGTGGTTGATCATTTCACTAGGGAACAGCTGTTCCTAAACTGTATCTTTTTTAGCTGTTCCCAAACTCTATTTTATGGTTAGCTAGCTAATGTCGGATACTTGGGTATTAATCGTTTAACCAATCCTAAGATTAGTGTAGTTAGCGTTACCCAGCGGTCACCTGTGGATGTGGATCTAAGCCGAAATCGCTCGAAGAACCTCTTTTTACAGAGGGTGCATATTCATATACTACTATTAACTAAGAAACAAACACGGGGATTCATATATGATACTCTAACCACTAGATCATTACGCTAATTAAAACTAACAGCCATATTAGCAGCCATCAGCATCGTGGTTAACCATCAGCTAAAGAAGGGAAATTAGCTTTTCGCTAACACTGATTGGTGGAATCCCTCTTTGACCAGGGATTTAACACCGACGCTGACGGCTGGGAATATGGCTGTAAGACTGTAACAGTCATATTCACAGTCATCAGCGTCACGGTTAACCAGCAGCTAAAGAAAGAAAAATTTGCCTTTCGCTGGATCTGATTGGTGGAATCTTTCTTTGACGTAGGACTTAACACTGAGGCTGATGACAGTGAATATGGCTGTAAGAGTTCTGAGACGGATTCATATATCTTGAAGAGTGCTCCGACTCTTGGAAACCACTGCAACTGACCACATTTGACCAAGTCCATTTCTCACAGAGAGGTTACTTGATTTAACCCTTAATTTTTAAGAACATTTAATTATAGCTGCAGTTCCCGAAATGTGCCCATTAATATATTTCATTGCAAACAGCACAATCTTAATACATTTTCTTGAAAGTGTTCCGTAACTCATTTATCTCCTGAAGAATGCTTCTAAACCCAAGCTGTTTGAAAACAGCTGCATGAGCCCCAGACAGCAAAAACATCGAAGATTTAGTTCCCATTTTCTCATTTTAATCCAAGGTACGTGTACTTCTTGTCACAGTTACGTATGTTTCCCCTAAATTTAATTGGGTTGTGCTGTGTGGGAGAGTATACCAAGGTCTGTGCAAGCCCATCTCCCACAGCGCGGTTTCATGATTTATTTCTTAAATATTTCTTAACTTTTGGGAGATTAAGTAAGCTAGATTAATTAAGCTCGTTAAATCCATTTTACTATAAAGCACATCTTGGATACTCAAAAGGCAACTTACTTTAAGCTCAATTGATATCAAAAGATGGTACGAAAGACGAGTCTAAAGCATAATTCAAGCTGTTTATTCTAGCTTATTCATGTTCAGCCATATCATGCTGTCTAAAATATATCATGTAAAAATTATGAATTCAGACAAACCAATTTCCAAAGCTTTAGAAGAAAGGTTTTTCCTCACACATAGTTTTTTTGTTTAAAAATACACCATGTTTCTTCCAGGAAATAATATAAAGTTACAGAATGTACGGAGTTTACAGAGTTGATAAATTTATTTGACAGAGAAAAACTTAAAAAGGTAAACCCCTAAAAGAGGAGCTGTAATAAAAATTTACAAGAATTAAAGTTCTCGCATTTAGTTGTTTTCAGTTGAAAAGAAAGTAATAAATTCAGTTTTCTTTTTAGTTTTCAGTTTTTCACAGCATGAAATCAGGTAATTACGAGATTTTTTTTAAGAACCACAGCTGTTAGTTCACGTCCTGCTAGGTCAAACCTTTGCACCTGTTATAAAACCAAGTTTGCATACTCTGTGTGCCGTCGTGGGTAAATAATTGAGATTTCGAAAAAGCAAGAAGTTAAATTTATTGTTATGAGAATTTATTTAAAGTTACGTTTAGTTGAATGGTAGAAAGAATTTTTTTTCCTGGAGATTCGTTTTGGCTGACTTTGTGATAAATGTTTTAGCCCATAAGGAATTCTTAAAAAGTATCGTATAGAAGTTCACACGCACCTTTTTCCTTAAGCGTTTAGAAAAAAGCAATTTCGATAAGGGATTAACATACTGAAAAACTAAGATGTATTAAGTTAACTAAAGCTCGTGAGGATTTCTTTGGATTTATAGAATTAACTTAATTGGACCAAAATGAGGTAATAATGATCTTGTATTATGAAAGGAATTAGAAAGAGATTTTGCGTTTGGAGAAATACGCATTTTCTCTGTTTTTTATGTAAAAAAGCCTTCCCCGGTTCCCCTCTTCTTGCTCTATTCGTGTTCTTCTTTAGTAAAGCTTCGAAAATTTTTCTCTGCATCAAATAAAATTTTAAAAGGCAAAATTATGATTCGCTGAACTTCCTAAACAGTTAAGTTAGGCCTATTCCAAATTATTAATTATCTATTTTTACCATTATGGAACGTACCCATACTACGTGACCGCTTTTTAACTATTTTTTGACCCCCCTCCCCCCCTTGGTGACCATCCGTATTATATGCCAAGACCCCCCTCCCCCTCCAGTTTTCACGTAGTAAATCGTAAATGCAGTTTTCAATCATTTTTTGCAAACAGAAAGTTTAAAAAACTTAATTTGGCTTGATTTGTATAAATTTAATTAATAATTTGGCTAATTTCACTAATTAAATTGGATTTAAATTGTCGTAATGACTAGAGGAAATTGACTACTTGACGAAACCCCAAGCCCCCCCTCCCTCCTGTGACCAAGCGTGGTATTTTGAAGACCCCCCTCCCTCCCCTGAACGGGTCACGTAGTATGGGAACGTTCCCTTACTGATATTTAAAATTAATAAATCACCTCTAAAAGAATAAATTTTAGTAACAAGTAGACACAAGTCTAAGTTGAAACAGACAACCTTTCAACGTGTCTACCCTTAATACGACAGTCTCAAAAATGAGTAAAAATTACTCAAATTTGAGTATGTCACGCACTCAAACATGCTCCGATCCAAATGTACTCCAATTTGAATACATGCATGTACTGTTCGCCCAACGATAGTAAAAGGGTCACGTGATTTTTACAGACTTTGCACGCCTGATAGTTGGGGACTTGCTTCTACACTGCTGGCCATCCAAAATGGTACACCAAGAAGGAACCGAGATATCAAACCCAAATTTATTTCTATAATTGCACATAGTGTTAATGTGAATTGATTAAAAATTCAGCCTTCCTGGGTGTTAGGGGGCCGAGAAAATCGCTGAGGAGTGTTGTCTCCATAGGTGTCCATTACCACCGCCCCACGCCATGGTATTGAGTGAAGGAGGCTCTAAATGGGCTTTGAGGGATTGGAGGACCGTGTTGAGTCCACAGGTAATCAAAGTTCATGTGGGGCACCTGCGGACGTGGCATACCGGGCTAGGTGATTTCTCCTCTTTCATCGGACATGTTTTGTGGCGTTGGTTCTTAAGAACGGGTAGGTGAGGGTAAAAATGCAACATAGGGGGATAAGAAGAAAGCTTGGACATTGAGTTCATCACGTGGTTGTGCATTTTTCTCTTGAGACTTGTGCGCAGGCGAGGGTTGAAGTTAAGGGTAGACAACAGGTTGACAAACCTCAATACTGCAGCTCTGGTTGGCCAATGGGACGGTAAATCATACTGAGGAGGTGTGGGAGTAGAATGCGTGTCGTTTACAGTGCAGGGGACTGGCCGTTTGGCAAGCATAGCTTCAGAAAAATTCCAATCTTCAACACATGATTTGGCGGTGACAACAATGCTCTAAATAAGGAAATTGACATCTCAATGTGAGGGCACAGAGTTTATGAGAGTATCCCAATGCGGTCTGGAGCACCACGATAGTTGGAGATCACTCTACGACAGCGAGAAAAGAGAGCACTCGGCTATTGATTTTGTAATCGTCAGATTTCTTCTTTACGCAGAGTAACGAGGTAGTGAAGCTTTGGATTCCACTCCCACACCTCCTCAGTATGATTTAACGACACATTTACCAACCAGAACTGCAGCATTGACGTTTGACAACCTAATGTCCACCCTTACCTTCAACCTCGCCTGCGGACAAGTCTCAAGAGAAAAATGCACAACCACGTGATGAACTCAATGTCCAAGCTTTCTTCTTACCCCCCTATGGTGCATTTTTTCCTGACCTACCCGTTCTTAAGAACCAACACCCACAAAACATGTCCGGTCAATGAGGAGAAATCACCTAGCCCGGTATGCAACGTCCGTTGGTGCACCACATGAACTTTGACTACCTGTGGACTCAACATGGTCCTCTAATCCCTCAAAGCCCATTTAGAGCCTCCTTCACTCAATATCATAGCGTTGGGCGGCGGTAATGGACACCTATGGAGACAACACTCCTCAGTGATTTTCTCGGCCCCCTAACATCCAGGAAGGCTGAATTTTTAATCAATTCACATTAATACTATTTGCAATCATAGAAATAAATTTGAATATGATATCTTTTTTCCTTCTTGGTGTACCATTTTGGATGGCTCTGGAGGGCGCGTCCCCAGCCGGCGGATAGGGGAACGCCTCCACTGGTTCTCCAGTGGGTGGTAGAAGGGAAATAAAATACCTTCCGCGGACCAACAGGCAGAAGTCCAACCTCCTAGGAGGCTCTGGCAACCCCCCTTCCATATATTCCATCCCAGCTCTAAATTGTAATCGTACAATATCATCAATAATAATCAGACTACGAACAAAACACATAAAGGGTATGAAAATATCAACTGACGGCCAGAGAAACTACACAAGCCCCTGCCCAAACTGCCCTAATACTCAACTGTCTCCTCAGCATATCTTCGGCTGCCCAGCAATTCAGGCCAGACTACTCAAGATCGGCCTTGAAGACCCAGAAGTTTTGATATATTCTGAAAAGGCTGTAGAGGTTGCCGAGGCAGTCTTCGACTGCTTCGGTGCGATTTAGATTGCACATCATGGACACGACAACAACAACAGCAGTGTATATACCAACTAATGTCTCTTCTTCTTTCGATCAACTGCCCCTCAATTTCCCCCTGTCTCCACTCCGAAATACTAGTTCCAGCACAGACCCTTTTACTATCGTTGGTTTATCAGTACTCATTTTTGAAAATGTGGATACTCAAAAATAACACATCATGTACAGTTGGGGAAAAAACGACTCAGTTGCGATTTCTGGCGAACCACTTGGGTTAGGAAGACAAAAGAGGTGTCACTTTTCATTAATTAAAGTATTCTTTTACCAAAAAAATTTGAGTCCTTAGGGGGTCATCTTCATATTAATCGAAAAACTAACTTTTTTTTTCAATGGGGACCCCAAATTATTCGGAAATTTTCTGAAAGGCCATCCCTCCAAACCCTTAAATACCGAGTTTCATCCAGATTGGTTCACAAATAAATTTTTTTTAAATCGTGTAATATTTTTATGGTTATCGATTCTGGTAGTAAATTTCTGTAGAAAGCCAAAATTTCAATCGATTTAATCTAATGGTTTTTGATAAAAACGAACGATAAAGAACATTCGCGGTATGCATTTGGCAACGGTACCCCCCTTAAGATTAAAGTTCGTTTTTATCAAAAACTATTAGATAAAATCTATTGAAATTTTGGATTTCTACATAAAATTACCAGAATCGATTACCATAGAAATATTACACGATTTAAAAAAATTTTATTTGTTAACCAATCTGGATGAAACTCGGTATTTAAGGGTTTGGAGGGATGGAAAAATCTCATAATAATTGGGGGTCCCCATTGAAAAAAGTTAGTGTTTCGTTTAATATGAAGACGACCCCTTAAGAAAATTTTTTTGGCAAAAGAATCCTTAAGTAATGTAAAATTACACCTCTTTTGTCTTCCTAACCCAAGTGGTTCGCCAGAAATCGCAACTGAGTCGTTTTCCCCCAACTGTACTCATTTTTGAAAATGTCAGATACTCAAAAATAACACATCATGTACGCATTTTTTAATTCGTCTATGATATATTTATAAAGAGGGTGCAATGTGTTACAGTAGGGTGTCCCATATATGACAGAAAAAAATTTTCTTGCGAATTTGAAAACGGTTACCCTCTACTTTTTTTTATAAATGCCTTGACCTATACAGATATAAAATTTTATCCCTCTACAATGATATTAATCTGTGCAAAATCGTAATTAAAGATGGTCAATGTGTCTCTTTTTTTGTCTCTTTTACAAAATTTTTTCTCTTTGCGAAATTGAAAAGAGATACCCTCTACTTTTTTTATAAATGCCTTGACCTATTCAGATATAAAATTTCGTCCCTCTACGATAATATTAACCCGTGCCAAATCTCAATTGAAGATGGCCAAACAAGCTGAATTACCGGCACGCTTTTGCTAATACTCACCACTTTTTTCTTTTTCCTGTTTTTTGTAGGCTTTTTTATTTATATTTGTATTTTTGGCCATTGAAATGTGTCTCATTCCATGCCAAATCGACCAAATAAACATAATCACCGTGCTCTTAGGTCGTGGATTTTTTTCAAAATTTTTCTATACCTATGATAAATACCATCACAATTTTTTTCAGAATTTTTACTCAAAAAGGAACCCCAGGAAAAATTTTTGAAAATTGGACATTTTCCACCGTTTTTTGATTGATGAGTTACAAAAAGTTACGTTTCTCAACTATTTATCAAGCAAATGAGCTGATGCTGGTGCCAAATTAAAGCTTACACTCTACACTTTCTAGTAAAATATAAAAATCCATTATTATTTAATAATTTAATTTTTTTTTTGAAAAATAGCTATTTTAGTAAAAATTGAATAACTCCGAGTTATCTAAAAACATACATTTTAAAAGTTTACCTAAGAATCATCTTGGCATATACTTTCCATAGTATAAAAATTGGGATGGTGTTTTGGGTTAATGAAAAATAATTAATTGTTTTCTAAAATTCGTTAAGTGGTCAATGCAGCTTTGTAATTTTCTTCCCAAAGTCATTAAAATGAAAAACCTAATTTTTTCACAAGAAAAATTTACCTTAGTAGGTATTTTCAACAGTATAAATATAAAAAAAGTGTTTTGGGTGTTGAAAAATAATTTCTTTCAACATTCAATAAGTGGTCTATGTATCTTTGTGACTGTTATTAAAAAAGACCATTATAATTTGAAACTTATATTTAAAACAAGAGAAAGTTGCCTCCAATTTAGTTTTTATTTTGAATAGTAAAAAAGGGAAGTTATAGATGTTGAAAAATAAAAAAATTGTAGTTTCTACTTTTCATTACAAAAAATTAACTTCCTTTTTATTAATAACTTTTAAATAAATATTTAGCCCTTTAGACTTAGCCGTGATGATTTATATGTGTATGATGATAATATTTTTAGCTATATAAAGATGGAGTAAGTAAACTCTAAATTTGTACCAAAAGTACATAATTAAGTATACCAATAATATAAAGTTCATTAAATATGTATTTATGATTTATATATGAGTGGTTAAGTTTAAGTTTTGTATTATAAGGAAATTCTGTAGACTTTTCAAAGCTGCATTGACCACTTAACGAATTTTAGAAAAAAATTATTTATTTTTCATTAACCCAAAACACCATCCCAATTTTTATACCATGGAAAGTATATGTCAAGATGATTCTTGGGTAAAATTTTGATTTTCTTTGGGTCAATTTTTTCGAAAATAGCGATTTTTCGTAAAAAATATTAATATAATTAAATAATAGTGGATTTGTATACTTTACTAGAAAGTGTAGAGTGCAAGCTTTAATTTGGCACCAGAATCAGCTCATTTGCTTGAAAAATAGTTGAGAAACGTCACTTTTTGTAACTCATCATTCAAAAAAGGTGGAAAATGTCCAATTTTCATAAATTTTTCCTGGGGTCCCTTTTAGAGTAAAAATTCTGAAAAAAATTGTGGTGGTATTTATCATGGGTATCTATCTATAGAAAAATTTAGAAAAAAAAATCCATGACCTAAGAGCACATGCCATTTGTCGAGTTGGCGTGGAATGAGCCATGTGTAATATTAATGGGTCTGAATTGTCAACCGCTAAAGTTTAACTTCACAATTGTTAAAAAACAGCACCGCAGAAATTTGTCGATTACTTTGTAACTTATAGATCCAGTAATCTGGTGACTAGAATTGCCAACTAAGTAAATTCGTTTACCTTCACTTTGCTATCTTCTTTTAAAAGTGGTAGACGACATTTTAGACCGATTAATAAGGGAAAGTCACCCAATATGGGACACACTTTTTTGAATCGAATTTATTTTTTCCTGAAAAATTCTATAATAAAACTTTAAGTGGTCTTATACAACTTTTTCAATACTTATTCGAAATCAAGTTTGTTTTTTTATGAAAAAAATTAATTATACAAAAAATGCATTTGAATTAAAATTCAAAAGTTGCCTAATATGCGATACAGGTCGCCTAATATGCGATACAAGGTGTTCCCAACATGAGATAGTCTCATTTTGGGAATAAGCATCGAAATGGGAATAAACTCTCTTCATAATATGCATAGTTTATTGTGCAAAATATACAAAGCAGCTACTTTTTAGCACAGAATGACTAAATAGAGTTACACTAATAGAGACACACTAAAAATTACGCAAAAAAGGGATTTTTTCCACAAAAAATTACAATAAATTGACTTTTACTAAAATTAATTAATTGTTTATAAAGCAAATCTTGCAAAACAAATAATTATTTTGAATGTCTCCACAATCTTTATGGTACCATAGAAAACAATTCTGGCAAATAGCCCATTTCTCCAGATGGGAGTCTTCAGACAACCGCAAAAAGCAGATAGGACATTCTGGATCTGTTAATTTGGAAGAATCTGTAAGCGAGTTTCTAGACGCAGATGCAGTAGGTAATAGGGTGGGCCGAAAAAAACTTTTTATTTTATTTTGAAACGCTATACCGCGGAAAACTTGCCTCTGGGGTAGAGAAGTAAAATGCAACAAAAATTTTTAAAATCGGTTAAAAATTGCAATAGCGCATTGCACCTAAAGTTTGAAAAAATAGGCTATTTTCATTACTTTTAAAAAAAATCAAATTAAATCAAATAACTTTTATAAAAAGTATCTAAAGGCATATAATAGAATAAAAATGTGGAGAAAACATATTTAATTGAAAAAAGGTGGTATTTTACAATTAATTGGTAGTATAATAACATCTAAAAATTCACGTTTTTACCAGAAATCCACATATTTCGTATGAAACAAAAAAAAATATAAAAAATAATTTTCATTACTATACTACCTTTCTAGCTATCACTCAGTAACCCCCTTAACAGTTCAAACATTTTTTACAGTTCGCTTCGCGATTGGAGCTCGCTCGTTGCACAACAAACCGCATCACTATCTCTCGCCGAAATAAAAACTTATTTTATATTTTGAAACGCTATACCACGGAAAACTTGCCTCTTGAGTAAAGAAGTAAAATGCAACAAAATTTTTTAAAATCGGTTAAAAATTGCTTTTGTACATTGGTCCTAAAATTTGAAAAAATATGCTATTTTCAAAACTCTTAAAAAATCAAATAACTTCTATAAATGTATCTAAAGGCATAAATTAGAAGAAAAATGTTAAGAAAAAATATATTTAATGGAAAGAAAGGTCTTATTTTATAATATAAGGTTGCACTATAAGGTTACACTTGGCCTTTCGCCTTTTTTTTCTTCAAAAATCGCATTTTTCGATTGAATTAAAAAGTTATTATTCCTGATGGTGCATAGTATGATTTGTACTAAAATGCAGTCCTTTACTGGTTATGAACTTCTTTTGGTATTTTGAAAGAAGACTTGATTGAAAAATTTGGCATTGGAGATCTTGAAAGACTAATAGTAGTTCTTATAAACCTATCTCCTGGCATTCATACCGATGACTTTTCGTGATGCCCTCTGTGTTACTAATTTTATACAACGTTCGACTGTTTGTGTGTGACATGGGAATCTGTCAAAGTTCCAGTCATTATCATAGACTATATCTCCTGATCGGTAAATCTTCGTAGTATAGGTGGGGAGAAAGAGAAGCAGTATTCCAGCTAATCTATATATAGTCTACGTATGTTCTATATATGGTCTGTAGCTTGGAAATTAGGTTTGAGGGGGATGGAAACTCCTAACTGACTTTCTTTTAAAAGCTGAATTTCTAGCCTTAATTTTTCTTCTTAACCAAACTCCTCATATATGATCCCTTTTATCTATGGTCATGCCCAAAAGCAAGTTTTCAGAATGAGCAAAAAAGGTATTTTGTTTAATCATTGGATCAATGATTTCTAATAACTTTTCTGGCAAAAATCTAGATGTTTCTATCACTTTAAACACGTGTCCAGGTCAAATTAAGAACCATTTACTTTTCAAAATAAAGAATCATACAGACTAATTAATTTGATTCAATTTGATTTTAATATAAAAGAAACTAAAATCTTCTGTTCATCTGTTGGATTATCAGTACTAATAAAATACAGTTTATGTTATAATACTGATAAATAATCCAACAGAGGAACATAAGATTCTTTCAAACTACCAAAAGAAGTTAATAATCAGTAAAGGACTACATTTTGTTACAAATCAAACTATGCACCATCAGGAAAAATAAATTTTTAATTCAATCGAAAAATGCGATTTTTGAAGAAAAAAAGACGAAATGCGAAGTGTAACCTTATAGTGCAACCTTATAGTGTAAAATACCATCTTTCTTTCCATTAAATATATTTTTTCTTAAAATTTTTCTTCTAATTTATGCCTTCAGATACTTTTTATAGAAGTTATTTGATTTAATTTGATTTTTTAAGAGTTATGAAAATAGCATATTTTTTGAAATTTTAGGACCAATGTACTAAGGCAATTTTTAGCCGATTTTAAAAATTTTTGTTGCATTTTACTTCTCTACTCAAGAGGCAAGTTTTCCGTGGTATAGCGTTTCAAAATATGAAATAAGTTTTTATTTCGGCGAGAGATAGTGATGCGGTTTGTTGTGCAACGAGCGAGCTCCGATCGCGAAGCGAACTGTAAAAAATGTTTTAACTGTTAAGGAGGTTACTGAGTGATAGCTAGAAAGGTAGTATAGTGATAAAAAATTATTTTTCACAATTTTTTTTGTTTCATACGAAATATGTGGATTTCTGGTAAAAATGTGTAATTTTAGATGTTATTATACTACCAATTAATTGTAAAATACCACTTTTTTTCAATTAAATATGTTTTCTCTACATTTTTATTCTATTATATGCCTTTAGATACTTTTTATAAAAGTTATTTGATTTAATTTGATTTTTTTTTTAAAAGTAATGAAAATAGCCTATTTTTCCAACTTTAGGTGCAATGCGCTATTGCAATTTTTAAGCGATTTAAAAAATTTTTTTTGCATTTTATTTCTCCACCCCAGAGGCAAGTTTTCCGTGGTATAGCGTTTCAAAATAAAATAAAAAGTTTTTTTCGGCCCACCCTAGTAGGTAATTTTGCTAAGGTTATTGACTGAGAATAGGTTCCTGATTGAATAGATGATTTTATAAATACCCCTGAAGTTTCCAGCCGACTCTTTTTCTTCATTGAATGGGTGAGGAATTTTATTTCTTACTGCCAACTGGTAGGCAATACGTTTTATGTCGGTAATTCTTAATCTAAAATAATGGTCGGACATATTTATGCAATATTTGGCAAGTTTGAAAAGACCGGCTTTCTTCCAAGTTTAGATTTTATAAGATCTTCAATGGATATTCCGTCCTTGATGAATGATTATAGAAGGAAAATATTCATTTAGGTCTTAAAATTACTATTCATACACTGATAACAAAAGTTAAATAAGGCTTTCTGCATTTTTGTTAGATTTTTAAACCAAACAAGGACGGATTTCATTGAAAGACGACTGGGGCTGATTTTAATTTGATCAGAAAGTCGTTGTTTTACAATACAATTACATACTTTCCTTCTTATCCTAATAAGACACTAATTCCTTGCAGTAAACAAATCTGAAAAATGAGTTCTCAATATGAGATATCCCATTTTAGGAACCTTGAGAATATCCCATATTAGGATTCAGCTCTTTTTTTTAAAAATCTGCCAAAAAATAATTAATGGGCCGAAATATTTAAAAAAAGATGCATGAATATTAAAATTTGGATCAGTCTGAGAAGAAACAAACAAAAAATTTAAAAAAACAACTTCCCGTTTTTGCTGTACAGGTCCTCCAAAACCTCTCCTAAAAGTTTTCCCATGTTCTTCAAAGTTATTAGATGCTCGTGAGAAAGGAGTTAAGTCCTTACCTTCCTAATTTTACTTGTGGTTACAATTAATTAGTCTAAATAATTAAGAAATGCCACTCATGGATCGTGACACTTTCAGATTTTAAAGATAAGGGGGTGCGCCATATTAGGAACCTATCCCACATTGGGCGACTTTCCCCTATTACATCTCTATGGCCAAACTTATAATAAAACAAAAAAGTCTGAAAAAAGAGAGAAAAAAGAAAAAAAGTGGTGAGTATTAGCGGGTGCGTGCCGGTAATTTAGCTTGTTTGACCATCTTCAACTGAGATTCGGCACGGTTTAATATTATCGTAGAGGGATAAAATTTTTTATCTGAATAGGTCAAGGCATTTATAAAAAAAGTAGAGGGTATCTCTTTTCAATTTCGCAAAGAAAAAAAATTCTGTCGTAAAAGAGACACATTGATCATCTTTATTTAACTTTTGCACAAGTTAATATCATCGTAGAAAGATAACATTTTATATCTGAATATGTCAAGACATTTATAAAAAAGTAAAGGGTAACCATTTTCAAATTCGCAAAAAAATCTTCTGTCATATAAGGCAGTGGTCTCCAACCTCCGGTCCGCGGACCGGTGCCGGTCCGTGGATCAAATGGTACCGGTCCGCGGGCCGATCATTTCATTGAAAATGAATTTAAATTCCTAGGTTTATACTCCAAATTAATGAATGAAATGAATTATAAATCACTATACATTTATTTTTTGGTGTAACTATCTTATTTTGAAAGCATGTTTAAATACAACTAAATTAAAATTAATAAATGAAAATAATCTAGAAAAACCAATCTTTGCCAACTTCCAGTTCCTACCTCGGCCACTAAATCAGCAATTTTCTCCCTTAAATACTTTTTTGAATGAATCGGAAATGACTCGAATCGAATCAGGAGGGTTCATATTATATAGTGTGAAGCTTTTTTTAAAGAAATTCCCCCCGCAACATTATAAAAATACAGTTTAAAATTGTTTTTTCCGAATCCGCGGAATTTAAAATAATAACAGGTAAAAAACTAATTGAGATATAGAAATTTTTTCTTCACTGAACGATTCGTCATTGCTTTTTCTCGAGTTTCAAATTGTCGGTATCTTTTTTTCATCATTTTTCTGGGAAGAAGAGCAGTTTTTATACCTCAAATTTCACCCGCCTACGGGAGCTCCCATGTTAAAAATTTACTTCCGCCACTCACACAGGTCCGACTCTTTTCGACATACAGGGTTGCCTTACCGAGAAGAGTAAGCTGTCTCTATATTTGTACTAACTCTATGACTTTAACACACCAACTTATTGTTACTTTCGATGTATGCCAGAGTTCAATTTTCAAATATAAACTAAAAATACGCATAATTTGAGTGGTGACTGTTAAATTGTTTGAAACTGTGTCTGGTGTTTCAAAATTAAAAGCATTGGGTGACAAAAAGTTTCATACCAAAATGAGAACATCGATTTACTCAAATTTGAAACTGTCATTTCTCTCAGTGTAGATGCCGGTGTATGTGTAGTATTATGCCGGTGATGTGTCTCTGTCATTTGGGTGTATAAAGTCTGTTACGTTTACTATTTATTGCTATAATGGCTGCCTCTCATAGCTAAACTCTAAAGTGTCTTGGAGTTCTTATAGTTTAGCAAAATAGGAAAACGTATATTTCCTCAATGTACATAAATTAACCGGCACCGGTTTATTCACGTTACTTGAGGAAATATTTTTTTCAGTGAGCGCACGGACATTAACAATATTTATAGCACTTAAAGCTAAGTTTTAATACAAACTTCAGTCCGCTACCACCAATCACGATATTCGACTGCAAGCGGAGTGAAAGACGAGCACAAGCATTCGCACTTCAAGTGTCAAGCCGATTCGCATGTTCATGTCAGGAGACCCCCTCTTTCAAATCTAACAGCAGGGACAGAGGGAGACTCCCCTCTTCCAATCAGACGTTAATGAAGACAAACAGGGTATCCAGTCGCTGTTCCGGTGCCTAATGAATAACTTGGACACGTCACATTGGATAGTCGTGATCAAATTTGGGGGCTTCCCCTGAGAGATTACCACCTCCCCCTCCCTGAGCCCCTAAATCCTTCCCAGTACTGGTTTTGGGAAGTCAAAGTTAGGATCATCTGAGTAGGTTTTACGGTGATCTAAAAGCACATTACTTGTTTTGGGTAGGTTACTGTGCGTATAATATAGTGTTACTGTGCGTATATAGTGTTTTACGTATATAGTGTATATAAACGTATATAGTGCGTATACAGGATGTTTCAAAAGTCCGTTTCACGACTTTTATTTTTAACCAACGTGTCCTAGAGTCACAGAAGTAAGGTCTACCCCTAGGTAAATGACCCTGAAGAATCCATTGAGATGACTTACAGCGCCCCTATCGGCGAAATAAAAAAGTTAAAAAAATTAATTTTAAAACTATCGGAGATAGAGCAAAAACCTCAATCAGAGTATAGTTGCCACCGATATGAAGAACTCACAGAAAAAGTTTTATGAAAATAACTTGAATATTCGCGGAGATATTAACATGTGAAAATAGCACTTTTTCAGACCTCAAAAAAGAAAAAGTTCACAAATTTGCAATTTTTTCAGGGGTATTGTGTAGTATTGTGTTTTTTTAGTTGAATAAAATCAAAATTCAAGCAAAAAATTGAAAACTTTTTCTTTTTTGAGGTCTGAAAAAGTGCTATTTTCACATGCCAATATCTCCGCGAATATTCAAGTTATTTTCATGAAACTTTTTTCAGCGAGTTCTTCATAACGTCGGCAGCAATACTATCACTAAGGTTTTTGCTCTATCTCCTTTAGTTTTTAAATTGTTATTTTTAACTTTTTATTTCGCCGCTAGAGGCACTCTAAGTCATCTCAATGGATTCTCAATGGCCACTTACCTAGGGATAGACCTTACTTCCGTGATCCTAGGACACGTTGGTTCCAAATAAAAGCCGTGAAACGGACTTTTGAAACACCTGTTTAGTGTATTACACACAACTATTAGGTATATTGTAATAATTTAATAATTTGGTAATTGTGTATAATATAGGGGTATTAAGTAAGTGTCTTATGTTTATATTTTTATCTATAGCTGCCAAAACGTCCTTAGTCTTGAGATTCGTAAAGTAAAAAACTTCAAAAATAGGGACCTAACCACTAAAGAATAACTTTTCTAATCGCCCATAGTGTTTGTTCGTAATTAAATAAAAAACTGCAGTCCTAAACAAGCTGCAAATACATTTCCGTCTAAATTTTCCGTAAGTGCAGAAATTAGTCAAGCGACGTCGTTTGGCTTGTTTCTACACTGAAGCTGAAATTTGACACGCTGGAAAACTATTTTAAAATCACCTTATTTTTATTATCCTTACACTAAAACGTGCGTTTACCCCTACACAATATCATGACACCAATAACTCATTTTTGAAAAAAGTGGCGTTTGACATGTTTCAGAAATAAGTGATTCAATTATATCACCTGAACGTGCAATTATTGCTGCAATAACTTTAAAAATTTTTATTTTTTATTAATTTCATGCTGAAAATTGAAGCTAAACATATGGTAGCATATTTGCTGCCATGGGCAGTAAAGGAGCTAAACTGAGAAATGCTGAAATTTTTATTTCTGACACGGGTAAAAGTAAAGAGAAACCACCATCTCTGACTATACTCGGATGAGCTTATACCCTGAAATACCCTTCATAGAGGACACAGTGCAGAAGGGAAGCCGTACCCATGCTGCAGAGGGGAAGGCTCCCTTAACGATCCGCTGAACCATCGGGCACGTTCGGCGAGAACCCTTCCAATTAAGGCTAAAAGCACGGATTCCCTTCTTTGCCCATAAAGACTTAGAGAAGGTTGTTACTTTAAGCCGCCCGTACTCAGCTGCGTGCCTAATCATATTGTTACACTAAGCTCCCCCATTAGTGAGGCTGAATAATTAATTCGGTGGCACATGGGTCATGCAACGAAAAAGTGCCGCACTCTGGGTGTAGTATCCTTCGGCTTTTTCCAGGATATAATCTGCGCTTTGGAGGTGATTATGCGACAGTGAGGTTTTCGCATTGGGATATAAATTTTAGTGAGATTTTAGTCTTGCTTTACGACATGCATCCATTTGAGCTTGCCTCGAATTTGAATTGCCTCTAAAGTGCAGTTCAATCCGGTTTGCTTGTGGTAAATCAGTAATAGGTTTGGAATTAATTTATTAAAGTGTCTTTGTCTTGATAATAATCTGCGGAATAAAAACTATGTTGTGTCCTTTATGTATTTCTATATATCATCCGATTGTTGTGAAACTTAACCGAGTTGTGTGCCCCACTCATGCCATGGAAGTTTGTCAAAATAGTTAAGAAATTGCATTTTCATAAACAGATTTTCCCTTTTCCTAAAAATTTGCTTTAATTGCTAAAATTTTATTTATAAAAATATTGTACTTCCAGCGTATTGTTTATACTCCTTACCTACTTAAATTATATTTATTTCAATTTTATGTATGACTTTATATATATTTCCTTGTCCCTAATACACAAGCAGCCTGTGTTTAGGGACAGTGTTTGTTGATAGGAGATTTTTTTCTCGCGTTTAAACTCCAGTAAACAAATTTAAATACAGGGGGATTCAGAAATAATCATCAATAATTGGGGAAGGTAGAGGGGCCCTAGACAAGCATATTTCGAATAGGGATGGTGGGGCGCAGCCTTACCGTTAAAGAGCTAGGACCTAATGTAGTGCTAGCGCGTTTCAAAATACCGTTTTTAAAAGGCCCGTGTGACGAAACAAAACATAATAAAATGAAAAAATTTATTGCATGAGGTAAGGAAGTATCCCTACTACTTACACCATGAATTCGATAGAATTTGAACCACTTTCTAAACCGTGGAGTGAGTTTCAAAAGTGCAGTATAAATCTTTTAGTCAAAGAATGGAGTTCCCTTAATTGTTTTTAGAAAAATGATGATCGGGGAAGGAATTTTCAATGATCGTAACATTGATCATTGAAACTGTTTGATCATTGAAAATTCCTCCCCGATCATCATTTTTCTAAATACCATTAAGGGGCCTCCATTGTTTGACCAAGAGATTAATATCGCACGTTATAAAACTCACCGTACGGTTTAGCCAGTGATCCAATTTCTGTCACATTGAGGATTTAAGTAGTACGGATACTCCTGTACCTCATGCACTGATGTTTTTCATTTTATTATGTTTTGTTTCGTCACACGGGCCTTCTAAATACGTCCTTTTGAAACGCGCTCGCACTACATTAGGTTCTAGCTCTTTAACGGTAAGGCTGCGCCCCACCATCCCTATTCGAAATATGCTTGTCTGGGACCCCTTTACCTCCCCTCAAATTATTGATGATTATTTCTGAATCACCTTGTATAATATTTAAAAATTTTGAGTTTGTTCACCTGCTGAGATTTTAGAGGTATTTTTTTAAAGAATCACAGTGCTGCAACCCGGCACGGTGAGCAATTCTGCTTGTAAGAACTCAAGTAATTCTAACGCGAACACATCCTGGGTACAGCTGCTATACTAGGCTACATACATTGATACCAAATATCAAGTCTAAAATTGGATTTAATCATATCGGGTAAAAATAATATTCCCCGGAAAAAAACTCTTTTTGCTATAAATCTTGATCCCGTAGCTGTCCCATTCTATAATTTTCAGAATTTATAACTTACCTTTAAAATATTGCAAAAATGTATAATTTTTTAATAATATTAATGTGTTTTGGGCTGCAGTTTTAATGCCCATGTTTTAAAATTACGATTGAAAATGAAGCTATTTCAAAAGGGGGTATTTCAAAAGGTAAAAAAACTGAAATGAACTCTGTAAAGGCATTTACAGAATAGCAAACGAAATTTAACTTTTGTCCACTAGAGTGGACGCGATGCAACAAAGGGTTAATAACGTGCTCTTTAAAATTGGAAAAACATTTTATTTTAAGACGAAAAACTCAACAAGAAGGTTATTTATTAAAATACAAAACGTGGAAGTGTAAGAAGTGGTTTTTCAAAATCTGTTGGGCTATTTATACAAAATTGCAAAACGATAAATCAACATACGAATCGGGTTGGGTGCCAATAGATTGGAAATTAGCTAATGCAACTCCAATATATAAGAAGGGACCAAAATGGGATCCAGGCAATTATAGACCAGTAAGCTTAACATCGGTCATTTGTAAGATTTTCGAAACCATACTTAAAAAGCATATAATGTTATACTTGGAGGAGGGTAACTTACTTTCAGACAATCAGTTTGGATTCAGGAAGGGTAGATTCTGTCAAACTAATCTTTTAAAATTCTACGACGAAATAACAAAGGAGTTGGATCAAAAACATAGTGTAGACATATTTTACATAGATTTTCAAAAGGCATTTGATAAGGTTCCACACGAGGCATTGCTACTCAAGTTGGAAAAATTGGGTATCAGAGGTAAAACACTACTGTGGATTAGGAATTGGTTGATAGGTAGGAAACAGAGGGTGCAAGTCAAGGGTAATTATTCTCAGTGGGCAGAGGTCATGAGTGGGGTGCCACAGGGGTCAGTATTGGGGCCAATTCTCTTTATAATATTCATTAACGATATTAGTCAGGACATTAGGAACAAGATCAGCATCTTTGCTGATGACTTAAAAATTTGGGGGAGGGTTGATACTCAGGAGCAGATACAAAATTTACAAAGGGATCTAGATATGATATCACAATGGGCTGAAAAATGGAGTATGTCCTTTAACATAAGTAAGTGTCAGGTACTTCATATAGGTCGGGGGAATGGTAGGGCAGAATTTTATCTGCAAGGGAACAAAGTTAAAGAAGGTAATATGATCAAGGATTTAGGGGTGATAGTAAATGAAGACTTTAAATGGGTTCATCAGTGTTCATCTGCTAGTAAAAAGGCTAATAGGATATTGGGATACATTAAAAAAACTGTTTCTTCAAGGTCCGAAGATATTATTTTACCACTATACAGAGGCTTGGTGAGACCTCATCTAGAGTACGCTGTTCAGTTTTGGTCTCCATACTTAAAAAAAGATATTGATTCAATTGAAAGGGTTCAGCATAGGGCTACTAAAATGGTCAAGGGTATATCCAGTTTAAGTTATGAGGGAAGATTAAAGAAGCTAAATATGTTCACTCTAGAGAAAAGAAGGATTAGAGGGGATTTGATTCAACTTTTTAAAATGGTAAAGCAAGGGGACACAGGGGGACTAGATTTCAATACGGGTAATAGAACAAGGGGTCACAAATTCAAATTGAATAAAGGAAAATTTAAGACGGATTGTAGGAAGCATTATTTTTTTAATAGGGTAGTGGATAGATGGAATGCGATGCCTGAAACAATTGTAAATTCAAGTGGGGTAAACGAGTTCAAGAGGAAAAGTGACAGATACTGGGATTCCGGTAGTGTGGGTTAAAAAGACTGGACCAACCTTGCTGGGCTTACGCCTGTAGTTGGTCGACTTAATTTGTATTTGTATTTGTATTTGATTAAGATGACAACAAAATATAATTAACATAAAATTGTAAAATATGAAGGCTAAAAGTTCTATTGAAAATGTTAAAAGTTCGAGTCCCACAAAGTATTTGAAAAAATCACGGTGAGTAAATTTTAGGAAATATAATGTTTACCATTTGTAGAACTTCTTAACTACACTAGGTATTTGAACCAGTATAAATATTTTTTTGATTCTATAGAAGCTGGGATAGTATTTCCAAGTAATTATTTCAAGTGGAAAAAGTGCCGTCCTTTGGCTTTTTCGGGAATGTAATCAGCGCTTTCAAGGTGATTATATGACAGTGAGGTTTCTAGATTAAAGTATAAATTTTAGAGAGAGAGAGTCGTGAGATTTTAGTGATACACATACTGCATTAGGGTGTCCCTTATATCAGTGGTCTCCAACCTTTTTACCACTACGGACCGGTCAACGTTTGATAATTTACCGTGGTCCGCTGGGGGGGAGCGTTGATTGTTTACATTCTAGATTATTTTGATTTATTAATTTTAATTTAGTTGTATTTAAATATGCTTTCAAAATAATATACAGTTACACCAAAAAATAAATATAAAGTGATTTATAATTGATTTCATTCATTAATTTGGAGTATAAACCTAGGAATTTAAATTCAGTTTCAATGAAATGGTTGGCCCGCGGCCCGGTACCATTTGATCCACGGACCGGGGGTTGGAGACCACTGCCTTATATGACAGAATAACTTTTCTTATGAATTTGAAAACGGTTACCCTCTACTTTTTTATAAATGCCTTGACCTATTCAGATGTAAAATTTTATCCCTCTACGATGATATTAACCTGTGCAATATCTTAATTATAGATGATCAAGATGTGTCTCTTTTCGTCTCTTTTACGACAGAATTTTTTTCCCTTTGCGAATTTGAAAACAGATACCCTCTACTTTTTTTATAAATGCATTGACCTATTCAGATAATATTCATCCCTCTACGATAATATTAACCCGCGCCGAATCTCAATTGAAGATGGTCAAACAAGCTGAATTACCGGCACTCGCCCACTAATACTGACCACTTTTTCTTTTTTCCTACTTTTTTCAGGCTTTTTTATACATACATTAATATTTTTGATCATTGAAATGTAACATTAATTGATCTGAATTGTCGTCTACTGCTTTTAAAAGAAGTTAGCAAAGTGAAGGTAAACCAATTTACTTAGTTGGCGATTCATAGTCACCAGATTACTGGATCTAAGTTACCAAGTAATCGATAAATTTTTGCGGAGCTGTTTTTTAACATTCGTGGAGTTAAACTTCAGCGGTAGACGACAATTCAGACCAATTAATGTTACATTTCAATGATCAAAAATATTAATGTATGTATAAAAAAGCCTGAAAAAAGTAGGAAAGAAGAAAAAGTGGTGAGTATTAGTGGGCGAGTGCCGGTAATTCAGCTTGTTTGACCATCTTCAATTGAGATTCGGCGCGGGTTAATATTATCGTACAGGGATGAAATTTTATATCTGAATAGGTCAGGGCATTTATAAAAAAAGTAGAGGGTATCTCTTTTGAAATTCGCAAAGAGAAAAAAATTCTGTCGTAAAAGAGACAAAAAGAGACACATTAAACATCTTTAATTAAGATTTTGCACATGTTAAAATCATCGTAGAGGAATAAAATTTATTTTATAAAAAAAGTAGAGGGTAACCTTTTTCAAATTCGCAAGAAAATTTTTTTCTGTCATATAAGGGACACCCTAATACTGCATACATCTGATACATACTGCATACATCTAATACGCTGAGCTTGGTTCGACTTTGATGTAAGCTCCATGGTAATGTATTAAGTGCGGTTAAATCCGGTTTGCTTGAGGTAAAATACAATCATCGATTCGGGATTGATGTATTTAAGTGCAATTATCTTGTTTTGATAATCATGTGCAGAATTAAACAATATTGTGTCGTTTATGTGTTAATTGCTATACCATTCATCCGATTGTTGTGAAACCTAAGCGAGTTCTGCACTTATACCATGGAAGTTGGTCAAAAAATTTTAAAATCAATACATTCGTAAGACCATTTTGCCCCTTTACTTGAAATTTGAATCATAAAAAATATTTTACATCCATCCTTTTGTTTATTACTTCTTATTCACTGGATTTATATTTTCGATTTTATGCTTTAGAAATTTGGAAAATCACGATTGTGTTTTCCCAACTGATTTGTAAATATGTCAACGGTTGCAGGTTATTATATTTCTTTTCGTTGGTTGGATGCAGACATTAACTTCAAAATTGAAACAAAATGTAAATTTTCATTTTTTTAGGCACAGCAACACGTCATGGGTACAACAGCTATAGTATGTGGTAAAAAATTTTATAAAATAATCATGAACTCTTTATTGCTAAGTGTTTTGGGCTGCAGTTTGTATACCTGTTTTAAAATTACGATTTCCCAAACGTTCCTAGCGCTGGCATCGATCTTTACAAAACTTTAAAATTTTCATCAAAGCTACTTATTCTAGAAAAACTATTACTTTATACGCTGATGATAACTGAAGTTTTTAAAAGTTTTGTAAATGAAAGAATGTCTCGGACTTACCAATGACAATTGAATAAAGTTGTCTTTTAAATGAAGAAATGCGGTCAAAGAAATGGACAGGTTAATTTTATGAAATTTCAAAAACTGGAATAAGTTTAAAGCAACTAAAATGGATATAAAAAGAAGGTATTTCAAAAGAAGTTTTTTTTATAATCGATATATTTTTTTAAAAATTGGTGTTGTGTATTTTCCCGTTTAAGCACCAGTAAAGAAATAAAAAATATTTAACCATAGTGATTTTTGATCAATTCTAATTGTCAGTTTGTAATACGAGGATTTTAATAAATCATAGTGCTCTACTAAAGTAGCACGGTGAGTAAATTTTGACAATCAGTGATACCCTAAACTTTTCACCCTGTAAAAATATTTCGTCTATGGAGATGAGCTGGGATAGTATTTTCATATTTTAGCCCTATTGTCTGTAAATAAGGGACTTGAGAATACACACTATATTTTGGTATAACCAGGCAGTTTTGTTCAATGTGATTTTATTTATCTACATTTATGGAGAGTTTTAGTTTTAGGTTAAGTTGCCAAATGGTTAATAAAAACAGCTGACTGCCGGAAAATATAATTTTATAAGGTACTCTTTATCAAGAAACCATTTCTATAACCAAATAAGTAAATACTTATCGAAATATTTGTAAAAATTGTAAAAGTGGAAAAATTTACCTCCTTTAACTAAGACATCAATTGACGGATGAAATATAAATTATATAAAAGCTGCTTTTACATTAAGAAGATTTTCAGTGCATTGTTATAAAGGAAATCGAAAAAGGTTGGAAAGGAAGTCCAATTATGCATTATATAATATATTCTTTTTTAAAATATCTGAAACATTATCTAAGTGATAAGGTTAATTTCACGTACTACATTGAATATAATATAAGCATTTCTCTACAAATTTGCTTTTTCTTACAAATCAAGCTTAGTCAAGATTTAAAACTAAATATAATTGTTTTTTAAGTTGAGTTTATATTTTGGACATAATAGTAACAACTAAAATCCTCGAGAGACAAATATATAACACAACGATTAAAATCGAGAAATTGGGATTTTTTTTATCTAATATAGTTCATAAAAGTAGTTTACCATTCAATAACTCACAAATATTATAAAACCTAAAACCAACCACGATCGTTAATTTAAAATTTATGTTTAGCACGTTATCTCCACCTTGATACTTTACAGATATTGGCTTTGACGCTAAATAAAGTGAACAAATCAATCCCTTCCGATACAAGATGACCTCAAATCCTTAAGTAACTTATAAATATCTAATATATTTTTTATATTGAAAATATTAATTAAACCTTTGAGAAACTTAGCGCGCGCACGGAATTTCACCGAACGAAAATGAGGGATTGCATCCCCGAACGCTATAACTGTAAAACCAGTTTTTCCTTTCAAAGAGTGTTTCGGCAGAGAAGCCACAGTGTTGCAACAAATATCAGCTGTAAAGTATTATCAGCTGTAAATTGTTTTGTGTTATCTAGGATTAGCCTTTAGATGTATGCATTTTTTACAACTTACTGTTTACTATTAAGTTAATAAATGGATTAAAAAATATTTATTTTAACGCATGTTCAATTTAGTATTAATTGCCAGTAAACGTTTTGCAAATTGATCATTGGAACAATGAACTTGTTCGAAAGAGATATAAAAAATATTGAAATAGATGGTTAATTTAGTTACCATATGAAACTTAAAGTGATTAAATCACTTAAGTAATTGCTTTTTTACCTTAAATTAATGTATATTGAGTTTGCTTTAACTTTTATAGTTTATAATAATAATTGTTTTTTTTTAATTTGAAGCCTTATTGTTAACAAAAATGTAAATTATTCTACATTTATAAATTACAAGGATATCATAACAATTTAATGTAAATGTTTGAATTACTTTAAAATAATTATTTATTTTTTAAAACTTGTTTTTTTCATGTAGTTAATAAAATCCAAATTTTTGAATTTTATCACTTTAGAATAAAATTTCTTTTAAGAAAATATTTTCACTTTAGCAAAGAAATTAATAAATTGTTAACTTTTTTAGAGTTTCTTTTGATCAGTGATTCTTAAGTTATGTATTTAGAAATTGTGACGAGTTAATAAGGTGTGATTAATATAACTTGCGTAAACGTAATATAAAAAATTATGAAATATAACGTGATTGATAAGCTAGTTTTAGCTTTAACTGAGTCAATTATTCAAGTCAATTTTCTAAAATTTTAGTGCATTTTATTTTTAGTGTGCTCCTGTTTTTAACTTTAAAATGTAGTCACCTAAATATATTCATACTAAATCGTGAAATGAAACAAAACATGGTAATATATGAATATGATAATATTTTCAAAAGGTTAAAACATTTAGTACATTTTTCATTCATAGAATTTTAAAATCGAGTCTTTAGAGTGTAAAAGGGAGGTATGGAAACCTGTTTATTATGTTCTCTTTCGAATGATAACGATTTCTGCAAAAATACTGACCCCCAACTTAAATTATACGAAAAGTCCTAAATAGCATCTCAAACAACCCCATTTTCTCACTTGAATAAAATAAACAATACGTAAACTCAATGCGTTTGTGAATTCTACTTCTCACAATTCCTTTCCAAATCACCACCTCTAACAAACTATCACCATGTTCAATCAATTCATAAATAATACAAACACCCTCATTTCCCCCTAACAACTAAAAAAACTACATTTGTAACCCAATGCGCCCATTATTCCAGTTCTCCATTGCTTTCCAAATCACCACCCCTAACAAGCTATCGGCGTGTTCCATCTAAAGCGACTCGCTAACCCCCGATGCTCCCGCAGATCCCACCAACGATGAGTTGTTGTAACAGATGGCTGGTGAAGTCAGCCCTCTATTAATTCCGATCCCTGATAATTTGATAATCCCTGGCGATGTGCTCTTCGGGAGCTCTTCAAAAAGCCAACAGAAGGGGCATCCCATCGCGACAGATTTTTACTTTTCCAGAATCGATACTCTATTACTCAACGATTGCGACAGAAATTGTGTGTCATGCAAATTGAAGTTGGGAAGTCGTCGAGTTGAAGTTGGTCAAGTGTTGGAGCAAATAGTATCTTCTTTCGGTAAGAGGTTTTAGGGATGATTGCTGGGGTTGGTTTCGGAATTACGTTTTTGTTGATTATGAAGAAGGGAGAAATTCTTTTTCTTTTTTCAAATAACAGAGATTAAAGTTTGTAAAGAAAAAAAATTAAAAAACGTATAACTTCTTTAACCACTATATTAGTAACTAAAAGTTAATTATAGAATTATAAAAAACATTAGGTATAAAACATGATACATCTGCACTTTTATTTTATTCAAGGGAGCATTTACACTCCCATTCGAAATTTGAAAATTTAAGGCAAGTTCTACATTTTGAATTCTAGTTTCGTAATTAATATTATATGAACTTCGTTTTTAAGAAGTATAGTGAATAGGAAGGTAACGTAAGAGAGCGGAGGGAGAGCTTTTAGTCTAGCCGCCTATAACAGAAAAAGTGGTGACTATTGACTTGTCCTCCACTATCTGCCGGAATGAACTGAGCATTCCATAGAACAGATTTAATTCCTATAGTTATAGTCGGCTAGACTAAAAGCTCTCCCTCCGCTCTCTTGCGTTACCTTTCTATACCGTGCTGATGAGCCCTAACAAGGGCGAAACCGGTCCACGGTTGGAGGCGACGGTTGAGAGCTGGAGTTTTCTCACATATTCCTCTAACCAGAGGTAGTGGTAAAATACTCCTTTGCATATAGTGAATACCTTGATAATATTTTACTATTCTTTTATTTCCACTCTATCCTTTTTTTACTTCTCATCCTAATATTTAAGGAACTTATTCTCGTTTATTCGTTTCTCAATTCTCAGAATCCCTTGCTATTAAAAAAATAAAAATCATTAACTCCAAGAGTAGTTGCTGTATGGCTTCAGTATAAGGCTTCTTTCAGTTACTCTTCTTCAGTACGTCGGCTTTTAATCCGACTTTTTCATGAAATTCTAGGGATGTTAAAAGCTGTTCTGTTATTAATATCTAAGAGTAGGGGATAATTTTCAATGGGCTATTTTAAAATAAAAGAGGTGGAATAATTTTCATTAAAAATATTTAAAGGATTTTCGGTAACATCAATAAAATTGGAAATAACATAAAATAATTACACTATTTTTAAGTCACGAAAGATTTTATTGTTCCATGTAGTTTTTTGTTGGTATAGATATTTTTCAAATGAAACAAAATATAATTAACAACACATTTCGCATGTTAACAGTTAATTTCTAAAGTTTTCTTGCCTTTATGCTAAAACTATTCATACTTTTTAACTTTAAACAGAAAAAACACACAAAAAACCTACAATACAAAATTTATCATGGAATTAATTAAAAAAAATTTTAGAACAATTTATTATATTGTGTTTCAAACGATTTTTAAAGAATCTAGGCTATATGTACCGAGGGAAAACAATCTCAAAACACACAATGATTTAACTCATAAATGTAATCTTGTCCTGATTTTCCTACATTATCGATACTTTTTGATACATACCTTAATTCTTACTCAATTTTTAAATCCAGAAAAATTTTCCACTAACCTAAAAACATCCTTCCATAAAAAACGCCTCCCAAGTTCATATAGGCATTGTTTTACCCCATCAATGACTAACAGAACATAGAAATTCCTAAAAACACTCCTATAATCCCCTCTAATTTCCCTAGCTATCACCTCTCAATCCATAGGTAAGCAGTGCACATGAAGGTTTACCCTTTATCTTCCACAGTGGAGCTTCGGCTAGCAGGTGGTTAGCAGATGGCGACTCCAACCCATCTGCGATACGGGGACTTAGTCAACACATTAGGCCTGCTCGTCCTAATTGGGTCCGGACCACAGGGACCAGGGCTGCCACATGTTCCCGTTTCGCAAGCTCCGGACCATAATTAAATTCACCCTGGTACCGGCTACTCTATTCGGGACAGTTTTTTGAGATATCGGACTAGTGGACGTCTTGGTTGGATGAAGGTTTGGATAAGGAGGTTGTTGCTGGTGTCGGACATCGATGAATGACCGACTTGTCTGTTTTGTTATTTGTTAGTCGGTATGTAGGGAAGAATATAAAAACTTTTATCGTGAAAATCTATTGTAAGACAAGAAAGGTTTAATTTCATTCTACTAGAGAATCCAGGATCTTTGTATGGGGGGCGTGAGGTACCTTAAACGTGTGTATCGCCATGACTCTCATTTTATAAAGATATAATTTTTAAATTCTAAAGAATTTCTCTTAAAGTAACATCCTAAATTTCCTATTACTACCTGTTTTCATGAAAAAAAACTGTTTAGTTTATCAATAAAAATTAGAATAAATTTTCGATATTGGAATATATGGCGTTGAGAAAAGTTTGGCGGTATTTAGTGGGAACGTTAACGGAATTTAACCTGCATCTGTACTGAAATTAGAAAACTGCTCATTCAAGGAGGGGGCTGCAGCCCCACAGCCCCTTCCCTGGATTCGCCATTGTTTCATTTAAACAGTTATCGACTCAAGTCTTTGCTAGCTTTCATTTGCAATATCTTTTCGAAAAGGTTGAATTTAATACTACTTAATTTTTATTTAGGAAAAAATTCAGTGGCCTTTCATTAAAATGGCATTGAGTGCAATTACAGGGGATAAAAGGAATCGCGTATTTTGTGAGTTCAAAACATACTTCAAGTTTTTTATTTCAATTAAAGGAAATTTATATATTTTTGAAGATTACAGTTTTTAAGTAAATTTTTAAAAAGCTGCCTCGTTATAAAAATTAAATAGAAAAGCACTTCAACATTTTTCTTTGTGGAATTCCTTTAAAAGCCTGAAAAATCGATATTTTCTAGAAATTTATCCTAAATATTATAAATTTTGAATAATTCAAGACTAATTGGGCCGCAGGTTGCGTAGACCTGGGTCTGAGTATTTAAAGGATAATTTCCTGACTAGAGTCAATTCTTTAGTCATTTTATGTGTTATGTTTAAAAATGATAATGATGACCTTAAATTTCTTTTTTGAAATTTTCTAAAATATCTAATTTATTTCACGCAAAACGTTATTTTTATCTTTAATATTGTATTGAATTTTTTAAAATTATTTATTTATTAAATTTTTAAATGAAACAAATAGTTGCAAAACTTTTTCACGATGACTTTTTAGATCTTTTCTAGAGCAAGAGTAAAGTGTTTTGAAAAGAATCTAGAAAAATTAACTACAAAAAATGCAAGACAAGAAGATAATCATGAAAGTAATAACAAATATTTACCCCCATATTGCTTACTATACAATAGTGAGTTAAAGTCACTGATAAATGGATAATTATTTATCTGATTCTATGCAATTATTTGCTAATAAAATTAGTCAAGTGAAGCATTCAGATCAAAATTACTTTTTTTATACCTATAAATAATTCTACTGTGTCAATTACTATATTCTTATAAGGAAATAAAACATAGGGGAGAGTGTTGTACCTGTGGACAAAAATCACGTTTGGATTTTTCCAAGACAGGTAAAATCACATTTTGACCATTTAAAGTGCCCAACCTATAGTCCTAACCTTTGTGAGTAGGGGATATTTTTATATTAGCTAAAATCTTGAAAATTGTATTTTTAATTAATTTTAATAACTTGAAAAAATTTGTGTCCATAGGTACAACAACGTGCTCTCCCTATGGACAGACCCAGTTGTACCTGTGGACACCCTTAAAAAGGGAATGTTAAGTTGAAAAAAGCTAAAAATGAACATTTTTACTAATGCATTACCTTTTTATAACATATTTCAAGCCTTTTTAAAATTGGAAATAGATTTTTTAAAGTAATGTAGTTTCAGATCGTAAATGATCATTAAAACGAAGTTGAATGATAAAAATCTTGATTTTTTTCGATCTGTTGAATGTTAGCTAAGGATACAAATTCTGTTTTTGATAGTCTTGTTGATGTTGAAAATTCCTTTGTTTATGTAAACACCCTAAATGAATTTAAAAATTTCTTATCCCAGTCAGATACTAACTCCTCATGCTATATGAAAATAGTTCACTTTAATATCAGAAGCCTTCGCTCTAATTTTGATGAACTACAAGCACTATTGGATTCTTCTTTAAATTTAATACATATTCTTGTCTTATCAGAAATTTGGATCTTTGATCATGAAACTCCTCTGTATATTTTAAATAATTTTAACTCGTATTTTTACTGCAGAGATAGTAACAAATCGGGAAAAATAGCTGTTTACGTGAGAAATCATTTAAATGTTTGTAATGATGCTTTATTTACAATGGAAACTGCGGAAACAATCTTATTACATGATAATTTTCTTGATTTGACTATAATCTGCTTATACCGTTCTTTAGGTTTCAGTATTGATTGTTTTAATCTTGAGTTATCAAATAAGCTAAAAACTCTAAACTCTAAAAATGTCTTATGAGTTGGTGATTTAAATATTGATTTATTAACAAATTCTAATGCTATTAAAGAATATCAAAATCTTCTTAGCTATGAGGGTTTTAGGTCTCTAATTGAGGGTGTTACTCGTAATCAATCTAACTCTTGCATTGATCATTTGTTTTTTCGTAATTTCAATATGTGTTCTAAATCAGCTATTTTTACCAATAATCTGACGGATCATTATCCGATTGTGTGTCTGCTAGAATATTGTGCCCCAAACAAAGCTAATGTTCTTCATGTCCCTAAAATCTCAAGAGTAAACTATGATAAAATTAATAATTTTCTATTAAACTATGTATTTTCTTTCAACACAAACTGTAATGATGTTGACACTTTATATGATAATTTTGCAAACGTACTAAGGAATATACTGTTTAACTATACTTACTATTTCAAGATATCTAAATTTAAAACAAATAAAAACTGGATAAACGATGGAATTTTGAAATTGGTTAAAAGAAAAACGTATCTTTATAAAAAACATAAAAAATATCCCTTTGATATTATTCACGAGCAAAATTATAGAGCTATACAAAAGGAATTAAAGGTCAAAATAAAAAACACTAAGCATAGATATTTCAGGTCTGATATTTTTAAAATGTACAAGCATTATTAAAAAGCAATGGAATTTTGTAAATCAAATCACTAACTCTCACTCAAGAGACAAAAAGCCTTTATCCAACAATCACGAGCTAATAGCAGAAAATATCAACCAGTTTTTTATAAACATGGGATCAAGCGCTTCTTTTACAGAAAATTGTAATTACAAAACGTATTTAGCTAGTCAATTAAACACTTTCTTTCTCACTGAGACAACTGACCTGGAAATCTACAAAATAATACACTCCTTGGATGATAAAAAATCTCCTGGTTATGACAGAATCTCGTCAAAACTACTTAAAATAGTGGCTAACCATCATATGTCTGTCATTACAAAAATAATTAACGTATCCCTTTTAAATGGTAGCTTCCCTTCATCTCTAAAAACTGCAATAGTTGTCCCTGTTCATAAATCTGGAGATATTAATGATTTTTCTAACTATCGACCAATTTCCCTTCTACCAATTTTCTCTAAGGTTTTAGAAAAAATAGTGCACACACCAGACTTAACGACTATTTGAAAACTTTCAAATCATTTCTGAAAACCAATTCGGATTCATACCAAGCCTTAGTACTGAAAACGCACTATTAGCATTTACAAAATATAACTATAACAGTATAGACAAAAACTGTAAATCTGCTGCTGTATTCTTAGACATCTCTAAAGCTTTTGAAAGCGTAGATCACGATATATTAATTGATAAACTTTATTCTATTGGAATTCGCGGTGATGGTTCATTTCTTATCTAAAAAATCGAAAACAGTTTGTAAGTTCTGGTGATTACAAAAGTAAACTTTTAAATATAAAATCTGGCGTACCACAGGGCTCAATCCTTGGACCATTATTATTTATCATATACATTAATGATTTCTGCAAATTAAAATTAAAGTGGAAAATCATAACTTATGTTGATGACACAGTAATTTTATATTCATGTTCTAACTACGAAGATTTACAAAATCATATCAATGAAGATCTTTTAGCAATCAAAAAATGGTTTAACGCTAACAAACTGTCTATTAACACAAATAAAACTAAATTTATTAACTTTAGCGTCTATGGACATCTAAATCACTAACGGCCGTATTCACCGGTAACCTGACCGGCGGTCAGGTCAGGAAACCATGGTTACAGCCTCTGATTGGTGGAAGGAAAATATTGAATTATTTTTCCACCAATCAGAGGCTGTAATCATGGTTTCCTGACCTGACCGCCGGTCAGGTTACCGGTGAATACGGCCGTAAGTCTCTGTTTTCATCTCAATGACTGTAAAGTTTTTGATTGTAAATGCCCCCCTCTCCAACAAGTAACAACTATTAAATACCTTGGATTATTCGTAGACTCAACTTTAAAATGGAAATCACATGTGAGCTATCTAACAAATAAACTTCGTTATGTTCTTTATAAATTTTATCATATAAAAAAAATCATAAATAGAAATTTTTTGTTGCAATTGTATCATTCTTGGGTAAACTCAATCTTAAGTTATGGACTAATTGTCTGGGGAGGTGACTACTTAGAAAACATAAAACCTATAATAAAAATTCAAAATAAAATAATAAAGTTTTTGAATGGTAGTAACCAGTCAACAATAATAGATTTATACCGAAAATTGAATATATTACCGATTCGACATCTTTTTTTTTTTAAACCATAATATTTTTTGTAAAATATGACCATGGTTCTGAATTACGAGATATTGGTTATAATTTATGATCAAAAAACCTATATTCCGTTCCTAAATCAAATAAAGAGATCTTTCATAAAAACTTTGTTTATCTATCACCTAAATTCTTTAATTCTATACCCGATGACTTGAAATCAGAGAGATCCCCAATTAAATTTAAAAAACAACTTAAACTTTTTGTAATGACAATAGATAAAATTGAAGATTTCTTTTGATTTTTTTTTCCTTACGAACGCTCTTTTTTAACCTAAACTTATCATACTAAAGCTCACCTTGCGGTGGTTCACTTGTATTTCAGTGTAATTTATTTATTTTTTTTGTTAAATATCTTCAAATATAATTTTCAACTATAATATAATATATTTAAAATAATTTTAATTTTACCTTTTATTAGTTACTCATATGGGTCACTGCGTTGACCCCTGAGTAGCCCAAATAACTGTAATAATCTTTTTTCTCCTTTTATTTCTTTATAGTATATGTGTTTTTTTGTAATGTACATTTTTGCTTTTGTTTCTGTGTTTCTTGTTCTTGGTAATACTTGAAAACAAATAAATGTTCTTGTTCTTCTTTACCAAAACACATAAATCACATGGGATTTTCAGATCAAAATTTAAGGTAATAGTTTCATCAATCATGCTGATTGATCTGATCACTTCACTGATCCAAAAAAACAATTAGATTGACACTTAGTTGTGCAAGCATTTGGTGGTAACTTCCGCAAATCTTCTTCAGTGTAAATTTTAAGTTTTTTGTGATCATCATACTTAAATGCAATAGGGTGCTTAAGATTTTACACCATATTTTACACTAAATGCCAAGTAGAATCAAAAATTTAAAAAAGTAGTTAAGATTACAAAATATTTGATTTTTCATCTTAAAAACACTTGAAAATAATCACCGAAAAATAGATAACATTTTAGAATTAATTTAACATGCATTAAAATGTATTCACTCAAAAGAAACTTGATTCAAAAGCGCCGATTAGCTACAGACACCCATAAGAACGTGTCCGTAGGTTCAACACTTATGGTGTCCGAAGCTACAACATCAGGTGTTTTTGCATTCAAAATTCTATAAAAAATAAAAGAATTGAGATCTGACGATTTCTAATATCATAACTAAAAAGTCAAAATCTTGGGGATTCACCCCATATATCCCATTTAATCATATCATAGTTATAGGGGAAGAGAAGAATTAATGTAGTGATGCACTAAAAAAACTTTGAGCATCTAAAAAACAGCAAATTTATTATATAAATTTAAATAATATTTTAAAGAGTTGATTTCACGTTAGCAACTAGATAGCATCTGTTTACATTCAAAATCGACCCCAAATTCAAATTAGTATTTTTTCCGAATTTTAAAATGAGGTGGCTGAAGGTAGTACAACCGTCCTTAGGTACAACACTCTCCCCTATAATTTAATGTTATTAAAAATTAAATAGAATTTCATTTAATCATTTACTGTAAAATTGTACATAGTTTGTATCAATAATATCATGTGATAAGTAATAATTTATTATTATTAAAAGAAAAAATGTTAATAAAGGCTTCAGTTTTTTTATCTTAAATGTCTTCTTTAAACGTTAAAAACTAAAAATATCTGTGTGTGAAAATATACACATTTTTATAATATCTTGATACTTTTATTAATTTAATGAAAATTTAATGATTGATGCTTTATAGGTTTTATGACATACACTATCATCTCCTATAAATTAAATTTAAACTGCTGTTATCTCGTATAACTTTTTATTGTAAGTAAATTTATTGTTTATGAAACAAACCTCTTAAAACATAATATATTAGCGTAATTTTAGATGTTATTTTATGTGAGATTGTTTTAGATGTACGTTTTATGAAATTTTTAAAAATGATTCAATTGATTCATTATCAAATGAGGGTTGTGAATTAGAGTTAAAAGATTTCATACTAGGAAATAGATCAAACACTATTATCTTTTCTTTAAACCAAAGGAAACTTCAGTTTCTGAAATCATTTATTAAAAATTCAATCAGTGCAGATTTAAACTTTCTTATAAACTTTCTTTAAACCATCTTAATAAACAGGTTTAATAGCTTTTATAATTTCGATATGTGCCTTGAATAGAGAAACATTAATTTGTTTGCATGTAAAAAGGTTTTTTTGTTTCTTTGGTTCTACTTCTCTTAAATTTTTATATTTTCCACTGTGTATCTTCTTTTAAATAATAATTCAAAGAGAAAGACACATTTAGATGTAACCTTTTCGAAATAAGATATACGTCCAGATATCAACGTATTCTGTTGACTGCATCAAAATTCAAACATGCGTCTTTTTTAAACATTAGCTTTTAAAATTGACTCGCTTGTTTCTGAAACATGTCAAGACACTTTTCTTGTTTTGAGATAAACGAGAAAAACTTTATAGAAACTCACTATATTTTTTATGAAGATGTTTAGTATTTTTTTCTTAAAGTAGACCTTATTTGGATATTTTACAAGCAAAAATAATTTTTTTAATGTTTTTATTCTTTTCATAAAAATTATTGAAATATTTGCATTTGACTGGTTTCTGCAATAAACAGATTATTCAAGCCTATTTTCAGAGCTTAACTCTAATTAATTTAAGGATTTGTAAATTAAAGTAGGGTATTAGTTGAAAATAACATTTCCTTATTAAATACTAACCCATAAAATTATTATGGAAGTATGATTTTTTCTCTTTTGGTTATTAGATGTATAAATTAAATACCTTTTTTATAAATGATTTTAACTCTAGACTCAAAAATAGTGGCCAGCCATTTCAAAATGTTAATATGTTAATATAGACATCTTCGAAGTCAATTAGTTGTTTAGATGTAACTTTGTGGACAGTAAAACGATTTTGATAACGATTTGATTTTTTAAATTTATAATTTGTATGGTACGCAATTTTTCTTTTTGTGATTTTTATTTCAACAAAGTAGGGTAGCTAATTATAATTTATATGTAACTGGGAAATATGTAGCAAAATTTGTATTAAAGGGTTGGTTGAATTTTTTGTAAAAAAACAAAATATGGTAAAATAAAATTGTCTAAAAAACTATCTAAAATCAATCTCAAAGGATGTAATCTGAAATACTCTGAAATATAAGGTTCTAAAATAATGTATATGTTACGGGCAAAGTGATTATTTGGGCAGTGAAGGCGGACAAAGCGATAAATTTATTGATAAATGCTATTAAATTTATCACATTGCCCGTAACATATATACATGGAAATATCTGCCTTATTAATTATTAAAACATGGTTAACACTATTTGAACGAAGTAAGTCTGAAAAAGGAAAACAGAATATTTGCCATTTTTTCGATAATCTATGTCAGAGAAACTATAAGATTGACCAGCAGAAAAAGAACTATACTTGGAAATATCGTTGATATTGGCCGATTTTTTAGAGAATAAATTATAATTAAATCATAAAATTAATATTGATAGCCAATTTTTCTCTTCCAGAATCGTCACGCAAAGGTACACATTGCCCGCAACCAGTGTTTGAATTGCTAATTATGAAAACGTGGAAAAAACTCAAAACGGAGAGGCACCTCGATTATTCTGAAAAATACTGAAGAAAACGATTTTCATCTAAAAATTAAATTTGCAGTTTAGCGAGGTGAGAACGATATGTTCGAGTTTTATTTTTTGATCGAAATATTTTTCAGTATGAATTAATGATTACTATTTAAGTAAAACAGTACCCTCAAAAGTAATCATAATTTTGAATCGAAACCAATGAATCTCAAAATCCGGTCATGAATTTTTTGCCTCTTACCAGGCCTGAATATTTTACGATTTTACACAGAATAATCATTAAACCAGATTTTGATGATCAAGTGTGATCATCAAATTCAAACCCTGGTAGTAAGTGTTTTAGCTAACAACACAAACTGAAGTGATGTTAATTTAAGGATAAAAGTGCTGAATTTTCTCTTTTTTACTCTTTTTTTCGGTAAAACCAATGTAGGTGAAATTCTATAATGAGCCCCAGAAAAAAAGCATACTGGGAAATATCGTCGATATTGTTCGATATTTTAGAGCAGGTCTTTTCGACAAAGATTGTTTTTGTGCTTCTCGGGATCAACCAATATTTACATAATTTAAATTACTATCGATGACCAATTTTTCTCCTCTAGAATGGTCACGCAAAGGAGACATTGCCTATGCACAACAATGGAATCCAGAAAGACAAACACTCCATGGTGTTGTTCCTTCGTCCCCAAAATTTTCCCACCAAGTGTGCTTCAAAAACTAACTACCTACCCACCACCCCGAAAATCAATGGGGCGCTGTTTGACACTTGGCCGTGACTCACCGCTGCGAAGACAAACACAAACAGCGCCCTAATGAAGGTCTCTGAAAAGACACGAGGGGGCTGAAAGGGCTTTCAGAAATTACTCTCGTAATCTCAATCATTCGTAGCCTATTTATGGAGTCGGAAATCGGCCTCCGTAACCAGAGCCCCTGTTACGGGCCACGTGCGGGCCTAGGCCACGTGAGGTGGCACGCGGCACTCAATGAAATGGCACACGTGCCGCCCGAAGGCCCCGCGGCCCGCGATGAAATTTCTCTAAGTTAATAATGTCGGAGGGGATCGAATGTGAATAGGCGAAATGTCGAGCGAGAAAGCAAAAAATTATCGATTGTGTTGTGAGCAGGACTGAAAGGCAAAGAGCTCCAGCTCACTGTTAATCCCAATGTTCCTGACTGGTCATGGGAAATGAGGAGAGTTTTAAGGGAAAAGTAGTTTTTTTTTGGATAATGTTGAAGTTGGAGAAAATATTCTACATGGGAATCTGTAAGGATATAGAATTAGGGATTTTGTAGGGCCCAAACTCACATTAAGATGTCCCGAAAAATATTTGTTCCGGCATCATTCTCCTTCAATCTTCATCCTTTTCTCTTTCCTTTGTCTATATCTCATTCGTTATATTTTTCTTTCCATCCTTCTCCGTTATTTCCTCTTTCCTTCTTCTTTCCATTTCCCTTTCACAATCCCTCCTTCATTCTCGTTTACATATTCTCTTTCACTCCCTATTATCATTTTCAATCTTTTTATCATCTCATTCATTTCTTTCTCTGTCATTCTCTCTCTTTAGGCTTTTACTACTATCTCTCTCGTTTTCTGATTATCTCTCCATCAGTCTTTTTCATGCTGTATCCCCCTCTCTTCTTTTGCATTATTCTCTTTCATCCAGTCTCTCTATGATTATATTCCTCTTTTACTCGCCTTCTCTCTCCCTCCTCTTTCCCTTCATTCCTCATTTTTTCTCCAATCTCCATCATTCACCGTTTTTTCTTCTTTCTCCCTGATTCTTGTTTTCCTACCCTCTCACATTCAGCTTCATTTTATTTTTCTTCTCATTCATTATTTCTTCTTCCCCTCTTTCTATCTCGAATTTTTTTCCCTTCTTTTCAAACTCATATCCATTATCTTCTTTCGTTTTTTTTAAATCCCTACTTTCAAGTACAAGAGGCAATTTTCCGAATTTTTTTTTTGCAAACAGAAAACTGCATTTATTCAGTGAAAAAATTATTTTAAATTAAAAAATTGACAAGAAAAGTAAAAAAATTAATTATGTGAAGCCCACGCTCAGCAGTTGAAAGGGACCAACAGGAGACTATTTCCCAAATGGGGATCCGGAAAACTTTATATTTTTATTTAGCAGGAAAATATTTTTTATTATGTTTTTAGTATATCCCCAACAAGATATTCAGATCAGTTGTTCACAAGTGTGTTTTTAAGTGATTCTAAGATGCATCAATAGTGGCAAGTAAGCAAAAATTAGATCCAAAATAAATGAGTAAAAATAAACGTAATAAATATTAGATTAGAACAATATTTAAGATTGATAAAATTTAAAAATATTGAATGAAAATGCACGTAAAAGTTGCAATAAATTTGATTAATTTCAATCGTTTTCTTTAAATATAAATGTGGGAAATATCATTTGGTATTTAGAGACAAATAAATCCAATCTGTTTAGCTTTTTGGCTTGACGCGACATACTCTCGCTTGATCAAACAGCTCATTTAACGGAAGAGAACTCAAAGCTCTATCGCTATAGTAACGGAGAGACATGCGGTTGCTAGGCAACGAGAGGCATTTAGCACTCTCTTCTCATCCTTCTATAGCCTTCTTATGGTTCACTCTAATTGAAGAGAAGGGGACAGAGGGGTGAACATTTGCATACTAACGCCTTGTTCTCTGATTGCATTCAACATTCAGATATAGACCCTTTTTTATGAGATTAGCTCTTTATTGCATGTCCATATGGGCAGATTTCTTTGTTGGGATGCAACGAGAAAAAAAGAAACTCATCATGTTTAATCATTTGTAGATGGTTATATATGAGCCTTTTAGTTTTCCAACGTTATTAGTTATATTGAAATTCATTGAATAGGGATTGATAATAAAAAACATCACTCCGTAAAAATATGATGTTTCTGAACTATATCATCATATCCTTATCAATTTTTCGAATTTGTTTAATAGAGATATTTTTAACTTACTCATGCTACTAACTTAGACTAGGGAGCTATAGCCCCCGGTTGTTTCATCATAAAATATTGCGCCAATTTGTAGTTGTGATTAGATGTATAATAGGTTGCTTGACAGTTGCTTGCTGCAACCTTATCCTAACCTTATTATAAAATTGAATTACTTTAAAATTGAGATTTTTTTAAAATTCTTATTCTCGGAATTCCTAAAAGAATCCTACCACTTTGATACTAGAAATGTGTTATGTAATTAACAGTTTTTCTCTGGAAACCGTTCACTGAAAACTTTTTAGAATAGAGAGATAATAAAATTATAAATTTACAATATATTAGCATTGTAATGAAAGTTACGTTGCTTCACCCATTACATAAGTGTACTCATAAAACGATAGTCTCAAAACTGAGTAAAAATTACTCAAACTGGCTCCGTATCAAATTTACTCAAATTAGAAAACATGAATATACTAATTTCTGAAAATGTGCATACTCAAAAATGAAACATTTTGAGCTTGATTCATGAGAATGCCTTACACTAACCCAGAGGTTCTCAAACTGTGTGCCGCGGCACCCTGGGATGCCGCGAGGGTATGCCAGGGGTGCCGCAACAGTAACCAAGAAAAGTTGCAAAAATAACGAAATTTTTAAATACGGAACAAATCTTCTTAACTGTTTATCGGGGTGAAAACAGTGAATATTATCCAACTTTTTTCACTCTTTTTTTTCTTTTACTCTTGCGTTCGTAAAATGCCAAATACCTTTTTTATAACTTACGCAAAATAAACGATCAAAAACACTGCTTTTCACAGAAAAAGGGACAAATACATACCTATTTTCTTTTTCATTTGGTGAAACTGCAGTTGGACAGAAGTAACAAAAAAATTTGTTGGAAATGAAAAAGAGTACTTGGAACTTCATCAAAATGCAAATCCTGCCAAAAATGTAAATCTAAATTTTGTAATATATGTCTGCTAAAACTACTTTAAAACCTGTCTGTTATAGTCAACTATCCAAAATTTTTCTGGGGGAGGACCCCCAGGCCCCCCCCCTTTGATACTTATAGCTTTATTATAACCTTTCTTACATAAAATTATTTTGCAAAACAAATTCTATCTAAAAAAGACAGAAAGAAACTACATTGGACCTATTAAATATACATGAAAGGATTGAGGGCTAATTTGTGGCCCCCCTCCTCAAATAAATTTCATAACTGCTGAAGGCGACTTCTTATGTGAACACCTTTTTCCCCCGAAAATTTTAACCTTTTTTTGGGGGGTGCCCCGAATTTTTTTTTATCTTGCTAGGGGTGCCGCTGCTGAAAAAGTTTGAGAACCCCTGCACTAACCCAAGATTAAGCTCATGATGTTTCACTTTTGAGTATGCACATTTTCAGAAATGAATATATTCATGTTTTAAAATTTGAGTAAATTTGTTTCGGAGCCAGTTTGAGTAATTTTTATTCAGTTTTGAGACTGTCGTTTTAAGAGTGTATAGCAATTATAGCATTAAAATTAGAATTTTGCAATTTAGTCCTGATGGTTAATGCTCGTTATATCCGGGTTTTTCTCTTAAACGGGTTGGCGCATGTTCAGAGGTGCGGATGCGCCAAGTTTTTAGCGGTAAAGATGACTAATATGGTAACCCTAACTAATGTTAAGTGAATGATTTGGCTTCTAAATGTGCCGCTAAACAGCCAAAATTCGCCAAGCATCCGCACCTCTGAACTTGCGCCAACGGGTTTGTTTAGTTCTGAGCGATCAATACTGTAAAAACCATTCCTTCACTATTTCGATTTTAATCTCCTCACTTTTATAAAAAAAAGGTCGACGTCAAGGTATTTCTGAAGTTAATTGATTAATTTCGTTTTTGAAAAGTTAAAGTGATGCACCCCTTATCGGCGGGGTGAATCGGAACACCATTAAAACTAATAGAGATTGAAAATTTTTTTAACAGAACACAATAACAGAACAAGACCGAATATTCCAATCAAAAATTTTCACCAAAGCAATGTTTCCTATTAGTAGTACTTATTTTTACATTTCAAGTCGAAAAGTGTTCTGATTCATTCCGTTTTACGGCAGTGGATAACATGTAGCCTTTGGTGCCTTAAAATAAAAAGCATTCTATAGAAGATTATACCCTTTACCAATACTTCGAAAGTATCGTGTATTTGAATTCCCTATGCAAGCTTATCATAGCAGGCGCGGATCCAGCAGGACTCCAAGGAGAGGGCAATTTTGTGAGGATCACTTCTCCCTTTAGACTCAAATAAACAATATTGTTGCTTCTTTTTATTAGGTTCGCTTTTGGTTCAGATATCCCGATGAAATTTATTATTGCCCCCTGTATGCTAAACAGCATAAGCAAAACAATGTTACTGAACCTATATCGTGATCTGAATCTTGTAATTAAATTGCCTTTTAAGAGGGTTAAACTTTTTCTGACGGTGGCAGGGGTTTGGGGGTCCTCCCCCAGAAAATTTCAGAGATTTTGATCCTTAATAACTTATTTCTTATCAGCACAAGCTTTTGATGAACGAAAGAATTCGAACATTTGGTCCCCTGGCCCTGCCCCTGAGCTCAAAAGAGGGACCAAGAAACAAAAGAAAAAAGTTAAATAAGAAGAAATTGTACTTTTTTTAAATGATCGAAAAATGTTGGTCTTTCAGATTCTACTTTTTCTTTTCTACGCCCTTTTTCTCTTTTCCCATCTTTCCGGAGGGGGTACTTTCCGGAGTGCCCCCATTGGATCCGTGCCTGCATCATCATGTCATTTTCTTAAATCTTTTTATTTTTTTTATCCTTTTTAATTTCCAAGCTATCTCCTGAAATTTATAGTTTCCAATTGAAAAAAAAGCTGCGGTTTTCTTTGAAAGTAAGGCAATTTTATAGGTCACCGGTAAATAAGTTAATATTTTATAAAAATAGTTCGCTAAATTTTAGGGGTGTGGTAAGTGGTTGAACCTGGATAGTTAATAAACCTCGGAAATCCAATTTTCTTGAGGATGATATCGGTAAACAGTGACACTTATTAGGAAATTATAGTTCAGTTGCGCTCTTACAATGAAAGGGGAAATTTTGAGTGGAAACACCTGATTATTTTTCTGTATCACACTGATGACAGCATCAAAAAACAATTAAGTAAATGTGGGTATAGTGGACACTGTACCAATAGTGGCCACCTAGATGATTAATTTTTAAATAGAACGAGTTAGAGGCATCAAACAGCTTCAAAATTCATAGGCCGGTCTCACCAACCGGTCTCACTTACTAAATAAATAGGGGTCCCACTTACCCCAATCATGCTAAAACTATGGGGTAAGTAGGACCCCCCTCTTAAACACTTCAAAATTAAAAATTTTGAAAAATTTCAAATTACCGTATGTATTTTAGGTCAAACTCTGCAAAACAGTTCAATAAACATTAAAATATAATGAAAACTTACCTGGAAATATTTCTTTGAAAAATACGTCTTGAACTCTCCAAAAATATCATTTTGGAAATCTATTTTAAATTAGTTCTATGATCTTAAAAATAAATTAAACAATACCTTACTTTATCTGGGCTTACGCCTGTAGTGGGTCGACTTAATTTGTATTTGTATTTGTATTTAACGTTGGGATGGTAGCTTTGAGATGGAAACTTCCTTCGTAAAGAATTTTCAAATAGCAAATACTTTACGAGGACCAAAAACCACAAAATATAGGGGAGGAAATAGGTTTAATCAGTGCCTATATTTGGTTACAAAAAAGTCTGTCTCCATCTTAAATGTACTGTTCCAATACCATTTATGGTTTTCCAATGTGCTGATCACAGTTAAAGTAAAGAAAATAGTGCGTGTTGCCATTCAAAATATTTTCACTTTAACCTTTAGCATGAGAGCTCTATTGTTTTAAATCGTCCCACTCTTCATCGCATACTTTCAAATAGCATTTGAAATTCAAATTCAAATAGAAAATAGCAAACCCGAGAGGGCATTTTGATATGTTGAGCGCTTAAGCCTCTAGGTGCTCCAATAAACAAAAAATTATTTTCTGTTCTGTTACTTCTTATTCTTCTGTTCTTTCTGTTATTACAAGGTTCTTTAAAGTATTACTCGTGAGTTAAAGCTGGCCTCCCAGCATCTTTAGTGCTTTAGTCTGTTCATTTAGAATTGGCGCCTGAAGCAGGATCAAAAACGCTCAAAAACGCCTAATAACGCTCATCCCACAACTTCAGGGACCGATTTTCTTACAGTATTTTAAATACTTCTGTTTCGGCTGCCTTGTAATTGCACAAGACAAAATTTTGGATGATAATTACAGTACTAACTGCTTCTAATACATTACGTCTCAGGCGCCAATTCTGAACAGAGTATAAAATGTGGTCAACGTAGCTTATTTTGATGGATTCAATCAGTTATATTTTCACTGAATTCCCGTCTTCCAACGTCATATAAGTTGAGCCATTGAAAAAAAGACAATTAATTAAAATTATTTTTAAAAAATAAAGCTAAAAAACACAGAACTTTAAAGCCTTCTTATTTCCATAATCCTTTAATAGATGATGATCTTATGATGAGCTTGTTGTCTTGGTCCACGGTATTAAAAATTATTAATTCCAGTTCCGGTGTATGCAAAAAGAAAATAGTATACGTGCTTTATTTGGTTCCAGTGCACTGTTTAATTTACAGAAACAAACTGTCAGACAGGACCAATGAAATGCTTTCATTGGATCTTAAACTGAGTTAAAGTAAATAAATTTGAAATTTATGAGACTAAAATGTGTTAAAATTGTGACAAACAATCCATCAATCATTAGTTCCTGCATAAAACTATGAACTGTGTAAAAATGCTTTAAAAGGATAATTAACTTTCGATAAAGTCGAGATGTGAAGCCATAATCAAATATAGAGGATAAGTAGTATAGGATATTAAGTTCTAATAAGTCTTAATAATATACCTTCTAATGTTTCTTTAAGTTTTGCCAAAAGTAGCACAACCTATTTTGAGTTTTAGTTGATCAGTCAAAAATTTGAAGTTTTTGGTTTCGTGTTTAATCCCTGTTATTCAATAAACGCAAAATATGTAATTACATTTCTATTGGTAGCATGTAATTACGTTATTATTAGATATTTTCAGCTATACACGTTAATTTAAGTCACTCAATCTTTCACAGAAGCCATAAAAATGTGAAAATTTGATGGGGCTGATGCAGTTTTTTTACCAACACTATGTGAGGCGGAAAATGAAAAGGGACCTCTTGTCGGCGTTCGTCGAAATGGAGTTATTATTTTTTTCTCAATCTGTACAGATTTATGAAGATTTTAAGACCATCATCATCCTTATAGCTCAAAAAAGGACAAATCGCCAGTAATTAAAAGTTTTATAATAGAATAAGTGGATTTCGCGAAAAACGACCTTAAACTTTCAAAATGCTACCCTCTCGTTATTTCCTGAACTCGATAGTTGCTAATTTAGGTTACTTCCAATTCGATTCCCTTTAAAACCCAATACTATTTGGTTCTAAAGGGTCCAAGGATCGATAATCGAGGGGAAAAAATTCGATAGTTTTGACCTTCTTCCGGTTTTTTGGCTTTTTCTCGAAATCAACTTTGCCGACAAGAGGTCCCTTTTCGCTTTCCGCCTCACATATATATGTTACCGCTAAAGTTGATAATTAGTTAATCTGAAGAATACCTAGGTAAACTTAAGATTAACTGATTTCTGTCGTTAATGTGCGGATTTTTGAGTTTTTCGCATTTTACCTAGGGAATCTACACTATAACGGCCTCTTGATAGTTAAAGTTCAAAATAGTTTGTTTCGTTCAATACTTTCTGTTAAAATGTTGAGGTGCTTACTGCGCCATGCGCTTACCCCTGCGCAGTTGGGTTTCAATACGTAGTTTGTTGTCATATTTGGTGTTTTGATTTCAAATTTAGAGCGTAGCACTGGTACTTGTCATGTTGAATGTTAAAACAAAATAATACAAGCAAGTAAGTACTGTAAATTTACATGATTAAGTACTGTATATTACTACTAAAACGGGTATTTTGAAACAATTGTGTTGAAGCTCCGACTTCAGAGTGACAGAGATTTCTTTTAACGAAAGCAAATGTCCCAGCTGTTGAAATATCTTTTCAACAAACGTTAATTCAACAATCGCTGGAACCTGGGCAAGGGTTTAACATATGTAATCGATCGCGAATCCTAGCAATAGTTCAGTGCAGGCTGCCAGCCGATTACACCGCGCTTTCATTAAGATTTGCTAGTTTAAGTGCTCATTGAAATACGCTGTCAAATCGAGATCGAAAACCACAATTGATATAAATCTCAGTTGGTACTTTAATATTCTATTATTATTGTTTTTATATTCTAGTTTTAAAATTGCTATTTCATTACTATTTTTGTGGGATTTGCGTGTTTTGTGTAGTATGAAAAAAGTACCGATCCCCTTTTTTTGATTCGTCATTGTTACTGTTTACCCCCAAAACGAGTTTGGTTATAGTTAGGGCAGGGGGGTTTGGGGGGGCGGCAGCCCCCCCAACCTCCTTAAATTTTTTATAAAATAAAATAAAATTTTGTACTTTAACGGATCACCCTCGTTAATATGTAAAATAACTGATTACAGGTAGTATGCAGATTAACGAGTGTCTAGTCGGTAGGGTGCAGAATACCTAGGTAATTTCAAGATTACCTAGGTAATCTTAGAAATTGAAAAAAATTTCGCTCTTTAACGGATCACCCTCGTTAATCTGCAAATTACCTAGGTTTTCCGTAAATTAACTGATTTCCGGACTTTAACTGTAACATATACACTAGGGTGGAGCGAAAAAACTTTTTTTTCGAAATTCAAAAACATACCTATGGCAAAAGTGGTCTTATGTAATAAGATGAAAAACCGCGCAAAAATTTTTTAAATCGGTTAATATCTCAGTTCGCGCATTGAGCTCAAAGTTTATAAAAATGCTTAAAAATGAACATTTTCCGAAATTTTTAAGATAATATTTAAATGAAATTTATAGAAATATTCTCGCTTGTAACCTCTTTATAAAAGCTCAAAAAAAGTAAAAAAAGGAATTTTAATGTTTATTTTATGAATATTTGGGTGCGCAATTTTGCTTGTAAAATGCGAAATTTTCGAATCATTGGTTAGTTTGTTTCACTGTGCAGCTCTTCGCCCGTTTTGTAAGAACAGCCCAGAACTCACCATGGGGAGGTGGCTGCACGTCGAGTTCCACCACCACCCAACCAACCATAATTTTTGTGATTTTTTAAAAATTAAATTTTAAACAGGAATAAATTTAAATTCCGTTTTTTTAAATCTGGCATTACTGATCTTGAATATAAAGTTGATTTTATGAAGCCATCTCTTGCTTTCTGACCACACACTTTTGTTGATTCTTCAGTTTTAAGCTTAACACACCTCTCAACCGTTTGAGTGTGGCTTGGTTTGATTATTGTTTTATGGCGCATGAATCAATGTTGATCATAGTGCGCCAAGAGTGTGGCAGGGGAACTTCATTATGTATGCAGTGAGCTCTGTGTTAGAATGCACTAATGATTTCAAATCTTCAACACTTACGTCTTTTAAAATTGGTGGAGGATAGATTGTGCATGATTTCCAGTCAATAATATCTGTATACTCCGTTGCATTAAAATTTAATTTTGGGGGAACAAAATTTCTAATCCTTTCTACCCCCCAGGCAGATTCTCTCGCTTTCAAGATTCTTTCAACTGCGATCGGTCGAACAGACACTTTCATTGACAACAATTAGTTTTCCGGGTGTGCGAAGAATGCATTGCATTCAACAACTCGATCAACTATTTGAAGTAGATCCTCAGATAGATATAGAGTTGTTTGAACTGCATGAAAAACATGTTTGGGCCCACCTGTGAAAGAACTATTCTTTTTTAATTTTAAACCACACAGGCATTTATGACTTTAAGATAAATTTTGAAATCTCTTTTAAGCTTTCAGAAGGGCTGAGAACACTTCTGTACAATATCAACACTCTATTAGCAGCAGTGATCCATCTAGAACAGTGGTTCCCAACTCAAATATGTCTGCGGACGACTTCACTTAAATTTGAACCTCTGCGGACCATCTCTATCCCTAACTGTATCTTCAAAATATAACTTTTTTCAGTGTATTTATTTCTCATAGAGCGTCACTTTTTTCTGAAATAAGGGAAACCGAGTCTTACAATGTTTCTAAATGGAACACTTAGAAAACCAAATAATCTATTAAACTCAAAAGAAAAATTAGCATTACATTACTTTTATATCTAATTATTTAAAAATGTACAGTGAGAGGTGACACATGACCAGTATAAGAGGTTCCGGGTTCTTGAATTAGAGAATAGTGATCCTCTTTAACTTTTCTACGGTATTGTTTATTTACTTTTTCTAAGCATAGGGTATCTTTTCGCCCGTCAAAATAAAGTCCATTAATTTTCATATTTTCTGAAAACTTTAAAACACTTCCAATATGCTTCTTTCCCCTTATTATTTTGGATATGTCAATTAGATGGGAAGAATCTGCGTCTGTAATCACTCCTATTATCTTGTAAGACACTAGATGCTATTGCAACCGTTGCTCTATCTAAGATACCATATCTACTACTATTTAATGCAGTTGTCGTTATTTTTATATCTAATTAATTTAAAAATGTACAGTGGGAGGTGACACATGACCAATATAAGAGGATCCTGGCTCTTGAATTAAGTAATTCCATAATTATTTTTAGGATGAAACTAACAAAATGGGTGAAGTGCTGCACAATGAAACAAACTTGCCAATTGTTCGAAAATTTCGCATTTTTCAAGCAAAATTGCGCACCCAAATATTGTAAAAATAATCATTAAATTTATTTTTTTTACTTTTTTGAGCTTTTATAAAGAGGTTACAAGCGAGAATATTTCTATAAATTTTATTTAAATATTATCTTAAAAATTTCGGAAAATGTTCATTTTTAAGCATTTTTATAAACTTTGAGCTCAATGCGCGAACTGAGATATTAACCGATTTCAAAAATTTTTGCGCGGTTTTTCATCTTATTACATAAGACCACTTTTGCCATAGGTATCTTTTTGAATTTCGAAAAAAAGATTTTTTCGCTCCACCCTAATATACACTCATAAAAATGTTAACAATGAAAAAGTTAAATCTGTCAAACACTTAAGAGTTTTGCAAATATTTTTGTTAGAAAAGTGATTAGTCTTTTTATAAAGTAAGTTTTCAGTAAATATTAAGCAACTTCCAACAAACATTGATACTCTCTTTCATTCCGTTTTCTTGTTTTATACCAACTGTTTCCCCTTTAAACACGCACTAACACCTCAAAATTGCATGGATATTTATTTTAAGGACTTTTTAACCTCTAAATTTTCCAGGAAGAAGTAGGATTTTCAAACAAATTAAGGAGCCAGACGTGTAATGGAGGAAATAATAGGGTGCTACTTAGTACTTTCCTTCTTTCCAGAATGAAATTGGTTTGAACTTTCCTCTGGCTTTATACAGCTTCTTCTGTTATTTTCCTGGCTCCAGACAAAACAATGGAAGTACTGGAGAGAATTAATATTTGAATGGGTAAAGGCAAGGTACTTGTAGAACAGGTAAATAGACGAAATTTAAAAAAAGACCCAACCTTTAGTACAGACGAATGGGATCCTGAGATCCCCGGAACAATTGTATTCTGATTTAATATTTACATTGCGGATTAAAACCGTTGTTTTTGAATTTCATCTATTTATTTGAATGGGGTTTAGAAATAACAGAATTTTTCTCGATCTGTTGACATTTTTACGGGGTTAAATCAAATCAGTTCAGGTTTAGGAATGGATAAAATACGAAAAAAAATTTTAAAATTCAAAGGCTCACACACAAAAATAAAAAAATTTTTTTATGAACACCTTTTTTTCTCCTCAAATTAACAACACATTAGTTGTGTTGTTATCTAGAAGCTAAAATAGATAAAAACAATGTTTGAATAGTTTTTATTATGCTTTATCTTACCCTCAAACAGTAAAACATATATTTATGTAGTTAACTTTTTTAGATTTTGTCATTTCTTTAGTCTCAGTTAAGTTGTAAAATTTTCGAATGAAATGCGTGGTCACAAAACAGCGACTAAACCCGCCGTTTAAAACAAAAACTAAAACAGATTTAATATATAAGTAAGTGAATATTTCAATAATAATAGTTTATTTTTCATAATGAGAAGATGGTACATAAAAGTTTGAAAAAAAAATGAATACAAATTTGTCAACTGGGGTAAGAAAACTCATTAAAGTTGACTAAAAGAAATTACATAATGTGTGAATTAGTCCACTGAAAATAGCGAAAAAAAGGGCTGAACCTAGAACAAATTGCAATAAAAGGTTTCTCAACGGTTTTCACTTAGGAATGACCTCAATAATAACATACTACAAATCGGCCAAAATCGGACAGGCGAAAATTTAATTTTTTTTTAATTTTTAAAAAATGGCCGAAAAAAATGTTTAAAAAATCAAATTATAAAAATAGAGACTTATGATACATGTTTATAAGCTATTTTTCAGTGCTGAATACGAATATACCATTAAAATTTTAAAAAATTTAAAATTTCAATTTTTAAAAATTAATTCAAAATTTGGAAAGTCGAAAAAATTAAAACATCGCTCAAAACCACAAATTATTTTCAATTTCAATTAGAAATGACTTTCAATTAGAAATGACTTAAATAATAAAATACTAAAAATAGAAGAAAATCGGACAATAAAAAGTTTAATTTTTTTTCCTCAATTTTTTTGGCCTCAAAAATAGACCTTTTTAAAAATTCTTGTTAAAAACGTTTGAGGCATTTACCAAGGTCATTTTTCCATGGATGTTGTAGGTATATACCTCTATAACCTAAAAAACCACAATCGGTGATTAAATCATTAGTTAATTAATTAATTTATAAAAATTAACGTTGAAAATACAGGTAAAATCTTTCAATCAAGTAATAAGGAAGATATTTAGACAATAATTGGTAATAAATCATTTTAAAAATAATAAAATTTAAAAAGAGAAATTATCTTTCAAAAAATTTAAATTTTAAATTAATTTAAAAAATTTAAATTTTAAAAAAAATTTAAATTTTGTAGTATATGCATGTGATACATGTCTCTAGGCTATATTTTATTGCGGTTTACGAATATCATGCCAACTATTCAATAAAATTTAAATTAACTGTGGAAAAATTGAAGCATAAAAAACAAAATTTTTGAGAAAAATGCTTCAATTTTTCCACACTTAAACTAAATTTTATTGAAAAGTTGTCATGATTTTCGTAAACAGCACTAAAATATAGCCTAGAGACATGTATCACATGCATATACTACAAAATTTAAAAATTTTAAATTTTTTAAATTAATTTAAAATTTAAATTTTTTAAATTAATTTAAAATTTAAATTTTTTGAAAGATATTTTTTCTTTTTTCAATTTAATTATTTTTAAAATGATTAATTACCAAATAGTATTGTCTAAATATTTTCCTTATTACTTGATAAAAGATTTTACCTGTATTTTTAACGTTAATTTTTATGAATTAATTAATTAACTAATGATTTAATCACCAATTGTAGTTTTTTTAGGTTATAGGTTTTATATACCTACAACATCCCTGGAAAAATGACCTCAAACGTTTTTAACAAGAATTTTTAAAAAGGGCGATTTTTGAGGCCAAAAAAATTGAAAATTTTAAAAAAATTAAACTTATCGTATAGAATTAACTTATCGTCCGATTTTCTTCCATTTTTAGTATGTTATTATTTAAGTCATTTCTGATTGAAAACCGTTAAAATTATTTATTGTGAAAATATTTTGTGGTTTTGAGCGATGTTTTAATTTTTTCGACTCTCCAAATTTCGAATTAATTTTTAAAAATTGAAATTTTAAATTTTTTAAATTTTTAATGGTATATTCGTATTCAGCACTGAAAAATAGCCTATAAACATGTATCATAAGTCTCTATTTTTATAATTTGATTTTTTGAAAAAAATTTTCCGTCATTTTTTAAAAATTAAAAAAAAATTAAATTTCCGCCTGTCCGATTTTGGCCGATTTTTACTATGTTATTATTGAGGTCATTCCTAAGTAAAAACCGTTTAGAAACCTTTTATTGCAATTTGTTCGAGGTTCAACTCTATTTTCAGTGGACTAATTAGTACAAGTAAAAAAATAACAGTAAGAAGGGTAAATAATTTATTTCCTTTTCATTATTCTTTTCGCCCAAATAGTAATAAGAGCAAAGTGCTCGGATGAGGTGACGAAGATACACGCTACTTGGGAGAAAAAAAGAGAGATAAAAGAAAAATTTGGAAATTTCCCTACATTAAGATTCTTACATTTACACTAAAATAGAAAAAATATTTTTTCATTAATATTTTCCATAAAAAAGTTTTTCAGTCACAAGTTTTAAATATTTTGCCAGAGCGCAGTAGTCACGTGAGGTGACAAAACACCAATATTGAAATTCAAACCTTATGTACCCTTTCAGCTTTCAATACGGCGGGACATATGCTGTCCCATCAATAAAGTTAAACATTAGCTTGTAACATCATTGTTGTTGCTAAAACGTCGTTACAAAATATTTCGGAGGGTAATATTAGAATTTTGGGAGGGGATATTGGGTAAATTTATTTCTTTACTAAGGTCAAAAAAGGTAAATTTCTGACTATCGGGGGAGATATATCTCCGAATCCCCCCTTTGACTACGCCCCTGCGTCTTTATGAGATCGTTTATGCGTCTTTCAGACCTTCAGACTGCAGTGATTTCATCGTAATAATCACTTGGAGGATAAATAACTATTCCCGGTAATGAGGCGCACTAAACTGATTTTGTGTTGTATTGAAAGGGTTAAACAAAACACATTTAAAACAAAATATAAAATACATTTTCCTTTATTATGCTTCACATTTACGCTAAAATAAAAAAAAATAACTGACGTTTTGCTATTTTTTTATTAGTAGGTTGTAACAATTTCTCAGCAGCGCAGTGGTCGAATGTGGTGACGAACTCAAATAAATGCGAAATCAGAGTCGCGATAGAAGATTAATAGGCTTTCACCATTATCTCGATCCCTGCGGTCACATGGGGGTGGGAGGGGGTGCAGTCCCTCCCTCATTTACTGCCGGAAGGAGAGCGTGACGTGGATTCCGTGACGTCACGCGATGGGTCCCTCACTTCCGGAATAGAGTCGGAAGTGATCCGTATTGATGGTTCGGATTTCACATAGTTGATGGACGAGATGATGTGAGAAAAATGTTGATTGCGTGAGTCATCTTGGACAAATAAATTGGATGCCCTGGCAGAAAAAGTATTGCATTGATTTAACCCATTTCGTAATTTTGTTGTTAACATAAGACAAGACTATGATCTGACATTGACTATTTTCTTTTTTGACAAAATACATAAATATAATACACACAGAGAAAAAATATATAAATAAATAAATAAAATAAATAAATAAATAAAAATAAAGAAAGAAAAATAAACGAATAAGTACCAATAAATAAATAAAAGAAAAGAAAAATATTTTTTGTATTTTGTGATATCATAAGAGCTATGCAGGGGTGTTTTAAAAGTCCGTTTCGCGGCTTTTATTTGGAACCACCTTGTCGTAGGGTCACGGAAGTAAGGTCTATCGAATTTCTAATTTTTCAGAAGCAAGTCCTCAAAAAAGATGTCCTTTAAGTAAAACTGATAATGATCAGTGAAATAACAATAGAAGCTGCTCCTGAGCTTTCAAGTCCTTAAGTATGAAAAAGTGGAAAAAATTCCCTTTCCCTGATCTTTATCATATGAAACTTCAGTTTTACATCAAAGGACATCTTTTTTGAGGACTTACTTCTGAAAAATATGAAATTTATTCGTTCCAACCACCATTATAGGTATTAAGCGTTTTTGAGCGAAATGATCCTACTTTTTGCCTTAGAATTAGAAAATAGGTCTTATGAGGTCAATTTTCTTAGTATAAATAATTTATTCTCTCTAAATAAGTACTAAAAACCATATATTAGCAGTTTAATAATAGCAAACTCGAAAATAGTATATTAGAATATCTTAAAAACTAGAGCTGATGTGCAAAAATGGATGTCATATTCTGAATCAGGAGGTCAAATATGTACAAAAACAGCTTTAATATTCGCAGCACCAAAAAAAAGGGGGTTTTTTTTGTAGACCAGTGTAATCATTATCTATGCTTTTTGTGGTGATATACGGGTGTTTCAAAAGTCGGTTTCGCAGTTTTTATTTGGAAACAACATCCTAGGGTCACAGAAGTAAGATCTACCCCTAGGTAAGTGAGCCTGGAGAATTCATTGAGATGACTTACAGCGCTCCTAGCGGCGCTAAATAAAGTTAAAAAAATTAATTAAAAAACTATAGGAGAAGTCTATAGCAAAAATCTCAGTGAGAGTTTTGTTTCCAACGTTATGAAGAACTCACAGAAAAAAGTTTAATGAAAATAACTTGAATATTCGCGGAGATATTAGCATGTGAAAATAGCACTTTTTCAGTCCTCAAAAAAGAAAAAGTTTGCAAATTCGCAAGTTTTTTCAATTACTTGATTAAATTTTGCCTTTATTCAACTAAAAAAACACAATACAACTGAAAAAATTGCAAATTTTCGAACTTTTTCTTTATTGAGGTCTGAAAAAGTGCTATTTTCACACGCTAATATCTCTGCGAATATTGCTGTTATTTTCATGAAACTTTTTTCTGTGAGTTCTTCATAGCGTTGGAAACAATACTCACATTGAGGTTTTTGCTCTATCTCCTATAGTTTTTTAATTAATTTTTTAACTTTATTATTTCGCCACTAGGGGCGATGTAAATCATCTCAAAGGATTCTCCAGGGTCATTTACCAAGGGGTAGACCTTACTTATGTGACCCTAGGACACGTTGGTTCCAAATAAAAGCCGCGAAACCGACTTTTGAAGCACCCTGTATGTTACGGGCAAAGTGATTAGTTGGGCACTATTAATTATGCCCAGATTGGAGCCGGACAAAGTGATAAATTTCATTAATAAATTCCATTGAATTTATCACATTACCCTCCTCCACTTCGGGCATTATTAATAATGCCCGATTTATCACATAGCCCGCAACATATATATATATATAAATATCGTTCAATGTTTAATGTAAATAAATAAATTTTAGTATTTAGTACACCTATAAAAAGGGCATCAAGGTGGCCATTTTTTGAAGGAGATATATGTGATATTCGCGTTCCGTCAGATCAAGAAGCAAAGGATCTTGCAGCATAATTTTTTTATCTATCCCAGGGGTTTCCAACTTACATTTGTTCGAGGGCTGCATGCAAAAGCACAAAGTCTATCGCCAGGCCGCAAAGTAATTAAACTCGTTTCAGATCACTGATATTTTTCGAAGGGGGAAATTTTCTGGCGAAGGAAAGGGTAAAAGTCATTTTACATGAAGAAATGAAAGAAATTTTAATTAAAATTTGTATTATTTCCTTTGATAATATGTCCTACAGGGTCATTTATTTTTAATTTGGGTAATTTTTAAACTAAATTTTTTTCACAGGAAATAAAATCCCACGCCTCTTCCAACTTGTAACCAAGTTTGGAAATATTTGAAGAACTTAACATTCTTAAAAACCAGACGATCCTTTATTAAAATTTTTTAAGTGAAAAAGACCCTTTCTTACGTAAAAAAAAGGCCGTCCACTTTTAACTCTGGCGGCTTTGAAAGTCAAATTTGAAACAGCTCCGTGACTTGTGGGGGATATAGAATATAGAAGGCGATCGATTGGATCGATGCGGAGGACCTCCGTGTTATTGCTTTTATCTCCGTGCCTTTCATGGGCAAGACACAAAGGATCGCAATCTGATCCTTTAATAATTGAGCACGTTGTTCCATCCCGCTGATCCCCACAGTGCGGCGGGATGTATCCTATTTTGAAATGGCGGGCGGCTGGAATCGCGCAACCCGAAGCAGGGTAGTGCGAAAAGTACCAATTTCGGTTTTGGATAGGTACCGTACAGGGTCGGGGGCAAACTTATTAGACAAGACCCAACTATCAACATTACGAACATTGAGTTTTTTAAGAGAAAAAATTTGTACCTTAAACTTAGTAGATACTGCTAAACCCTTGAACAAAGACGATGTTTATCCATTTTTAAATTTTTCTACAAACTGTTATTAAATAATAAAATTGATTGCCCTGATTTACTAAAAGAATTTGTTCCACAATATTCGACTAGAAATAAAATTGTCTTTAAAAAATCCCCTCTTGTATTAAAAATTATATCTTAAACCAGTCAATATATGTATTTTTTAAATTAGTGAACAATATGTCAATCAATAGTGATGTTTTCTTTGATTCTTATTTTAAGTTAAGCAATGATTTGGCACCTTGTTTAAATTTTTGATTTGTATTTTTATCAGTTGTTTTAATTATGTGTTTCTTGTATTTATATGTTGTATTGTAACTCTTGTCTTTTTTTCTCTGCCATGTAATTGGATATTTTTCTGTTTGGCAGTAAGCAAATAAATAAATAAATAAGTAAACCAACGATAGTAAAAGGGTCGTGTGATTTTGAAAAGGCTGGAACTAGTATTTCGGAGGGGAGACAGGTGGAAGAAATTTGCTTGTATTATAGAAGCAAGACTCAAATTATCACCGGTTACCCAACTATCGGCCGTGCAAAGTCTGTAAAAATCACGTGTCCCTTTTACTATCGTTGGCTCTGGCTGAGCAGTATTTCTCATATAGGGTCGTTCAAATATCCGCCATTGTCACCAGTAATAAAGTATGAAAAATTTTAATAACCGAGCAGTTATAAAGATATATAAAAATCGCAGATAAAGCACTTATGATTAGTCAAGAAGTACGTGTCCTTGAAGGACATGTAAAAAGATTCAATTCTAGCAATTTCTGTACAAAGTGTGAATTTACGAATGTTTATTGATGTGTATGAATTGAATCCCTTAATTATTCTGAAATGTGCCAAACGCCATTTTTCAAAAATGAATTATTGGTGTAATGGGATTTTGTAGGGGTAAAAGTACATTTTAGTGTAAGAATAATAAAAATAACGTGATTTTAAAATAGTTTTCCAGCATGTTAAAATTCAGCTTTGGTGCTGAAACAAGTCAAACGATGTCGCTTGACTTGTTTCTGCTCATAAACTGCGGGGGTTTCGTTCATGCCGACTCATCTGCAGCTTGTTTGGGACTGCTGTTTTTTATTTAATCGCATGCAAATACTATATGCGATTGGAAAACTCATTCTTTAGAGGTTAGATCTATCAAGCCAACGTAAAAACCAAATTTTAAAGTTTTTGTTCGAATCTCAAGACTAAAGACGTTTTGGTAGCTATATATTTAAAATTTCCATGCTTGTGGCCCTTTATTACATCCATGTGATTGAGGTTTTGGATCTATGAATCCCTTTATTAAAAGGGGAAACAAATCTATATAATATTGAACTAATTAACTGATTTTGTAGGCTTTTAAAGCAAAATCGCTTTACTGTCCACAAAATTACATTTAAACAACTATCTAATTAACTTCGAAGATGTCTATATCAACATTTTGAATCGGCTGACCACTATTTTTAGGTCTAGAGTTTAAATCTATATATATGTTACCGTTAAAGTATATAATGCAGTTATTTCATAGAATACCTAGTTATTCCATGAAATAACTGATTGTGTCCGTTAAAGTGTGTAATATGTTATTAATTTTACACTTTAACTAGTTATTCTATGAAATAACTAGGTATTCTATAAAATAACTAATGATAGACAGTTAAAGTGTAAAATAAGCAATTTATTTAAAATGAAATTAAACTAATGATATAGTAGACAATTAAAATGAAAAAAGAAGGAATTTATCTACTTTATGCAGCGTATAAATGGTATTTATGGAAACGTACCATAAAATCCTTTTTTTACAACGAGGATTAATAAAATGCCACTTGGAATTACAATTAATTAATTCCCTGTGGCCTGGAATAGTTCATAAATGCAGTAGGTAAATGGAAGGTAAATGTATTAGTCGTGCGAGATATATATCTCGCACGACTAATACGAATAATAATCTATATCATATATATGATATCGATTATTTTGCTTCTACCCCTAAATCCCGGCACCCCAAAATCCCGACAGTGTCGAAATCCCGACAGGTCAAAATCCTGACAATCAATTGCCCGGCATGTAAGTTGCCAGATAACTCATATTGGTCTCTAATTTTAAGTAAGGGCTATTTAAGTTTTATGTTGCTTGACCACAGCTCAAGATTTCTCTTTTTGGCTAAAAATCAGTGTAAAATAATGATGAAGTTAGTAACTAATATTTTGTATTTCCTATATTTATATAACATGTCTTTTTGGTTCGGGCTGACCATTGGTCAATCCAGTGAGCTTTTTATTTTGGTACTGCTATTCTTTGGCAGAGAAGTAGATCTTGACCACTCGTCAATATATCTTGACCAGTGGTCAATCCAGTTTTTATCGCTGTTTTCAGCTTTTCTAACCTTCTCTTTTTGTCTCGCTGTTATTTTTTTAGGGGGGGGGTCCCTATCCTTGTGTTACTCCCATTTAACTATTGGTAATTTCTGAATTTTTTGGCTTAATAACTATTATTTATCTGGGAGCCTCTCTAACGGCATAATTAGCTGGTCAATAGTCATAGGAACATTTTTCGCTTAAACACAAATTAAAAATTTTGTGTCCTATTATATTGTCAGTTTTGGTTAAAATATAAAGTCAAAAAATTCAACAGTTACCAACGTCCAATGGGAATAACACAAGGTCAGGGACCCCCCCCCTAAAAAAACAGCGAGACAGAAAGAGAAGGTAAGAAAAGCTGATAACAGCGAGAACAACTGGATTGACCACTGGTCAAGATATATTGACCAGTGGTCAAGACCAAAATGTTACTCGTCTAAAGGCATTTGGTTTGAGCCCCTACATGACCTACTTCACTGCCAAAGCATAGCAGTACCAAAAAGTTAACTAGATTGACCAATGGTCAGCCCGAACCAAAAAGACATGCTAGATAAGTATAGGAAATACAAAATATTAGTTACCATCTTCATCATTATTTTACACTGATTTTTGCCAAAAAGAGCAATCTTGACCTGTGGTCAAGCAACATAAAACTTAAATAGAATGCCCTTACTTAAAATTAGAGACCAATATGAGTTATCTGGCAACTTACATGCCGGGCAATTGATTGTCAGGATTTTGACCTGTCGGGCAAGTGGCTTGTCGGGATTTCGACCTGTCGGGCAAGTGGCTTGACGAGATTTTGATCCTGTCGGGATTTTGGGGTGTTGGGATTTCGACCCTGTCGGGAAAGTGGCTTGACGGGATTTCGATCCTGTCGGGATTTGGGGATGTCGGGATTTCCGCCCTTTCGGGATTTTGGGGTGTTGGGATTTCAACCCTGTCGGGATTTCGGCTCTGTCAGGATTACGGCTGTCGGGCAAGTGGCTTGTCGGGATTTTGACCGGATACCGATTATTTTACACTTTAACGGGCTGCAAATCGTTATTCTATGAAATAACTAGTTAAATCATGAAATACAAGAGAATTATACGCTTTAACGGACACGATCAGTTATTTCATGAAATAACTAGGTATTCTATGAAATAACGGATTTCATACTTTAACGGTAACATATATAAAAATCAATGTTTGTATGTATGTATGTATGTATGTCTGTATGTCCTTTATAGTTTTAAACTTTTCGAACCTACATTAACTTTTAAACTGTACCACGTCTACTCGCTCTGGGGAAGGTTTCTGAAGAAAAATAATTTAAAATCGAATTGTCCTAATAATTTTTTGTTCAATTTTATGCCGAAAAAAAAACATATTTCGTGCTTAACTTCATGGCAAAATCACATTGTTGTAAATATAATAACAGAAGATGTAACTTTAATTGTTATAGGCATATTCTCGATTGTTGCAGATTGAAATCGATTGTTGTAGTTTAAAATCCATTGTTGTAGCATAAACATAAAAGTGGTTCCTTTATTTAACTACAGTAGAGCCCCGATTATCCGCGAGCGGATGATCCGCGGTGCGGATTATCCGCGAGTGCCACAAAAACAAATTTTTAATAACGAACCTTAAATTTTGGAAGAATTATACAATTTTGGATAGCATTTTATATATTGCTTCGTAAAGGCATAACTGAACACTTTTTGTTAACAGTACAGTATATTGTTTTTGTTTACTGTTCTTTATTATAGTTATTTAGATGTAGTAGAGCAAAGGTTTCTGCTGTACTGTACATATTTTAAAAGCTTTAATGTCATGTTTTTTGTACAAAAAACATAGTTTTTATGCTGAAATATTTTTTCCATGTTTTCACCTCATTTTTAGTCTTTTTTCGGGTTATCCGCGATTTTCGCTATCCGCGGTACCCTTGCCACCCAATTCCGCGGATAATCGGGGCTCTACTGTATTTCCATATTTGGATTGGCGAAGCCCATCTGTAACACACCAGGATAATTTTTTTAAGAAATGGACTGGCCAAGCCCATCTGTAACGCATCAGATGATATTTATTAAAAAAGTGAAACCCGGGCGAAGCCCGGGTCTAGCGCGTCAGCGCTAGTCATTTATAAAAAAATGTATTGATACATTATAATAATTTTATGGGTTAGTATTTAATAAGGAAATGTTATTTTCAACTAATACTCCCACTTTAAATAACAAATCCTTATAAAAGTTAGAGTAAGCTATGAAAATAGGCCCGAATACTCTGTTTATTGCAGAAACCTGTCAAATACAAATATTTGAATAATTTTTTATGAAAAGAATAAGAATATTAAAAAAATTGTTTTTGCCTGTAAAATATCCAAATAAGGTCTACTTTAAGAAAAAAATTACTAAACATCTTAATAATGTAATGAGCTTCTACTATAGTTTTTCTCGTTTATCTCAAAACAAGAAAAGTGGCGTTTGACATGTTTCAGAAATAAGCGATTCAATCAGTCATGTATTAATCTAAAAACCAAGTATGATTTTAAATTTTATTAATATTTTAAACTCGGGTCTTTTTTGGAGTATAAAATCAAATACCTACGATGTTGAGTTTTATTGGTTTCAATTAAAATTCAAAGATTACTTTTGATCAGGGTTTAAAATTGACAATTACGTAGACGGAGAAAAACTTAAAATCAGATCGAAATTTTAATTTGCCACTTTAAAAATCAGACAGCGTTTATCATCACACACGTGGGTAGTTCAAAAGGTTTTCCCTAAGGAATGAATGTTTTAAATAATGGCATACTAGTTTTGGAAGAAAATCGGACAGTGCAAAGGTTTAATTTTTCAAATTTCTAATGTTTTTGTGCTCGAAATCGACCTTTTTTAAAAAAAAACTTCTTGTTATAAACGTTTGAAAATTATGCCAAGGTCATGATTGTAGTTATATAGCTATACTATAAAAAAACTGCTATGGATGATTAAATCATTAGTTAGTTAATTCATCTATTAAAATGAATTGGGTGATCAGAAGGGAAAAATTCGCATCGTAATCATTACTGGTGGTGGTTATTTAAATAATTATCTGTGAGCATTATTTCTTGATTTTTATTTTTTGTTTCAGGAATGAAAATCAAGAAAAGATGGCTAAATCGCCAATGGAGAGATTAGATTGGAGGTTTTGGTGAAGTGTGAACCAGTGTCGGATCTACGGGGGGGCTTTCGGGCTGAAGCCCCCCCCAAAAAACATCTAATATTTTACTAAATTTGTCAAAACGCAAAAAATCTTAATCCGAAATTGGATGAGGTGTACCGAAACGAGTTGAAAAAGTGGGGGTTTTGACTTAAATTTCAAAAAATTTTCGGGGGGAGGACCCCCAGACCCCCTGGTTTGAGTAGGATAATTCACTACCTTTTCCGTATTACTATTAACAAGAAGATTCAATTGGATTATAAAAATTTTTAGCCCCCCCCCCCAAAACCAAATCCTGGATCCGCCACTGGTGTGAACGATATGTTTTGCTGCTGTTTCAGTTTTATTTTTTATCGAAATATTTTCATCGCAAATATCTCTTATGGTTATTATCGGAGTAAAACCGTATCACTCAAAATTAATCATTATTTTTAATCTAAACCAATTAAACTCAAAACCTTATCATGAGTTTATGCCTTAAACTGGGCCCAATTTTTACGATTTTACTTAAATTTTAATCATTAAAGCGGGTTTTGGCGATCAAGAGTGATCCTTAAATTTAAGCCCTGCCTTAACTAAATAGATATTTCTTATTTAAGGGCCCCAAATATTACGTAAGCCCCTAAAGGGGGAGGGGATTATTTGCCTTTTCTCTTTACAAGGGGGGCGGTATGAATGAATATGTTACAAACACTGCATTTTTGAAAATATCTCGTTTCTTGTATAAATAATTTCGAAATTCAACCAAAAATATATTTTTCAAAAAAAAAAATTATCGAGGAAAATTTTTTTAAGCATTTTGACTTTTTTATAGGGGGATTTGGAAGTTTTCTTATGTAATTATATGAGCGGAGGGGGAGGGAGTTTGCGGTATTCTTATTTTAGATGGGGGGCGAAAACGGACCATAAACATGCTTACGTATTGGGATAAAAAACCAACGCCGAAACAACACAATAAATTAAAAGTTAAAAACTATCAGTGGACCATAACTGGTCCACTGATATATCAATTATGCCAGGGGTTCCCAATAAAATTTTCCCGAGGACCCCCTTTACAATTAATTTATTGACGAGGACCCCTTGAACTTAAAGGCTTAAATTTTCAATCGATTTCAAGCAACAATCGATTTCAAAACCGAAACTCGATGCATTCAAAACCGAAACTACCGTATTTTAGTCCACCTATTAGGAACCCCTGAATTATGCAATTATACTTTATATACACTCATTGCCATAAAAAATAGCGCACCAAGAAGAAAAAGGGATATCAAAGCCAAATTTATTTCCCTGATTACCCATAATATGAAGGTCAGTTGATAAAAAATTCAGCCTTTCTCGATGTTAGGAGGCCGAGAAAATCAGTAAAAAGTGTTAACTCCATAGGTGTCCATAACTACCCCCACAGGCCATGATATTGGGTGAGAGGGAATTTATGAGCATTGGTTCTAGAGAAAGGGAAGGTTGAGGTAAAAATGCAACATAGGGGGGTAAGAAGAAAGCTTGGACATCGTGTACAACATGTGTTTGTGTATTTTTCTCTTGAAACTTGTCCGTAGGCCAGGCCTGAAGGTAAGGACGAACAACCAGATGCAAAACCGCAACCGTTCAGCTCTGGTTTGTCAATGTACCGGTAAATCATACTGAGGAGATGCAGCAATGGAATGGATGTTGTTTGCTGTACTGTGGAGTGTGCGTTTGGTCCGCATAACTTCGTACATCTTTGTCTATAGACATGGAACTGACCATGGGCCTTTCTGTTTCCAATAGTGCACCAAATAAGGAAATGATCAACTCAATTTCACGAAATTGTGTTTATGAGAGAATCCCGCTTCGTTCTGCAGCACCACGATGGTTGGGTATGAGTTCGAAGACTTAATGGAGAGAGCGCGCTCAGCTGTGGATTTTCTAATCATCACACGGAGTTGTAATTCAGGGTAACAGAGTGGTGGTGCATTGGATTCTCTTTCTACTACTCCTGAGTATGATTTACCATAAAGTTTACCAACCAGGCCTGAGAGATTGAGTTTTTGCACCTGGTTGTCTGTCCTTACCTTCAGGCCTGGTCTGCAGACAATATTCAAGAGAAAAATGCACACTCACATGTTGTACACAATGTCCAAGCTTTCTTCTTACCCCCTATGTTGCATTTTTACCTCAGCCTTCCCGTTCTCTAGAACCAATGCTCACAAAACAAGTCCGGTCTTGAGACAAAGCCCGGTTTGCAAAGTCCACTGGTGCACCAGATGAAATTTGACTACGTGGGGATACAGCATGGTCTTCCAATCCCCAAAACCCATTTAAATTCCGTCTCTCCCTGGATCATGGCCTGTGGGGGCGGTTATGGACACCTATGGAGTCAACACTTTTTACTGATTTTCTCGGCCCCCTAACATCGAGGAAGGCTGAATTTTTTATCAACTGACCTTCATACTATGGGTAATCAGGGAAATAAATTTGGCTTTGATATCCCTTTTTCTTCTTGGTGCGCTATTTTTTATGACAATGAGTGTATCATTGACCATTATAAAGTTATTCTATTTCATTTTCTTAAAAAAAAACCCTGCTGTTTAAAAAACAGGAATCGAGCAAAAATTGTCAATTTTTCTGAAATTACGCTGAGTAAAGTTGGTTATTTTTACCGAAATTTCTGAAATGTCTGAAGGGGCAAAAGATATTTTACACTGTTCTTGAACACTCTCAAGCGATTTTATGAATTCTCTACGAGTGAATGGCTCTTGTTGTATAATTTTAGGGAATGTTAAAGGGACTTGCCTAAATTTCGATTATTTTTATTCTTTTATACATAATTAAATTTTATTTTCAACTTGAAATTTAGTAGTAATGTTCATTTTAAGAGTTAAAAGGATTTTATTATTTTTAAAAATATTTACCAAAAAAAATTTTTGTTATTAAATTTAAAAAAAATTATGGTCATGATGCACATTAAATCAGACACAAAAAATTTACGAACAAAATGGGACTGGTTTCAAGTTTTTAAGTAGTACAGTTCTAGAGTTATTAGCTGTTTAAATTTGCAGAAAAAACAACTTTTCAAAATTTCTTTAAACATTAAAAAATTATATCTAACAAAAAAAAAGTGATAGACGAATGAAACCTGAAACATTAAAGAAAATTAGAAAAACATTAATTTGGTTTCCCGCAACAGTCGTTTAAAAAAGGTTTTCAACCTTTTTCGTGTGTTAAAAGTTTTATAGTGCACCCATGGCTAAAGTTGAATTACATTTGCTGATATTATGATGTTCTAGGTCATAATTGAACCCAATTTATTAGCCCAGGCCAGTCACAAAACGTGTCTATAAAACGTGTAAAATCTGATTAAATAGACGGAACTTTTTGCTCAAATGGGTGATATACGTCTGAATCTGAAACATCCACTTCTTCAAAAATGAGCACATGATGTTGATGTGAGTATCTTTTCTCGCGTAATTGCATAGTTTAAAAAATTTAATTTATTCATGTTTGATGTGGAGCTACTTTATTTGGCACTCAATTTTGAGAATTTTTTATTCAGATTTTAAACTTTGTTTTATGAATGAGACTGTCTAGTTTTTGCATTAAATTTAACACTGTAATAAATATATAGCAATTTCGAATTTATATAGTTGGGTTTCTTTCCAAAAAAATTAATGAATGTGTTCCAGTAGCGAATCCAAGATTTTAGAGTGGGGGGCTGAGGTACCAAAACTGTGTTTATTGCCAATATTTTCTCGTTTAAAAGGATTAAATTTTCAAATTTTAAAGAACTTCTTATAAAGTAACATCATGAATTTTCTATTAGGGGACATCCATAAATTACGTGAGGTCAAAAAGGGGGGGAGGGGTTTGGAAAAATCTCACCAAATCTCACCAAGGGGGGAGGGGGTTCGATTAAAATCTCACGTCAACTTTTTAAGTTAGATATTAAAAGATTTTTTTAAGTATGAGAAAGGAATAATACCCACAGATAAGATTCTGTTTTTAGGCGGAATAATGTCCTTTTCCCCCACATCATTAATAATGGAAAAGTTTTAGGTGCTGTGAAGCACAAAATGTAAACGAATGGGATAGAAAATTATTTTTAAAGGTTGTAGGTAAATCTCACGTGGGGGAGAGGGGGGTCCAGCAAAATCTCACCAAGGGGGGAGGGGGGTCCAGCAAAATCTCACCAAGGGGGGAGGGGGGTCCAGATTTTGGGAAAAACACCTCACGTAATTTATGGATGTCCCCTTGCTAACTAACTGTTTTCATGAAAAAGTGGACAAAATTCAAATTATTGAAGGAATTTGTGATATAATTGAAAAGAAAATTTGTGATTTTAGGGTGGGGCTGCAGTCCCATAGCTTCTCCCCTTGGATTCGCCTTTGAATTACTTTCTAAGAAAATAAAACTTATTTTCACATAAGAGTAATGCTCTTTGTTTATTGGTATAAAATGTTCCACATTCACTTACTTTAAAATATTAATAAACAGACCATTGATATACACTGCAAAATATACACGATTCCACTTATGTATCTCACTCCAAAGGCGTATCTCGAATAGAGAAGCGCATCTCGCCTTATCATACTTACATAGTGGGTGTCATTCTTCGTACACTCTTCCTGAAATACTTATTCATTAGTCGAGAGGAGGTCAAACATTTTTGACCTCTGTTTTCTGAGTAAAGTGGCTTTTGATGCCAATAAATTCCGTTATCCGTTCAAGTAGAGACGATTCTTCCATCAGATATTAATAATAAGATAGCAGTGTGTTGTGAGTGATTATTATCAACCTTATTAACTTATCTGCCCCAAGTGGCTTGGTGAATAAATAGTTTGTGTGAAAGAATAAGATTGCAGGGCAAAGCTTTTAACTGATATCGAAGTGGAAATAAATAAAAAGTAGCTTTTGTCCATAAATTCCATTGTTTGTGTATGCTTCGCGTTATCATTTGATAAGTTCGAAACAACCTAAATGTTCAAATTTTATTATCGTTTACTCCGCATTTGTTTTACTCCTCCACTTCGGGCATTATTAATAATACCCGATTTATCACATTGCCCATAACATATATTTGTTGTGGACAATGTGATAAATCCAGAGGCATTATTAATAATGCCCTTGCATTTCGGGCAGGGCATTATTAATAATACCCGGTTTATCACTTTGCCATACATTAAAATTTTACTATTATTAAAGAAATCTAACTTCCCACGTATTTATATTGAGCATTATCAGATTTCAAAAATCAAGACGAAAATTGTGAATATAAATGTAAATGCACGCTTTTCCGTTCCCAAAACTTGCAGCGCTCCGGTGAAAAGCTTGCGATTTTTGACACTGCTTCTTCATGCATGACAACAATTCTAGGTCAAGCATGTCGAGATAGAAGCATCACTGGACTCTTTGTCTATGCTCCCTTTATAAGTAAGGCACATCTTGCCTTTTGACTCGACGTGACGTAGTGAAAACTTATGAATTTATATCGAAGCGTAACTTTACAAATTAAAGTAAATTGTGATAGGTTTTGTTAGCCAAACACCGCCTCCCCTAGAAATTTAGCCTAGGCGCAAAAATCGAGTTAAATTTCTGTCTAAAGGGTCCCATGCCCCAAAATTTTTTTTACAGACCACTTTTTTAACCACGTATTCAGTAATAATTCACAAGAATTTTATTTAAACAACACTTTAAACGTAACTCAAAGATTACGCCTTGTATCTAAAAATGTAGGATACAGGGCCGTACAAAAAAATGTATTTTTATGCTGTTTTTAATTCTTTGAAAATTTTGAAGTGTATAAGAGGTGGGATCACCTCTGGTATTCCTTAGGTGTCCCAAATGTCAAATAATGGGTGTGTTCTATTTTTTAAGTATCAAACCTCCTTTATACAGGGTGTATCTGAAATGGTGCAACAAACTTTCAGGGATGATAGTACTCATCAAGAAGAACAATAATCGGTATAGAAAGGGGGTCCCAGACCAAATCCCAGGGAGTTAAAAATGGAGCGACACCCCAAAAAATCATTGAAAAATTCGATTTGTAGAACAACTACTTTTGGTAAAAACTTAAATATGGTCTCAAAAATTGTGGTTTAATATGATCTTTCAAATAACCTCAAAAGTCTTCACTTTAAAACTTGTTTTATTATGAAAAATGTTAAAAACACAAAAAATGTGAAAACTCAACCAAAACCTTATTTTGTATTTCGAAATCCTTTCTTTTGATTTGATAATCTGAAAGATCATAGTTGAAAACCCTTAAGTCCAAAGTTTCACGTAAATACAATCAATATTAAACGCTTGAGATCATTTTAAAGTTTGTTTTTTGGGTGCGCAAGCAGTTTTTTAGAGCTGTTTCCAGAACAGCTGTTAGCGCACGCAAAAAACAAACTTTAACAGGATCTCAAGCGTTTAATATTGATTGCATTTACCTGAAACTTTAGACTTAAGGGTTTTCAACTATGATCTTTCAGATTATCAAATCAAAAGAAATGATTTCGAAATACAAAATAAGGTTTTTGCTGAGTTTTCACATTTTTTGTGTTTTTTAACTTTTTTCATAATAAGACAAATTTTAAAGTGAAGACTTTTGAGGTAATTTTAAAGATCATATTAAACCACAATTTTTGAGACCATAATTAAGAATTTACCAATAGTAGTTCTTCTACAAATTGAATTTTTCAATGATTTTTTTGGGGTGTCGCTCCATTTTTAACTCCCTGGGATTTGGTCTGGGACCCCCTTTCTATACCGATTCTTGTTCGTCTTGATGAGTACTATCATCCCTGAAAGTTTGTTGCACCATTTCAGATACACCCTGTATAATTCTTGGAACTCTATCATTTGAATATTTTTTTATTAAATTCAACAGGGTGCAAATCCTACCAAAATGTATTAAAATCTACACAAGGAACTTAATATAGTATTATGAATGGAAGATTCTCCAACGACCGTGTGGTAGGGGTTGAGAAAAATGTCACTTTCTAAGTAAGTACTTTTTTCTGAGTAAATCAATGTTTTCATTTTACCTGGAACTTTTCATTTTAAATATGACGTCCGAATTCTTTCAATTTTGAAACACCAGAAATACTCAATTTCAAGCAATTTAACAGTCACCACTCAAATTATATTTACTTTCATTTTATGTTGGAAAGTTTTAGATTCTTGAATATGAGGGATGTCTTATTTCAAGGTGTGACGGATCGAGTCACTGTGTGCTGCGACGTCACCCCCAACTTGGAAATTAACTTGTCACGTCGTTGTAACGTTACATTGTGAACTTCGCACTGGGCTGCAGGATACTGGTTATTGCTATATGCATTTGAAACATGAATTTTTTAAAAATGAGCCCATGATGTATCGTTTTAGAGTACCTATGCATATTTTCAGAAAGGGGTCTATGCATGTTTTAAACTTGAGTAAATTTGATTCGGAGCCAGTTTGTCTATGTGAAGTACTCAGATTTGGATATTTTTTACTCAGTTTTGAGAATGAAGTTTTGAGAGTGAAGCATTACGTTCTTCTCGTTTTGAATCACTCTGTATATACTTTACTACGCCATGGCCTTCCCTCAAAGATATTCGTCTGCAGTGACGCGGTCAAGGAAACCGTCACGCTTGGCTCGCTGGCATTCAACTGCAGAGCCTCGAGAGCATCAAACTCTCGACAAAAGAGTTCATGTCCGAGGGTCATCTGCTGCATTCTCTCGGACAAATCACCACCGGATGTGATTTCGGAAGGGACAACTCACTATTACCCTCTATTATCTTCGCCTTCTTGTTATTCCTCTTATCTAGTGGCCCAAGTTTTTTTTTGCTCGAGGATCATAGGTTGTAAATATTCATGGTCATAACGTTTCAAAATTTTTACTACGTGAATGAAGGTTTTTATAATTCTTCCTCATTAAAAATCCTTATTTTAGGATAGCCAGAAAGGAATTAAAAGGGTGAAAAAAGAAATTGAAAGGATTAAGAGGATGATACTGATTTTTTCGGAAGGGTAAATATGGCACAGGGTTGGCTGGATTGGACCCAATGGGTTTTTCAAAAAAACCCATGTGAAAAAACCCACATTTTGGACCCATTTTTGGGTTTTTTCAAGAAAAATCAAGATTTTGGCAGTTCCTTCATAACTTAATGTGTTTTTTTCAAAGTTAAGGATATTTTCAAAATTTTGATGGGTTTTTTCAAAATTTAAACTAGGTTTCAAAAATTAAATGGTGTTTTTCAATTTCAGGGAGTTTTTTTAAAAAGTTAAATAGGTTCTTTCATTCTCAGTGGGTTTTTTCATTATTGAATGGGGTTTTTTTTCAAAATTTAGGATTTTAAAATTCAAACTAGATATAAAAATAAGGAAGATTTTTTATATTTCAGTGGGTTTTTTTTCAAAGTTTAGGATATTTTTTAAATTTTAGTTTGGTGGGTTTTTTCAAAATTTAAACCAGGTTTCAGTAAATAAGGGGTGTTTTTAGGGGCCATTCATTAATTACGTAAGGATGATTTTGGCAATTTTTGACCCCCCCCTCCCCCCATGTAAGGGTACGTAAGATTTTTCAAACCCCTCCCCCTATTCTTACGTAAGATTTATGTTTCTCAAAACAATAAAATGTTAGAAAACTCTCAGTTTGACGTAAATCAAAGATTTTTATTTTTCAACAGATAAGTAATATTCTTGCTGTCAACTACATATTACTATTAAATTATTATCTCTTGATTAGAATAATTGGAATTAGTTTATATTAACTAGGAAAATCTTACGTAAGAATTGGTTTGACCCCCCCACCCCCAAGTAAGGGTATGTAGAGATTTTTCCAACCCCCCCTCCCCCTCGGGACCCTTACGTAATTAATGAATGGCCCCTTACAATTTCAGTGGGTTTTTCAAAGTATAAAAACTTTGAAGAAACCCACTTAACTGTGGAAAAACTGACATTATTTTGACCGAACACATTTAACATAGAAAGAACTGACTAAAATTTGAAAAAAAAAACCACTTACATTATAGGAGAAAACCATCTAATTTTGAAAAAACCCACACTTTTTCCAAAAAAACCCAGTTTTATATGTGTTTTTTTCAGGGTTTTATTGAAAAAACCCGGGTTTTTGCGAACCCTGTTATGGCATAACTAAAATACGCGGAGTAAAATATTGTCGAGGGACATACCCATAGACATACCCCTCCTTATATACCCCTTTGCTAACCAAGTTTAAGCAAAGTGTAAAAATTGAGTTATTTGGCAGTAGAAATAGTGTTTAAGACTTAAAAAAATAAGTAAAAAAAAGATTTTTTTAAAAACGCTTTTATTGAAGTGTTCTAAAAGGTCAAAAATAATTTTTTCGGTTTGACAAATAATTTATTTGGAAGTAGAAAACAACTTTTTGGTAAGTAAAAAAAACTGATTTTCTAATCACTAAAAATAAAAGCGTGGGCGCTAGTAATTTTTTAAATTTAAATTTTTTTACAGGACAGTAACAGTAACATCCCTGACGAACGGGGATTCGATCCCAGACGTACGGCTTTGCAGTTAGATGCTCTTACCACTAGGCCATTACGTCGGTATTTATGTATAACTTTATATAAATAAAAATACCTAATAGAGAATTTAAAGTGAATCCATCCCACTCAAAACTCATGAATGAGAAATTTGTAAATTTAACCTCATAGAACATAGAATAAAGAAGTTAGAATAAATAGTGAATTAAGAATTACTAGCGCCCACACTTTTATTTTTAGTGATTAGAAAATCAGTTTTTTTTACTTACCAAAAAGTTATTTTCTACTTCCCAATAAATTATTTGTCAAACCGAAAAAATTAATTTTGACCTTTTAGAACACTTCAATGTTGTTGTTGTTGTTGTGTGCCACTTGGTACTACCCAAGCTCCACAAGGATTCAAGGCAAAGGGGGTACGGCTCCTGAGAAAGTGAGGCCCATAAATGGCAGGAGTCCGATTTCTGCCTCATGAGATGATAGATGCTGCCACTATCTATCGCCACCTCCACAATTTTGCCATCAGAACACTTCAATAAAAGCGTTTTTCAAAAAATCTTTTTTTTTACTTATTTTATTTTCTACTTTTTAGTCATGGTATTTTTTAACAAAAACTCACAAGAAAAAATGTATTTATTTCAACCATATTCAATGTTATAATAGGATGGAATTTTAGTTTCATGTATAACAAAAATTTTTCACATATCTGACAAAGTAGAACAATCCTCTGACGACTCAGCAGGACAATCAACTCCAAAGTAAATTAAAATCTATTTAATATTGCTGGGTACGTTATAATAACAAAGCTGAGCGGGAAAAATACCTCGCACAAAGAATATACCTCGCATCCACTCACTCGCCGATGAAATCCATCGATATCAAAAAGATTCACAATAAAAAGAAAGCATTCAATAAAATAAAAAAAAAACAATCGTAAAAAACTCAGAATTAGTGTGTGTATCAAGGAGCAAACAGTACCATCCAGTCTTTTCAGTAGTCAATAAATTATAAAAGTAGCATATTTTTCTTCTCTCGCCATTCCTCGGGATGGGACACCTATTTTCGGCGATTTCTCGCTCTTCTGGCGATTTCTTTCTCGCGGTTATTATCTTAAATCGCTAATTATCTTAATTGTTAATTGGAAGGTAAAAAATCACGTTTTGAAGATTAAATATTGTAGTTATATACCTAGTATATTATCTCACAGGTTTTGGAAGCGTCTCAAATTTGAATTAAAAGGATAACTAAAAACACTCGTTAATTACCTAAATTACGGAGGTTTTGACTAGTTGATGATTGAATATTGCATTGTCATCGAGTTTCCACCACGGTGCAAAGTTTCAGAACTCTATATCGTTTGGAAGTGCCTAAAATTTTATGTACAAGAATACGGAAAGAAAAAAAGTGATTAATCGTCTATAATTATCGTAATTGCTGGGCAATTCTCGTTTTGACTTTTGAATATGATGAAGTTATGCCTTATAAACAATTGTGCACGGTTTAGGGAGAATAGCCCCTTGGGAAAGGTCTCAAATTCTGGTTTTTCTGTTAATTAAAAATACTCGTTAATTAACTTAATCCTTTGGTTGTTTGACTAGATAATGGTTGGATATTGGAGTGTCATGAGGGTTACACCGATGTGTAAAGTTTCGGGGCCCTGACATATCGGGAAGTGCCCGAAAATCGAGTTTTAAAATTCCACCCGTAAAACGCCGCCAAAAGCAAGTAGAATAAAAGCGTTTAAAAATAAGCATTTTTTATTAAAGTTGTTATAGTGTTGAAAAATACTGTCAAGTTAAACATTACGCTCATAAAATTGCAGAAAACCATGTTAATGTTCATACGAGGATTTTTTTTACCTAACTTTACAGTTTTCATTACCCCATAGGAATATTTTAACTACTTTTAGCTTTTAGCTTTATTTAAATAATTTTGATTCCTTTTTCTATATTTTTTATTTAAATACAAAAATATCTCCTTACATTCTATCAATATTTTATGAAAATAAACTCAGTTACTAAGAAAATTTATTTAACTATTTTTTAACCAAAGAAACTTTATTTAACTATTGAAATTGGATTCTTCAAAATTTTATCATGCAAATTTTTCCAATAGAGGGATGGATAAGAAAACTCAAGCTGTCTTGAACATACAAATGTGTGTCTGTTTATGTTACAAATAGCACGGACGTAGCTATAGCTTTTCCAAGGGGGGGGATATTTTTTTTTTGGGGGGGGATTGACTGAACCTTATTTTTTAGGTAGTACCCCCTAATGAGTGCTTTTATACATTAAGTGCTAGATCACTTAAAAGTAGTATTTTGATGACATTTGCTCATAATGTTCTTAAATACATGTTTTAGCTCATTTTGAGACGATTTGGGGAAGACATCAGGTCCTTGTAAACCACAGAATTTTCAAGGGGAAAGAGTTATAAAAAAACTTCAAAGTTTTAAGGGAGCCAAAGGTCCTCATCCAGAATTTTTTTGAAAATTCCCCTTATGTATATCTTCTTTTCAAACTCTTTAGAAAGCACTAAAAGGGAAAAGCTTCTTGTAATTGGCATATTTTTAAGGGGGAAACACTGTATTCGTCAAAATTTGAGAGGGGGTTTGGGGGTTTAATAAAATCTTTAGGGGCCCCATAAAATCTTTTGAAATTTGTCTCTTAAAATAGTGTTTCTGCTCATTTTGAGACCCTTACGTAAAAGAGAACAGTTCCTTGTAAACATTGGCGTCGCCGGCTCCTGAAAATTGGGGGGGGGATTCTGGATTAATCCTAAATTAATTGGAATCCTCAAGGATTCTGGATTCCTCAAAAATGTTTTTACAGCCTATTGGTTAACTTCCCCAAAAATAATCATTTTTCTTTTTCGTTTTCGTTTGACAAATTTTAAGGTGCTTTTGAATCAACTAATTGAATCGCTTATTTCTGAAACAAATGCCGCTTTTCTTGTTTTGAGATAAACAAGAAAAACTATATACAGGGTGATTCAGAAATAATCATCAATAATTGAGGGGGAGGTAGAGGGGCCCTAGACAAGCATATTTCGAATAGGGATGGTGGGGCGCAGCCTTGCCGTTAAAGAGCTAGGACCTAATGTAGTGCGAGAGCGTTTAAAAAGGCCGTTTTTAGAAGGCCCGTGTGACGAAACAAAACATAATAAAATGAAAAACATTATTGCATGAGGTACAGGAGTATCCGTACAACTTAAATCCTTAATGTGATAGAAATTGGACCACTTTCTAAACCGTGGAGTGAGTTTCAAAAGTGCAATATTAATCTTTTAGTCAAAGAATGGAGTTCCCTTAATGGTATTTAGAAAAATGATGATCGGGGAAGGAATTTTCAATGATCGAAACATTGATAATTTAAACTGTTTGATCATTGAAAATTCCTTCCCCGATCATCATTTTTCTAAAAACCATTAATGGAACTCCATTGTTTGACTAACATATTAATATTGCACGTTTTAAAACTCACCCCACGGTTTGGCAAGTGGTCCAATTTCTATCACATTAAGGATTTAAGTTGTACGGATACTCCTGTACCTCATGCAATAATGTTTTTCATTTTATTATGTTTTGTTTCGTCACACGGGCCTTCTAAAAACGGCCTTTTGAAACGCGCTCGCACTACATTAGGTCCTAGCTCTTTAACGGTAAGGCTGCGCCCCACCATCCCTATTCGAAATATGCTTGTCTAGGGCCCCTCTACCTCCCCACAAATTATTGATGATTATTTCTGAATCACCCTGTAGATGCTCACTATATTTTTATGAATATTTTAAGTAATTTTTTCTTAAAGTACACCTTATTTAGATATTTTAACCTTTTAAACGCCGCAATTCAAATTTTGAATTAAAGGTTAATATTTTTGGCTTAAATGGCTTGTTTCATCATTACTAAAACCATTCTAGTCATTTTTTGGCCGAAAAAAAATCCTAAGTATGATTTTGAGGATGTTCCCATTTGGGAACATCGGCGTTTGGGGTGAAGTTTTCAGGGGGATTTACAAAAGGCACATATTTTAGAATTAATTCAAATAAAATGATTAAAATAGGTTTCTACTTAATAATTATGAACATTTTTATGATAGTGGACTGTTTTTTCATTTTTATTATCCATACTTGGACGATTGAGTAACATTTTATAGATTTTCATAAGAAAAAATTGACATGTTTATTACGTACGAGAAGCTTTTCCGTGCATTTTTCTTCCACTACGGGTAATATTTTGGTATAAAAAGTACATAAGATTGCTCTCATGCACTTCAAAGCTAAACAGTTACGTTTCTGTGAGAAAAATTAATTTTAATTAGGGTTCTATACGGATATCTAGCATAAAATCCACTAATTACATTCCAATCTAATTAGCTTTCAAAAGTGATAATCATAATTATCTGCATTGATTCATTAAAGCTGTGTCTCTCATGGAAGATTCCGAACTGAACCACATATCTCTTACATCCAACTTACGTTAAAAGAGTGTTTTTAGATGTACGCACTTTTCCTTATTTTCAAAATTCTTCAATTTTAATTCTAAAATTTTAATGTAAAAAAAGTAGTTGAACAAAATATGTACACAAATCATCAGAAGCACTCCAAATATGATCTTTGCATCACTCCTAATGATAATTATTGAAAATTAAACGATCGGGGAGTTAGAAAAATATACAAGTGTAAGAATCTGCTATAAAGATTTGGCATTTATTTCTCCATAAATCAGGTGAAAAAAATAAAAATTACATATTTTTTAATTTAAAGCATCATTCTTAACCTGTTTAGATCCTTTGAGACAAAAATGGTTCAAAAAATTTAAGAAAATAGGAAATAACTTGAATTTTTGCATGTTATAAAAATCCCCTCAAATACTATACCCCAAACGCCGATGTTCCCATTTGGGAACATATACGTTGTATTGGTAATTACTCTCAAAAATTGGAATATGAAGCTATTCTGTCAATCCAAATGGGAAGATGTGTACTTAAGCTACTTAAAAACAGCAAAATTATTTAAAACTAAATTTATTTAAAATTTTCACAAGTTGGAACTTGTGCAACTTTTGGAAGAGCCAAAAATCTCTAATTTTGATGTAAATTCTACAAAAAGGATTAAATTGTACGGGAAAAAATTTTGCAGGTAAAATAACTTTATATCTTTGAGTTGCCTTCTACCAAGTATCAAATTCCTGCATGAAAAATTAAGTGGTAAAAAAATTCCTTAAAATGATGTTCCCATTTGGGAACATCGGCAGGTAAAAGGTTAAAGACAAAAATAATTTTTTAAATAATTTTATTCTTTTCATAAAAAATTATTGAAATCTTTGCATTTCACAGGTTTCTGCAATAAACAGAGTATTCAAGCCTATTTTCATAGCTCAACTCTAATTTATTTAAGGATTTGGTAATAAAAGTGGGAATATTAGTTGAGAATAACATTTCCTTATTAAATACTAACCCATGAAATTATTATAGAATTATTTTTTTCTCTCTTTTGGTTAGTAGATGTATAAAATGCCTTTTTTATGAATGATTTCAACTCTAGACTCAAAAATAGTGGTCAGCCAATTTAAAATGTTAATATAGACTTCTTCGAAGTCAGTTAGATAGCTGCTTAGATGTAACTTTGCGAACAGTATAATTATTTTGCTATAAAAGCCTACAAAATCAGTTAATTAGTTCCATATTATGATCTGGGGTATAGATTTGATGTCCCCTTTTAATAAAATGATTCATAGATCCAAAATCTCAATCAAATGGATATAATAAAGGGCCACAAGCAAGAAAATTTTAAATATATTGCCACCAAAACTTTCTTAGTCTTGACCCCCGAAAGCCCCTTCGCCCCAGGGAGAGGGGGGCTTAAGGAATTATTAAATTAAAAAACTGACACTTCCACTAAATTATAGCTGCTTACGAAACGTTCTTAATGTCTCAATTGGTAGAGTGACATTGATGGTGTACAGAAGGTACCCGCTTCAAACCCCAGTGAATTAACTTCCTGTTTTAATGCATTTTACGGTTCTATTAAATTTAAAAAACCGACAGTTCCGCTATGCCCTATGAAAATTAGCTGGTTACAGCATGCACTTGATGGCTCAGTTGGTAGACTCACTTTACTGCTGTACAGAGGGTACCCGGTTCAAACCCCAGTAAATTAACCTCCTGATTTACTGCATTTTACAGTAAATTTAAAAAATTAACAGTTCCACTATGCACTGTAACAAAAATTAGCGGGTATTAGCGGGTAAAGAAACGTCCTTGATGGCTCAGTTGGTCCTTCTGTGCAGAAGGTGCTGGGTTCAAACCCCAGTAACTTTACATTCTATTTTAGTGTAATATTAAAATTAAAAAACTAATTGTTCCACTATGCACTATGACAATTAGCTGGTTATAAAACGTTCTGAATGGTTCAGTTGGTATATAGTCGTGTTCCTGCTGTGCAGAAGGTGCTGGGTTCAAATCCCAGTAACTTAACATCCTGTTTCAGTGCAATATACAGTAATATTAAAATTAAAAAACTGACGGTTGCACTATGACAAAATTAGCTGGTTACAAAACGTCCTTGATGTCTCAATCGGTAGAGTGACTTTGATGGTGTATAGAAGGTAGTACCCGGTTCATACCTCAGTGAATTAACTTCCTGTTTTAATGCATTTTACAGTAATATTAAATTTCAAAACTGACAGTTCCACCATGCACTATAACAATTAGCCAGATAAGAAACGTCCTTAACGGCTCAAATGGTAGAGTCACAATGCTGGTATACAGAAGGTACCCGGTTCAAACCCCGGAAAATTAATTTCCTGTTTTAGTACATTTTACCGTTCCATTAAATTTAAAAAACTTACAGTTCCACTATGCCCTATGAAAATTAGCTGGTTTCAACATGGACTTGATGGCTCAGTTGGTAGACTCACTTTGCTGTTGTACAGAAAGTACCCAATTCAAACGTGCATTTTACAGTAATTTTAAATTTAAAAAATTAACAGTTGCACTATGCACTGTAACAAAATTAGCGGGTAAAGAAACGTTCTTGAAGGCTCAGTTGGTCTTTCTGTGCAGAAGGTGCTGGGTTCAAACCCCAGTAACTTTACATCCTGTTTTAGTGCATTTTACACCAATATTAAATTTAAAAAACTGACAGCTCCACTATGCACTATGACAATTAGCTGGTTTTAAAACGTCCTTAATGGCTCGGTTAGTAAAGTCGTGATCTTGCTGTGCAGAAGGTGCTGGGTTCAAACCTCAGTTTCTTAATATCCTGTTTTAGTGCATTTTACAGCAATATTAAATTTAAAAAACTGACAGCTCCACTATGCACTATGACAATTAGCTGGTTAAGAGACGTCCTTAATGGCTCGGTTGGTAGAGTCGTGGTCCTGCTGTGCAGAAGGTGTTGGGTTCAAGCCTCAGAACTTAATACCCTGTTTTAGTGCATTTTACAGCAATATTAAATTTAAAATATTGACAGCTCCACTATGCACTATAACAATTAGCTGGTTATGAAACGTCCTTAATGGCTCGGTTGGTAGAGTCGTGGTCTTGCTGTGCAAAAGGTGCTGGGTTCAAACCCTAATATCCTCTCTTTCTCTCTCTACCCTCTGCTCTCTCCACCTGATGCATGTGACCTAAGAAACTGGTGACCGAGTCGAGTCCGTTCACCTGTCGAAGATGGCGGGGCTCGGATGAGAGGAGGTCGTCCTGGCGGACCCTATCTGCTCCCCGGGGGGTTGCGGGTCTAGGGGGTTCTTCGGATAAACCCCTTCGCCCTGGGGGCCAGCGGAGATAGGTCCGTCAGGAAGCCAGTTTTGGCAAAAATTTTAATCTTAGGGTACAATCCGCAATTTGTGGACGGTCCCCTAAAGGAGTGCAATATGCAGACAGCTCCCTTAGTTATTCGGTTGCAAAATTTTGACACCATTACCCGTCTTTTGCCACACCCGCAATAAAAAATTTCTATGACTGGATGCGCTTAGCTGTAACTGCAACAGTTAACTGTGACCGTAACTTATTAGTTAAAATATTTTAAAATAAAAAAAGTCTCCAGGATCAAACCCCCAAACTTTGCACACCGATTGGGGTAGAAAGAGAGAGCGAGGACAGTAGGATTTGAACCCAGCACCTTCTGCACAGCAGGACCCCGACTCTACCAACTGAGCCATTAAGGACGTTTCATGGCGCAAGTTCAGAGGTGCGGATGATTGGCGAATTTTGGCTATTTGGCGCCATATTTAGTAGCCAAATGAATCTTTTAACATTAGTTAGGGTTACCATATTAGTCATGTTTACTGCTAAAAACTTGGCGCATCCGCACCTCTGAACTTGCGCCCGTTTCATAACCAGCTAATTGTCATCGTGCATAGTGGAACTGTGTTTTTTTAACTATAAAAATGCAGTAAAATAGGATGTTTAATTACTGGGGTTTGAACAGGGTACCTTCTGTACACCAGCAAAGTGAGTTTACCAACTGAGCCATCAAGGACATTCTGTAACCAGCTAATTGTCATAGTGCATAGTGGAAATGTCATTTTTTAAAATCTAATATTACTGTAAAATACACTAAAACAGGATGTTAAGTTACCGGGGTTTGAATCGGGTACCTTCTGTACACCAGCAAAGTGACTCTACCAACTGAGCTATTGAGGACGTTTCTTCGTAACCAGCTAATTGTCATAGTGTATAATGGAACTGTCAGTTTTTTTTAATTTAATGGTGGTTGTGCATTCTACTTTAAAGCTTTCTTCAAAGTAGAAAACTTAATAATTTTATTAGAATCCTAATACTGTTCGAAACGGGAACCTTCTGAACTGAAGACTGACGCTTAACCAACCAGGCCACTGGATGCACATCAGCGGGAAGGCAATGGATGAAATGTATTTCCTTTTAAAACTTTCTGTAAAGTATAAAACTTAAGTAATTTTATTAAAATTTCAAAATCCCACCAGTGTTTGATCCGAGATCCTTCTGCACCGATGACAGTCACTTAACGAACCTGTGAATTTTATTAAAATCTCAAAATCCCACCAGGGTATGAACCGGGAACCTTTTGAACCGAAGACTGACGCTCAACCCACCTGGTTACTGGACGCACATCAGCTAGAAGGCAAATGTATTTAATTTTAAAGCTTTCTTTTAAGTATAAAACTTTAGTAATTAACACTGAAATACTGAAATATCTTTTTAATATCCCAAAGGAGCCAGCAAGGCTCTTCCATGGGGTTACGGATTTCCTAATGTTATTGAACATAGAAAAATAAAATAAAATCAATTTAATGAACATATAAAATACAATAATAAAGCTTATATGGAATAACAAAAAAAAATATGTCATTCTCGACCATCTCATTTTTACAACTTTAAAACTAAAAAACATAATCAAAACTAAAAAAGGGGGTTGGTGGGACTGGCTAGGCTAGATGTTTTCTTTTCTGATATTTTATAATTCAGATGCAAGTTATCACCTGACAGAATTTAATAGGTTTTCTATACTATTTTGATTTAAAATAAATAAAGTACAAAGTTTTTTAAAACGTCTAAAGTTTGGTTCTATTTGAGTTTCATACGGCAATTTATTAAATAGAATAACAGATAAATAATCAAAATGCTTTTTAAATATATCTTTATAAGGGGTTGGTACAAGATAAAAATTTTTTCTTCTAAAATTATAATTATTATTAAGATTAATTTTTGCTACTGTGGGAAATTTCTTTAAAAAGATAAGACTATTTAATACAAACAATTGTCAAACATTTAAAAGAATAGTATTTGGAAAATATCGTAAGAATTTTTCCTGTAAATTTAATAAGGGTTTTATGTTTGTAATATAATCACCTCCCCAAACCAAAATTCCATACTGAATACGAGATTGCACCCATGCAAAATATAATTTAAAAAGTAACTCAAATTTGATATATTTTTTCAAATGATAAAATTTAAATAAAATAAATCTTAATTTGCTACAAACTAAATTTATATGATCTTTGAATTTCCAGTTTTGGTTAAAAAGAATGCCTTAGTATTTTAAAGAAGGAGTGTATTTAATGAGATGATCGTTACATGATTCTTGTTTGCAATCACAAAATTTTAAATCAAGATATATTTCAGATGTAGCCTTAAAATTAAAAATTATGTAGCATGTTTTTTCCACATTTACCTGCAATTCATTTGATGTAAACCAGCGGTTCCCAAAGTGGTCCATATGGACCCCCAGGGGTCCACAGCTAATTCCAGGGGGTCCACAGACATGAAAATGAAAATTGGGGGTCCACACCAACTTCTAGGGGGTCCACAGCAACTTTTAGAGGTCCATGGGAAAAATTTCATTAAAATGAAAAATTTTGATAAGTTTCAAAAATTTTGTCTTTTATAATCAAATTTTGTAATATGAAAAGGTGTTTATCACTGAGTCCTCGCAATGCGAGCAGGGGAGATGAAATCTTTTGATTGAAATGACATTTAGCCTTAGCCATTGATGGTCATTATCTCATGTGTAACTTGTTAAATGTCAATAATAAAGGGGTTTTTATCAAGATTTGAACCCAGCAAGTACCTAATTTTTAAAATTTAAATATCAGTTTGTTTATATTTGATTTTTGAAAATCGATTTTTACAATTGAATATTTTCATTAATGGTTCTCTTTTGGTAAAACTTAACTATCAGTATATTGTTCTTCCATAGAAAACTCATGAAGGGTTTTTCATAATTTTTTAATTCTGTTCAATATCATCTGTAAATGCACATATTTCGTAATGTATAAAAAGCAACAAATTTTTTTTATTGCGAAAACTTCTTTTTCAATTTCCTAAAAAAAAACTCATTTTTATTACAGTATAATTTAATTTCTTTTCATATTTGAACTTAATTAAATGTTGTTTGTTAACATGCCATGTATTAATTTTAATTATTTCTGAAATTTTATAATTTGGTGAATGAATAACTCCCTCATAAGCCATTAACTTTGACAGGTTTGTGACCAACACTTTTATTTCTAAAGCTAAAAGTTTTTGTGCCTTGAAATGTAATGATATCAAATGTTATTAATGTAATGTTATTAAAAGTTTAGTATTGTTTTTAGTTTCAAACTTTTAAAATGTTTGATTTTTATAATTTCATTAAAAATGTTGTGTAACCATTAGGGTGGGTCATTTTCCTATGGCGAAAAAAAAATTTTGCAAATTCTATCGGGCACAGCAAGAAAAGGGTGCCAAATAGTCTCAAACTAACATGTGTAAAATATTATTCGATTATAATAACTCTTTTTGCCTCCGGATTGGCCTCAAATAGAACAAAAATATGTAATTTTTAATATTTTTTTTAAATTTTATAAATTAAATTTTTTGTCGAAAACTTATTAAAGTTCACAAATAAGGGTATATAAAAGCAATTTTAATCACATTAGTCACCTTCATGCATTATTAATACAAAAATAACTGCCAAAGTGGCAATATAATATGCTATCATATTAACAAGAGCCGTAGAATATGAATCTCTTTTTTGCCAACAAACAGTGGATTGTCAGTGGTACAGATTTTAAATATTGGTAGTTCATATACATTCTCCCTCAAGTTTGGTCAGTATAAAACGGTATTTTTAATATGCTGCGCTTTCGAAATTCAGCGGACAGTTATTTCACTGGCTGGTCTTGGGATCCAAATATGATCGCAAAAATATGTTGAAACAATTGTCGAATGGATAGTTCGTTCATAGGCAATATCAGTTATGATTCTCTCAGTCATAATTTAACTCATTTTTTACTATAGCAATCGACTGAAACCCAGGCCCTTGAAATTATATTTCTTTGAGGATTGACTCAAAATATCTTCTTAGCATTCCCTTATGCGTTCATAAAAGTTAAAATATAGCAAATTTAACTGTTAAGGATAATTACAAGTAAGTTTTGAAAAGTAATGTAGCTTATTTAAAAACTTAGGGGATAATACTGAGCTTTATGCTGAAAACGGGGAACTACCGCTTTTCTTAAGAAAATGTTTCAAAATTTGACTCTTAAAATGTGGTTTTAATTTATTTTTGGACATTAGGGAATCATATGGGGACACTTGGGATGGACTATTCCTAATATGCCAAAAATTTCAAGGAAACCCCAACTTTTAAACTATTATCCAAATGTTTTCCTTGGGGTTGAAACCTATAACCCAAAAAAGGTATCCACCTTCTGACATATCCATTTTTATTAAAAATTTAATGTTTTTACCATCCTACTCAACCGACAATAAAGGTTTCGCACATTTTTATGATTCCAGCAAGAAATTTTTGATTGCCAGTTCTAACTATTGAGATATTTCAAAATATGTTGTATTACAACTCAAGTATTTCAACTCTGGTTTCATTTATAATTATTTTATAGTCTTCAATGATGATTTTTATACCATTGTGCACATTTATATTCATGACGGATTTGTGCAATCGAGGTAAAAGCTTGATTTTCGTTCGTCCATTTTTACATGAAATTACTATATTAATCGAAACTTTGAGGCCAAACCGGAGGCAAAATGAGTTATTATAATCGAATAATATTTTACACATGATAGTTTGAGACCATTTGGCACCCTTTTGTCGCTGTGCCCCTGGGAAAATGTGAAAAAAATATTTTTGACCCACCCTAGTAACCATATCAATGGCAATTTGATTTCTATTCATAGTTGAACTTAATTACATATTGTTTGTTAACATTCCATTTATTAATATTAATTTTAATTATTTCGGAAATTTTATGATTTGAGGAATGAACAACTCCCTCATAAGCCATTAACTTTGAAAAGCTTGCATCCAAACCTTATATTCTTAAGGCGATATAGTACCCAAAAAATCATCAAAATAACAAAAAACATTTTATTGGCTTAATTCATACCATGGATCTTTCTAAATGTGTCTTCAAAATTTCAGAGCTCTATCTTAATAATTTATGAAGTTATTTACATTTTTCTGATGCGATGATGAGGGTTTTCTATGGAGAAACGAAATTTTAAGTTGGTTTTTCTCCACGTTGAATTTTTGTGTATTTACAATATTTTGAAATCCTAAGGCTTTTTATGTACATTAAATATAAGTCTGAAAATTTTTATATATATTCTGAAATATATGTATTATAGAACTGTGCATGGGTTTAGCTCTAATAAGGTTAGATTTTTTTTTAAAAAATATTAAAGTCAAAAATGATGAATTTTTTTGGTTTTTTGGGGAGTTTTTACTACAAAAAATTCTAGAAAATAAAGTAATATTGATAGAAAGAAACCCATGCACATTTTTATGAAGTATAATATAATGAACCAATAAATGAAAAAAAAATTAAAAATATGCATAATTAAAAAAGCCTTAGGGATTTAAAAAATGGTCAAAAATAGTGAAAAATTTAAATTTTTTAAATTCTGATTATTAAAATCCAACTTTTTTTTAACGGAATGGGTATACCATATTACCCCACTAAATATGCAATTAAAATCAAAATCATAATATTAAAAACTAAAAAAAAATATATTTGGGTACTATATCGCCTTAAAATAAGAAAGTTTTTGTGTCTTGAAATGTAGTGGTATTAAAAGTTAAGATTTGTTTTTATTTCAAACTTTTAAAATGTTTGATTGCTATAATATCCTTAAAAATATCAAGTAACCATATGAATGGCAAAGTTTAAAAAGCACAAGATTTTTTTAAAAATATGTAAAAGTGTGAAATTAAATGCTTATTATATTAACGCACGAAAAAACACTTGAAAAAATTACAAAATTTATGCGTGGCTTAGAAATATATGTATCATAAACATACGATTTTAAGCTTCTTTTTGAACGATGCCTGACAGGGGGTCCACGGGGTACGAAAAATGTCGTCAGGGGGTCCACGGGCCAAAAAAATTTGGGAACCCCTGATGTAAACCAATCATAAATAATTTTTAAATTCCGATTTATTATATTTTCAAGAGTTTCGTATGTAGAAGCGGAATATAAAATAATAGTATCATCTGCAAAAGGAATAATTTTTCCAGAAGTTTTCATTTTACAGAAATCATTAATATAAATATTAAAAAGTAATGGTCCAATACGAGAACCCTGAGGTACTCCTTTTTTCGCCAGAACAAAATTACTTAACAATTTATCAATTTTCACCCTATGTTTACGCAATAGAATAAATGATTTAAGCCAATCCAAACATGTTCCCCGAATACCTGCTGCATAAAGTTTGTAAAGAAGAATTTCATGATTAACGCTATCAAATGCCTTACGAATGTCAATAGATATTGCTACCATTTTTAAGTTGTTATTAAGATTATTTGTTACAAAAGATGAAAATTCAATTAATGCATTTGTGGTACTAATATTATCACGAAAACCAAATTGATTTGCAGCATAGTAGTCATTAAAATTTAAAAACCTTTTTACTCTTCTTAGAACAACATCTTCCATTACTTTAGAAAATACAGGCAGTAGAGATATAGGGCGGTAGTTGGAGAAAATGTTTGGATCTCCTGATTTGAAATTCCTAATTTTATTAAAATCTCAAAATCCCGCAGGGATTTGATGCGGGAACCTTTTGCACTGAAGGCTGACACATAACCCACTAGGGAAGGATGCATATCAACCAGAAGGCAATGGGTGAAATGCATATTTCATGTTAAAACTTTCTTTAAAGCTAAAAAAAGTAAAAATTAAAACTTAATTTCTAAAAATCTCAGGATCCTGACTGAAATTTTTTAGGTGGTAGGGGTTTAAAATTTAAGTCAGCATTTGGCCTACATTTTAAAAAAGTATTCGTAAAACATTTTTGTTTCATTTATATAATTTAACATTTATTATTAAAAAATTCCTCATTGCAGTCATCAGTGGCCCAAAAACGGTCGTCAGTGGGTAGCGGCCCTCCGGGCATTTGTCCAAATGCCCTGCCGAGCCGGCGTTTCTCCGGCGAGTCCGAGCCGGCGTTTACCCCTACAGAATCCCATGAAACCAATAACTCACTTTTGAAAAAAGTGGCGTTTGACACGTTTCAGAATCAAGCAATTCAATTAATTACTGTCCCAATTTCTATAAACCGTTTGTAACTTTTCAACAAAAAGGGGGGTCTTGGGGTCCTCCCCCCAAAAAATTTCAGAAATTTGACCTTTTAAATATAGGTTTAAACTCATTTTAAGTGTTATAAGTTAAGCTTCAAAATCAATTTTTTTATGCTTTAACCAGTGCTGTAGCTTGTTTTTTTTTCAGGGGGTCTCATTAAATTATTTAAAAATTTTTTTTAGCTAGAAACAGAATTTTTAGTTGGGATAATGTTTACCCCCTGGTGACGACGCCCCTGCTTGTAAACCACAGAATTTTCAAGGGAAAATATTTATAAATAAACAAAGTTTTAAGGAGGACTGTGTGTGGGTTCTCCTGCAGAATTTTTTTTTTGAAAATTATCCTTTTACACTAGTGTTTTATTTCCTTTTCAAAGGAGAGGAATTTTCAAGGGAAAACAATATAGAATAGGCGTCAATTTTTTAAAGGGGGTTTGGGGGGTTCTCTCTCAGAAATTTTTTTCTAATTTGACCCACAAAAGAAATAAATATAAGATTTTTTAACTCATTTGAGTCTTATTGGGTTACGCCCGAAGCTCCTTCTTGAAGTTAAAGCCTTGGGGAGGGTTGCCCCCTGCCCACATTACTAATGTTCAGGAAGTCCAGTTAGTTTGTCACCTCTAATGTTTTTTCTAATTTAGATTTTTTAACTTCTTTTTAAGTGCACAGGCGCCTGTGCTTGACTGAGCACGAGATTTGAAAATATGGGTATTTAGCATAAAAAAATTTTTTACTTAGTGCTAAGGGGGGGGGGTCCGGATCCCCTAACCCCCCCTTATATACGCCCTTGTAAAATAGGTCCCACCACCATAGAAATTTTCGAATCTTATAGAAAGCATCTGGACTAAGTAAAAAAATTCCGAAAATAAATAAATAACTCAATGCTCAATGACAGAGGTAGGGATCCTAGTTATTGAAGTGTTAATACAGGTTTAGCCTTAAAAGCTCTTATACAGATTACTTTTATTTCATAAATATGGGAGACCAACATATATCAAGAGACTGAAGTGCGCATTGCATTACACAACACACATTTAATAAAAACAACGTTTCATTGAAACAATGCCTCTATCCATTTCATTTATAGTCACGATTTGTTACCTGAGGCACGTCAATGTGTAGATATCAGAATAGCATAAGCACAAAGGGATCTTTTCCAAGGAGTTTTCTTTTCATTTTGTCGACATTGTTGACGAAGACAAATTCAACAGAGCAACAGTTTTTCTTCTGGTATTTTGCTCCGATACTAAAATATGAAAATGAGTAAAACCGTATCTCTCAAAAGTAATTATGATTTTTAATCAAAACAGTTTCAATCAAATCCGATCATGAGTTTTATACCTAAGTCAGTCCCTATTTTTAAAATGTTGCTCAAAATTTAATCATTACATCGGATTTTGACGATAAAATGGGATCATTAAATTCAAACCATCCATGGTTCATTCTAATCCGTATATTTAACCCGTGGCGGCTCGAAGGTAAAATTATAAGGGGTACTGCTCCGGCGTTACCAAGTTAGCAACGCATTTTAAGTGATTTAATGCCAAATAGTATTTCTTTTAAAAACGTGGAAGAAATCAAATAGAAGAGATGGGAACAATATAAAATTTCGATTTCACACTTAATAAGCATTAAAAAACTGTCTCTTACCTTAATGGAGCTGATTATTACGAAGATGAACTAATATCAAAATTTCAAATTCAATTTGTTCATTAAAAAAGAAATAAAAACTTGGCTACAAAAAAGTAAACATAAATCTTTAACTTGCCGAAACATCCGAAAAGATTTTTTTCACTCTGTTGAAAAGAAAAAAAGAAGCTATAAATAAAAAATTTAAACAGTGTTGGAGTGAGAAAAGCTAAAAAGCTGTGCTTTATTAGTAGTAGAAATCGTATTTTTCTTCTTCCCGCAGTTTTTTTCCCCAGCTCTCTCAAGAGAAAAAGCTATCATTCTTTTGGTAGGAGAAAATTCATCTTTCTTTTCATAGGAGAAATATCATTCTTTTGATAGGAGAAAAGGAGCTGCTGAAAAGCAGCCCCTTTTCTCCAATCAGATTCGCATGCCAAATTCTTGATATTTTGTTTTGATATGATAGAGCTAGGGTTTTATACCACGATTGGTATATCTGCGGGGGCTGATCGACCCGGATAGAAATCTGTTGGCGAGACGGCATAGAAGAGAATTATTAATTGAAAAGGATTATCAAGGACAAAGATTAAAGGGGGAAATGGGTAATTTTTAAAAAAAATTGGAATTTCGGGAGATTTTGGTTGGGGGTGCTGCAGCCCCGCAGCCCCTATGGACGAGCCGCCACTGTATTTAACTGTAATGAAAAATTGTAAGTGGTTTATTTTCACCATTTAAACAGTTGTGAAAAAGATATTAAGTAATGCAGTCGTATGCATTATTTTATTGTACTAGTAGTTGATCGTCCTGGAAGAACATCGTGTTTACATCAACTGCGAAGCTATTGGACATCTGGCTTGCTGGAAAGGTTGTCCAGTTTTAGACCTAAGTTTTAGGTCTGTTTTGTTTTACCTAAGTTTAGACCTTGCCTTATTCAGAGTTTTAACCCTGCGTCGGTCGCAATATTAAACTTACGTGTTAGGTCGCAATGTGCCAAAACGCACAATCGAAAAAATAGCAAATTTCTACCTTTTAATTTCAATGATAAGGTCTTAAAAACAATAAAAGATGTTCATAGTGTTATTCAGACACAAAAAGTTTGATATTTGTTGTAAATAATTAAGAAAAAAATTAAAATAGCACAAAATTAAACTTACTTCAGCGGGATAAATAATGCAATATTTTAGTCAAAAAAATATACTTAATGACGTGAAACCTGAGGGATATTAATTCTAAATTATTGTTTTTGAACTCATGTCCAGATAATAACCATTCAGAAACAAAACTTAAACAGGTAATACTAGGTTGGGCAAATTGACCGCTGACAGTCCCTGTAGCTATTGTAAAATAACTCCAAAATACATTATTTTAGCTTTAAACTGTCAACTTGCAGGTAGTAAACGTAGATTTGCATATTGCACAACATTTTTTTGGCGAGGTAAGCGTATAAGGTACGATTTTGTAGGTGTATGTTCAACCGCAATAAACCAAAAATATTTAGATAAATTACATAAATATTGACGAAAATTTAACAATATTGATGCGTAAGAACTCATAAAATTAATAAAAAAGCATCAGATATTACAAAAAATAATATTACGTACCTTACAGACGTTATACACGATCGAGCGCAAAGTATCAAATAGTAAAATTATGATGAAAACCAAACTAAACAAAGCGCGCGAATTTAATGAATTGTTGGCGCCATACATCCGGTAAAGATAGGAGACTAGCAAAAATTTCAGACTTCTACCCCCTATAATAACGGAAAGGCGAACGAAAATGTGTGAGGTGTGCGAAAAAGATCAGTTGCGACCGACGAAGGGTTAAACCATCCAATCCGAAACCACCTCCTGCTCCTGAATATTTTCCAACTTAACTAAAACTGTTCCCTTTTATCCTAATCGATTAACTTTGTATTCCTTTTATTGAATTATCTCCTTTCAGACTAACCTATTATTCTATTTTAGCCTAATATATTTTCCTTAACGCCTAATCGGCTATTCTCTCACACCCTAAAATAATTTCCCTCACAGACTAACTTGTTATTCCCTTTCAGGCTTTATTCTTGAATCTTTAATAAAGGCTTAGCCCAACCTTTACTTATTTTTATAGTGACTCTTTTTGTGTATTTATTAACTGCTCCCCACACCTTTGTAAAAGCCAGGTTGAGTATGGTTGTAATACCGACCTTCTCTCTCCCTTCTTACAACTACTGCTAGATAGACTTACCAGACCTTTATGCATTACTTTACAATTTAAAGCATTACTTTTAAATAAGATAGGGTTATAGTTAACTTTAAAACATGTACTTTAAGACCCCCTTGAATTCAGCGGGAGCTTAATTTATAAATGCCCATTATTTCGGGTAAGTCCAAGTGCTATAATCGGTTAATCACCACCTAAAGATTTATGGAAAATATTTTAAGTGAAGCATCATTCTAATTCTTCTAATCGTTGATTGATCTTTAAGACAAGGTATCCAGATGTTTTTTTTAAGTTTTATGGTTACCACTCAAAGAATTAGAGAAAATATTTTAAGATACGCTTCTTTCCTATTCATCTTATAGACAAAGTAGTAGTGCATCTCGCTGCCACCTCACTGGCCCGTAATCTGTTCCGCGTTGGGCCAGTGGCATGGAGCTAGGAGTAAGTGAAGGGAACATGGTCTGAAAACACTGAAGCCAAAAAAAATTCCAACTTAACTGTGGTAGTGACTGGCGGCCATCTTGAGTAATGCATTGAAGATTAATCAAACTTAGGAACTTTCCTCAAAAACTTTTACTGGTGACTAACTCCGTGTTCCATGAAATTTTTGCATGTTTATTTCGCACTCTTCACTCAGACAACTAGCACCAATATTTCCAATGGCACTTGGCTCGTTACAGAAAATACATAAATTGAATCGTCAGTTAGAAGAAGGGAATAAGTCCAAAAAATGACAAATTGACTTTTTGTGCTTAAAAACATATCCAAGCTTTGTTCTGCACATGAGAGAAAAGAGGGTAAAAATATCACCCCCTATCAGCAGATATAGCCCTTTGAATTTGCGAAATCGATGTCCTTTCATTGTATTTTTTAATTTAAGTTGGAATTAAAGTTAATTTGTCTTTCTTTCCCTTTATTTATACTGTAAAATAAACCAAATAAAAATTTTCTCTTAGTTCAAACTTTTTTTATGCAGGGAATCAGGGGCGTCATTTCAGTTTTTGGTTGGGGGGGGGCAAAGATATTTTTTTAAAAAGGGTCTGAATCACGCTGTAACTAGACTTTTTTATGGGGGGGTGCCTCAACTTCATTTTTAAGGTATCCCCTAACGAGCTCATTTATAATAGGTATTGAAAGAGTACTGAAAAGTAGTATTTGAATGACATTACATATAATGTCAAAATTTGACAACGTGAACTCCAAGGAAAAATGGAGGGTCTCGGGTCTGGGGTTCTTCCCCAGGAAAATTTTGAATATTTGCCTTTTAAAGTAGTGTTTTAGCTGGGGATCCTCCCCCAGAAAATTTTTTGAAATTTAACCCTCAAAAAAAGTGTTTTAACTCCTTTTTAGACTTTTTGAGTTGCAACCCAAAGCTCCCTGTGGAAGTTACAGAATTTCAAGGGACTTGCAGCTATTTTTCACATAACAGTGGAAACCTTGGGGGGAGGCGGTTGCCCCCCCCTAAATGACGCCCATGCAGGGAATGTTTGACTCCATTCATATTCACTTACTCCATTGATACTATTTTAATGACTCAGTTTCATCAAAATTTTGAATTTTATTTGTCTTATTTCTCCTTTTTGTGGTGTGAACTAAGAAGAAATGTAATTTAAATGTCAATTTAAGGGATTTATTGAGATTTTTTTTTCAGAAAAATTTCATAAGGTGCAAGAAGGGAATAAGTCCATCAACTTTTTTTAACCGTAAAACATGTTTTAATGTATTTATTTTTGTTTGGTGAAAGCTCTGTTTTTTAAATAGGGTTCTGAATTTCCATTCAAAATTTGGTGGTTATACAATGAAAATTCCATTTTCAGTACAGTTTTTTTTAATTTTTTGATGATTCAATTTATGGCTATGTGAGATGTTTTTTATTCAGTTTTCTTGGAAAAATAATAATGTATTTTCAGATTTATGAGTATTTACTAAAATTCAGAATGTGATTTCGAAGAATTATTGAGAAAAATAACCAATTTCCCTTTGAAAACTTACATAAATTTAATCATTTTTTATTTTTCGAGACATGTTGAGGCAATTCTTTCAAATCAACTTTTGAATCGATTATTATCAATTAAAAATCGCGGTGCGTGTTTTTTCCCCGTGTGGGGCTTTATTCCCCCCTACCCTATTTGAAAAAAGTGCTAGCTTTATTATTCTTTGGGCGCTGTGATTATTTTCTAGAAACTTAAATAAACCCTTTCATTTACAAATACTGGGAATCCGGTGTTTGAGTTGAAGGGACCAACCTTGCTGGGCTTCATGCCTGTTGTTGGTCGTCAATATTTTTTTCATAAATTATTGTTTTACTGAAAATTATGTAGAGTGGTCCTGGTTATACTACATTTAGAATAGGGGTTATAAATTAATAATAACTATATCAAATTATTAAGTATCGTTAGAAAAAGACTGTCCTCGACCAACAATTTGACTAAGTTTTAATACCTCTAAGCAAATTAGAATGTAGCAAAGTAGGGAGTTATGATGCAACCAATATAAGATGATGTAGCAACTCAAGCAAGACAATGAGACATCGATGCTAGACTTGAGCAATCCTTTTGTCTTTTAAAATTATCATCGAAAGCATGGCACAAGGTGAAGTGTTTAAAACAGAAAAACCAGACAGGGAATTATTCATAAGTTTCAAAGTTACGATTCAGTATCGTTCATCCATCAGTCCCTTCCGTACAATTTACTATAACGACCAAAACGTAGGGACATCTTTTGTTTAGTTATCATTGGCACGTGGGACTTCATTGAGAAATGCTTTCACGGGTTCATTTGTCTACACAATTCAGTGGACTTTCACGTAACAAAAAAATAGCTCTCCTGCAAAAAAAAACTGTTTCCGCTTCTTGGTCAGTCTTGCAAGAACATAAACCGTTGCTCAAGAATGGAAAAGGTAAAGTTGTACTTTTTGTTTTGTAGTAAGTAGTCCTCACCTGTGCGTAGTTTACTCAGGCTTCAAATCGTCTACTGTGGTTTTGTCAGTGAAAGTTCTACAATACTGATCTCTGTTTTTTACTGCAAGGCTAAACTCACGAAGCGGAAAGCCATAGGTTTAACGAGGTAAAAGAAATGACGAAATCCATTCATAACCTGTTTCATTCAAACTGTGGCTCCAGTCGTAAGGTGGTTAATGAGAAGGGCAGTTTTCTATGGAATGCTGTATTTGAAACTTAGATGAAGCTCGAAGTATCGCTCCGTTGGTTTAGTTAATTTCTTTCTCAGCAAGGCGATTCGGAGAAACTTGGGCAAACTGATCGATGGCGCTTTGTATATAACAATATGAGGCTCAATATCAATCAAGGGCAGGCGCGGATCTAGCACGGATCCAAGGGGGGGGCACTTTTACAGAACATCACCTTTACCCTTTGACACAAAATGTCAAAATGTTGATGATTTTCTAAAATATATCACGCAAGATCCCCTTTTGGTACGATTGGGGGGTATGTGGGTCCTCCAGAAAAGTTTTTGAAATTTTAATGGCAAAAGTAGGGTTTCAATTCATTTTAAGAACCTTTTTGGGTCCAAGGGGGGTCACTTTTCCAGACCATCACCTTTACCTTTTAACACAAAATGTTGGTGATTTTCTAAAAAGTATCACGCAAAACTCCCTTTTGGTAACCGTTGGGGGATATGGGGGTCCTCCCCCATAAAAAAAATTTGGAAATTTGTCTCGTAAAAGTAGAATTTTTACTCATTTTGAGAACCTTTTTAGGTCCAAGGGAGAGAGTGCCCCCCTCTGGACCCGCGCCGGATCAGGGGTGGATTTAGGGGGAATGCCCCTCCAACTTTTTGAGGAATTCCATTTTTGTAAGGGTTCCAAAGGTTTCCAGTTTGCCCCCCTCCCACTAAATCCGCCCATGATAATAGCAATACGTAGAGATTCAGCCAATATTTCAAGTATCCTCTCTCTAACCATTTCCGGAGGGCACCATGGTTTTGCCAAGGTCCTTCCAATACTGCGATAGAACCTGGGGATGTGCGATTGAGATAGAGACGAGTTGCGCATGAAGTGTTATTTTCATTTTTATTGTTAACTTTATTTTAAAAACTATTATGAAGGTTTTTAGCAGCTGAGATTTTTTCAGGTTTAAGGTTTTAAAAGTTTTAGATCTTCCTCGTTATTTTAATTCATTAGTTTGATGTCTTATTATTATACTTCACAGCAACGTTTCCTGAACCCAGTACGTCACTACGCGGAAGGAGAAAGTGAGTAAACACAAAGCCTGTTAGATTGATAGGAGGAATTTCGATTTTCGATGCGTGAATTGTGATAAAAAGACACTATTTATACATGGGTTTAACGAAATAATCATATTTTAAAATTGACGTTCTTTGTTTCACTCGAAATTCAGACACCGCGATGGGAACTACTTTGTTTGTTAGTGACGTAGTAGGTTCAACTAAAGTTGCTGTCTGGAGGATAGTTCAAATGTATGTAAAATACATCAGATATTCAAGATAAAAGATGAAACTTTAACAAACGAATTAATTGAATTTCAACGGTTTTTGGCCACACAACTTCTATTATTTACTAAAATGAGATTGAATTTATCTACTTGTTATCACAGCATTCTTTCAAGAGTGGAGTGATTCTATACAGTAAAAAAATCAGTCCAAATGAATGCTTTTTTACTATGGTTAGCTAAATAACTTAAAACAATTTTAGAATATTTTGCACCATGAACCTCATTCACTCATCGCGGTTGCTTTCGGGAGCGAATTCAAGAGTTTTGTCCTGACTGTATGTAAACTCCTGAACTCCGGAGAATTCAGGGGTTTTCAAGGGCGAATTCAGGAGATTAGGTCATAAAAAGTTTGCATTGTCATTATTTAAAATTGATAACAAAGTTGTATTCTTAAAAGATTCACATTCCTTATAATTACTTTTTCGCTTGAAAATAAGTAAAATTCAAATTATTGATTGAATTTTTATGAAAATTAGAATAGTGGATAAATCTTAGGATGGCTGCAACCCCCCAGATGGATTTCGAAATAGGTGTTTTTTATTCGATTTACCCTAATTTTACACTTTTTACACACAGTCAATAACTAAAAGTTATTGAATATTACCGTCAAATAAAGTTTTACGTTACTTACTCAGAAACACAGGAAATATAATTCTTACGTTTCATATATCTCTGGTCTCTCCAATTTATGTTATTTGCCTCCTTCTATATTTAGTAAGATAATGCAATAACCCATTAATCTACTGAAATTAAATAACATGGGATTGATATATTTGTTTTGAGTATGTATAACTTCGCAAGAAATAAATTAGTTTATAATGAAGAAAAAATATATACATTTTAAAATGCACAACAGCTTTCATCAGCTTTATTTTCTTTTAGAAAGGCCTCTGGAATTTATGCTTTCCGTTTAACGCTAAAATAACAGTTGTAAGTCGAATTTCGACGATGAAAAGTTGAGAAAACACTCAAGGAAAAAACTGATCAAGGAAACCATTGACATGTTGTGATGAAGTGAGTGGTGGGTCGATCAAAGTTTGATTTCTTTCCGTTTTTTTAACAGCGGAAACTAACAAACAAAGATCTAACAAAGGGGTAAAGCGATGGTAATTTAGGGCAAGCCGATTGCTGATTTATTGACCAAAAATTTAAGGTCACATGTGTGCTTAAAATATATAACACGAGTTTTAATAAAAACATTACAATATGAAAAATTAATTCCAGAAATAATTCTTACGAAAAATATAAAATTTTAATAATTTTGGTAGGTATCGAAAAAAAGTTTCAGGTTAGGGTTCTATCAAAAAGACTGATTTTTTTCACTGGTAAAAGACCGGCTAAGAGAAAAAAATCTAACTAAAAATGAAAAAAATGTTTGGGGGGTCCCGCGTTAAAATAAAAATTTTTACTTAAAATAAGGACAGTTAAAATGTCCGATTTGAATTTCGCATCAAGTCCCTCTCTTAAAGGGTAGGGGGAAGAATTTATCTCGGAAAAATTTACATATTAATAATTTGTTGTGTGCATACAAAAGCGTTTTACACCCAAATTCATTTTCTTTTTATTTTAATCCACTCCAATAATTTACCAACTATAAGTATTTTTGAAAAATTCATGAACCATTTAATTTTTGAAAGTTCAAACCCTGCAGTTTAATGATTTAAAATTTTCATTAAACTGTTAAGAAATTCTAAAAAAAAACACCCACCGGTATCTAACTTAAATAAACATAAGGGAGGTGAAAAAAATTATTTTTGATTCGTTGGTAATAATTCTGCGCGACATTATATTGAAAATAACAAAGAATTTTCAAAATCAGCTAATGTCTTCCCAATTTGCATCAAGCTTAAAAAAATTCTTAAAAATGATTTTCTTTTCGCTATAAAAAATTCTGCCACTTAGGATGCATTTTTATTTTTAAGTTCAAAACAAGACAAAATATTTTTGCTTTCATTTACTCTCTTTGCGAAATGGTGAAAGATAAATTCATTTTTTCCCCACGCCCGTAAAGTTTGTTTTGCAGCTTCTCCCATTATGAAGGTAGTAACCGTCCTTTAGAAACGGGGACTGTTGTTTTTAATATTTATAAGCTCAATAAAGGCATTCAACCATTCTTTTAATTAGCCAAAATTTCTAATGTGCAGCAAATGAACGAAAAATCAGAAAAGGGTCTTTATGCACCTTCTCTTGTAAATTCTAAAATAACTCCAGGATCTACCCTACCATATGGCTTCTCTGAACACGGTACATGGCTCCATCTATTGGAGCATGGAAAATATAACCATCTGAGACGATTTCAAACTGTTTTCATTATGTATAAGCCTTTAATAATTCCGTGCACTTAAAAAAGGTAAAATAATAATAATTCAGATTTTTTTTCAAAAATATGTATTTTCAAAGATTTGTAAACTGACTTGTTAACCTAAATCTTGTTGGCTAACTTGAGTTAACCTGAGGAAAAAAACGTAAGTAGAACTTAATTGCAGAAAAGCATCAGGAAAAACTCAGCATTTCACATAAAACAATGTGAGAAGTAAAAAATAATCAAATAGGATAAAGAGTGTAGAACATAAATATGCTCTATTAAACAACAGTGGTGATACAACAAATGATTAATAAACAGATAGATGGCAGCACGAGTTGGGATAAATGCTTACCATATGACTAAGGTACAGTTAAAATATATTCTGTTTTATGAATTGAAAGGGATAAAAAAGAACCAAAACACAACATGAAAATAAACATTATTCAAATTTATTAATAAATTTAAATATATACTTTGGTTTTTACATTAAGTTACATTGCATACAAGCAATTTAATTATCAAAATCTTACAGATCTTTCAAAAGTATCATGAGTATTTTAACACAAGAGTAAAACAATAAGACAAAAACTCTAATAAATATTTTTACTTTCTATGAGTTATGAGTAGTTTTCAATAATGAGTATCAACCTTAAAAAACTGTTCCAATTCAAACAAGTAGAAAAATAATAATGGCTTTAAATTAAACTGACAGAATCGACTCTTATCACATTGGAGAAAATTATGATTGCTTATGGCCTCAAATAGGATATTAAAATCTTTTATCTTACTAAGGAAATTTCTAGTCGCATACAAGAAACCAATGCTAATGGTATGCTTGAACACTAACAGCGGCTGCATGAGCCAACAGAGCTTTCACAGCTAGCTGGGTTTCTAATAAAAGCCTCACTTCTTGCATCCAGTCTTTAGCCACTACTCTCGACTCACCTTTAAACTGATTAGCATAACGCAGGGCTTGTTCCAAGTCATTAGTTTGAAGGCAATAGGACACTCGAGAAATTATATCATAAGTATCCCACTCAGAAGGATCTACAGCTACTTTCCCTTCTCTTTCCTCTTGGGGTATGGATACCACATCTATAATCAGTAGAGATTGAATATATGAGAGAAAATACCTATATAAGCTATCATTGTTTTCATCAATTAATGCAACTCTCCGACACACTTTTTTGACATCATTTAAAAACCTCTGCTTCAGAACTTCACTATTGTAAACACCTCTATTGACCGCTTCAGCTGGGATACTGGATATAACCGAATTTATGAATTCACTATCTTCATCGGCAGCAATCTTCACAGCAGCTATATCTTTTCCTAAGGGACACAGGACTCCACCATTGTCAGCAGCTATTTTCGAACTCATGGATTGACATGCTAGCCATAGGGCTTGAGCTTTCTTAGATGCCTCATCAAAATCCCCTTTAGCTATAAGCATAAAGTAATACAATGAACACATAAATAAAACACATTAAATAATACTGAAACTAGAATTAATTGAAAGTGTACTGGAAGACCCGCTCATCAGAGGGCACAGATCACCCAGCATACAGAGGACTTTTCTGAGAGGACCCATATTTGAGGAGCAAACAATCAAACCATGTTTTCTCCAAAAAAAATAAAAAATGAGTTACTGCTACAGTAAACTCTCGTTAGTACGCCCCCGCTTAGTGCGACATCCCGCATATTACGACGTTTTTCTCCGGTCCCTGGTACCAATAGGCCTTTTATCATTAAAAACTATCCGCTTATAGCGCCCCCGCTTATTACCACTTCCCGCATATATCGACGCTTTTCTCCAGTCCCCCGGAGAAAAATCCCGGTTATTGCGTCGTCGAGTTCCTTTCAAATAATGTATGAGCTACAGAACCGTTGAAAACGCGAGTAGAACAATATGGTAGAACTGGTTTTTCCCAACCGCTCCCCTTTTTCCCTGAATAGCCCCCTGTTGAGCCTTCAAAAACAAGGATGACCAGTGCCTTGCAGGGCACGTGGGGTTGTCCTGTGACAAATCAGAACACTCCCTGAATTTCTTGGAAATTATCCCCTCTACTCCAATTTGACTTCCGCATTCCATAGCCTGCGATTCGATAGCCGTATAGAGGCAGTCCCTCTCAGTTATTGATAATGCAGAGGATATGCTAACAAACTTAGGAAGAATGGAAACCTTCCTAATTCAGAATTATTTAAAAGAAAAACTGAAGCAACTTCTTATGGAAATTTTTTTAATCAGATAGAAAATTAAAAATACGAGATTGCGGTGTACAAAGTGTATAGATTGTAGATTATATAGTATCACTTAAAGATGTAAAGGTAAGAATGTTTATTCTGTTTTTAGACATATGTAGTTCTTTTTCGTTTCTATTTTAGTGATAAAATCCCGCTTAAAAAGGTTTCTAGGTAAGACTAGGTATTATGGGTTTTAGGTATATCGCAGAAACGGTGTTTTATGGAATTCCGCATATAGCGTCGTACCGCTTATAACGACGTTTTCACAAATCCCCTTGAACGTCGTACTAACGGGAGTTTACTGTATTTTCATGATCTCCACATTAAACTGCACAAAATAATGCTGTTATCTTCAACTAAAACAAGTTTTAACCTATTCTAAAACTACTTAGAAAATTGATGTTTCAATCAAAAAGTCTTTCCTCTAGAGCCTGTTTTCAGTCAAAAAGTGATTCCTCCAGTCACAGCCAATCATAGCTGTTCTTACTCGTCACGTGACTCACTCATTGGTCAGCGTAAAGTTGGTGATGCAAAAATATTGGTGGGGACTTTTTGATACGAATATAATTTCTTATAATAATATTTCTCTTATTCAATTACAAAATGATATAAAATAACATTTTAGTAAAATGTGTATCACCTTATTTACCTTCAAAAAGTGTTTTGTCCCTGTTGGAAACATTCAAACCATGTTTCCTCCTATGTGTTCGATCAAAACGTGATTTCTCCAAATTTCAAATGCATTTTTTAATAATTAATTTTAAGTTTTTAGGTAAATTATGACTACAAACAAATCTTTTCAGTTACTCGTTATAGAACCAAACAAACGATATTTTGGTTTTTAAATTAGTTATTTTTTAAGTTATTAGTTTTTTGTGTTTCCTGAAAATCTGTATTTGAAGGAGAAAGCATGGTTTGATTGTTTGCTCCTCATTTATCGCAATGGCATAGGTCACAAAACTACACAATTGAGAAAAACAATATAAGAGCTAACTCCAAATTAACTTACTCAAATTACAACTGTTTACCATTCCATTAAATTACCCATCTAAATTTCCAATTTATTTATATACTATGTAAATATACTTACAATTAAGCCCCAAAATATATTTGAAAATATATAAGCACCAAAAAATATACAAATTAAAAAAAATCCTTACCTATCTTCAGGTTAAGTATTTGAAACCAACTAAATTTCTGTATAAGTGTTTGACTCCAGCAAAAACATCTCAGTCTCTTACAAAAACCATATGGAAAACTACTTTCTGTGAGATCCGCATTTAGAACTTATAACTAATAGTATGTTTTGTATTATTAGATATACTTTTTAATCTGTTTACATGTCCAAAATAAATATTGTAGTGAATTTTGGGATTTAGATTTCTATTGTAGTTGGTCAGAACTTTTAAGAACACAAGTATAAATCAAATTATTCTTTATTTCTATTCCTATATCTAAGTAGCTACTTTTATTTTCTTTTGAATTTGTCTTTTTAAAACTTAGTACCTCTGGATAACTCTTCAACAATTCCTTAGTCTTCGTTAAAAATAAGGTCATCTATATATCTGAATGCCTTTAAATTACTAGAATACTGCTTTTCAATTGTGTTAAAATGTATCAGCAAAAGCTCCAGAAAAACAGGTTCCCATAGGAATTCTTTTTGTATGGTTGAAATAATCCATACCACTAAAGAGGCAGTTTTCAAAAATATTAGATAAAACCAGATTATCCATTCCTGATTACTAAGAATTCTTCCAGGAAAGAATCATAACAAATATCTATTACATTATCATGAGGAATATTTGTATATACGTTTTTAAAATCAAAGGAAGTCAAAATAATTGCAGTCAAATCTTCCTAATACTTGTTATAATATAATAACTTTGCTATGAATTTATAATCATAGGTATACTGTCACACAAACTCAAGTACCTCCACATTGTTTCTAATATCTTGAGGCTTAATTAGGCACAATGTTTTTTATTTCAGGAAACATTCTATTATCATTGGTAATAATTGATCACAAGTGAAACTTTTAGTGTTTCAAATTTAATTGAATCTGTTTCAAGATAGGGGTCTGGTGCTCTGTTTCCAGTATAGAAGAAGAGTAGGAAAGAACTTGTAATTTTTTAACTTGCACTTGTATAAATATGTATATGTTTAGCATGTGACGGTCTCAAAAAACAAAACAAGCAGTTAACTGCATGATTCATATACCCATTGTGTATCAACCAAATATGAAATGCTACTGAATTAAAATTGCCAATTATGTTAATTAATAGCAGTGTAAAACTGTATACGAGGCGGGATGGTCAAGTTGGGCGGAGGCAAGGAGAGCTGCGGGAGACAGGAGGGGTTGGAGGACTAAATTTAAGGCCTTATATGCCTCCGGGCATGAAAAGAAGTGATGATGATAAAAACTGTATAACTCATTAAGGTAAGCGTGTTTAATGAATAAGGAAAATAAAAAAATAGGACTTTCAACACAGATTAATAGTAAGTGACATTACAAGAAAAGTTTTGATGGGAGTTGTAGGTTTTCAGGAAGGGAGGTATTAGGGGGTGATTTTAGTTGTTTTCTATGATTAAAAATTGAGAGATCTCCAAATCTTCCCCTCTGGCTATGCCACTGTTAACAGTAAATTAGTTGAGAAGTGGTTTCTTTTAGTATTCATTTATCCATCATTAGAAATTAATTATCCCTTTCCAGGAAAACATCTAATTTATAGTAAAAAAGGGTTCCTATTCAATTTTAGAAATAAAGTTCACCAACTTTTCCAGGTCAATTTAGAAGATTTTTGGTAAAAAACTAGCAATTCATAGCATTTTTGGAAATTTTTGCTTTTTAAAACAAATTTTCTAAAAATTGTCTATTTTTTTACTTTTTATCCCCAATTCATACAAACATTAAAAATTGATCATTTTCCAGGTATTCTGTGTGATTTTCCAGTTTTTGTCTTACCTTTTCAGCCTTAAGAGGCCCGAAATTTCTATTGAATTCTAAGAAGAATTTGGGGCAGTTAGAACTGAGAGGGATAAAGGAGCAAATTTCCCTCCCTGGTAGCCCAATGTCAAGCTTTAGCTACGCGCAGCAGTTTTAAAAATAATACCGTAACAAACATTTTAACAGGCAACATTCTGGAACACAGTGAAATCCCGTTACAACAAAAATCCCGTTATTACGAAAGTTACCAACCATTTTTATTTGAATTATAGAAATACTGCGAAATTTCTGTTACAGCGAAGAAATTTTATGGTCCCGTGAAGTTTGTTAAAACAGGATTTTACTGTAATAAAAAATCCTGTACACTTCCAGACTTATTTGGTGTTTATGAAAGGTATTTTTCACACAAATTTACAGATAAATCAAGGTCAGAAAGGATTTTAATATGGCGAGATATGAACACGACATAATCATGGCTATAAAGGTGAAAAATTTCTTCTAGAATGGCATAGCTCCTATACTACATAATAAGGCTAATCCCCAACTCATTGTTGAAAGGCCCAACAAATTTCCTTTGCATTGTTAGGATCTCACAATCTCCTAAGCATTTCTAACTTATCTGCCCACCTGCCAATTACCGGAACAGGGATTGAATGTATAATTAAATTTTCAAGAACAGGAGATAGTAAAGGAGAAAGAAAGCACATTTTGGTGATTCTAAAACAAAGGCATCATTATACATAAATGGACTTCACTACAGGAGTATGAGGGTCTGTAGTCCTGTTACACCATTGTCCACATTTCTTACAAATTTGACCCAAAATTCAGAACAATGTTCGCCCTGCTCATAACCATATAAATGATAAGTTACTATACTAAGATTATTTTCAAAAATAAATCAGTTTGATGGTAAAAAATTTTAAATTTAACAATATGTATGGAATTTTTTCAATACTGACTGCCCCAATTTTCCTTTAGGATTTCCTAAGGCAAAATAGGGGCAGTTAGAGTTTAAGAGTTTTTGCAATATTGTTTGTGCCTTTATTAACGATTTTAATAGCTAATGCTAACAACACAGTTTCTATTACATTTTGATATCTTAAGAATTCAATATCAATTCTCATACAGTACCAATTTAAAATGAGATTACTAACATACTATATTAAGTATTTTAAAGATAAAGAAATTCTATTAAAAAATGTATATTCAGAGTTACAAGAGCATGTTTATAGGTTTCATTGGAGAAGAATAAAAAAGAACATAGCAGTTCTACTTAAATGCATGGATCTGATGTTTTTAAAACTTCCTACAATGTCAATAATTTAGTATACTGTACCAGTTATTTAAAATAAATACCTTACCTTTTAAATAAGCTAAGATACCCTTTAGGCGGGCCATATTTCCAGACACCTCTGATATAAAGACGCCCTTCTGATGAAGAAGTTTTTCTTCAAGATCTAAAGAATATTTTCTTTCCAACTCTTGTTCTTGCACTTTTAACACTTCTTGAATATGATCTGCATGAGCAGCTGCTTGCCTTCTAAGCTGTTTTCGCAACTCTCCCTCAAAATTTTCTTTCAAGCTAGCAACCTGGTATTAAAAATTATGCATTTATTAAGGTTTCTATTTATGACTCAAAGCATATTGATTATATTTTTAAAACCTCAGCTTATTTAGAAACTGATATGGTATTTTGGTTTCATTCATTTCTTTTGGCAAACCTACATTACAAACAATAGCAAAGGTAAATTTTGGGGTTATTAAAATAAATATATTATGGCAGTTAATACAGTGTTCCCACTCTTTTAGCAAAACCAAAAAGGCCCTCAATAAGGCATTTTTAGGGGCTTTTTAAAAAAATTTGCTTTGCAGTCTATTTAACTCTAAGAGTTAAAAGTACAAAAGAAATTCTGTCAAATTACTAAACATTGAGCCTTTGGCTTTTTTTTAGAAAATTGTTATCTGTCATTTGCAAAAATAGGCTGATTAAATTATTTTGACAAAAAAAATAACGGAAGAAATTGATTGAAAAACCGATGACTGAAGATTCTCTTAAAAAATGGAAATCTTCCGGCTAAATTGGATAGGGTATGATCACTTAACTATACCTAGATCTCACTTTCATGATTATATCTGTAGGGGTTCAAAAGTGAAAGGGGTTAGACCACTTTTCATGGAACACCCTGTATATAAATATATATAGAAACAGTAGTTACTTTTTACTTTGAGAAACTTACTCTTTCAGAAACAGCACTTTCTAAATCCACATGCCTTCTTTCTAATTCCGATTGTATTTTATCTTCAGTAGATCTATCATCTTGCATTTTCTGTTTGTTAAGAGCTTTTTCAACTCTAAGTTGTTCATTCACCTATAATTAGAAATGAATTATGAAAAGAAAATTTATGAATTAAAGTAATATTTTACTGAAATTTAAAACATACCTGCTGCTTTGCTAGTTCCTTCTGTAGTTGCTCAATTCGTCTATGTGCATGAGCAATTAGCATATTTAAGTCGTTTTCTGAGGCTTTACCTACATAAAATTATATTAGTTATTTATCTTTGAAAATAAACTGTTTTAATGTTACATAAAATTGTGCTTAGTAATCACAAAAATACATACTTTTATCACCATAAATATAGTTTGGTAAAACAATTTCAAGCTCTTTACGAAATTGCTCTTTACTTTTGGTTACAAGTTTTTGATATTCAGCAGCTGTTTTAGCTTGAGTTTCCTCAGATTCAACCTAAAAAAAACATTAAACAGATTACTTAAGGTTATGTGATACTCTATCAGACAGTAATGAACTAGACAGCAAGATTTGATGCAATCATTGGTGAAAGGGAAATTTTCAAGGACACATTTAGAAAATATCTTCTCACTGAATATAATGCATTTAGTATTATCTTCGAATAATCTATGCTGATATCTGTCCCTCTAGAGCAGCGGTCATTAAACTCTGGACCGCGGATCCCCAGCGCCTTCCTAAGGGGTCCTAGTAACTTTGAGGAACACTCAAGTAACCTTTGAGTGTTTCAAAACAGGATAAAACACTAGTTAAAAGGGACAAATTTCAAAAAAAAAATCTGGGGAGGAGCCCCAACCCCCTTGAAATTTTGACTTCCATAAATAGAAATTATTAATTTTATAATTTCTTTATTTGAAAATTCTGTGGTTTATAAGGAGCTGTACTCTTAGGGTGTAGAAAAAAAATATCTAAAACACTACTTTTTGAAGAAATTTTCAAAATTTTTTCTGGGGGAGAGGGGCCATTCAAATATTATGTAAGCACTTTTTTGGTCATTTTTAACCCCCCTCCCCCTTGTCAGCAAAGATAAGCAAACCTCAAACCCCCCCACCATAATTACGTAAGAAATTGCCGGACCCCCCGAAATTTTGACATCCCTATTAGTAAGTTCCTTGAAAATTAGGTGAATCGTACAAGGAAATGTCCTTTTTGGGTGTAACCCTAAGGGTTCAAAAATGAGTCGAAACACTACTTTTTGGGGTTACAATTTCAAAATGTCAGGGTGGTCCATCTCCAGAAAAAGTGCTTACGTCAGATTTCCCAATTCAATTTTTGGTTGAATTTTGAAATTATTTATGCAAGAAACAAGAGATTTTCGATAATGCACCATCTTACGTAAGCATCACTCATATCCCCCTCCCCCCTTGTCAGCAAAAATAAGCAAAGAGCAAACCCTCCCTCCCCCTTAGGTGCTTACGTAATATTTGAACGGCCCCAGACCCCCATTATTACTTGAAAAGTAGTTATAAAATTTTAACTTAATGTGGGACAAAATTTCAATACTACTTTAGAGTAATCTAAAATTCAACATACAATGTACTTGTTAGGGGTTGCCTTAGGAATAACGTTGAGTCAACCCTTTGAAACAAGTTTGATTAGAATAGAATTTTATTTCCCTTCAGGCCGAAGCCCACTTACAAAGACAAAACCACAAAACACACTACAAAATACATAATACACAAAAATTGCAAATTACAATAATAACAAAAAGTATAAAGTGTGACAGGACTAAAACTCCAAGGAAATGTTTTCGTTTAAAAAATTATTTAATTTCTGGGCATTTTTAATAAAGTATGCTATTGAGCGATATTCTCCATGTTTAAGGGAGAGAAAATTATTTATATTATTACGGAAATGAATTAAAGAGGAGAGATATTTTAACCGATAAAAATTATAAACTGGACACACGAAAAACACATGTTCCCAGGATTCTAATTCATTTAAATCACAAAAATTACAAACTTGCTCAGGGTGTATTTTAAATATTTTATTTTCAAAAAATAAGGATTCCTGATTAATTCTAAGTTGAAATAAAATTTTTTTAACTGAAATATCGGAAAAGGAAACCATGTAGTCTTCTTTAAAAGGGTTAGATTTTATTAATTTATAGTGCAGATTAATTGTATTATTAGCCAAGCTAATCATATCTGACTGAGCGTATTGATTTATAAAACTTATAATTTGAGGAAGAAATTTTGTGGCAATATCAGGGTCCTGAGAAAACCAGACAAAAGAAAAACCAGAGTTGTCTATTAAAGATTTAATGTTTAATGCCCAGTTGTATTTTATTTGCTCTGAGCCGTTATAATAAAATTGTTGATATGCTATTTTGGTTAATCTATGATCGGCCATTTTCAAAATTCGTATCCAAAATTTAAGAAGCAATTTTATGATAGTAACAGCCAGACTAGTTTGGCCGAGTTCCAGTCTTAAAATGTAGCCTGGAGTATATCTCGACAGATTAAACAACTTTCTAATAAAATAATTCTGAATTTGTTCCAACTTATTAATGAACGATAAAGACCATATTGGAGAGCCGTAACTCAAAGTGGACAAAATGAGAGAATGAAAAAGTTTAAACCACTGGTTTGGAGAGGTTATTTTAGCGCCTGTAAGTATAGGAACAAGTTTGATTAAGGAGGGACGCTATCTCTGGCTGTTACATAAAGGGGGGCTGCAGTGATCGAAAGTTTAAGAACCGCTGCTCTAGGTGGAAAACTTAATAACCCATGATGGGAATAAAGAAGGAATAGATACTTTAAATGGGAATGGTCTTCTACATGCTGCAAATACATATGCAACCGTTCTGGGAGATCTTTCTACTAGAATTTAATACATAGCTATGTAATTGGGTCAATTCCTGAGCCGAGAATGCAGTTAGAAATTGGAAAGAAAACCCACTGGTCCAGCAGACCAGAACTTTGCCAATCTAACTGGTCCTCAACCAAAATGACTGGTCCGTGATATTAAAAAGGTTCATTCTTTGACTTTTTTAAAGTAACTAATGCACTTTGAAGTTGATGCCAAAAAATAATAATAAAAATTAATAACTGTATGTTCAAAAATTAAGTTTAAAAAATGTAAATGTTAAATTTATTTAAAATAAGTCATAATAAATGAATGACTAATAAGCAAATCATTAAATAAACAAATAAGTTTAAAAATATCTTACTTTTTAAGATTTTATTATTAAATGTTAATATTGCTCTAATTTTAAAACTTCTTGTTAGTTTCGTAGCAAAAAACACGGAACACAGATGGAACTAGAGACTGGGATATTTTTTGCCACCAGTCTGGCGGAACATGGGTTTTCTGACTGAAGTGGTTCGAGTCGTTTTTCAGTGGTCTCGGACCACTGCCAATTTTGAATGCTGCAAGAATGTCACCAGCTTAGCTGTAGATTTCAGACTAGGCTGAAAAGCAAATCTGCTTTTGTCTGATCCATTATTGTAAGGCATTGTTTTCTGATATCAACAAAGAGCAACTCTAATACAAGTGTTACTTAAAACTTCTAAAACAGACTACTACTAATAACTACATATCTGACCATAATTTCAGTTGGATTCATAGAGTAAAGAATTAATAACTAATTGAGACAAGGAATTCTTTAATACAATAACAAAACAAATTCCAAGAGAAGTTACTTCAGCAAGAGCCTCCTTTATTTTTTGTGCTGCATAATGAATGGACTCTTCAGCAGGTTTCAAAACAGGACTTTTTGAATTTTGATGAGATAATTTGTTTATAGATTCTTTAAGATTTTCAAGCATGGATCTACAAATAAATAAAAATATTTATACTGTTTTAATTAGATTGATACAAAATAATTGAGTTTCATATTCCTATGTAGATTTCTATATTAAAAAAATTTAAATAGTACAAAATACTCAAACATCTCAAATTTAAAGACTTTTCTTGATCATTAGAGCTTTCAATTAAATCAATTTTCTGATAATACAAACTCTTTGTGGTCATCTCCACACTAAATTATCAAATTTGCACTGTATTTATGTATTCAAACAAAGCTAGAAATCTGTGCACTTTGTGATCTGGATGGCTAATTTACCATTTGACCAGGTTTTAGGTTTGATTGCAATAATGAAAGTATAATTTTGACAAAAAATAGTAATTACTAGAAAACAAATTTTTAATAAACAAGTTATTACAAGAATGGCAAATCCAGAGAGAGGAGATATGGAGTTGCAGCCTCCTCTAAAATTAAACAGTTCCTTCGAATTAAATAAAAAATTCTTCTGTATAATTTGAATTAATCAACATACTTTTTAAGAATGAATACGAAATTTGTGGCATCATTTCAAACAAAAAGCTTTGTTGCCTCTTTTAAAATTTGTAAAGTCATGTCATTACTAACTTCCTATACCCTCTTCCACCCTAGACAAAAATCCTGGATTCACTAATGTTACAAGAAAAATGCAGAACATTTCTCAAGAAATAACACCTACTAGGAAAAAAAACTAATTCCATACTTTGTTTCTGCAGCCTTTTCTTCAGCAAACTTCAAAGCATTACTTTTCTCCATATTAGCTTTATTTACTTCTTTCCAAACTATGTCACCTTCATTACCCTAAGTTATAGTAGAAAATAGTTTACAAATATAACGTGTTTCACATCAAAATACTATTAATTACAAAAACACCTTTTTTTAGTTAGCATTAGAAATAGCTTAGCACAATACATGTACCGTTTACAAAGTGCAGCAAAACAAGAAGGTAACCAGTCGGATGTTAAATCCCAAAATTTTTAGATAGCAGCTTTTTTGTTTGTAACTGAGCCTATAGACCTCTAAAATGCTGATGAATTGAACACAAACTAGGAAACTAAGACAGTTAAACTATTTGTTTTTGTTAGTCATTGTATTAAACTTATGAAAGAATAAATCCTCATAAGAATCCCTTTGCGATAAAAAGAATATTATGTTCCTCACTAGGGTATATAGAAGTTAAAAAAATCAAAATAAAAATATGAAAAAGTGATAGATAAAACATTAAAATAAAAATATGAAAGTGTGTGATAGATAAAACATTAAAATTATCAAATAGAATTATATTAAAACTTCAAGTGGTTAAACTAACCATAAAAATTATTTCCAAGAAAAAAAAGTAAAATATTCATTCAGCATACATACTTCAGGAAGATCAAGGGCTTCATATAGTGTCTGAGTATGTTGCTTAATGGCTGAAACAGCAGAATGATACAAAGCCATGGTTTCAGTAGTATTCTTTTCTAATTTCTTCATCAATTCAGACACATACTTTTCATCAGCTACAAATTTATAAAATTTACATCAAAAACATGTTATAATTTGTGTGTTAAAAGAACCATGAGTGAATAAAGACTCAAATAAAAAATAAGAAATAAAAGCAAAACACACATGCAGATTCAGATTCTTGTTTCTCCAATAATGTGAGGTTCTGGTCATAAGGTTCATTGTCTAATTTTACATTAGATTCAGAAATAATAGAATCTATAAAGAAAAACAAAACAAAAACTTAAAAAGTAAGAAACCGAAATAGAAAAATAATATTGGTATTATCCCATCGACCCTTCAGTAGCCGTCTAATTCATCGGTATATCAATAGAAAAGTCAATGGCATTTGATAACACTTTTGAATAAGCGGCACAGTCGACGGTATAATACGCAAGAACCATTATATTAAAAAGAAGGCACAAGCTTAAACTTGCTGATGCATGGAGATATTGAATGTTTTGGCATTATTTCAACATATTTATGTTAGTTAAAGCCAAGTTAATTATAGTCTGTTCCACCCGAAGTTGCACTGAAAAAAAGGCTACGGTAACTGAATAACAGCCGTTGTCATAGCAACTCTGAGGTAGAAACCGGTTTCCAGCGAAAAAAAATCTGCTTGTTGCCTGTTCTACCATACGGACTGTATTCATTCACTTTGGTTAAAGACTTAAAACATATGATTAAATTAAGTTATATATGATATATATAAGTTATATATATATGATAAAAATCACAATGAACTATAATGTATGTTACATTTTTACAAATGTGTCTGCATATCCTTTATTTTAAATTACAATACAAGCTAGTACTATTTTTTGGGTGGATTGGTACATCCCCCCTGCCTTTCCTAACACTGCCAACTTAGGGTGGAACGGAGTATAGGGTTATAACTGATGAGAATATTGGCCCAAAAGGCAGTAAACTTGGCTTATCAGCAAGTCTGAACTAGCATCTATAAGGATGTATATACAATACAATATTTCAAATCATTTTATGCTTTGAATCAACCAAAAATAAATAAAATCTTACCATTTCCTGGGACAGTAGGGGAATCTTTACCTTTTGTTTGAGTTTGGGAGGTCTTTTGAGCCTGAAAGATGGAATAGGTTTAAAATACATTAAGAAAAAAGCATAAAAACTGTATTTACAGATTGAAAAACCTTAGATCACCACTTTAACTGATAAAAATAATTTCAATGCAACAAATTATGGTAATGGAAATTTAAAAGTATTTTTAGAAAAGTAATTGAATCAAACATTACTTGCCAAATAAATACAAGTCTTTTGGGTACTTTTCCATTATACCAGTGCAAATCTCGCCAAGAAGACTTTTTGGCGACAGCACAGTTGCTGGAACACATCGGCAATATTCTATTTGCCGTTCATTGCATCATTATTGGCGACTTTGTTGCCTGCGCCAGTATAATGGAAAAGTACCGCTTTTTGTTTGGAATAAATTCCTCACAGCACCATTTAGTCATATTGCTAGTTTTTAACAAGAACATCAGGTCATCAGCTGGGCTTACGCCTGTAGTTGGTCGACTTAATTTGTATTTGTATTTGTATCACCTCTCAAAAATTATTTACTCGAGGCTATAGTAATATCTATTAAAAGCGGAACTTCCTGTTCATTTGCTGAAAAAACATTGGAAAGGTGAAATTAAACTAACTCCTTCTCATAAATTAAAATAGATTTGATCATACTTTAATGTGTTAAAAATCAACATGTTGTTCTTACGAAGAACCTAATTTTGTTTTTATGATAACTTGCTGCTAAGTTTGGAACAATTGATGCCAAGAATCTAATATCCTATCTGATCAAAGATTAATGATTTTCAAGTACAAACATGAGAACATTTTTAACAAGACCATTTTCAAATTATATTTACTAATTTCAAAAGGCCTGCAAATAAAAAATCCCAAGAACCAGAACACACTTAAAAATGCTTTACAAATTACTTTTAGTTTAGTGGCATATTACACAATATGGTTACATAGGAAAGTACATGTAGTGTAAAATGTTTAAATTAATCAAGAATTAACTACACCAGTCTAGAATAACGCAAAATGAAATAATTGCCATAGTAAAATAATTTGATTTTATCTTCAAAATCTAATTCCTCCTTAGCATAATACTATTGTAAAAAAGTTAAAAAATTTTACCTCTGCAGCTGCTTTCTCACGGTCAAGTTTTTTTCTTAATAAGCTACTGGATGCAGCAGGATCTTTGGGCTTATCCTCTGAAATCTTTTTAGTAGCACTAAAAATAGGCAAACACACAATATGTAAAAGTAAATCTCAGCAACCGTCAAGCTGAAATATTCATGTCTAATTCTAAGGCCCCCTTTTTAAAATGGTGCGGCCAAGTTAACAATTTCAAATTGAAAATGGCTAAGAGTACCACAATAATGTCTGTCTCTCTTCACAAGGTGGTTGGGAATGGGAAAATCCAAGTTATATAGGGGTGTGGGAAATTTGGGTAGCTAGCTTGGCCACTTAAGCATCTTCTTCAAAGAGGGAAGGGAGGTAGAGTAGTTATTGGCAAGTAACCAGTCTATTCTCTCTATACCCAACCCTAGGAAGTGAATGGCCAGGCTGATTTGGGGTTACACTAACCACCTAGTGAAAAAAAAAACAAACTTTAAAGGGGTAACTTACAGATGAAAAATGACTTTCCTGGATTGAGATATTGATAAATATATCAATTCAAGAGTTTCAGTTATCAAAACAATGAATAAAACTAATGTACATAGGTGTGCAATATTATATACCAAATAAAATAGGTTGCAAGGAAAATATTTTATTTGACTTTTTTTTAAATCTTATAATACTTACTGTTGCAGAGCAAAGGTCTTACTTAAATTACTTAACATGATTACTATTTTTCTCCGCTCTGCTAACTTGTTGTATCACAATCAAAACATCTTGTGATCTCTTAATACTTTATTACTATATGAATTTAAACCACTTTAAACTATGTACACAGCATTTCACGAGAGAAATTTGAAGAGTGACAGATATTACAGTTTCCACTAACAATACTTGAAACAATTTAAAACACTAGTTGTACGATGAGTCGGAACACTTACATAGATGGCTTTTTCTCTTCATCTGGGAATAACTTATAAATTGTGTCAATATATGGGATATTATTTTCTAATGTTTTTCTAAAACTTGAATCATATTTTCCATATACAACTGCGCCAGCTAAGCCTGCACCAGCAACACCAATGGCACCAATGATTATTTTACCTCCACTGCCACCACTAAAATCAGAATTGTAAAATTAGTAGCTAATTAAATATGGTTACACAGGGTTGTTACGTTTAAAACACTTTGTTTTAAACATGTTTAAAACAAAGCAAAAAACATTGTTTAAAACACATGTAGTTTTTAGCAAGTTGCTCCCTTTATTTAGGCAACAAACTAATTATTTTCATGTATGGATCTTAAAAAGATGGTGCCAAGTATAAGGCTTGGGTACAAACCACCAAATCGCCATGACATAGGCCAGTGGTGGCAAACCTATGGAACGCGTGCCACTGGGTGGCACGCGACCGGTATTTCGGTGGCATGCGACATTCACTAAAAATGACACAAAAAAATTTAGTTCTAGACCAGAGATTTCCTGAAAACTCTCCACCCAAAACCAGCTTTTAGCTTGCTGAAATAAAAAAAAATTTCGGGGGAGGTGCAGTTGGGCCGTTCAAATATTACGTATTTTGGGACCCCTCCTCCCCTTTTGTCAGCAAAGGTAAGCAAATCACAACCTCCTTTATAATTACGTAAGGAAACTGACATTAGGCCGTTAAGCCCAGTTTTTTGGGGAGAAATTTTCAAAATTTTCTAATTTTTTGGGGTGCCCCCAACCCCCCTTTTCCACTTGAAACTTTATTATTCACAACTTTTTTTATAATAGTACTCATGAAAATTAAAATTCTACCTAAAAATGTATGTTCGAAGTTGGACTAGATGCGCCAAAAACTAGTTCAAAACCCTGTTTTTAGTATAAAATTTCCATAAATTGTCTAGGAAGGACCCCCAGACCCCCTTTACTTGGAAGACAACTTTTCTTTGATTAAATTCTAGAAAATGCAAATTCTACCAAAAATGTATTAAAAAGGTGTAAGCTGCATTAAACCTATTAAAGATGCATGGGGAATAATTGTTGGCCCCTCCCGAAATAAATTTCTATATACACCACTGACTTAACGGCCCACCACTAGAGTTTTGCCTTCGATTAGGGCCCTTGTGTACTTGAAGTTGGGTATGTTGGAAACTCCCGTTCTAAACTATCAAACCTGAAAGGCGGATTTCATTTTCCAAGGGTTTAAGGATAATTTATTAATAAAATAACAAGTGGCACACTTGTCACCTGAAAATCATAAACCGTATTATAAATGGCACACTAATCGAAAAAGGTTCGCCATCCCTGACATAGGACGTACATTGCTTGATGAAGAGCATGATGCTGTGAAGAAAACTTAAAAAATCATTTAAAAGAACGAACTGTTTGTGGAGTATTTAAAAGTACAACTTTATTAATCTAATTTCGATTTGAAAAGTCAAATTTAAATTTTTAAAAATCATGGATTTTTTTATCATTTCTATGTCGAGGGTAAAAAACCAAATAAAACGTTTTAAACAAAAAAAACACGTTTAAAACAAATAAAAATTTTTGTTTTTTATTAAAAAACATGTTTTTTTCCAACCCTGTGGTTACATAAGGATAACTGCATGTGATAAATCTACCAGAACTACCAAGAAAAAGATAAAAACACCAAGGGCAGTTGCTTTTCTAGACGATCTCTCTAGAAGTCCCTTCCATTACATAAAAAATAATCTAGCAACAATAATTTCTAAATTGCTTAATATATATATATGTTCATACCCTTGAAATTATCCTTAAGAGGGGTTAATTTTCTATACCGGAACTATGTTTAAAAGGGTGTCTGAAGCCCCTGTGGTCTTCAACGAAGTTTGGTTCAGCAATACAACAGATCGCTCCCAGTTGATGGGTCGCCTTGGCAATAGATTACATAGTCAAGAGATGGAATGCCAAGTCTAGTGATCGGAATGACAAACTAAACAGGGAAATTACTGATGAGCAGGGGGAAATAGGCAACTTGACAAAATTTTGCCAAAACCTGGGATATCAAAGTTTGATCCTCAGAGTCGCCAAAACACATTTTTAATAAATAGATTATAATTTTTTAGGGAATAAATTTGATGGGAGTGAGTGGGGACCCCCTACCTATCTATAACACCCAGTGATTTGGGTTGAATATTTTATTGTGTATATCCATATTTTAACATAATTTAAATACTTTAAAATTATGTTAAAATATGTTTAATTTGTTTCCTAATTAAGTTTTAAGTAGTTTAGACTATGTTTTTAGCTTTCTGCAGCTTTAAATTTAGTAAACAAAAGGAAAATTGTTGCCCATGTTGACAGCACCAAAAAAAACAAGAGGCACTTGACTGGGAAAAAGCCAGGTACTTCACTTATAAGTCTATTGCGTCACCTCCCTGACTGAAAGTTGGTTGTTTGGTTAACTGATTTTTCGGCTGTTACGCTGCCGACGTACGTCGGACGTCAAGCGCCACGGCTGCCGACGTACTGTTTTGTACAGTATTTCACAATCCCTGCAAGATTTTTATACTTTATTAGCAATGCGCAGCCTTGTGGACTTGATTCTTGCTGTTTCTATAAAATATTTTATCGAAATAATTTTATTTTCAATTAATTAATAATTAAAAACATTTTTAAAAAAAATTAGATAAAGTAAAACATTTAAAAAAACACAATGAATTTAATTGAATAAGGAATGACTGTTAAACAAGAGAAATTAATTCTTGCAATTTTTGATGGAATAATAAAAATTTAAAATTAAATTTACTGAAAAATAATTACTGGGGTTCGAACCTACGACCATCTGCACGCCAGACTAACGCGTTACCACTACCCCATTCGGGCTTCGCTAAGTTTTATCCTAAATACTATAAAGCCACGCCTTTAACCCGAGCATGCGCACAACGGTTACCCGTCGACAGCCCAATCACTCCCTGATTTTTCATGGGGCAAGACCCATAGTAGAGCATATTGCGCCAGACACAAACCATGACTGAAAGAGTTCCTATGTACTCAAGTCCCTGATATAAGACTACACTAAGCAGTGGCGGCTCGTGAGTTTATTAACAGGGTGTTCACACCCTTTGTAATATGAATTAAAATTTACACAAGAGCAAGAAAGAGAAGGGATGTTGGACGAATACATAAAGAAAACTTGTTTTCGAACAAATTTATTTATTTCAGGGGAGTTATTTTAAGTTTCCTAATTTTTTCACTGCATGCATTTTTATTTTTTTAAATATGCGTTTAATGGAAATAAGCAAAACATATGATAAAGAAGGCCTTTTTTTATAATACCCCTAGCCTATAACATAATACCTAAAAAACAACTTTTATGCATGATGTCCACTCGTCTAACCTTTTTTGAAGCAAAAAAATTTTTGACACTTTCATTAAAATCATGCATAATACCTAATTAATATATGCTTAATTGAACAATTGATTGTGAAAAATACAGGTGATGTGTAATTTTCAAGATCTGAAATTTTAATCCAACGTCGCTTTAAAAAAATAACCAATAACAAAATAATTAATTATTACAAATTAGCTGACGTGAAAAGTTTAATGATACTTTCAAAAGGTTCTTATCTCGTTTTCCAATCCGGGGAAAAAGTCCAGACCACAAAAAAGCAAGCTTAACCTCAAAACCGTAAGCCTCGGCACACAAAATCTGTGCGCACGGGGATCTCCAACGTGTTGCCGTAAGCCCAAATGTTCTCCGGCGAGAAGTCGAGGTTTCTTCCGACTCATTCAGTTCCTTCGCTCACACGTGCGTATAAGGAAAGAAAAATAAGAGTGTAGTATTCTCTTTATTTGATAAACACAAAACTTTTGCGTTTCCGGCAATAATTTTTTTGCTGACAGGTGAAAGGGGGGGGGTAGAAACTTGATTCTGAGTATGAAAAAGAAATTGAGAATGATTTATGTATTGTTTTCTTTTGATATTTGTGTATCTTTATATTTGGGTTTATTTCTACTTTTTCACTGGGTGTTCACGTGCTCCTGTGCTCTATGGACGAGCCACCACTGACACTAAGAATAACAATTTCCCCCAGTGTAGAAAAATTTTTTTTTACCCCAACTTAAATTTTCCCAGAGAAAAAGATGCCCAATACTATACAACTCTTCATCTAGTGAACAGCAGCAATCGTAGAAGGTACTACACTCACAAAGTACAATAAGTGGCTCGATATGGATTGAAAAAGGATGTTATCTTCAGGTATCTGCCAGAAAGGAAAGAATAATTACCTGGATGGAACTGAACTTGAGTTACGACATTGGAATTTGGAAGTGGAAATCTGCAACATAATATTTTAAAAATCATTATGAGAAAAATAGGAACAGCTTTAAAAAGTCAACAAGTGTAACCACAGCTCCCTCAGCAACATTATTAAATGTTGTCAGCATAGAGATCTAAAGGTACTAATAGATCTCTAATAATAATCTTCTAATAATTATGTAAGTAGGATCTGATAAAAAACAATATATTTATAAACAGATTTCTCTATAGTTGTCAGTCATCATATGAGCCAGTGGCATGCGGTGACTTTTTTCTTGGAGCAATCGAGTATATGTATTTCTTGTGCATGATTTTGTTGAACACTGAGGTCTTTTGAACCAGGTCTCGGTCTACCTTCTTCAATCATTGATTTCTTATCATCAAAACCTCTTTATTGACACATTTTTTAGAGAATCTAATATGCAGCAAGACATTGTTTAACGTTTACTTGGTTCTTGGTTAACCGATAGATGGCACTGCATCCTGGAAAGCAAAATTCGGATTGCTCGTAGGGGCAAAATTTAAATGACTACTTCTTTCTTTAACAGTCATTTAAAAACGATATCAAGATAAATTTAGAGTTTAAACTGCAATTACTTATAATTCTGCCAAAGGTTTCCTTCAACTCACATTTTAAAAGCTTCGAAAAAAGTAGTCAAACGAGATCTGAAACACAGTACTACACCACGTGAGATCAGAAGCAATTCTCGAAATTATTACACTGGTAGGGGAAAAGAGGGTAGTACTGTTTCTCTTGCCGCACACGGGAAAAGACGGTTACTCACTTGTCTAAAGAGCGCCTCGAGTGAACTATCGAGAAAACCCGGTATCGATAAATGTTTACAGAAAGAGAGACGATATAAAAATAAAATGTTGCATGATAAAATTTTATATACTTGGTGTGCAATTTCAAAGAAAAGCTTTATATTTTTAGGCAAGCAATGCTTAAGTTGCTTATATGGACGGCATGCCACTGATATGAGCTGTGGGTAAAACATGGCAGCTGGAGGACACTTTCTAAAGGTGTAAAAACATAATTTGATTAAAAATAAAGAGTGATGCTTTATAAATGAAACCTTGCCTGTAATGAGATATAAATACAATTTTACAAAATATTGGTTAAAGCAAAGATTTGGTTTTTAAATATATATGGTCACAGAATTAATGCTAACGAACGCATGTAAACAATTCCCTACTTAACTATAAGAAACCTGAAACTGTTTAAAGTAACAAAAAATCTAACTGATTAAGAGGTGTTTTTCTACAGAAACAGGTGACGGTTACAGCCATATTGACCATCCAAGGTTTAATCATGGATTGAAGGATTATCTGCTGATCCTAAGTAAAACGTTATCAACCAGCCCCAACTAGCGCTTAACCACTGTTTTTTAGCCAAAATCTGACCACTCAACTTAAGTGGTTTGAACCACGGATCCGTGGTTTATTTTATGGCTCAAAACTGGTTACTATAAAACAACGCACGTTCACGGATATGGATATCGGAGGATATTTATATTTGAGTATATATGCTTTAATAATCAAAATAATGGTTGATTAAAGTCTAATAATAAAGGATTACTTTTCGTGAAATCACGAAAGCACAAAGTTTAGAGTTCGCTCTCGTTTCGATAGATATCCCTCTAAATAATTTCTAAGGTATTAAATACTTAGCATGGCTCTTACGTAAGTTTCAAAATTTTTCCCTTTTAACTATTAATTCCTTTAAATTCTTTCAAAAATAGTCTATTTTTAGAGAGGTTAATCAATATTTTTAGATACGTGTGAGTATTTTAAATATAATATTGAAATAAAACCATTCAGTGTAACAATTAGATTACCACAATTGTGAAAACAATTTGATTATAAAGCAGGAAATATAGAACACTAGTTCAAGTCATTTTCTGTAATTGGTTGTATAGTTATTATTAGTTGTGATAGAAATGTTTTAAAGCAGGTAGAGAATTTTATAGGAAATAATTTACACTGGACTATGAACTTGAGCGAACAGCGCGGGAGCCCGGGCTCGGTTGCTGGCATAATTGCGGTCCAATCAGAAGTGGCGTTACATACAAAACTGCAGTTTGAAGAAGCCGTGATTGTCGGATGCTGGTCGATAAGGACCAAATCTCATCATCGGAAATACCTCACTCATGGTTTGTACGATCAGTGAATAATCTGTGGATCGACTCGCACTGGTCAATACGGGTGTTAATGAAGCGAATCCGGGCTGCAGATTTTCATCACCAAATTTGGCGATAGCAATACAATGCTCGGATTCCATCGGTTTTTCCACTTGGCGACAAAAAAAATCACCAAATTCAGCTGTAGCTCGGATTCGCTTCATTTACCCAGGTGACACTGTCATAGTATTTTAACCTGTTATGGGAATTTATTTTTTCAAGGCAACTAATTTATAACTAAAATATATAAGAAAAAAGTTTCCAATGTAATAAAAAATTGGAAAAGTTACTTGAGTGCAATTGTGTACAGGTTATGTGGTAGAACCTTTCAATTAGCACAATATTATAAAGTAATTTATATTTTTATCTAAGAGTAATGTAAACACTTCACTTAAATATGAAACCTTTGATGTACGTAGCTTTATTTTTACAAAAACAAAAGACAAATAAGTAAAAGCAGTACCTTGTCTGATTTCTTGACTGCTGTCCGAAAGGATCGCCACATATCGAAATTTATGAAAAGCAGAATTTACAAAATAAGTCCTTGAATCGAAATATGCCGAAAAGTCGAAACAATATTTTGTTGCCACACCGTTTTCAGTAACTCCTAAAAGACACACAACATAAATACAGACAGTTTAATCTATTGGAGAATCGGTGAGGCGGTTACAAAGCTGCTGTAGCGCCTCTTGGGATAGTTTCTTGAGCTAAGGCACAATTCTAGTATAAGAAAAGTTGCGAATAATAATTAAGTTCGAAGTTCGAAAGGGGGATCTGTGAGTCCTTCCGCAGAAAATTTTCTTAAATTTGTCCCTATAAAACAGGTTTTTAATTTGTTTTTGTAAACTTAGTCCAAATTTCGGAGGGGCCTTCGCTCCCCTTTATATAAACGCCCTTGTTAACAACAATGTAATGTAATTGTTTTTTTATTTTAAGCAAATTTTTTATTACTTCAAAAGGAATGTTTCATTTGTCATGTTAATGACAAGCTGATATGCACATAATGATGTACGGAAATTTTTACATTAATAAATATTGCAGTAATAATTTGAATTTTTAGTAGTATTTAAAAGGTACCAGAATAGAAACCAGTGTAAGTTAATCATTGGTTATACCATTAAGAACAAAAACACATCCCTAAAAAATTCCCGAATGTTTTCTTGACTTAAATTTATGGTGACTTTTCTTTTCCTCTATTAATTAATATCATCACGGGGAGGTCTATTTAATAAAATTGTTTCTTATTAGTTTCAAAGGTAAACACTAGATGTCGCTCTTAAGATTGAGGAAGGCGTGTTCATTTAAATTAATATGCTAGATCAGGGGTTCTCAAACTTTTGGGCATCGCGACCCACTTTTTAGAAACTAAATCTAACGCGACCCACCTCATCTTCAGTTAATTATTTCATGCCCAAGAGAAGATTTCAAGATTTCATGCAAGAGAAGGATATTAACTTCAGGCGTGGGGAGGGGGTTTGGGCACCAATTATTTCGTTAGGAAAATAAAATACGTGCACGTATTAGAAGAAAAATTAAGTTTTTAAGAAATTGAAGTAAGTATTTGAATTTGAGTGTATGAAATGGGTTAATTATGAGTGAACAATAATCCCCCAATAAGAAGGGGGTCTGGGGCAGAAAATTTTGAAGTTTGACCCTTGAAAACTGGGTTTTAACTTGTTTTTTAGAAATCTGGGATAAATTGTAGTAGTTGTATTATTTTCAAAAAAAATTCTTAAAAATTGCATTGCTCCCCCTGGTGTGGATGGGATGGGGAGTCCTACGTTTATAATCAAATCTTACTTGAATAACCGACTAGTTTTGCATTATAAGCACATTAATGCAACACATAGTATGTATTTACATTTATTGTCTTTTGCATTCGACACAAGTAGGGTGTTTTTTCTTATTGCTCTTATTTTTATTCTTTTTACTATACAGGGTGTCCCATAAATGTTGGGCCACACTTCTAGGGGGATAGTAGACACCTAGACGAGTCAGAATCCCATAGGGTTTGGGGGTTCCAGACCAAATCCCAGGGAGTTAAAAATGGAGCGACACCCCAAAAAAATTATTGAAAAATTCATTTTGTGGAAGAACTACTATTGGTAAAAATTATGGTCTCAAAAATTGTCGTTTAATATGACCTTTAAAATTATCTTAAAAGTTTTCAGTTTAAAATTTTTTTATTACAAAAAAAGTTTAAAAACCACAAAAAAAATGTGAAAACTCTGCCAAAACTTTATTTTGTATTTCGAAATCCTTTCCTTTGATTTAATAATCTGAAAGATCATAGTCGAAAACTATTAAATACAAAGTGTCACGCAAAAAACATCAATATTAAATGCTTGAGATCCTGTTAAAGCATGGTTTAAGTCTGTTTTTTGCGTCCGCTGACTGCCGTTTTGGAAACGGCTGTAGGAAACCAGTTTGCGCAAGCAAAAAACGAACTTTAACAGGATCTCAACTTCATAATATTGATGGTTTTTACGTGAAACTTTGGACTTAAGGGTTTTCGACTATGATCTTTCATATTATAAAATCAAAAGAAAGGATTTCGAAATACAAAATGAGGTTTCGGAAGAATTTTCACATTTTTTTGTGGTTTTTTAACTTTTTTCATAATAAAAAAAATTTTAAAGTGAAGACTTTTAAGATAATTTTAAAGGTCATATTAAACCACAACTTTTGAGACCATAATTAAATTTTTACCAATAGTAGTTCTTCCACAAAATGAATTTTTCAATAATTTTTTTGGGGTGTCGCTCCATTTTTAACTCCCTGGGATTTGGTCTGGGACCCCCAAATCCTATGTGATTCTGACTCGTCTAGGTGTCTACTATCCCCCCTAGAAGTGTGACCCATTATTTATGGGACACCCTGTATATGGTAACTTCCAAAGTAAATAACACATCTGTAAAAATTATACTTTATATTCAGAAAAATTCAAAATTTTCTCGCGACCCACCAACAACTGACTGGCGACCCACCAGTGGGTCGCGACCCACAGTTTGAGAAACTGTGTGCTAGATGGATTAGCAAAAACATAGGATTCTTAATAAATCTTACAATTTTTTTTCAAACCAATGAAGTATTTCTTAAAGAAAAGTGATTTAGCAACAGATAACAGTGTGAAATTAAGTGAGAAAAAAGCGTAGGATCTCGTTTCTCTCCGATCCCGGTGTTCCGCATTTTGCGGTGGTACTGGCAGTCATAGATAATGCCTCTTATTTTTGATTGGGTTATGGGTTTTAATTTTTTCTGCTATTTATGGACTTTTTTTCTGAAGAAATGTAATCATTATAGCATCTTTCATTATATTTTCTCTTTCTATTTCATCGTTAGCTAAAAATCTTTGTCAGGTTAGAAAGTGTAATTTTTTTCGTTGACGTACAAAATGTAATGGCATAACGTACTACAGATATTTCTAAACATACCCATATGAAAAACTTTTTAAAAACGCAAGCATAAATCTAAAATTTTTGGCTTTATTTGGATTTTCTTTTTCAAAAAAATAGTATGGTAAAGGGGCAATAAATAGAAAAAAACCCTCCAAATCTCATTTCATTCAATATTTATGCAGAAAACTGAAAATATCATACACATTTGTTATTTTTAAGAGAAGAAAATTCAAATCGATTTAATTAAATCTTTAAAATATTGATCCTATAAAAGAAAATGCAAAACAATTTTCACCCATATGCCTTTCTCCCACCAATACTTTGATCTCATTTTAAGAAGTGTGTATTTTGCAATAAAAATGAGGAAAGGATCATCTGGAAATTTTGAATCTTCCAAAAGTGTAAAAATGGTGTTTTTTAAACAAAAACTATTGTTAGAGAAAATTTTTGAAATTTCTATCTTAAATACTGAAAATAACATCCCCCATAAAGACACTCGTTCGTGGGTGACAAGGGGAATATTTTGATGCAGTTAAATTTATATGAGAATTGATAATAATTTCATCACCTTTTTTTCCTGACTTTAATAAAAGATATTCTTAACACCTTCAGGAAGATATTTAAAAAAATTTAAATTCCATCTTTTCACACGGTGATAATAATCTAAAAATTAGAATTTGGTAACACGAATAAAAACAAAATAAAAATTATATTTATTGTAACATTCTTATTAATATCGATATTTATTTTAATATTGTACCTATAATTTGCTTATTTAATATAATTTTTTTTATAATTTTACCTCTACATTTTAAACATTTTATTGTATTAAAATAAAATTAACCCAGGAGTGCGACCGTGATCACTTTTCCTAACTAAAGAACTCTATCTAAACAAGATAATTCGTATAGTTTTTTTAGAATGACCTTCCCATACTATTTTATTGCTACCCATACCAGATTCTCCAGGAGAAATCATTAATGAAAAATGTGTAAATCCATTAGAAACTTTAAAAAACGACCTCATTCCCCTTTTACTCAACCAAAGAAAAAATCGAAGAATTTAAATAATTAAAGAAATCTGGCTACAACGTAAAAGTTTAACAAAATAATTCCTGTTCAAAATATTAAAGTAATTTTCATCTTTTAATCTATGTTGCGTGAAAATAATTTAAAAGTATTAGTGTGTGGTATAAGAAAAAGAAATTTTATGTTTTTTAGTCCGAGGCTTATTTGTTCATTGAAGGATTAACTTTATTTTTATACTCACAAAGTGCCAATCAACACTCACAAAGGATTTCGGATTTCTCAAAAGAAAAAATTCTACCAATAATCTTGATTAAGCTCTTATACTAAAGCAATCGGTTTCATATGTTTCACTTGATCCGTAAACAATTTAAGGGGAAAATTCGGAACTCTAGGTCTGAATTGAAAGGAAATTAGTGCTATTCTTTGGTAAGCAATGGGAGAATCACTATTGAAACCAAGATCACTCTATGCGGTCGGATATTACTTTCATTGCCGTGAACTCCAATAGCTTTTAATGCTATCCGTTAGAGAGCAGGTTATTCAATATTGGCTAATTTCAAATCAGAACAAAATAAGCGAGCCGGTCATTTAATAGTTCATTAACTTCGAATTCACTCCCTAGATTGTGGCGCATTATTCTTACAAGAGGAATCATTAGATGTGGGTGGAAGTTAATAGGATGGATACATCTGTTATAAATAAAGTATTTTTAACACTTAGTTAGATAAACATCATACTTTCTGATCCAATTGTGATGCATACTGTAATATACAAAGTTGATTTGAAACGGTATATACTATTTTATGCTAATAAAAATTTTTATAAAATACTTTAAGCCCTAAAGCTTTTTAAATCTGTAACATTACATGAATATTTTTTCTGTGAATTTTTTTTGTATACACTTAACGACACATTTAATTTTGTGCTTATTTTAAATCTTTAAGCACTTGATTTTTTCCATTCTTTGTTTCTAACAAAAGGGATTTTAAATAGAATAATTTTTATAGTATTTTTAAATGGATGAAAAATTATTCTGCGGTAGGATTTTAAACAAATTGATGGGATTTACATGGCCGAAAATTCATACGCACTACTCAAGTGCGCTGGATTTCTTTAGAACCGAGTTGAATTTCATATTCTCAGATAAAGGTTATATCTTTATATACCTATATTTAAATATAAAAACAATTAAATTAATATTTTATTAAATAATATAATCTATTTCAAGGAGTAATAATTTTCCCGCTTCATTTAAATTTTACATTTGTGTACCTGATGGGGATACAAAGTCATATAAATTACCTACTTAATTGACGATGTTTATTTTTCACAGTTTAATATAAAACCAAAAATGTTTATTAGGGTGGTCCTTATTTTTAAAGTTTGAAAATCTTTATGCGAAGCCCCCTCAAATTTTTCCATCATACAAATAAATGATTTTTGCAAAATTTTAGCTCAATCAAAAATTTTAACCCGTGCCGCAAAAGTCTTGAAGTTCCAAAAAAATACTGATTTTTTACAAAAAATAAAAAAACAAAGATTAAACCCTCCCATCTTCTTGATTTTTTTATGAGAATCTAATATAGTTATAATGTTCTAGATTCCATTCTTCTATCACCCCTCTTTAGGAAGTAAAAATTTTTTAAGTAAAAATAACTTGTAAAGTTTTTTTTTGCATTTTAAAACAGCTAATATCTCTAGAACCATACAACTTAAAAACCTGAAATTAGTACCATTTTGTTTGTAATTTTATTGTCTTTGATTTAATGTGCAACATAACTGCTTTTCTTAAAAATTTTCTTTCAAAATAAAAAAAATGTGAAAAAATTTATTAACAAAAAATTCTAAAAAAATTTTTATTAAGTAAATTTAAAGTTTTTCAACTCCCAAAATAAACTTTTCGGCTAAATTTCAAGTTGAAAGTAAAATTTGATCATGAAGAAAAAAATAAAAATTTTCGAAATTTTAACAAGTCCCTGAACATTCCATGTAATTTAACAAAAAAAGCGATTCACTTATGGGGAATTCAAAAACCCCCTTGAGGGTGTTCATACGAATTGTACCATGCAAAAAAATTCACTTAAATTTCATAAAATACAACTATTTGCCGATTCCGTACAAAATCTTGCAGAGCTGGTTTCCAACTTAATTCAATGTGCCTGATTTCACCTGAATTATATTTAGAATTAAGTTTTTACGTAATTTTTTCACTTCCAACATGCCAAATCAAAGGAAATTAAAATTGTTTGAAGATAAAAGAATTAAATAAAATCATAATTCTAAATAATAATAGGTTGACTCAATATTCAAACTTATACTTAAAAGTAACAAATGGATTCTCTACTTTGTTGTGATGTATTTTATCCTAGGTTAAAAAATATTTTTACAAGATCACATTAAAATCAAACCAATTAATCTAAAAGTTTTACATTAAACAATAATAAAAAATACACTCACTTTTTTTCTATAACGCGCAGATTTCTCTAACCTAGCTAGCTAAAGAACTGACTCTGACGCCAATAAGGAAGCTTGCAGTATGGTGACAAGATGTTTAGTAAAAGTATGAAAAGTTTACCACAAGCAAAATACAAAAACCAAATATCTCCACTTGGTGCTCAGGGTGCACTTAAAAATTGACTTTATGCAAATAACATTATACAGACGAAGTAATAATCACAATCGATAATAAGTACCATCTTAATAATAAGGGTTTCTCAATGTCTCTTGATTGGATTTCGGATATTTTTTACGATAATCCTGAACAATTTGTAAGAAGAACTATTTTTGTGATTCATTTTTGGTAAATTGGTGGTTAAATTCTTCAATTAGTTTAGCCCCTCTTTCTGCACTTTACTGCTAACTTTTTCTTACTTACGGAAAGTAATCTTTACAATTCTAAATTTTTACAATGGAAAAATTTTCTATACAAGCGTAAATATTCATTTTTAGTCACTATAGGAGTAGATGAAAATATTTTCTTTCGTTCTTCCTCCCCGATGACTTCGAACCATGCAGCCTACCATTTGGTTCCCGAATGGGTTCTGTAAGATTTTGTACAGAATCGGCTAATAGTTGTATATTTCCTGAAATTCAAGTGAATTTTTTTGTATGGTACAAATCGTTTGAACACCCTCAAGGGAGTTTATGAATTCACCATGAGTGAATCGCTTTTTTTGTTACATTGCATGGAATGTTCAGGGATTTGCGAAAATTTCGAAAATTTTTATTTTTTTCTACATGATCAAATTTTATTTTTAACTTGAAATTTTGCAGAAATGTTTATTTTGGAAGTTTAAAAACTTTAAATTTACTTAATAAATTTTTTTATTTCATTTTTTTTCCCATTTTTTTATTTTGAAAAAAAAATTTAAGGAAGGCAGTTATGTTGCTCATCAAATCAAAGATAATAAAATTACAAACAAAATGGCACTAATTTCAGGTTTTTAAGTTGTATACTTCTAGAGTTATTAGCTGGCGGCCAGCCCTCTTTGTGAGATGTGCGGCTGCGGCATGGGGGAGGAAACTTTGGAACACATACTCCTACTGTGCACTTCTCCCTTGCCCGCTAGAGCGTTCTTAGTGTCTAAACTGGCTGGCGAGTCCATAAAGGACATCCTTAGGGATAGTAGCTGGTGGCCATTGGCCGCCAGGGTTTATGAGGGACATCGAGCCATCGAGGCAAAAGCCTCGGACGCTTGAAGTAAGAAGTAAGTTAGAAGTAAGAGTTATTAGCTGTTTTAAAACGCAAAAAAACAACTTTACATGAGTTATTTTTACTTTAAAAAGTTTTAACTACCGAAAGAGGGGTGATAGAAGAATAGAATCTGGAACATTATAACTATATTAGATTCATATAAAAAATCCAGAAGATGGGAGGGTTTAATCTTTGTTTTTTATGTTTTGTAAAAAAATCAGTATTTTTTTGAAACTTCAAGGCTTTTGCGGCACCGGCACGTGTTATTATTATCCGAATGAGCTTAACAGTTGGCGAAAAATCTTGATTCCAGGTTAACCTTAGATCAAGTTAGTGGTGAATACAGCAGTAACCTAACCTAAGATTAACATGTAATTAAACTTCTAAATGGTAGTTGAAAAAGGGAAATAAGAGTTCCAAGCCAATTAAACCTTAGGTCAAGTTAGTGGTGAATACAGCCGTTATACTCTTATACCAACACTTTAAGGCATGGGGGTCCGTGGCTTTCCCCGAAACTGAAAAGGCGTCTAAACTCATTGGGAAACACTGCCTCAGAGAATAGGCAGAGAAACGTCAGACAAAGAACCCCTCATCACATGCCACTCTTCAAAGCCCCTGATCAAGACAGGGCGGGGAACAGCAGTAAGCCTGCATGTAATACCACCTCCCGAGACACTAATGCTGTTTAAATAGACCTCCCTAAACAGCCCGGGGTTTGTGTATTATTTGCACCTTAGCCGTGGCCCCCGGCAGTCAAAAGAGGAGTGACTGGCAAGGGTCACTGTGGAACCGGATTACGCCGTGTTAGGTCACAGCCAGTCTATTGACTGTTACCCCGCCTCGCGAATGCCATTTCCATCCTTAACTCGATGTTCAACGCGCCCTAATCGAGTTACGGGGATGCAGCGTCGTCAGGTTTCGGATTTTTTGGGGGCCGGAATCTGCATATCAATGGAGGGGAAATCTCGGCAGGAGCAGGTGCGGGATTGTTTTTTCCGCACGGCTCGCAATTAGGCGGGTGGGCCCTGTAAAAGCACTTTCCCTGCTAGGGTAGTGTTGTGGCTGGGAAGCGGGCACGCGGTGAGCCGCTCGGTAGCCTGATGTTTTCGGCTTTCTGGGGGCATGTCAGGCACTTATTTAAAGTCCATCATTTGATATATATTGCTCACGTCATACTTAATACTTCCAATAGTGTTTTGCATGTATCTGTGAGGTAGCTGATACTAATGTAACGAAATGATTGCTTAAAAAACAGCAAATAGTAGTCTCGTACAAAAATCATAATTAATCTATTGCATAAGTTTGAAATTACTATTTGAACGTCATCAGTGCATGAATTTTAGATATTTTAACCATATATGCCAAAATTTTGTTAAGTTAAGAGGTGGAAGTTGTGTAAAATGTTTAGTATTTTAAATATTCGGAAACCAGAAATTTTCATATTAAATTTAATAGTTTGCAAATTCCAAAAGAAAATTGGCATCTACTATGTGTGTGTGTTCCGACCTTTCATTTTTTTCATTACTTTAACGAATCCTTAATTTCTTATGAGCTCTTGTTGTTAAAACCAAAAATCAAGATTTTAAAAAATCATCAGTTGCTTAATCTGGAAATTTTTATTCGAAATAAATTATTTGTTTTGCCCCAAGAAAAAATAATTTAAAAACAGATTTATGATAGGTCATAATATCAGAATTATTACGTTAACGGGGGGTTTCTTTTGGTTAAAAATGACTATTGGGTATTATTTTACTATTTTATTATATAAAAAATATCTCAAAATAATCTCTAGAAGATTATACACCTACGCAACACATGAAGAAAACCAATTTTTGTATGAACTTAATCATTTCATACACACGAAAATGTTTTTTACAAATGAAATTTTTTTAATGATTGATCATACAAAGATAAAAAAAGTAACAAATCATTTTTTTCGAAATCATTACGCACTTTCAAACTTATTTCAGCATAAAATCAACATCCTTACCATAGCTTTTTATTTAATTTATATTGGACTTTTTATCTGTTAAAATTAAATTAATGAAAAAAATTTGATTCTTGAATTTATTGTTGACTACATGACACTTGCCTATAAACATTTTCGGGGCGCAACATTGAATAAATACAAACTGAACTTGCATTTCAAATTAAATATAGAACTCCCCCAAGAATCAAACCCACCCCTCCCATCCAACACCCTCGAAGGGAGGGGGGTGAGGGGGTGCAATCGAAAATGAAACGTTCCTCCGCAGCCATGTTCGGTGAGCCGCGCCCCCGCCCGAGCCCACGTTTAAAGTCACAAAAGGCGGCCAATTACTTTATTAGGCCCGCCTAATTGCATTAAGCGTCGGGCGGCAACAATCCGGGGAACCGGATTAGGAGAACCGGGCAGTCGCTCGGAAAAACCGGATTCCATAATTCCATTCCCCCTGGGGCAGATGGGGAGGTGGCAAAAAACAGGGACTTTTTTGGGGCGCGATCCCAAAAAATGTCCCCTACCCCCGGGGAAAGGGGTGAAAAAAGTTTGGCTCTTTCTGTAGTTGCAATCAACTGGACGGAACGGATCATTTAACTACAGAATTTATTGGTTAACCGCTGGGTTATGAAAGTGCAGGGAAGAAGCGCTTGAACTCTTTTTTTCGTGGGGCTTTTATTTCCACACCCACTCCAGGGGTCTGTTATTGCTTATTAGTGTTTTGCTTTTTTTAGTCCGATTTTTTTGTGTGTAGCGTGGGAACGAGGGATTTCTGGTAGTGATAGAAGTGTTCAGTCGAGGTTGACATTTTTCTATTGGTGTGTAATTTGATAATTAAGATAAAGTGCTTAATTACACAACAAAGGGAAAATGTCGTACGTTTAAGATGTTCGTTCGATGCGTCCTATAAGATTGAGCTGTTTGTAATATTTTTTCAGTGGACGAGGGGTACCTTATTAGTATGAAAATTTAATTAAAGCTTGTATCTGAAAAAGGTCGACGGATAAAATCCAAGACCGCGTACATCTTAAAAAAGTTTTAACGCGAGAATTGAGCATTACATTTTTTAATACAGTTAGAGCCCCGATTATCCGCGGAATTGGGTGGCAAGGGTACCGCGGATAACGAAAATCGCGGATAACCCGAAAAAAGACTAAATATGAGGTGAAAACACGATAAAAATATTTCAGACTAAAAACTAAGTTTTACTGTACAAAAAACATAAGTAAAACTTTTAAAATATGTACATTACACAGCAGAAACCTTTGTTCTACACCTAAAATTTCTCCAATCTCGACTAAAATTTGCTCTCGTAATTAAAAAATATTTTCGTAGCACTCGCGGATAATCCGCACCGCGGTTCATCCGCTCGCGGATAATCGGGGTTCTACTGTATATGCATCATATTCTTTATAACTACAGAAGAACCTTCCCTTTTTAGATCATATTTTATAACTCCTTAGTCATTTGTGCTATCTTTTGAAGCAGGGCACAGAGTGTTTAATTTTGATAGTATAATAAGCATCCCTAGAACCCCCTTACCAAGTTTTACATTACTGACCTTTTATTATAAATTAAAAAAACTTTTAAACCCTTTTTCAGTACTTATTATCCGCTTGCCATTAAACACAAAAAACCACGTTTATAAATATGGTAATATTGTTCGCAAATGTCTACTATAATTAAATCGGCATCAACCTAAACAAGATAGAATCTGTTGATTAATCGCTGGCATGTGGATAATTCGCAAGTACTCATTTTTGCTAAAAAGATTGTTCGAGTTTTAATTTTAATAGTAAAATAAGGTCAAGACGTAGATTATAAAATCTTTCATTCAAAAGAAACGTTAATACGTAAAATATAAGGTAAATGTGGGTATAGTGGACACTTTAAGGAAAATTTTTGCTTAAATTCTTAATAAATACCAATCTATTTTCTTCGAAACGGTTATCATCCTATTTTTAGGTTAATTGGATCTTCTTCTTTCGATTTTACCATTAAAAACTTTAATTAGATTGGGCAAAGTATTTTTAATTAATTTTTTAAAAGTACTCCAAATTGCATCTATAGTGACCACATAGATGAAGCTGTTGCTTCTATGGTGGACACCTCTTGCATTAATAGTGGACACCTGTTTTATCTGCCTATACGAGGGGTTTATGCATGAAATTGAGGGGTTTTTCTTGGTATAGTCGTCTAGTTCCAATTAAATCTTCCTTCCCAACGAAATGTATTTTAGATTCAATCAAATTAGCTTTATTAAAAAAAATTGATAGTTTTCGGCCCAAAGTCTACGCTGTAGCTGATTTGAGAGGAATTTAGCATGTAATTCAATGTTTTAGAAACATTGGTTCCCGAAGCCAGAATGAAACCAAATTTATTTAACACTCATCTTAAAGCACAGTCAACAGTTTATGAAGAAAAACTGATTCAAATTAAGTATTATTTATGTTTCTATTAGAAGCCATTGCCGTGGCCACTATTGGAAAATCTAAGATTATGTGTTGGTAAAGTGGACACCCCCATAAATCCTCGTAAAGTCAACATTTTCAAATAAATTTTATTCAGTATTATTTTATACACTCTTATTTATCTTGATATAAATTTAAAAGTTAATCAAGCGGTAATAAATACGAAAAAATCAATTCCGACTTACCCGTTTCCTTACTCGATTCAATAAGCAAAATCAAATTTCAGTCACTCGGCCGATGTTGTTATTTTCAAATATTTAAACATCCTTCCCATGCTGATCTGTGGTATCGGTGGTAATATATCAGCTTACCTTATTGCACAATCTACTATGCCTATGAATTTTGACGCTGTTCGATGCCTCTAACTCGTTCTATTTAAAATTTATCAGCTATGTGGCCACTATTGGTACAGTGTCCACTATACCCACATTTACCTTAATTTAAGGTAGAAAATCCGCATACAATACACAATATTAAAAGTATAAAAACTAAATTTAATCAGATAAGCTGCCATCACCGTATAGGCCGCGGCAAAAATAACCAGAATATGCAAACTAATAATAATTGATCCAATTGAAATTCTTTTACATATTGATGAATAAAATCCTAACAAATTAATAGTGTTTTTGCAGCATTTATAGCAGAAAATTATAAAAATACAAATAAAAGAAAATGTGTAAAACTACTCTGCAATTATACATGTAGTAGACTTTAAACTTTATTTTCTTACCCTCAAGCTCTATTTTCACAGTTTTAAAATTTATACTTAATCAGCATAACTATAATATTTTAGGTTATTTCATCATGAAAAATTTTAAAACTACCTAGTTAAAATATAAACACCATGCTTATTAAATCAAGAGCCTAACCTTATCTAAATATTTAAACTTTCTATTATAATGCCCATTTGGTCCTCAGACAAAATACCAATACAATTAAGATTTGTAGTATCACGAAGTATAGACCGTAGGGATTCCCCTAAAACTTTAGAATCTCTATTTTTACTTTTTTACACAAAATAAAAGTTTTACAAACTTCACTAAAGAGTTAAAAACTTCGTAATCCTTAACTTTAGAGTAATGTAAATTGGGGAAATTCCTAAAACTTCAAATCATACAATACACTAATCAAATGGATTTTTGAGCTTTAGGATTACCAAGATACCGATTACAAATATGCCAATCAAACGCTAGAGAACAGTAAAAGTAATGGGCAAACGTCAGCAAACTACAAAGTAACCTAAGCAGTTAAGACAACTTTTCCCACTCCACCTAGGTCCACATTAACATCTATTTGTGTAACCAAAAACTTTCGAAGTTTTGTAAGTAATTGGCTTTCAAGATGTTAAGCATCACTCATGTTCCCAAACGTGCTCAGGGAGACAGATGAAGTATGGCACTTCGGAGTGAATCCTCACACAAATTCACTCCTCTTCTGTTTTGATGAATGGGGAAAGTCTACGGAGTTCTTGTCTGTGGGAAAAGTAACGTGCTTGTTGACTTCGGTTTTCTTGCCTACGCAGAAATGACCTTTTATGCTGTAAATTTTGAAAAAAAACCATCTCGAACCACTAGATTGAGATTTTACAAGTTTTGAACAATACTTTCTATTAATTGTTAGAAGATACAATTGGCAAGATTTAATTTTGATTCATCATAAAATTTTAAATTACCCTAGAAGCTTATAAATATAAGAGATCCGGAAAGTTATGACACGGGCTCCGTCTCAATATCCATTTCGCCAGATTACGAGAATAATCTTTCTAAGAACTATTGCTTATTTTTTCTTGGATGTGATCATCCTTTAAATTTTGAGTAGATTTACAATTAAGTTTCGATAAATAATTTTAAGGAACTTAAATACTTTACATTTGTCAAGAACTCTAACGCTGAGTAAACTGGATTGCGAATTTTACCTAGTTTCTATATTCTAGTAAATAAGAAACAATACATTATAAAATCTGCATCTGCTTAAATACCGATTATCCTTAACATAGAAACGTTCAGAGTAACTCAACATTAAAGAATCAACAAAAACTTAAGAGATCACGTTTATTCACATTAGCAGATAATTGACATCTTTGTTGCTTCTTACTTCATAAAACGTCACTACATACAAACTTCACTTTAGTACATACACATTAAAGTAATCTCGTAATATACATACCACTTTTAGTGATCTATTCAGCAGATTAAAAACGCTTAAAATTCGAAGGAGAATCGTCACAAAGCCTCTAGACCAGCAGAAGGCAAGTCAATATTTAGAACAGAAGACGTTGCTCTTGTCACAAAAAGTCTCAAAACCCTCGGGAAACTTGAGCAGCCACGAATTCGGGGTAGTCAATAAATCCGTCTTGATTGACGTCGTCAGAATCCAAAATGGGATCCACCATCATGGAAAGTTCTTCGTTCGAGAAAATTCGAGGGATTCCTTCCTCAGAGTTCTGCTGACCATGTCGCTCTTCCAGAGTCTGCTGTTCCTCCGCATGCCAATGCAGCAAAGACTTGACGAGTTCACAGCCATCCAGGAGATTATTGGAATCGGAATCGTGCATCTTGAAGTACAGGAACCGCAGCTCTTCCTCGGATACCTCATTCAAGTTCCCGGATTCCATAGAATGCAGAGCAAGATGTTCTCTTTCGGAAGGAGACAGCGATCCTTGGTGATTGTGGGAATGATGTCCAATGACGAACTGGAGCAACCAGACGACGATGATTATGAGGATCACAGTAACTTGGCTTAAATTCATGGCGAAGATTAAAGTCAAACCCTAAGACACGAATATATTAGTTAAAAGAATGAAGTAAAAGCTAATTATCATTCGCGGAAACGTGTAACCCTTTTATAATCGGAGTTTAAGTGACGTTGAAATGTTTCCTGCAATGCCAATGCAAATTTTTCTACAGAAAGTGTTGCCACTTACCTTCGCAAAATATTTAAAATTGCTCAGAATTAGATGCCATTCCGTTAAAAATGAGGGTCGAGAGTTTTCCTCCTGAAGTGATTTAACCCAACCAAAAAGTTTAAAGTAGAGCCCTGCACGAACGCTTCTGAGCGCGGCTTGTGCGGATGTTCCGCGCTGGCGCGGATGATCCGATTTTTGCGATCCGCTCTCGGAAAACATACTTCCGCTCTGACTCTACTGCACCGATCTAAAACGAAATCAGCCGCTCTAGCTCTAATCGCCGCGCTGGATCCGAATCGGATGCGCTCACCCGAGTTCGCCGCTCATGAATCAACGCGGGTGCACTAACATCGAGCTCGTTGCTAAGTATTTTGTTTGGAACCAACAGTTTCTCTGAGGCTATGCGTTTGTTAGAGAAACTTACACACAGGTTCATGTTTTTAGCATTTTAAAATAAAAGATTTAATAAGAAAATAAACGGTTTCTGAGATTTAAACCACAGAATAACGTTTAATTGTGACAGAACAACTATTTATTTTTATATATCCCTGGTTTTTTAGAAATAAGTATTCAGGTTATTATTTTTTCCATCAAGTTAAATTAAAAAAAAACTTTGTGATTTTGCTGATACAGTCGAGTCCGCTTAATGTGATCGCAATTTTCCGAGACTAAACTGATAACATCCGATCGATAACAATAAGCGTTAAGCGATCTCATATCAAAAGCCGCAAACAGTGTAACTAGATTGTATCAAAATCATGTAATCGTAATAAATGTACTCAAAACACTATTTTTAAACTAGGTCAAATTTTAAGGGGAAAATATAAGAACAGTTCAATTAATAAAAGTAAAATAATCGCTTACTGAGTATTTTTATTTGTATAGAAAGGCCTCTCTTTTCTTACTTCATAATATACTTCCACTCCAAAAAACAACTTATTCATTAAACACAAAGTAAAATTCAAATATCTTATCAGACATCTGTAAAGCGTCGATCTTGGTGGGTTTCTTTCACCAATCACAAGCATGGATTCGGACCCCCATAACCGTTTTCTTTCAATACATGCGGAATGTTTTCTTTATCTTACTCATACTGAGTTTCAGAAAAAGAAGGGCCGGATGCTCTCATGGGGCAGATGTTTACTTGTAAAAATTGACCTTCAAAATGAAACTCTAACTCAAAAGCTGTCGTTTTAAAGGGAATATGGACAAATTTTGATAATATTAAGAGGAGTAATGATTCATAGTTGATCCCATTAAACGATGTATTTTACATTAAATTAAATAGGAATGATCGGGACCTGTTGATTTCGATAACATTATCCGATTGATAACATTAACCGTGATCACATTAAGCGGATTCGACTGTAAAACTTTCCCAGGCTGAAAGTTTAGTTCAATAAACCGTATGTTTTTATCTTTTTTAGGTTATCTATTCCTTAAATTGAGCCCACACAGTTGCTTGTGGCATAACCGATTTCACCTTAACACTCCTATTTTTATTTTCAGCTTAGATTTCGAATTGCCGATCTCCTTCCGGCATCGCCGCGTTCTCGCTAATTCGCCGCTTTCTCGCCAACTCGCCGCTGTTGTGCCAAAAAGCCGCGTTTTAGCGAACGCGCCGCTTTTTTTCCAAGTCGGATGTTGAGCGCCGAGTTGAAAGCTGATGCGGAAAGCCGCTTCCGCTCAAAAGCTCTCCAAATCGTAATCCGCGTCAAAAGTACGAATAGCCGATCTAGAGGCAGCGCGTGCAGGGCTCTGGTTTAAAGGATGTATAACATAGTTTATTATACTGATAATTTTCATAAATGATTTATTTGCTTTGAATAATTAAGTAGAGGACGTTACCTTATAGTTCTAACTTAATTACCTTTTCATATAGGCTATTTATGGGAGACACTCATGCAATGGGTTCGATTACTTCATATATCTATTGTAATGGTTGTATACTTTTACACTACAGAAATAGTTTCCACTAGGCATTTTTCGCAATTATACTTCGTAAGATGTGAACGAGAATTCTGAAGTTTTTCAGATGTACATTTTCAATTTTTGTAATGATTTTTATTATGTACTCTATTACACATAAATTGTATAACTCCAGCTGGAGAGAGGAGAGAAAAGATTTCTTTAGAGACGAAAGAGTTGCTTTGGAAGTTAATCCCACTATAGATTGGTGGTAACTGTCTGAAAAGAGTGTATGTTTGGAATTGGAAAGTGTGCAGAGAAAAGGGACAATTTCTTAGAGTCGAAAAATCTGGAGGAGAGAAACGATTTCTTTAGAGATGAAAAGTTCCAATGAGTTTTTAATCTCACAACGGATTGGTGGTAACCGTCTGAAAAGAATGGATGCTCGGTGGCGTAGTGGAATCTCTTCTCGCTCCCACGCCTCTCAAGGGTCGATAAAATGAGCAGAGAACCAAGTTCGCTAGGGGAAATCAAGAGGTTGCTTATTAGCATCAATTTAGCCTCTGGCCACTCATCTGACTACACTCTTAAAACGACAGTCTCAAAACTGAGTAAAAAGTACTCAAACTGGCTCCGATCCAAATGTACTCCAATTTGAAAACATGAATATACTCATTTCTTAAAATGTTCATACTCAAAACTAAAACATAATGAGCTCATTTTTGAGTTCATGCTCAAGATGTTTCATTTTTGAGTATGCACATTTTCAGAAATGAGTATATTCATGTTTTCAAATTGAGAACATTTGGATCGGAGCCAGTTTAAGTACTTTTTTACTCAGTTTTGAGACTGTCGTTTAAAGTGTAAGACTTTCAGTCACACGTTCTAAGTTCTTCTGTCCCAGCACTGTCCATAGCTTCACCCTGCAGGGTTGGCTGGAATGGACCCAATTTGGTTTTACCCAATGGGTTAAAAAACCGAAGTGTATATTTGGACGGCCCAAACGGCCCCTTGGCGCATGCGCTGTAGGTCTCGTGGTTACGTAGCAGTCTCGGCGCTTAGTGATGGAACCAATGGAACGCCGGGCCGTGGAAATTAGAGTAGAGTTTAGTTGAAAAAAGGCCGTCTAAATATACAGAGCCTAAAAAAACATGTGAAAAAACCCACATTTTGGACCCATTTTTTAAAAAAGAAATATCAAGAACTGCAGTTGAGCGGGTTTTTTTAAAATTTTAACCAGGTTTCAATAATTTAAGTTTTTTTTTACATTATTATTGAATGTTTTTTTAATTTAGGAAGTTTAAACTTTATAAAAAATTGAGGAGGATTTTTTTTAAATGTAAGAGGTTTTTTTTCAAAGTTAAATATATTTCTTTCAATATTGTGATTGGGTTTTTTGAAATCTCAGGATATGTTTTAAATTTTAATGTTTTTTTTTTAAATTAAAAAAAAACTAGGTTTAAAAATTAAATGGTGTTTTTTTTTAATTACAGTGAGTTTTTGGTTGGTTGGTTGGTTGGTTGGTGTCGTGTCATGGTCAGAGATTATATAGGACCGAAGGTCCTATAAACAGCATCCGCGATCTGAAGGCAATTGTCCTCATACAAGTCCGCCCATGGATTACAGTGAGTTTTTTTCAAAATTAAATAGATTTTCTTTCAATATTGAATGGTTTTTTTCAAAGTTTAGGATAATTTTTAAATTTTAGTGGGATTTAACTATGGAAAAACTTGCATTATTTTGACAGAACACATTTAACATAGAAAGAACTCACTAAAATTTGAAAAAACCCACACTTTTTTCGAATAAACCCAGTTTTATACGTTTTTTTTCAGGGTTTTACTGAAAAAACACGGGTTTTTGCCAACCCTGTCACCCAGTGATGCTTGTTAAACTTGAGTTTGAAGGTTTCTAAAACCTAGGTACTTCCTCAAGAATCTCCTTATATTTTTAAATAGTGCACAAAGGAAGCTTGTCAACAAGTTTAGAAAAGGTCAAAATTTTTCACAATGAAGATCAAAGGAACAAAAGGTTGTTATCAACTATTAAATAAAATTTAATTTCGTCATAAATGTTACAGTAGAAACTTTTATAAAAACCAGCAGTGTCTTCTTTTGAAAGAGTTAACTCTGACAAAAGTCCTTTTAACGGTAGACAAGTTGGATCTATATTTTAGAGGCGATGTGTTGTTTAACAAAACCAACCTCAAATAATCATTGGTAATAAAACAATGCCAAATAAGGAACTTGCATGATTTTTTTTATTTTTTTAATCTATTCTTCACGCAAAAATTAGCCACTACACAAAATTTGAGGCTGATTGAGAAATTTTTTGATAGCAAAAAAAAATATCAAAAATCGTCTTTTCCGAAGCACCTGAAAACGCTTAATTGCATGCATAGTGACGTCACAATTTATTGACATTGCCTAAAATGTTTGCTTTGGATTTCTGACCGTCACTAGAAGTGTCTAGAAGGTAAATATTTATTAAAACATTCATATCGGACACTTCAGAAAAAAGAAATCATCAACTAAAACATAGAAATTCAATTTTGATTGCAATTTTGCCCGATGGAATTCTACGTCACTATGCATGCAAACACACTTCGCAATTTCAGTCACGTGTTTTTTTCTCGACTTTTAAATTAAAATATTTAATTACTTGTACACTTTTTTGAAAAATTGACAAAATATTTCATTTTGTTTTCCAAAAAACTATACGGAACACTTGAAAGTTTATGAAAATCTGACACATGCAAGTTCCTTATTAGCAACCACTAGGGGCTATCGTCCAAGCGAACTCTTTCTAAAGGTAAGACTGCTGGTTTTTAAGAGCTTCTTCTTTAAAATTATGGGAAAAAAGTATTGAAAACAAAAAAAAACAACCCTCTTATAGTGTATTAAAACAAAAATCTGCACAAAATTTGCTTAACTCTTTTCTGCCCAAATATGCTACCATAAGTTTTGCTTCAATTTTCAGCACGTTTTTAATTTAGTGCAGAAAAAATTGCACCTTCTGGTATTATAATTCATATTTTAGATTCACCCCCGTTTCAAAATTATAAAAAATATGTATTTTTTCTTTTTTTGGCATTTTATTTTGATTGGGCCCAAACTACATGAAAAGGAAATTTTTTCCATAGTTATTTCTAGCAGTGGGCATTAGAGGCATCTTCGCCGATCAATTAGCACTATGAGTAACCGATCACCGCAAATCATCACTGCCAGGCCAATTTCAAGCCCCCTAATCGATAGTTCTCACCTAATCCCTTGCCAATTAAGCAAGGTTTTGCGGAGGTTGGCATTCCTCAGTCGACAAGCGAGGAAGCTGATGGATGAGGAGGGAGATATGACGAATGGCGGAAGGGCCAAAGGCCCACTCTCGAGGGTGGTCTTGAACAGGCCTCGCTTTAGTTTTTGCGTCCGAGGGTCTGACCCCGGCTTGTCATTCGTGCTCTGCTACAAGTGATGCTCGTAATTGATTGCGCTGCTCTGCATGACATTTGGAGTGTCGGAATTTTAGCTTGCTTTCGCCAGCGCCCCGCAGTTTTCGCGTTTAACTCAGATATTCCCAAGTCAAATATGTGTGATGAGGTTTTGGCTTCATATTCACTTATGTGGTAGGACCAAAGCGGAACAAGACTGACGATTTCCAATGTTATATAAGCCGAACAGAATATTAGACTGATATCTAATTTTTGATGCATTATAGTATATGAGGTACTACAAAGTGTGTATCCTCCCTGACTCAAGGGCAAGGTGTTCTCTTAGTAACTTCGTATGCTTAGTAAGAGTTACTCTGAGTGGTAGTAGTTCTCTCCATAACGAGTTCTAGAAATTTTCTATGACATTGGAAATCGCTTGTCTTCATCTGCTTGGTGATAGAACAGTGGACCCTAGGGAGGGGAATCATTTTCTGAATAAAGGTATATATTCCCCAAAATATTAGTTTAGCATTTGGAATTATTTAAAAAATGATAAAAAAATTATGATCACGAAAAAGAGTTTTGACCAATTTTTTAGTCTTAATTGAGAAATAATCAGAATATTACACCATTTTAATGTCTAGAAATCAATCTCATCTTATGATCTTCCTAAATTTTCAAATGTGGAAACTGGAAACACGGCACTTTTCCCTTACTTTGGGATTAATCCTGGATCATTTTTGGTCCTAGGGGTGGGGTAAAGCAAATACTACAATCGGCTAGACATGTATACCAGATATTATCCTTAAACATATTCCATTGTAAAAAAACCTGGATCTTTTTCTTACAAAGGGGAAGGAGTGAAGAAAAACAACTTTACAGGCGTTGAAAAATTTCATAGTTTCTCTTAACCAATTGGACAAGGGAAAAACCTTGAAATGGGAATAACTTTAAACTTATATGACCTATTTGAGCAATAAAAACAATCTCAAAAATTAATTTCTTTCTAAAAATTTTTGAAATTTAATTATTTATTGTTTCACCTGTGTGGAAAGACCAGGGCTTCTAGGTGAAGTATTCCTCATTTTTTGTTAGTAAAAATATTCTTATTCTTAAATTTAAAAAAATTGGTTGTGTCTACTTCACTGGTTTACCACATGGCCGTTTTAGCCGGTTGGGATTTTACACATATTTGTTTTAGGCATACTCCTATATGATTGAAAATATCCCCGATTGTATGTGCATACAAATAAATAAAATTTTGTACATTCAGAGGAAGTTTGTGGGAAACTGATGTCACATGGGTAAGTATCGCTCCCCATTTTCCCTATTAAAAACCTAACTGCTTGAGAACTCAGTAGTCTCGAGGAGTAATAGAGCGTGTAAGGAACTTCATAAACACTTACGGTTCCCAAGCAGCCATAGGGGGCCGCAGAAGTGAACATCCCAAGAGGGGGGATCGCTTTAAAAAGTCAAAAAGCGATAAAAGTTCCTAAGCGGAGAACCTCCCGTCTGTAAAGGCGAGTTGACAGCCAAGCATTGTTGCGGCCGCGTCGCTGGCTAGTCCTGCGTCCCGCCCCTTGACCCAGGGTCACCCCGCGAGGTGCCGCCGGATCCCAAGTCCGCATTGTCCCGAGTCTATCAAAACCGCGGAGTGCTTGAGCGTCGATGGTCCGCAATAACTCAGCCTTTCTTCCCCTGTCCCATAGCTCAGTGCACAATACCCTTTGTGCGGCGATACCGTGTACGACATCCCGCGAACAATCCCGGCGTGAAAATCGGGACCCCTGTTTACGCCCCTTTCGGTTTACGCACCCTTCTGTAAACTGTCTGGCTGCCCTCTAGACGGCCCGGTGACCACGGCTGGCACCCCCCTCAATGGGCCGCTTGACAACGTCCAAACACTCGGCAGCGTTTGCGCAGGGGGTGTAGGGACAAATTTGAGCTGGGTGTCTGTTTGCGTTGAAGGTGTTTTTGTTGTGTTCTCCCCGTATCCGTTTCCTTTAATCTACTCCTTGGAGAGGATTTTTTTTCTCGAGCACGTTTTGTAGTGCTATTGTGATGGAGTGGGTGGGAAAAGCCCTCACTCTTCAGTTTATTGATTTTATGGACCAATAGACTATGTTACAGAATAATTTCTTTCTCGGAATAGTGGTACACTGGTGAGGATCATTTATGATGAAAACCGAGGATGAAAAAGTGTGAATGATCCTTTAGACAGGATTAATGTTATTTCGTTTCACTTATCGAAAGATAACTCCACTCAGACAGGGTTGATTTTAATTTCGTTTCACTTATCCAGGTAATCTCTTTCCTGGCAATGTTATTGGCTATATGCTAAAAACTTTCAATTCAACCATTTATCTACAAAATCTCTCTATGCTTAACAGATATACAAAAGGGTGTGCTATTTTAAATTTTATTAATGGATCATTTATTGAAATGTTTTTATTATTGTATCATCTTATTTATTTCAAAACACACATGTCTTCAGATATTCGGACTTATGAAACTGCCCTAAAATTATAAATTTTGGACTTGTGGAAAAATTTTCAATACCAATTAAAGAGGTCACGAAATTCAATCAAAAAAGTTTTTGGTGCTCTAGGGGTCGGAACCGACACTTTCTTTCCACTTTTTGATGAATTTCACTTATAAAGGTTTGATATTTTAATGTTAGAAAATTACGATTTGGAAGTCATTCCTTTAGTTTATAAAAGGCCAGAAGGATTCGTGTTGAGTCCTAATTTATACTACAAATTTATTAATTGTTCCATTCCTCACAATTATATAATAATAGCAGTATGGCAAGAACTTAATCTATGAAAAAGTTATTTCATGAAGTAAAACATTTTTTAACTTTTTCCAAATTCGGAAAAATTAAAAAAAAGGAAGTTGGTCCTGATGTCCTTTAATTTAAAGAGATTAAAATTTCGAACAAATTAGCTTGAGTTTCATGCTGTTAGGTTTTTAGTTTCAGTTTTAGCACTTTCAAAAATGCAAGAAAAACAACTTTACAAAAATGAAAGAACAACTTTACAAAAATGCAAGGAAAACAACTTAACAAAATTTCTTAAATATTAAAATTATATTAGTACTCCCAAAAGAGGAGTTATTTGTAATAAAACCTGAAACATTAAATATAACAATATTAGTTTCTAATAAAAATAATGAACAAAGTGTGAGTGTAAAATCTTTGTTTTTTAAACAGCAGCAAATGAAGGAATTTTTCTACAATCTTAGAGAATCCCAATTTCATTTTCCTAGCTGGTAAATCGATTGTTGACTTCCTCCACATTTATATGCACTTTTCGTTATTTATTAATTTGGTTTTAATAATATATGGTTTAATATTTTTGGTTATCTTATAAAACCTTTTATCAGTATGTTAGTATCATGTTCTTTAATATTTCATGTAGAATCATAAAATTCCCGAAGTTTTATCGAAACACTTTGAAAGAAGACGAAATTTAAAATCAACGATACATACGATTCCTATATCTGAATACAGAAAGAAATTCACAAACTTTTCAAAATTACAAGTACAACTCCAAGCAGGGTCGTAGGCTCAGATAAACCTCAACCACCCAAATGATCTCAAAAGTAGCTTGAACTTGAACAGGCTGTTCAATATTCACCCCATCCAGATCGAATGATGGTTTCCGATGAAGAGATGTCTACGAAAACAATTTGGCAACTGTTTTAACAAACGGCTCATCGATTCGTATCGTTAAAGCCATACCGGCCCTCCCTTTCCCCTCCCCTTTGGTTTACTTTTCCTGCCCCCTAGAACGGGAGGGGGTCTGTCAAAGAGTCTTGTTAGCGTTTGATTCCGTAAGTTTCACTTATTTGAAAGTTCAGATTTGTTGATGAGGGAACTTGCCTCTTAACATTCCTCGTGTTCTGTGTGGCAAGTGGTACAGAATTTCTTTAAAAGTTTCGGTACGACTTGCGCTTTGTTTGGAATTTATGCATGTGCCCTTTATTTGAATAAGGGGCGAGTTTTGTATGTGGTGTTGATGTAAGGATTTACGACTGCTTTGATCATGACAATGAGATTATTTTCAACCTAGTGATATTATCGAGTAGGTTTTACTTAGTTTAGTTTAAAAAGCTCATTATTTGTTTACCTTAATTTATAGAACTTTGAAATTGTTTATTTACCAAACAGGACTTACATTTTTATCTAAACCCATCACGCTCTATGCAGCTAGTAGTACCAAAAATTAACAAATAATGCATTTCCATCCGAAAAACTTCATATTTAGTACTAATACTACTTTTTTTTCAAACTTCTGTACAATTTTGCTAGTTTTGTAGTTCAAGTAATAAGATGGAATGATTTGAATTAGATTGGTATTCGATATCCGATAAATACGAAATTACTGTATGGTTAATGTTATTATAGTTATAAAAAATATTACTAATAAATAATTTTTGCATCCATTGATGAATATTCCTTTTTTTACAGGAGGACATTACATTTGGAGAGGATTTGTTGCATCTCAAAAACATTCTACTGGTCCCTGGATTGGATAAAAATGTCCGTGCCTGAACCATCTACAATAGACCTACAAATTTGAAATTAATTATGGGTTATCAAAAGAAATGTCAAATAATACATTATTAAAAATTTTTAACAGTTATGACATGTGTTTTAATCCTTTATCAGTATTCTTTTTTAAGTAATTTTATTTTTTAGTATAAAATTATATAAATCAATTATTTCTTTTAAGCAATATCATTAACATTACCTAATTTTTTAACAATAAATAGGTATGTCAGTGAATATTCAAATGAATGCTCAGGGATAAGATTCTGTATAATATCTCAATTCATAACTGACTTTTTTAATTCTATAACTTTACTTTTTAACAGGAAGATACAAACTTTTTCTGTGTCTGTGTGTTTCTTTTTTCTCTGTCTTTTTTCTTTTATCTTCTGACCTCTTCTACTTGTTTTTAATTTCTAATAACTTCAAACCCATCAAAAAGACTTCTTTATCTGTTATTTTTAAATGTAGCTTTTAATTTAAGAGTTTTTCTCTCTATAAGATTTTATCCATCAGGATTTTAAACTATCAGAAAAAAGTTGTATTGTACTGTGAAATCTTCTAAACTAGGTAATAAAGTAAAGTTTACTTTGTGAAAAAAATTAAATTGAGGTCTTTATCCTTTGATTTTTGTACACGTGAAGAATTTTGAATAAAATGGTTATATGCTTCTTTGTTTAAGTAACCTATGATATTCCAAAGTTTAACGAATATATAATAAAGATGTGTGGAAATCACAAATAAAGGAGACACGAATACTTGAACTTCCTGTCGTTATCCCCTTTTACATACGATATTGATCAATATTGTTCTAAATTTCCACCGATATTACAACGTTCATTTGTCTCAATGAAAAGGTACTGTGTACTACTAGGACGTGTTGCCGTTTCGGTATATTATGCATCCCATGCAACAACCGAAACGCGACGTTTGACTAAACCATTTTAATTTCCAGAAACGAAAAATCTCTCCCAAAATCGATCTGCGTCTCATCTCAAGATGTTTCTGGTCTTTCCCGGAGCACCGAAAACCGCTTCGGCAAGCCAAATCGAAGGCCAGCTCATCATTCTCTGCCACTCAAAGCATCCTCCGGACAAAATGGAAGATGCGGGGCAGTGAAGCCGGCCTTTCTCTCCTCCGATCTCTCTTTCTCCTCCCTTCTCTCTCCCCTCTCCCAATCTGAGTCTAATCACCTTCTCCGACTCGGCCCATTTCTTAATTGATGCGCCTTCGAAGCATCCGATGACTGTATCTGTCCCGAAGGCGTTTCGGAGATTCCGGTGAAGGAAGTTCCAAGACCGCTTGGCCCCGCCTGCGCCCCGCCTGAATGATGGGCCGTGGACCAATGGGGAGGGCGCTACGGCAGCCCGCATGGAACTCCTGAGCCGCTCCTCATGATCCTCGGCAGTTCTCTATCCGAGGATGACGAAGTGGGACTCGGGATCATGAAGGTATGCCTCTTTATGCATGTTTGACATTGTCTATGGATCTTCATACAGTGAATAATTGAACTTAGAGTTGCAGAAAATATTCCGATATTCACTTTTTGAAGGGAATATTCATTCAACTCAGATTTTTTGGACAGGATAAAAGGGATTAAAAGTTTTTAACAAAATAATTAAGTATTTCTTTCAGATTCAGATTATGTTAAAAAGAGAGAAGATGATTTAAAAGATACTAATCATTTTTTGTGGGTGCCATCCTTTACCTTTCTCTTAATTGGAGATGTCTTAGGGCAGCGGTTCGCAAACTGTGCTCCGTGGAGCCTTTAGGGCTCCGCCAAGCATTTCCAGGGGCTCCGTGAAGAAATTTGAAATAAATACATTTTTTGATAATTTTTAATTTGCGTTGCTCTGAAATGTTATATAAATAACTTTCTGCAATGTGTTTCTTGTTAAGAACTTACTTTTGCTCCCTCCTACCCAAATTTTTTAGAGCTTTAAATAACCCTGAAATTTAAGTGGATTTGATGGGGTGCTCTTTTGATTATAAGTTTTTTTCTGGTTTTTGTCTTTTTTTCAAGTCTTTCTTAGTTTACCAAAACAAGTTAAAACCATGTTATTTAGGGTCAAATTTTCGAAATTCTTCTGGGGGAGAACCCCCTATTGTACTTAAAACTTTATTATTGTCAATTTTTTATAATACGTTCGTTAAAATTAAAATCCCACCTTAAGACGAATGTCCGAAATTTGGACTATGATGTACTTAAAACAAGTATAAAATAACTGTTTTTAAGGATCATATTTCACTAAATTCACCCAGATTCCCCTATCATAATTGGAACTTAATTAATCACAATTTTTCTTACATTCTCTTAAATGCGAATTATACCTAAAAATGTTTTTTAAAAATATATTAAACCTGTTAAATATGTATGGGAGGGGATGTGGAATAATTTTGGTACCATATTGAAATAAATTTATATTTACGCTACTGCATTTATGCTTTTTTTTCTTGTAGCAATGATTTTTATGTAATTTGCTTTTTGTTCCTTGAAAAATTTATCTTCGGAAAAGGGCTCCGCGAAGAATTTTTTCCTGAAAAAGGCTCCGCGACATAAAAAGTTTGGGAACCCCTGTCTTAGGGAATTATAGGGAGATTATTTTTAGGAGTCTAGTTAAAATCCACCTACTTGGTTTAGGTAGAAGTACCAGAATTTTGATACTGCTCAACTAAACTTTTTCTTCAAATATTATCAAAAATTCACTAGATAAATTTAAAGATAATTAAAACATTTTTTGGGATATAATCCTTTATCTTTCTTTCAATTGGAGAAATTTCTTGTAACTTTTAATTGAAGAGGTTCAGGATATTTTATTGTTTTGTATCAGAGGAGGCTGATTTTGAAAACAAGTGGTTATTCTTTGAGGTTAAAATTTACACTAATACCATTTAAAAGAGTTTTTTTTGAAGTTTTAAAGGTCATAAGAGGTTTATTAAACTGTTTTCTGAAGAATTACCTAAAAATTTTGGGGCTCTTACTTTAAATATACCGGTAAATCCTTAATAGCTTATTAATAAGAATTTTCAGTGCGTTCAGCGGTAAAAAGTGTTTATATTGTTCTTCAAAATACATATTTTAATCAATCTTTTTTTGTGAAAGTCGAAAAGTCCCTTTTTTAAAATTGATATTTCTGAAAAAATTTCCCATAATCAGTTGTAATGAAGTTGGATAAAAGAATAGAAAATTTTAATTTGTGTGGTCATAAATAAAAAGAAGAAATTATTCTTTGTAGTCAGATATCTTAATGTTTAACTCGTATGTTAGAGTTTAAATATTCGTTTTAAAGTGTCACCCAGTAATTAAAAATCCTATTTAAACTCCTAGAAATTTATCTACAAAAAATATTTGAATATTAAAATGCATTTGGGGCTAAAAGCGAAGTGGTGTGCAAATTTTATTTGCAAAATAAAATGAAATTATAAAGATTTTTCACTCAAGAAAAAGTATCTAGCTACAAATTCTACTATGGAAGGATGTTAGCAGGGAAAACACCTTTTCAGCAGTAACCGAATATAATATTTTTAAAAATATTATACTAAAGTTATATATTTATTGCATTTCTCTTACTTTAATATTTTTATCTGGAAGCAATAATAATTATTATTAAAATGTTATTATGATTTAAAGTAAGAACAGGAATGGTAAAATCCTTGTTTTTTAATTTAATAATTACATTTTTGAAATTTGATACAAACTGTTGAAGCTTTAAATTAACATGAAGGCGTTTGAAAATTTCAAACATTATTATAAAAATTAAAAACTTTATTTTGATGGCTATGAATCTTGTTTTGATATTAAGGTTTGAACAATTTGTTATTATACAAAATTGGGGGGCTTGCCTATGGATCCTCGGGCAAAGCCGAAATCACTATGTTTCTGCCGTTATAATTAAGTCTCTACGGGGAAAATTAATACTAAGATAGGAAATGTTACCTCTCTTTTCCCCAACAATTAAGCTTGCATACAGGAACATAGAAATGTATAGCTACCTAATCATATATTTTATTTTATTTACTTTAATTTTTTAATCATAAAATATTATTTTAAAAATTTTGAAACAATTCTTTAGTTACATTATTTTCACTGCATTGCAATTAAAAAAAGATAAAACAATTTAACTACTATTCTTTTGCGTGACTGCAATTGAGTATTATTTTATTTTGTACCCATACACAAAACGGTATATATCTCTGTAATAAGTTAAAAAGCATTTTATACCATGTAGGTTTGTAAGCTCTTCTTACAGCCATTTTAATGGTCATTTGTCTGGTATAGATGTTTGCCTAACTCTTTGCTCTAAGCGTCGAAATTTCATTGAGATTACAATTCCCCGCTTATTTAACATAAAAGAACAATGAATAACCAAGAAGTAAGCAAGAAAATACTTGAATCGTGTATGTATTGATTCCCAGTAAACAAATTACGACAGCTAGTATACTCTCGAATTGAGATTATGAAATTAAATTCTTATGTATTGCATTACATTTGCATTAGATATCACATACATAGAGTTAGTTATTTGATAAAATTCTATAATAATTTTCATAACTACGCACTCTCTCAAACAACTATGCAGTTATTAAGAGTTATCAAAGAGTACCGAACTTAGCTTTCATTCAATAAACCTCTTTTGTGTGATTAATTTTATTATCTTATTAATAAAATTTTGAAATAGTAATTTTATTTATATTTTTATATACTTTGAACTTCGGATAAGATGCTAGAATCAGGATTCTGTCAATTCCACTTTAACAATAAAAGTGTTTACTCAAAATAACAAATCTGAATTTATAAGACAATCTTTTATATTAACTCAAGTGACAATCAAAAATGCGTGTAAATTTGAAAAAAGGGTGTAAACATGATTATCCCTTTCCCAGGAAATGATCCAGGAAACACTGTGGGGAGTCGTAACTGTGATCAGAAAAGAGATACGGAACTCGATGGGGGTAACTCCCTCACTTGATGGGGAAGTGAGAACAAGGAGGATAATAGGATTAAGTGTAATATGTTCAACATGGGAAGTATGTCGGTTTTCTACGTGTAGAAGTCTTTTCATACTTTATTGTGGAAAAGACACTGGGATTTCATTTAAATACCTAGTGGAATGAGAAAACATTAGGTTTGTTTCAGCTACAAAAAGGAAAAGGATTTTTATAATGTTATGAAAAAATGTAAAAGAAAAATATTAATTAAATTTATCTTACCTTTCTAATATTTTTTTGTCGGGATATAAGTCTAAAGCTTTCTCTAAACTTGAATTCTATTAAAACTTAGTCTAGTGAAATTTTGAATAAACTTTATTCTAGTTCTAATTACTAGCATGGATTTAATTTCATAGAATTAAAACGTTAAATTTCAATGACACCAGACATTTATGTGCATTAATTATCATTTTATTTTCTTTAATAATTTCTTAAAGGGATCTTTAAATTTATTTAAGTTAATGAAAAAACCGCGCGTTCCCAATTACGTAGATTCAAAATTGACGATTTTCTTTCTTAGACTTGTATCGAGAATCGACAGAAATATGCAATACTGTGAGGCTTCCCTTTTGACATGTACCAACTTAAGGAGTAAAAAACTTGCTTTTATTATTTGTGGTGGGTGGAGCCTTTTGCCTTAACACGTACATGACCTACTGGTGTCAATCTCCCTCGTATACAGCCCCCTGCCGTGGTAGGATTACTTTCCCCCATGTGGTCATGTACATTAGCATTTGTTTTTAGTTATTTTGGGAAATTCCCCACATTTTAGGGAGTTTGGTCAGTAATTTTATAAGAAGCCCTTCAGACTATAAATATCAAACCTGACCGTGTTTGTTTACATATATTGTATGATTTCAAATTTCAAGAGTTTTCTAAATTTAACATAGGTGTTTTTCAGTTTTTAGAAATCCTACTATGTTCTTTTAAGAAACTTAATATTTCAGAGGTTCTTTGACTCTATAACTCTTATGACTCTAATACCATCACAAACATTTTTATTGAGAACTGAAAACAAGTTTCAATATTTTGTAAGTTGGTAGTTTATTTTTTGTAAGTTAACTTGAAGAATTTTTAAAGCAAACCGTTTTTAGCTCTAATGAAAGATGAAAGTTAGATAACTTAAACGCTATTTTATCATTCTTCAAAAAATCCTTAACAGTATCACTTCGTTAACAAATGTTTTGCCTATACAACCTATCTATAGAAATGTAATTAAAAATTATTATTTTCTTTTAGAAGTACATTTTATTATTTACTAAAATCAGCTAATCTTGAATTCAAAACTTTTAACTAAAAATATTTATGATTAAAAAAATGATTTCCGCTCAGTGTGACGATCTTTTAAGATAATCATTATATATTTTTTACTAATCATATTTATTTTTAATTTAATTTTTACGCATTAAGAGCGTTTACTTAAGTTTTTCAGTTATAATCGTTTAGCTTAGCTAAAAAAATTGAGTCGAAATCTAAATTTTAGCTTAAATGCAAGTATTAAATAAAAGAATGATAAGGTCAAATTCTTTTTTTATTTTAGAAGTAATAAAATAGAGGGAGAGGGGGTAATACAAAATAAAATACGGCTTTGATATTGGGATCTCTTAATTGATCAAGAAATCATGCAGTTTATATAGTTATGAGATAATAAATAAAATACAAATATAGTTGGAATTTGCAATTAATGTAAAGTTATTATTTAGAATTTCAATTATTACTAGAAATTCAGGAATTTAAGTTATTTACCTACATAATATAAAGCAACATAAGTCGGAAGAGTTGAAATTAGTCTCCTGTGTTTTAATTAACTCTAATAACTCTTTTTCTTCATGAACCAAGTTAATTTTTGGATATTCTACAATTTTAGAAAATTTATAATAATATGTTTAGAAACAATAATAGGGAACGAAAATTCGAGAGTATTAGTTTCATAAAGAGCAATCACATTCTATCAATTAATTAGGGACATGGTGTCTCAAAAATAGGAAGGATTATTCATTGCAGGAAAAGTTTTGAGAATTAAAATCAGGTTGCTAAATTTTACTTTTATTTGTAATAACTTCAATATTTTACATCAAAGCAAATAGTATGTAGTACTACACTGTACCTACAAATTGATCCTCTGACTTGTTTTTTTACCTTTGAGGTTTTCAGTGAGTTTCTTTATTTGAAAAATTACAACTTCCCTTGAAGAAACATATCTCTAATGTTGTTTTTTTATAATATGCTGTGGACATTTTTAATAATAACTTTTAATGTTAAATGTTTCATGTCTTAAAAATAATAATAAATTAATGAAATAAAGGCATTATCGATTTTACTATAAATGAGCTTAAATTTGGAAGTTCAAAATATGGAAAGAAAACAAGTTAGTTGTATAAAAAATGCTTCGAATCCTTGTCCTTTTTATGCTAATTTCAAATAAGTTGTTCAAAAACCTCTCACTTCTAAACAAAAAAACCTTTCCCCATATTTCACACAAGTTTCTAATTGTTTCGCGATGTTATTTCTGCACAAGGAAGTGCCTGTGAAAGCATTTCACTGTATCCAGCGTACCGTTTCGTTGCGAGAAAAAATATGTCTTTCGTCTTAATTTATTCTCTCTTCTCGTCCAGTTCAGGATCGTATTTCAGGGAATTAACCTTTGATGCTTTCTCCGTTCACAGAGTTCAGTCTCTTACGTGTATTTTCAAGCGAGATTCCTTACAGCTACAAAGAAACGTTCTCCAGACGTGAAAAATGTGGCGTTGGTTGTCGTAACAATTCTTTATGAATGTTCAATGGACATTTACTTGCACATAGTTCGGTTTAGAAACAACATCGGTTCTGTTTTGGATACGTGTTAAATTGGCAGTTTTCAAATAGGGATGAGAGGTCTACTTTCTGTGTGTGAATATAATTATAAGACTTCTCTTTATTTCCCTTTGGCACTAATTGTTGAGAAAAGCAAGTATGAAATTGTTGCGTGGTATTTTTGTTTTAGTGGTTGGAAATTAATTTGAAATAGCCTGAAAGTGAAAAAGGTTCTTAATATTAATTAAGGTATCGTTTTTATGTCTAACAACTTTATAGACGCATACACCGAATGTGATAAATTAGTTGTGTTGTTTAAAATAATAAATCTGTTATTTAGATATTTAACAAGTAAATAATATATAATTTAATAAGAATGCATTTAAAGTTGGAAGTGATTATAATTAAGAAACCAGTCAAATCTCGTTAAGTTAATCTCGTTAGGTGTAATCAAAATGCATAAAAATAACTGTAGTAACAGGGTTCAATTTTATTTATTTTACGGCTTTTAATAATTTTTAATGCAAGTTTAATCCAAGATGAATTACCGATTTTGTACAGATGATGTTCACAAGTATATACCAGTGAATTACAGAAAAATTTATGAATAATAATTTTCGTTAATTATTTAGAACTGCAGTTAATAAATAAAAACCTATCTCAGTTAAACAAATTTATAAATTCCATTTCATATTTAAGTGTTGACATTAAAATGTTCAGGTACTTATATAACAAATAAGAAATGGATCATATTACTTTTTTAAGCTCGAATCTTAATGCTCGAGCTCGACAAAATTTGTTTTCAGTCTTTAAACGTTTTTTTTTCCATAGAGAATATTAGCAAATGAACAATCTTTCAAATACAGTCGAGTCCGCTTAATGTGATCGCAATTGTCCGAGATTAAACTGATAACATTATCCGATTGATAACATTAAGCGATTTCATAAAAAAACAGCAAACAGTGTAACTAGATTGTTTGCTTTAAAATCAAAATCATGTAATAGTAATTAATGTATTTAAACACTATTTTTACACTAGGGCACTTGGCAACTTAATGTTTTTACGAAGAAATATAAGAGTAGTTGAACTAATAAATATAAACAATCGCTTACTTTGTATTTTTAATTGTATAGTAAGGTTTCTCCTTTTTCTACTCCATTATATCCTTCCACTCCAATAAACCACTTATTTATTACATAATCTGAATTCCAGAAAACAAGGGAAAATCAAAATCTCTTATCATAAACATCTGCAAGGCGCCGATGAATTCTTTAACCAATCAGAAGTGTGGATTAGGACCCCCTCCTTTAACCGTTTTATCTCAATACATTATGCGGAATGTTTTCTTTCTCTTACTCGTACTGAGTTTCAGAAAAAAGAAGCGCCAAAAGCTTATGTTTATTTGTAAAAATTGACCTTCAAAACAAAACTCGAACTCTAAAGCGGTCGTTTTTAAGGGGATATGGACAAATTTTGATAACATTGAGCGGCGTGTTGAATCATAGTTGATCACATTAAACGATGTATTTTACATTAAATTGAATAGGAATGATTGGGACCTGTCGATTTTGATAACATTATCCGATTGATAACATTAACCGTAATCACATTAAGCGGATTCGACTGTACATATAAACTAAACACAGGCCCCATAAAAGCTGAATCTGGAAAACCGTAAAACATCGCTCTTCTCCTTATTTTATCATAAATGAAAAAATGTTTCAAAATTTATTCTGCATATAAAAAATGCTACATTTTAAAACCGTCAAAACTATCTAGAGCAATGTTTCCCAACCTTTTTCGGTCCATGCCCCACTAAAGCCTTTCTAAATTTTCCATGCCCCCCGGTCTCAGTGGCATATATAGAAATATATTTTGAGAGGGGATTAAAATATTTTCTTAGCGGCTCCCTCCTATGTATATTTAATAAGTCTAGTGAAGCTTTTCAGAACATTTTTAGGTATAACTTGCATGCTAAAGAACTAAATCAAGTTATGAGTAACTTGTTCTAATTACCAAGGGGGGTCTGGGGGTCCTCCCCCAGAAAATTTTCGGAAATTTGACTTTAGGAAGCAGGTTTTTAACTAGTTTGGCACCCCTAGTTGGAGAATTTTTTATATAAATTTTTAGGTAAGATTTGCATTTTGATGAACCTACTGTAAAAAAGTTTCAAATATAAGCGTTCTAAAAACAAAGATATCTTGGGTCAACCCAGAGAAAAGGTTTGGAAATTAGACTCTTAAAACAGGGTTTCAACTTGGTTTTGATACATATACTCTTCAAGATTTCAGACATACATTCTCAGATAGGATAATAGGATCACAGATTTTGATAAACTTCTTTTTAAAAAGTTTTTTCTTAAATTTTCCCCCTGGATTGGCCCCACCTGGGGGCGAATTTAGTTGAAAATTTTCAAATTGCCCCCCTAGAAAATGATATTGCCCCCCGGTGGGGCGTGCGCCCCACGTTGGGAAACACTGATCTAGAGCAATATCAACCGTGCAATCTATATAGACTTAGCAAGAACCGCTTTGCAATTGACATGCCGTAAGACAGGCAATCTGTTTCCCGTGACACCAACAACTGTAATCGGTTTTGGAATTGTTTCTCCCAGAGTGTTACAAACAAGTTGTCTTTTCTTTTGGATCTTATCCTACTTGTTATCTCCGGAGGAATGAAAGAAAAGAATCTCTCCCCTCCGAGGACTCTTGTTTCCTGTGGTTTTCAATCGAAACTAGAAATCACATTTATAACAGCTTCGTCTTTTTCACTGATTCTAGTGTAGTACCAACTGAGGGATTTTTACTTTAGAAGGGATTTTTCACAGTGATAAACTTTTTGCGCGATTTTATGCGCTTATAAAGTTTTTGCTTACGTTTCTGAAATCTTTTTTGTTTTTAATTTATGTAAATAACAATGCAATTATTAAAGTAAGGAATTCGGATTAATTGAAGATCTCTCTTATTTGTATCCCTTATCAATTTTCACAAAGCTCACTGTTATTTGCTCCATTCTATTCATCTACTTTCTTCATCCCGCGTTTTTATGATTCTTCTCTTCTTTTTCTTTCCTATTATCTCTCTTTCTGAATCCCTTTTCTCTTGCGAATGTTGTCTAATTCTCCCTCACTTTTCCTCATTCTATTTCGTTCCCATTCTCTCTTTTCTATATCCTTTTACTTTTCTTTCTGATTTTCTTTTCTTTAATCTCTCTTCATTCACTTTCATGCAGTCTCTCCCTTCCTCTTCTTTTGTCTCTAATATTGTCACTTTTTCTCTTGTTTTACCTCACGTTCTCTATCTCCCCCGTTCTAAATCTTTCTTTCTATCTCCTTCTCTCTCTACGTCTCTAATATATTGTCCCAATCCTTATACTACTATCTTTCTCTTTCCCCCTATCCTCGGTTCTCTCTCATTCCCTTTCTTCTGTTCGGTCTTCCTTCTTCGGGCCTTCCAAAGAACCATAAAAGAAATAAATGAAAATAAAAGCGGCCTTTTTTTATCAAAACAATGACGATGAAAACATTCGTTATCAACATGGCTGTGACATTAGTGTTATTAAAATATTAGTTCATGTACATTTAATAAGTATTTGTTTTTATGTGAATATGTATTGAAAAGCGCAAAATAGTTAATTAAAAACAGTTATCAAAGAATACTTAAAATAAATAATATCTAATTACAAGATTTTTAATAACATTTACACTGTAAAAACATTATCTTAAAAAAAACGGAAATTTCAAGGAAACTTTGTCGCCCGGATTATTTTTGTCATTTAATCAAACGTTCGTCTTTTTTTATCCGTCATTTGAATAAACGTCCGTTTTATAAGTAAAACTTTTTGTCATTTGAGAGATCTTTTGTTTTATCTTAGTGGAAATATTCGCCTATTTATGTAGGCGCAATGTGCGATTTATTAATATTACTTTTACTTAAAATGAAAACAAATCCCTAAGAATTTAATCCAATTCAATACTGTGACGTCGCTGTGGTTATTCAATTTTAAAGATTTTAATATCCTAATTTTAAGTAGTATACTCTAACCTCTTGGGGATGGCCCCAAAAACGACTGACTATAACTAAAATTCAAACTTAAATTTATTAACAATTAACAAAATTAGTAAAATATTATTAAAAGCATGTTAATCGAAAAATAACAGCAGCCACCCATCTCAAACGAATCTCATGCCTCAGCAAGCTCTCCAGCCTAGATCTCTCTCTAACCTCTAGAGCTGGCGATCTTTTATGCTACTTTTCACCAACACCATATTTAATACGTCAGTACAGTCCCGGGCAGAATTATCTGATCCCGAGACGTCACTGCCTATTACAAACCCATAGTGTGTACGTGACTTTCCGAAGCCTATCTCCTTTAGATTAGATTAACTCCTTCAATAATGACTAACTATTACGGGTTCCTCGACCTTCCAAAAGTTCTATCAAGGGATGACTGGTCACTGGTCAGCAAACCTCTTTACATAACGTCACTAGATTGAGGTTTCAAGAAGGGTGGATTAGACTCTTTTTAAAAACTTAAGATTGGTAACTGCAAGCAGATTAAAATTTAGCAAAAACCGAAAAGGGCGGAAGAGTGCCTGTAGGGACATCGGTGGTAAGATGATTTATCCTCACCTTTAATTGGGGTAGTTAATGTAGTAATAATGTTAAATATGTAACTGATCATGTCCGTTTTATGTTTTAGGGCTATATGCGCTTTTTAATACTATGTTTACTATGTTGTTACACGTCTAATTTTGATATTTAATAAATTTGTAATTTAATTTGAAATAGATGGAATCATTTCAAACCATTAATATATAACCATAAAATAACTAAAAAATCAATAACAAGCCGAAGAAAAAAAACAGGGTAACCTCAAAACAGGTTATTTTTTATGTTTTATTTTTCCAGAAATATTCTCGACTACGCACACAAAAAACTTTAAAGGCGCTCAAAAAATTAAAAACCAATTATATATGTCGCTCTTGGTTGGACTGGATTGGATTAAGATTACTTATAAGGTTTCAAGATTATCTGAAACTGTTTAGTTAGTTCTTAATATTAATTTTTAAAAAATACTCTTTGGCGAATGTATTTTTAATGTATGCAATGTAATTTATCTGTAGCGGAAATACACGTTAGAAAAAGCTATTCAGTGGATTTTACAATGTGGAAACACAAAAAAGGGGGTAAAAAATTAACGAAACATTTCGTCTCTCCCTCTTTCTTCTATGTCTTTCCTTTTCTCTTCTAGTTTATTCCCTCTTTCTTTCCCCCTCTCCTTTTTTATCCTCTTTTTCTTTATAAGGAACCTAAAATTCACCAACTCAAATCAACGCAATACTTCAATTCAATACTATAGCTCTAAATTACTTATGGTTAAATGTTACTATGTACTGTGCTAAATCAACGATAGTAAAAGGGTCACGTGATTTTGACAACGTTGGAACTAGTATTTCGGAGGGGAGACGGGTGGAAGTTGAGGGGTAGTTGATCGAAAGAGGAAGATACTTTTGCTTGTATATAGAAGCAAGACCCCAACTTTCACCGGTTACCCAACTATCGGCAGTACAAAGTCTGTAAAAATCACGTGACCCATTTACTATCGGTGGCTGAGCAGTAGTAGGTTCAACTTAAGTTGTTGTCCAGTATAGCTGGTGAGTGCAGTTCTGAAGTAAGATCGTGAATGGGCTTAAGAACTCACCACTTTTAAAATGTCTCTCAAACGTATACATTCAGTGTATTTATTCATTTATCTGAAACATAATTAAGCAACCTCGGGAAAGTACGCTGAAGTCTTTGATTTTGGTGTATAAATTGTTGAAAGAAGTGTAGTAAACAACTCTATTGCACGAAATCTGCGATATGAAATTAAAAACCCACGAATTCAAGTCTACCCAACAAGAACAGCAGATCTAAAAAAAATCCCATAAAAAAACAACTATTTATAGAAATCAACAAGTACACGCCAATAGCATATTAATCCCCCCAAACAATCATCCACCATGCTCCATCAATCGCCGACAAGAAGAGCCGTCGTTGTTCCTGTCGGAAGAGCCCTCGCTGACAGCCCGCCCTGTTGTAAGCGGATCTGTCGTGGAGCCTTCTGCTTTACGTCACGTCCCAGCTTTCGTTTTTTCGCTCGCCGGCGCGGTCAAAGCGCGACCTCCGCGGACCGGCCGGCCGCGGCAGGCGGGCTGATGGACGGCCTACGCAGCGACGTCGCGCCCGCCGCGTGATAAAGCGGTTTCGCGCTAATGCCTGCGACGTGGACTCGCCGTTTTGGCGAAAAAAGTGAAATTGATGAATTCGATGGAGGGCATATGAATGCGCGCGGCCCACACATGATATACTCCGCGTCGTTTTTATGAGGTATCAATGACACCCGAGTCCAGATTCGGCTTTTGCTCGAATTGCGTGATTAAGGAGTATTGAAGAATGCAGTGTGGCAGGATGTTTGATAGTTTGAGGTATAATACATAAAATACGCTTGATGGAGCTCCGACGTGGTCATATTTAGGGTGTCTGTCGCCTGTATCACAATTTTCTTGTAACTCGCCTTTCTTAAACTTTTTTTTCTCTAGTATCAGTTTTAATGTTGAATATCACCCCTAGATCTTTCAAAAAATAAATTGGAATATTTGAATATCATAGTTTAAAAATTGCAAACTTATTTAAAGAAATTCATCAAGAAGTAAACAACACGCCAATAAATATTTGAATGTCTTAAATTTTCACTTGTTGTTTCCCACACATTGCACATTCTAAATACGGTTTTGCTCATGACAGAAATCTTTTAAAGCATTTTTAAGTATGCAGATTTATTCGATTCATTAATACGACATATAACACCGTAACATTTTATTTAAGTTTCTTTATGTTTTATAAATTCGAAAACTTGCAATTTACTAGCTAGACATTAGCATAAAACTTTTTTAAAACAATAAGAAACAAAAATCAAAAATGAGAGAAATATATTAAATGAGCAATTTTTCGTTCAAGTGTCATCTTTAGCATCAAAAATTTTTCCGGTCAAACATTTTGTACAAACTAAATTTAATAGTAATTATTTTTAAAAAACTATTGGATGAAAAATGTTATTTAACTTCAATGTCTTGAAATATCATCTCTAAACTTAAGTTCATTAGAAAGGTTTTTAAAAATTACGTGTATCATTGTTGATGTTCTATTACTTTAAGTTGTTGGCTGTTACGTTTTCCCATATGAGGGGCAGCCGAATACACCCAAAAATGAAAAAATTATAAACTTATTTTGATTCAATTCTTTTTCTTTAAAAGAAAATGTATGTTTTTTATTTAAAAGACTATGAAAATTCCATTTAAATTCATGACTTTAAATTCATAAAATTCCATTTCAATTCATTTCAAGAAGGATTTTTCAAAACGATTTCTGCCGAAAAGAAAACCTATTTACATGAAAGAAAACCCTAAAATGTAGTGTTATCTAAAGAGTGCATGCAATAATGGAAAAAAATAAAGATTTTATAATTATCATCTTAAAAATGAAATAAACAGGAAGAAACAAGGGCCATTTTGTACCAAAAAAACCTTCCAGTGGATAATCTTATCAGAATTAATAGTAAAACGACCATCAAATAAACCGACCTTAACTTTTTTCCTTACAAGACCGACGATTATGTCAGCCGTCATAGGCGTAGGCTCCAACGATTAATATCCTCAAGCACTTAAGTGCACAATCGGATTCATGAATTCACAACTGAGTATTTTTTTATGACGAGCGTCCGAAGAGATCGAGTTTCATACAGGCAAAGATTCTGTCCAGATGCACGGATAGACTTACGTTGAAGACTTTGGCTGAGATGAGTGGGACAGATATTAAAGACTCCATGCATCATCTCTTGTTATGAATGGAGGTTTTTGAATGAGCTCCGCACATCGATTGCATCATGGCCCCTATTTGGAGCGACTGCTGACCTTGTGGATATTTATTTTACGCACCGCCCCCTTTTTATACTGAAATTCTGCCTTGCTTCGATCAATCATCAGTTCTTTTCATGCTTAAATGCGAAAGCCGTCTTTGATGTCGAATGTTGTCTTCTTCGGCTTCAAATTGATCAATGTTAAAAAAAACATGCTGACCGATTAGGGTTGTTGTAATTGTTACGAATTACTTCCGCGTAGTGTTTGACTAAGATGTAATTTCGTTAATTCAGTCCAACAATTAGTAGTTATGAGTTGTTAAGTAACTAAAATTGGTCTTTGTTTTCTGAAATTCTATGTTTAATTTATAGAAGAAGGTTGGGTTTATACGAAACAGAGGATTGTATGGGGGATCAAGTATAGTTTCAAGCGTCGGTTTCAGTTTGAAACTCATGCTGCGCGACTGTTTTAATATGAATCTTCTGTGAAAATCGGAATATTGCTCTGTTAGGTGTGTGGACCCTCCTTTATAATGTAGGCTGATAGGTTGATTAAAAGGTTAAAAGATTTAAAATTAATCAGTTTTCCATTTCTTATTTTTTTGGAGGGAGAGAAAGTAATATGAAAGACGATTTTTCTTACAGTTTTCTTTTTTTTCTAAAAAACCCTAGTAAATAAAAATATGATAAAAAGATGCGGTATAAAAAGAGTAGAATTCTTCTTTAATACTTAGAAAATTATTAGTGATAAAAATTTGGTTCTAAATCGAAAAAGAACGCCACTTTCAAATAAACTTCTTACAAAGCGAAAAAAGGCAATAAAACAGATAAGACAAGACAAGAAACTTTATTGTAATGGGCACAGCCCGTTTACAAAATGAAACATGAAAAGTAGCAGTAAGAGACTATATGAAATAAATTAAAAAAAAAAAAAGAAACATTTTTACAAATAACAGATTTAACACAGATAAATTAACATTAATATTTTAACAGATAATTTAACACATATAAACATATTTTTAGCATACACACAAATTTTATTGCATTTTTTTAACAAAGTATTCAAAGTATGACTATTGAGTTGATTCAAGTAATATATTGCGGCGAAGTTTTAAAACAGATATGGTAAAAAGGAAAATTAAATTATAGTTTATGTTTTTCTGCTTTAGAATATGAGGAAAAGGTTTTAAATTTTGCAAATGAGTTAGTCTATGGTGGTTATACAGAGGACAAGAGTTAAATATGTGTTGCCAAGTCTCATTCTCTTCCAAGTTGCAAAAAGAGCAAAGGTTAGTATTAAAAATTTAGAAGATTTCGCCTTTATAAAATATCCGGGATTGATTTAATCGCAACTGGAAAATTATTCTCTTTATAGCAATATCATACTCTGAATCAACATAATCTTCAAAAAAGGAGGAGTTTTTTTAAAAATTTGTATTGAGGGAAGTGAGTGCTTCTTTCAGTCCTAGAAATATCATTTTGGACAGATTGATCCCAGACAGTCCTCAGTATGGAAGGAAGGTAGATTGAGGCTTGTACCGGGTCCTGTGCATTCCAAACAAAACTAAACCCAAGATTATCAAGAATATTTTTTATGCATAAAGTCCAGTTATATACTGGGTTGGTTGAGAATTTGGAGTTCGAAAACAACTTATTATAAAAAAATTTTGTATATCTAAAGTCTGGTAACCTGAGTATTTTTATCCAATATTTTAAAATTAATTTAACCAAAGTTACTGAAATCGGAGGGCGACCCAGTTCTAGTCTTAGAATGTAACCCGGGGTGTTTCTGGAAAGCGTGAACAGCTTTTTAACGAAAAAGCAAAAACACTCTTCTAACTCATAAACATTGCTCGCGGACCATATAACAGAACCATATGTAAAAACAGACTGAATAAGAGACTCAAATAATTTAAACCAAGATTTGATTGAGTTGAAACGCGGTCCCGTAGAAATAGGCCAAGATGCACAGATCACCGCTTTTGCTTTGGAGGTAAAATGATTTTTTGCACAGTTAAATTTGCCAGTTGAGGAGAAAGGTATTCCTAAGTAGATATATTCCCTGACGATTTCGAGTTTTGTACCCTGGTAGAAAAATTTTTCAGATTTAGAAAGTTTACCCCCCTTCTTAAAAATCACAATTTTCGTTTTATTTATGTTAACATTTAAATGGAAGTCCGAGCAGAACTGTTCCAATAAGTTAAAATAAAACAGATAAAGCACTTTTTAAAAGCAAAATGACAAAAATTCCCTTTTAAATTCATAACCAAATACCCCATAAACATGCCTTCACTCTTCGGGCCACAATATAATATCACCGAGTAGTCACGTCAGGATACCCCCACAAACAGTTGTTACGGGGATTTACACGAGTTAGAAAAACACGAAAAAAACTTTGGTGGAGAGTCATTCGTTAACCGAGGTATCACTATACTAGTTGCTTGTCTTGTGGCTTGTCGCGGTTTAACAGCAAGCCCCCTTTCTTCTATACATGTCGGGACACGCTCCAGTGCCCCTGAGGGGGAACTGAAAAGTCGGGGACGGGGAAAAGGGGATTGAATTAACTTCGTATATCACCTAGAGGCAGGGGATGTCGGACTGAGGGTTCTCTTTCTGCTGCCTTTGGGAGAACTGACATAAAAATTCAACGGTTCCTCATTCGGAGGGAAAGTTTCAAATGCTATCAGTAGCCGAGTGATTCGACACGGAATATATCAACCGCTTTCTCACGTGTACCCGTTGACAGGTCCGTTTCAGGGAGTTTTATATATGAACTAGCACTTTTTTCCCCAACATCAAAATTCTAATTCTTCACAGACCAATTAAAATTTTTGTTGACATTTTATGGAAATAAATAATTTTTTTATGATTTAACTGATTTTTACATAGAGAAAAAGATGAATTATTTATGCTGTTACTCCAAGATTCTTGAGTCCCCATAAAGCTAGATTAAGGCATAGAATTATTATTCAGTTAAAGTTGATTTCACAAATTCTTAGAGAGTTGATTTTTTCAAATTATTGCACATTAGGGTGGAGCGAAAAACACGAATTTTCGAATTTCAATTTTGGTTACCTCCAAAAAGTTGCCTTTTAGTGCACCTGTAAAATTTTATGAATTTTGAATAACTCAAAATAGGTTTTTACTATAAACTTCCCATTTACATTGTTTATTGGCGAACTTTTCTCCCAATTTTGTGTTTTTAATATAAAATGTAACATTCCAGGCCCCTCAATAGATTTTTTAAATGAAAAAGTTAATGAAAAGGCACCAATATTAGGGTGGGCCGAAAAAACTAATCTTTTTATTTCGAAGTTTTAATAGCGCGGAAAAGTTGCGAATTATATAGACAAAGAAAAAGAAAAAAAATTTTTCAAAATCGGTTAATATCTTCCGATCGCGCATAGGCCCCAAAGTTTGCCAAAATATGAAAAACACTTCATTTTTGCGATTATTTCTTTAACCAAATCAAAGATTAAACTATCAAATATTGTTCATGATTTTTTTATGTTTAACTAATATAGTTATAGACTTAATCTTTCAGGTCCCATTCTTCTATCACTCTTTTTTTGTTAAACTAGGGGGCTCTGCCCCCTGCTCGCTATCGCTCACCAACCCCCGGAACTGCTTCGCAGTTCTATGAAGATCGCTTCGCGATCTTAGCGAGCAGGGCTCGCTTGTTTCATCTCAACTATCCAGTAAAACCTTGAACTTGTCTGCTTAGTAAATGATCATTTAGAATAGGCGCCTGCAACAGGATCAAAAAAGCTCAATAATGCTTAATAAAACTTATCAAACAACTTCAGTGACCGATTGTTTCTGCAGTATTATAACTACTTCTGCTTAGGCTGCCTTATCATTGCAGAAGAAAATTTTTTCGACGATAATAACTGCTTTTAATACATTACGTCTCAGGCGCTAATTCTAAATGAACAGATTATAGTTAATGATAATTTAATATCGAAACTTTTTATCTTTCAAACTTTTCAATAATTTAATTTGGATCATTACCACGAAAATATCAAAATAAAACTCTTACTGAGATATTCCTTTTTAAATTATCAACAATTTAATGGATAGGGGGCTACCGCCCCCTACTCGCTTACGCTCATCAACCCCCGTAACTGCTATGCAGCTCTTTACAGATCGCGAAGCGATCTGTAATATCTGCAATCGATCTTTAGCAGAGTAAAACAAACTTCCCGAAAATCCTCTTCCTTTCGTCGGCACAAATAGCACTCAAAAAAGCTAAATCATTTATTTCTCTAGTAGTTCAAAAAATATCGAAGTATCTTTAAAAGATTATTAACCAAGTCTATACTATATCGCTAGCAAACTTAGAGCAAAAATGTGCACCTCAAAACTTTTAAATTTAAATATCCGTGCTCGCGACAATCTAGTGAACAGGCAAACATAAAATTTAAAAACATTAAACACGTCTGATAAAGACCTACTAAAACTATGAAAAAAATTAAACTTTGATGCTTAATAATTCCAAAACTAATTAGAATTTTTTAAAGAATTAAACGCCAATCTCTTTCTAAAAATTAAAAATATAAGTGTTTAAAAAATCATATTGATACCGTGATTAGTTTTCATTTTAGATAGAAAAAACCGAAAAAGTGTCAAAAATTTCGAAATTTAAAAAATTAATTACTCTAAACCAAATTCGAAATTCGAAAAAAGGGTGACGTAGTGCACATCTTCATACTTCAGAGTATTAAGCTGCAAAAAATCATAGTTCTGCTGCTAATAGATTTTGCTGAACTGGATTACGCGGCGAAAAAAAGAAAAACTTCAACTTTGACCTTAAAAATACCCCAGAACTAATTATCACATCAGTTAGCTTTTTGTTCCAGAATGTGCCCCAAATATTCCTCTACAAATATTTCAAATTTCATAAATTTCTATCAAGTAGTTTTTGCTATATGAGAGTTCAAAGAGTTGAAAAATTAAATTTTCTGAAACAGCGGCAGCGGCAGCGGTGACAGTAACTTTTTTTAATATAGAGAGATATAATTTTTTTAATGTTCATACAAATTTTGTAAAGTTGTTTTTTCTGCATTTTTAAACAGTTAATAACTCTAGAACAATACAACTTAAAAACCTGAAATCAGTCCCATTTTGTTCGTAAATCTTTTGTCGTTAATTTTGTGTGCATCATGATCATCATTTTCAAAAAGTTTTTTTAAAAATTTGAAAAAAGTGAAAAAAAATTTAATAAAACAAAGTTTTAAAAATTTTCTTTTGAAAAAATATTAATAGCCTTTTAACCCTTAAAATGAACATAAATACCCAATTTCAAGTTGAAATTAAAATTTAATCATGTATAAGAAAATAAAAATAACCGTAATTTAGTCAAATCCCTAAACATTCCCTAAAATTTTACACCAAGAGCGATTCACCCATGGAAAATTTATCAAATCACTTGAGGGTGTTCATATGACTTAAAACATGTAAAAAATGTCACATAAATTTCAGAAAATAAGACAATTAAAGATTCTATTCAAAATCTTACAGTGCTTGTTCCCAACTCTAAGTTAATTCAATTTGCATGAATTTTACCTGAATATTCCTTAGAAATAAGTTTATATCCAATTTTTTATGTTCTAAAAGTTTTAATTTACTTTGATTTGACATGTTAAAAGTAAAAACAATTAGATATAAACATAATTCTTAGAAATTTTTAGGAGAAATGCACGCAAATTGAATTAAACTAGCACTGGTAAGATTTTGTATCGAATCTGTAAATTGTCTTATTTTCTGAAATTAATGTTATATTTTTTACATGTTAAGTCATATAACATGTTAAGTCATATGAGCCTAATAAAAGAAATGGGAAAAGAACAATCGAAGTAGTATTTAGTGAAAAATATTAGAAAAAAGGATGTATAAAAAAAACTTTTAATGATTTTTTACAAGTAACATGGAAAAATCGCCTTTTAAATATATTAGGAGCATTGAAATATTAAAATAAAAAAGATGTATAAAAAACCGTTATAGTTAGTCTTAGTAGGCGTAAAAGAATGGATCTAAAAACGAGTGTTATTGTGATAATAATCACCTCTTTTTTAATTAATTCCAATTGAAGAGCTAAAGAAAACTCCATAAACGCGGTCTATAGTTGCAGAATTCCACATCGTGTAAGTTTTCCGTCTATAATGGAAAATTTAAATTCAATTGAATCGCTTAATTCTGAAAAGTGTCAAACGCCACTTTTTTCAAAAATGAATTATTGGTGTCATGGGATTTTGTAGGGTAAACGCACATTTTAGTGTAAAAATATAAAAAATAACGTGATTTTTTTAAAAATAGTTTTACAGCATGTTAAATTTCAGCTTTAGTGCAGAAACGAGTCAAACGACTTCGCTTGACTGGTTTCTGGACTTAAACTGCGGGGAATTTGGTTCATGCCGTCTCATCTGCAGCTTGTTTGGGACTGCAGTTGTTTATTTAATTGCATATAAACACTATATGTGATTGGATAAGTCATTATTTAGAGGTTAGATCCATCAAAGCTATAGTAAAAACCATATTCATAAACTATAGCTATGCATTTAAAATTTACATGCTTGTATGGGAACAGCAATCCCATGTGATTGAGATTTTGGATCTATCAATCACTTTATTAAGTCACTCACACATCACATCATATCTATAACCCAGATCATAATATTGAACTAATTAACTTACTTTGTAGACTTTTAAAGCATAATCTCTTTACTGTCCACAAATTAACATCTAAACAACTATCTAATTAGCTTCAAAGATGTCTATATTAACATTTTGAATTAGCTGACCACTATATTTGAGTCTAGAGTTGAAATCATTTACAGAAATAAATGTCTATACATCTACTTACCAAAAGATAAAACAGTGGCGTATATAGAAATTTATTTCGGGTGGGGCCCAAAATTATTTTTCACCCCCTCCTAAGCAAATTTATTACGTTCAATGTAACTTTCTATATATTTTTTGTTAAAATTTAAATCTAAAAGAACTTATTATAAAAAAAGTTGTGAGTAATTTTGTTCCAAGTACCAAAGGGGGGTCTGGGGGTCCACCCCCTAAAAAGTTTTGAAATTTGACTTTTAAAAACTGGTTTTTAACCAGTTTTGGTACACCTAGTCCGAATTTTTTATTTATATTTACAGATAGAATTTGCATTTGGATGAACTTAATATAAAAACAAGTTGAAAATAATAGAGTGCCAAGTAGGAAAGGGTATCTGGGGGTCCTCTCACAGAAAGTTTTTGGAAATTTTACCCCGAAAACAGTATTTCTACTCGGTTTTGGTACACCTAGTCCGAATTTTTTATTTATATTTATAGATAGGATTTGCATTTGGGTGAACTTAATATAAAAATAAGTTGAAAATAATAGAGTGCCAAGTAGGAAAGGGGATCTGGGGGTCCTCCCACAGAAAGTTTTTAGAAATTTGACCCTAAAAACAGTATTTCTACTCGGTTTTGGTACACTTAGTCCTAATTTTGAACATATATTTGTAAGTAGGATTGGGATTTGGATGAACTTATTGTAAAAAGATTTAGAATAATAAAATGCCAATCAGAAAGGGGGGTTTGGGGGTTCTCCCCCAGAAATTTTTTGGAAATTTGTGCCTAAAAAACAGGGTTTTAGCTTGTTTTGGTACACCAAGTCAAGATTTCGGGGGGCCCCTTCGGCCCCCCCCTTATATACGCCACTGAGATAAAATAAGATCTCTAGAATAATTTTGCGGGTTATTATTAAATGTTATTTTCAACTCATATTCCCACTTTTATTACTAAATCCTTAAATAAATTAGAGTTAAGCTATAAAAATAGGCGTGAATACTCTGTTAATTCCAGAAACCTGTCAAATGCATAAATTTCAATAATTTTTATGCAAAGAATAAAAATATTTAAAAAAATTATTTTTGTCTGTAAAATATCTAAATGAGGTCTATTTTAAGAAGAAAAAATTACTGAACATCTTCGTAAAATGTAGTGAGCTTCTATACTGTTTTTCTCGTTTATCTCAAAACAAGAAAAGTGGCGTTTGTGACATGTTTCTGAAATAAGTGATTCAATTACGATTCAAATTTGGGTTGCCAATATACAGTTTGAGAAGCACTGGTCTAATCCGAATTATGCGAGCAGTGGAGCAATTCTTGCAAAAGGATAGAGAAATATTTACAACACTTCTTTCACAATTTATACACCAAAATCAAAGACTTCAGCGTACTTTCCCGAGTTTGCTAAACTATATTTCTGATAAATGAATACGATTAATACACTGAATGTATAAGTTTGAGAGACATTTTAAAAGTGGTGAGTTCTTAAGCCCATTCAAGATCTTATTTCAAAACTGCACTCACCAGCTATACTAGACAACAACTTAAGTTGAACCTACTACTGCTCAGCCAACGATAGTAAAAGTGATTTTTACAGACTCACGTGAGTGGGTCACGTGATTTTTACAGACTTTGCACGGCCGATAGTTGGGTAACCGGTGATGGTTGAGATCTTTCTTCTATATACAAGCAAATGTCTCTTCCTCTTTTAATCAACTGCCCCTCAACTTCCGCTTGTCTCCCCTCCGAAATACTAGAGAGCCTGTATACGAGAGAGAGGCGACAACTCGGTATAACGCGCTGATTGGTCAACAGCGTTTTCTGTTCACCGCAGGTTTCCCTCCATAGGATTAGCATGGGAGCGAGGCAAGCGGCATGATACAGTTTGGACAGAATTGGAGATTTGGACAGTTTTAACTGCGCGCAAGGATGCGCAGAGACGCTTTTAAGCGAGTTGTCGCCTCTCTCTCGTATACAGGCTTTCTACGAAATACTAGTTCCAGCGTTGTCAAAATCACTTGACCTTTTTATTATCGTTGGTTTAGCAGTACGTAACTAACAAACAAAGTAGTTCCCATCGCGGTGTCTGAATTTCGAGTGATAAAAAGAACGTCAATTTTAAAAATTGATTATTTCGTTTAATCCATGTATCATGTATAAATAGTGTCTTTTTCATAACAATTCGCGTATCGAAGTTCCTCCTATCAACCCAACAGGGCTTTGAGTTGCACACTTTCTCCTTCCGCGTAGTGACGTACAGTACTGGAAAAAATAATCGACTCAGACCCTATATCTCCGGAACGGCTTGTGATATAAAGACAAATAAGGTATCATTTTTCATGACTTGAAGTATTCTATATACAGAAAATTTTTCAAGTTCTTAGGGGGTCGTCTTCATATTAAACGAAGCATCAACTTTCGTTTTTCCTATGGGCGACATCAAAGATTTTTCCAGATTCTGAAAGAGCACCCTCTAAAACCCCCAAAAACCAAGTTTCGTGTTTTTTGGGGGTCAAACAAAGCCAGGAAGGGGGTTTGAAAACTTTGGTAATTTAACTTCAAAGAGGAAAGATTGGCGACAATTCTTTAAAATTCTCTAGTAAAGTTAGAACAGATTTGGCTACTTATCTGTGTTTTGGCACAATTCCTACAAAAGTTAAAGCAGATTTGGCTATTTATCTATATTTTGGCGCAATTTCGTCTTCCAATTAGAATACCCTTAAGTGGTAGCCCACTTGGTAGAGTAACAAGCTCGTGATCACTAGGTTGCAGGTTCTGCCCCGCAATTCCGCATGTCTCATTGTTCAAGGTTAACCTATAGGGATACAGGCAAACACAAAGATGAATAGATGTTGAATACTTTTTTTAAAATCTAAAGCCTTTAAAACAAATTTATACAATTTTTATTGCCGTTCGTTTACAAATAATAATAATTAATTGAGAGTTATTTAAAATTAACATTTTTTAATTCTGGAAAAAAGGGAATAAAAATTTAAATAAAGATATTAAATAATCACGCTAAATTATGAAAGTGGTTTTGTTGATAAGAGCTAGAAATTTAACTAATTAATGAAACAATAAATCAGGCTTTTGCAGCTCAAAAATTCCTATAAAAATACTTAAATAGATTGATTTTTTGATGTATTTTTAGCATTTAATCGATGTTTCTAATAATTTTCAATTTCCGCTTACGAAAACTAACTTATCTTGAAAAATTAAGGCAATTACAAAGTTTAAAATTTGCTTATACATATAGGAGTAGAAAAATTTTCAAATACTGATTTTAATGATTCTGCAGTCATTTTTTTAGTAATTAATTACGAGTTATGTTTCATTAGGTTGGATACAGAGTTTATTAATTTTTAAGGATAAACATTGAAGTTTCTGAACCTATGTGCTTGATGAATAAGATACCAAAATATAAATATGAAACATGTTGACTGGTCTATCATTACATTTCAAAGTTAATAAACTTGATGAATTAAAATTAATTAACTTTAATCATATCGACGATTTGGAGCTTCTTGATATTTTAAACAATTGGGGTTTTAAGAGAGAGAGAGAGAGAGACTGCCGAACATATGGGGGGTTGATTGGAAAGGGATATTGGAGTTTTATTTTAGGGGTTGGATATTTTTTTTCTGTTTGTGTTTTTAAATTTTAACGTTAATTGGCATGCTGATTTTTCTTGAGCCTCAATAAAAATCAGCATATTAATTAATGTTAAATTTTTCAAACTCAACCTGTTCCCCCCAAGTCCCTATTTCTATTTAACCTCATCTATCCCACTTAAACTAGTTTAACGTTTTCAAAATTAGTTTCCAAATCCGATACCGGTAAGAACCAACGATATCATCCATATATTTGGTGACAATAGCGGATGGATGATATCGTTGGTTCTTACCGGTATCGGATTTGGAAACTAATTTTGAAAACGTTAAACTAGTTTAAGTGGGATAGATGAGGTTAAATAGAAATAGGGACTTGGGGGGAACAGGTTGAGTTTGAAAAATTTAACATTAATTGGCATGCTGATTTTTCTTGAGCCTCAATAAAAATCAGCATATTAATTAATGTTAAATTTTTCAAACTCAACCTGTTCCCCCCAAGTCCCTATTTCTATTTAACCTCATCTATCCCACTTAAACTAGTTTAACGTTTTCAAAATTAGTTTCCAAATCCGATACCGGTAAGAACCAACGATATCATCCATATATTTGGTGACAATAGCGGATGGATGATATCGTTGGTTCTTACCGGTATCGGATTTGGAAACTAATTTTGAAAACGTTAAACTAGTTTAAGTGGGATAGATGAGGTTAAATAGAAATAGGGACTTGGGGGGAACAGGTTGAGTTTGAAAAATTTAACATTAATTGGCATGCTGATTTTTCTTGAGCCTCAATAAAAATCAGCATATTAATTAATGTTAAATTTTTCAAACTCAACCTGTTCCCCCCAAGTCCCTATTTCTATTTAACCTCATCTATCCCACTTAAACTAGTTTAACGTTTTCAAAATTAGTTTCCAAATCCGATACCGGTAAGAACCAACGATATCATCCATATATTTGGTGACAATAGCGGATGGATCTACTGTTCTCCCAATACCAGGTTGAATGCAAGAAATGATTGACTTTGACTATACCTATAAAAAATAACATTAAATTAAAAAGTGGTAGTTAAATTGTTATTATAGTGTTAATTTTTTATTTTGTAGTCACCACTATTTTATTTATTATTAGTTAATTATGTAAGTCAACTTTTATTCCAAGCATTGAGCCCTCTGGCTGCGTAGCTTAAATTTAATACGCTGCTTGCCTAGTGTAGGGGTAGGTGGCTGGTGCAACCCTTGGATGTGCCAGTTAGGGAATGTACCCATACTACGTGACCCATTTTTTACCCTCCTCCCCCTTGGTGACCATCCGTAGTATATGCCAAGACCCCCTGTAGTTTTCACGAAGTAATTCATTAATACGGTTTGATATCATTTTTTGCAAACAGAAAGTTGAAAAAATTAATTTTGCTTAATTTGTCTAATTTTAATAATTAATTTTGCCTTATTAGTCTTAAGTTGGCAAATTTCAATAATTAATTTGGCTTAATTTTGTCGTATTGACTAGAAGAAATTGACTACGGGACAAACCCTTAAGCCCCCCTCCCCCTGTGACCGAGCGTGGTAATTTGAAGACCCCCCTCCCTCCCCTAAATGGGTCACGTAGTATGGGTACCTTCCCTTATAGGCAAAGAGATGGTGTTAACCCTGGGGTGCATCATATGGGAAAGATGTGTGATCCAAAATTCAGCAACACGATGATATTTGTGTCATGGTTAAATTAATTCATGTCTTGATAACATTTAATATTAAAGATAAAACGTTGAATTTCTTTTAATAAACAATGCATGTAAGAAGAGACCGTCCTTATTAAGCGACGACTTTTCTTGACCTTAGATTTATATTTAAAACCACAAATATCTGCATGAAATCTGTCATGAATTCGAATCTTTATATCGAATACTCTTTTTTGAAACTTTATTCGCGTAATTCAAAAACATTTCAAATTTAATGCAGGTGAAATTTTTATTCGAACAATTAAGTATTGTTTCAAAAGTGTTAAGTATTGTTTCAAAATTTTTTCATCTGAAAAAATTGTATTTTAAGATTTTTAATTTGTAAACTTTTATTTAAAAATATCATCAAAATTTAAAAATAAATAAAAAAATATTACATCCACAAAAAAATAGGTTAATTTTCCTTTTACTGAAATTAATAGAGTAAAAAATAAGAACTTATTAATTCTAACTCTATCGGTAGTTTAAGTTCGAGGCATACAAAAACTTCCAAAAGCAAAACAAGAACATGGAAGTTCTGCGGTTCGAACTTGGCTCTAAAGATTCGCGACCAGGCACACTAGCCGTTAGGCCACACGGGTATGTTCAACATCAAGTTTAAACAATAAATGTGTTGATTTCAGTTAGTAGATTATGGTTACCGTAAGGTTACTCTAATTTTCATAAGTTGTATGTCTTTGGCGATATGAGATTGGCGCAAATTTTTCTAATTGAAATTTCCTACAGTGTGCGTGGGGTTAATGGTTGTAAGGATCAAAATCTATGAAAAACGGGATTTCAACGTAAATTCAACGAACTTCAACCCCCACTCCTGGCTTCATTTGGGGACCAAATGACATGAAAACTGGTTTTGGGGGGTTTTAGAGGGTGCTCTTTCAGAATCTGGATTAATCTTTGATGTCGCCCATAGGAAAAACGAAAGTTGGTACTTCGTTTAATATGAAGACGACCCCCTAAGAACTTGAAAAATTTTCTGTATATAGAATACTTCAAATCATGAAAAATGATACCTTATTTGTCTTTATATCACAAGCCGTTCCTGAGATATAGGGTCTGAGTCGATTTTTTTTTCCAGTACTGTACCTACTGGGTTCAGGAAACGTTGCTGTTAAGTATAGATCTCTTAAGTATACCTACTAAATATTACATTCACAATGTTATTCTAGTATGTATAAGAGACATGGTTTGAAATAGCTGTTAACACAGGTCCCCCCCTACCAATTTTTTTTTGAGTTTGGTGCTATAAACTTTAGATCTGATTTTGAAAAAATTTGGGGTACTGAATGCAAAAATATGAAATAAGTTTTTCTATATCTATTTTACTTTTTTCATCAATTTAGTAATAGGTACATTTTTTAGTTCTTAAAGTAAGGTTTTACAAAAGGTTTGCAGCTTTAACTCATTTTTCGCACTTTAGATTTATAGGATCCTGAATATTGCTTTAATTTTATAGTTTCACCTACAATTCAATTTAGGAAAATTCACTAGAATTTCATAAAGTTGTAATTAGTTGGCTTCATTGAGGGATTTTTTCACATCCCTCTTTGCACATAACCATTAGTATAATAACAAGCCAAATAAAATATTTTCAAAATAAAATGCGTAGCTCTTCGCTCAATGAAAAATTAATGAGTTTTAATTAAAATAAGGGATATATTTAAATTATCATTTGTAAATAAGGCACAACTTTCAAAGTTTCTTCATCAAGTAGTTTGTATATAATTAGCATGGTTTTGATAAAAAATGATTATAAAATTTAATCATTGATATATGGTGCTAATTTAAGTAGTTTAATATAAGATTAGTTAATAGCGTTTTAATTAAAGTTTAATAGCTTTTTAATTAAAAGAACTTGGCAAAATTAAATAAAGTAGTATTTTTATTCTATAAATAAATTTATGTAAGGTACTTACAGAAAACGTTTTTATTCGTTTGTAAATATCATGAATAGCGAAAAGAAACAACAGAAAGTATAACGCGAATTCTATTAATTTTCACAACTCTATTAGCTTGTGGCATATGCGAGCCACGGGGCGATACCGATCCGAAGGTCATACGACTTATCGTCACCTTAGAATCAAAAACTACTATCTCCATTCGGCAAACTTCGGGAATCCCGATTCTTGGCGTTTAGATCGTTGGAGAAAATAATTTGATTGGTTTTGATCTTTTCTACTCGATCATGTCAGCTCTTACAAACCAAAAAACGAGCTTCTCCACCGATCTGATCGCCAAGGATCGGGATTCCCGAAGGTTGCCGAATGGAGATAGTAGTTTTTGATTCTAAGGTGACGTTATAACTCTCCGTAAATATAATAGCTTCAGCCGGTATTTATAGCCCATTTGAATTATTTGACTATTATACTGGTGACTAAGTTCGCCACAAGCTCATGGCCTAATACAATTTCAAACTAAAAAAACCCATTCAAGATTTAAACTGTGAGTACAAACAATAAACATAAAAATATAGGTACCTCATTTTGAGTGATTTTTAAATTCCCCCACTCTTTTAATATCAGAAATCTTTAAGATGAAAATATGTTACTGTAAATGTAAAGAAGGTTACATTTGTTTTGCGTTGGGCTTCACTGCCGTAGATATAATCTTGCTACGAAACTGTATTTACAGGACGTAAAGAGTTTTTTCTGCAACAAGTGGCTTCTTGCAGTTAAGCAACTTCTACAGAAAACTTTTTACAAGGAAAAAACTTTTACAAAAAAATATTTTTACCAATGAGTTAGTGTTGTAGTATTACTTCCAAATTTTAAAGAAATCGACAAAAATGGTTTGAAATCAAACATTACGCTATGAGGGATATTCAGTACCTTGGTATCGGTTTCTTTATATTTTGAGAAGAAAAGATTTAATTGTAAATATTAAGTAGATTTTCTAAAGGAATAATTGAATGGTGAAAGTTTTCTTTTTTTATGAGTTTATATGATGAGTTTATAACCTTTGATATACCTTTGGTTTTAATGATGAGTTTATAACCTTTGATTTTTTGAAAAGACTCAAACATTTTCTACTTAAATAAAATTTAGAGATACTATATGCAGTATTAAATTATAAAATACTTAATTAAAGACTTTAAAAGCTAAAAAAGACCAGAATGTTAACACTTTAGTATCAAGATGAAACTTCTAACTAGTACTTCTTAAAAAAAGAAAACTTTTTCTGAAGACGTATGTAAATTTATGATTGAAATCATTATTAAAGGCATTGAAGTAAAATCAACGTATAATTAATTACTTCACACGCGAAGTTTTTGAAATTACGACGCATATTTATTTTTTAATTTAATTTCAAAGTTTGAAATTTAAAAAAAATTGACGTCATTGTGACGTCATTTAATCCGAAACATTTGTTTTCAACCTATCAAGATTCAAAGCGGTCATTCATTCCACTTGATCCTTGATATCACTTAAAAGTAAGGCCGAAACAGATCTGGAGTCATTCAATCCCAAACAAATGCAAAAAGATTGTCCACTTTCATTTAAAAATATTGAATTAACTAAGTTTTTTTTAAATACTTTTAATGTCGATTTTTTAATTTATATCTATTTCTTTTATTGAAAACATGAATTTTTTTGTTTTCAAAAAATGCTGGTATTGGCCATTGCAGGGGACTCCCCAATAACAAGTGGTGGCCGCAAACGATTTGTTGCACGCGCCACCCGCCGCCTCCCTTCATCCGTCATCCTCATCCCACGTGACAGGGGGTCAGATGCGAGCCGTGAGATAGCGGCCATGATGAATCGTCCGACTCGCTCCCTCTTTTACGGATCGCATTGTGGCCGCTCGCTCGGGTTGCGGACATTTTTTGCCGCCGGATATAAACGTCAAACGCGTGTTTGAGGTCGTGTAAATGTCACCTGGACGCGTTGCTGGGGACATTCTTTCAGGGAAGTAGTTTATGGGATTGTTTTGTAGGGTAATGGACAACAATGGCATTTTTCGGAAGAAGTAATTGCCCTGGCAGCTTTACTACATGTAATACTTTTGTGTAATGGTTCTTAAATGGGTGTTCTCCGAATTTTGATACTTGTGATGTTATCAAGCATTGTTTATTTGACTAGAAACTACACGAAACTTGATACAAGAGGAAAGAATATTGAAGAATTTGTGATGAAGGAAGTTTAAAATTCTAAGGTGACTCGAGTTCAATTTGGCTTTAATATTTTTTGGTTTCATTAATTTCATAACTTTAGGTTTATGTCAGAGTTTTAATGTTAAGGTCAACTTTCGATTTACTAAAGTACTCGTTTAAATTGATTAAAACATTTCAAATTATAAGTTTTACAGTAATTCAAAATTTGTGTGTTTCGTAAATTAAATTATTATTGAATTAATAGTTTTATTTCCTTATAAAAGTTAAACAAAGAATAAAATAACTACTTATGACAACTTTTTAGAAACAAAATATTTATATAATTTCTTGTGAGGTTATATAAGGGAGTGATTTTCTTATCGGCCGGCATCAGCATCCAATTGTCTTTAAGCCTTTCAGACCTAGCCACCCAAAATGTTTCATAGAATTAATTTAATGGTTATCTTGGGCAGCTTAGGATTGAAAAGGTAAAATCTATTTCAATAGAAAATTACATTAAATATAAAGTGAATAAATCTCTATCAGTAACCTAAATTTATAATTTATGTTGAAAACAAGTATAAATGTTTAAAAACAACACTTCTTTATAGCTTTCATTCATAGGTCTCAAATGCTTAAATTATTTTTCCTTGATTTAAAAACACATTTAGCCCAAAACCAATACACTTACATTCCTTTTTATATCTTTGACAGTCCCTCAAACAGTTAAGATACAATACATTTAACATAAAAACCCACAAAGCATGATTAAAATTTTACAACCTCAATATAAAATTTGCAACTGTCATTCTATATCAAAACCATTTTGCATTATTTAAGTTTACTTTGACAAAATACCCCGAATTTTCCTGTGACTTCTCTAATCCATATCGCTATGGTTCAAATATATATTTTTTTACCAATTGTTCAATCTCAAGACCTTCTATTCTTCTTAAAACTTAAATTCTTTAACAAATCTTCAGTATTGGAACCCATACGCATTTAATTTCAATCTCAGAGATTCGACAATTCTTTCTTCAACTCTTGCAAAGCTCTCTCATATAACCAGATAAAAGAGGATGAAAAACAGTAGGGTGAAGTCCTTTGTAGGAAGAATGCTTTCCATAAAATTAAATTTTTATAATTTAATAAGACAAAGATAATTTAAAATTTATTTTAAAACAATAGTTTTTAAGAAAATACACTTAAAATACTAATATTTGTTAAAATTCTAACATTTGTTAATATTTTAAATCTGTACATCTTTTACATAAGTTTAAGTTTTCTCAGTATAACAGATGAAGCAAAGTATTATAAGTAGAATATATACGTATCAGTAGTATATAAAACAATAATCGAAATTTAAGTACTCATCAATCATGATTCTTTACTCCAGAGCGTTTTTGTCATTTGAATATGTATTTATAATAACGAAAGGTTTAGTTTAGAAGTTAAGGATCAAACAGACTTATCACTTTTTGTGTCCATTTTGAAGGAATCATCCTAAGTAGAAAGTGTGAATAGGCGTTCAACTCTTAACTCCTTCACTTTTCTTTATGCAAACTAGGGATTCACAGATGTGAATCACTCGGGAGGAACAGTGAAAATGAAACTGTGTGAAAGAGCCTTTAGTTATTAGTTCACTTTAAGAAAGCCTGTAAGTATTCACTCTGTAAGTGAAAATTAAGTCAGATCGGTCATGTGAGTAGTTTGAAAAAAGGGTTCTTATCTCAAAATGATAATTTAAAATATTATATCGCAAATTGATACTTTAAGATAGAAATCTGATGTCATCGCGATCCTTTCACCCATACTAAATATTCACAAAAATAGGAAAAGTGGTTGCTTATAATGCCACTTGAGAACGACAGGCGGACTGCAATTGAATCGCTTATTTCTGAAACATGTCAAACGCCTATTTTCTTGTTTTGAGGTAAGCGAGAAAAACTGTATAGAAGCTCATTAGATTTTTATGAAGATGTTTAAAAATTTTTTCTGAAAGGAAATCTTATTTGGATATTTTACAGGTAAAAAGAAATTTTTAAATGTTTTTATTCTTTTCATAAAAAAATTATTGAAATATTTGCATTTGACAGTTTTCTGCAATAAACAGAGTATTCAAGCTTATTTTCGTAGCTTAACTCTAATTATTTAAGGATTTGTTAATAAAAGTAGGAGTATTAGTTGAAAATAACATTTCCTTATTAAATACTAACCCATAAAATTATTATAGAATTCTTATTTTTTCTCTTTTGGTTAGTAAATGTATAATTGCTTTTTTTATAAATGATTTCATCTCTAGACTCAAAAACAGTGGTCAGCATATTCAAAATGTTAATATAGACATCTTAGAAGTCAATTAGATAGTTGTTTAGATGTAACTTTGTGGACAGTAAAACGATTTTGCTCCTTAAAAGCCTTCAAAATCAGCTTATTAGTTCAATATTATTATCTGGGTTATAGATTTGATGTCCCCTTTTAATAAAGTGAATCATAGATCCAAAATCTCAATCATATGGATGTAATAAAGGTCCACAAGCATGAAAATTTTATATATATAGCTACTAAAACGTCCTTAGTCTTGAGAGATTAGTACACAAACTTTTAGAATATGGTTTTACTATGGCTTGATGGATCTGACCTCTAAAGAATGACTTTTCCAAGCGCATATAGTGTTTGTATGCGATTAAATAATAAAAAGCAATCCCAAACAAGCTGCAGATGAGACGGCATGAACAAAATTCCCCGCACCTTAAGTGCAGAAACCAGTAAAGCGACTTCGTTTGACATGTTTCTGCACTAAAGCTGCAGAAAAATCAAGTTATTTTTATAAATATTACTTTAAAATGTGCGTTTACCCTTACAGAATCCCATGACACCAATAACTCATTTTTGGAAAAAGTGGCGTTTGACACTTTTCAGAATTAAGCGATTCAATTGAACTTCGGTTTCCATCATAGACGGAAAAATTTACACGAACTGTATTTGTGAATAATTAAACCCCGTTTAAGGGAAATTTTCTTTAGTAATTCAATTGGAATTCCTTTAAAAAGAGGTGATTATTATCTCATTAACACTTGTTTTTCGATCCATTCTTTTACGCCGAACTATAATGGTTTTTCGTTTTTATACGGATTTTTTATTTTAACATTTCAGTATTCCAAATATCAAATAACAGCCTTTACGGCCGTATTGACCGGTGACTTGACCGGCGGTTAACCGGTAGTCAAGTTTTTGATTAGCAGTTGAAAAAAGAAAACTAGTGTTCCACCAATTAGAGGTTTGATTCCCGGTTAACCGCCGGTCAATTAACAAGTGAATACAGCCGTTAGACTTTAGGCATGACTAAAATTCTCATTAAAAAACATTACTCACAAATTAATCCTCCCAGGTAAATCGAAAAATTTTTGTCCTCACTAATGATTAAAATGTAATTTTTCCCCGTGATTCGAAAATTCTTGATAGAAAAGTAACCGGATTTTTAAAAATAGCAAATAAAAATTTTAACGGATTTCTATTTTTTTTCGTCTTTACGAATTTTAATTTTAAACCCTGTTTACAAACCACAAGTGTTTTAATTCCTTCTTATGGACCAAAAATCCTTTTCTTATCTTTTTTATACAGAAGCATTTCAGTTTTCCACATTTGGAATAACAACCTTTAACAGTGGTATTGTTAGGGCTGTGATTTCCATGTAATTATTAAAAACTTAATTTAGGTAAATATGTAATAAAAAGAGCGAAATATGTATTTAAAAAAGGGAAAATAGGAAGGAATTTTATTATTTTTAAGATTATTTTTATTAATTCCGTAAACAAAAAATATTAGAAGTTATTAGAAAAAAAATTTGAAAAACTTACTGGAAAAATTGGAGAAAAGCTAGTGATTATTCATGAAAAACCCTGAAACTTTGATGAATATCTAGCAAAATATGTAATTTATAGCTGAAATATTAAAAAGATGTAAATGAACTGAAATATGTAAAATAAAAATGGTCTAAACCTAAACCAATCCAAAATCCCTTTAAACATTTACGGCCGTATTCTGTGCTAACTGATCATCAGTTAACCACCAATCAAAGAAGCGATCGCCGAATATTTCTTTGGCTAATGTTTAACCGCTGATCAGAAAGCACAGTATACGGCCGTTAGTATTTAAAAGAACTCTGCAATATCAGATTTCTGAAAAGATATGTAACTACATTACATAGATTTCTAAAAGCTATGTAATTACAGTCTTGGAGGTACAAAAACGATTCCACAGCTTTCTTACGACCGGACCCGCCATTACTAGTCATTACAGACGCGGGACCTTTTAATTAAGTGCGAGTCGTTGCGAGTCCGGTCACGCGTCCGGCCGTCCGGATTCCGGACACGTTCCCGGGTAGCAGGGAGACAATTGGGTTAGGGAGCCTTCTTTGGCGGGGAGCGGACTTTCCGGATTGGGGGCCTCGGATTTACGTTGCTTCCAATCGCATCTGCATTAGGGACGTCATGCGTTTGACGGAGCTCGCATGGATAGGTCATGAGCGCAATGCGGATTCCGCTCCGCCGGAGTTGTCTCTCTTCGGGTTTGGGAATGGGAAGTTGGGTATCATGCAAGTAAAGGAGTAGTAAAATGTGGGTATTGTGTGGGAAATGAATGTGTCAAATTGGGTGTTGGGTGAGCAGTTAAGGAGCAGAGTTGGGTATTATGTAAGTTATTAAAGATGAAATTTGGGCGCTATATGTTAATTTATTTAAAAGCAGAATTAGGGTACAGGGAATAGTTAAAAAGAAAATTGGGTATTAATGAGTGTTTTAAGACGAAGTTACTCTTAAAACGACAGTATCAAAAAGGAGTAAAAATTACTCAAATCTGAGTATGTCACGCACTCAAACAGCCTCCGATCCTAATTTACTCAAATTTGAAAACATGCATGTACTCATTTCTGAAAATGTGCAGATACACAAAAATAACACATCTTGTACTCATTTTTGAAAATGGCAGATACTCAAAAGCAACAGATCATGTGCTCATTTTTATAAAGAGGGTGCAATGTGTTATACTTGTTTCAGGTATGTTTTCCATACAGCCACGTTACTATGACGTGGGAAGTAGACCAAGTCGAGTGTAACGTCACAACGTTGAGTTAAACTTTATCATCCCAACTTATTGTTACTGTCTGTCTATCACAAGAAGAGCTCTGGCCGTCGCTAGTTCACATAAGCGGTCATAAGGCTTTTTTCAATTTTTGTTTTTATGATCTAAAAACATTTTTAGTCATTTAGCCAAGTCATAAAAATACAATTTTATGATTTTTCATGATCGTGATCTCGAAATTTACGATTTATCATTCGACACCATCTAAAAATACGCATAATTTAAATGGTGACTATTAAATTGTTTGAAACTGAGATTTCTGGTGTTTCAAAATTGAAAGCATTGGGTGATCATATTTGAGACAAAAAGTTTCATACCAAAATGAGAACATCGATATACTCAAATTTGAAACTGTCATTTCTCTCAGTGTAGGGTTTAGTATTAAAGGATTCGGGTAAAAACTGGCCGTTGAGAATCCAGCTTCGTACTAGTGGGAAATTCTGTGGACAACTATAAATCCTTCTCTTTTAATTGTTGGTTAACGGTTTCGTTTTGCAACCATAACATTTTAAAATTAAAAATTTTGTCGTAATATTTCTTTTAAAATAAAGTTAGACGAAATATTTTTTTCATTTTTATTTTGATTCTTAATTAGAGACTTCTTTACAACTAAAATTATATAAATATTTTTTCATTTAATGTGGTGGGGTTTAACACTTGACGTGGGCATTATTAAATTATATCAAGATGAAACTTGAATGAGAAGTTCATTTGTGTAGTCTAAATTGAGAGCTGGGTATAATGGAAATATTTCAAGAGGAAAATTGGAATTATTACATGAGAATTTAAGTATTAAAGTTTGTCACGAGTCCAATCTTTACAATAATGTAAAAATGTGTTTTTATGAATTATTTATGAAAATTTGTTTCAAATGTTTAAGCAGGATCTCTGATGATGAAACTTCAAATAAAAAAACAATTAATTCAAATTATATCCTCTTTAAAAGAATAAACATATTCAGATTCAAAGTAAAAGATGCATTCAAAAATAGATTGAAAAATGTGCCAGAAGCTACTAAAAATTTGTAAAGCATGAAAGTTTAAAATAATAAAGTCGGATACTAATACCAATGGCCTATTGAATAAAATAAAAAAGGTTAGTGGGCTTCCAAGGTAGTCACTGTATACCAAGTACTTCACAGACTCAAATTTTCTTTACATTAGGGATCCGAGATGAATTGCTAGTTTAACCATGGAATGTCTTTTAACTTACTACTGATTTTAATAAATTCAATATTTTTATTATTATAAAAATAGAAATTAGCTTGACTATTTCTTACTTAAAACACACTGCTAATATGTTTTGCTCGCATATTTTTCTAACAATGAAGTTCTTTTGATAAACTTTAAATACAAAATGCAGTGTAATCTTTAACACGCGTGTTTTAACATTATTAAAATTTTCACTGCGAAATGGCGTGGGGACACATCGGGTTTCAGCGATGACAGCTAAAAACAACTGACGAAACAACTTTCTTCGGCAACATCCATAAAACAACTGAGAATCAGTGACCTCATCCCAGCCGAATGAAAAAGTGGCTGAAACGGATGAGATTTCTTGGAAAGTGTGCCCGATCCATCAAGTTGTTGGATCAGGCTGACGAAAGAAGTCACCTCAGTCATACATGAAGGGGGAAATTTTAAGCCGTGTGGGTTATAGGAGAAAAAAGTCTTTTGCCATCTCCTTCGTTCTTCAGCAAAACTTTCGCTCCGTAAAATGAGATTAACTCACTAGGAAGAGCACCGGGCATGCGAGACCCAGACAATTTTTAAATGTATTACTTCGAAATCTAAGAATCCTGAAAATAAATTATATCGAATTTTCGTGAAAACACGTAAATTACTAGTTAATATAAAGTTATACAAAATTAGTAACTTTATTTCAAAGGGGAAAACCTTTTATCAATATATTAAGGTTTTCGAAGCATTAAAATTCGAGGTAAAAAGGAATTATTTTTTGTTAGTGTACTTGTAGTATTTTTCTTTTTTCTTCTCTTTCTGTTATTTTCCATTGTATTTTTAATGTATTAATTTCTATTACGCCAGAATGGGATCTTTTATTTCCCCTGGGCGTATCACAGGTTTATTTATTTGTATTTATTTTATATGTTTCTTCCCATTTGTTAATTAAGATTATTATTAAAAATATTGATGAAAAATTACTTAATTAAAATATTTTTTCGATATATTAAATTATCATTAATTTTACAACCCTTTATAGTATCCACAGTCCACCCGTAGCATTAGCTAAAATTAACACGACAGTGAGAAACTTCGTGATTATGCAAGTGAACATTCCGTGAAGTGCAATTGATATAAAATCCTCGTCCCTCCAATAAAGGAGACACTTTTAAAACTTTTACACAATCTCTACGGGTATCACATATTCGGAAAATTTCTTTTATAATTCAATTAAAATTTATTTTAAAAAGTGGTGATTAACATAATTATATTTACACTATTGTGATTAAAATGATAAACAATCTTAGAATATGTAAGTAATTTGGTCACTTTTAGGGGTTTCTTTATTTCAAAAATTGTCCGAAATACACAATGTTAAAAATGGAATAACGTGCCCATGCAAACTCTTCACCTAAATAAAGTACATTAAAAGCCTGCAGCTATTTTCATAAAATAGGTTTCTAGGCCTAGTAAGTTGGTTATCTCCACATGATGAGACTTTTTCAATGCCACCTATAGGAAAAGTTAGGATTTATAACTTGTATTTTAAAAATTAAACAAGATTAGAAGATATGATTAAAAGCTACCACTACAAAAGTCAGGAACTACGATGTAGAGCGATCGATTCATTCCAAAAAAAAGAAATTACCTTGTGTAAAAACATCGTTAAAATTCATGTAGAATTAGGCAAGATTTCCAAGTCCTTAAATTTGAGAAATTTTGATTTTTATCGTCTAAGAATTCTTCTAGTCTGAAAATTTTTTATAAAGAAAGAAAAAAAATAGGGCACCAGAAATAATTTTTTAAAGAATCTTCTAAGGGAGCATGTTTTGAGGTATTAAAAGTAACAGTGAAAGATTTTAAAACTTTATTTTGCTGAAAAAAGGTCATGCAATGTACTGTTAAGAAGCTTTGTTCCAAAAATTTACAAATGAGAATTAATTTGGAGTCTTTTACAGTTCAGTGAGGAGTTACAGTCATTTGTATCTCTGCACGTTTTTTCTTTTTTTGCAAAGTTTGAATTTTTAAACATGATGTGTCTCGGTCAATTCTTGAAATAAAAATCTGAAAATTGGCACAATTATATGTATTCTTCGTACTGAATTTATCAAAATCGGAAGAGATGCTGTCAAGAAGGTGACCGATTTAACTTGAAATTGCTCCTTTGCCTTTAGGGTTCATCCATGAAAGTCTTACTCATTGCAAGAAGAAAATGTACTTTTTAAAACAATGAACTTAAATACTGAGGCCGTGTGACGTGTTCTCCCTAGGATAGATGCCCGGGACTTCAATGATATTCTTAAACACATACCTATGATTTGTTTTTCTTAAAACACTTTTTTTAAAAGTATTCGAAAATAAGGTGATAATATTCTTTAGGTAGAAATTTGGAACTGATATTTCTCCAGATAAATCGATCTTTATAATTTTTTTGTAACCGACGTGTTTGCTTTTATATCAATGAGTAACCTCTGCGTACTGATACACGCAGAAGTTACTACGTACCTTTTTATAAAAGGTATACTAGTTAGTGTGATTTTACAAGATCGAACAACAAAATTATTATTTTTTACAAATTCAATAGCAAACACAAAATGATCGTCCAGTATTTTAATTTTTTTATTACTTTAAAATTTGATATGTTCCATTATTTCTATTAGCAAAGATGATAATAGATAATTTCTATTTATGAAAAAACGAACCCAAATAATGGTAATATTAATTGAAAATCAACGTTTTTTTCGGTGTAGCAGGGTAAAAAAATCTCTTAGGCTAAGCGCGCACTAGATACTTTTGTCTCGGCGACAGAGACAAAATAATCACCCTGGCTATTATAAGAAGCTAGAGCGCGCGCACAGGCGACGAGACACTTGGCCCATTGCCAAGAATCTCACCATTGAAATACATAGCTCTCGAGTGACCCTGTGTTATAGTCGCCGGCGACAGAAGTCTCTAGTGCGCGCTTAGCCTTAAAGCACCTTATTTGAAACTATTCTAAACCTAATTTTATATTACCGTTTGTTAACCGTTTACACCTAACAAGAAAAGCGTTACTTAGATTTTTAGAACAATGCCTTAAGTGATTTTTTCGAACAGTATACTTAAGTAAACTCTATTAGTATTACTGTTTGTGTTCTGTATTTTGAGCAAGATGATTAACTGATGGATGTTTCTCTAGCTCAAGGACACATAACCATTCTTGCCTGATGCACTCTCAAGACAAATTTCAACTGCTCGCTTTCTCACACCAAAAGGTAATGCATTCTCATTCACATACTCAATAGTCTATGAGTAGTACATTTGATTGCAATCCAAATAAGACAATAGGCATATACATTTTAGTTAAATAAAACAAACTAAAAAATTACTTGAATTGAGTATTACAAATTAACGTAACATATTAACTATAGGATTACGATTTAAAAGGAAGATGGTCAAAAATATAGAGAGATAAAGTTTGCAAGTAACTTGGTATGCACGTATATTTGAAAGATGTTTGACTTATTTTAAACTAAAAGTTTCAAGGATGGCTATAAATTCAAGTTATCATAACTCATTATTATTTTTTTAACCTGAATTAAAGCATCTAATAATTAATTATATTTAGTGCCATAAAGTCGGAAAAGTTATTCTCAAATAAATTATTGTTTATTGGTTTCAGTTTTCACCATAAATATTACTTTTGTCCAGAAAATGTATTAGACAACTTAATAATTCATTTAATTCATTAATTTCATTTATTTTAAGTCAAACCTAGCAATATTTTAATCAATAACAATACAACACTTCCAGTCCCGACAGCCCGAACTTTCTATAGGATTTATTGTTAACCTTTGGCGGTCTAGGTTTGAAAGAACATTACCTGTCGTAACTGAAAAAGAATAAAACAAACGCCTTTATGGACTCTAGAATATGAAACATTACTTACATCTTAAATGGCATTAAGTCTAAAAACATATAAACGTAATAAAACATACTCTAAAGCAATTTATTATGAGAGGTAAAAATATTTATGATCATGAAGTTTTTTGATCCATTAAAATAATGCTTTTAAGTTTAGATTGGTATAAACTTTCTCCCGCATGAAGATTTTAATTCCAGAGTAGTAATGTAAAAATTTTTTTATAATGTTGCAACAAGTTACATTAATAATAAATTTCAAAAGTGTATGGATTTGGAATACAAATGATTTTAAATGCTATGCAGAGATTATCTTAACTTACCGGATTATTATTATGAATGTTTCTGAGAAAATTTTAAAAGCGTGAGTTTTGATTTGTACGACAGGTACTATTCTTTCGACAGATTCTCAGAACTTAGCTTATTGCTAAGCTAGACAACAAATAAAAAAAACACAGTGGTAGCGTAGCCCCCATAAAAATACTAGAAATAGAAATCTATCTCAAAGTTAAAAAGATGAAATGTAATGTAGAGTTGATCCTTTTGCTTTAAAACTACAATATCTTAGTAGTACTTTTCAGGGTTTAAGTTACTAGCAATTTTTCTTTTAGTCACAATTACGAATATAAAGTAAAATTGTTTAAGATAAATTTTTATCAAAAAATTTTTCTTTTTCCAAAGTTGAATAATTATATTTCACTTGAAAAAAAAGCATTTTTTATTTCATCGGATTTATTTTATTTAAAACAGATTTTTATTGAAATTAGATCCTTTTAGTTAAATGAATTATTATTTCTGAAGTTACTAAAACTTATTAAGAAGGAATTAATAACATAATTTCTAAATGATATAATGTACAGTATTAATTTTACTTTCTATTTAACGTATTTTGCATATTTCTTTAATAATTGGGGCTAAAATATGTAGTTTTTCTCGAATTATGGACAGCTTATTAATGACTGTGAGAACTGATTTGAATGAATAATTAAACTAATGAAGCATATAGTTTTGTTATTAAAAATTATCGATTTCGGCCCTTTGAAAATTAAATCAATCTTTGATGTTTATTAATTTTGAGAAATCAATAGTGTTTGGCACTGGTTAACTAGAACGAGTTTCAACCAGTAGTTAACTACCGATCAACTAGTAGTTAACTAATAGGGGAGAGTGGGGTAATAAGATGCAAATGGGGTGATAAAAAAATAAAAAATTCCACAGGATTTTCCTTTAAGTTTGTGAAGCTCATTGTTTTACAGAATGTTTATATCATTATCAGCTTTCTTTGAAAAAATAATGCACTTGCTAAGTAAGAGGGAAAGATTATTTTTTTACTTGTTTCGTATTACCCCAAAAAACTGTATCATTTTATTTAGCAAATAATAAAAAAATCAAATGAATTCAACTATTATTTGAACTACCTCTTTTAATTACTGAGTTAAAAGTACCATCAAATTTTTAACTACTTCCCGAAAAAATTCGTGTTCAAAATTTTAAAACTATTTAAAGTTTTCATCAAAATATACAAAAAAGAATCAATTGAGATAGTAGAATACTCAAACACCACAACCAGAAGTAAAGGTCCTTTTTGTGCGAAGTATCAACGTTTTTTGTGATATAGATAATATATTTGGTCAAAAAATATGTTATGAAATAGACTAATTAACTAGTAATTAACTACTTTGGGAAATAGTCAACAACTATTTACCACTACTCCCAGGAAAAATAGTTAACTACTGGTTGCAACTAAATTTTTCTAGACTAGTTAGTAGTTAGTTAACTATTTTTTTACCACTAGTTGCCGAACACAATAAATCAATATATAGCTTATTTCCTTTAATTGTTAAGGATTAAATCATGATAAAAATAACATTATTGATTAAACTAACTATATCACTAATTATACTTGAGAGGAAATTACATTTGAAAATCTGATAAAAACTGAAAATCATCAAAAGGTTTTATACTGCAGGCAGATATTATACCTGGCAAAAATTACCTAAAAAACCGGGTAGGTGGACAAAACAGGGAATCGAGCTTTATTCCTTGATTATTGGTGATATTTGGCTGAAACTTCAAGAACTACTTCCAGGCATGGGCCCTAACAATATCAAGTGGGAAGAAAGTATATTTACAAACCCGTCTCGCTGAGCGCAGCATTAAGAAATTTCACCCCAAAATCTTATAATTTAAGCGTCTAACACGTTGCTCTACCGATCCTAAATACCTTCGGATTTAGTTTAGGTAACTACAGCGCATGGATACCTCATTATTTACTTGTTATTTTAAAGTGTTTGTTGCTGGCTTGGAGTTGTTTTGATCAAAACTAGAATAAAATTCTTCAAAATGGCGTGGTCGGGCAAAACCGGGATGTGGGTAGTCGGATAAAACCAGGAAGTTCCCGGTTACCACTCAAAGTTTATTGAAAAATTTACTCACCACTTCAAATTTTATTCAAAAATTTATAAGTAATTCGACAGACAGTTTATATCAATTTTACGTTTTAATTTAAGTTAAGGTGAGGAAATTAAAATATAAGGTAGTTTTTTTACATTCATTTTTCCGAGAAATTAAAAACAATATTGAAACACAGGGGGTGGGGAGTAGGTTCTATGGTGTCTTCATTAACTTATAACTTAACTATTCAAACTTAAAGAAATATGGTAGCGCTGAGTTTATAAAGAGGAAGTGGAACCGACCTTAAAAAAACTCAGCCTGCAAAAAAATTGAGTTGATTTTCGAGGAAAATAACTAAAGTAGTAACAAAATTATTATTTATTTGATGAAAATTTTGTATAGATTCAAATTCTATAAGTTTAAAATGTCATACCCAGCAAGTTGTCTTTTAATAAATAATGTTTTTGCGAAGTTACTATTTGATTTTGATAATTCTACCATTTTCCCGGTTTTGTCCGACTATAGGTCGGATAAAACCGGGACTTTTTACTCATCCGAAAAATGTGGTTTTCTGATCTATATTTGCTATTGGTTATGATGTATTTGGTATTTTTTTATTTATAAGGAGCCAATTTATCGTTTTAGCACCAATTTTGACAGTTTTGATCGCACATAAAGTGAATATTCAACAAATAAATGATGGGTCCCGATTTTGGCCGACTTTCCCCTACAATAAGAGTTATTTTTGTAATAATTTTGACTATTTGGTTATTTAATTTTATTACTTATAGCTCTGAATTCCACAAAACTGTTTATTGGGAGTGGAAGTTCAAAATTTCCTATATATTTAAGCGATTTATATTTATTAAACATCTAAAAAGACAACTAATACAACTTAAACCGCGGTTAGATCGCTTTTCTAAATACAGTAGAGCCCCGATTATCCGCGCAATTGGGTGGCAAGGGTACCGCGGATAGCGAAAATCGCGGATAACCCGAAAAAAGACTAAAAATGATGTGAAAACACGAAAAAAAAATATTTCAGCATAAAAACTATTTTTATTGTACTTAAACATGATAGGTAAAACTTTTAAAATAGGTGCAGTACAGCAGAAACCTTTGCTCTACATCTAAAATGTCTCTAATCTCATCTAAAATTTGCTCTCATCATTAAAAACTTTTTTCCTGGCACTCGCGGTTAATCCGCACCGCGGATCATCCGCTCGCGGATAATCGGGGTTCTACTGTACCCATTAAGGTCTTGACACTATAAACTCCATGGGCTCATTATTATTCTACGCGATACCAACTTGGCGTCATGCTATACGGCACATTGGCGACATAAATTTATCTGAAGGGACACCTTTTAAGAGCTTGAACGTAACCAGCTCTTGTAGAAAGCAGTTGGCGAGACAACCAGGAACTTGATATGCTGGAGACTTCGGCGTTAGACTAGGCAGCCTACTGTGTAACAACGAATAAAAAATACTCCGCTTCCATCGCCTGTTCCTGTTGAATAAAGTTGTCAAGTACCTTCGTATATCAATTTATAAATCTGTATTATAAATTATCCTTAGGGCTGCGTGGAGTGCAAAAAAGAATGGATTGTTTTTTTGTTTTTAGCTAACGTTTAATCTTTCATCTTTGGCCGAGGCAAGCAACTTAACAGTTTTGCGTTTGCATAGCGTAATGAACTGTCGGTGACCCGGATTTTAATAGTGGAATATAGTCTGGAGTTATGGGGATGTAGGTCGGATGGCTTTTTATTTGAACATCTTTCTGGTTGTCGATAAAATACGGGTCTTCTACGTGATACTGCCCTGTGTTTGGTTTTATAATGCTTCGTTAAAGCTCAAGTAGTGTTTGGATAACCTATATGCTTTGAAGAGAATTTCTATTAATGCTTAGAAGTAGTTAATGTTGTGTCGTAATTATTAGCGAAATCTTGTCGAATGCTACAATTAATGAATACTCCCTTTTAGGGTTTTTAATTTCAGTTGAATTTTGTTCTAGTTAAGAAGTAACGAATTTTACAAGCTTTAGGTTATATTTAAATTATGAATATAAATATACTTTTGTTGAAGTTGCTGTTGTTTGTCTTTTTTATTTCAAGAATGTTTAACGAAATCCTATTGCTGTCTAAACCAGGCCTTCACAATTTAAAAAAATCTTTCTTGTCTTATCTCGGGGGCTAAAATGTTGATTAAAAATCACTGTTATATTCTTATGGCATAAAGATTAGTTATTAATAGGTAATTGAATATTTGAGAAAAAAATCACATAGGATTTCTGCGTAGACGCGAAATTGTGACGTAGACGACCTGACGTCACGATTGATAGCTTCTTCCAAGTCAACTTCGCTCCGAAATCATCCAGGCCTACAAAATAAAAACAAGGGTGAATACTTAAGGGATCTAGGTCTTTAGACCTTCAAACTCCAATATAACCAGCCCTGCTGTGTTAGGTTATAAGCAGTGCTATTTCACAATCAGCTGAGTGGCTAGACGAATGCTAATTCCCCTGTTTCCCCAAGCGAACTTGGTACTGCCCCGGAGGGATGAAGGGCTGAATCTGCCTTGCCCAACCCGGGAATTAAACCCTGGATCTGTTGTGTGGATGTGTGGCAGCTTGAACCGATACTACTGCCCCAGCGGTCCTAGTGTGTGCTTGGTAACTGACAATTTTTCTCTCAAATATATCCGCAGGGTGAAGCTAAAGTTTTACAGCCCTCAGTTTTATAGTCCTCTAGTAAAGAGAAAACTCTCCTCTGGCCACTTGCTGTGAATTACGAACGTAAGGGTCATGACAGACCGGACTTCTTATAGCAGTCGCTCCAATAACTCAAACTGTCAAAGGGAGGAGCGATAAGGGGAGGAGAGGAGGGGACTCGAGGGACGATGTAGTAGATTATTCCTGCAGCGGAGGAAAACAGGTGTCATCTTTTATCATCAGGAGTTATCTACTATATCGCCCCCTCGAGTCCACTCCGATCGCCCCTCCTCCTGGTACTATCTTAATCGTTTTTTAATGGTGATGGATCGATGTCACGTCTTAAGAACGCCACGTATGACATGACCCTAAGAAACCCCCTCCTTGAACGGAGGTCAGGAAGGTCTACTATTGTTCTCTTATCTCCCCCTACTCCCTAAGCGTGCATCTAGAGTTTTATGATACCAACGACGACGATCCTTCGGGCATTCGGGGGAGATTCGGGGCATTGATAATCTCCCCATCTCTTTGTGTGGTTAGTGAGTTTTCCTTAGAGGAGGGGAACCTCTTTTGTTCGCTTATTGACCTCACCTAACCACACAAAGATATGGGGGAGATTATCAATGCCCCTAATCTCCCCCGAATGCCCGAAGGATCGTCGTCGTTGGTATCATAAAACTCTAGATGCACTCTAAAGCGGGGATGAAATGGCCTGATAAGTATTTCTCTTCACTAGAGGACCATAAAACTGAGGGTTCGTGCGTCTAGAGTTTTAAGATGGGCACGACAACTCGGCTTCGGGCATTGATTATCCCCCTGATCTCTTTGTATGGTTAGGGAGTTCCCCCTAGAATTCCCTACAGAGGAGGGGAACTCTTTTGTTCGCTAATTGACCCCACAAAGAAAGCGGGGCCATAAAACTGTCCGTTGTAAACTCACTCTAGCACTAGCCATAGATTATGGTCACCCTAAGCGCAGGATCAGGCGTATCTCAATGATCTCTTTGTGGGGTTAGGTGAGGTCAATTAGCGAACAAAAGAGTGGGGTAGATATCCACTGCCCGATAAGATCCGTCTGTTAATACGCCTGATTCTGGGCTCACGGTGACCGTGGCATTAGGGTGAGGATAGTTTTTATAACCCTCAGTTTTATATCCCCGGTTCGTTTATGTGGTTTTGGGATTTTCCCCTCGCACTCCCATCAGAGGAGGGGGTTTCTTTTGACCCCACAAAGAAACCGGGGCCATAAAACAGAGGGTTGCATAAAAGACTCTCCTCAGCCATAGACAGTTTACATAGTTATCGTACCTATGCGAATGCGTTGACTAAAGAAGGTATTTTTCAGACTGAGGAGCAGTGCCACGGCTGCGGGGAGCGCATCGTGGACCGCTTCGTGCTGCAAGTGAACGGCCGCTCGTGGCACGGCCGCTGCCTGCGCTGCTCCGTCTGCCGCACAGGCCTCGACCGACACCGCTCCTGCTTCGTCCGGGACGACCACGTCTACTGCAGGACAGACTATGTAAGGTGGGCCCGGCCCAGCCGCTTCTCTCTCCTCCCTTTCCACAGCTCTTGTTGCGGAACGGCGATCCGGCGTCCAAATATGCGGTCTATTCGGTATCTGGTGAGACCAATTGAAGAACCAGGTATCCCCTTTCAAACCGAGTTCATTCACAGTGAGATTCGCCAATTTAGCGATACACTTCCAATCATTGTTGCCTCAAAATGCGGATCTTTGCCTGTTGCCAGATATGGGTTCGTAAACTGCAAGTGACAAAAAAAACTTGGGTCTCATTTAACTTTCATAGACATTTCTGAGTGAAAACAACAGTGTGAGGAGAGGTTGGTTGGTTTGTTGGGGTTTTATGGGACAAGGCCAGATAAGGCCATTCCATCCCAAGAAAGTCTTAAAAAATCAAATTAACTGTGAGAGGAGAGGGTTCATAGTACAAATACAAGGGGTTGCTGTTTTGACTATGGAGGAAAGAGTAATCAGGAGGCGAAATATACCATGGAGCGAATGAAGTATTGGCGACACCGTTCGGTCAGTCCTGCGCATCATAGCTAGGGCATATCCTACCCATGATTCATTGCGCAAGGTTCGCCAGGAGGAGAAACGGGTTTCTTGAGGAGAGGCAAAGAAGGAGCGTTCCATGTAACGTTCGCTCAAGGCATTCTGGGATTATTATGCCCTCAAAGGAAAGCCACCCGATACCACCGGCTTCAAATGTGTGCTACTGCGCATGGATATTTCGCCTCCTCCATAGTTTTGACTCCCGTATTTACCCTATCCTATGCAAAGTTTATATAGCAACCCTAAAGCAAGTCAAACACCATCTGAAGTATAAATTTGAATTGGAAGTGGAGATACCTGGTTCTTGCACCAACGGTCTCAATTGAACGAACCACTGAGAGACAGCTCAAGAAGACTTTTGTTTCCCTGAGATTCATTCAATCGATCTCACCAGATAGCCAATCTGAAACAGACTGCATAATTGGAAACGTTAGTTAATAGGAATCGTTTCCAGTTATTGAGGTGCGGAAATCCGGCAAGACAAATGGACAATTCCGTGGAGCAAAAAGAGTGAAAGTACGAATTTTAATTTTGCACAACACCGAGAAGTTGTCATTTAGTACAAATAACGCACGTGTTCAAAATTAAGGGAATTTTGAAAACTTCTTCAGGGCCTTCAAAAAAAGGACTTTATTTAGTATTTTCATTGCTCCAAAAACTAAAAAAATATTTTTGAAAATTTTTTTCTTCTGAGTAACTTTCTAATTTTTTTACTCTGGAAATATTGTGTGAAATTTCCTTTCATGGATTATTTAACAGGCCTATGCGGTAAATGTGCAATTTATGCTACGAAATTTTGCGGAAGTGATACAAATATAACGGTCACAGTAGAACTCAAGGCGTTTTTTTAAAATTCATGAAGTTTTTCACATGTGATATTTTTACTAACAGGCAACCTTTTGCTGTTATACAAAATAAAAAATTCATACTTTCTCTTTTTTTCACTAAAAGCCTATTATACAAGTCAAATTGAAGGAACGTTTCCACTTTGTTGAAGTATGGTGATCTGTTGAAACCAATCAAACAAATCACTGAAACCCAAAAGTTACGTTATCTTGAATTGTTTCACATTGATTCGTTAAATTGGTATCGATGGATTACCGTACCGCAGCAGACCTCAGAAGTGGAAACGCTCCCTGAGAGAGTAGTCAAAATTTCCATCAGCACTGATCCATTGGTTCCACAGAATTGCCATATGCCATACCGCAAAATATCTGGATAAGAGAAATAAAATATCTTCTTAAGTAGGCAAATCTCAGTAAGACAGCAATAAAAGTTATCTCTTCTGTGATTAGTACATTTATCCTCGCTGGATCACCGGTATGCAACAGATCCGTATAAGTGGAAACGCTCTCTAACACGATCATTTATATAACCATATTGATAACCAACTGAAACATTGTATTTGAACTTGAAATTTATCTTTGCTTAAATAGTTAGTTAATCAATAGAAATAAGTAAAAAAATCACAGTTTAAAACTTTAGTTTTTAAATCATATTTCGTATTCATTTCCCTAGTTTTTTTTGTTGCCATTCTTTACATGGAAGAAATTTCCATTCTCTAGCTGCAAAATTAGCTAAATTTTCATACATCCCGTCAATCACAAATACAAAATCATACAGATGATTGATTCAGGGTCATTCTCCACTTTAGTTGTGGAAATAACCCCGCATAATGCTAGTGATGGAGATAAAAATAGAAATCCGCTAGATATGGCTCAGAATATATGTTATCTAGGGTGAAAGTGCGATACTGTAGTTCAAAATGAAATATGCTAAAAGCAGACCACGATTATCGTAAAATTCAGTTGAATGATCGGGTAACGTATCTATTTTTTAACTTAACAAGATCAATAACTGTTGTATTTAAATAATTTTTCGTGGTGAAAATTAAAAGTTAAACTCTGAAATAAAGAAAATAGAGGAAATATTAAGCTGACATTTAATCGTGTATTAACATCATCAACAATGAAATAATTTATTTTTTAAAAACTTGAGATTATGATAAAAAACATTCTGTCAACAACGATTTAAAAATTTGAGTCGTTATACCCTAATACTCTAAGAATTTTAGTTTCTAATGTTAAATTGCGTAATATGTGTGTTATTAAAACAATATGAAAACAGTGTAAAAATAACACTACGAAGGCTTCTACGGCCGGAGTTATATTTGAAGATGGAGTCTTCCGGGCTTGTAGGCCGTAGTCTAGAAGTAGAAAATCCAAACGTTTCGACCCCTTCTACGGGAGTCATCATCAGTGGATAAAAGTTACAAAATTTTATGATTAAAACGTCGATGTACGCGTGGAAGTAAACTCGTACTGATGGTAAAGATGGTGATGCCAACCGATGTGCAAGAAATAATAATGGTGAACTAGGCAAAGAAACGATGACAATGCAGCGATGATGGTACGAATTCCAAATAAGCGTAGCTCAGTCCTTGGCCGGAAAGGTTTAATTCTTGACTTTTTAAGGCCGGGTTCCAGATACGTGGGATAGTAATCCCGTCCTCCTTCTTGTTAAAGTTGGCTTTATGTTTGTGGATTTCGATGGCTTCCCTTATAATTCTGGTACTGTAGTGGGCAGTACTAGTCAGTTTTTCAGTGTCATCAAATTTTATCACATGGCCTGATTGCAGCAGTGTGTGTTCGGCTACTGCCGACTTTTTCAGCTAGAAAAATCGGCAGCAGCCGAACACACACTGCTGTGTTTCTTATGTTCCGTTATTCTCGTTTTAATTGAGCGTTTAGTGGTTCCGATATATACTAATTCACAGGAACAGGGAATGCGGTAAACCCCTGGACCGGACAAAAGCTCAACAGGGTCTTTGGCCGAACGCAAGAGATCTTTTACTTTGTGTGTCGGTTTAAAAATCGATTTTAAAGCGCCACAACATCAAGGCGATTTTTAAACCGACACACAAAGTAAAAGATCTCTTGCGTTCGGCCAAAGACCCTGTTGAGCCTTTGTCCGGTCCAGGGGTTTACCGCATTCCCTGTTCCTGTGGATTAGTATATATCGGAACCACTAAACGCTCAATTAAAACGAGAATAACGGTACATAAGAGACACTGCCAACTTTTTCAGCTAGAAAAATCGGCAGTAGCCGAACACACACTGCTCCAATCAGGCCATGTGATAAAATTTGATGACACTGAAAAACTGACTAGTACTGCCCACTACAGTACCAGAATTATAAGGGAAGCCATCGAAATCCACAAACATAAAGCCAACTTTAACAAGAAGGAGGAAGGGATTACTATCCCACGTATCCGGCACCCGGCCTTAAAAAAGTCAAGAATTAAACCTTTCCGGCCAAGGACTGAGCTACGCTTTTTTGGAATTCGTACCATCATCGCTGCATTATCATCGTTTCTTTGCCTAGTTCACCATTATTATTTCTTGCACATCGGTTGGCATCACCATCTTTACCATCAGTACGAGTTTACTTCCACGCGTCAACATCGACGTTTTAATCATAAAATTTTGTAACTTTTATCCACTGATGATGACTCCCGTAGAAGGGGTCGAAATGTTTGGATTTTCTACTTCTAGACTACGGCCTACTAGCCCGGAAGAATCCATCTTCAAAAAAGTGTAAAAATAATTTTAAATAACAGTATTTTTATAAAACCAAGAGTTCTAAGATCCATTGAGTAAAACTATGAAGCACCAATGTTGTAGATAGTAGTATAATTCCAATGTATCATGCATACTGCTTTTAGTGATGAAAAAACTTTACGGTATTTTTAATTCTTTAGAATACATAGGGATATCAAAAGATCACATCCTATTTGGCCAGTTGTGTGGTATCAGCTGGGTTAACTGCTCTTGTCCCGATTAATAGGAATAAAATAAGGGGAGGGACAGGGAAAGTGTTTACGTGGGAGAATGTGGGAAAGATGAGATAAAAAATCTCGTTAACCTTTTCCTTATAATGTAAAAGTGCAAATGCTTGTAAATTTATGAAATATTAGCTGCTTTCTTTATTATTAAACTAAAATAAATAAACAAAAAGGAAATCTTAATCTGCAACAGTTATAAATTAAGCAAACTGAAGATAATTTCATTTGCATTATAAAATACTAACACGCTAGAAGAGCAAGAAGATATATAAAAGATCGATAGCTAATCTGTTGTTTCTAAAACTTAAAAACGGTTTTAATTTTTTTTTAAATTTGACTGTTAGCTATAAATTTTAATCTAAATAAAATCATCGATTTTTTATATCGCTTAACATTCATAATTTTTTACAGTATGCATTGTCTAGTTTATACGCTATTACAAATACATGTTTTATTGAAATCAATTTATTTCAAATTCAGTTAAACTAGTATAACAATATTTGTCCACTCAAAATTACAAAAAATAATGAAAAAAAAATTTTTGAAATAACCCCAAGAACTTCAATTATTTTAGGCTTAATTGGTGTCTAATTTATTTGTCATACTCATACATATAATAACAAAAAAATCTACAATTTTTTTTTGTTATAAAAAAATCTGTGTAATCTTTTTTTGTCGAGCTTTCATGGTGATACATATTTTTTTCCGGGATGATACCTGCAGCAAAGCACACATACCAACTCAACTCAACTCAACTCAACATATTTTTTTGCTTGAGTAACATTTAAGTTTCAATGAGCTTACGAAACCTTAAAAAGCATGATTATGTCTGAGATCTCAATATCTAACTTACCAGGGGTTCACGAAATATTATGAAATAACTCACGGATTTATGAGATAAAATTTAAAAATACTATTTTAAAACATTACGATAAATTTTAATAAGAAAATTTCGTGTATCCTTAGCAGATATTAAGTGCAGCAGGCAATACTTATTACTTCCCGTTTCTATATTTCTTTTTAAGTATTAGTATTTTGTGTGTATGTTTTTTAATAACTTTACAGAAATTTCCATTGTTCTAATGCAATTAGACACTTTTTAAATTTTGTAAGTTTATATGACAAGCATAAGTTCTTGAACAAAATTATTTTTTATAATAAAATGACTTTTACTTTTATAACTTTCAGAGTAAATATTGAGAATAAAATCATTCATGATAATAAAATAATTGATCATGAGAATCAATAATAATCAATCATAACAATAAAATAATTGATAATGTCATTATAAAAAGTTTCAATATCATGGAAGTTAATACTAAGAACTTAACTAAAAAATAATTTAATACTACTTGTTTTACTTTTGTATATTAATGATTTAATATAACATTTTAATAATTTTATCCCTAATTTCAGGTGAGGAGTTTTAAATCATGCATGAAGCCCCTCCCTGAATCGAAGTCAGTCATTTTTTTAAGGTTTCAATTTATTCTTTTTACTCTTTGATTACTTAAAATGTAACCTAAGAAAAAATATTAAGATAACTTTGCTTTGGTATGCTTTGCAGTTAAGATGAATATGAAACATTACTCTTATTACTTGTTGCATGACTTGAAAACGTTTTTATACATTCAAGTATATTTAAACACATATTTATTAAAATGTCATTGATCTAAATTGTATAACCATTGTATATTTTAAATTTGCATACTTATTTTTACCAAATGTAATTACACGATTGCAAAAGTTATTACATCTTTCTTTAAAGTTATTTTACATGGAGTATTAGATTCTGTAAACACTTTAAGTTAGCTGCTTGATGAACCGTACAAATAAAAACTGATAATTCATTACTATTTACAACCGACACATAAAACGATTGTGTTCAATGTCGTAATAAAATCGTATTTTTAGTGAAAAATTATTTCACAAACTTGAAAATTAGAAAAAAAATTATTTACAATAATTTATTTTGTGTAATAGCTTATTTTTCAATAAATATTAAAACTATTTGTGTACATTTGCAGCAAAATTACGTTAAAAAATTTATAAAATCAAGCCCCATTTTTATGAAATGTATTACCTAAGTATTAAAAAATGATTTGTTGTGTTGAATACATGCAGAGTATTAATTTTTCTCTTTATCTCTTGTTTTAATTAATGAACAAAAAAAATTGATTTACTTCAAATGTTATTCTGATAGCTTACTCTTTTATAGTAGGTCAAATAAAACACCCCTATAAAAACACCCCGCTTAACCCCCAATACCTCTCTGACTTCCCATTACAGCTGTAATCTGTGGTTGTCAAGGTCTCTTCATGGTAACAGATTACCACTGGGGTAAAATATGTCGAACTTGCATTCTGCCCGACTCACCCCAATCGTTTCGCTCATCCCCCGACCGTTTTACCCCCCCACTTCAGCGATAAGCCCCAAAGATCAGTTCTCAACCATTGACAATGAGTACCTACCGGAACTACTGTTTCATCGTTGTGAATTATTGATTTCCGTGGAGAGCTCTCTTTAGTGATCAAGTCAAACACTCTAGGCCGAGTGAATTTATTGGTTTGCCTTGTGATGGATGGATTAAAGGTGCCGCCTAGAGTTAAAGACCTTTAATGTTTACCGCTATTTTGCGGTATCAAAGTTGGATTTTAATATTTGTTTTGGTGAAATGCACGCTTAATCTAAAAGTTAAGCATGTCGTGTTAGAAAGAGATAATATAGACTATGCGCAAAGCTGTTCAAGAAATTTTCCAGAAAGCAAAATATTTTATGAATAGAACAATATTCAAATTTAAAATTATTGAAAAATGTTTTTTTTCATAAATTTTTCGATGAATTTGTAATGGAATCATTTACCTTTGAAACCTAAATAATTTATAAACCTACGTTTTTTTGAAGAGTGTGACTACTTAATTACATTACTAAGTTTAGAACGTATGACTGGATCGAAGAAACTTTTCTTCCGGGTAGTGCAGATTTTTGGCCAAATGGTTTCAATAGAACGTGTAAAAAATTTCACCTCGATATGGCAATTCTTTCTGCATTGCGCCCCAAATTTAAAAAAACACATAAATAATTTGTTCTGAAATCCCCTCGCTAGAATACCGACGTACTGGCCTAATGGTTAGAGCACCTGGCAGCGAAGCCGTACGTCTGGGGTTCGAATCCCCGTTTGGCATGGATGTTAGTGTAACTGTTCTTGTGTGTATGTGATAGATTCACCTATACGGATTGTCTGATCTTCAGGTGAATTTATGAAGTTTTTAAAAAATTATTAAAAAAAGAAGCTGGTGCGATGTTTTGATGAAATTAATTCTATAAAATGCGAAAACAATAATAATCTGTTAGAATCCATCGCTAAATAAATGATGATTCTGTAACCACAATTGGCTAATTACCTTGCAGATTAATTTTTCACTCGAAAGAGTGAATAGGAAATGAAAGACGTGTAAATACAGACAGCTGAGGGAATATTTACGATTTTTAAAGGATTAAGTTCAACCAAACATTTTTAACGTGGTATTCCTTTATTATTAAAATAGTAATTCTGTAAAGTTTTGAAACTAGTGATGGTTTTATATAAATAAGGTAATTGCATTCAAAATTCATTTCGTTATAGTACTGAAGGTTGATTCTAGAGATTACCTATTAATTAGAGATTATTCATTAGAGATTAGATTTAATCAGCCAATTTAAAGTGTATGTCATGTTACGTTTCTGTCAAATATTTATGGATTAAAAAAATCGCAAGCGATTTAATATACCGTATTTTTTAACATATTTAATTTGATTTCTTTTTATGTTTAGTACTTCATGCGTTGACTTAAAACCCGAAAATTTATCAATGTACTATTTCAAGTTACTCTAAGAATATCTAGGGTTTAATTTTTAACGAACTTTAAAAAATATAAGCTTGATGTAAAATATTCAATGTGAATTCTTTGTGGGGTAATTTAAATTATAAACCTCTTAGTCAGGATTGAAAAGGTTTAAAAGGTGGGTAATGGGTCTTGAAATCCTTGTGTTCCTTAAAATATGTATTATTTTCAAGTAATGAAAAGATTATTTGAATGTTTGTGTTTTTCCAATGTGTCCAAAATTAAAAGTATCATAATTTAGATGGAACATTTTTTGAGTTTAATGTATGGGTCTCATATTGCACTTAAAAATATTTGATTTTGGGTAAATAAAATTTAAACAACCTAAATTATAAAAGAATGTCACGAAATTTTTTTGTTTATTATTTTGTTATCGAGTTTATTTGTGTTTCTAGTACTTATCCCTATTAATATTATTATAAGTCTGATGACAAAAAATGAAAAGATCTTGAGACTACGATCGTGATTTCTAACCAGAAAAGACAACTTAGTATCGTCATCCTAAACGAAAAAATTTTTAATAGTCTGTAATAATCCTCTTTATTAAATTTCTTCTAAAATTATTTCGTTAATTTATAATTATGCAGGTGACTCGCTAGTAAATACACCCCTAACCTACTACCAACATTCTTTTTCGCCCCACCTAAATGCATATTGTACCTTCCATAAACTCAAAGAGGCAAATAAATTTCTCCCAAGCAAGCTATGAAAGGTTCAATTATCTCCACTTTATATGAACAGTCAGGCACCTGCAACGCGCAAGCAATTATCGTAACCCGAAACTGACAGATTTAGTAGGGGATCGTCGCTCCTTGCCGCCGCACTGGGATCGGAAGGCACCGCATACCTCACCCCGGGGGGCGTGCGTCGCCCCAACGGCCAGGCGATGTTCACGCGTCCCCTGAACAGCGGGGGGCGAGATGAACACGTCACGCCGTCTGTTTACGCACTCCGTTTGGCTAGGAAGACGGTCTCTTTTTTGTTTTGTGTGATGACACGTTTGCCTCTCAGGTTCAAAGGTGTTGCCGTGAAATGTATTTGCGGAATGTTGGAGAGCAGATAGGAGAATTTAATGCTTTGGTTAGGTATGAGGAGGAGACAATGTAGGAAAATTAGGGAATAGGTTATATAGGGGAGTTGGAGGACAGTCTAGGATGAAGTGGAAAAAATATAACCAAAAATATTGTTAATAGGCAATAAGTTTTAAGCGATCAATAAAGTGGTGTATAGGAGAAATCGATGTATGAAAAAATTAATCACTATATAAATGATACGGTTCAGATATGATATAAATGATAGGGTAGGGTTCAGGGGTAATTTTCTATCAAGATGTTGTATTACTGACGGTAATGCTAAAATTATAAGTACTTAAGTAAAGAAAATAAAATAAACTATAAACTACTGCGTATTTTCCTATTTTCTCCGCATATAAAAAGGGGTAGTTAAAAAGGTTTAACCACTACACTTAACGACTTAATTGTTAATGGATTTTCATGAGAAATACAATGGGGACATGCAATTTTAACATTCAGTTGTGCTATGTGAAACAGATCGTAGTAGTGCATTTCTTAAGGAAATACGAGAAGCTCAAGTTTGAAAGTATTTATGTTACGGGCAACGTGGGCATTATTAATAATGCCCGGATATATCACATTGCCCGTAACATTAACATTTTTTTAACCCTTTACATAGTATGTAACAAAGTTTTATACTTACTGAAACGAATTATCTTTAAAAAGGTTAAAAAATTATTATTTTTTGTTACATTAGCTCGATTATTTAATTTGTGAGTTAATTTTAGAAATTTAAACGTTATTTTTCCATCAGTAAAAGATTTCAAATTAATTCTGAAATCAAACGCTCCGGTTTTTTTGTAGCATGAATGGAATCTTCACATGCGTTATGTTATACATTTTTATTTTTATATTAATTTTGCTAAATTTTATTATTTGTTTAAAATTTAAAGATACACAGTTACATTAGCTAAAATTATTGGACAATTTTAATATTTATGACCCTATTTATTAAATTATATCTTGGTTTACCTTAAAGTTTTCTTTCGTAATGCAAGTGTTCTAGCGGAAAAGTAACTTTTACAGGGTATAGATGGAAAAACCCTTTAACAAATTTTCTAATACTTAGATAACAAAAGTAAATATAGGCTGGGCTGTTGCTAAAATCTAAAAAAGTGAAATAATTTATTTCTATGTAACTAAGAGTTTATTATTTTTAATTATTTTTATTATTTACATAAAATTAAAATATTAAAAATGTGAACAAATACCCAGGTGAGTTATGTAAAGATGTGTAACTGTTGTAAAGTGTTGAGGTTACACTTATTTTAAAATTTGGTATATTATTTAAATTTTATTTTAATATAATTGCAAATAGTTTCTTAAGGTATCCGCCTACCTTCTTCATTTTCAAGTAGTTTAGATTAGACTTATATCTTTCCAAAACTGTTTTCATTTTACTCGTCGGTGAACTAGAAAAGAAATCACAGCATTTTTAAAACGGGTAGTCGTGTGCGATCGTATACAAATATAAACTTTAAAGCTAATTTTCACAGAACTAAATTTTGCATAAAAACCCTCCACTATTTACATGATTACTAAAAAACTATCCAAGATATTCACTCCAAATTTTAACAGTATATTAATCATACTGTTATTAACCAGATGGACCACAGATTATTATGTGAGTTTATTATTTTTGTTTTTATTGATGTTTTTTTTGTTAAATGGTAGTAGAAATTTTGAAATTTTTCACTTACCTTTACATTTTATGCTGTAAAACAATTACTTTTCAAAATATGTCTTAAAAAATAGTCCATTCTGAAGATAAGTGTTTTACGATACTTGTGTCCAAAGGAAATTTATATAGGGGTAATAGTTTTTGGGCAAGAGTGAGAGGGGTTTTATAAAAATTCACTTAAATTTTACACTAATTACCCGATATTTTTGAAAATAATATAATTAATTTTTTTTTAGCATTGATCAATGTTTTGATGTATACATTTAAACTAAAAATTAAAAAATCAAATTTGTAAATCAAATATTTCAAAAAAATGGTCTCAAAGGTAGGCCGATACCTTAATAATAATGAAAGTTATTTGTTATTATATCAACACAATAAGTAAAATTGCAATGTAACTAATATAACAGTTAAAATTTTTATGTAAACAAATAAAAAGGTAAGTAAAAGTTATTGTTATTCTAATTGAAATTTTAAGGATAACAAACAAAATGCAATACATATTTAAATGTAATACTCTAATTATAATCTTAAACAAAGCAATATATAATAAAAGTAGTCTTCATTTCGAATTTTAAGAAAATGAGTAAAACAAAATAAAATAATAAAACGGTAAATGAAATTTAATTGATACAATTTTTTTAAAATATTGATCAGTTTTAAAACTTTTTAAAAAGTTAAATTTCAATAAATAATCTAATATATAAAGTATTTACAATTTAAACTATCCCTTTTGAAAAAATAATTTCATCTTAAAAAACAATTGAGAAACTCCTATTAAAAGGGTGAAAGAAAAATCAAAGGTTGAAAAGAAAATTTCAAGAATGTTTATGTATGCAATTTAAATTATATAGCGTAATTGTTTTTAAAATTAACTAACACTTTTTCTATTTAAAATAATTAAAATATGAAAGTAAAACAATTCTTACGCCAATAATCCAAATGTACAAATAAAAAACTTATTAAAAATTACATTCTCTATATCAATATGAAATTGCAAGGATCATTTTGAAAAAAACTTTTTTTCTTTCAAAACGTTTTTCTCAAGAAATTTGTTTTTGAAAATACGTGTATTTAATTATTGAACTTACAAGGAGACGTTCCCAGTCTATACTCACAGAAATGGATGAAAATTTTACAGGTGTTAGTAGATGATATAAAACACTAACTGTGAAAAAATTAGCTGTGGAATTTCGTTAGGAGAGGAGTAAATTAATTTTGAAAATCATCATTTTCAACGCCAAGTGCAACCTTATTAGGCGAAAAATACAGTCAAGGTGCCAAATGGCATAAAGAAACTGACCGCGTTTTCTCGGCAACCAATCAAAAATGGTTCATCAAATGTACAGCATGAATAAAATTAATTAAAAGTATAAAAAAACATGAAGCAATACAAAATTACCACAATAAATTACTGTCAAGATAACAATGACATTTATGACCCCCAACCCTAAGCCGTAACTGATTTGCGGAGAAATTACTGTGTCCAATAAGTCCATCTATTCGCGATGTGTTCAATAATAAAGCAGATAACACAATGGATTTTGAATCAGGGGCTAAAGAAAGTGAATTTAAATCCGATTTTCACGTTAAAGTATGTGTTTTAGTGATCGTCAAATGTCTTGTCTAATTTCTCATTCCAAATATTACTTTTGGGAATCGAGCTCGTAACTTTTAATCTATATTAGTTGAGCTATTTCTGTAATAAAGAAATTAAATTTGTCATTCTATCCAACTAGAAACTCCTCTCCTATTGAAATGCAGCAGCTTATTCTTTCACAGTAAGTTTTTTGAGTCACCATGTTCTAATGCCTGTAAAATTCTCATGCATTTCTGTGAGTTCAGCCTATAAGAACGTTTCCTTGTTAGTATATTTTAAAAAATATATGATACTTGAGGAAGAGGTTATTTATTTAAATTTAACGAAAGATTAAGTTAAATTAAAATAGTACAAACAGTAATGTGTTAAATTTTAAAAAAAAATTAAATTATGCTGAGCGAAGAATGAATGATGTAAGTTATTTTTAAAAAAATATTTACGTGTTAATAGAAATTATAAGTTAAGAAATGTATTAAAACACAAGAAAAAACAGTTACTTAAAAAAGTTTAAAACAATAGGTCTTAAAATTTTAATATATTTTTCTATAATGCATCTCAAAAAGTCTCTAAAAATATAACTTTTTAAATTTTATTTATTTAAAATTTATTCTAAGTTTTTGTGGACATTTTAATGTTTAACAACATTACAATCCATTTTAAAATTCTTTAAAGTTGTTATTGAAACTTAATTATTCAAACACTTTAATATTATTTAAGAAAAGTGACATTTGTGTACCAAATAAAAAATTTTTAAATTTCATTTTAGTGGTTTTATACATTTTGAAATAGTAAGAATTCATTTATCAATTATCTCTAGTATTTGTCAAAAGAAATAATATAAAAAAGTATAAAATATTTTCCAAATTTTATTTGTTTTCAAATCTTTCCAAGTAGAGGAATGCCTCTTAAAGCTCTCAAGAATACCTTAAAAATACAATTTGGCATGGTAAAATTATATTTTTTTCGGGGAGGATCCCGAATCCTATTAACAGAGCACTAAGGATATGGAACTGAACTTATCAACTTATATGCACAACTTGTAACAATAATTTTTAAGGTTTAAAAGCAAAATTTCTGAGTTCCGTGGGGCAGGTTAAACACCATTTTTCGTAAATAAAATCTCCACAAATATTTTCTGGGATGGTATCCTCAAAATTAAAAAAAAACACTGTAAATTATTAAAAAAACGGAAATTAACCAGCAGCACTGTTGCCAATTTAATAGGGAATACAACACTTGTGATAATTCAAGATTTCGACTATTGGAAATCACTGATTACCAAACCACTGATTGGAAACCAAATTACCAATTTTTACCAATGCTCAATGGTGTTACGAATCATTAAGTTTTTAATAGAGTTTTTCAATAGAAAAAATTCCGAAACACTTTTGTTCAATTTTAGAAATGAACTAAAATAATTAAATTTACTAGTTGTGTTCAATTAGAACACCAATATTAGTGTTTAAGCTCAACTTTTTGCTATTTTTATTACCACTAAATTATCTAATGTTTAACTTTTGAATACAGATAGGAATCCTGGCTTATATATCTCACCTGACTTGTAAACCCATAATTCTGGAATATGATTAGTGCTGCAAATCGCAGCTACTGATTGCAGGTTTCATAGTAATGCGTTGCACTACAAATTTCAGAAGTCTGTTTCATAACCTCACCATATAAGCCAGTCAATATCGACACTGAAGTTTGCAAAAAATGTTCCAATTTCTTATATCGTTAAGACCAATGCAATCAATTGAATCGTTTATTTCAGAAACAAGTTAAACGCTGTGTTAATCCAATGTGGTTTAACTTCTTTCTGAAATAAACGATTCAATTAATTACCTATTTAGCAGCTTATAAAGACCTGTTCCCAGCTGGGTGATCTAATTTCGATATTATGTGTACAACACAATTTTTAAACACTTCTTTCAAGTGATCTAAAACTTAATGTATGAATATACTTGCTACGGGGCACCTTAGAAAGAACGTTGAGTCATAAAACCACCCTCCAAAACAAAAATATAGTAACGGCCCTGGTCAATCTATTTTAAAACAAGATTTTTTTACTATTACAGATGAGTTGTATTTTGTAAGGTGTAATAAAAATAACTGTTTAGAATCTATCAAATATAGGTATACAGGTATACTCAATACCTATTATACCCATTGCACATTAACTAATGTTTTAAAACAATTTATGGCATTTATTTTCCGCTTTTATTTGTCTCCTAAACATATTATGATATTGTTAGGGGTACCTTAGAACTCTTCCGAGATAGTAAAAAGGTAGAGAAGCTCTGATAACATGTGATGATAAAAATGTGAAAAATCTGAAAAAACTTAATAGATTTTATTTGAAAATCCTTTCTTTTGATTTCATAATCTGAAAGAGCATAGTTGAAAACCCTAAAATCCATAGTTTCACGTAAATACAATCAATATTAAACGCTTGAGATCCTGTTAAAGTTTGTTTTTTGAGTGCGAAAACAACTCCAGAAAACGAACTTCAGGAAGAATCTACTAGTTACGGATATATGATCGCTAAATTTCTTTTCTCTCCCAATTTGGCGAAAAATGCCAAGCTCCTACAGATCGCCAAGCAAGCTTGGGTGTTCTGTTGTTGGCGAAAGTTGGCGAGGAATCTCGTATCGCAAATAATGGCGAGAAATTTAGCAAGCATCAATCCGTACCTCGTAGATTTTCCCTGAACATTTGTTTTCTGGATCTGCTTTCGCACGCAAAAAACAAACTCTAACAGAATCTCAAACGTTTAATATCGGTGGTATTTAAGTGAAACTTTGGATTTACGGGTTTTCAACTATGATCTTTCAGATTATCAAATCAAAAGAAAGGATTTCGAAATACAAAATAAGGTTTTGGCAGAGTTTTCACATTTTTTTGTGGTTTTTAACTTTTTTCATAATAAAGCAAATTTTAAAGTAAAAACTTTTGAGACAATTTTAAAGATCAACTTAAACCACAATTTTCGAGACCATAATTAAATTTTTACCAATAGGTAGTTCTTCCACAAATTGAATTTTTCAATGATTTTTTCGGGTTGTCGCTCCATTTTTAACTCCATGGGATTTGGTCTGGGACCCCCGAATCCTATGTGATTCTGACTCGTCTAGGTGTCTACTATCCCCCTAGAAATGTGACCCAACATTTATGGGACACCCTGTATATTTATATTTTTGGCCACTTATAATAAAAGAAAAAAAAATCTGAAAAAAGTAGGAAAAAAGAAAAAAGTGGTGAGTATTAGCGGGCTTGTGCCGGTAATTTAATTTGTTTGACTTTCTTCAATTGAGATTCGTCACGGGTTAATATTATCATAGAGGAATGAATTTTTATATCTGAATAGGTCAAGGCATTTATTAAAAAAGTAGAGGATCTTTTCAATTTTGCAAAGAGAAAAAAAATTTGTCGTAAAAGAGACAAAAAGAGACACATTGACCATCTTTAATTAAGATTTTGCACAGGTTAATATCATCATAGAGGGATAAAATTTTATATCTGAATAGGTTAAGGCATTTAGAAAAGAGGTAGAGGGTAAAAGGTAGAGGGTTTTCAAATTCGCAAGAAAAAAATTTTCTGTCATATAAGGGACACCCTGTATACACTCTTAAAACTGTGCCGGATGTCTATGCGGCATTTTGGGTTCAAAAGTGCCGGATATCATATCCGGCACACTATACATGTTTATCCGGCACTTTTGGAAAAAAAGTGATTTATATTTTATGTGCCATACAAATCGTGCCTTATACGATATACGGCATTTTTGGAATAATTGTGCCCCTTATTGGTATATTGGTTGGCCTGTGCCTTATATGGTATATAATGCATTCCTCGTGCATTTACATTGTGCTTGACGTTTCCTTTTAGCCTTTTTTCATAGTACGTACTTGACATAGATATTATCACTTCGTGCAGTACCGGAGCGAAGATCCGAAGGGCGAGCAATGGCGGCGAGACCGCAACGACGGCGTCATCCATCTCATCTAGTCTCGTCTTTACTACTTGGCAATCACAGAGGGTGTATTTACCTCTGGAAATCCCTTTTTTAAAAGGCATGGCGTTATAGACTGGGGTATGTTAAATGCAGCAAAGAAAGTCTCGCCAAAGGTCGTCGGTTGAACGAGCGGATAACGGAGCTTGACTCGCCATAACACAACAACCGTAACAAAAACATCAATGGCGGGCGGAGGGGTGATGTAAGCAGTGCATTGCGCATGCGCGTATTGAAAGCCAAGCGGCCGAGCTGTGCCAAATATTGATAAGTGTCACACACACAATGTTTTCGCCTTTAGTACGCTTATTTGCCGAAAATTGTGGTCCGTGCCAGATATTTCGCTGCGCGAAACCAGTTTTGCCAGATATATCGTATCAATATGCATCACATGCGCGTTATGCCTTATATATATCCATCACAGTTTTAAGAGTGTACTTAGCGAACTCATAGAAACGGATTCTTATTCATCAAAAATCACACAATTCTTCCAACAACGTATGAATCAAATCTATCATTTCCAAACCCATTGAAGTCTTACACCCACTCCCAAACGGTTCGGCAAGGAAATCAACGAACTACCGGCGACAATTACTATTTTGTCCCAACTTTCGGACCGGGTGAGTCGCACGTGCACTGCCCGGGTAATCGGCGCTGATTGGTGTAATTAGGCGTTAAATGGGCGGTGTCCCCCGGGACGCCCCCTGGGGAGCTTCCGTTTTTGTCCCCCTTGTCTCCCATCGATCCGCTGGGACAATGGGCTGTGACGAATGGCCAGGGGCGTTGATTTTCAACACTGGGGGTGGACGAGCGACCACTTAACACTTTTAATGGGGCTCGACTTAAAGAGATCTTTTATTTGACACATCTTTTTTCTGGGGGCGTTGGTGTTCTTTAGGAAGTATTTTTCCTGAGGGTGGTGTCTTTGAGTTTGTGGTGGTTAATTATGCACGAGATTTATTTGGCGTTACTCTATCCCAGAAGTGGAAATGCCGATTCGTTTAATATGGGTGGTAGTATAGCTAAGATGATTTATAAGCAAGACCAAGTTAAACATCCAAGAAGTTTTTAAAGCAAAAAACATTGTTGGTCCACATTATTATTTGTTTTGCAACTGTTAATGCTTAATTGTAATTAATTAATGTAATTTTTTAATCGTTAAGAGGTGACGGTATCAGTTATGTCTATTGAAATAATTTATTTTCTTATTTTGGCACACATATCTTAAAACAAATTTTTTTATAATTGCCATGTATTTGATGATTGACACAATATTGCTAACCTTTGGTCTGTTAAAATATGTATAACACAAAATATATATTCCTAAAATTGCATACATTGAAAAAAAATAAACCAAAAGTAAACCAGAATAAAATCATTAAAATTTTATAAATGTTTTTTTTTAAAGATAATGTATGTTTTACATTAGCTCTCATTCGCGTTCTTCTAAACAAAATTTACAAAGAAATTGTCTTTGCAAAAATGATACAAAAGGAAGAATAGCAATATTTTGTTTTGAAACAAATGATGTTTATGAAGTTAACTAACAATTAGAATTAAAATCCTATTTCAATTGTTCCACAAGATAAAGAAAATCTCACCTGTTTGTTTTTCCTACTTATTTAGTAAACCTGTAAAACTGTTTTGTTACATGGTTTCAATTTCCGCAGCAAAACATGAATTACAGATATTAGGCCAAAATAAAAGCCTACTTGACAGGATTTTTGTAAACTAGTCGGTTACTCTGTATTTTGACTAGGTTTGTATACGAATAATATTGAGTTAATATTTATATCATATTTATATGCTATTAGAGATTTAGGTATGCTTTTTGAAATTTAAAATAAATCTTAAAATTTTCAGGAATCGTTTTACTTGTTGGTCATCTACGAAATGTCAAAGTGTTTTTAAAACTCATTAGAACATAGTTTTGTGCATTTAAAATTTTCATATTTTCTTATAAATTTTAAAAATATTATTAAAAGACAGCAGATTTAAAATAAACTATTTCTCTGTTTTTCTTCGATTCCTATTAAACTAAAAGTAATCGAGATAAAACAGATTTCAAAAGAAAATATTAAATATTAGAAAAACATTCATGAAAAGTAACTTTATTTTTATGAATAAAATATAATGTTATCTGTTATAGAATAATCATTTAAACACTCGAGATTATTCATAAGCAATAAAATTTTTATTTAATAGAGACAATAAAGCTCAGAGGGCTGAATGGGCAGAGGTACGTATTTAGTTTTAAAGTTTAGTTCATTTATAAAAGGCAAATTCAGATGGGTATAGCTGGCTTTATCACTTTTCAGGTAAATTTTTCTTTTTAATAACTGTTTTGTAAAATAGAAGAATTCAAATCGATCTCATTTGATTAATTTTCACATAAATTATTTTTGAAAGCAAAACAATAAAATAAATACATTTAATTTCATAATTTGTTTAATTCCTTACGCTCTATATTATAACATTTAAATAAATTTAATAAAATATAAAACAAATCCTCTAAAAATGCACAAAACTTAATGTTCTATAGCAGTAAACAGTAAATATCAATTTCGTGTAGATGATACGCAAGAATTTATTTTATGCAGGGTAAGTTTTCCGATAAAAAGTAAAGGAATATTTACAATAAAAGAGCGCATGTCCTCGTGAGAGACCTAAATATATAAAAGTAATTACTACATGAGAGTCGTTATTATTTCCTATCAAAATGGTTTTTTATATTGGCAAAGAATATATCTATCAGAATTTTTTAATACTTTGAGTGTTTATATTATATTTATTAGCATTTATACTATATTTATTACTTGAAAAAACTTAATCTTCACAAACAATTCACAAGCCAAAAGTAAAATAAGGGCATTACATCATTCTAAAAAATTTTAACTGAAAAAGTAAATTAAGCAATATAAATTCAGTATTCAAAAGAGGACTAAAGTTAGTTTTGTGAATGTTTGTATTTGTTTCTTAGCGACTCTAAACCACTGAAATTCGATTGATTTTTATTTAAACATAACTTTAAAATGTTTCTTGTAGAGCAATAATAAATCACACAATTTATTTTCTTATTTAATATAATTTTTCGAATTGATAACCTATAAAAGTACCACTATTTGTTTTATTTACCGGTTTTCATTTTTAATTCAGGATGATTATATTAAGAAACGAAATAAAGTGCATCCAAAGGAGAAAGGTGATGCACTTTCTGTCACTTTGGTTTTTGTTATTAATCACAAATAAGAAGGATTTCGGTTTCTCATTGATAAAAAAAGGATGATTTTACAAATTATTTTTGTATACCAACATTTGAAATCTATTTTAATCACTTATTTTTTATAAACTTAAAATTTAAATTAAAAGACTATCAATCGATAGAAACAACTCTATCTAACCTTAGTCTACTATGGACACCGAAGAAAGAAGAAATATGTCAGTCTTAACCAGCTGGAAAACAAAAAGGTAACTACATTTTATTATAGTTGTTTATTTCTAATGCAGAGTGATTTTAAAAGGAGTCATTTTAAAAGACACTGTAAAAGAGAACAACGTACTGTAAAAAAGATACATCTTTTTACAATTAATTTTGTTTTTGACGACCATTTTACGTATGACGAGAAAATGTGCATTTACCGTGAATTTCTCCACAAAGAGAATTGTTACTTAATAAAATCACCACTAAAAGAAAGAAAAATTAAAAACACGTATGTACAAGTCGAAAATTTTCGCGTTCATTCAGTCAAAAAGTCAATCTTCTTTTAGCTAGGTGTGTAACATGTTAATCGAGATTATGAAATTTTTAATAATTATATTGATTGTTATATTGACTACCCCTTGTAATTAATCTAAAAGAATTCTCAAACTTCTTCACATATCGGAAAGTTTCTGTCATTGGACAGAAAAGAAAAAACATATTTCTTCGAAGTACAGAAATTAACCAACAACAGTGCTACTGGAGGTCAATGACCAGTGGTTCAAATGTTTACAGTCATTCAAAATGAAACTTTAATTATAATCACCCTGTATTTAATAAGTTTAAATAAATTATAAAATTAACATATAAAAAACAAGCAGTATCTTAGTCTTATAGTAAATATTAATATAATAGAAATAAAAAAATTAAATGCTTGAAAACATAACATAAATGTCTAATTTATAGCACATTTGGCTTTCGTAAATTTACGAAATTTATCATACATTATAAAATATTTTTAAATTTTGAATTCAAAATATATCACCAAAATTTTATGAGACTAAGAACCTGTGGCGTTTAAAAATGTATGTAAGCAAAGTAAGTACAAATTTTATACAATTCTATAAATTTATAAATATATGTACTAGAAACTGAAAATTACAGGGAAAATGTGAGAATACTTTTCTTTCTGAAACATAATAAAAGTATTCCAATATTTTAAAACCTATAATAAAATTTTACATTTGTAAACTTCGCTTTGGTAATTTTACTGTCAATTATAAAAGTGACAACAAAGTATTAGACGATTATCGGCGCTAACGTTTTTATTTATTTTTCAGGTGTGCTCTTTGAAGAGGAACTTAACACTGATTGAAAAGTAAAGATTGTTAAATTCATCAAAATTCCTTGTGTTAACATTTTAAAAAAAATTCAAGAACATATTTTTCAAAACATTAACTTTGGATAAAAATTGTGCCTCAATAAAAGATTTTGTTACTGTGGTGTTATTTTTAGGTATTACACACTTAAACATATATTGTTTTTAGAGTATTAAAAATATGTAAAATTTATAGTATATGCTTTATAATGTGTTGGAAAAATACTGTTAAATTTTAAAATTAATTTAATTAGGTAACACATTTATTTTTATTAAAAGTATTATTTCATGAACATTTTTCGTTCCAATTACTTTAATTTTAAAATCCTTATTAAAACATTCTTGCAATGAAAAAGAAACATTATTAATTTCACTATTCCAATCTTATTTATTAAATTTGCTAGTGTTACTGAGAAATCCAAAAACATGTTTTTACTCCAAATAAACCTTCATATATATTTATTGAAAAAAAATAATGTAAAACAACTTTATCAATATAAAAGCTGATATTCAAAAAATATACTGAAACATTAATGAAATTAAATCTTAAATAAATGTTTACTTTTTTAAATGCTTATAATAATGTTTGTTTTACTTTTATGATAATTTTAAAATAAGCAAATTGGTTAATATTTCATTGAATTCTTAAATGTTATTTAAGTAAAAATGGTTAGGGAGGGTCAAGTATGAAAATTCATTTAAAATAATATTTTTTTTGTAATATTTTTTGAAAACTGTTGTACTCTGAAAAGGATTTATAATAATAGTTACCCTGAGTTTCAAAAATGTTCACAAATGAAAATTTCCAATAAAAAATAAAGTTCTGAGAAAAATCTTACTAATTTACAATCATCATCAAATCAATCTTGATACCGAGTAAAAATAAATTAACATAATTATCTACACTATAAAACATTTAAAGGCTTATAAAGTAATTAAATTTTTGAATAATCATTTATATAAATAAACAGGTAAAAATTTAATATTTGCGCATTTTAGAATAAGTTTGTTGATAAAAAATAGTTAGCTTTTTCTTTCTTAAAACAATGAATAATATTTATTTCACATTTCATGTTTAAAGAAACGCAGTTCATTTAAACAAAATATACTATTTATGAAAGGAATATTTTTATTTAGAATTTCCTAATTGTAATCGATAGACCCTAAATAGGGCCTAAAATAGACCCTAGGGAAACCTTAACTATATGATTATTCGAACTAAAAAATATAAATAGTATTAACAAAAAAGGCATAAACTGATGCCTTTGGGTTGGGTTATTTTTTTTAATTCTTACATTATGCTGTACGATAGGAAAACATGAAAACAAAAACCTTGCTTGAGTAGTGATTAGGTAGGATTTTAACTTGTGCGAATGAAATTTTAAAATTTTGTGGACAACCCAGAGTCCCATGCCAAAAAGGAATTCTGGGGTCCCTCTCCAAAATATTTTAAAGTGTAATTATAAGTATGTAGTGATATGTGGTACTTTGCCCCCAGAACCTTCCTTTTCCTAAAAAACTTGTGATTGCCCTCTGTTTTTTTCTAAATTGGTGACATTCAAAAAACACTTTTGAGTTTATGGTAGATATATGTTATTGTATATCTTGTTGAACCATTAAACCCAAATAAACCAAACCAAAAACAACTCGACACAACTTAGCCCCTCCAAGGATCAATACAAGCCAACAATACACAATACAAGAAGGTATGCTTTTGTTATAGGAGAGATACATTTATTTAACTACATAGGATCCTTTAACTTTCACCCCTTGGTATACGTTTGAGTATAAGGGATACTGCATACACAAAAGCCTCCCTAACTTTCACCTTCAGAAAATAGTCAGCTCCAGATACGTTTACGTCTAAAACGAGATACATTTTATTAAGCAGCATCTCCCCTAACAACAATACTCGCGCGCCTTAAGTTTTAACACAAAGCCCTCGACGGGGGTTTGCGTAAGAGATACAGAGCAGCCCGCGAAGGCGTCGTCAAGAAAGCGCCGCCTAAAAGGATTAGGGGGCGCGATCGATGGCAGCGCGCTTCATCAGCGGCACGCCGATTGCATTAGGCGGCCAAACTCAATTTCGGCGGCACAAAGCCGGGCTCGTTAGCTCAGCCCCGGGCGCTCGGCAGCCCACAGGTGCGCCCACCAAGACTGCGGTAATCCGATTGCGCGCGCCCCACAATTAAGGAAGAGCTTCTCCGCCTTAATTGTTTGCCCGGAAAATACCGGCTCTGCTTTTTGGATCTCGCCACTTTTTAGGCCGGGGGATAAAAGGATTTCGCTGCCTGCCGGAATATTTTGGGCTTGTAGCGGATTTTTTGGAGGTTGCGGCGGTATCACGCGGGGTGGGAGTGATGAATTTTTTTTGCCGCGGAATATTTATCGCTTGTTTGTAATGCTGCTGGGGCTGTGCAGTTTTGTGATACACTGTTAAGAGTTGTATTTGAACGTTTGACCTAAAAACGGAATTCTTCCCAAGTTGCAAAACATCGGCTTGTATTGTTCTGCAAATATTGGCCTTTGTCAAAACAACCCTCATGAAAAAACAAACAAACAACTTTATTTATTACATTTTAAACAAAGAACAATAGAACACAAAAAAGGGAAGACATTTTCTTTTGAGTCACCAAGGAGGTGAGATAACCTCATACAGGTGAAATATTATATTTTATATAAAATGAAAAACATAAAAAAAACACAAAAAACACAATATACAACAAAAAAGTACCATAGAAAAAAAATACAAGAACAACCAAAAAAAAATACACATGAATAGATGAAAAAGATACTGAAAAATATGGCAAGTGAAAATGCTGTTGGGTGAGCTTCAGGGATAAAGTGCTAGAGAATATAATCAAAAATGATCCTCGATATTATCTATGGAGTATATAAACAATTTTAATAATTTTTTAAATTTTAAAGGAGATATTTCTGTTTTAATATGAATAGGTAGGCTATTGTAAAATTTTGGGGATAAGTAAGCATAATTTTTGTGAAAAATTTCTTTCCGTGTTTTGGGTAGTAGGTAATTATTTTTTGAACGCAAGTTATAAGATATGTTTCTTATTTCATTACTATTACGATGCGTATTAAAATAAACAACTGTTTGATAAAAAAATAAATGACGAATAGGAAGAACGTTTAAATTTTTATAAGTATTTAAGTTAGGGATTTGATTATTGCTTAGAAATTTGACTATTTTATTTTGAATTTTTACAATCGGATTTATATTTCCTAGATAGTCCCCACCCCAAATTATTAAACCGTAACTAATGATTGAATTAACCCATGAATGGTAGAGCTGCATTGAAAAACTTTTATTTATAATTTTTTTTAGATAATAAAATTTATAAAGAATAAAGCGTAATTTATTAGAAATATGATTTACATGAGATTTCCATTTCAAATTATCATCAACGTGTAGACCAGGCGTGCCGGACTGGGACTCCCGTCGGAGTCAAAGCGGTGGCAACGCGGTGGCAACAGAGCCAGTCATTCTCTCGGATGGATTTCCGAGCTTTCCCAACGCTACCGAATCAAACGAGCTGGCGCGCGCACTTCATTTGAAAAGTGTGCTGTGATTTTCACTCTGAGTTTTAGGATCGTGGCTTCGTAATAGTATTTTTTTATCTATTTGAAAGGCGGTAATTAGCAGTTTCCGTAGCATCTGTTATTTATATACATTCGTGGCATTTGTTTACAAAACCGGCGGATTGTTTAGGTCTGATTTTTTCCCGATATCCGTTGCTGTTGATATTAGCAAATCATAAGTATCAAGAGGCTGGCACCAATTATGAAACTTTTCAAGGGGGATGCGGTCTTTTTTTATAATTTTTTGGAAGTAAAATAAACTCACTTATTCAACTCGTTTTGATACGCTTCAACCTAATTCTAAAGATTTCATGGTAGAATTTTTGCGTTTTGACAGTTGAAGTTGTAATAATAGACATACAAGTGCCAATGGGGTCTGGGGGTCCTCCCCTCAGAAAGTTTTTAAAAAAATACCTTAAAATAACAGGGTTTTATTTTTTACTCATTTTGTTGTATAAAACCTTGTATACAGAAAAAAGGGGTTTTTTCGGGAGCCGTACCTTGTGTCAGAGCAAAGGGTGGGGCGATGGCCCCCTCCGCCCCCCTTAATCCGTCCCTGTCAAGAGGGATAGAGTCACTACTTTTATGTTTTCAGTTGAAAAATATCTAAATTTTGTATGGATGAAACATTATTAGACGTGAATACTGCGCGTTAATTTCTATTGTGATCGGCGAAGTTTGTTAACATGTATCGCTTGTCTTGATTTCCCCAATCCGATCTGCCGTTTGTTACATCACTGAAGTTAGCAGGCAAGTTTCAGCGAGGTTTGATGATTCCTTTGGTTCACTGTTTCATGCTTTTAAGGGAAAAATGGATGATCGTTTGAAAATTCGATTGAAGTTTGACCTGATCACTGTTTTTTTAACATTTTATGGATCGCAAGTATTTAATACAATTTTAGGAATCTTTTATAGGCCAGCCATAAAATGTTGTCAACATAAAATGTTGACTCTACTTTAAAGTTCACAACAGATAAACTACAGTAAAAACAGTACAAACTACAGCAGATCTTGCTATAAAATCCGAAATTTTAAAGTGGACATTTTGAAATAATAGGAAATTAGAAACTCCAACATTTATTTTACAGTGATTTTAAGTCATAGAGTTATTTTGACCAGTGGTCAAGCAACATGAAATATAATTAGTAGAACCTACTTTACCAAGGAGTCCCTATAGGTAACTAAGCAGAGGAAAAAAAGCAAAAAGTTGAAAAATACAAAAATTATTAGTGGTCAAACGGGAATGACCAAAGGTCGAGGCTTCCGAAAAAAAACCATGAAAAAGAGAGAGAAGGTCAGAAAAGCTTTTGGTAGTGAGGAAAAAGGGGATTGATCACTGGTCAAGATATGTTGACCAGTGGTCAAGACCAAAATGTTATACGTTTCAAGGCGTTTGGTTTGAGACCCAACATGACCTACTTCAGTGCCAAAGCATTTGAAGTAGCAAAAAGTTAATCGGATTGACCAAAGGTCATCCGGAACCAAAAACACATGATATAACAATTGGGAATACAAAATATCAATTAGCAACTCCAAAATTAATTTTATAGTGATTTTTAGCCATACATAGTAATATTGACCAGTGGTCAAGCAACATGAAAGCAGTTTTCGAGAACCAACCCAAACCAAAAACACATGTTATAACGATTGGGAATACAAAATAGCTATTAGTAACTCCAAAATTAATTTTATAATGATTTTTAGCCATACAGAGTGATATTGACCAGTGGTCAAGCAACATGAAAGCAGCTTTCGAGAACCGACCCTAACCAAAAACACATGTTATAGCAGTTGGGAATACAAAATATCAATTAGCAACTCCAAAATTAATTTTATAATGATTTTTAGCCATACAGAGTGATATTGACCAGTGGTCAAGCAACATGAAAGCAGCTTTCGAGAACCGACCCTAACCAAAAACACATGTTATAGCAGTTGGGAATACAAAATATCAATTAGCAACTCCAAAACTAATTTTATTATTATTTTTAGCCATATACAGAGTAATATTGACCAGGGGTCAAGCAACATGAAAGCAGCTGTCGAGAACCAACCCAAACCAAAAATATTAAGCCCGCTCCAATTTCTAACACTGTCGGGCAAGCGGCTTATCGGCTATCGCCGTGATCTCGGCAAGAAAGTCCAATTCGTTCAACCTACGGAAAGAGCCAACCTCACTCGCGCTAGTTCGGATAACTTCGGATTTGACTCCCGTGGGAGTCCCAAACTTTTGCCAGGGAGTCAGAAAGTATGAAGGAGTCCCAGTTCGGCACCTCTGGTGTAGACCAAGATATTTGATATTTGAAACTTGTTTAAGAGAGGGACAATTACAATCAACTATTTTGCATTCTTTTTTATGAAAGTATAATTCTAAAATATTTGACGGGCCATAAATACTAAAATTGATGAATTTTGTCTTATTTATATTGATTGATAATTTATTTGCTATGAACCATTTTCTTATAATAGAGAGATCATCATTAATTATATTTTCTAAATTTTTATTTTTTGGATATGAGTATAAAATTACAGTGTCGTCAGCGTATGTTATAATTTTTCCATTTAACTTTAACTTACAAAAGTCATTAATATAAATAATAAATAACAATGGTCCAAGGATTGATCCCTGTGGTACCTACTCCAGATTTTATGTTCAGAAGCTCACTTTCAAAATGGTCTAAACTTACGAATTGTTTTCGATCTTTTAGGTACGAGCTAAACCAGTCAAGTGTTGTTCCACGAATACCGATTGAATGCAATTTATCAATTAATATATTATGGTATATTATGGAAATATCAGTTAATATCGATAGCACTGTCCAGTACCGACTTCTACTGGCTAATATCGTTTTTAGGATATTAAATATCCGATTTGAGTTATAGGGGGGTGCTTTTGACAAAAGCCAGTTTTAAAAGAATAATGAAATTAGCCAGTGTTCGGTATTAAAGCTGGGTTCCAGGATAAAATTACTATTAGCATTCGATTTTTTTTTCTATAGCGGGTTTTTTGGACACATGGAAGTATTTATCACCCACCTAGAGTGTAAGAACGTTTTATTTTTGCCCCGGAATATTTAATGCTAGCTTGTAATGCTTCATTTTTAGAATTCATTTTTAAAAGCTTCCTTCAATGTTTTACTATAACCCAGTATCTTAATTTTGATAGCGCTTTAGAAGTGTTTCCACTTCACTAATTTATACTCCTTTATACTTCTCAGTGATTTTTAGTCCTTGTATTTAGAATAAGTGTTTCAATGTCACGTCGTTCACCTCATAGCCTTGATAACGAGGTACCCGAGTGGGGATAACGAGGTACCCGAGTATAAACAACACTCCTTTATTTTACACGCCATTTAACATAAGGCAAATAAAACTAATCTTTTAACGTGGGATGTTTCTTTATGAAACCTACAGGCTTGGCATGAAAAAATGTAAGATTTGCTGAAACCATTTTAACGGACAGGAGAAAAGTGTGGGGAATGGGACAACCGTGTGACCTTACTCCCCTATTCTAAATACAAGGAGTTATAGTCGTTTGATTGCTTGACTAACCATGCCGTGTCGTTCCAGGCAGTTCGGCGCCAAGTGCGGCAAGTGCTGCCGGGCCATCCAGGCCTCGGACTGGGTCCGGCGGGCCCGGGACCAGGTCTACCACTTGGCCTGCTTCGCCTGCGACGCCTGCAAGCGACAGCTGTCCACGGGCGAAGAGTTCGCGCTGCACGAAGCCCGAGTGCTCTGCAAGACACACTTCTACGAGTGCCTCGACCCGGGCTCCAATGACGGTAGGTGGGTCTCATTGCACTCCCATCCACACCGAACTAAGGGACAGTCCATAAATGATGTCGCCCTTTTCCAGTATATTTGAACCCTCCCAATCCTGTGTCACAAAATGTAGCATTTCAACATCACCCCTTTGTCATATATTTCGCTCTCCTACTAACAGTACATGTTAATAACAAGGTTGGCTAGATCTGGGACCCAATATTTTTATTCAATTTGAAGTGTACCCTACCCATCTTATATTTCTAAAGTGAACAACAAAAGTGTCCTTTACATTTTCTGTGTAAACTACTTTCCCCAAAAAAATAAACTGCTAGGTATTTTGTTGATTTGTAGTGCGTAATTTCTCAATTCTTGCAATCCCCTTTCCCTTTGTCACAAAGTGTCACAGATTGATAATCTCCTCTCTTTCCTCCAAGTGTGACAACATTTATGGACAGTCCCTAAGTGGGGGGCTCAAAATGTAAGTCCTTTGAGGAAGAAGGTAAAGGTTCTGGTATGTATTGCTTTTCCAATTGAATCGTCAGTTTGAAAAAGGGAATAAGTCTAAAAACCAAGTTTTGAGAAAATCGATAAAAAAACTGTAAAAATAATGGAATTTTCGTTGTATAACCACCAAATTTTTACTGGAAATTCAGGACCTTATTTAGAAAAAAGGAAAATTATTAAAACAAAAATTAACACATTCAAAAGTATTTTACAGTTGAAAAAGTTGATGGACTTACTCCCTTCTTCAACCTTATGAAATTTCAAGTGAAGAAAAATCTTAAAAACCACTTAAATTGACGTTTAAATTATATTTCTGCTTAGTTCACAACACAAGAGTGAGAAATAAAAAGGTTATGACGGATAAATTTAAAAAGCGTTATGAAACTGAGTCATTAAAGCAATGGAGTAAGTGAATAAAAATGGAGTCAAACATTCCCTGCATAAAAAAAGTTTAAAGTACTTTTAAATTAAAACCAAATTTTATTTTGGCCTGGTTTACACCACAAGGAAGAAAAACAGAAACAAAAATTGTCATTAACTCCAAATTAACTGCAAAAATACAATTGAATGGACATCGATTTTGTAACTTCAAGGAGCTATATCTACCTATAGGGGGTAGTTATTTTTCCCTCTTTCCACTCATGTGTAGAGCAACGCTTGGAGAATGTTTTGGGCACAAAAAGTCAATTTGTCATTTTTTGGACTTGTTCCCTTTTTCAAACTGGCGATTCAATTAGCCACTGTTGTTGTCGAAACTTACCTATGGAATCAGGGCTCTGGTCAAAGAGACACTTAAACAGCTCTCTTGATCTTCAGCATTTTGCTTCTAAAGTGGTAGTTTCTGGTGTTTCTTCAATGGTCTGAAGATATGAAAGCTGAAAAACTTTCTGTTGCAACGAGACAATCCAAAAATGAAACAGATTTATTTAAGAAGCATTTTGAAGTATCCAGCTTTTTGCGATTGGAAGAATTATTGGGAAATAAGTGACTTTTTGAGCTGTCACACACTGATTTTTCCAATTGTTATTTTGGAAGAGACACTTAACCTATATGCACTTATACGTACAGCAAAAGACTGAACGAGTGGAAATGCTCTTTAAGAATTCTGTAGTCGCCAAGGTTGTGCTGTTTTACTATCAATCCAGTTGCATTCATAAGCCTGGACACAAACTAAAGCTGTTAGAAATTTCAGTTGCTGTTGTAAGCTCTTCAGTTGTTTTTTGAATAAGGCTTTAGTTACACGAATTTTGTTACAGCGTTCAAGCAATACAGTTTAAGAAAAACCTTCCGCTGAAACAATACAATGTATCCACAAAGTATCTAAAATACAGAATGTTTAATGTATAGGGTGGGTTGGGGTAAAGTGGGTCATGGGGTAAAATAGGTCAGTTTTAATTAACTCGATATGAATCAAATTTAAATTGAATTTCTTTTCACTAATTTTTTTAAATTATATTCTTTAATCTGCTGGCAACCTTTTTCGACTGTCAAAAATTAAGATTTATGAATTTGAGGACTGAAAAAATATTTAATTTGAACTGTAAATGATGTCATCGAAAAAACAGGGCTTACTAACTTCCAAAATATCTATATATTGTAATAAATTACAGCAGACTTTTGTATTATTTTTCCATAAAAGAAAGTTCGAGAGACATTTCAAGCCAATCAGCTTAGAAAAATATAAAATATTTTATCTTTTATAGCGATATTTTGTACTTGGGGTAAAATGGGTCATAGTTAAGAGACCTTTTGTATTAAGTAAAAACAATGTTTTTGACTTATTTCCTTCAAATATACATTGAAATGTCAAACAAGTTTATTTTTACGTCAAATAAAGTATTTTAATTGCTACATTTGGAACAATGGTCATTTACTTCAGACATTTACAATTTCCTAAAAGTACAACTTAAAACAAATTTTTTCAGATAAAAACCGCTTAGCCGATTGCCTTTTTTCTTATTTTCATGTATATTTAGTAATAAATATATTTTTGACATATTTTTGCAATGAGACCCATTTTACCCCACATTGGGGTAAAATAGGTCATTACTTTTTATGCTAAGTTTAACCAACTTATAACTAAAATATATTTGATAAAATTAGATGAAAATGTTCTGAAGGATTGTAATGTCAAGATCCAATTGAAAGAAATCCTTAAAAAGTAATAGTTTTGATGAAATAAAACTTAGAATGTGAAAGTACCTTAAAATTGACCCATTTTACCCCAACCCACCCTACCAACACAATTATACAGGGTGTTTCAAAATTGCGTTGCACGGCTTTTATTCGGAACCAACACCTCCTAGGGTCATGGAAGTAAGGTCTACCCCTAGGTAAATGAGCTTGGAAAATGCACTGAAATGACTAACAGCGCCCCTAGCGGCGAAATTAAAAAGTTAAAAAAATTAATTTAAAATCTTAAAGAGATAGAGCAAAAACCTCAATGAGAGTATTGTTCCCAACGTCATGAAGAACTCACTGAAAAAAAATTCATTAAAATATCTTGAATATTCGCCGAGATATTAGCATGTGAAAATAGCTCTTTTTCAGGGGTCAAAAAGGAAAAAGTTAGCATATTTGCAAATGTTTTTGATTTTTGGATTAAATTTTGTGTTCTTTAAATTAAAAAAACACAAAACTACAAAATAACACTGAAAAATTTGCAAATTTGCGAACTTTTTCTTTTTTGACCCCTGAAAAAGTGCTATTTTCACATGCTAATATCTCCGCGAATATTCAAGATATTTTGATAAATTTTTTTTCAGTGAGTTCTTCATGACGTTGGCAACAATACTCTTACTGAGGTTTTTCTCTATCTCTTTTAGTTTTTAAATTAATTTTTTTAACTTTTTGATTTCGCCGCTAGGGGCGCTGTAAGTCCTCTCAATCGATTCTCCAGGCTCACTTACCTAGGGGTAGACCTTACTTCCGTGACCCTAGGAGGCTTTGGTTCCGAATAAAAGCAGTGCAACGCAATTTTGAAACACCCTGTATATTCAACTAACCTTTTTTAAGGGTTTGATGGTAGCTTTTTCTTTCCAACACCCTCGAAGGAAAACAAAGATCAATTTGTAACTAAATAGGAAAAGAGCAAACTTACAAATGCATGTCCATCTGCAGATAGATTGTCCCTCATGGTGTGAGGTCCTTGCGGTCAAACTCCCAACTAGAAAAGCAGACCAAATCCCATTAAAAGATTACACTGACAAGGCTCAAAAGAATCGCGTGTGGAACGACCACCCGCCGGGATGACTGAGCGAATCGTGTCCGAAGAAAACTTCGCATTTATGCCAAGTTTCACTCAATGCCTGCTTACCTTGGACCCTTTTTATAATATTCTACCATTGGATAGTGTTTGTTATGCTGTTCAGAAATTCAATTTTGCTTTTTAAAGATTTTTACAAGGGTGTTAGACAGGAGTTGGAATTTATAACAGTTATTGAAGTAGTTTTTAATATTATGTTTACTTTTATACGGATGTTATGAACAATAGTTTGTAAGTTAATAGTACTTATTTCCTATTAAGTAGTCACAGTTGTGTTAAATTGGGGTTTTTGGTGTAACAACCAGTTATATCCACTTTCAATTTTAATTTACTTTAGAGGATTTTTGGAGGCATCTTAAATGTTGGTGTGCTGTAGGGTTGTAGGTTAGGATAAATATTATATCCATGTCCGCCCTCCCAGAAATTCGAATTAGGTGTACCAAAAACAAAATAAACCCTTTCTTTATCTTTATCTTTCCTTTTTACCCTTTTTTATCTTTCTTTTACTTTATCTTTAACCCTTTCTTTATAAAAAAATCTTTAGGGTGAAATCCACAAACCTTTTCTGGGATAGGATCCCCTTTTGTACTTAGAACTCTGTATTATTCAAATTTTTTATATTAAGTTCATCAAAATTCATATCAAATTCTATTTTTAGGGTAAAATTTCTAAAAATTTTCCGAGTTAGGATTCCCAGACCCCCTTTTGTACTTGGAACATTATATTTTTAATATTAAGTTCATTGAAATTCAAATCAAATCCTACCTTAAAATAGATGAAATTCCTAAAAACATTTATACGAAATTTGGATTAGGTGTTCAAAACTAGGTAAACAAAGTTTTTTAGAGTATTTTCAAAAGTTTTCTGAAGGAAGACCCCCAGAATCCATTTTCGTACTTGGAATTCTATTGCACACAACTTTTCTTATATTAAATTTCTCATAATGTAAATTCTACCTAAAATGTATAAAAAGGCTACATTTGATATATTAAATATGTATTGGATGGGCTGAGGTATAATTTTAGGTTCTCTCCCCGGTTCAAGAATCTATCTTTAAAACTGATACTGACTAATTTTTTTAGATAATATTTAGGCCCCTCCAGAAACAAATTTCTATTTGAGACACTGCTGCAAATTCATATTGAGCCTGACCTGAGAGGTACATTCCGAAGATTTATTCCATTTAAGAATCATTTGAGTAAAAAAATGTGAAGAAAGACGGTCACAAACAGTTCTGCTAAAAGACAACCGACACGAATTTAAGATATGAGTCCTCCCGCTGCCCTTTAATCGTCCCCTTCAACCCCAAAGCATAAATCTCCCGATCCGGACCGAGGGGAAAATATGTTGTGACAGTTATTCAGTCAAATCCTCCCTTCCCGTGATCATATTTCCAGCCCAAAGGTCACGAGCTCATTTCATTTTGCCACGCCGACTCATCGGGAGTGGGAAAAGGACGTTTAATAAACAATGCTCGGACCAGTCCCCCGGGACAAGGGACGGAAGAGCTGCACCACAAAGCGGGGGAGGGAGTAATTGAGGGATAAATGGTGTTTTGTCGAAGATAAAGGGTGTTAATCGCTGCCTATTTCATACGTCCTTAACAGTGCTTTGTTTGGTGCCATATTTCTGGGCTTAACCAAAAATGTTTCCGTGGGGATTTTGCGAGTTGAATATACGAGGTGTCCATATACAAGGCCGACCAAATGCCCTGGGCACTATATCTCTATGACCACTTAGTTTTGGAGAAAATTGCGACAGATAAAGGAATGATGTCATTTCAGGTTTTGGTTAAAAAAAGGTTCATGAAAAACGTGAACTGAACATAGTCAATTGGGTACGCTTATGAATTAAGGTATTAAAAATATTCTCTGAGCATGCATGCAAGCTTTGTAGAAGGAAACAATAATTGGTGCATTTCTTGGTGCCTTTTTGACATGTTTACTAATTAAAAACCATTCTCTAACTATGATTGTTATATCAATATTACTATCCAAAGTATATACCAGTAAATCTCGTAATATTCCATGATGTTTCTAAGAGTAGGGGAGACCGGGGCTAGTTTTCCAACCTAAATGCATTTTCTTTCCATACATTTTATTTTTGCTTATTTTTGGATGAACAAAATTTCATTATGATACTCGGACTGTTCTCTACAAAATGTAGCATTAAAAGTTCATTACGATAATTAGTTTTTTTACAAAATAGGATTAAAGGCGACCATGTCAGGTTGGAAAATGTGCCCCGTATGCGGGGCAGGTTTTCCTACAGTAAGGGGCAAGTTTTCCTATAGTACTACTCGCTGAAGTAATACAGATTGCTTTAGGAAACCTTGATTGGTTTACCGGCAGTCTGTCATTCCTAATATGGGATTGCGAAACTATCGCATTGGTTATTCACATTTTCTATTTCTGCGCTTTGAATAAGTGTCTCTTCTCTCTCTAAGCCCGAGAATACGATCCTTCGAGTTAGTTGTTTGGTTGATTGTAAGACTGTGCTGAAACTTTAGCCTTTTAGGTAGCTATCTGAAATAAAGGCTGGAATCGAACGATCATGCTGGTTTGAATTCTAGTCGTAAACGTAATGTATTCGAAATTTGGCGACTTATCTCTAATTTGGCGAATTCAAAATAAACGAAAAGGAAGTGGTAGGTTAGTTCGTAGAGGATCAAGCTTACAATCGAAAGATTGCGGGATCGGTCTCAAGTCTTTCGTAGTAGCAAATATCAATATTTAATATTATATCTGGTTGTTTCTAGAGGTTTGATCTATTTAAAGTTAAGGAGGTAATGGGTTTAACCTTTTCAGTGCTAGCCTCTTCAAATTTTCTGTATTTTGTTTCTATTAATGGATTAGCATCCTTTGTTAGCGGGCCTTGGCCTGAAAAGCAAATAAATATTCTATTCTTATTCTCTTTAAATTTTCAATATAATTCAATGGTAGTCTCGAGTGTCTTAGATTGAAAGAAGATCATAGAAATTAGACAGTGCCGAATAAGACAGCGTTTTTCATCAAACGGATCATCGTTTGGCAATCAGAAAAGAAAAATTCGCGTCAGCGTCGTAATCATTACTTGTGTTGGGATCGTTATTTTGACGAATATCTGCCTGCATAATTTTTTGATTTTTATATTTTGCTCCGAAAATAAAAATCGTTTGTTGCACGAAAGATCACCAAATTACCGATTGAGATATTCTGAAATTCTCGATTAATCTGAAAATACTTAGAGAACACATATCCCCAAAAATTAGGTTTGTGGTTTTGGCAAGGAGGGAATGAGTTGCTTTTGAGTTTATTGTTTTTCTAAAATATTTTTCATCATAACTAATTGATTTTTATCGCTTAAAACTAATAACTAGTTTTAATCAAAACCAATTAAACTCAAGCATGATTATGATTTACAGATTATTTCCACAAAGAGAAAATACTATATCGTATTTGGTGATATTAAAACAAGTAAACAAAATACAAAATATCTAAATTTATAATGTAGGAGTCTACAAGGTAAATTCACCGAATTAAAAAAAATAGTGGGGTTATGGAATTTTAGACAGACTTATTAATGTGAGCTCTATGGACCTAGTAAAAGTTAGTAGTAGCTAGTAGTTATGTTACAAAAGTATAAAATTATTTGCTTTGGAGACTACTGTAATTGTACTAACTAAGCAGTCTCGGGGGAAAATCTAGCTATATTTCTACCATACGGATATTTGATAACTATAGTAAGGTAATAAGGGATGAATATATAAGAAGGGCGAGATGAGGGGCAGGGATCTAGATTTGTGGGAACCAGAAATAATGACACTCGTTTCCCCAACAGTAAGACTATCCCCTCATTCAACCACTTCCTTCATTTTCACATCTTGCCAATGTAATTTGAAATATTCTGTCTCCAATACATCTAGAAAGCAACAAACATACATTTTAGCTATAACCGTAGTATGGGAACGTATCCATACTACGTGACCCATTCAGTAGAGGGAGGGGGGTCTTCAAAATACCACGCTCGGTCACAGGGGGAGGGGGGGCTTAGGGTTTCGTCACGTAGTCAATTTCTTCTATTCAATACGACAAAATTAAGCCAAATTAATTGTTGAAATTGGCCTAATTAAGCCAAATTTATGATTTAAATTAGACAAATTAAGCAAAATTAATTTTTTTAAACTTTCTGTTTGCAAAAAATGATAGCAAACCGTATTTATGAATTACTACGTGAAAACTAGAGGGGGAGGGGGGTCTTGGCATGTACTACGGATAGTCACCAAGGGGGGAGGGGGGTAAAAAATGGGTCTCGTAGTATGGGTACGTTCCCTATATTCTGAACCGTAGTCAATCAGTTCACAGTGCTTGCGAGCCAATTATCAAGCCAATCCCAGCACCTAGCTTTCGCCAAGGATGGAATAGCGAATGCTTGCTCTAGCCGTTGGATGGGTAGGTTTATTGGTTTACCTATGAAAGAAAGTTTAATTTAAAGATTGGTGATTTAATTTGAAGATTGCTGATTTAATTTAATAATAGTTTTAATGTTGAAGTCACCACTAAATTATTAAATATTATTTTAATGATTTCGTTCTATACACCACACCATGCATCCTCCGTTGGGTCTAATGCTGCATTCAGATGCAGTAACCTTCCATACCATCCCGTGTCAATAGTGTACAGGGGCGGAATCATGGGGGTTAAGATTCACTATGTTGGTAATGTCCTTATTTTTTAAGCCCCACTCACTTACGTGTGGTCTGGGGGTTTCCCATCGTATACCCTTCAGAGGAAGGGGTTTCTTTTATTCGCTAATTGACCCCACAAAGAAAGCGTGGCCTTAAAACTGGCCATAGTAAAACTCTAACACCAGCCAAACCATTAGGGACTGATTTTCCCCCAGAGTTCTCCACATAAATCCGCCCATGGTTGTATATACCATGATGACCTTAGTATATAAGTATAACTGCCCCGTTCACGACGAATTTTTTTGCGATTGATGGGATTGTGGGGAATTAAGATGATCCACTTGGAATTAATTTATTATTTATTTCGAAACTGAAGAATTAAAACGCTTTGCTTTGTTTTAATTTTTATTTTTCAAGCTGTTCATCAGAATCGTTTTGCCCCCGCAACTGTACGTATATATGTGTTATAATATTTATTTATTCATGGTAAAAATGTACTCCTACAAGCATGATAATTGATATAATGAGATTTTATTTCTCTAGCGTAAGTGAAAATTGTCGATTTAAAACATTTATAACTAAAAAAGTTGGAAAATATTGGGGCTAAATTTACATGGATTAGTATAAAAAGTAAATTTTTCAGTTACGCTGGGGGAGAGCTCGATTTGAACCTGGTTCCGTGTCTTGGTAATCATGCACTCTAACCGTTGAGCAACCTGGTTCTACAGTTTCAAGATATTTTAAAATTATGATCTAGGTTTCAAGCCGTATCCTCATGTAAAATCTAACATTGAATTGCATTGAATAGATGAAAGGATTGGATAAACTTGATTCAAAAAGAAAATATATCTAACACACATTTATTTAAATTAAAACATTTGAAAATAATTTCTGAGTTAAATCCGAAAAAAATGGATCAAGTATTGCGGGTTAAGGTTGCCACAATATTTGCAAGTCATGTCTTTGGCGATTGAGGATTGGCGCCAGTTTTAAAATTGGGATTACCTACTGAAAGCAGGAGCTAAAAAAATGGAAAATACGACAAATTCATAGTTTAAAAACTATTGATAAACTATCTGAAATTTGATTTCCTCATGAGTTTGTCACAAAAAGCGATCAACTTAAAAATTCTCTGAGTTTTGCCCGTTTTTAATTTTTGATACAGAATTTTAATTGTTAATTATACTTGTAGTAAAATAAATAGCACCAGAAAAGTCTAATTATACTGACACTATATGTACTTTAACTACAAGAAAACCATTTTTAAAAAGAAATTGAAAAAATTCTAGTGGGACTCGAGCAAACAGCTCCTTTAGAATCGTTAGCTAGCTGTACGGATTGGTTGTTTGGTTTGTGCCTGAGCCACAAAATCTTTGGAATATGTGCCCCGTCTACTTTAGGAAAACCTGCCCCATCTCAAATTTTGACCTTTGGGAGCCCCTGTACGAGTGGGGGTTCCACGTTTTTGATAAACAAAAGCATAGTTCGATAGATTGAGAAATTCTCTTTCAGTACAAGTATTATCAAATTAGTCAGTTAAAATTTAATGGGATTTTTTACATTTTTAGTAAAAATCAAAAAGTTTACGCAAAGTGTTAAATATTGAAAAAATCGCATTTGTGACTAAACTAAAAAAGATATGAAACTGAAAGTACAGTCGGAGTCAAAAAAATCGTTCCAAAAGTTAAGCAACGGGATTGCAGGATTTGAAATTTCAACGAATCGCTGAATATAGGAAAAGATTGGCGAGAACAATTTTCTAATATCTAATTTAAGGAAACATATTTGGCTGGTTATCCATGATTTGGCGCAGTTTTTTTTTTCGAATAAAAATGCTTTAAAATAGTAGTATGGTGGTTAGAGTAACGTCTTAGTAATCGGAAGTTCGCGGGTTCGATCCTCAATGCGGATCATTCTCAAAGTCATTACGATTGATGTTGAAATTTATTTACGGATGATCCAATCTCTGTGGAGGAGTATTCTTACCTGATTTTTTATTCAAAGCACTCAATCGTATTTCTCAGCAGCCGTTAAAGTTTCTTCCTAAATCTTAAAATAATTATTTATGAAATTTACTTGGAACTCTGGATCTTCCACTATGATCATTAAAAAAATCCAACTCCGATAAGTAAGTAATTTTTTAAAGGTATTTTTAACTTCACACTGGAAAAAATATTTTATTTAAAGAAATTTTTTAATCAGAGAAATTTCTTAAGAATTTTTTTACCAAGCTTATTCAGGCAAATACAATGCAATTCAGGCAAGCTAATCAGGAATACAAGTTTAAACATAATTCTTTGTACTATTTCAGAAAATAATTCTATTTTAACTATTTTTAAAGTTATTTTAAATAAATAATAATTATAAATTCTTTTAAATCGTGGGGTAACGCGTTGCCTGAAACAATTGTAAATTCAAGAGGGGTAAACGAGTTCAAGAGGAAAATTGACAGATACTGGGATTCCGGTAGTTTGAGTTAAAAAGACTGGACCAACCTTGCTGGGCTTAAGCCTGTAGTTGGTCGACTTAATTTGTATTTGTATTTGTAACGGAATTTTAATTATATGACTTAATAATGGGAACTCTACGGATTTAGTAAAAGTTAGTAGTAGTAGTTTTGTTAAGAAATTAAAAAATAATTTGCTTTGGAGACTATTGAAATTGTACTAAGCAGTCTCGGGGGTGGGGAACAAGCTATATTTCTAATATACAGATATTTGGTTGAGTTGCATAAGCGTACCCAGGATTCTGCTCAGGGCGAAGCAAGCATAGTCGATCTTTCTCGTGCTTGTGGAGAACCATTTTAAAACCCGGGATGATGGGCCAGAGTTTTGCTTCGAGATGGGATTTGGACCTTTTGTGAAAATAATGCAAAAGTTTTTAAGATAATATACTTAGCCCCAAACAAAGGGGGTCTGGGGTCCATCTCCGAAATGTTTTGTAATTTGACCCTAAAGAGTAGCTTTGTGAATTGTTCTGGGACATTGGGGAATATTTAGGTAACACCCCGGATCGATCACTCGTATAATCTCTAGAATTTTCAAGGGAAAATGCCTATAAATAGACATAAGAACTCTATAGAGGGTTCAACTCCCTAACCGCCTCCTAGATACTGCCCGGGGAGATCTCTTATTTTTGATTTTTAATCCTCTTTGACATAGGTGAACCCAAGTGATCCCAGTTTTCATAATTTAAATTTTTGAAAATTAATTACTTAAGACTAAAGTTTAAGTAATTTACTCTCATGATTTAGAGGGTAGCTACCCCTCCCTGTATCCCCTGGAGTTGAGGGACAGTTCCATAGACTTATGAGAACTAGAAGGGAGGACACAATTTTCCCCCTCTATAATGTCTCTCAATTCATTCTCTCTTACCTCCCCTCTTCCCGAATTCCAGTTAAAATGTTCGGCTTCTAAAATTTCTAAAAAGCATTACACAAACACATGCGAGTTCAATCCAATGTAGCCATCCCTCATTCGTGATACATGATCATGAATGAACAGCTACAGATTGATCCAGCCAATGAAAGGGTAGGTTTATTGCTTTACCTATTCAAGAAAGTTTTGTTTAAAGATTGGTGAGAGATTTAATAAAGAGAGAAAGATTTAATAATATTTTTAGTTACTAGGTCACCACTAAATTATTAAAAATTATTTTAATGATTCCAGTCTATATCTCACGACAGACATCCTCGTCCTGGGCTCAAGCTGCATCCAGATGCGGTAACCATTTATACTCGGGGTGAAAGAGGCATTCGGACACTTCCATGCTGCTTCCCTAACTTTTCCATGTTGTATAGATGGTAGGAGCAGGCGCGGATCCAGCACGGCTCCAAGGGGGGCATTTTTCTATATAAGATCCCCTTGTGTTACCATTAGAGGTATAGGGGCACTTTTCAACACTATTACCTTTACTTTTTTTCCCAAATGTCAAAATATTGGGGATTTCCTAAAAATAATCACTGAAGATCCCCTTGTGGTACTAAAAGGGGGTATCGGGGTCCTCCCCCAGAACACTATTTTGAAATTAGACCTGTTAAAAGTAGGGTTTTTACTCATTTTAAAACTTTTTGGGTTCCCAAGGGGGGTCATATTCCAGAGTGCCATCCCCCTGAATCCGCACGGGGTGGAGTCACTGGAGGGAAATAAGCTCCCCCCAGAAAATTCCCGATCCCGAAGGTTTACAGTGTGCCCCCAGATTTCACTCTCTGTACTTTGTATCCCTCCATGGTTGTATACCAAAACTAGATTTAAGTATAACTGTCCTTCACGACAAATTGTTTTTTGATAGAAGGAAATAAGGAAAGTTATGATATTCTACTTGAAAATAAATCTATTTCGAAGTTAAATTAAAATATCTTTGCTTCATTTTATTTTTCTTTATTATAAGGCGTTCATCAGAATCGTTTACTCCGCAATTGTATATGTATAATTTTCTGGGGGAATTTTTTAAAATTTATTTTAACAACGAATTGAGAAAAATTGGGATCGAATTGGATGAAAAATAAAGAGTATTTCTAAAAACTTCTACTAAATGAATCCAAACATCAAACATTAAAAAACAACAAAGCTAAAATAAGAATAGCTTTTGAAAATACATTTTTATTAAGTTTAAAAAAATACAAAAATAAAAGATCCCCTAATGTCAAAAATAAAAAATATTTGTTGGACGATTGTAAAAAAGGTTACCCCAATAGAAAATAAGATTAAAAAAAGCTTTTAAATATCCAATAAAAACTAAATATAATTTATAATCACTTATTAATAACTTCTAACTCTTAAAAATTATAAAATCAGCACAAGAAGTTGCAGAAAACGTTCAAATTCGACTTAACTCATACAACACCAGCGCTCTAACCGTTACGCTACCGGGATCTACATTGAGAGACGCAAATATTACAAATAACTAAAGGATTGGATTAGTTTTGTGGGTTATTGTAATTTTAACAAGTGGCAAACCTTTGGCGATCGGGACTGGCGAAATATTTCAAACCTATTTTCCTATACCATGCGTACGGGGTTAAGGTCTAGATTCCTCTTAACAGTCCTTGGAACGTTTTTTTTGACTCCGACTGTACATCAGAATGTGTGTGAAGTGTTGCTTTATCATCCAGTTCATTCGTTGGGGTGATCTGATTGCTCATTTAAAAATAAAGGGCGTTGGAAAATTTGCCCCAGTGGAAAACTAGCCCCGGTCTCCCCTATAAATAAATATTTTGGAAATAAATTTACTCAGAACGAGCAGCTCGTGGGATAAGGATTCACTTTATAAACAATGAGTTGTTTCATTTTTTCATTCACTTTAAATTTGGAATGAGAAGAGAGATAGCATGACGAAGAAAGTGAATTAGATGAAGCAGTATAAGGAGATAGAAAAAAGCTGGATATTACGATCGAAAGAGAGAATAAAAAAATGGTTATATGGGAGACAGTGAGAGAGAGAGAAAATAGGAAGAGGAGAAAATGTGAGAGAGATAAAAAGTAGTGAGAAAGAAGAAAATAGAAAGAGAAGGATGGAGAGAGTGAAGGGGAATTAAAATGACGGGAAAGTAGGGAGAGTTAGAGAGAGAGAGTGTAGAAACACAGATGAAGGAAAGATTAAGATGAAACGAGAGGTATTGAATGTATGAATGAGAAGAAATAAATAGAGAAAAAATTAGGAGAGAAAATGCAACAAACCCCATTAAAATGCGTTTGAAAGTCATCTCGTGACAATCTTCATAGTTTCAAATAAACAAGTGCTTTAGCACGTGAAAGTCATCTTTCTGAATACTGGGTGAAACACCTCACGCTATTTCCTTTCTTCCCCCTGACCACACCTCGAGTTTAACAAGATTGCACTTCACACTTCTCTTGTAAGAAGCTTTTGCTTCGATGTCAACTCAGTCTGTCTTTTCTATGGTTGATTCTCTAAGAAGGAAGCATTTTCTTTGATATGTAATCCTCTGCTATGACATATTTCTAGAGATGCTTTCCTTTCATAGAGAAGGAGCAACAAACTGTTGTAAAACTTACGTCTATAGAAAAGGGACTTGTTTAACCTTTGAACTGAGAGATTACTTTCTTGCTTGTTAAACTTATATAGCATATTAACCCCTGGGTATGAGGTGTTTAATCTCTGCCAAAAACTTTTTAATGATAGATGTGTACAGGTAAAAAAATTAAATGTTTTTAAATTATCAGTTTAATCTCCCCATGGTATTGCATTTTTTATAAATAGTGTTTGAAAATATTTTAGAAATAAAATATCAAAAAAAGAAGGATTGATAGAATTGTTTTCATTCCATTCTTAAGCAAAGCCTATAATATTATTTGCAAAGAAGTTTCGAGTATATTTTAATTCTATTTTTTTAATCAGTTGAACATAAGAAAGTTAAAATTTGAGCTATTTCTAAGTGACATTTAAAAGTTTTCCTATGAACTAAACCTAGTTAAAAGACAAAAGGTCCTCATCTCTTTTTAAGTAGTTTTGTTTCTAAACTATATTCCTATAAATAAACGGTTTGTAATGAAAAAACTTTTGGTATCAAAATATCACTGATTCTCTTAGAGACTTTAAAAATCTTAAAAATTCTTGTTTACATACTTCCGTTTATATCAATTAAAGATAAAGTCACAGTTATACAAAGCAAGAAACTGAATTTTAAAACAATAGAAAACATACTTCACTGTTTTAGTGTTTTTAACATTGGAATGCATTAATTAATTCCCATTTTAATTATACTAATACAGTGGAATCCGCTTAATGTGATCGCAATTGTCCGAGATTAAACTGATAACATTATCCGATTGATAACAATAAGCGATTATACATCAAAAAGCAGCAAAAAGTATAACTATATTATTTGCTTTAAAATCAAAATTACCTACTCGTAATTAGTGAATTTAAAACCATTTTACACTATGTATTTGACAACTTAAAATTTTTAAGGTAATATAAGAGTAGTTCAATTAATAAAAACAAAATTATCGCTTACTTTATATTTTTATTTGTAGAAAGGTCTCTCTTTTTCTGTGAACTCCATTATATCCTTCCCCAATCTAATAAACCACCTATTTTATAATCTGAATTCCAATAACCAAGGGAAAATTAAAATCTCTTATCAGAAACATCTGCAAGGCGCCAATGGTTTCTTACAAGTATGGATTCGGACCCCCCCCCTTAACCGTTTTCTTCAATATTTGTGGAATCTTTTCTTATTCTTATTAATGTGTTTGAGAAAAAGAACCGCCAGATACTAGAGTGGGGTAGATGTTTACTTGTAGAAATTGACCTTCAAAACGAAGCCTGATAGCGGACGTTTTTAGGGGATATGGACAAATTTTGATAACATTAAGCGGCGTGTTGAGCATTAAGCGGCGTGTGATAACATTAAGCGGCGTGAAAGAGTTGATCACATTAAACGATATATTTTACATTAAATTGAATAGGAATGATCGGGACCTGTCGATTTCGATAACATTATCAAATTGATAACATTAACCGTGATCACATTAAGCGGATTCAACTGTACTAATTAAAAAAGTATTGCTTCTTTTTAAAGAAAATATTTTGTTTATTTTTCAAAAGATTTTAATAATATTTTAAACTGTGTTTGTTAGAGCCCTGCACGAACGCTTCTGAGCGCGGCTTGTGCGGATGTTCCGCGCTGGCGCGGATGATCCGATTTTTGCGATCCGCTCTCGGAAAACATACTTCCGCTCTGACTCTACTGCACCGATCTAAAACGAAATCAGCCGCTCTAGCTCTAATCGCCGCGCTGGATCCGAATCGGATGCGCTCACCCGAGTTCGCCGCTCATGAATCAACGCGGGTGCACTAACATCGAGCTCGTTGCTAAGTATTTTGTTTGGAACCAACAGTTTCTCTGAGGCTATGCGTTTGTTAGAGAAACTTACACACAGGTTCATGTTTTTAGCATTTTAAAATAAAAGATTTAATAAGAAAATAAACGGTTTCTGAGATTTAAACCACAGAATAACGTTTAATTGTGACAGAACAACTATTTATTTTTATATATCCCTGGTTTTTTAGAAATAAGTATTCAGGTTATTATTTTTTCCATCAAGTTAAATTAAAAAAAAACTTTGTGATTTTGCTGATACAGTCGAGTCCGCTTAATGTGATCGCAATTTTCCGAGACTAAACTGATAACATCCGATCGATAACAATAAGCGTTAAGCGATCTCATATCAAAAGCCGCAAACAGTGTAACTAGATTGTATCAAAATCATGTAATCGTAATAAATGTACTCAAAACACTATTTTTAAACTAGGTCAAATTTTAAGGGGAAAATATAAGAACAGTTCAATTAATAAAAGTAAAATAATCGCTTACTGAGTATTTTTATTTGTATAGAAAGGCCTCTCTTTTCTTACTTCATAATATACTTCCACTCCAAAAAACAACTTATTCATTAAACACAAAGTAAAATTCAAATATCTTATCAGACATCTGTAAAGCGTCGATCTTGGTGGGTTTCTTTCACCAATCACAAGCATGGATTCGGACCCCCATAACCGTTTTCTTTCAATACATGCGGAATGTTTTCTTTATCTTACTCATACTGAGTTTCAGAAAAAGAAGGGCCGGATGCTCTCATGGGGCAGATGTTTACTTGTAAAAATTGACCTTCAAAATGAAACTCTAACTCAAAAGCTGTCGTTTTAAAGGGAATATGGACAAATTTTGATAATATTAAGAGGAGTAATGATTCATAGTTGATCCCATTAAACGATGTATTTTACATTAAATTAAATAGGAATGATCGGGACCTGTTGATTTCGATAACATTATCCGATTGATAACATTAACCGTGATCACATTAAGCGGATTCGACTGTAAAACTTTCCCAGGCTGAAAGTTTAGTTCAATAAACCGTATGTTTTTATCTTTTTTAGGTTATCTATTCCTTAAATTGAGCCCACACAGTTGCTTGTGGCATAACCGATTTCACCTTAACACTCCTATTTTTATTTTCAGCTTAGATTTCGAATTGCCGATCTCCTTCCGGCATCGCCGCGTTCTCGCTAATTCGCCGCTTTCTCGCCAACTCGCCGCTGTTGTGCCAAAAAGCCGCGTTTTAGCGAACGCGCCGCTTTTTTTCCAAGTCGGATGTTGAGCGCCGAGTTGAAAGCTGATGCGGAAAGCCGCTTCCGCTCAAAAGCTCTCCAAATCGTAATCCGCGTCAAAAGTACGAATAGCCGATCTAGAGGCAGCGCGTGCAGGGCTCTGGTGTTTGTTAATTAATTTTTCTTTACATCTTTACATTTTACATTTACCTTTTTTTGTTTTGGGTGGCAACGTGGCAACCTAATCATTTCAATATTTACAATAAGATAAAAATACCCACTCGAAAAATTCAAACATAGGTAACTAATATAACTAATATGAAATAAAGATACAATTTTTGAATAGAGATAAATGTAGAGAGATATTTTTAAGCTTTGCACTAACTTAAATAGGCCAAATAGTTTTTTAAATTCATTTCAAAGTTCTTTTTTTAAAACTAGATATTTTAAAAAACCTTTTAGTCAATAATTTAGAGATTAATACGTTTTTAAGTACTGGTGAATGACCGTTTGTGAATTAAAAAAAACAAGCTTTTTGAGTTTTAAATAAAATTCTTAATTTTCAAATATTTCCATTTTATTAGATTACGGATAAGGTTACAGTTGTATAGCAAGCAATTGTCAAACTACTTATTATCCTTCCAATCAAAACGGCTAATTCACGGCATATTTTACCATAAAGCAAATACATTTCACGTTTTAAAAATGTGGTAGCATCAGAGGGAGGTAGCTCCCTAGACCATAAAAATTAATACTCTTAACTAAAATATTCTAATATTTGAAAGAAGAAAAAGTTACGAATTTACGAAATAATTTTAATGCTTAATAACTTTGTAGAAGGGAATAAAGAGAAAATAATTGTCTAACTTCCGTGACTTAATGGTCTTAAAATGCATCATAGATAATCACCATGGCTTTATTAGAAATTACCAATTTTGTTTCTTAGAAAAGTATTAATTCCTCATAGAAATGGTATTCCACCTGGAAGAAAATCCTATTCTAGAATTTTAAAATTTGTCAATAAAATCTCTAAAATAGTTTATAAATAATATCATAACAAAAGGCCTAAATTTTATTGCTAAACTTTTAGCCTTTAATTTTTTCATTTATTACTTATGCAATTTATATGCTATTGATTAAATAGCTAAGGTGTTTCAATTTTACAAACAATTATCATAATTTTATTCAACTTTTCTCTATTCTAATTAACATTCATCATTACCATAAAAACACACCATTATTAAGTATAAATCTTAACTAAACATTGAATATTTTAATTTTTGCAGGCTGTGTTTTACATCTTCTAAGGAATCCTAGATATCTTAATTTGGCATGGAATGCTCATTCATTTTTAGATATGCACTTTCGAAAATAAATACACAACTGGTCATTCTTAGCGAAAAGAAAACAAGGCGCATGAAATATTTCCTAAGAATTCCTGCTTCACATTGTTCTTTCGGGCCTCTGAAGTTATTAGCATATTATATTCGCTGTATAATTAATCAGATCGAATCCAAGTTAAACAAACAGCGCATAATGCATGAGAGGTGTCGTTTCCTCCAACACTGAGTTTGATTAAATTATTTTGATTGTGTCTCGTGGCATCACTAATTAAATTCTTTACACTCGGCTTAACAATGCGGACTCGTAGTTCCTATGACGTCACGAGAGAATGATTAAAAGATAAAAATATTTTGGAAAAGAAAGCACATTTATCATTAAAACCAAAAAGTGCTAATGAAAAGGATTTTGTAGAAATTATTTCAAGCTTGTTTTATAAGTCATTGTTTTTTGGTTTATGAAATTAGAACATACTAGTATATCCGTTGTTGTTTTAATCCAAGTTGTAATATTTAAGTTTTATTTATAAATAATATTTTAAAAAGTTTAAATAATTGAGTTTCTTAGATTTCTTTCACATAATTTGTACTTGGTAAACTTCTTTCTTACTATGTGAAACTTATTTTAAATGAAGATACACACAATGTTAAACTAAGTCAAATTTCAACTGTGCTGTAAAATTAAACAGACCTAAAATATTTCTTAAAAAGTTTTGTTCGAAACAATTTTTATAAACCTTAAAAAGTTAGTAAATAACGGGAAGTTCTTAATTTTTATCGCTATCAAGGCAAAAGCTTCATTAACATCAACATTTCTTTTTTTTTAATTTTTCCAATTTCACATTTTTTATAATTATGCTTACATATCAAACCTTTGGGAAAACACAGGCCGAGATTCAAACTCCGAATTATACTAAAACGTTTAGGTTTTGAAGTTAGTTACTTAGGATTTCTCAATTTTAGATTTAGTAATTTATACTTCGAGGAGAAATAAAACACTATGAAAATGTATTTTCAAAACAAGATATAAAAAATTAAACCGATATATTTTACTCTAACTTCAACTAGTGATTTTAAAAAACAGTCTTTTGATGGTAAAATTCCTTTATAAAACTTGATAATTTACTACCCATTCATTTCTCTCCATCTCTTAGAGCCCATCATGAATTAATACAATTTTTGAACTATTTTGAGTTTTGTGTTAATAAATTCTAAATTGGAAGCCGAATCTCCTGAAGTAAACAGTTTTTTCAATACCATTAAAACACTGCAATCGCCAATTTTGGTATCTACGTGAAAAAGAGAGGATAGATTTCTACACTGAAAAGTTGAAGAAAATTAATGTTATGATGTGAAAATATGTAACCCCAACAATAAAGAATAAAATACTTGAGGAAATTCAAGACATTGATGGGGGTTATAAAACGAATTTCTTCACGGTAGCTGGAATCGGAGGTGTGGCCTACGTGACGTCACCTCTACTTTCGCCGAATCTTCAACCAATCAATACTTTCTATCACCAATCAATACTTGCCGAATACGCTTCCGTACGAGTGTGTGGTGCCGAAGACAGAAGTGACGTCATGCGCCAAACCAAGAACCCTTCTGCACATTGTAGTTTTAAATTTTTAAAAATTTAACTAATGATCAGATTTCTAAAAAAAATTAAAATATCTTTTAAAGAAGCTTTATCGAAATAAATTAAATTTGAAAAATCGTTGCATTCCCCATTCAGCATTCCTTCCTTAACGAAGGTTTTTTCCACAGAAAACACAGACCAGGATTCTGTGCAGAAAGCCAAAACGAAGCGGGTGCGGACCACCTTCACGGAGGAGCAACTCCAGGTGCTGCAAGCCAACTTCAACCTGGATTCGAACCCGGATGGTCAGGACTTGGAGAGGATAGCCCAAATTACTGGACTGAGCAAGCGTGTCACGCAAGTCTGGTTCCAGAACTCCAGGGCGCGCCAGAAGAAGTATCTCAACAATCAGGCCAAAAAAGCTAATGGTGAGCTTTTACTCTCTTATGTTTGGTGTAAAACTTGAAACTTTCCCTTTAAAACTTGGTTTGGCCTTGGTAAAATTAAATAAAAACATGTGTGCTAAGTAGTAAATGTTATTCTAGTGCATTTCTTACAGTCATATTCACAGCCATCAACGTCGGTGTTAACCAGCAGCTAGAGGAAGAAAAATTAGCTTTACTCCGACTCTGAATGGTGAAATTCTTCTTTGACCAAGGATTTAACACCAACGCTGATGGCTGTGAATATGGCTGTTAGTATTGCTGTTTAGTGAGAGCTTAGAAGCTTCTAAGGGAAATATTTATTCATCACAACATATGCTTTGATATTAATGACCTTATTCACTACTACCTGATCAGCGGTTAATCAGTTGTGAAATAAGGATTCCACCTATCAGAGTCAGCGAAAAGCTCGTTTTCTTTCTTTAGCTGCTGGTTAACCGCTGGTTAGGTAGAAGTGAATAACGCCGTAAATATTTTTCAAGCCACTGCCAATCTTCAGAAAGGCTAGGAGGTGCAAAAATAGTATTTAGCAATTCTTATATTTGCCAAGCGACAGCTCTGATTGCTCAACTATCCCATATTAGGAATGGCAATTGAAGAGCTTGCTGCAACAACAAGCTAACTTCAAAGTAATGCTGTTGGTGGAAGTTTGTTGCAGCAAGCATTTCAACTGTAATTCCTACTATGCGATTACCAGTCGCTCTGCGAAAGCTGTGGTTGGGAAGTATAAAAAAAGGATAAAACTAAAAACCTTTAGCCCTGTATTGTTAAAGTGAGGAATGAAAAATTCTGCTCTTGTGTTAGGCACCAACCAAAGAGGCCCCAGAGTTTGGAAAATTCTGTCGCTAATTAACATTTTAGTGACTTTTCCATGGAATAAGAAAAAACAGAAGTATTATTAAGCTTAAAAAAACATGAGGTATTAAATGCGCAAAAACCTTCGCCCAGATCCCTTTAATTCCTCTTTGCGGTAGCCCTGTTTCTGCTGCCATAAATTCGAGACGACTCAGCGCATTGGTCAGGAATCGCCGGGGAAGCCCACGAAACATCAATGAAATTAATTGATAACTATTTACACGCAACACTGCCCTATCATGTTATCCACTAAAGCCCTGTCCCCGGCCCCCTTTCGGCACAATGCTCTTGATTAGGGCTGTGGGGAAGAGTTCCCCCATTCATGGTCCCCTGACCGGAGGTATATATGTATATAACTTCTTTATACCTTCCACCGGAAATATCTTCCTATGGAGATCGATAGAGCGTCGTTTGAAGGGCCTGATTATTCACTTGCCTGACACGGAAAGGGAGAGCCCGTCAAAGCTATCAAGCATCGAGTTACAGCTCATCTTCTTAGACTGCACCTTTATAGTCGATTTATGATGTTATACCTGATTTTGAGATTACTTAAGGTTGATACATCGAAATGATTAGATGTGTGCTCTTGATATTTGTTGATTTTATTTTAATAGGATTTAAGTTATTTAAAAACTTTAAGTGATCTTTTTGGGCCATGATTAAAACAAAATAAAATAAATTGAGTGAATTAACTGTAGTAAATTCTGACTAAAGTGAATTAAAACCTGTTTGAGCATTACTTCGCCATTTTCTACATCATTTATTACCCATAAGAAAACGATGGATCTCTGCTGTTTTTGGGATGTGTGATAGTTTTCTGCCAATTCTCTAAAAAACCTGTTGATTTAGCAAAGAAATCCTCATCAGCTGTGCTTCTAGAAAACCCCTGTAATTTGTAAAGGGAAATCGTGTTATATTTATACAGAATCTATCAAATAGTTTTTGAAGTCATACTGCTGGAAAAATCTTTACTATGCAGGTTGTCTCTGTGCTTACAGGGGTTTTCTGGTAGCATAAATAACAATATTTCTTTGAAGCAACAGGTCATTTTTTAGTGTGTAAGAACGGAAATATGTCCTTTCAATTTTCTTCAAGGAAGAACGAGACGTAAAAATTTAACTTGCAGGTATTTAGGGGGTTATAAAAACAATTTTTAATGAAGATATTTATAATCCGTTTTCCATCCTGGAAAAGCTTCTTTCACACCTGTTTCAATGGGATAATAAACACAATAGGATTTGAAGCTATGTTCGTGGGTCCTTATTCCGTGTTCTTCTTTGTTTCAGCCATATCCATGCCCTCAATGACCGCAGCGACGTCATGTCCCGGCTGCGGCATGCTGTACTGCCTCTGCTCCCACCCCAGTCTACAGCTCAATATGAGCCAGGACGTGATGTGAAAGAACACTACACTCGCCTTTTCAGGTTGGAGCCTTTCACTGTCAAGCTCCGGGGAAAGTCTGGAAAACCCTGGAAGAAATTCCCGATGATTTTGGAGGGAGCCACCTTTTAACATTGGTTCAGTTCTGAATGCCAAAAGAAGGTTCATCGATAGTCTGAATAATACCCGAAAGAACTTTTTTATCAGTTCTGTTTGACTTTAGAGTGCTTGTGTCAGCTCCTGATAAATGGGATTTCTTGGGCTAAGCATGTAAAGGGTGTTGATGAAGGATATTAGACTGTAAAGTCTCTATACAAATTGACTGAATGAACATAGATTATCGTTTGACTGAAAGTTAAGGCCTTTGACTGCTCCCCTTTGGCTACTTATTCTTGTTTTCAGGTGTGGACTGTGGAGAAAAGACATTGCATGGTTATACTGCCATGTGTTGAGTTTCTGACTCTGTCAATGTGCCAAATGTATTTGACGTCGATTAGTGAGATTTATTTTCCGTTTTTTTTACCTGTGAATGCTTTACGAATGAAGTATTTTTACTGTATTCCTGTAAAACTTATACAGGATCATTTGATGGTCTGTGAATATACATCATGAATATTTATTGCTCAGTAAAATCATTCATTTATCTATAAGACCTAAATTTTGTATATAGCGTTTTGTTTATATTTCTTTTAAAAATTGTTTCAAACTGAAAAGAGGGTTCGGAATTACTTATAAAAGGGAATAAAACAATTTTTTAATGTTGTTATAAACCAAGTAAATATTCCGTATTCATTACACAATTCCTACTTTTTTTAAACCATTTCTGATATTACAAAGGAGTTTAAAAAGTCATTTTAAGGGGATTTTTAAAAGCAACTCTTAACTTCTGACTCTTATTTTCTAGTAGCTAGTACTCCTTCATTTTACTATGCTTCTCAAATTACAAGTCTTTCTTTTACTTAGTACTTTCTGTACAATTATTCATTTTTATAATTTCATGTATTTTGGGCATTAAAGCGTTAGAAATTACAATTTAAAGCAGCTATTTACTTGAAAGTTACAACACGCGTTCCTCTTTAACATTTCGTGTACTTAAGTATTTATAAATCCAAAATGACCTACAGGTAAGAGAAAATGAAAGGTATTGCAATGAAAAAAGAACGTGGTTTTTACTCGTTGATATTTATGAAAGGAATGTTATTTTATTTGGAAATGTTTAAGTTTACACTTTATTAATCCTTCGGAAATTAGTTTTACTTCACATTTATATTAAAAATCTGTCAGTCTTAAAACATTAAACATGAATTCATTTTTAACCCACAAGTTAACTTAAAATCCTTGATTCCTGGAAAAAGAGGGGAGTATATAAAAGGATTCTTTTAATGTAAAGTTTGAGAACGATACAAGTTGATTTTTTTTAAATTAAATATTTGTAAATCGTCTGTAGTGTTGCATGTTTGCTTGTAAAAAGTTTTGTATATATATTCAGTTATAGCTGTACAGTTGTTGGTGTGTGTAATGTGCATAGAAATAATAAATTTTATAATTCGAAATGTGGAAGTTATTTGCCTATGCTTGCTTGTCCAAGAGTTTTAAAATACATGTAAATATGACACAAGGGAAAAAATTTTCTAATTATACCCCGCGGGCACCAATATTACATATTATCCAAAAAAGTTTACAAACATGAAATTTATTTTAAGTTATAACTTTACCCTTAATTTTATAAACTTTTTGAAACTATGATCCACTATTATTTAAAAAAATATTCACGAAGATGCTAACTTCATAGTATTGCATAACTTTTGGGGGATTTCTAGAATCATTGGGTACTTTCATACCAGCCCGTCGATTGTGACACAGAATCCCTAACGCTGCTGCCCCACTAGCGTCTTGAAGACGCCAAAGTCGTAAAAAAAGTCGTCAGGATCTTTATAAAAAGAGGGGAGACTGAGGATAAACTCCACGCTTTCAAGGATCTTAATGAATTTTGTACGATTTTAGCTTCTTCTATAGAAGCTAGTGTGGCAGGAGCCTAAGTGCGGAGAGCAAGGTTATTAGAATATAACAAGGTTCACTCTTAAAACGACAAGCTCAAAACTGAGTAAAAATTACTCAAACTGACACTGAATCAAATTTACTCAAATTTGAAATCATAAATATACTCATTTCTGAAAATGGGCATACTCAAAAATTAAACATCATGAGCTTATTTTTGAGTTAGTGCATTTCATTCTCATGAATCAAGCTCAAGATGTTTCATTTTTGAGTATGCACATTTTCAGTAAATTTGATTTGGAGCCAGTTTGAGTAATTTTAACTCAGTTTTGAGACTTGTTTTAAGAGTGTTGAGTCTTCCCACAGGAATAAAAATTCGGGCCACGTACTGAGTTCTTTTTAATTCACATTTTGAGGGACGGTATGCTTCTGGTTCACCTAATGAAAGACTTAATGATTTTAGTATCAAAGCTTGGTAATATTTTCATAATCATTATGATGCATAATTTGTTAATTTCTAAGATTATATTAAATTTTATACTAAACAGGATCAGTGGGACTTCCCCTTGGAGATTTTAAAAAAGACCATATCGTACCTTTGGAACACTGATCCAACCTAAAAGCCTAACCCTTTCAGCTTTCAGAACCAAAATTCACACTAAATTTCCAACTGAAATTTTTCCATAAAATTAATTTTTTATATTTTTTAGTGTGCTGAATAAAACACCGACCTCTTTTTTATCATATATCACCTTTCTTGACACTGAGTAAATACGGTAATTTAAAAACAAAAATCAAAATAAATTTAGTATAATTATTTTTGAACTCAAACTTTACCTGAAAATCATTTTTGATATGAAAATGAACTTACGATTTTTAACATCTCATATTTTCAACAAATTCAGCACTTCCTTTTTTACAATAAAATTAATTTGCATCGTAAAAAAAACTCCATTTTGAATGATTTGTTACTATTTTAACACTTTTTAATCAAACTTCAAAGTATTTTATTATAAGAATTCAAGGTTACCGCACCACCTTTTACTCTTTACTCAAGTGGCAAATGAATTTGAGATTTTTTTAAAAATGCCATGCGCGTGATTTTAAGAGGAAAAATTCCAAAAGATTTTATACAGATAGAACTAGATTTAGACTGTTTATAAGTACGGTGCTTAACAAAATTTTTGAAATAAGTAAATTAGAATGTAAAATATTTTACAATTTTTTATTAAAAAAGAATACAGTTGTGAACTAAAAAATCTAACTTTTAAAAATATAAATACTTGTTTCATTGTTGACTTAAAAGTTATTAGTTGCCTAAACCAACGCTAAACTTTGCCATGTTCGTTGTTCCTTTGAAAACTCAAAATTTGCATTGTCAATCAAATCTTTTTTTCGTTCTTGATTTAACTTCAAACTACCGTTACGTACCAAGATGTAAATGATTACTTGCAGTAATAAAAAAACTTATCTATCCTAAAAACTTCAAGTTTTTACAGACTTCAAGGGAAGACGATTTACTACAATTATCTTTGAAATAAAGTATCTATGGGGGAGACCGGGGATGGATGGGACACTGGGTAGGATGGGACACCTTCAATAAATCTTAAAATTATAAATAAAATTAGTTTTTGAGTGTTCCACCAGGTAAAGCCACAATGGCTACATACTTGTAGCTGTTTACTATTTTAGTTGCAATCTCCTACAAATTTCTGAAAAGATGGTTTCACTATAGCAAAAGTAACTAAGTATTATACTTTTCAAAGTGAATTTTCAATCTGATTCTTGGTTGCTTTCTTAATGGTTTATATTGTTTTCTAAACAGAATAATCTATTCTTTATGAATATATAGTTGAGTTAAGTCTAAAAGCTATAGTACTTTTGAAAGAACCTATTTTTTAAAACTGTTGCAACCGGGGTGGGATGGGACACCATGACTTGGGGTGGGATGGGACATGCCCAATTCCCCTCAATATCTAAATACAAACTATTGCATACAATTCTTCAGATACCATTGTTTTGAAACTGATTAGTATTGCAGTTGAAAACATTTTTTTAGATGAAAGAAGAATTTTAACTATTTTGTATTTTTCACTTAAGTTAGATTTTTCGAAGTAAAATAGGGTAAAATAACTGATGTTTTTGTAATAAATCTTTAAAATGTGTAAAATACTTCCATCTTTGCTGTTTTAATCATATATTTAAAAAGTAATCATAAATTTTAATTAAAAAAGATATGGCCCATCCTACCCCGGCCCGGGATGGGATGGGACACTTTTTATACTCTGTTCATTTTGAACTGGCGCTTGAAAATATTTCCTTCCCCACCACCGATCGGTAACCATAGCAACTATCCTCGTCAAAGTGACGAAGAAGGCTTACTATTGGCTGCTCGAAATGGTTACGCTTCTAGCGTGGGGGAAAGCACTATTTCTCAAGCGCCAATTCTTAATGAATAGGGTATAGAGGTTACTTTAAATCATTCATAAATCCTAAGTTTTGTTTGCTATCACTTTGGTTATATTTTTTAAACATGTTAAAATGTTCCAAGATGTTAGTTTGAAAGTTTCAAATTTATACAATGATAACTAAATTTTTAAAAATATTCTTGGAAAAAGTTTCCCATCCCTCCCCGGTCTCCCCTATGTATTCTAGATTACAAATTCATTCTTTTTTTCTAAACTCAAAATATTTTTCCTTACATTAACAATGCATCATTACTCTAAAATATGATTAAGTTTCAAGATAAACATAAAGTAATCAAGTCTAAGATATTCAAGATATTTTAAAAACAAGAAAAGCAAACTACGAGGTAAAAATATTTTATTGTGTTTTACGCTAAATACAGATTGCATATATTCTTAGATAAAAAAGTCAAAATTTGACCTAAAATATTCTTGTCTAATAACATGCACACCTTATAGGTTAAATACACATTTTTTAGAATTAGATACAAGATACGAATCTTAAAAAGTGATACACTTTTAAGAAATGCATACTACACTAAAGTCATGCGTACAATAAGTCTTCCAATCATATTCTGTCCAGCAGAAAGAGTCTTTTAAATAATTACTGGACAGGTTGAAGCACCCGCCCAGGTCAGTTTTATACTCCTAGAGTCCTCTTGAAATCTGAGCATTCACGAATTCCGGGTAATCTATAAATCCGTCTTGGTTGACGTCGTCGGAAGCCAAAATGGGATCCACCATCATCGAAAGCTCGGCATTGGAAAAGATACGAGTAGAGTCATTACCGCCACTTTGGAAATGCTGCCCATCAACACTTTGGTGATCTTCAGAATGGAAGTGCAACAGTGACTTGACCAGTTCGCAGCCATCGAGGAGGTTGTTGAGGTCAGAGTCATGCATCTTGAAGTACAAAAAACGCAGTTCTTTCTCTGCCAACTTGTTCAGGTCTCCGGACTCTACTGAATGCAAGGCTAGATGCTGCAACTCTGAAGACGACATCGGACCATCGTGATCATGGGAATGGTGACTCAAAACACTCTCGAACAGACAGATCACAAGGATGATCTTGGCGACTTCGGTGATGAAAGACATGGCGAACAGATAGGTGCTAAAAGAATCGATTTAAAAATTACTAGATTATGATTATTCGCAGATAGATGATGGTAAAAAATCCCAATCTAAGCTTTATATACCTTAACTAAGTGCTTCTCTTAGTTGATTATTCAAATTTCATGCATTTCATGTTGCCACTTTTAGATTTTTACAAATTAAATAGAAATTGCGTGGATTGGCTGGTTATCTGGTATTTAAAGATTGATTGGATAGTTTAAAGTTTGGGGTATGTAAATTTCCGTTGGAAACTAAACTGCTACACCATTAAAATCGAAAAATAGAACCATTAACTTTGAGAAAACGGGTTTATGATTTTATTCGAATGGTCAATATAGGGCGGTATATTCAGACGCTTCATATTTAGAAACTCACTAGTGAGATCGAACGGTGAGATGAAAATTCGTATTCAGGCTGCCATATACTGCTCTCGATCATCTCATTACAATGAAACACTTCTAGGCATACTCAAATATACTCAAAAACTTTTTGATTTTATCTATTTTTTCCAGTTTTTAAATTTTAATTCTTGTAACTCTGGCTTTAACCCTTTATGGCCCAAATTATTTTCCTCATCCAAAATATGTCAAGTTTACGTAACTGCAACTATAAGTAAACTAAATTTGGCCTTAAAATTGGACGAATTTTGAACCTAGGGAAGTGGGACTTACAAGTCCCGTCGGGACATAAAGGGTTAAGTGAATGTATTTTTGGTTACAATTACGAACGAATGTACTCTCGAGATAAATAATAATAATGATAGCATTAAAAATTTATAATAAAGGAAATACTATTTATAATAAATGTGTAATGATAACAGTGAAATGAAAATCGAAAGGAGTAAAGAAATAAAAATAATACAAAAGTAAAGGCATTTATCTTATTGCAATCCATCATAAATCTAAGCCACAAAATATTAGAATTGAACAAACAACCCTGTATTCGAGCATTATTTTAGAATCTTGGTATATTTATTTGCCTTTACGTTCCACTTAAAAAAACTAAGTTATCTCGGTCATCTCGGTTATTTAACTACTATTAATGGACAATGCCAGCATTTTTTGAAAACAGAAAAATGCATTTTTCAGTAAAAGAAATAGATCTAAATTAAAAAATCGACATGAAAAGTTCAAGAAAAAATATAGTTAATTCAATATTTTAAAATAAAAATAGACAATCCCTTCGCATTTCTTTAGGATTGAATGACGTCAGGTCTGTTTCGGCCTCACTTTAAAGTGAAAATCAACAAATGTTTTCAATCTTGGTAGGTTGAAAACAAATGTTTTGGATTGAATAACGTCTATTTTGACATTTGACTGCCCTTTTTAAAAGTCAAACTTTAAAATTAAATTAAAAAATAAATAGGCATCGTAATTAGGAAAAAAATTGCGCACGTATATACCTCTCTTGGATACCTCTATCGAATAAAAAGATATAAAAAATACTCTAATTGCCCATTAAAAAAATTTTCATTCAGAAGAACAAAAAATATTTTCTGTATTAAGGTAAATAAAGAATTCAGCTTGTGTTAATTATTGAATCAATTATTCTGAAACATTTTTTAGTATTTTTATTCTTTGCATAAAAAGTTGAAATGTGTGCATTTGACAGGTTTCTGCAATAAACAGAGTATTCAGGCCTATTTTCATAGCTTAACTCTATTTTTTTAAGGATTTGGTAATAAAAGTAGGAATATTTATTTATTTATTTGTTTATTTTAGATGTACACAACAGAAATGAATCCAATAATAGTGTTACATCGAGAGAAAAAGTAAATACAAATACATTAAGTGTAAACTAACACATCAATGAATTAAAAGAGAACATTTGGATTTGAATTCATTAAAAGGCATATTAAAAATATCCAATTGATCAGACATATCATTAAAAATTTTATAAAATTTGTAAAGACAAAAGTTTTCAATATAATTAAATTTAATAAAAGCAGTTTTAAACAAATGATGATTACGAAAAGATCTTGTAGGCACAGATATCTGCAATATTAATTGAAAATAACATTTCTTTATTAAATACTAACCCATAAAGTTATTATAGAGTTCTTATTTTTTCTCTTTTGGTTAGTAGAAGTATAAATACTAATTTTTATAAATGATTTAAACTCTAGACTCAAAAATAGTGGTCAGTCCATTCAAAATGTTAATATAAACATCTTCGAAGTCAATTAGATAGTTGTTTAGATGTAAAATTATTTTGCTTTAAAAGTCTAAAAAATTAGTTAAATAGTTTAATATAATGATCTAAGGTAGATTTGATGTCCTCTTTTAATTAAGTGATTCATAGGTCCAAAATCACGATCACATGGATGTAATAAATGGCCACAAGCATGACAATTTTAAAAAAGTAGCTACAAAAGAAGTCCTTAGTCTTGGAATTCATTCAAAAACTTCAAAAATATGGTTTTTACTATGACTTGATGGACCTAGAGAGCCTGTTTGCGAAAGAGAGGCGACAACTCAGTATAGCGCGCGCAGATCGGTAAACAGGTTTCCCTCCATAGGATTAGCGTGGGGCGGCATGATACAGTTTGGACAGAATTTGGACAGAATTGGATGCGCAGAGAGATGGACCTATCTTTTAAAGCAGTGGTGCCCAACCTTTTTTTCCCGAGGGCTAATTCACTTTGAAGGTTTATCTTGCGGGCCACATATAAAACACTTTTAAGGATTTTTCTAAACAAAGAAAAATTACAAACCCGTTTTCAATGAGAAATTTGCATCTGTTTGGAGGATACTAGTTCTTGTAAATTCGGCTCCAAATTTGAAACACTTATCCTTAAAACTGAATTAAGATGATTATCTGTAAGTACAGATCGAGCACTAGTTTTTGTTCTTTTCAGAACAGAGAATGTTTGTTCACAAACATATGTGCTCGCAAAAGTGGAGATAAATTTCACCCCCTCTGCTCATGAAGATTCGGAAACTTTTCAGCGGGATCCCTCCGTAAAAGTTGGGCAAAGACTTTTCCCTGAACATCTCTTGAAGCCACGAATTACTCTGCAACTCAATTAGTTCCTGTTGAATATTAATTGGTGCTGTTGAACCATCGGCATAAAAAGGATTTTCGAATAAACGTATTTCTTCTTTAAGTCTATCGAAATCTTGAAACCTTTCATCAAAATTATCTCTCAGGATTTTAAAGAGATTAACCATTCTTTCCTTAAGAAAAGGACTGCCATTTTCTGTCTGAAGAAGAGTGCATGTTGGGAAATGCACGATCATTCCCTTTTCAGCTTGTTGAAGGAACAATTGCAATTTGACTTTAAAAGCGCAAATATTTTATTATATTTTTTTAGATGGAAGTGCCATAATTTCTCGCCTGATGTTGTGGTTTTCTTGGAAGATTTCTGAAAGTGGTTTTTATTTTTAAGATTTAACGAGTCTGCGGGCCACATTTGGCCCGCGGGCCGTAGGTTGGGCACCACTGCTCTAAAGAATGACTTTTCCAATCCCCTATAGTGTTTGTGTGCGATAAAATAAAAAGCTGCAGTCCCAAACAAGTTGCAGATGAGACGGCATGAAACAAATTCCCCGCAGTTTAAGTGCAGAAACCAGCCAAGAAAAAAGTGGCATTTGACAAGTGGCGCCAACAGGATGGCAGGGGTTTTTTCACCCCCTAAGTTTTCTATGAGGTGAGGGGGCTAGGAGTACTATTATATAAGTAATGAATAATTTAAACTTGTGTACAGGGCATTATTATCATTATAAGCGGATTTATGGTGGGTTATAGAGGAGGCCCCCACCTTTTTGAAAAATTTCCATTTTCTTAATTGTAAATCTTGTTTCCTAGCACTTCAGGGACAGCTTGCCCCCAATGATACCAGCTTGCCCCCCGGGTCCTCTACCTAAATTCGATCCGCCTATGATTATCATCCATCTCATATGTGCTTAAGTTTTCCATTTTCTCCAGAAACGGACCGTCAGTGGTAGGGAGATTCTCGCCCCCTCAGTTTATGAGGTATGGGGGCAAGGAATATTTTTGTAATTGTAAGTAATGAATAATTTAAACACAATTGCGGAGGGAATTATTTTTAAAACTGTTTTAAATCTTCAATTTGTACTTCCGGCCTAAAATTTTCAAATATTACCCAATCTGCGCATTTTTCTTGACATTAATATTATTTAAATACGTATTACTTTGAGTGTAAAAAGAATAAATTTGTGAGTTACAAATCCTGGATCCGCCACTGACGTGATTCCAATGCTATTTTAAAAAGATTATGATTTTAATACTGTTTCTCCCTTGAAAATTCTAAAGAATACAAGAAGTGGGTGGTCTTTAGGTGGCTTTCAAAGGGTAAAAAATGTATAAAAATGAAATAATGAAATAATAATAATGAATAATGAATGAAAAATGTATAAATGAAAACTTCTTTTTGAAGCCAAATGTCACAAAATTTTCTGGGGGAGGACCCCCCAGACCCCCTTTGATGCGTAGGTGAAAGCATTTACTAAAAAGACCAACTTTCATACTTTTAACAAAGTTTCGCACATCCTTCTGTTTATGGCCCTACGAAAAATGCTTCACCCCCCCTCTCAAAAACGTTGGCACGTCCCTGCTAGGACTCCAAAAGGATATTGAATTTAATATACTTGTAGCAGGAAATAATGCTAGTAGATGGCGCTGGGAAAAAATGTGATTAAATACTGGCATTAAAAATTTTACGGCACAGCTTGGATATACGTCGACTAGCCGCCATGTTTACCCACAGCTCAAATGATGACACACAACAATATAGATCTAATTTGAGCTGTGAGTAAACATGGCGGCTGGTCGACGTATATCCCAGCTGTGCCAATTTTACCATCCAAGTTTTCACTTTTCTATTTTTAAAATTGTTTCACGAAGGAAAATCTGAAAGTGGTATTTATATAAAAGATATAACATAGTATTTATGAATACTTCGTGAATTTACTCATTGAAAAATGTTTTCTTAGAAATTGTTTTAATGCATTAAATATTTCCACAAGTCCATACTGTATACAAAATAGTAAACTTTCTGAAAAGCTCTCACACCGATAAAAAAAATTTAATTTGAACTCGAATGCTCCCTCTTTTAAAACATTAAAAATAATTTTGTTTTACATTGCACTTCAACTTTTTATTTTTTAAACTAATATTGTTTTCTAAAAACATAACCTTCACTTTAAGTAGAACAAATTCAAATTTAACAAAACATTACAAAAATACACCAAAACAGAAAGCTTAAAAAAACTTAAAAAACTTTTGGGAATTTTCCAAAAGCTCCAACAAAATTAAAAGCAAAAACAAAACTATTTTAAAAATTAAGGGTGACAAATTTGCAAGCGTCGGGGCATATGCGCTATAGCAAAAATGTATTTTCTTTAACTAATGTCCTTAAAGCGGTACACAAAGACGTTTAAATTACAGAAATTATTTAATTTCTTTGGGAGGGAATACTTAAGTTAAGTGCGGTGCAAAGAAACCTTGAAAGGTACACAAAACGGAAAAACTACATGAGCTCAAAGAACTAATTTTTATCGCCATCTGACGGATTAGAAAGAAACTATTTATTGACCCTACGTTTGAAACAAGGACCATGAAGAGAGACCGTTGTTCTTTTCACGGACTTTCCCATAAAACAAATTATTCCAAAAAAATATTTTGAAAAAAAAAACTTTTTAACTAAATCTCCTAAATTACTTTAAGTTTTAGAATAATTTAACACTTATTGGACCAGAAAAAGAGTGTTGGCTCGTCGGCATAGGCGCCGACTCCATAGGGTTTGAGGGGGCTTGAGCCCCCCCAATGTTGGAATAAGGGGGCTAAGCCCCCCCAATATTTTTAGTAAAAATCTACCTATTTTCTTTCATGAACTAAAGAAGGCAATGTATTGGACGTCGTTCTTTTGGTTCCGTTCACTTGGTCTTCTCAAAATGAATTAAAACACAACTTTCAAGGGTAAAAATTTCAAAAAAAATTTGGGGGAGGACCCCCAAGCTCCCATTAAATCTTAAAATCTATTTTGTACAGTTTTCCCCTGAAACTTCCGTGATTTTTGAGGTGTGATCCTCCTACCTTTTTAGTAACATAAGAAGAAAGAGTCTACAAAATGAATTTAAACTACTTTTAGGGACAAATTTCCAAAATTTTTCTGAAGTAGGAAACCTAAGCCCCCTTCAAAATTTTGCTGTTTATTCTACTATATATACTGGGTTTCTTTGAAAATTCCGCTTCTTTAAATGAGCCCTGCTCTAAGGGTGTAACCCTAATATGCTTCAAAAGGAGATAAAACGCTATTTTGGGGTGGAAATTTCCAAATTTTGAGGGAAGGACAATCAAATATCGCTTCGCTTGGAATTTTCAATGTTCCTAAAATTTTGAAATTAATTTCAACAAAATTAATATCAATTATATTAATATCAAATGTGCAGGTCATCTAAACTTCATCACTTGAAGTAAAAAGGTACTCGTTAAGTAAGTACCTGAGAAAAATTATTTAGTCAAAATCCCTGAAACAAAAGTCTAGTTACGGCTCTGTGCCGTTGATTTTAAAAGCGATATAAATCCACTTTCTTTTCTTCGCGATAGATATTTAATATTTTGTGTTCGATTAAATAAAAAAAAATATTGCGCTGCTTTTTATTCGAATTTTTTATAACAGAGGTCCCGCAGACCTCCGAGGGTCCCCAGCACCTTCCTAGGTTGTCCGCGAGTTACCTTTTGAGAGTTTCAAAATAAATAACACTAGTTTAAAGACAAATTTCAAAAATATTTCTGGGGGAGGACCTCCAGCCCCTCTCGAAATTTTGACGTCTCAAGTAATATTTTCTTAGAAATTCTATGTATTACAAGGAACTGCTCTGCTTTGGTGGCACCAAAAATTTCTCAAAATAAGCTGTAACACTACTTTTTGAGGCAAATTTTCAATTTTTTTCTGGGGGAACCCCCCAGACTTCCTATTATACTTAGAGTAATTGTAAAATTTTAATATAATGTGAATATAATTTGAGTACTACTTTTAAGGAACAGTGGCGGCTCGCCCATAGGGGCTGCGGGGCTGCAGCACCCCCAACCAAAATTTCCCGAAATTCCAATTTTTATTTGCTTTACAATTTCAAAAAATCATCTGCTATGCCGTCTCGACAACAGATTTCTTTCCGGGTCGATCAGCCCCCGCAGATATAGGGTAGACTAGGGATACTTGATCCCTAGGGATACATGATCCCTAGCCAAAAAATGCACTAAAATAAAATGTTAGATCTTTGAAATCTGGCAACAATTTTTAAGTTATAATTGTACACAAAAACTGGCAACACTACATCTTTTTCAGTAATTTTATTTCAGCGCAAGAAGTGAATGTTTGAATCTTGCATGGAAAACTTTTTTCTTTGTAAATATGTTATTTTGTGTATTGTCTGTAATATGCAACTTAAAAACTTAAACTAAGTGTAATTTCAAAGTATTGGCTGTCTTTAACAATTAATTAATTTCATTAGTGAGCATCCTTTGATTATTTACTATTAAAAATGTATGTTTTGTATGAATCGCATATTAGGGATACTTGATCCCGTTCTTTCGAGGGATACATGATCCCAGGATCAAGTATCCCCTTCGAGGTATACATGAGGGTCCTTCTTACATCTTACATGATGAGGTTGAACAAGCTGAAGTAGATGATCCTTCTTTAAATAAAAATGATTTTGTTTTAGTTAGATTTGCCACAAAAAGGAGGGTTTCCCATTATGTTGGTTAAGTAGAACGTAAAGTTGGATTTTCAGAATTTGAAATCAACTTCTTAAAAAGAAAAGGTACCTCACTCAACCAATTTATTTTTCCTGAAATAAAGGACAAAAGTGTTGTAGAGGAAAATGATAGTGTTAAGTTGCCTCCTCCAGTTAGGATGAGTGGAACTTTAAGAACTGCATCAACTCTAATGTTTGTGTTTGACTTTTCTGATTTTGAAAACATTTGCTAAGATTTATTTTTTTCCAAGTAATGCTTTTACCTGCATACACCTCCACTTTTATTTTCAACAAATACAATTGTTGTTATAAGAAGTAAATAATATTTTATAATTTTATTGCAAAGTATTTACATTATTCGTTGTAGTTTTAGCTCCATTAATAAAACTACTTACTATTTGTGTACAATTTTCATGTTTGTATTGTTATTAATACCTAAGAAAATGAATTAAAATTATGGTTATTTTTAAAAATAATATTTAGTAAACGAAATATATAGGTAAATTGCTTGTATGATGAATAATAACGTAATTTCTGAGTGGGATCAAGTATCCACCACGAAGGGATCATGTATCCCTAGGTGTTGGGATACTTGATCCCTTTATTAAAAAAATTAAAAACTAATTTTACTAAAAGTATCTGTTTACTTTCTAGTAATTTTTTTGTCTTTTGGGTAGAGGATAGTGTTACCAATGTTCATGCCAAAAATTTCTGAAAAGTGATGATTTGCAGCTGAGAAATCAATTAAAAACCAAAGTGGGGATCAAGTATCCCCAGTCTCCCCTACCTATCGTGGTATAAAACACTATCTCTATCATATCAAATCAAAATATCAAGAATTTAGCATGCGAATCTCTTAAGAGAAAAGGGGCTGCTTTTCAGCAGCCCCAACCAAAATAATGATAGCTTTTTCTATTGAGAGAGCTGTAAAAAAACTGAGGGAAAGAAGAAAAATATACGATTTCTTCTACTAATAAATCACATTGGCGTTATAGCTTTTCTCACTCCAACACTGTTTTAATTTTTATTTATAGCTTCTTTTTTTTCTTTTCAACAAAGAGGAAAAAATCTTTTCTGATGTTTCGGCTTGTTCAATAAAGATTTATGTTTACTTTTTTGCAGCCACGTTTTTATTTCTTTTTATAATGAACAAATTTAATTCGAAATGTAGATTTTAGTTCATATATATTCGCTTGATAACCTTCATCTTCGTAATCAGCTAAATATAGGAATAAAGGTAAGTGACAGTTTTTGAGTACTTAATTATTAAGTGGGAAATCGAAATTTTATATTTTCCCCATATTTTCTATTTGATTTTTTTCCACGTTTTTGTTTAAAAGAAATATTATTTGGCATTATATCGCTTAAAATACGTTGCTAACTTGGTACTGCCGGAGCAGCACCCCTTATAATTTTATCTTCAAGCCGCCACTGTTAAGGAATCTAAAACTTTACGTACAAATGTACTCCTTAGGGATACTTTAAGAATAAGCCTTTTTGGATGTTCAAAACTTTGGGGGGGGAGATGTCTAGCATTAGTGAGGATCGAAAGTTTAAGGACCGCTGTTATATGGAATAACTATATCTTTATTGTCTAGTTCTGGGCCCCCCCCAATATTTGATAAAAGTCGGCGCCTATGCGTCGGGCTGTAAAATTTTGCTTGTCTTCTCTATTAGATTTAGACCTATATTGTTTTTTATTTTAAAAATTCAAAACAAAAATAAGTTGTCATTAATTTTATGTCAATTATTTAGTTAATGAGATATTTCGTAATAGCTTTAACGTGAGAGATTTATGACAGCTCGTATGTATTAGGATTTAAACGCGATTTGTTAGGGGGATTGATTCAATTCTCAGGATATTCTCAATTGGGTTTTTAATATAGGATCTGAAAATTAATTTGCTGGTGTTAGTTGATTCAAAAAATAATCAAACTTTGATGTGAATTTCACAAAGTGTTGAAAGCGCTGATTCATTATTGCATTATTATTAGATTAGAAAGCTCTAATTGAACTCGAATATTCTGAGGCTAAGAGTCATAATAATAACACATAAGTTGTCAATTATCTCTAAAGAAAAATTAAAAAGCAGCTCCGAACCCTTAAAACATTAAAATACATAATTTCAGCGGTTTACTTGAGAAATATCATTATTTGGCCGAATTCCGAGTTTAATAAATTTAATTTGTTTTAAAATTTAAATTTTTTGTGAAATTTTTTTTCAAATTAGCTTCCAAACTTTTTTCAAAACGATGATTTTTCCATGGACATTGTCTACAGAGAGTTATAGAATGGAAAACCGATTGAAATGAGGCTTTCGTAATAATAAAATCAATTAATTTAATTAATTGAAAATGGTACCATTGAAGAAAAAATTTCCAAACAAGTAAAAGCATGAAATATTACGTTATTTATTGCAATTTGTTCGAGCTGTACGGACTTGTTTTACGTAATTAATATTTTTTACATTTAATTTCCATCGCTATTTCAATTTTTACAGCAGAAATATTAAATTGTTCCTCATAATAATTGAAAATTAACCTATAAACATGTATACAAGCCTATATCATGATATAAAGTTTCTTCATATTTTTTAATAGTTTGTTATCAATAGAATTTAATCGTTATTTAAAAAAAATTTTGATAGAAGGATGCCGAAATATTACCTGATTTCCCTACTTTGCATATTAGTCTTTCGGTTTATAGTTTCCAATTTATTAATGAATTAAGCTTAAATTTTGCAGGTTTTTCATAATATGACTACTAGGAAACCTTTCAGTTATCCCCCTTTCTACTCCAAAATTAGCCACAAAAAATTTTTTCTGTTCACGTTCCTTATCAACAAACTTAAATTCACTTTTACCGGACCAAGATTTTTTATTTCAATTAATGGAGAAATATATCAAATTTATTGTCAATGTAGTTTATCCTTTACATTTAGTTATGTCAAAGTAAACGTGCTTAGAGATTTCGTCTCAAAGTACACCAAAATTGCGTTAAAAACAAGATGTTCATCAATCTTCTATTGTTGAACATTCCTGATCCAGTGGTTCTGTACCTTAGTGAACGATCTCTCAGTTGTTTTTGCACTTCCTTTGGCCTGGTCAGTAGGGCGTCCCTTATATCAAAAAAAATTTTTTTTGCTCATTTGAAAACGCGGTTACCCTCTACTTTTTTTATAAATTCCTTTTCTTTTTTCCTACTTTTTTCAGGCTTTTTTATATTTTTTGGCCATAGAAATGTAATGTTAATTGGTCTGAAATGTCGTCTACCGCTTTTAAAAGAAGTTAAGTGAAGGTAAACCAATTTACTTAGTTGGCTATTCTAGTCACCAGATAACTGGATCTAAGTTACCTAGTAGTTAATCTAGTTAGTAATCGACAAATTCTTGCGGTGCTGTTTTTTAACATTCGAGAAGTTAAACTTTAGTGGTAGACGACATTTCAGACTGATTAATATTACATTTCTATGGCCAAAAATATAAAATATCCTAAAAAAAGTAGGTAAAAAGAAAAAATTGTGAGTGTTAGCGGGCGCGTGGGGGCCGTTCAAATATTACGTTAGCACCTAAGGGGAAGGGGTTGCACTTTGCTTATTTTTGCTGACAAGGGGGGGATATGAGTGATGCTTACGTAAGATGGTGCATTTTCGAAAATCTCTTGTTTCTTGCATAAATAATTTCAAAATTCAACCAAAATAAATGTAACAAAAAACTGAATTAGGAAATCTGACGTAAGCACCTTTTTCTAGAGATGGACCACCCTAACATTTTGAAATTGTAACCCCGAAAAGAAGTGTTTCGACTCATTTTTGAACCCTTAGGGTTACACCCAAAAAGGACAGCTCCTTGTACGACTACAAGAAATTGTAACCCCGAAAAGAAGTGTTTCGACTCATTTTTGAACCCTTAGGGTTACACCCAAAAAGGACAGCTCCTTGTACGACTACGAGTCTCCTAATTTTCAATTGAAAAAAACAGTACTTACACAGGGATGTCAAAATTTCGGGGGGGGGTCCTGCAGTTTCTTACGTAATTATGGAGGGGGGGTTTGAGGTTTGCTTATATTTGCTGACAAGGGGGAGGGGGGTTTAAAAATGACCAAAAAAGTGCTTACGTAATATTTGAACGGCCCCATGCAGGTAATTTAGCTTGCTTTGCTTGACCATCTTCAATTGAGATTCGGCACGGGTTAATATTATAGTAGAGAGATAAAATTTTATATCAGAATAAGTCACTGCATTTATAAAAAATTAGAGGGTAACCGTTTTCAAATTAGAAAAAAAAATTCCAGAACATTGTTATAAACCTATTAGGATTTGAAGGCGACTGTCACTTTAAAGTAGGGCCAAAACAGATTTGACGTCATTCAATCCGAAACAAGTACAAAGAAATTCTCGAATTTTATTTTTAAATACTAAAAAAACAAATTTTTTAAAACTATTCATGTCGATTTTTGAATTTAGAACCATTTCTTTATTTGGCAAAATGCATTTTCCTGCTTTCAAAAAATGTTGATATTGCCTATTTTCAAGGGAAAATCGTCATACAGGCCGTTTCAAAAATCCGCTTTACGGCATTTATTGGCAAACTCACAACACCTTTTTAGCAAAGGGACTTTTTTTCGGGACTCAAAAAAGGTTCTCAAATATTCAGTTTTATTAAAACTTTCTGGTGATATAATGTAGTTTTGGATTTTTCAGTTAAATAAAAGACTTGAACAACCTGCTTTTTAGACTTAATTCCTAAAAATTTCTGGGGGACCCCAGAACCCCCTTTTTGTAATTAGAACACGCTTAAACACAACTTTTTCATATTATAATTGGCGAGAAGATTCAATTTGATTTAGAAAATTATTCTTAGTCCTTCCAAAAAACAAAATCCTAGGTCCGCCAGGTAGAGACTAAGCAAACCGCCGCTTATTCACAAATCCTGCAAGGTTTTTTTACTTTGATATAATGCGCATGCGTCACAAAGAAGTAACATGTATAACTAATAAGTTATTGAATATACCAGCAGGAGCTGTGGTAGGATGCCTGCGTAGCATGCGGTAGTCCGTGGGTTCTATCCCCAGATAGTATTTTATTAAAATTTCCGAGACAGCAAAAATCAAGTTCATGCGCATGCGCATTGGTATCAAAGTATTAAAACCTTGCAGAATCTGTGAATATGCGCAGCCGCCTAAGCAGAACCCTGCTGGCTACACCCGTGTGCTCAAATAAAAGCTGTGAAACGGACTTTTGAAACACTATAAATAAGTTAATGATAAAATTTGGAGCGGGTATGAACCCCTATCCCCCCTTGAATACTGTCCTGCGCTCCCCAGTAAGAGGCAATTTGCTGACCTAGGGAATCTGCAAGGTAGGACACCCCTGCATTCCCAAGGTGAACCGTAGCTTCCGAAAGTGATGGCTGAAGGGAAGCGGGTCAGGTGAAACGGAAGGGTCAGAAATAGCCGGCCTATCAATAACGGAGGGAACCGCGTTGGATTCCACACGCTGGAATTTCTACCGCAAGTTGGGCAATTTCTCTAACCCTCTGAACTCGAGGATGCGTTACCACACTCATCGCGGAGTGGTTATTAAAGATACAGGAGCGGTCATTTGACTTGACAGGCATCGCTTTTGACAGCTGCGTGATGTGGGAAAGACCGGGGTTCTTAGGTGTTCCGAAACTGGCCGGTGTATTGGAAATCTGTAGTAAATAAAAGAGGTTATTCATCATAGTTTTTATAATATTTCTGTGGTACGCAATTATTTGGTTTTTCTGGAACTGGAAGGAATTCCATAATTATAGCTCTTGGAACAAAACTTGTCTGTTGAAATTTTATGCTTCTCTTTTTAGTCCACTTAAAATGAATTTTATTGAATTATTAAAGTTTTTAAGTGTGCTGGATGTAAGCCGGATACCGCAGGCCTGTTTTGACCCACTGACTAATACTTAACATGCCCATTAGTTAGATCAGGTCTTCAACCTTTCAAATCTGATATACAGGGCGTTTATAATACTTAGAAGGGTGATTGTAGGATAGGAATCACGAGGATGAAGAACTACCCCCAAACATGGGGTATTTTTTTAGGAGAAACCCTAAAATATAGTCCTTGAATTGAATTGCTGAAATGTAAGGTTTAGGCGCACGTTTATCTAAACGAAAAAAAACTTCTTTTATAAAAAATAAAATAAATAAAAGCAGTGCTGAATAGAGTAGTAGTTGGAAAAATAGTCATCTTGGGGAAAAAGACAAATAATAAAAAAACATTCATTTGACATAAGCATGGTTTACAACGCATTTTAGTTCAACGTCAAAAATTAAGCAAAGAACCAATTTTAAAGACATAGTTCAAAGTTGAGGACTGAAATGCGCTATAACCATGCTTATTTTAAATAAAGATCTCTTATTATTGATCTCCCCCCCAAAATGACTATTTTTATAACTACTCTATTCACCATTGCTTTTATTTTCATCATACGTAAGAACGTTTTGCACGAAAAAGTTTTCTCTCGTTTCGACAGAAGTGGTCCTATCCTGGCATTTTAGCAATCGAGGCCTAAATAATAATCGAGCCTATACTGTTGCAGGCCCATGGGCCGGCCAGATATCCAACCCAATACGACGACAGTATAACCTCTGTGTTGTGTGGTATACACTGATATTAATCAGCCCATTTTATAGATTCCCTGAAACTAGATAATTTTTATCAGTATTTTCTCTTCCAATTATTATAATTACACGAAACATTGGCCCATAATACGTTAACTGACAATCCGTCCACCGCTGACACCTTGAAGTATTTCTCCAATTTCATTCCTGAAGGGGTCTGATAGTCCTCCCCAAAAAACCTTTGAAATTTCAATTTATTATACAGGGTGTCCCATAAATAATGGGTCACACTTCTAGGGGGGATAGAAGACACCTAGACGAGTCAGAATCACATAGGATTCGGGGGTCCTAGACCAAATCCCAGGGAGTTAAAAATGGAGCGACACCCCAAAAAAAATATTGAAAAATTCAATTTGTAGAAGAACTTCTATTGGTAGAAATTTAATTATGGTCTCAAAAATTGTGGTTTAATATGATCTTTAAAATTATCTCAAAAGTCTTGACCTTAAAATTTTTTTATTATGAAAAAAGTTCAAAAACCACAAAAAAATGTGAAAATTCTGCCCAAACCTCATTTTGTATATCGAAATTATCTCTTTTGATTTTATAATCCGAAAGATCATAGTTGTAAACCCTTAAGTCCAAAGTTTCACGTAAATACCATCAATATTAAACGCTTGAGATCCTGTTAAAGTTCGTTTTTAGCGTGCGCAAACTGGTTTCCTACAGCCGTTTCCAGAACGACAGTCTGCGGACGAAAAAAACGGACTTATACCGTGCTTTAACAGGATCTCAAGCATTGAATATTGATGGTTTTTACGTGACACTTTGGACTTAAGGGTTTACAACTATGATCTTTCAGATTATAAAATCAAAAGAAAGGATTTCGAAATACAAAATGAGGTTTGGGCAGAATTTTCACATTTTTTTGTGGTTTTTTAACTTTTTTCATAATAAAAAAATTTTAAGGTGAAGACTTTTCAGATAATTTTAAAGATCATATTAAATCACAATTTTTGAGACCATAATTAAATTTTTACCAATAGCAGTTCTTCTACAAATTGAATTTTTCAATAATTTTTTTGGGGTGTCGCTCCATTTTTAACTCCCTGGGATTTGATCTGGGACCCCCATATCCTCTGTGATTCTGCCTCGTCTAGGTGTCTACTATCCTCCCTAGAAGTGTGACCCATTATTTATGGGACACCCTGTATACAGGGTGTATCTGAAATGGTGCAACAAACTTTCAGGGATGATAGTACTCATCAAGACGAACAAGAATCGATATAGAAAGGGGGGTCCCAGACCAAATCCCAGGGAGTTAAAAATGGAGCGACACCCCAAAAAATCATTGAAAAATTCAATTTGTAGAAGAACTACTATTGGTAAAAACTTAATTATGGTCTCAAAAATTGTGGTTGATTATGATCTTTAAAATTACCTCAAAAGTCTTCTCTTTAAAATTTTTTTATTATGAAAAAAGTTAAAAAACACAAAAATTTGAAAACTCTGCCAAAACCTTATTTTGTATTTCAAAATCCTTTCTTTTGATTTGATAATCTGAAAGATCATAGTTGAAAACCCTTAAGTCCAAAGTTTCACTTAAATACAATCAATATTAAACGCTTGAGATCCTTTTAAAGTTTGTTTTTTGCGTGCGCTAACAGCTGTTCTGGAAACAGCTCTAAAAAACTGCTTGCGCACCCAAAAAACAAACTTTAAAAGGATCTCAAGCATTTAATATTGATTGTATCTACGTGAAACTTTGGACTTAAGGGTTTTCAACTATGATCTTTCAGATTATCAAATCAAAAGAAAGGATTTCGAAATACAAAATAAGGTTTTGGCAGAGTTTTCACATTTTTTGTGTTTTTTAACTTTTTTCATAATAAAAAAATTTTAAAGTGAAGACTTTTGAAGTAATTTTAAAGATCATAATAAACCACAATTTTTGAGACCATCATTAAGTTTTTACCAATAGTAGTTCTTCTGCAAATTGAATTTTTCAATGATTTTTTGGGGTGTCGCTCCATTTTTAACTCCCTGGGATTTGGTCTGGGACCCCCTTTCTATAGCGATTCTTGTTCGTCTTGATGAGTACTATCATCCCTGAAAGTTTGTTGCACCATTTCAGATACACCCTGTATACATACAGGGTGTAAAAGAAAGTCCCTTTACCCCGAAATAAATTGCTAACGGAGCAAGCTAAATCTATGTAGTTAAGGTAATGGTATAGTAAAGTGACTATGCGCAACCGAATGCGAACGACCGCAGCGCCCTCTGGCGGAAATTTTAGGAGTTATAAATTTTATTTTAAAAACTATTAGGAATTTGATAAAATAGTCAACTACAAAGTTGTAGAGCAGCATCGATTTAGTAGGAAAAGACACCTTAAGAAGAAAATATCTTGAATAGAACCCCTAAAACGCACAATCAATTAGGTTGAATTTACGTAGGTTTTACGTCTTAAAACGCTTCTTACGAGGTAAAAATGAAAATTTTTTAATTTAATGAGTTAAGAATACTTTCATTCAATTATTTAAGTCATTAAATTGAAAATTTCTCACTTTCGCATCGTGAGAAGTGTTTTAAGACGTAAAATCTACGTAAATTCAACCTAATTGAGCGTGTGTTTTAGGGGTTCTATTCAAAATATTTTTTTGCTTAAGGTGTCTTTTCCTACTAAATCGATGCTGCTCTACAACTTTGTAATTTTCTCACTTTCGCATCGTGAGAAGCGTTTTAAGACGTAAAATCTACGTAAATTCAACCTAATTGAGCGTGTGTTTTAGGGGTTCTATTCGAGATATTTTTTTGCTTAAGGTGTCTTTTCCTACTAAATCGATGCTGCTCTACAACTTTGTAATTGATTATTTTATCAAACTCCTAATAGTTTTTAAAATAAAATTTATAACTCCTAAAATTTCTGCTAGAGGGCGCTGCAGTCGCTCGCATTTGGTTGCGCATAGTCACTTTACTATACCATTACCTTAACTACATAGATTTAGCTTGCTCCGTTAGCAATTTATTACAGGGTAAAGGGACTTTCCTTTACACCCTGTATATTACACAAAGAATGAGTACAACAAATTATGTTTCACCTGGAAGATTTGTTCGTAAAAAGTAGTGTTTTGGCTCATTTTTGGACATTATTAGAGACCCTTTAGATGGTACTCGAGGTGGATTGCTCCATGTACTCTTCAGATTTTTCAAGGTAAAACCAATATACTAGTATAACTAGTATTCATAAGTATTCCAGGAGGGGGGTCGAACATCCTATACCTCTTTTGGATACGGCCCTGGGTGGAAGCCCTCCTTTTTAATTTTGGATCTTCTTTGACCGGTCTATACTCTAGTGATCTGAGTTTTCAAAATTTTCCTTTTTGAGAGTTAATTAGTTAAATTAAATTGGGGGCTTATAACTTTAGAGGGCATCTTCCCGTCCCTGCTCAACTTTTCACTTTTGATCTTCATCTATGAGGAATCATCCAAAGTGAATTGTCGATTTACTCTATACTCCTTGACTTTTCTATTCCAACTTCCAGTGAATCACTCTGGAGGAACAGTGAATGAGAAACAAAGTGAAAGAACCTCATGGGGGAACCAAAGTGAATTGGTGATTTACTCTATACTCCTTAACTTTTCTATTCAAACTTGCGTTTCACAGCAGTGAATCACTCTGGAGGAACAGTGAATGAGAAACAAAGTGAAAGACCCTCATGGGGGGCCCTTATAGTAAAAAAACACGCCCTCTGATGATGCAACCGAGTGAGATGAAGAAAACAGGTGAATCTCGGGGGCCGTCCGTCAATTGCCTCGCTTCTGTGTGTTGTGGTCGGGTGAGTGGCGGCCGTTCAACTCAGAAGGAACCAGTTTGCTTCTTCAGTCGCTCGGATGTCGGGCAAGGCGGCGGACGCGCACCGGAACCATGAGAAGCGGACGCTGGTGCCTGCTCTCCCTGGCCGCCGTACTGCAGCACTGGGGAGCCTGCAGCACCGAGGGTAAGTCCATGCCTTTTCAACGAGCTGTTTTTTAGAATGAGAGTGGTATAAGTCCAGTGTGAGATGAGCACGGGCTATGGTTACTTGCCTAAGTCCTCACCGGGGCGTATGGTTGCCCATATTGGCCTTGGTCAAGTTGACCCCATCAGTACCAAAGCCTCGAGCCGCGAATTCAACCTTAACTGAGATGTTTACGATGCATTGGTGGGGTGTCTAGTTTTACATGGGGTTTTAAGTTCAAAATGGAGAAAAGCATGCGTTTCTTGTCAAAGTCAAAACTTCAATACCTAATTCACCCGTAGGACTTAAGAAGCACCAAAAAACCGGCCAATATCGTTCTGTCAATATTTTCAAATTGACCCCTCAGTAGTACTGAGGCCTCATGTAAGCTGAAGTTATCAATTAGAAGGATAATGGCCTAAGTCAAATTTGATATAAGCATGGGCTACGGTTTATGCCGAAATACAAGCTGCCATGAAAAACTAACCAATATCGTTCTGTTTTTTTTAAATTGACCCCCCTAAGAAATATCGACGATTTTTGCTGGGATATATCGTTTACTTGACACTGTTTATCCATAAAGGAGCAAAAAAATCCGATTCCATTTTTACATGTTTTTTTGTTAATTTAATTTTTTAGAGCTTACCTTCCCAACATTGTTTTAAATAATTTGAATATACCACAAAATTTACTTGTGATGTTCTTGTTATGTATGTGTTTGCCTGGGTAGAAACCAAAATAATATCAAAACCATAGGAACAAGAGGCTATTACTAAAAACTTTTAATTATTCAAAATTAACATTGCTGGACTTATATCATTGTCATTCTGAGTAGCTTAAATCTCGTGCTAAATGTTTTGTTGATGAGTTTTGAATGAAGGATCTGCTGAGATAGTGCTGTACTTCATGGTGAAGGAGCTGGTAGGCATGTGTACTAAAAGTGAACAAAAGGAGGGATAAACTATAGAGATCTAAAAATTTCCTGAATATAAATCCCTCAAAATTACAATGTCATCCTCCAATTTCTTTCCTGGATAACACCTCAATGGTGTTTTAAGGGATCAAAACTTTTAATTTTAAAAAAGTATTAAATCTAATAAAAGTCCATGAGGGTTCTAAAACATGTCTGCTTGGTTTTTATGTTAAATAATATCATTTTTTATTTTTACACTAGGTTTTCTGTGTGTGCGGGTTTTTTTAACTCCTAGAAATTTTTTTATGAGAAGAAATTGGCATTTTTTAATGATACATCGTACATTTTACTCTCTTAAAAAAGTTATTTTGTTATTTAAAAGTTATCTGAACGTGAACTACAGCGAGAATAATAGTCTTAAGCGCTACAAATGATGCTCGGGAGCGGGTCTCACTTCTTCTCTTCCGTGTCATCAGTTGATAGAATCCGGAAAACAAGTCTGTTGTCTTCAAGGTCACTTGTTCTAACGCCGGTCTTGGTCAGGCAATCCTAAAGGTTAGACAAGCGTTAATTCTCTTTTAGACAAACATTCATTTGGTTTAGTGAATTCAAGTGCTTTGCGATCATTTGTAAGACTCTTCAACATGATTTGGGAGTAATGATGCTTGAATGTTTTGAAAACTCTCGTCCAGTTCAGCGTCATCACACACCTTGAAAAATTGCTGGTTTTTTTTCATTGAGCTTTTCGGAAATCGTTAAACCAGCTATTTCAAACTCCCTTCATTTTCAGATGCTCCTAGTAAAATATTTTTTATAAAATATTTTTTAATAGTATAATAATCGCTGGTATTTTTATATAACCTCGTATTTTTTCCATTGATATATTATGTTATGCAGTTTACCATATTTTAAAACTGAAACTGACAACATTTCAATAAGAATGAAGACATTACCTGGTATCAGGTACCTCCCCTTATAAATAATTTAATATTACTCACACACGGATATCTTTTATAAAGTAATCTCATTTACAAATAAATCTGATTGAATAAGTGTACTTTTCATTTTAAAGTACATTTATCTAAAGATGCAAAAGTAATCTTTAGATATTTACATTAAAAAATGCAGTTGATGGTACTTAAAATGTATTCGGTAGTTAATATAAATGCCGTAGCATAGATGAATGCACACATTACCATTTTATTCACTTTAGAAATGATTTGCTTAGAGCAGTGTGGTCCAACCCGAGGCACGCGTGCCACGAGTGGCACTCGAAGAAATTTTAGTGGCACTCGGCCTCAAAATTAAATGCGTATTCTAACTAAAAGAGAATGTAATCAACATTTCAATTTTTATTCCAGAAAAGTGTTAAAAACCTGGTTTTTGGAGTTTAATTTTCAAAAAATTTCAGGGGAGAACCCCTGACACTCCATGGAAATTATTTTTAGCTTAAAATTCAAAAGGGCATCAGTTAGAAACTTTAGTTTGGGGCAACAATCCCATGGGCATTGAATTGAGTGAGGTGCCTTGCGAAATTTAAATAGAAATATGTGATCTTCAAGCAGACCCATTTTACAAGGCTAGAAAGTGAGCCGGCCCTGAAAATTTCTGGAAGTTGGTTTCTAAGGAACGCTTCCCAGAACTGCTTAAATTCTCCCTGAAAATGTTATCCCAGTTTGGGAGTACATATGTGTGCGAAAGTGCTTTTTCATCTCTCAAACAAATAAAATCAAAAGCAAGAAATCGAATGGAAAAAGATTTCACTGGAATCTAGCCTGAGACTTTGCCTTACTGAACTCACTGTCAACATCGATAAACTTGTATCAGAAAAAGAATGTCAATCCTCTCATTGATTTCACCATTGCTCATTGTAAAATATAGTGATATATTAAATTAGTTGTATGTAATGCTTTTTTTATTTATGTCTTTTGGCACTCACTCTCATATACTAAAGTTAGTTTGGCACTCGGGCAAGTAAAGGTTGGACCACCCTGGCTTAGAGTATCGATATTTTAATTTTAATAATATTCACTATGGTATATATTTTTAAATAAATTATTTTATCAGTACACTCTAAAACTAAACACAGTCAAAACTTATTAACAGCTTGATGTGACACTTAAATACTTAACATTAGTATTAGTATAATTACGCGAATTCTATGATATGCTCAATCAATGATTTAAGGTTAATTTACGAATTAGATTTATTAATTATTTTCTCATTACATAACTAAATACTCAGTGAAATACTAAGATTATTTAAGTTCTCAGTTATAAACTTATTATATCTCGACCTTTAAAATACCAACTTCATTGGTACTCGAACATACAAATTATATTTTGGATTTTAAATCCTGTATATTTTAGCTATTCACCTACTTTATTCATATGTTAATCAAATATATCAATCGGAATTGAAATTATCTTATTTTGTATTGAAAGCATAGATAAATTATGAGATTGTTCTTTCGAAAAATCTATTTAGAAAATAGATAGACCCATTAAATATTTTATAAAAATATTTAGTGTAGTGTTATGAACTGAAAATAATTTAAGTACCTATTATCTTTTTTAGAGAACAAATTTTAAAATGATTAAAAGCACTTAATTTATTAAATTCATTTATTGAAACAAATCCGTTTAGAACAAGATTAATTTAACTAAATCAAAAATGTAGTTTTGATTTTAATAGTAACATGTTATTACATTTTTTTATTTTTAACTTTATCCAAAAAAATGTATAACTATTAATAGGCGTAAATTAAATATTTTTTCAAAAAATTAATTTTGTACCATTAAGATATTTCTGTAACTATTACTATTACATTTTTAACCAAATTTGTTACTAAAAAGAAAGATTTTCATTTATTCAAAAGAGGGAAACAAGCATTGAATGGCAATGACCGAATTTACAATGGCAACAAGGAAAGTAATTTGAAACCTTCAGCCAAAATTGATCGTGACATAATATCCTGCAACTCTGTATTCTGTTATGCACGAAATACACCTTCCTATCTAAGAAATCATGACGCTCTCTAAAAGGTTTAAAAAAGGTAAATTTTGTTTAATGCTTTTATAAAATTTGTATTGATAAAGAGATGCAAATTAGCTTTATACTGTATTTTCTAAGACATAAGTTATTTGAGTATATCCTTATTTACTATGTTAGTTTTATGTTTAAAAAATGCAATAATAAACAAAAATTACTATCGATAATTTCGCAGATAGGGGATAGAAAGTTTTAAATGTTTTCAGACGTAAAATTCTGATAATGAACACAAATTAGTTCAACCATATTTCCGTAAACATCAATTGGTTGAGTATATTATTTCCTACACATAAGCTTTATGTTGAAAGTAAAATATAAAAATGAAAAAAAAAACCTCATGAATTTATTAAAAAAGAGTAGAAAACTTTTTTAGGAGGTAACAAAACACCCCTTCTTAAGCGTTTCAGAAAGAAAAACAGCACCAAAGTGTTTCAGATTCAAAGTAAAAATTTTGTAATTTAAAAGTTTAAAATAACAAGTGATTAAGTGAACCATTTACTCGATTTTTTAAAAATTTAATTATAAAACTTGCATTCTACGCCTTGTTTGGTTCCTGCGTTATTCTTCACTTCCTTTATTACTCATTTGTATGCGTCAGGTGTAGTGCGGGGAATTAAGCTTCTTTTTATAACCCGAGTTCAAAGTCAGGGCCAAAAGTAATTCCGGAGTTTAAGGAAAGACTATCAACTGCACAGTCACGTTCATAAGCTAGATTAGAGTATCTGAATAGTCGTCGTTTTGAAAGTCCGTTTTATTCACAACCTTAACTAATGCTAATTTGAATGAAATTCCTTGGGGTCGGGTATAATATAGAACTTTATTTGAATCCTGTTTAGTGAAAGCGAAATCTGATTGTTTAATGTATAATAAATATATACTTTACTAATCATTATATTTACCAATACAAATATTTTAACCTTGATTTTGAGAATCTGATATTGGGTTAAAGAGTATCCAGTATCTAAGGATTCTATAGATTTACGTATCGATTCTGGGCATCTTGTTGCTTATCAATAATCTTCCGAGATTATACCAAATCATTGATTAGTTTTTTTTGTGTTTCGATTTTAAGGTTATTTAAATTTTGCTTTTGAAACTTTTACAACAAACTTAAGAATTAATAATAAGAGATTATACAGTAACTTATAATAATAATATAATGGAAAAAATAGATAACAAAATTAGGTATGCCTAACAACTACAGTAATTTTATACTTTTTCATATATTAAAGTAAATTTTTTAGTGTTACGCTGAGGATGAAAGCATCATTTAATGTCTGTGATAAATTTTACCAAATAATTTGTTTGGATGGGAATAGTTACTTTCCTGATCACATCCTCATAGTTTTGCATTAACTCTTTTGTTGTACTAATCTAATTCGTTCATTTGTTCTTTTAGTAGGGTAGTTACAAATTGCTATTAAATTATTTTAATTACTTATATCGTCTGTGGTATTTGATATAAGCCAAAATATCCAGTTAATGTTTGCAAAAATCTATTACTATACTCCTGTTCATAAAAAATGCAACACCAAGTAGGAATTGTGCGATAAACTTGAAATTTTCAGGGTATGTTCATTATGGTTTGATTATCAAATGATACCAAATTCAGAGCTATAGCGCATGCGCGAGCTGAGCAGTGTCTTCTCAACCACTGATTTATTCGTATATTTGGGGGGCTGTAACGGGACGTTAAGGGCTTGTAAGAAGGTTGTTTACCGTTGATTATCTTGTCATTAGATGTTATTTTACCCCTTAGACCTAACGGATGTCATATGAAAATTTAACAGAGTTTTAAAGAGGATTAATGTTAGGGAGGGGTGTTTTTCACACTGTTTTACCGCTAGTCAGATGAAGGGAAACCGGACAATATTGATATGAGTTTGAAAGCAGAGGTCCAAAAAGGGTGAGGCGAGTTGAAAATTGGGGTCTGGACCCCTTATAGTCACGTCAGCACGGGATGAAAGAGGCTTCATTCGCATGGCAGTGCCGGATCATTGAGTGACTTTTCGACATGTTTCAAACTGTTAGAATACTATTACAGGTCTATCATTGTCTGCTTCATCAGTTAATCGGTCGCCATTGCACCAAAATTCACCAAGTACCGTTTTTTACAGCGCTCCATCGCGGTGCATAAAGCTACCATGGGATCCACAAAAAATATTTTCGCAAGATTACTGATAACAAACGGTTCTTTTAAAGAAATCCCCCATCAATTTTGGTTAACATGACACCTAAATTGGGTTTGGACGCTATGCCGAAAATCACAATTTTTGAGTGTTTTATCTTGAGTCTGTGGTGAAGAAGAGAAGTGTTTTGACCTGGTGCACTATTGGGTACCATGGGCAACCTCATTAGATAAAAAATGAGGGCAATCTCATTTCTTAAAAAAATCTCTAAAAATTTTTGGAGCCAAAAGTTATACCCTAAATTTGAAGCGATCCTGAAGCTGTAATTCATCAGAACAAATCCCGTACACATGTTTTTTGGAATGTTCCAAACTTACTTTACATCCAATAAAGACAGTTTCTTTCTCGACAAATTTCTTCATCCAAAATTTCACCTATGGAGCTCGAGTAAAATTTCGTTGGTTTGTCATCATGCTTAAAATGCTTGTTATGTTGCCAATATTGGCAAACTTTGGGTTTGGGGTGAATCTTAGATGAAATTCACCTCCTCAGTCAAAATTTCAATCTGTTTGATTCTATAACCTGTCGTATAGAGGCTCTCATTGCAGCGCGTATGGAAGACGTTAAACACCGATTTTCGATATTAAATTTTATTCCTTTGTTCTGAAAAGTATATCATTTATTTGTATCCACAAAGATCACTTGCTGTGTAAATTTCATCAAAATCTAACAAGTCCTTCATGGTGTTGCATTTTTTATGAACAGGAGTATAATTCTTTAATGTATCCTTCATTCACTAAATTTCTCATTAGATAGTTTCTTCAAAATTTCCAATACCATTTTCTTAAAAAAATCCCTAAAACTCTGTAGGGAAAAACTTCTCTAAATTTCATTATTTTAATTCCAATCAAAGAATTAAAATAAAATGTAATGTCAAGATTTATAATTTATCTGTGAAAGTTAAAAATGGTTCAAATTAAATATCAAAACTGAGAAAATTTTAAGGCCTCTAGATATTTTAGTATAGTACTTGGGTTTGATTTACGAGTAACTTTTTTTAAGCACCTAACGTTTATTTTATGGTTTATCGTTTCCGAGATTGCAGATAGCTGGATTCTATTTAAGGGGGATTGAAGGGATCTAATCCCCCTTCAATAATTCAATTAATATCATATTAGATACAAATAAATATCTTAAATGGATATCTGAAGATTATATTTCTTAATCCTTTTAAGTGGTAGTTTTTTAAGTTTTTCAGAGCCAATATTTTTACAATCTCTCCTTAACTTATAAACATGTTTAGATGATTTTTTTATTCAGGCCACAGACTTTTAACAGTATTATACAAGTATTTACACAAATACCAATGAAACAGTACAAATGAACATCAAAAAACGTAATTATTAAACCGATATAAAAATTTAAAAGATAACATTACTAACAACATGCTTATTTTTAAAAAATTCTCTATCAAGAAAAGGTTAACTTTACGCGGGCATTTTATGAAATTTACAACAGAGTAAAGCACCAATGGGTTGATAAAAGGAAGGTAGGAACTCCTTATGAGTGAAAGGTAGTTTATGATAGAGAGCCTATATACGAGAGAGAGAGAGAGAGACAACTCGCTTAAAAGCGTCTCTGCGCATCCAATTCTGTCCAAACTGTATCATGCCGCCCCACGCTAATCCTATGGAGGGAAACCTGTGGGGAACAGAAAACCTGTTTACCGATCTGTGCGCGCTATACTGAGTTGTCGCCTCTCTTTCGCATACAGGCTCTCTAGTTTATGACATTTTATCGAAGGAGTTTTTTATTTTTAATTTTTAATCTTGTGCTAATAACTTTAAGGATAAAAGTAAAACTTAACCCTGGGATCTCCTACTTTCTTTTATTTCAAACTGAAATTCAAAAGTCAAAAATTTGTACTCGAAGATATTAACATCGTATTTTAAAATTTATTTTAGTTTAAATCTTAACGATATAGTTTTTGTTCAGCATCTAAGTTAATCTCTCCAAAGTTTCTATCATGCTCTTCATTTAGAGGCCTAACACATCTTTAGGAAGTTCAAGATCGTTGGGAAATTAATATTTTTGACCCAAAGCTAAATAGCAATTTGATATCCTCGTTAAACAAAAGCTTATTCTTTAAGAAAATTTTGAAACTAAGGTTCACAATAGTTACTAAATCCGCCAGTCTTATTTTGGATGCTGAGTTTCAAATATCAGAATATGTCTATAGAGAAAGGAAGTGGTTTTGAAATTGATTGGTGAACAATCCAAACTTATAAAGTGTAACCTTCGCAGCTTTTCGGGTTATACGGTCAGCGCACATATAATGCGTAAACCATTTTTCTCCACAGTGGGTGAAAGAGTTTTCAATTACTAATAGCACCTGCAATCTTAATTCTGGTAATTATGCACCAAATGATTGGAGGATTCTAAAGGAAGAATGGGATTATACGTTTCTTTTTGTTCCTCTTTGTGAACACTCGTCGTTAATCTATGTTATCATTGATTCCCTATAATTGATATTATTGTCTTTGTAAGTTATTGGTATTTTTAATGGATGATATGGTTCAATCATTCATTCTTGTTATTAATAATTCAGAGATTAAACAAAAACAAAATGATAAACTTTTTTTATTTTTCTCGTTCGCTAAAGTTTAATACAGTACCAGATGTTTTTTTATTATATTTTATGTATTTAAAAATTCTGAAAACATTATGGATCTGAAGGGACAGTTGCTAAAGCCTGTGATCTATATCAATCGTCATTGAGACTACAAATTACACTTTGAATAATTTAGCCTGTACAACCTGTTTAGCCTTATGATTATAAATACTTTAATTCTATTCATAAATTTCATCCGGGAAGTTTTTAAAATAATTTTAGTTATATTGATTAATTTTCTTCAAGCATATCAAGTCAGTTTTACTAAAGATTAATAAACTCTTAATTTGTGAAGATTTACAAATTTCATATAATTTGGTTCGTTTTGAAAAACAGTATGACTTTTTTAAAAAAAAATTAACTAACTTTAGTTTTTTTAAACAAAGTAGAAAAACTGATAAGAAAGATCTAAAAATACTAAAGATAATCAAACTTATTATATACAGGGTGGTCCTAAATTCGTGGTACAAACTAGGTAGGGTAGGTAGAGGAGACCTAGACAAGCATATTTTGAAAAACTAGAGGGGGTGCAGATGCTCCGTTAAATAGCTAGGACCTAATGTAGTGCGAGAGCGTTACAAAAGGGCGTTTTGCCAAGGTCCGTTTTACGAAAAAAAAAACACATTGCAATGAAAAAATTTATTGCGTGAGGTACAGCAGTATACGTACTACTTACACCATAAATTTGATAGAAATTGGACCACTTGCTAAACCATGGGGTGAGTTTTAAAACGCGCAGTATTTATCTTTTAGCCAAAGAATGGAGTTCCCTTAATGGTATTTAGAAAAATGATGGTCGGGGAAAGAATTTTCAATGATCATACATTGATCATTGAAACTGTATGATCATTGAAAATTCCTTCCCCGATCATCATTTTTCTAAATACCATTACACTAATTTAAAGGAACTCCATTCTTTGGCTAAAATATTAATATTGCATGTTTTAAAACTCACTCCACGGTTTAGCAAGTGGTCCAATTTCTATCAAATTTATGGTGTAAGTAGTACGGATACTTCTGTACCTCTTGCAATAATTTTTTTTCATTTCATTATGCTTTTTTTCGTTAAACGGGCCTTGGCAAAGTGTAAATGCGACCCCCTTTCTATACCAATTCTTGTTCGTCTTGATGTACTCTACCTACACTGCCCAGTTTGTACCACGAATTTAGGACCACCCTGTAAAGTATATTTTCAAATAATTAACTAAACAAATTATAATTTAGTTCTCATTTGCACGAAATTTTATTTAAAAGCTTTTTGAGAATGAAAGATTTGTTTTAAAAAACATTATATTTAGTAGTTATGAGTTAAAAAATTAAATAAAGAGATATATTCATAATACATTGTTTTAAATTTATTTTCACTTAATCGCTATTATTTGTTTTGATTAAAACAAAGTATAAAATGTTTTCAATGAAACTAGTTTTCCTCGTTTCTTGTCGTATTTTAGTTTTATACCAATGATGTTTAGAGTAAGAAAAATGTAAATATATAAATATATAAAAATATTTTAAATTTGAAATAAAATTCTTCTTTATAAATGTTTTACTCCTTTTACAATGTTACTGTTTATTTTTAAACAATATTTGATTTTAGAATAAAATAATATTTTTATTAAATTTCATCACCTTAAAAATGGTTTGAAATCTCCATTGAACAGCTCCGTTTTCACATCCTTTTATTCACTGTCAAGGTTTAAAAAGTCATAACTAAACTATTAAGAACCTGTTTGAAGAATAGGTAAATATCGTATAGCGTGTGAAGAAACCTTTATGATGACAGTCACGAAAACCAATTTTCTCAGCCTAACACGGAAATGAAGTAGTATAGTGTGTGTGAGTTTGGTCGCACACATCGTTTAGAACACATCGTTTTTCGAATGGTGTGTTAACTCTTCTTTTGTGCATTCATTTTATCGTTTAGTTGAGAGGTAAAATTTTCGATATTTGTATTTTACAACTTTGTTTAAAATTCAACATAAATATTCCGTTGTTGTCATTAGCAAAATTGTATTTATTTTACTATCATTTATGCCTCTTTGAATAGATCTTACAAAGTAAAATAGTTTTTAATTTTGTAACTTGGTAATGGGCGTTAGTTTATGTTTTTAAATGTTAAACATATTTACACAAGTCGTGTATCTTAGCTTTCTGAACTAAAATATCATTACTTTAATTCTTCTTGTATGAAGTAGTACTACAAATGATATATTAAATTACACTACAAATGATTTATATAATTTTTTGCACATAATAATATCTTTCTTATCCAATTGAGAATCCAAATTGAATAATATAATAAAAGGTTAAACGAAAAGTAAAAACATGTGATACATTTAAGCGTATCGAGTTTTCCCAGTTGTTTTAGGTGCATTACCCTGAGCGTCTTTTAAGCAGAAATCAATCGCTGCAGCCATCCGTATCACAAGAGTCGAGAATACACCCAAAGGCGGTAAATGATACTGCGACAATTGACTTTTAAATCAAACTATTCCGTTTTCACTTACAAATGAATACCAAATAAACATATGCATCCTTTAGTGAAATGTACGGATATTGATTTTTAACTAAAACAGTGGTCTTAGGTTGAGACCACTGTTGAATCGCCTATAAATTTTTGTAAGTGCATTAAAAGTGAAAAAAGACTTTTTAACTTTTTGGAACGATCATTAAACGGTCATATATTCAAACATGATAACTAAAAGGTTTACTATCTCATATCTGAATATTTTAAAATAACGAAGATAAGCAAAGGATTTTTGCTTTTCTCTTTCTTTCATTTTAGGAATTCAATTTGTTTTTGCTTTAATTTTGGTCATAATTTTTTCCCGATGTATTCATTTATGTTTCCTTTATAATTTATCAATGCAAAGTAATTTCAGTGGATTTGAAGCTAAATAGACAAAAAAATGTAAAATTAAAAACAAATTCCCTTAATAAAAAATGCAAGGTCAAGGTACGAAGATAAATTAATACTCGCGTCTTTAGAGTTAAAGCTTTCGAGTAATCCAAAAACGTTACAGTTCATTTTTAGAATAATTTAAAACAGTAATTGAGTTATCAAAAAATATTGGTAGATAACAATGATAAAATGATATGCGAGAATGATAAAAAAAACTTCGACTTATATTAATTATCAGTACTTTTATTTTCGTTTTTTAGGTTCATTTTAAACCTATTCTTGCTTTTTAAAAAAGATATCGATTAATAAAAATGTTAAGGTGTTTTTGAATAATATTTGAATGGCGATGATTGTTAATTAAAATTTGTGTATCAATTTTAACATTATATCAGCATACGTTTTGTTTATATGTATGTATGTATTACCTTCTTTATTATTATTGTAATTTTTCCCAAAATTTACTTATTTCTTAAGCAATTTCAATGTTACGTTATTTTATTAATACTCCTAATAGTTGTGTGGTTTCTATTTTAATGTATTCAAATTTTATACACCTTTACTTAATAACTTAAAATTCTATCCTGATATCTTTGTCACTTTATACTTTCGTGTAAACAAGCGATTTGTGACTTGCACATCCTGAGCGAGCTATGTATTTTCCCCCAAATATGTTATACGGGTTTTGAATATTAAAATATTTCAAAAGAAAAACGTTCTCAGCTTACAGAGTTAATCCATTATATCATAATTTTCAAACTTGTGGAAACTAACTATAGATGGGAAAATTCCCAACTCTCTTTTCTTATGTCATTAGTTAATGACTTGGTTTCCACGACGAGCAGATGACCATTTGCCGGAAGAAAGTAAAGAAATATGAGTTCAAATCACTTCCCGAATTGTTTTTACATCAAACTGGTTCTTGTGTTCATCCCAACAGCTATTTATCTCTTATTTTTGAGGTCAAAGAGTCTTCGTTCACGAATAGGACACCATGAGAACATGATGTGCTTTCTTTGTGATAAAATAAAAATATTTCATGATTTTTAAAATCCCCAGTGGCCAGTGGAAATTGACACGGAACTTTTTAAAATTGGATTAAACCAGCACAATTGTTCGATTCCTGTATTATTTGTATAAAAACCAATTTAGGAGCTGAAATTTCAACTCTTTTATTAGTTTTATGGAATACATGCCTGAATCGATGGTATTATCTTAAAAGGTTACTTGTTAATTTCCACTGGGAATTATACTACTTCCCTTGCCCGCTTATAAAAACCCCTAGGTCGCTAGGGGCTTCATTCCACGCCAACTCGACCAATGGCATGTGCTCTTAGGTCAAGGATTTTTTCAAATTTTTTCCATAAATAGATATCCATGAGAAATACCACCACAAATATTTTCAGAATTTTTACTCAAAAAGAGACCCAGGAAAAATTTCTGAAAATTGGACATTTTCCACCATTTTTTGATTGATGAGTAACAAAAAGTGATGTTTCTCAACTAATTTTTAAGCAAATGAGCTGATCCGGATGCCAAATTAAAGCCTTCACTCTACTCTTTCTGGTAAAATATAAAATCCGAAATTATTTAATATTTCAAAAAATCGCTATTTTCGAAAAAATTGAATAGCTCTGAGTTATCTTAAAACATAAACTTCAAAAATTTTACCCAAAAATTATCCTGAGATATACTTTCCATAGCATAAAAATTGGGATGGTGTTTTGGGTTAATGAAAAATAAATTTTTTTTCTAAAATTCGTAAAATGGTCAATGCAGCTTTGAAAAAGTCGACAGAATTTCCTTATACAATACGAAACTTAAACTTTAGCACTCACAAATAAATAATAAATACATATTTAATGAACTTTATATTATTGGTATACTTATTTATGTACTTTTGGTACAAGTTTTGTGTTTACTTACTCCATCTTTATAGCTAAGAATATTTCCATCCAAAGTCTAAAGGGCTAAATATTTATTTTAAAAGTTATTAAAAAGGAAGTTAATTTTGTAAATGATACCATAGAAACTTCAAATCCTTTATTTTTCAACATCTAAAATCTCCCTTATTTACTATTCAAAATAAAAACTGAATTGAAGCAACTTGCTTATGTTTTAAACATAAGTTTCTCATTATAATGGTCTTTTAATAGTAGTTGCAAAGATACATAGACCACTTATTGAATGTTGAAAGAAATTATTTTTCAACACCCAAAACACATTTTTCATATTTTTAATGTTAAAAATACATACTGAGGTAAATTCTTCTTGTGAATAAATTAGGTTTTGAATTTTAATGACATTGGGAAGAAAGTTACAAAGCTACACTAACCACTTAACAAATTTTAGAAAAAAAATTATTTATTTTTCATTAAGCCAAAACTGATCTACACTGAAAATTCGTCATTTTTAAAATTAACTGCGGTATAAAAACTTAACCACACTTTTAAAAGAATGTTTACATACTGATATTCTAGAAATTAATTAATTGGACGGACTTTCAAGGTTGCTATTAGACAAAAATGACGCTTAAAACGCAAAAATTAAGAAAAAAGCTGAAAATCCATTTTTTTGCTACACAAAAATGGGACGTGGTGGAACTTTTTTTTACTTGCAGATATTTAAATAACTACTATATGAATTAGGAACAAAGATAGCAATTTGGTTGTTAGGAAACCACTGTCGACTAGTGTTATTTGTTTTTCGTTAATTAAAAGTACCCTGCTAATGCTAATATTATTTCAAATGCCTCAAAAGCTGTAACTCAGATCCATATGTCCTACAGTTTTTCCAGGAGAGATTTCTCTAAAAGAGGAGGAAATCAAAATTTAAATTTTATTCGAATTTTTTAAATAATTATTTAATTTACTTTAGTTAAATTAATTAACGAAATTTTCAACTTTCATACCTTCAAAAACTCGAAAAAAAACTAAAATATTTTTTAGTCTCGAAGAAACTAAGCGAAACAGAAATAGAACCTTTTGGTTCTGAGGTAAAAAAAATATAAATCAGAGTGTGAATTTAAGTAGGGGAGAGTGGGGTAATAAGATTCAAATGGGGTAATAAGAAACATTAAAAATTCCACAGGATTCTCCTTTAAGTTTATGAAGCTGATTTTTTTACAGAATGTTTGCATCATTAATAGCTTTCTTTGAAAAAATAATGAACTTCTTAAGTAAAAGGGGAAGGGGAGTTTTTACTTGTTTCTTATTACCCCAAGCGACTGTATCTTATTACCCCGTTTGGGGTAATAGGAAACAAGCCAGTTATATGCTAACTAAAACAATTAAAAATCAAATGAAGGTATTAATATAATCTCTAAAGAGAATTTTATAACCCCAGTAGTTTTCAGAAATTTTCATTTAAAACCTTTCGATATATGCCTAGTTAAAAATTAGTCTTAAGTAAAGTACAAGTTGAAAGTTATAAGCAACACTATATTTTTATACAAAATATTTGAAAATCATGACAAAATTAATAAAATGGTGTTTCTCTTACTTCCTTTTGTGATACTAATTGGTTATTCTCCCCCAAAATCAACTCAATTTTTTTGCAAGCTCAGTTTTTTTAAGGTCGGTTCCACTTTCTCTCTATAAACTCAGCGCTACCCTATTTCTTCAAGTTTGAATGGTTCAGGAAGTTTATAAAGACACCCTCGAACCTACTCCCCACCCCGTGCGTTTCCAATATTGTTTTAATTAATTTCACGGAAAACTAAATACATAAAAAACGACTTAATATTTTAGTTTACTCACCATAACTTAAATTAAAGCGTAAAATTTATATAAACTGTCGATCGAATTACTTATAACTTTTTCAACAAAGTTTAGAGTGGTGAGTAAAAGTTGTCTTTCAACCCACCTACTTCAGGAAAATTAAGTAGAAATAAAATTAATTGAATTTACAAGTTTTAATTTGATAAATGAATTAAGAACAATAAAATATTAATATAATTATGAGAAAAATTCGTTAAATTAATTTTCATGCATAAAATGCTCGTGTTTCTTATTACCCCATAATTTTGATTAAATGGGGTAATAAGAAACAGGGCACTTTTAAGAATGATCCACAACCCTAAATTGAAGAACAAAAGGTGAATTATATAGCCCGTTTAACCTCCTTAAAAGTTCACTAATAATATTCCATAAGAATTTAATAGCAAATACAAGATAAATTGAAATAGTTGAAAAAGCATGACTTTAGGTGGATAATTTTGCTGACCTGATTACTTCAAACGGGAATTTTTCACTGAAGTAATGATTCTAAAACGATAATTTTTTTTGGGATATAGAGTATGTCTTGAAGATATTCTGTGATTTTTTTCAGATTTTTTATGCCCACACACAAAGCTGCAAATTAAATGTTTCTTATTCCCCAATTTCTTATTACCCCACTCTCCCCTAGTTGTCAAAAGATCGATCAAAGTGACATCAGAAACTTTATTACAAGTCACAACCACGAGCTTCTCTAGCCTTATGAGTCTAGTTGGCCATCGCTGGATCCCTACCTCATATGATATGCATGGAAAACTTTAATTGAAACATCGAAACACTTCCATTAGCACCGGACAATCACAAGCAAGATATGAAAGTAATCAACTCCAACCTTTTCTCTGCTCTTCTCCAGACAGGTTTCTCCCAATTGTCCGGTCACGATCACCACTGCGCGCTTCGGACGGCAAGAGGGTCACCGAGCGTGTTTTATCAGTGTATCATGAAAAGGAAAGGGATGATGCTTTCCCAGTCCCTTTCAGTCGGGATTGTATCACATTCTTCTGAGGCAAGCATATCTTATCCCGGTGAAACAAAGACAGGGGATGCGTTTCGCTTTCAGCTGGAGCTTAATTATCTGGCGCTTTGATTGATTTCTTTGAGTAAAAAATAATTAAGCGTGTAGACTTGGGTAGGGAAATAGTCGGAAGGGGAAATGCTTAGTCTCGCATTTAGGCAAGAGTAATTGAATCGTCAGTTAAAAGAAAGTACAAAACATGGCAAATAGACTTCAAGTGTCTCCAAGCTTTGCCCTGCACATTACTGGAAAGAGGGGAAATTAACTACCCCCTGTAGGCAGATATACCCCCTTTTAATTTGGAAAAATTGATGTTATTCACTAAATCTTTTACTATACTTGAAATTTAAGTTAATTTGTCTTTATTTTCTTTTTGTGCTGTAAACTAAGCCAAAATAAAATGTTTCTTTATTGAAAAGTTGTTACCTTTCTTTTCCAAAGAATGTTTTAATCCATTGATATTTACTTACTCCATTGATACTGCCCTATAATACCCTATTATATTTTTTGTCCTGTCTTTCTATTTTTCACTTTTGTGCTTTAAGTTAAGCAAAACTATAATTACATATTGTCGATTAAAGTGTACTTTTTAAGATTTTTCATACTTGAAATTTCACGAGTTAGAGTTTGAAAAAGGGAATATTTCCATCAACTTTTTTTCAACTGTAAGATATTTTAAAACATACTTACGCTCTTTTTTCTTGTTGGATGATTGTTCTGCATTTTAAATAGGGTCCTGAATTGTCAGAAAAATTAGGATGATTGTGTCATGTGGTTATCATAACATAACTATCAAACATAATTATCAAAATACTTAACCGTATTTTTATAATTATGAATTTTTGAGCGGTAGAATTAATTTTTCATTTGGAATGAGTTTTTTAAAAAAGTTTTATTTGGAGGGTAAAAGTAATTTTTTCTAAATTTTCTGAAATAGAAAATGTTTTAAAAGTCCATTCAATTGCATAAGAAAATAGATAATGAATTTTATGGTGTCCCACTCTAACTCAAACTCTTGGTGTAGTGTATAGTTATTTTTTTAATTCAAGCCTAAAAATGCGCGCTAAACTTTCTTATGGAGGTACAATTTTCTGAACCGCTATACTATATATCTGTGAATGATCAATACCCTCAAAATTACATTTAATTCCTTGAATAACTTATTTCCATCGTAAACATATAATTTCGATCCTTTAAATTTTCGGGAAAATCTAAGAGTCTGATAAGGGAATTTATAGCTTTTGAAACATTACATCCGAAGGAACTAAAAAAAGTTTAAAATCTGCACTATAAACTAAGAAATCATTGATCAGGTTTTAATAAGCTACAAATGTTCATTGTGAACAATAATGAAGTATAATACAATTTTTTTTCGAAAATTTTAAAAAAGGAAACTATTCTCCCTTTTCAATGAATAAACTCCATTGAAGGGTTAAATTTCTGGGCGAGTTTCCAACACAGTCAACAACTCCTCCAACGTGGTTCCCACGGCACCGAAAATGTGGGAAAAATTTGTGCTACTGATTGAAAAATAACTGCTCAAGCCGGGCTGTGCACAATTTTCTGCTTCCTAGTCATTCATTTGAAAGGTAGGGATGATTTCTTCTGGTCATGGCATGAGGCAGTCTATTTTTAAAATTCTGTGAGATTATTTCTTGATTTTCTCATAGACTGGGAATCTTTAAAGCTGTCCAAGTCCATTTTATTACTTCTGTGGTCCACGGGAAGTTTTTTTTAAATCCTCGATTACCTCTACCTGTGGATTGATCGTTTTAATTGATCTTTCATTTTATTTGGAAAGCAGTTTCTAAGATGATGAAGTAGATATCTACTTCTCCTTACATGATGATTCTAAGCAGTTGTCAAATGGCTTTCTTCTAGCTCTATTAGATTCGAGAACATTTTTTTCTTTAGAATAAATACTCCCTATTTTGAATTATTGAAAGAATCGGGTTCATTTTTTAGCAGAAGATATCGGGTAGTTTTAAAAATGGAAATGATTCCTGATAGTTTTTAGTATTTACCACCAAAGCAAAACATTTTTGCCGTCTTTAATGAGTTTTTTGGTACCTAAATTATTACTTCTGAGGAAACTTCTTAAAATTATTTTGTGTATTAAGGTTTCTTTATCTATACAGGGTGTCCAAAGAAAACTGACCACACCCTTTAACTTTTTAGCCCCTACAGATATAGTCATGATAGTGGGGTCTAGGTATAGTAAAGTAGCCATGCCCCATCCGATGAGACAACTTTCTATGTCCTCTAGCGTAAACTTTAGGAGTTATAATTTTCATTTTAAAAACTATTTGAGGTACGTGAAAAAAGTCAGAGACTAAGTAGTAGAGCAGCATCGATTCAGTAGGAAAAAGACACTTTAAGCAGAAAACTATCTTGAATAAAACCCCTAAAAAGCATGCTCAGTTAGGTTGAATTTACGTCTTAAAACGCTCCTCACGAGGCGAAAATGAGAAATTTTCAAGTTAATGAACTAAGAATACTTTTAGTCATTTACTAAGTCATAAAAATGAAAATTTCTCATTTTCGCCTAGTGAGGAGCGTTTTAAGACGTAAAAACTAAGTAAGTTCAACCTAATTGAGTGTGCGTTTTAGAGGTTTTATTCAAGATATTTTTCTGCTTAAGGCGTCTTTTCCTACTGAATCGATACTTAGTCATTGACTTTTTTCACATACCTCAAATAGTTTTTAAAATAAAAATTATAACTCCTAAAGTTTCCGCTAGAGGGCATTGAAAGTTGTCTCATCGGATAGGGCATGGTCACTTTACTATACCTAGACCCCACTTTCATGACTATATCTGTAGGGGCTAAAAAGTTATAGGGTGTGGCCACTTTTCTTGGGACACCCTGTATATCATAATATAATGTTTCAAGGAACATGCAGGAAATTTGACTTTTTGCAAAGAGTATAAAAAAATATATTTTCCAGTAAAATATCTTCATACAAAAAATGTAGGTTAGAAATTAATCCTAAATAACTTGTCTAACCTCAGTAACCTTGATGTGGATAATTTCATATCAATCTCTCAGACGTCAATCATTATTAAACTGAGAACTCATCCATGCATTAAGACCAGAACCCAGATACGGAACACTCTTGCCGCGTGGAGAGCCCGTAAATATTATTATGAATTAATACAATATTAATAAACCCACACTTTTAGAACCCACCTAAAAACACCCCTATATCCCTATGCCTTCATAACTTTTTATACACAACCCTAAAAAATCTCTTCAACAAAGATACCGCATCCTCTCAAATAGACAGAAGGGAGGCTTCTTCACGAATCGAGGAAGAAAGGGTTAACATAGGGAGGCAATGAACTAGATTCACTCGTGGATGAAGAATTACTTCGGCTGAAGGAATCGGATCGGATGGCACGCTTGATAGAGCCTCCCTTCCATAGGATTCACGAAATGAAGAAGGTCTTCCGCTGAGACTATTCCGCTCTTCATGCCAATAAAACAACGCTGTCTCATTTCTGTACGGCTGAGTCATTCCACATTCCTTTTAAAACACAAGGACCCGCCACAATAGGGAACAGTGATAGAGGTTTCTTAAATGCTTGTCACACTCGGTACTTGTCAATAAATAATTCTCCGATGTTCATTTAAGTACAGATATTATTTTAATCCAAAACCCACTACTTCTTCGGTATTGCTAGTCCTTCCCCATCTTACCCTTATCCTGCGCAATATGTGGCCGTTCAAATATTGTAATAATTGTAAACATCTTATGGCCTCTTAACCAGCGGTTAAAGATGGATTCCACCAATCAGATTTGGTGAAAAGCTCACTTTCCATCTTTAGCTACTGGTTAACAACTGGTTTAGTGGCTGTGAATAAGGCCATAAGAGGCGTGGGGATATGAATGATGCTTATTGCTTACGTAAGACTTTAAAAACACTATTTTCGAAAATTTCAAAATCAGTATACAAAAACTGAATATAGATGAACAGCAAACATTATTTTAACATTCTAGGTAGTACATATTTTGATGAATTGGTTGCCTAAATTGAAAATAAAAATTAATTTTGGAACAAAAAACTGATATTTTTTCTAACACCATCGATTTCACAACAATGACGCCATCTTCACCATACTATATTAAAGGCTTTCTATAATTTGAATGTATTTCGTGTTTATAGAATTAATAACTTATCCATATAAGACCACTGCTTCTTTAAAACAAATAAATATCTCACTTATTTCACCACATACCATTAGGCCAAAGTTACCCCAACATAATAAAAGTTCAAATTATCAGACAATAAAGTGAAACAAAATAATAGCATTGAAAACTGTTAAATAACGACCTACCTAACGACCTAAATAACTAAAACATAAAAATACGACCTACCTGTTTTGAATCATGTTTTTTATCGCCTTTCCAAAAAAATTATGAGGTGAGCAAAAATTGACATTTTGATACTAAGTTGGAAGCTTCCATGTGATCGTATTTTAAGGCGACTGCCTACGTTGATGAGAAGTTTTTTAAAAAACATTATGTGTAACTTGTTTACATATTTTTTCTTAACCACTGTAGTTTAAATAACTAATATAGGTAAAAATTACCCTAATTTTATAAAAATATTTTTAAAAACAGCAATTTATACTAAAATTTGGCAGAAATTTAAAATTACGCCAACACCTCTACAGGTAAATATATTAAAGTTTTTTGAAAATTCTTGAAATCACATGTTCCTTAGATAAATACCTGTGCATCTGTGCAATGACCTAAAAGCTAAGCAAAATTTTGAAAATTAAAGGAGCTATGCTATTTATCGTAAAATGAACCTTTTTTTTTTAGATATTTTTTAAACAAATTTTACGATAAATAGCATAGCTCCTTTAATTTTCAAAATTTTCTTAGCTTTTAGGTCAATGCACAGGTATTTATGTAAGGAATATGTGATTTCAAGAATTTTCAAAAAAAACTTTTATATATTTACCTATAGAGGTGTTGGCGTAATTTTAAATTTCCGCCAAATTTTAGTATAAATTGCTATTTTCAAAAATATTTTTTATAAAATTAGGGTAATTTTTACATATATTAGTTATTTAAACTACATTGGTTAGGAAAAAATATGTAAACAAGTTACATATAATGTTTTTTAAAAACCTTCTCCCAACGTAGGCAGTTGCCTTAAGAGTTTCAAGATACCACTTTGAGAATGTCATGATAACAATGCCACCTGTTGGGTCTAGCATTAATTTGGGGATTATTTAATTTTTCAAACAGATATAACACTTAGAAACACTTTTCGATACTTGGTCCATAGTTACCCCATTTTACGGTAATGTAATCAAGACAAACACTTCTCCTATTTGCAAAAGAAATCAATGTTCTCTTCCAGATGATGGTATGATAATTTTTTCCATAAAACAAAAACAGAAAAATTGTACAACTCGCTGACTTCATTTCCTCCTTGTTTATATATAGGTTTTACAGTATAGATATTCCAAATGTTAGTTATCGTTAGGGGCAGTTTTTCAACTGTATTGCTAAACATAGGATTCGTTGTGTAACTAGTCCTGTCAATTTATACACATCTATACACCAATATAATTTATATACCAATATATGCTAATGCTACAAACACTACTCTCCATCACTCTGATGATGGAATATATTATTGAAATGAGTTCAAATAAATTAATCTAACCTCAAGAAATCCTCTGTTATAAGGATGACAAATATAAAGATAAATTGGATCTAGAAGAATTGGGGCTGTTTGTTTTAGATATCGTTGAAAGAAACGACTGATTAACACTTTCTGCTAAGCAGTTCTTCAGATCCTGTTGTTTTACCAGACTAAAACGGGATTGGGATTTCAGGCTTATAAGATTGCTTATTTGTTATTGTCTTAACATAACGTTCCACTTCAATCATCTAGAGGTCAAGTTACTTTATTTAGATATTTAAATATCTCGCAATCTAAAGTGTTAAGCAAGTTTTCTTTTTTATCAATCATATTTCACATCTTTTATTTTATAAGAACGCGAACCTTCAAAAAATAATATAATACTATTCAATTATTTGAAAATTTATTTTATTGTTCGCTTTCGTTTTAAGTAATAATTGAAGGTAGATATGTAGGTACTAAAGGTATACACTCAAACCTGTTTTTGTGCGAACCTTTTATGTGCGATTTTTTATTTGTGCGATTTTTCCCTTCGATTTTTCTTGTGCGATGTATAAAAATTTCAAATTAGAACAAAAATCTTGTATATCTGGCTACCGAGACATACATGGGTCTTATGAAACAGTCGTCGCCAACTACATGGTAACTGAAAAAAAGTCTACGGTATGTATAGAAACGGTTTCTCAATTCAGCTGTAGATACGGTCCTACATGAGACTTTTTTATGCGGTCTTTATTCAACGCATAAAAAAAGAATTTTTTAAATATGCTGCGAAAACTGTTTTTATAGCTACTCGCGAAGTTTGGTGCGAATTTTTTAATGGGATTTTTGTGCGGTTCCTAATCCTCGCACAAAAACAGGTTTGACTGTATCCCCTTACCGTTTTTGAAATTTATTTTAATGTGTAAATACTGCATTCAATATATTCAATATTGGTGCTCTTCCACATGCTTTTTACAACAACTATTATGTTGATCACACTTTACTTTGAGATACTTTTTTAAGTTGTTTGATGGTTGAAACATTGTTTGAATATATTTAATGATAAATTTCATAAACTGCGTGTAACTGAATATTTGAATGAAATGAATAAGTTCCTTTTCCACGTTATACTATTATTCTTATGTTTTTCTTTAATTCTTTTCAGATTCAAGCTCTAAAAGAAATGAAACACATAATCATTCAGAAACTCACGAACCAAAGAAAACACAAGAAAGCCATGTATCATCACTTGATTCATTCACTTCTTTCTCATCATCATTTCAAGATGAAACAAGTGTTTTCCTATCTTCACCGAGTTTCAGTATTTTTAGTTCATTAGACTCGTCCTTCACTCAAACTCCATCACTACAAATTGCAGACTTAAACTCATCTCATCATCATTCATCTACTATAAAAGAACTGGACATTAAAGAAACTGTGGCATCTTATGGGTCACCAACTAGTTCACCGGTGGCTTTTTCATCTTATTTATTAGAAGACTCTTTCATCGAAAATTCACATTATTTATTTGAAAACATTCTGGAGAGTTCATCTTCCGTGAAGTATGATGAGGATCCTTACATATCACCCAGCGAAAGTGTGGTTCTTGAATCAACTATGTTTGGTGCCGAGGAAATCCACAGCCAAACAGAGACTTATCATTTGGACTTGGATACACTTTTGCCATACGCTGAAAGCAGAATTCATGTTCTGTCTCCAACGCTGAGTACATCACCTTTAATGCTTAGCTCAGAAGTGATAGAAGTTCCGTTTGACGAGTCCAGTCCTGAGGATTTGGACTTCCCAACTACTCCAACCCTTCAGAGGGTTCCCAAGTCCACAGAACTGTCATCGGAACTTATAGAACTCACTCCGTCAGTCCAGTCAATCGTCGCGTCAGTGGCTGAAGATTCCCCTTTGACTGCAGGCAGTTCAGAGGTGGAAGAAGTGACTACAGACAGTTCTTTTGAGCTTCTCTCAGACCCAACAACCCAAGGGAACATCTCGCACGAGATCATCAGCGATGTCCCGAAGAACAAATCATCCCGCCAGGAAGACCCACAGCTGGGGAATATCATCAGTGGCATTGTGCACCTGCTGGCTGGGAATGTGCAGCTGGCCGCTTTGCCTCGACCCCCGCTGCCTTCCCCGCCGCGTCGACCTGCTGCATTCCCATCCACCCGCATCAACAACCGAGGCCCAATTACTTCTAGAACTGTAGTGGTGTTTTCCCAGCCTCCAGCTGCCACAGAAACCCAGTACGTGCCATCCAATCATCCCCCTCTCCATCGACCCCCAGACCGGGGCAGGGTACCCCCGACCAAATGGGGTGAAAAGCCAGCAGTCCGGTACCCACCCCAGCGTCCCAACCGTCCTCCGTTCTTAGGAGACCGCAATAGAGCCCCTTCTGTTCCTAAAATCCAGGCCAGTATTCCAAACCATTTGCAAACGTTGAAACCAGAAACATCGTTTCCTCATTTCATATTCTCTGATGGTTCTGGCTCCTCGGTAAAAGTGGTTTTGTCTTCTTTTCCTCCAAAAGCACCTCCGTCCAGAACATTACCTCCCCCAATTCAAACCAATAATGTAATACCTACTAAAACTTCCTATGAAGTTCTTGCTGACACACGAAACCAACCCAAACCTATACGGAATGAAAACCTTTCACTTGAAAACACTCTGAAACCTTCTTTGAGTTCAGAAATCAAGGAAAACAGTATTAAAGCAACAAGTATTCAGAAACCAGCTCCTACTGACGAAAATCAAGCTGTTCCTTTCGGTCCCATAACTGATTGGGTTGCTGTGTTTGAAAGGCCTTCAATGAAGTTTAAACCCTACCCAAATAAAACTCGAACGGATAACGATGTTTCAATTATCATGCAACCGATCATTTTTGATGTTACCGTCAGCAATTCAATGAATAAAATAACACCATCAAAAACTGAGATAAGTGAAAGTACATCCAGTTCGTCTTCTTCAGTTTTACCAACAGATATTGTACAACCTTCAACGTTGGAAAACACACTTTCAAGTGCCTTTCCAACTCCAAAGTTAGAGATTTTAGAATCAACAAGTTTCAGCACCCATTCCAAACCAAAATTACCATATACGAGTAGTGTAGTCAAGATTTCAGACTCTGCAGAATACAATCCTCAACCTAAATCCTCGTTCCACCACCTCACGCCATCTTCAGAATCAACTACTAGTACTACCTCCACAACTTCAAACTCAAGGGTTTCAGCAATAAGAATAACCTCAGAAACAAGTTCACTCCGAGGTACAGCAATAAGACCTCTAACCTCATCTTCAATAAATTCATTTAAAAGCAATCTACCCGAAACACCTACCACTACAACAAGAATTTACCCGAAAACATCTCCAGTTAGTTTACCCTCCTCTAGAACATTTGGAACGTATTCCCACTCTCATCCTCCTCTAGGGCGTCCAATAGTAATACCTGTGGACATAGAGGAAGTAAGACCCTTTGTTGGAGCTATTAACCCAGTCAACCAAGACCGACCTCGTGGTGCATTTCCATCAATACCGGCTCCAGTACCCCCAATGAACACGAAAGACAGCCTTAGTCCTCTTCATCCTAGCCGTACACCAATCATACGAAGTCCACCTAGATCAAGACCCAATACTATCAGGTAGGTCAATATATAATTTTCTTTTCAGTTTTTGTTCTATATAAGTAGTTTGATGCAGAAAAATTCAAATCCATTTTCTGAGTGGAAAAAAGGACTTATTCAGATACTTTTTTTCCTAAAAATATCTAAAAATGACTCAATTTTATGAAATCAATTAGGGAAAAATTTAAGTTTAATGAAATTTAAAATGTAACGACTTTTGTAAAAATCAATTTTGTACCTATGTTCCCCACCAGTGAGGCACTTGGATACATTACAAGGGGTACAGTGATCAAATTGCTCAAAAATAGTAATTAATAACAGAACTTTAGAAAAATAAAAATTTACTTTTATTGAGTTGTATCTGAAGTATATTTTTAACACCTTTTTTCAAGCATAAAAAATATTTTTCCATTAAACATTCAGAAATAAAAAGAATAAAAAAATTTAGACAAATGGTCATTTTTAACAAATATCAAATTAAGAAAATGAGATGCTAATTTTCTTAGGTATAGTTGCTCCTGACTTAGTTGAATAAAATTCAAAGGTATCTAAAATCATCCAGAAATTAAAAAAATATGACAATAATTAACTGGTTTGTTTTTAGTCATTTATAGTATACTACTTTGTCCCAGTTTTTTAATAGAGTTCTTTATTACCTGTAAAAGTGCTAAGAACTTCTCAGATGCTTCAGAGTCCCAGATTCCGTCGTTTGGTTATGTATTTATCAACTGCATTTTCTTTTATAAATGCACATAGCTACAATGCAAGCAGTTTTCAATCTCAAACACTTAAAAAACCCAAATACTCAAAAATTGACATAAATATCCTTCACTAATTCAGATCTAATTTACCCTTAACTGGTTTTTTTAATTGCTGAGATATATTTATTAGGGTGGGCCGAAAAAACTCATTTTTTTATTTCGAAGTTGGAATAGCGCGGAAAAGTTGCGAATTATATAGAGAAAGAAAAAGAAAAAAAAATTTCAAAATCGGTTAATATCTTCCAATCGCGCATAGGCCCCAAAGTTTGACAAAATATGAAAAAACTTCATTTTTGCGATCATTTTTTAACCAAATCAAAGATTAAACCGTCAAATATTATTCATGATTTTTTTATGTGGAACTAATATAGTTATAGACATAATCTTTCAGGTTCCATTCTTCTATCACTCTTGTTTCATTAGATATAATTTTTTTAATGTTCATACAAATTTTTTAAAGTTGTTTTTTCTGCATTTTTAAACAGCTAATAACTCTAGAACTTTACAACTTAAAAACCTGAAATCCCCAAAGAAGAAGAACCCAAAGAAGAAGAACATTTATTTTATTTTTTGAAAACAACAATTGATACAAAATTAGACACATAAAAAACAAGAAATTAATGACAATAAATACATACAGAAAATTTGATGTATGAGTTGCCCAGGAGTCAGAGACCCATATGGGCAGCCTATAGAAAATTATAATGTGATTACAAATAAAATAATAAAAAAAAACATACATGTAAATTAAAATAAAGAATTGAAAGTGATCGCAGGGCAAGCTTCAGATTAAATAAAGATCCAAATGAGCGTTTGATTACATTTAAAAAAAGTCTTCGATATTTTCCATTGTAAAAATGTAGATCTTTAATAATTTCTTAAACTTAGAAGGGGACTTCTCGGATTTTAGATTTTCGGGTAAAGTGTTAAAGAATTTAGGTGATAAATATACATAGTTTTTATGGAAAATTTCTTTTTTTGCTTTAGGTACTAGATATAAATGTTTTGAACGTAAATTATAATTTAAATTACGTAAATCAGAGCTATTATCTTGTTTAAAAAAATAAATAACTGCTTTGAAGAAAAAAAGGTGCCGAAGAGGTAATATATTTAGTTTTTTGTAGAGATCAAATAAAGGGAACTGCCTACGACTGCTTAAAAATTTAATGATCTTGTTCTGAATTTTAACTATTGGATTTATATTTTCTAGGTAATCTCCTCCCCAAACAACAATTCCGTAACTCATTATTGAGTTGACCCAGGAATGATATAATTGAAGCAAAAAGCTCCTACTAATTATCTTTTTAATAAAATAAAACTTGTGGAGAATAAAGCGTAGTTTGTTGGTTAAGTATTTTGCATGGGATTTCCATTTTAAATTAAAATCTACATGTAATCCGAGGTATTTAATTGAAGATACTTGTTGAAGGGGTGGGCAATTACAATTAGTATTATTACAATCTATTAAATGGTAATAAAGGTAAAGATGTTCAGACGGCCCGTAGATGCTGAAGTTGATAAATTTAGTTTTATTTATATTAATAGATAATTTATTAGCATAGAACCAGTTTTTGATGGTCAGAAGATCTTTATTTATATTATTTTGTAATATATTATAGTTTGAATGTGAGTACAGGATTACTGTATCATCTGCGTAGGTTATGATTTTGCCATTTAATTTTAGTTTACAGAAATCATTGATGTATATTATGAATAGTAAAGGTCCAAGAATTGAGCCTTGTGGCACACCAGACTTTATATTTAAATTATTACCTTTAAAATCATTTATTTTTACAAACTGTTTCCGGTTGTTTAGATAGGAAGTAAACCATTTAAGTCCCACTCCTCGAACCCCAATTGAAGATAACTTGTCAAGTAAAATACTATGATTGACACTATCAAAGGCTTTTGATATGTCCAAAAAAACAGCTACAGATTTATTATTTTTATCAATGCTATTAATATTTAGTCCCATTTTGTTCGTAATTTTTTTGTCGTTGATTTGGTGTGCATCATGATCATCATTTTCAAAAAAAATATTTTAAAAATTTGAAAAAAAAATTTTTAATTTTATTTTGAAAAAATATTAATATCCTTTTACTCTTAAAATGAACATAAGTACCAAATTTCATGTTGGAAATAAAATTTAATCATGTATAAAAAATAAAAATAATCGAAATTTAGGCAAGTCCCTAAAATTATACAGCAAGAGCGATTCACTTATAGAAAATTCATAAACTCGCTTCAGGGTGTTTATATGACTTAACATGTAAAAAATATCACATGAATTTCAGAAAATACGACATTAAATAGATTCGGTACAAAATCTTACTGTGCTAGTTAAGTTAATTCAATTTGCATGCATTTCTCCTGAAAGTTTCTAAGAATTATGTTTATATCTAATTGTTTTTACTTTTAACGTGTCAAATCAAAGTAAATTAAAAGTTTTAGAACATAAAAAATTGGATATAAACATTTCTAAGGAATATTCAGGTAAAATTCATGCAAATTGAATTAACTTAGAGTTGGGAACTAGCACTGTAAGATTTTGAATCGAATCTGTTAATTGTCTTATTTTCTGAAATTTATGTGACATTATTTACATGTTTAAAGTCATATGTGAACACCCTCAAGTGATTTGATAAATTTTCCATGGGTGAATCGCTCTTGGTGTATAATTTTAGGGAATGTTTAGGGATTTGACTAAATTACGGTTATTTTTATTTTTTTTATACACGATTAAATTTTATTTTCAACTTGAAATTGGGTAGTTATGTTCATTTTAAGAATTAAAAGGCTATAAATATTTTTTTCAAAAGAAAATTTTTAAAATTTTTTTTATTAAATTTTTTTCACTTTTTACAAATTTTTAAAAAAACTTTTTGAAAATGATGATCATGATGCACACCAAATCAACGACAAAAAATTTACGAACAAAATGGGACTGATTTCAGGTTTTTAAGTTGTATAGTTCTAGAGTTATTAGCTGTTTAAAAATGCAGGAAAAACAACTTTACAAAATTTGTATGAACATTAAAAAAATTATATCTAACGAAACAAGAGTGATAGAAGAATGTGGAACCTGAAAAATTATGTCTATAACTATATTAGTTCCACATAAAAAAATCATGAACAATATTTGATACTTTAATCTTTGATATGGTTAAAAAAAATAATCGCAAAAATGAAGTTTTTTTCATATTTTGTCAAACTTTGGGGCCTTTGCGCGATCGGAAGATATTAACCGATTTTGAAATTTTTTTTCTTTTTCTTTTTCTATATAATTCGCAACTTTTCCGCGCTATTACAACTTCGAAATAAAAAAATTAATTTTTTCGGCCCACCCTAATATTTATCTCCCTACACAAAATATGGGAACTTTTATGTGTATCAATGTGCCCCACGAGTGCATAAAAGTACCCCACATCTAAGTGTATTAATTTGCCCCATTTGTTGTTATTGAACAAAAACCTTTATTAAAAAAAATTGGCAAAGGTTATTTAAAATTTAAGGATACCTCTTATTGGTAACAATGATAAACTTGTTTTTTGAATTTACAGATATCTGTATTCCAAGTAGGATAGCTTCAGGAAGAGATTTTGCATTTTACTTAGAAATTTACATTTGAAAAATTTAGGGGGAAAAAATTTAGTTTCCTTCACTAAAATTCATAGACTTATTACAGAGCTTAACGGTTTCATATGTATTGCTCGGGCATAATAAAGGCAACTTTTCGTAAAAACACGACCTAAGTAATCTTTATAGTTTTTGAGATATTGAAAGTGTATCAAGTACCCCTTGTATCAAATGGCCCCGTTTTCCCTTACCTTTTTCTTGAAGTTAAAAACCATCAGCTATTTTAAATCCCCTGGTCTAATTAATTATATTTAGTAAAAAAGATTTTTCTCCTTGAAAATAAGATGCAAGTTTTTATTAAAATTTGCTGCAATGGACAGCCTAGGTCCCTAGAGTTTCCTTTCAGGGGATGTTTTACATGAAATGTCGGGAAGATTCATATTTGCTATGATGGATAAAGAGTGAGAAACAATTAACAAAATTTGACCATGTAAGAAAAGTGTTGAAATAGTAATTTTTATGCGAAAAATTAATATCTCTTTAATTTACTTAGGCTAGAATCATTCAAAAATTTAGAAAATCATTTACTCTAAGAAGTACTCTGAAAAGTCCGGGAAGATCTTATTTTTCAATTTTCATTAGATTTTATTTTTGGGGAAACATGGTACTGTTACCTTATTAAACAATTTTGTAACCTTAACGAAAATATTAATTGGTTGAGTTGTAAAAGCTTGAAGTATTTGTTTTGAGGGGTTAATTTTTAGTTCCTTGAAAAGATTTTACTTATTTGCATAGTTCCAATTTTGTTCGGTCCCTTCGTTCGAGGGTCGTCCACAAAATAAGAAACTTTTTGTAAGTAACAAATACACAAAAAATTTTAAATTGAACATCTCTTTTGGTATTTATTGATCACATTCTTAGGGAACTCAGTACCCCCAAATCGGTCAAAATATCAAGTTAAGGATTTTGCTCTCAAATCGATGTTTATACTCATAAATTGTTAAAAAAATTTCCCATTTTTATTGAGCACAGTTACCACATACTTTTTTAAATAAATATTTCTCAAAACTACTTTTTTAGCATTTAAAATCCTAAGGCTTTTTTTCTACTAGACTATTTAACTTGAAACTCTGCATATAAATTAACCAGAGTGTTTTCAATAAAATAATGCATTCCAATTAGGGATTTAAAGTATAATAGTTGGTCTTAAAGTGAAAAATGTGGTTTTTTCATGATATTTAGGAGGTGTTTGGAGAAAAAAATTTTTATTAAAAACTATTAGTATACAAGTATCACAAATGTAAATTCATTGTTCCATAGACAATAACTTAGATTATGTAGAGGTGAAAAATCATATCAAAATTATCATAATTAAAGAAGAAGTAGTGTTTTATAAAATTTAGTTAAAATTTTTGAAAATTTCTAAATTCCTTAAAAACTGCTTTTTAAAAAGTAGACTTTTTGCTTGGATTATGTTTAAATGGTCATTACAAAAGTTTTGACGCTAAAGAACTTCAAAAAATTTGCAAATTAAGGAAAATAAAAATTTGGGTACTGAGTCCCCTTAAATGTTTATTGTATACCTGTTTTCGAACTTCATAAATTTTTGTTTCATAAATTTACGATTCAAACTTTTCAAGTAGTCACTGCATTCAAACAAGCATCCTTCCTTTAAAGATTGTATGGTTCTTGAGTGGAATTCCTTCCAAAAGGCATTGTGATAAATGAGAATCAATCGTAATAGTGAAATTTATATCAAAAATGTAGAAACTTGTGTTTTTTTGAAAATTGTCAGTTTCAGTAGCGATGCAAGGACACAGATCCTCTGGAAAGCATTTCTTGCCTCCGGGTTTGAACGTTCCTAAAGAGTTTCACAATATTAGTTTATCTTATTTCCTTTTGTGACATGAACTCCCTCCAAAAAAACACCATCAAGATCCCAAAAGACGATTGCTTTAGTTTTGAATGGTCTGACCACCTCGCTCTATATGGACCGGCATTGAAATTGTAAAGCTCAAAAAACAGATACAAAAAACGTTCAAATGAAGAATAAACTTCATGTAGGCATGTGAAGGAAGGTTCAAAGATAATACCAAAGTACTGTTTTTAGAAAATATTTTTTGTTTAATTTTGAATCTAAAATAACACCATCATATTTAGCGTGAGAAAACACTAAAATTATGAAATGTATAGTAGTATTATGCGGTAAATGTTTTATCTGTGCAAGCTTAAGTAATAATGATATAAAAATAAACTTGATTAAGTTTAAATTTAAATTAACTTCGGGAGCTTAAATATGTATATCCGAAACAATTATATGTGTTCTTTTAATATTTGTTGTCTTCATTAAACTTTATAACATTGATCTATCAATCTCTTCACACAAATGTTTCATTGCTTTTAGTTATTATATATTAACATACGGTATCCCCCTAGATTTGTGATCATTTCCAAATTTCAAACTAAAATTCTTGTAGGTTCAACTTATTGTATATACGGCGGTTATCTCAATCAATTGAGTTTAATGAAATAAGGTTATGACAAAGAAATAGTAACATGAGTTTCTAAACTCCTTTAAGATTCTCGACCGTAAAAACAATATCCCAACCTGTCTAACTTTTTTCCATGAAATTAAAATAAAACAATCCATGTGTAATGAAAAATCGAAATCTTATTTCGGAAATCTATCCAATTTTAAGAACATGAATCACAAGTTCAGATCATATACTCCTACTAGATTTTTTCAATCACTCCTACTAAGATAAACAAGAACTTTACAGTTTCAACCTACGCTTCTTAACTTGTAGGAAGCACATTTCCAACCTAAAAGATTACATCAATTGGAGTTTTTAAATATAATATTTGGTGCTCACACACTGAAAAAACATTGTTTATTTAAAAATATTAATTTGCCAGTCAAAATTTTTCTGGCTACACCATTGTATTTACTAAACCCTCCATGATTATGCTAAAACTCTCCACAATGATTTTGTACATAACATGAAGATAAATTAAATTAATTAGGTATTGTTAAATGAAGCAGCATAGCAGCACTTTACATGGCTATGGTTTTTGAAGAGCAAACTAGATGCTATTAGTAATCTTACATTAGATGCATCTAAAGTATTTTAAATCTTGGCAACACAAATGCAGTGCGACTAATATATACTATCAGAATCTTTCTCAAAGCTATCAACAGCAACTAAGCGATTCCCGAAGCTTCGTGAGAAAATTACTAGACCCTAGAAACACACCTACACCCATAAGCGAGATGTTGAAAACCGGATAAGTACTTTTCAAAAGTGAATGACATTTCTCCCACTTTCTACACCCACTGTGGCTCTAGATCCCATAAAGAACAGATTTATCTGCTAAGATATGGTCAGAAATACATGGTGGGTGTTTATTACAGCCATAATGGTCATATCTCAGACGCATCTGCAAATCTTTTGAAAGCTAAACTTTTCGCATCCTCAAGGCCTCTCAAATGTCTCTGGATGTAACAAACATTTCATCATATTTTCAAGCCCCGGTGCAGCTTACTTACAATTGTTGAGAGAAAGTATTGACCTCAAAATCATGCTTAAGCTCCATTGTTTTAAAAAGACGTGACATGGGCACGAAAGTAAACCCATTTCAAAGTAAATGGAGTTTGATTAGTGAATCTACTAGATTTTACAAACAATAACACCATACGCTTTTACTTCATACGTAACATCTAAGAATTCAAGTTTTATCAGTTTTTATGAGAATCTCCGACAATGATTAACTTTCAAATCTGCTTTAATTTATATAACACTTTTAAACTTAAGTACCAGATTATCTCGCATAATAGTACATCGATAGGCTGCAGCGGGCTAAAGAAATCAGTCATCAACAAATTTGGTTTCTGAAACTAAATGACCTTCACTAAAGCTTGAACTTTTTATTTATTTTTTTAGAATCGACACATGCATTGTTGGCGATGACAGCACTTGTGATGTTAAAGTCAATGAAACTTGCAAAACCGAGAATGGTATAAGTTCATGTCACTGCCGTCCTGGATACTCCAGATCATACACCAGAGGTCCCTGCATTCGTAAGTTACATTCTTATGAATATCTTAAACTAAAACAAGGTAATACAACAGTATAATTCTGGCATCTTTATCTGAAAATTAGAAAAGACATTGAAACTTTTTATTTGTTGAATTTTCTGAATAGAAAGGTCAATATAGGCCATGTCTAACTTAATTTAGAGTTTATGGATAAAAGACTATGATTTGATATTCTAAGCTTTTCAAGACATAGAAGTTCATGAAATAATAATACCTATATTAATGTGGGGAGAACTGGGGTGTGCACTTAGTGTAGAAGTATACCATAAGAATGTACTACATTTCTCAACTACTGGTAACCCCCGTGAAACTCTGATAGCAACAAACTCTGGGATTTTAGTTATGAGACCACGTGGTAAGGAGCGTCGATGGCTCCGAATGTAAATTAGTCCTTTCGTTCTTAAGAGTTTTCGGCTGCTGAATTTAAAAATATTTTTTTTAAAGTTTAGAAACACATTCGTCGTGGTCTATTAAAAAACTCATATCATGATATGGTAAATTTGAAGTTATCTGGCATGTTGATCTAAACACAGGCACTCTAAAAGTCTAAAAAATTTCCTTAAATTACATATAATTAATCCCAATTTGAATTTTAGCGTGTCTATGATGCAGCTTGTATTATTTTTAGTATTAGAAACTGAAACTTCAGGTTTTCTTTCTTGAGGTTTTATTTTATTAATACAAATCTGCAAGATTAAAATAAAATCCCCAGATAGTATTTATAATCAATTCCACAAAATCTATACACCAAGTTTGTTTTACATCTATCAAACTTTACAGAATTGCAATAGCACAAAATTATTGTTTGCTTATAGAAGAAAATGCTGAACACTTAACTTTTTGGACAAATTCAAGAAATTATACAAAAAAAATGTTTGTTATACTATAAAGTAAATCAAAATCCAAAGACGCCAAAGTGAAACAAAAACACAGTGCTTCCATACCCAAAAATCAAATTATACTAAACAGGCTTGGCCATACATTACCGAACATATTTAACTATCTCATTACAAGGTAAATTGCAGCTGTTTAAAGGATGTCATTTCAAAAACTTAACACGCAAGTTCTTATTCGTGTAACACAGAATACATTCAATTTTTATACACTAAAAATGTCACAAAATATTAACAAGAGCAAGCTTCAATCCAATAACTGCTTCGTAAACTCAACATTAGATAGACTTAATCTAAAGCTCCATCTTGTTTTAATGTTTGCAACAAATTTATATTCAAACTAAGAAAATATCTACTTTTCCAGTTATTTTAATAAATGCTTAGGCCAATTTCAAATGCCGGAGACTCTAGTTTGGACAGGCATTTAATCTTAGAAAGGGGTTGAAAATGCGAGTAATGAAAATTTAAATTTTGGAAATTCAATTGAAATAAGCTGAAAAATTTTTTTAAACATAATCTCGCTAATTACGAAAAATTATATTAATGCCGAAATTTATTTGAGTAACTGATAGTCAGTGCATGCACCATTAAGAGAGAATAAATAGGACAGAGAAAATATAATCTACAGGAAGATGTTAGTATTGGAATATTAATTACACTGACTATAAGTCTTTAATACCACAAACTAGTAAACTTTTTTTAAATCTTAAAAGGAGATTGTGCAAAAAAAATTTTGTGATATATTAAAGTCAACTTGCAGTATATAAAGCACTGCATGCAGTATATGCATGCAGTTTGCAGTATTAAATTTACCAACTGTCAAATTTTTCAGACTTTACATTTTTAAAGCATAGTTTTGAACTGCATGGTTGAATTTCTATAGCATTTTCTCTATACTTTTTCTTGTCACTTAAGCTTTTTATGGAAATCGTTTTTAAATTGTGATATGCTCATAACTTTTATGGATTATTTTGGTTCAAACTAAAGTGTTTATAGTAGTCAACTTGTCAAAAAGAAAATTAAAAAGTGGACCCAAAAAATAAAACTTTGTCAGAAAACAAAATAAAAACAATTAACTGAAAAAAACCGGCCGTATTTTTAAGTTCTGTAAAAAAAGACATATACTATGATCACCTAACAGATATTTTATATCAAATCAAATCTAAATACTTTTAGCGAAATTAGATCCTTGAGCAAGAACATTAATGCTAATTTAACTTACTATTCTATTTATTTAAATTTAATTTTCATTTAGTTTTTTTTTTCAAAATTTTAAGAATGTATGGGGGGGATATCTTAGATTATGTCTGACAACTTTATCTCGTAATTAAATTAAAGCTTCTTTCCATCGGAAAAGGTCTGCATGTATTCTAAATAAATAATTTAATATTAGATTGAATCTTTCTCTCTTGTTGGAAACTAGTTTTTTCATTAAATAACACAACTTAAAAATTTCCCTCAATTTCCACAAGGAATTTTACACCTTCCCATGCCCGCTTATAAAAACCTCTAGATCGCCAGGGGTGCATTTCCAACTCCCCATTCCAACGTGATTCAGAGTCGTCTAGGTGTGCTCTACCCCTCCTAGAAGTTATGAAACACTTATCTGAAACACCCTTTATATGATGCCACTATCCTTGTAACGTTGTTTTACAATAATTTGTAAAGGGGCCCTCATAACCCTCTTTGAATTCAGAGCGCTTGGACTCGGTGGTCATTTGGTAGGACCTCCTGAACCCTCATGTCATCCAATGGACTCTCCTAAGTCCATTTGCTTCATTGGCCACCGTTATTTCCGGATGCTGCTCTCTTCTTAGCTGAAGCGCATCGGTGCGAATCGGCCTTCCCAAGGCAGACGTCGCTTCCAACTCATTAACTGACAGATTTAAATGGCACGCTTTGTTCCCCTTCTTGTAAAATGGCATTTTAAGTGCTTTTCGCGTCTTCTCAGGTTGCGCCGGTGATAGGTTTAGGAAATATAGTTATAGTTAGTTTGTATGTTAATTTGATAATGATATATTTATTTTGTTGTAAATTTTGTTTGTATGTTAATCTTTTTTCTCAGTGAAAAACAAGATATGGGATACAAACCCAATTAGACATTGTTAAGAAACCTTCCATTTTTTTAACCATTGGTTCGTAAATACGATGTAGGTTTAAATGAGAAGATAATCTGAAGATATTTATGGCTGTCCAACTGGGAAATGAATTAACCAAAAAATTATTATTAGCTATACTTCAAAAGAATAATGCAAGTAAAGAAATTTTAAATCAATAAAAAACTGTAATTTTCTGTATTACCTATCTGTATTACCTATTATTTTACTAAATTGATACACTGTAGCAGATACGTATGTGCAAAACAATGCATAGTTTTATTTAAAATCAAATGTTTGTTTGGCAAGAAAGGCCACATCCACTGACCTATGTCCAAGTACTTTTAGTAAAAAATACTCATGCCATCTATTAATGTAGAGCAACAACAAAATGAAGAAGGGTGTTTCAAGTTGTATTGTATTTCATGTCTCAATTTAACATATTCATTTGCTGAAGAACACAATTTCAATTAATTGTTTATGTTTAAACTAAGATACTAATTTGTGTCTGAGTTGCATCATGTTTTATTACGGAGAGTCAAAATTAAAAATGTTATGCATACTTATTATTACAAATCTTTCATCTTTCAAAAAACAAAAGTAAAATACTGTGTAGTGTCTTTCTAAACATGAAATGATGATGTAAGCATGATTTACATCAATATATTTGGTTATCGTTTTTCTTGGGTTGGAAATTTATTCCCTGGTAAAGAGCAGGACAGTCTAAAAGAGTTTATAACCTTCTAGTTTTCTTCAATACAAAATAAGGAGATTGCGTTCATACAAAAGATTAATTTTTATTTCACAATGAATAAAGTTTTTTTTTGCAGTTTGAAGCAAGCTGCATTAATCTTGTTTTTAACTTTCAGCTGTGGTTTCCCTTATGCTGTCAATTAAAATTGACAGACTAGAAAACAAGAGAATAAACTTCTCTCCTAAATACCTGGATAAAAACTCAGAGGAATATAGGATTATGGAATTCGAAGCAAAACAAGCGGTAAGTCATTAATTGAATTAATTAAACCTTATTACTTTTTCAAATCTAATTTTATGCTAAAAAAAGTTATTGACATTGTTTTACATATTTTCTTTTGAAACTTTAATCTAAGTTTAACTTTTAAAAAGCTTTTATGTAAAATGAAATGATGCTTTTTCTTTTTTCGGAAGATAAATTAAAATAGTTTATGACTGTTGGTTAAAAGTTGAGAAGCCATGATGTTTTTATTCCGTTCGAAAATAGTACAACTGTTGAGTATTAACCATTAAAAAACAAAGTGATAGAGCATGTTACAAAACAAATTCAATTATAATAGAATAAACGTAACTTAAGGAATCTTTGTATATATATTTTTTTTAAAAAACCTCCGCATTTGGATGTTCCACTTAAATTTCGTACATTTTGCTACTAAATGGTTCAGTGTTCCACGTGTTCTCACAAAGATATTTTTAAATTTTAATTTTAAAAAATTTAAATACTTGATTTTCTCTCTTTTAATATAGTGTTATATTTTTACTCTAACTATTAATTTTATGCGTGAACTTGCAAATAACAATATATTTAAACTACATTCGACAAGAAAGAAATTAAAAGAGCTTTAGACTCTGGAAGAAGTTAAACATCTACTTAGTTGCATGCCCTAAACGACGCTACTAACCAATAAAGTTCGTTAAAACCGAACGAAGTTCAAACACCGAAAAACTACTGTTTTTATATTGATCCGAAAAGGTGAAAACCCTAGTTATTTTACAATTAAGGTAACGATGTGCATCATGATCTCGAAATACCTCTCTGGAAGAGTACTTTTTAGGAAACGGAAGTGAAAGAATCATTAACGATCGTCACTTTTGGTGGAAAGTGATGACCTTTCTGATACGATATTCTAGGATCGGGAGAAAAAATAAGGAGAGAGTATTTTTCTCGTATAAAAAAAGAAATCCCATTAGGAAGGAACTTGCTTGAAAAAGATCTAATGTGCTATTTCAATTCTCTTTCTTGTGAGAGAAAATACAACTACGTAGTGTAGACCCATTTTAGGAAATTTCCAATGAAAGCTTAAAAAATATTTCTCAAATAATTGAAAATGTTAACTGCTATTGAAAACCGGAATTCAAAAGCAGTTCTAAAGTTTTCATTTGCAGAGTCAAGTTTAAAAAACAATAATAGATTGATAATAATTTCGATTTTGACCAGGGCTTTGCTGACTTATTAGTTTGATCTACAATACCTTCAAAGATATTTACACAAGAATTCTTTAAGTATCTAATTTTTCTTTAAAAAAAGACTGCGAATAACAAATCTTCTGTTTTATTATAATTCTTACCAAGTATTTGTTTATTAACAAATTATTGAATTACTTTTAGTCATGGATATTCATTAACAAAAGAAATTGTTTTTCTTAATGTTGAAAGGGGCTAACTGGCGAAAGTAAGAAATATTATGAGAGATTGATCTTTCAAAAATTAGAGGACCCCCATTATTAAGAGCTTAGGAAGGGGTAGGGTAGGGTAAAATGGTTACAGCGGGGTTAAATAGATATAAGGATTTTAACAATTCATATATTTGTAAAAATTAACTTTTTTGAGATGCTGATTTTTACTGAGAATCAATAAAAAAAATGTTACAAATTTTGCTTAGTGCTTCATATTAATACAACTTCTTACAAGTCCCTATGTTTTTGGGGACCAATGAATAGCGTACTCGACTACCACGCACTGGCCCCGAGATCGTTTCTCAGTGTTGACTATTACATTATTAATTTTATATTTTTTTTATTTCAAAAATCATGAAAGCTTTTGTTTACAACCTCATAAGTTATATTTATTATGAATTAATTGTTGGGTGTAGCTTGAAACTAACTGATTAAGCTACATATAAAACTAATCTATCTGATAAATTCTTTCAGTACTAATACAAAGATATTACTGTTCAACAATGAAAAAATTTCCTCGATGAAAATAGTCATTTCTTATAGATTTTAGGTCGCTGAATACGAAAATCACCATTAAAATTCTCAATTGACTCAGGATTTTCGGGGAACAGCCCCTCCCCTTTTTACGTTTTTCAATGATTTAATGACTTTGAATTCGATTTTCAGGGTCAAAAAGCATTACTTTAGTCTTAAAGTTACATCCAAAGGGACAAGGAAGGTTGAAATTTGTAAAATATGAAATTTTGTATCAAATATGTAGATTTAAGGGGTTTTTACTCCCCTAAAAATGCCAAAAAATTGCTTAAAATTGTAGAGGTTTTTATACGCTATTTTTCCTCTTATTTTTTACGCAATTCACGTTTGAAGGGTCCTAACCCCAGCAAGGACCCAAATTTGATGGCAATATGCAGCAATGATTGGAAGCGGTTGAGGTATTAACGCCCCCAAAGCACCCACGTAAGGGTTCCAATGCCGCACTTAGAGTTAAACTGCTGTACAAAAAAAGTCAAAATGCCACCGACTGAATTTCAGCTGATTCTTGTGTAAAAATGACCTGCTGAATTCAAATATGACACCCATTTTCTCCATCACCCTCAGTTTTCAAGGGGACGCCCCCTAATTGTTATCCACAGCCGTGCATCTATTAACAGCTTGAAACATGGAATCCTCACTCCCTAAATCCGGTCAGTTTTTAAAGAACTGGAGAGTTTCTACTTAGGATAGACCCAAAATATTAGAAAAACGTCATTTGTAATCTTTTCAAAATCATTAATAGTAATTCCTGTGCTTGCGAGCGCCTTCGCGATTCTGGAAGTCTTCCGAACTCTTCCACGGGGGCTTCTGGGAGGCTAACACCTAAGCCGCTTTTAGTAAAAACTATTTCTGCATATTGTCATCAAATTTGGGTCCTTGGGGAAGGGTTAGGACCATTCAAAGAGGAGTTGAGTAAAAAATAAGTGAAATGAATAGGGTAGGGGAGACTAGGGATACTTGATCCCCACTTTGATGGTTTTTTAATTGTTTTCTCAGCTGCAAATCATCACTTTTCAGAAATTTTTGGCATGAACATTGGTAACACTATCATCTACCCAAAAGACAAAAAAATTACTAGAAAGTAAACAGATACTTTTAGTAAAATTAGTTTTTAATTTTTTTATAAAGGGATCAAGTATCCCAACACCTAGTGATACATGATCCCTTCGTGGGGGATACTTGATCCCACTCAGAAATTACGTTATTATTCATCATACAAGCAATTTACCAATATATTTTGTTTACTAAATATTATTTTTAAAAATAACCATAATTTTAATTCATTTTCTTAGGTATTAATAACAATACAAACATGAAAATTGTACAGAAATAGTAAGTAGTTTTTTTAATGGAGCTAAAACTACAACGAATAATGCAAATACTTTGCAATAAAAATTATAAAATCTTATTTACTTCTTGTAACAATAATTGAATCATCAGTTTGAAGAAGGGAATAAGTCCAAAAAATGACAAATTGACTTTTTGTGCTCAAAACAATCTCCAAGCTTTGCCCTACACATGGGTGAAAAGAGGGGGAAAATAACTAGCCCCTATAGGGAGATATCGCCCCTTGAAGTTGTGAAATCGCTATCCATACAATGAAAATTCCATTTCTTTTTTTCGATTTTCTCAAAACTTGATTTTTGGACTTATTCCCTTCTTCAAACTGACGATTCAATTGTATTTGTTGAAAATAAAAGTGGAGGTGTATGCAGGTAAAAGCATTACTTGGAAAAAAAGAAATCTTAGCAAATGTTTTCAAAATCAGAAAAGTCAAACACAACCATTAGAGTTGATGCAGTTCTTAAAGTTCCACTCATCCTAACTGGAGGAGGCAACTTAACACAATTATTTTCCTCTACAACACTTTTGTCCTTTATTTCAGGAAAAGTAAATTGGTTGAGTGAGGTACCTTTTCTTTTTAAGAAGTTGATTTTGAATTCTGGAAATCCAACTTTACGTTCTACTTGACCAACATATTGGGAAACCCTCCTTTTTGTAGCAAATCTAACTAAAACAAAATCATTTTTATTTAAAGAAAGATCATCTACTTCAGCTTGTTCAATCTCATCATGTAAGAAGGATCCTCAACTGAAGTGCTTTCTTGCAGAATCTTTTTCTTTGCCTTTAAAGTTGGTTGAATGCACAATTTTTTAATTTATTTTTAACGATTTTTTGCGTTTAAGGGAGGTAATTACCCCTTAAACCTATCCATTTGTTATAAATTTACCATATTTTATTAATTTGAACCTTTCTTGTCTCCTGGGGGCAGTTTGAAGACTAAAGCAATGCTTTTTGACCCTGAAAATCGAGTTTAAAGTTATAAAGTCGTTGAAAAACGTAAAAAGAGGGAGGGCTGTTCCCCGAAAATCCTGAGTCAATTGAGAATTATAATGGTGATTTTCGTATTCAGAGACCCATAATCTATAAGAAATGACTATTTTCATCAAGGAAAAAATTTTGAAGTTCAAATTTGTTGAACAGTGTATACATACAACATAATCTGTTGTATACAGACAAGGTCTGTATGCAACAACAGGATTCTTTACAACAGAATTTTCTTGCACAAATTACAAGGGGTTTCTGGAAGCAAATTTGACACAGTTTCTGAACAAAATAAACAAATAGGGCTCTTAGAGTGCAGCTATAGACTACAGTCACAATGAGAAGAAACTGAACTTGAAATCCCATTCGTTTTTCAGCTGACAAGTCTTTTTTCGCAAACCGCCTTCTCTCGCTCTTTCCTGGGCATGAACGTAAACACGTTCTACTCAGTGGGCGGCAAGCTGACCCTCAACTCCACTGTCCACCTGGAGGAGAAGGAGTCCACTCGCGCCCAGTCGGTCCGGCTGAGGCTGCGACAGGAGGTTGGGGAGGCCATCAAGAAGCGGAACCAGAACATCGGAGATAGCCGCCTCTACGTCGAAGGGCCCTTGAGTCCACTCACCAATGTGGAAGGTGAGTCTCCTCCTAAGTTCAGCTCCCTTTAGAAGGACATAGGACAGGCAAACTTATCCGACAAAAATAGACATCAAAATTAGGGGACATCCATAAATTAAGTGTGGTGGGAGAAAACTCCAGCTCTCAAGCGTCACCTCCAGCCATGGACCGGTTTCGTCTTTGTTAGGACTCATCAGCACGGCATAGGAAGGCAACACAAGAGAGCGGAGGGAGAGCTTTTAGTTTAGCCGACTATATCGGAAAAAGTGGTGACCATTGTGGTCAGTAGTCACATAGACATAACATAGTATAACATGGGAAACATAGTAATTCATAAACACTAAAAAATATTTTGTGTTGTTTCTCTGTCAAAGTTCTTTTGTGTCAGTCAGACTAAAGGTCTGTGGAGAAAATTCCAAATCACTTTGATAAGTCGTGATTATGTAGATACAAGTTTGGAAACCCCTACCTTATAAATCTGTATCTTGTTATTTGTCATTCTTACACCAATTACAAATTTACTTTTCTTCTAATAGATGTAAACGAATGTTCGGATCCAAATCTTAATGACTGCGCAAGTGATGGAACATGTTTGAACGTGTTTGGAACATTTCTCTGCAAGTGTAGATCTGGATATGTGGACCCCTATTTACATGACGAAAGAAAAAGTGGTAGAAAATGTTTAGGTTCGTACCATTTATTTAATTGCCTTAACAACAGCGTTTGAAATAGTACTGGATTGCTGGTCCGGGACAACTAAAAAACGGCTCGGACCAGTGGTGAAAAAATATCCCACCCTCCACCAGTTAAGTTATGTATTAATTTGTGTGCAATATCATTTATTCAAGAAAAGTTCTTATTTTTTGTTAATTAGTGCAATTGCATCCAATTTGTATGTCAGTTAGAGAAATTTTATTTAATCAAGAAAAGTATTTTATTTGTATGTCAGCTAGTAAAATAATATTTAATCAAGAAAAATATTTAATAAATAAGATATTTTCAAAATTATTTGATTATTTAGTGTTATTGCTTATTTCTCATAAATTTATTTTATTAATTATTTTACATAAATTTTATGTTTACAGCTGGAAACTTATTATTGAATATGTATTAATTTTTAACATTACTATTTGGTAGTCACATTCAGTGCAATAGTTACTTTATAATAATATTTAAACTTGTCCTTTTTAATTTGTCGGACCAGTAATTTTTGTTGCGGACCAGTAAGATTGGTAAAGCACTGGTCCGCAGGACTAGTGGATTTTTTTTCCCGATTTCCAACGTTGCTTAACAACTTTAAAAAAAATAGTTAACTTCCATAACTCTTTCTCATAACTGAGAGGTATAATATAAGGATTTCACCCACAGATTTAAATTAATAAACTATTAATTTTATCAAATGATTCACAAATTATTTTTTGTTCTTCAGCGTGTTCCCCAGAGTATTGTTCGTACCATGGGCAGTGCTTCGTAGAACGAGAACAAAAGCTATGCAAGTAAGAAAAATTTTTTAGTATGACTCATTTAACCCCGTAAAGCTCTAGCTATTTTTAAGACTGAAATTTGCATTTTTCGAGCTTGGAAAAATTATCTTTCCTAAATTCTCAAGTTTATCCGGTGTTATCATGCATAGTGATGTGGGTTGGGAAATTTTCCGAAATGGAAAAAATTTCCCATTGTTATTGCGGAAAATTTTCTCCTATGTTTTTCCGGAAAATTTTCTGTTATTTTTATAATGTTTTTTCTGTTCTCAAAATATGCTGGAATTGTCCCTTTTCAACTTTTTCATCAAGCCTTAGAATTTTCCACAATAAGCTCAAGATCACAATTGATGATTGACTCAAATCACAATTGATGAAAATACTCCGGTTATGTTAATTTGTTGCCTCCGACGATCGGAAGTATAATTTAACAATACTTTATTACAATTTAGTGGCTTGGAAAATTTTCCGGAAAACCCACATCTCTAATTATGCAGTGTTTGGGATAGTTTTTAGTTAAACCGACGCGACGATAGATTCAAAATTAAAATTAAAGTAACTTGCAATTTAGTGAAATTCTTCTTTTGCATGCGATAGTTACCAATAAATAAATAACTTTGGTGAGTATATTCGTAAACGTATATGAAGAACCTTTGAACTTTAAGATATGGAGTCGTTAAAATTTCAATTCTGCAGGTATCAGACAAAGAACTAAGCGTAAGTCCGTCCACTTCATTCCTAATATGAACAAATTAACGCTTTTAAACTTCTATGGCAATCGTATTTAGAATATCTATCTCCCGTTGAAATTTAAAAATAATCGCTTTTTTTCTGGCAGTTATAATTTTATGCACACACATTATATACCAAAGTAATATAAATATACGGACATGTGAAGATAATACGTATTTCCTACTAGGTGTCTAGGAAACTACATTGGCTCAAGATGTGAAATCGATGGAGAAGGTAATACTAATGTTCACACACTTTATTTTTATAATAATATCATACTCTCTCTACTTCCCATTAACAAATACCTATAATTTATTGGTTTGTGTTAATAGTTATATGAATACAAAGATGGTTCATTAATATATTATGTAACCAGGGAAAATCAGACATTTTTAATGATTATTTAATTTCTATTAGTTAAATGGTATTTTCCTTTCATTAGAAAATGTACTTAAAATAAAGTAAACATAAATAACATTCTATATATAGTGCTCTTTCGGTATCTGTCTTTGTATGCTTCAATTGCATATTTTATATTTTCTTACTAGTTGTGAAAAGAAACCAATTCTCTTAAACACCAATTCAGAACTGAATATTTAATTTTCCCATATGGTAGAAATATAACTAAGTATTAATATTTTTCATTTTAGTTCTAGGTGTGGCTTTAGGAGTATCATTAGCAGCTATCATTATCATTCTATTAACTCTTTCCTGCCTTTGTATATGGAAGTAAGCACGTTTGAAAATTTTAAAGTATAACATACATATGTTACGGGCAATGTGATAAATCGGGCATTATTAATAATGCCCGAAGTAGAAGAGGGCAATGTGATAAATTCAATGGCATTAGCAATGAAATTTATCACTTTACCCGCCTCCACTCTGGGCATCATTAATAATGCCCAATTAAACACTTTGCCCGTAACATATGTTTAATTCGATTATAACATTTAGATATATTATAAACGAATCGTTGAAGAACATAATGAATTATTAATTTATAAAATTAACAATTCATTGATATCAATAATATTTCATAATATTGATTCAACAACTTTACAATGGAGTTAGCTCATTGCTGCTACATGCGCTTCAATTATATGAAGCAACGGTATTTCAAATAAGGCTAAACAACAATTTTAAACTATGGAACAAAACTTTACCACAATTATATTTCTTTAAATTATAAATAAATATTTATTTAAAGTAGATAGATCTAGCAGGGAAATAATGTTCTTGGGTTTAGTGGAAGTCTTGTAACGGCCAGTTCTAATAAAACACAAAGATAAGTCTCTATAACAGCACTTTTGCCCACTTGTAGGGGCACTGTAAATGCTTTATTTTTTAAAAGAAATATCCTAATTTAACTATGTCCTCAAACAATTTATTAAAATAAGAATAAATATCTGAAGTAAAATTTATTTGCGTTTGTGTAAAATGTCCAAATAAACAACCAGGGAATGTATTTTCCCCCTTTTTCTAGCCGAAAGTGGAAAAAACAGCAACAGAAAGCCGAAGTTCTATCAGCTAGATCCTACAACAGCAATCAAACTTTTAGTTATTTAAGTAACATGCTTAACGCTAATGCTAATAACTATCAGCTGACCATGGAGGACAGAATGAGGTGGTCTCACATTTCGGATGTGGTAAAAAGCGCGAGCATGGTAAGACCCATCAGTTTCACCATCATCACATTGTTTTAATTATTAAATTACTTCTAACATCCTCTGTATATGCCGATAAATAATAAGTACATATTTCATGGTTGGAAATGGGCTAAAATGAAATCTAGTCGTTTAAGACGCAATCATGACCTAACCCATTTTCTGAAGATTAAGAAAAAACATTTGTTAACGATCTATTAACTGTGCTTTTCTTTATGAACGTAACCATAACAAAACTGTTGATCCGGGTAGTTTTTCAATAACTGCCCGGATCACCATTGGATGTTTCAACTTCGAGAAATTCTCAAATGTTGAATACAAATTGATAAAACACTCAAAACTGCCATAAATGGAGTTATGTCATGATGCTCTATCAGCAACAAGATACTGTCCCACGGTAAATAGTATAGATTATTGTAGATATTAGTTAGAATAATACTAGATACCTTCCCCTTAACTTTCAACTTTTAATTATCATTTTCAAATTACGCCATTTAATGCAGACCAACCAAGACTCCGGATACGTTGGAACGTTAGAACCAGCTTCCTATCCAACTAGATACCAACATCCCAGTGATGAAGAAGCATCTTGGTACGATTACCGAACAAGACCTCGTTCAAGAATGTTACCGCATCCTGGTGTAAGTATGCCAAAAACCAATTGTTCTATTAAGGATGCTAAAAACGGTGATGGTGGTGCAAACATACTAAGTGATACAAGCACTCATCAGAAACTCTGGGGATAGAGGATATCCCTCATTTATGAGTTCTTAGTTTTTTGCGGAAGTGTTTCTCGTTTCACTTATATTTTTAAATTTACAGACGCCTCTTTGCGGTTTTCACCCCTTAAACGATATTTGCGATAACTTGTTTCATAGCAGTGTTAGCTATACAGGGTGTATCTGAAATGGTGCATCAAACTTTCGGGGATGATAGTAGACACATAGAAGAGTCAGAATCACATAGGATTTGGCGATTTGGGGGTCTCAGACCAAATCTTAGGGAGTTAAAAATGGAGCGACACCCTAAAAAAATCATTGAAAATTTCAATTTGTAGAAGAACTACTATTGGTAAAAATTTAATTATGGTCTCAAAAATTGTGGTTTAATATGATCTTTAAAATTATCTCAAAAGTCTTCAATTATAAATTTGTTTTATTATGAAAAAAGTTAAAAAACCTCAAAAAAATGTGAAAACTCTGCCAAAACCTTATTTTGTGTTTCGAAATCCTTTCTTTTGATTTGATAATCTGAAAGATCATAGTTGAAAACCTTTAAGTCCAAAGTTTCACGTAAATACAATCAATATTAAACGCTTGAGATCCTGTTAAAGTTTGTTTTTTGCGTGCGCAAACAGTTTTCTAGAGCTGTTTCCAGAACAGCTGTTTGACTCAAGTATGGGATAATCTCCAAATTAGTTCCATTATCACCTATAGCCATCGCTCAGTGATGGCCATCTAGCAAAATAGTTCCGGTCACAGATAAGCGGACAGTGTTGAATGTTGATACTGTTACTCGTAAATTGAAGGGAATGGTGCTCGACTTAAAATCTGAAAATCTCACAAAATCTAGCTAAATCATTCTAGAAAAAACAGTTTTCTTACTAGGGAGGAAACTGTCAACTTGACACATTTTTTTACAAATAGTCAGAGAGGACTCGCATCCAAAGTTTTAAAGTTTTAAACCAGATAAATTATTTATCTTTGCAAAAAAAATACCATGTTAGTTCTTTTATTTTTACGTAAAGCAGTTGAAGTTGCTTTTTGTTGCAATTTTATTAAGTTTCAGAACTTTTTTTTCACATAATTTATTTTTTATTTTTCTAAATGTTACATCCTATCAAAAGTCATAGGTACTTTGAGTTTGTTTAAAAAAATTAAATAGTTTCTTTTTTAACTGAAAATAAGTAAGATCTTGATATTTTTTATAGTTTTAAAAATTTGTCTTGCTCTTGACCAAAGAAAAAGCCCTTTAAAAATTAGTGGAGAACCACTACAGAAGAAATTTTTCAGGCTGATTTATTATTCTACCAAATTTAAATATAATTATAATTTTCTTTGACTTATATATAGGCATCACCTAATGCTACTTATTATGAAATGGACAGTCCATCTAGGGGACCTTACATGTCATCTAGTTGTCACTCAACTAAGAGATTCAAGAATCCAAATGCTATGATGAGGTATTAAGAGCCAAGACCCGGGAAAAACTATAATGTAACAAACACTATTGAGATTTTGCATTGTAATTATTTATTGTGTGTTGTAAATTTCCATGTTGGAAAATAAATGTTTTTAATTTATCACAGAATTTTAGAAGTTTTCACTGCCGCCGGAAGTTATTAACCTACCATCAAGAATTATTAAAGTACCATCTTTTTGGCAGCAAGACTTAACTTGCATGGAAAACAAGCTGATTGACTGACCAGATCCAAATACTGATCAACTGCAATTATATTGAATTTAGATTTAGAGAGACAGTGGCGGCTCGATGGTAAAATTATAAGGGGTGCTGCTCCGGCGGTACCAAGTATGCAACGTATTTTATGCGATATAATGCCAAATAATATTTCACAAAAATGTGAAAAGATAGGAACAATGTAAAATTTCGATTTCACACTAAATAAGCATTAAAAACTGTCACTTACCTATATTTAGCTGATTATTACGAATATGAAGAATCAAAGATGAAGTCTGTTTCATTTAGTATCTCAAAAGCAAATGAAACTAAAATCAACATTTCGAATTCAATTTGTTCATTATAAAAAGAAATAAAAACTTGGCTACAAAAAATTAAACATAAATCTTTATTGACTTGCCGAAACATCAGAAAAAATTTTGTTCTCTCTCTGTTGAAAAGAAAAAAAGAAGCTATAAATAAAAAATTAAAACAGCGTTGGAGTGAGAAACGCTAAAAAGCCAATGTGATTTATTAGTAATAAATAGAAATCGTTTATTTTTCTTCTTCCCTCAGTTTGTTTTTCACAGCTCTCTCAAGCCTCTCAAGAGAAAAAGCTATCATTCTTTTGGTCGGGGCTGCTGAAAAGCAGCCCCTTTTCTGCTAACAGATTCGCATGCTAAATTTTTGATATTTTGATTTGATATGATAGAGCTAGTGTTTTATACCACGATTGGTATATCTGCGGGGGCTGATCGATCCGGAAAGAAACCTGTTGGCGAGACGGCATAGCAGAGAATTATTAATTGAAAAAGGATTATAAAGGACAAAGATTAAAGGGGGAAATAGATAATTTTTTAAAGCAAATAAAAATTAGAATTTCGGGAAATTTTTGGTTGGGGGTGCTGCAGCCCCGCAGCCCCTATGGACGAGCCGCCACTGTAGAGAGACAAATTTTCTAAGTCTGAAGATTCTTACCCTTGTACCTTTCACACACAATTCTAAAACCTTTCGTTAGGAAATATTTTTAGCTAAACCTCCAAACATTGATATTTAGCCTGTTACAGAAAATATCTATAAGCTTTCAAGCAGATAATAAAACTGATAAAGACAGAAAAAGTATAATCCATAACTATGAATGTAGTCGAACCAAAGATACTAAAAGGGTCACGTGATTTTGACAGGCGATGGAATTATTTCGGAGGGAAGTAAGGAAGAAATTGATGGGCAGTTGATTGAAAGCGGAGAAGACATTTGCTTGCTTACTGGAAGCCGCTTTGTATTTTACTTTCTAGCTTTTTTGGAAGGCACTGTATATTTGCACGGCTATTTTTCAACTAAACTCTACTATAACTTCCACGGCCAGGCGTACCATTGGTTCCATCACTAAGCGCCGAGACTGCTACGTCATCACGAGACCTACAGCGCATGCGCCACTGGCCGTTTTGGCCGTCCAAATATACACTTCGTTTTTGAAGCTAAGATCTCTGTGGCTAAGATGAGTTCGCGCGCTAACGAACCTTGTTACATTTTCGACACTATTAATCAAGAGGTCAATCGTAAAGGCTTCGTCAAAGAGGGGATATGGGGATATATCGCCCTCACACTTCTAATTAGAGTTGTTTAAGGGTAGGTTTACAACACAGTAATAAATTTAAGGAAATAAATAATTAGTCATTATTTGGAACAAACTAACTTATTTATTATACTATTTTACACTTTAAACATTATCTTCAAACACACATAACAAAAACTAAATACAAAAAACAGGCATCTATGAATTTTTTTTGCAAATTTTCTTCCATCATAGAAGATATAATACGATCGATGATAAAAAAAATGATATCACATTCTGTAAAATTTGTTTTGAAGTACTATCGAAGGATTTACCGTGAACTAGAAGCCATTAAAAATAAGTGGAACAAAAATCTTAAGAAGGAAATTCGATTTTTATAACTGTTTAATTAAATTAAAATTCATTCATTCAAAATTCAAACGATTTCAAGACTTAAAAAATTTGAAAAAAAATCTAAAGCTCTTAGTAACAGTATTTTTCTCTCTGTCCAGGCTTGGACGTGGCTAGTTCACAGGAGCGGTGGTATGGGGACGAATGAAAAATCATAAATTTGTATTTTTATTATCTAAAAAGTGTTCTTAGATCATAAAAAATAAAAAAACCTTATAACCGCTCCTGTGAGCCTGTGAACTAGCCACGACCTTTTGGGTGGGGATCACAGACAATAAGAGACAGACCGGTCAATGGGCGGCCTACGACACGAACGCCCTCAACCCGCGGTACCTGCACTAAAACTGTGGTTACAGTTAAGCTTTTAGGTCTGGCAACCATGGAGACGTTTTGCGAAGACGTAATCCATCGACCATATGATCACCAGGATCGCGATCCTTGGCGATCACATAAGCCCATTACATGGTTTTTAAAATTAAAAAATATCTTTTTTTTTCAGCAGTTTTTTTAAATTTGCTATTATAATAGAAAATTAAATCATTAAGGTTTGTTCATCAACAAAATTTCGTGATCGCATATGATGAAAAACTTGATTGTAAAAATACAAGCTTAAATATAAAGTAATCAAGAATCACACAAGTAAATAATGAATCTAAATGATTTTATTAAATCTCATATTTCAATAACTTCACATATTTGTTATAATCCCTTGGCCTTTTAAGACAAACATGATGTGTAAATGAAGTTGCAATCCTCGTGAATCTAAACGAACACATCTTTTGCAAATACGAATCCCAGATCCCAGGCACATACTAGTATAATATTAGTATACATTTTCATCTGAATTTAATACATATGCCTATAATTAACGCGAATTATACTGAATTCTATCAGGCTTAGAAATCAAGTTCAAGAATGCAACACAGATTTTCCAATACATTGCAAAATAGAGAAGAAACGAGATAAAATGTGTCTTAATGCAATAAGACACTGTTAAAATGATTTATAAATCTTGAAAACAATTTAAAAGAGTACGATTAAATGATTTACACAAACTTCCTGTTTACTTTCGAAATTGAATATTGCAAGTTTCGTCAACAAAAAAAAGGCATAAGGATTTCGATTAAAAAATATTAAATTAATCGATTAATGCCGGTACCGCTTGTCGCAGGCGCCACTTGAGCTCTCTGGATAAGCCCCGCCTATTGACCGGTCTGTCTCTTATTGTCTGTGGTGGGGATTATGTATTTCATGGCATTTATAATATGCGGGGTAAAATTGTGACAAGGCGATTATTATAAGGGTTTTCAAAATATTAAAACATCAACTTATAAAAGCTGGAGATTAACCAGTGAACTTAACAAAACGGTAATACATTCCGTTCAATTTCGATCTAAGACGGAAAAAAATCATAAATAGTGTCAAAAATGTAACAAGATTCGTAAACGAGCGAACTCATTTTAGCTTCCAAAAAAGCTGGAAAGTAAAATTCAAAGCGGCTTTCAGTAAGCAAGCAAATGTCTTCTCCCCTTGAATCAACTGCCCATCAATTTCTTCCTTACTTCCCTCCGAAATAATTCCATCGCCTGTCAAAATCACGTGACCCTTTTCGTATCTTTGGTTCCACAGTACTTACTATATTAATTTTCTCTCTAAAAACACAAGGGGGATACTTGAGGGAGTGCCTAGGCCGTTAGACTTCCAACTCCAGTGTAACCAAACCAGCCTCCCTTGGTGAGACCATGAGCATTGCTCATTGAACAAAGCTGTTACATAATATGTACTGAAAATCAGTCAGCTGAGGCAAAGCCCCTTGTTTTCCCAAGTTGACTTCGTTCTTATTTTTATCAAACACAGAGGGATGAAAGACTGGCATTTTCACACATCCCAACGGTTTGGTCCTGACGAGCTTAGTGCGCATGCGTGTGGACTTATTTTAGCTGGTTTTTTTAGAAATTTTAATAAAACAATAAATCGGGGATCGAACCCACGACCTACCGCATGCTAAGCACGCACTCTACTACTGCACCAGCGGGGATTCATTAACGATAGCAATTATCCGAAGATCCTTTTGTTCTCCCCGAGCATGCGCACTAAGCTCGTCAGGACCAAACCGTTGGGATGTGCGAATATGCGAAAGGCTGAGTCTGCCTTGCCCAACCCTGGAACAGAACTTGGGTCTGTGGTGTGGCAGTGAGATGCACTACCACTACACCACTGGGTTTAATTTTTCTACCTATACTTTTGCTTAATACTTATTTATTTGCACCGTCTAGCAAATTTTGAAATCTATCATAATTCCAAGTCTAGTTCTAAAATCCAAAAAAGTGAGTATAATATGTTAGACATACAGTCAAGCCCGCTTAATGTGATCGCATTTGTCCGAGACGAAACTGATAACATTATCCGATTGATAACAATAGGCGATTTCATATCAAAAAGCAGTAAACAGTGTAACTAGATTATTTGCTTTAAAATCAAAGTTATGTAATCATAACTAATGGATTTGAAATTATCTTACACTTTACATAGAAGGGAAAATATAATAGTACAATTAATAAAAATAAAATAATTGCTTACTTTGTATTTCTATTAAAGTAGAAGAATTTGTCCTTTTGCACTCCATTATATCCTTTCATTTAAAAATCCCTTAAATTAATCTGAATTCCAGTAAACAAGGGAAAAGCAAACTCTCTTATAAGAAACATCTGCAAGGCGGCGATGGTTTCTTTCACCAATCATAAGCATGGATTCGATTCGGCACCCCTCTTTACCCATTTTCTTTCAGTATATGTGAATATTTTCTTTTTCTTACATAACAGTGCAACTGTCTGATTTTCAGAAAGAAGAAGCCTCAGATACCTTAGGGTGGGGCAGATGTTTACTTAAAAAATTTGACCTTCAAAAGGAAACTCGAAAGTGGAAGTTTTTAGGGGATATGGACAAATTTTGATAACATTAAGCGGCGTGTTGATCACATTAAACGATGAATTTTACATTAAATTAAATAGGAATGATCGGGACCTGTTGATTTCGATATCATCCGATTGATAACATTAACCGTGATCACATTAAGCGAATTCGACTGTATTTATAGTTTATTCATTTATAGAGTTGTAACAAATATTTTATAAAACTGTTAAAATATGAAAGATATTTTTCAGAAATATGCTCTTTATATATAATGTTTATTTAACATTATTTGAAAAATTTTAGATTTTAAAATATCTCCTCCTCCATTGGTTTTTGCATTTAGAGAGCTAAAATCAAAGATTTATGTAACTAATCCAAATGAAAAGGTTAAACATACTAGGATAAACATTATATACGCTTTTCACTTACTTCCAAAAATCTGAGCATAAAATTGAATTATCGCTTTCATATTCCAAGAGATAGTACCTATAAAAACTTTGATCATGGAGGAGTTAATGAATTCTTTTACATTTAATCTCATTCATACTGGTTTGACTTGAGGCATATATATGAGAAAGGATAAGCTGGTAAGGAAACTTGGTCTCTTTATTTAGTAAACTCATATTTTTTAAAAGTGAGAACTTATATCACATTTCAATGAAGTCAATGTATATACCTGCAAAAATAAATATAAAACAATGGTTTGGCAGTACTAGAAGTTTAAAGACTGGTTATTTTAAAGAAAAGGCTTTCTATACTTACAAACATCATAAACAACTTGTAAAACATTTAAGGCAGTTCAAAGTATGCACCATATATAGTTAAATGAAATCAACTCTGATTTTAATATGTAAGAAAGGAGGTATGAAAACATTAAGAAAGGTTAAGTTTAAAACCAACATAAACAAATACAAAAATAAACTTTTACAAAACTTTAATGCAGTAATAGAATAGAAAGGAATGCATAAGGTAAATATAAACTTGTCTAAAATTAATTCAAGTATCAATACATCAAAAATTTTTAAAATATATCCATATAAAATCAAAAGTTTCATAAACAAATAAGTCAAAACAACAATTCAAAGAAGGCAGCTTTTGCATACACGCAAAAAATAATCAGCTTATTTGTAAGATAAAAAATAAAGAGTGTTAAGGTAAAAAAATCAGTTTTATAAGTTCAAAATAAATGAAGATAAAAACTCTCATACAATTTGATTTTAAAAAAGTAAATTAAAATAAATACATTTACATGCACAAAACTTTGTGCAAAATATCCATATTGCACAGAATAAGTAAATGTTACACACATCTATAAATGCCATTTTAAAAATCTACATTCAGATATAAAAGCTATTTTACAAATTTAATTTTCTAACATTTGTCAATAATGATGTGAGTATTCGGGAAGCATAATTAGAAAAATTCCCAGGTAAAATTATTTGAATAAGTAATTTTTCTAAGCGCATCAAAACTAACTTCAAAGCGCAAGCAACACATTTTATAATTATTACTAATTATTTAACTGACAATGCTTAAGGCAACAAGGCACTTAAAGCAAAAATAAAATCCATGCCAACACTTAATCGATATTACTTTTTACTATAACATATAGAGTTCATAGGAGCAAAGAAAGTATGCATATTGATAAATAGCATTATGCATACAACCTTATGAAAATATATATTTAAAAATATTACCCTGCTTCCCAAATAAAGAATTGAGGTAAGAAAATTCAGAGAACTTCTGAATAAATACTATTGCTTTTAAGAATAGCTTGAACTGTAACCATTGCAATTTTAAAAACAGTAATTCTTCACAAACATAGGAGATTCAACTCTCATTAATGAATTTTATAGAGAGAAACATGAATGGAAAGGGCAAGTTTTATGTACAATGTAGGATTTGTTATTGTCATCATTTAAGACACTTGACTATCACAAAACTGCCTAGAAAGCTTGATAGAAAGATGACAAATAGAATGACTAAAATACAAATGATACAAAAGAAAAAGAATAAGATATGAAAAATAAAAAGCTCAATGAATGAAAAAAGGCTTAAAATAAGAATTGGCAGTTAAGATAAGCATTTTTCATACAAAATGAAATTCAATACTTCAATACACAGTAAAATATTTTGTAACAAATAAAAGGGAACATTAATATTGAGTCACATTGAAACTGAATAAGCTGCCACATTAATCCTTTCTTACTTTACTTTAAATGCATACAGTATACTCTAAAAGTACAGGCAAGTAAACTCTGAGTATCATAAGAAAAGGTGTATATAATCAAAATTTTTAATTTGGCACCACTAAATATTTTGGCACATATTCATGAAATATATATGTATATTCTGATACCTGATGGAAGTTTTAAAAACATATAGTTTAGAGTATAATAGACATAAATAAAACTAAATTTAAAAAAATACATTTGGAAAATATATTTCAAATTAGGGATCAATATCTGGTCTCTTTTACTTCATAAAACATAGTATCATAAAAAACATATATGCTAATATTAATCTCATTTAAGAGATTGTAATCTCAATATTCAAAACATCATAGGCAAAATCAACACATTTCTTTGTAACAATTAAATAAAATTAAAAGGTGTAACTTCTTACATAAAAATATACTGAAGAATATTAAGGACTATTTTATGAAACATTATATTGAAATAAATGTGAACTGTACTTTGAATCTTGCCTCAACAATTTTTATGTACAATAGTAGTTTAAGCTCTCTATATAAAATTTCTACACATCAGATTTTTAAGGGAGTAATAGAGAGGAATAAAAAAATATGATCCTTTCCAACAATGGTAATAGTTTTTATTCAGAGGTAATATCAAGATCCTTTTTGTTTGATGATAGCTGGTTAGACTTAGTGAAAATAAGATTTAGTTGTAAGCAATGCAACTCAAGTAATAAAAACAGATCCTTCATAGAAGGTAAAGATTATTTTAGAAGGAAATAAATTTCAATATTTGAACTACTTTACATAACGTAAACTATAATTGCTCAGTTATATTCAAATGTTAAATCGATGGTTAGTTCAAATCTTGTCTTAATTATTATGAATGACAATCTCTGTACCAAGCAGACCTATCTTCGATGTATTGAAGGTGACCTTCCATTTCTGCACTAAGGTCATTCAATATTTTAGAGAAATCTTTTAAACGCTTTTCATTTTCATCAAATTCATCATCCATACCTGCGAAGATCAAAATGTAAAAAATACATGTAGTAAAATGAATATACTCAAATATTCACAATGAAATTTTAAAGATTATTTTTAAATTAAATTACCTTGTAATTCATTCAATCGTCCATTTGCATCTTCAGCAAGTTTTTTGGCTCGTTCTCTAAGTCTATCAGCTCTCTCTTTAGCAGCTCCACTTATTTTAGCTTTGTCATCTAATGCATCTGAAGCATGGTTATACTTATCTTCCAAATCTTTAACATCCTTAAAAATAATTTATTTATGTGATTAAACCTGTATCTTGAAAATTCACTGCTCAGATTTACATCAAACTATATTAAAGTTCAAGATAAATATCAAACATTTTTTTTACAGTTTAAAAGCTCAGAAATTAATCTTTACCTTTTCCGCTTGCTCAGCAAGTCCTCCAGCCACATTTGCCTCATAAGCTGACTTTTTAGCATTCAACTCATTTTCTGTAAACTTTTTCTTTAATTTATCCAATCGTTCCTCCATATTTTGAATATCATCAACAGATTTATTGGCTATACCTTGAGCAATAGTAGTTTCACTAGCAATCTACAAAAATTAAAAGAGAAATTTCACTAGTTTCAATGTTTCCAACTTATTTAGAAAGTGACCAATGTGCAGGTTACATTTTTAAGTACACGAAGTAGCTGCCTAAAAAAATAATAAACTTTATCAGTAATCAAAATTGTAAATTAAAAATTTTAAAGTTATTGTACTTATACAATTATACTTTGTCTACATTCAAAAGGCCGTTTGAAGTTACAGCTTTCCACAACTAAACCAGATATATAAATTTTACCAGATATAGTAAATGTTTTAATTTATTTTCCACATAATAAGGGCAATTAAAAAACACCCATGTTTGGAGAAAAAAATAGCAATACAATAATTTTCAGCTATGCAGCCCCCAGACCAAAATCCTGGATAAGGATTTACTAATGACAGAACAATGAATATTTAAGATCTTTTTTATGACAATCAAACTCGTTTTTAAGCAGTCATTTTTTGTGCGATTTTTTTATTTTGCAGTCTTTTTTTCTGTAATTTTTTTAACAGTGTATAAAAATCACAGTAAAAAAGATTGTTCAAATGGAAAATCCTACAAAAATAGTCGCACAAATAAAAAACCATACATAAACAGGTTCGAGTGTACATGCTATTGGAACAAAAATTTACAAATAAATTATAATTACTTGTGTCAAATCTATGTCAGCAGCACCAATGTCATTGTTTGCTTTTTCAATTGCTGTTTCAGCCCTTTCTTGGGCTTTTTGAGCTTCTTCTAAAGCATCTAAAACTTGTTTAGCAGTGTCAAGAATTGCTTCAGCATTTTCTCTAAATAAACAAAGAAATTAACTTGATAGTTATTATTATATAGCCTTTCGGGATCTTACATTATTCTTAAAAATTAACAATTGCTCGTGATTTAGGCTCCCCACACATAAAAGAAACATGTAAACAAAATAGGTTACCAGATTTAAATCAAGATACTTCACATTAGTGTATAGTTTGGTTTTATACCCATTTTGAACTCTGGCCAAGAATCAAAGAATAATATATTATAATTACACCCAAAGTTTGCATTTTTTAAAGGTAAGTGAGAGGGAGTATGAGAAAAAAAATAATAAAAGCATATAAAATAACATGGATTAGTCCATAATATCAAATGAAGGTGTTTAATAAGTCTATATGGTAAATAAGCTACAAAAAAATAACTAATAAATTATTTTATAGCATATGAGTTATCTTACTTGGCTCTATCAGCTCTAGTTTTAAGAGCCTGAGCTTCAGAAAGATCACCTGCAGTAGCATTCAAAATGGCATCAATATTTGTTAAGCTGGCAATCGTATCATTGATTTGTCTAGCTAAATCTGTAATCTGCTCTGGTTCCAATGATATAGATAGTCTCAAGCATTCATCAGCAAACTCTCTGATTTCTGCTGGTCGAGCACCACCAGCAACTAAAAACTGGTCAATTTTATCAAGTAGTTCCTCAACAATGGCTGTGGCATTTTCAGATCTGTCTTTTGCTCCTTGAGCTCTTTCATAAGCAAGTCTAGCTTCTTCCAAAGCTTCATCTGCATCTTTTCTGGCATCACCAACCTATATAGGAAAATGAAAAAGAAACAAATCAATGCACATTTTAAAACATTTTGATAAAAATTTAGGAATTAAAATCTCTAAAACATACAATGCAACTCTGAATGTGTATATTGCATCTAAAAATTTTCTCTTGCGCAAATTTTAACCAGAATTAGTACAAATAATCAATAGCATAGTACCTCGGCCAAAAGCTGTTTTGATTTTTGTTCCTTTTCTCTTATTTCTTTTTCAGCATTCTTTGCTAAATCAAAAGCATTTTCCGCTCTAGTGACAGCTCCAAGTGCACAGCTTAGACCTCCACATTTGTCGCATCCAGCTCCTCCACACAGAGAATCACATTTCTGAACTGTGCCGCGGCCATCACAAACCTAAAACCAATCAAATAATAATTGCAAACTTCATTACAACAAACATAGAAGAATGGTACTTCACTATAATAAGCTTTATCTTATAATTGAAAATGACATATTCAATAATAAAATAATGCAAGCAAATATTATTCAAAAGTACTAACAATGTTATTTAACTCAGGGATTTCATCTTCAATAGAACTTATCTTCCCAGCAATTTTGATTAAGGCAGCTTCATTTTCAAGGTAAGTTTGATTGTACAAATTGGTAGCTTTCTCTAGCAACTTTTCAGTTCTTCTTCTGTGGCCTTCTGATTCATGCAAAACAGCTCTAGAGTCTCTAACTTGGTCTTCTGCTTTATCAGATCTGGCTTTAGCCTCTTTAGTAATGTTGAATGCACCTAACAATATGAAACAGATCAATAAACACAATGAAAAACATTTTTATTCAGATTGACAAAATTGTTGCCAATACTGCATAAATTGTATCCAAATAATAATTTATATATAACCATTATATGAACACAGAATTTAAGATACATATACTTTAACTTCTGAAGAATACGTTTATTTACTTATACCAGGAAAATTAAGTCAAAGCTGATTATGGATTTTTGAATTATTTGATAGCATTAAAAAAACTTTCAAAATGTAGAAAACTAGAAACATATTTTGTTTTCATACAGCTCTTAATTCCAGACACTCCATTTTTTAGACTGTAACACTTACCTTCAACATTAGCTTCTTGTAAAGCAGTAGCATTGCTTTTTAAAGCTTCTGCATCTGAAGTCAGGTCATCTGCTCGCTTGCGCAAATCTGTCAAAGCTAAATTAGCATCATATATTCTCTCAGTTGTATTTTCTAGTTCTTTATCAATAACATCCAAGTGGTCTTGAGTAATTGTGAGGTTTTGCCTGTAATCAATTATATAACACTGTAGTAGAAAAAAAGTACAACCAAAATGTACTTATATTGATAGTGAAAAATAATAATTTTCAAATAAATCCATATCTATCCATGAAAAAAGGTATCGTTATGTGGGAAAGTTGATTAGACCAAAAGTATTTTCTTTGAAATAAGTATAAAATATCAAAGGAAATTTTTTTAAGAAAACATGTTCTCTCTATCTGCATTACACTATAATAAATTATTTTCCAGCAGTAAATTCAAAATTTCAAAAAGTTTGGGGATTACAAGATATTGTTTTTACCTCAACATATCAACCATATCTTGTAGATCTTCAATATCTGAACCAGTAATATTTGCATCCGCAAGAATTTCCCGTATTTCTTCCAGTTTACCTTCCATTACAGAAAACTCTTTAGAGTATGCACCAGTTACTCCTGTCTGTTTTATGTGTTTGGCATCATCCAAAAGCTGTTGAGTTTGATCTAATCATGAAAGAGACAATTAGAATAAAATATATAAATATACCAGCTGAAAAATCTAAATTATTCTTGTTGCATTTAAAAGTTAATACAGCATTATTGATTTAAATTTGTAACACTTAAAGTCAGTCACCCATATAATTGTAATCAGCACTAAAGAATGTTTTTTAAAATATATTTGCCAAAAACTAAAATATTATATTAAAATTAGAATTGAAAATTAGAATTAAAATTATCTTTAAGTAGAGAAACTACAAGGATGATGCTTTAAAATAAGCATGTGTATTAAGAGTATTAAGCATGAGTATGAAAATTAATAGTGTTGTAGAGTTTAAAAAGCTTTGTTGTTAAAATATGAAAAGCTTAAAAGAAATACACTACCCTACAAAAATGGACCAGACACCAGAGAATTTAAATGAAATTTGACTGTATCTCAATTTTTTTACTTTTCAATGCTTAACATGGCCTGGCGAGGTTCCTACTTTAGTTCTGCGTGAAATTGTGATGATATTTCAAAAAGAAATAAACTTGGGGACTTAGAAAGAAGTGATGAAGCATGTAGTCACTTTACCCACTCACAAGTAGACCCGAAACAAACCCTAGGAAACCTTTTTGGGACAACATAACTAAACATTTAAGGAATGAAGGACCACAGTCAAAATCAACAACTGAGATAGCAATATTCTCAAAGCAGAAATGGACACAAATTTCCAAAACTGAGTTTCAAAATATTGTTGAGAAGTATGCCTAGAAAGGTCAATAATGATATTGCAGCACGTAGAACTCAATCACTTCAAATCAAATCATGTATTTTTTCAGTTGAAGCATTACACCTTCATGTCCGGTCCATTATTGTAGGGTAGTGTAATTCTGACATAACATAACTGAATAAAATGGTCACTGGAATGTTAGAACTAGTACAATAAAAGAAGGAAAGAGTAAAATCTTCAGAAAATTTTTGCTATGCAATTTCTGTATAAATAATAATTATAAAAAGAAAACTATACGTATAAATCTCCTCCCTAAGCTATAAATGCCTCCTGAATTGTACCTTTATCTAATTTTAGCACAATCTAAACAAACAAACCCCTTACCTAGCTCTAAACTTTACATATAATTTATAAACCAAGTTCAGCTACACATAAAATATAACTAGAATTTTATAATCTGATAGCATTTGGTCTTACCTCGAAGACCTAAGAAGGGCTCTAAGAAAGCATGTAAAATATGAATACCATACATATAAGCTATGAAACACATGTGTATCACATAAAAGATTTCTCAATTCAGCAACTCAGTAATATAAAACGAACATTTTATATAAATGCATAATTCTGCTTCTACATTAGTTTAGAAAAATGGATGAATGTTAATATTAGCACAAGTAAAATATACGATGTTGAAATAAATAATGAACCAAAATGTTCTATAATATTTATTCAAGTTTATCTAACATACCTTTCAACTCTTCTAAAATTGCATCCCAGTTATCAAAACACTCTCCACATGGATCACAATATGGAGCATTTCCAGTAAAACCTCGGCCGCATGTGTCACAGTTTTTCCCAGCGATTCCCTCTGAGCAAACACATGATCCATCATCTCTTCGGCACTGCATAGTCTTGGATCCCTCTCGGTTACAAGTACAAGCTATTTAAAAAGAGAAGTTTTTAATCAAATAAATTATAAAATAAAAACAATTAGAATACAAATAAAAGGGTCATAATGAATTATTTTCAGTGGCGGCTCGTATCTAAAATTATAGGGGGTGCTGCTCCAGCTGGGACCAAGTTGAAAACGTATATTTTAAGTGATACTATGCTAAATAAATCTAAAAAACGTAGACACAAGGACCTCTTTTTTTTACTACGATTTTCTCATTATAAGACAGCAAGAAAAATTTAAGCTGTTGAAGTTCACTTACAGCCACACACACACAGAATTGCACCCCTATCTTGTGGGGATGCAATTCAATCGTAATAATTCAGACTTCCTATAAAAAACTTTTGAAAGATTACCCCCAAAATTGAAAAAATCTAGATTTTTCTTTACATTTTTCACATTTTATGAAACTTAGCCATAAAAGCGGGTCGTCTGGTCACCCTACACTTAATTAACAATCACAAACATATCACTTACCTAATTAACTCATTAATCCAATCTTACAAAAACGAAGTTTGTCCTAGCGCGCTTTGAATGAAATCAACAACTGCTGAGAGATAATTCCATTCGTTATGTATAAAAAGAAAAAAACATGACTACTAAAAAGTAAAAATAAATCCTTATTTAATACCCGAAATATAGCTGAACCTACTCTATGAGCTGAACAGAATTGTTTCTCACGTTGAAAAGAAGCTATAAATAAAAAATGAAAATAGTGGAAAAGCTAGAGATCCAATGTGATTTATTAGTAGAGAAATCGGATTTTTTTCTTATCTCTGATGGGGTTACAATGCTCGGGAAAGAAAAACCGATCATTCTTTCTCTCGGCGCCGCGGAAGGGCTGTTGAGACAGCAGCCCCTTTCTCCCTAATAGATTCACGTGCTAAATTCTTGATATTTTGATTTGATATGATAGAGCTAACACTCTCAACAGTTTTTATACCTCGTTCGGTGTATATCCGGGGGCTGTCGACCCGAAAGGAAATCGGTTGGCAAGACGGCAGAGTTTTTTTACTGTTGTGTTTACGGAGAGAGAATAATTACTAGCATTAAGGCTAATAGTAGGGTATTATAAATTTAAAAAAAGATAAGGAGAACAAATAAATTATTTTTTAAATATTTTTAAATTAATAAAAATTGGAATTTGGGGACATTTTGGTTGGGGATGCTGCAGCCCCGCAGCCCCTATGGATGAGCCGCCACTGATTATTTTATTCATTTTCAATAAGCAGCTTATTTTTCTTTAAAAAGGTAAAAAAAACTAAAATAAATACTCATAACTTTTGTCTCTATTCTCCAACAAAATATTAAACAAACTAGCATTACAGGACAAATCAACAATGCATATTTATTTGTTACAATCAGGGATGAGATTGAGAAAAAACCAAAAAGTCTGAAAACTGCAAGAATCAATAAGAAAATCGTAAACCAAACCAAATAAAATTATTTAGCTCCTTCAGATATGAAAATATACCATAGGAAAGATCCTCATAAACCAAGAACATTCACAAAACAATGAAAAATATAGTTTTTAGTTAAAAATTCCAGTTTATAAGCTGATTTTTAATTCATTAAAAGTCTGAAATTTATTTTGAAAAGCTTTAAAAAGTCTGAAAAATATCATCCCTGTACAATGATAAAATTACTTATGGTAGTACATAGGGAGCAAACCCTGTTGTTAACACTCTTAGGCTAAGCGCGCACTAGACTTTAGTCACGGTGACAGAGACAAAATTATCACCCTGGCTATTGCAAGAAGCTAGAGCGTGCGCATAGGCGACAAGACTCTTGGCAGATTGCCAAGAATCTCACCATAGAAATGCATTGCTCTTGAGTGACCTAGTGTTATAAGTCGCCGTGACAGAAGTCTAGTGCGCGCTTAGCCTTAAAAGCACCCAATTTAAAAAATTAGCGTTTAAAAAATTTCCTGTTTTTATGACACTTACGAAAACATTGCACATGAGGATCACCCCAATAATTTGTTTGACATTCTGAGCACGTCCGTCCACCATGGCCAGGTTTACATGGGCACTGACCATCAAACTAAAAAAATAGATATTCTAAGCAAAATGTAAAATATATTTTCATTTATAATGGATAAATCCACTGCAGTTTATGTATTAATTACATCGGTTTATCCTCTTCAATATTATAAGTATTTTCTTAACCTTTCATGACATAAATTAAATTTTAAATCTAAAAACTATAACATAAAAAAGTTGTTAAGACCAATTATAAGGATTCAACAGATAAATATTGACCGGAAAGATTGTAATTTTTCAGAGCATTTAAAAACTTTGACATACTTCATTGCATTCTGATGCAAAAGATCCAGATGGGTCGCATGCACAAGGGACACATCCTGTTTTGCTGCTTATATTCCAGAAATTCTTGTCACATGAATCACAGGATAGTCCAACTACATTTGGCAAACAAGGACACTGCCCAGTTTGCTTATCACATATTCCATTGGGATCAGCAGTACCAAGAGAATTGCAAACACACCCTAAAATGGAAAACCTTTTAAAATCTCAAAAAACCCATAAGTTATACATTTTTGATGAAACATGATACAGTAATGTCACGAAATTATACATAAAACTGCCATTAGAGGAAATTCATGTACAACAGGCTGTCAGTAAATATTACTCAAAAGATGCCAGTTACTCTCTATTTTCATTTATAAATAATTTAAGAATATTGTAACCATCAAGATTACAATACTTTTAATAGTGATTAATTTACCTTTAAGTTCCGGTTAAACTACAGACTAAATAAGAGCTTAAAATTTAACACGGCACAAAATTAGGAAATATAGACTCTATTATAGCAAATCTAGATAGTTTTGATCAGGATTCAAGACTAAAATTGTAGCATTATATTCATTGGTTTAAATTATGGGAATAAAGAAACAGTGGTTTTGAATAAATCAATAAAATTGCTTACTTAAGCACTCTTGCCTAGAAGCATCTCCATAAAAGCCATCCATACAATATTCACAGTTTCTTCCAGCAGTGTTAAACAAGCATTTCAAGCATTCCCCAGTTTCTGGGTCACAGTTACCAGGAATTGATTCATCAGTATTTCTGTTGCAATCACATTTTTGACACTTTCCATTGGGAACAGTAGGTTGTCCATAGTAATTGTTACCGCAACGGTCGCACCGCTCCCCTAGTAATAAGAATAAAGCAAATGAGCTGCAGTTTAAATGTTTGATACATATTTGGAATAATGAGCTTTTAGTATTTCTACTTGAATTTTAATTGCTTTGGTTCATACCAGCATATCCAATGTCGCATAAACAGATCACATTTTGAGTTCTTCGGTCTAATTCACAGCTCTGAGCATGACTAATACCACTGTCGGCTACTCCTGGGCATGGACACTGTCTGCATGGTATACCAACTCCTATCCTAGGATCTCCATAAAATCCTGTGTCACATCTGTTACAAAAAAACTCTTGTTAATCCCAATAACAAAATTTAAAAAATATTTTCCAAGACAGCAAATAACTTTAATATTATTAAATCCTTAAAAAGAAAGTTGTTTCAAATAATGGTAAAACATTCTATTCAGTACTGAAAATTATAAATACTTTTAGAGTAAATTAATTTTTTACAAGACAAATTTGGTAGGATGAGTTTTTCGAAGGGGGTTAAGATTTACTAACCAATATACGAATGTAAAAACACATGTATTGTAACGATAACTAAATTTAACATAAAGAATAAACTAAAAATAAACAAAAGCATACAAAGGCAGACATACCAACTTTTCAAACAGCCTGTTAAAAGTACTCAAATAAGACTTCTATATTGCACATCAAAAAAATACATTTTAATAAAATTTAAACCTAAATTCTACCCAATTCTATAATTAAAACCCAGAATTTAACATTTTAAATTGCATAATTCCTTACAAGTATTTTTTATACTGAAGAACCACTACTAATAGAAGTTAAATTCAGCTACACTGAATTTTGGAAATCAGAGGAGCAAGTGGATTTACCATTACAAAAAAGAGAAACTCTGGTCAGACCAGAGAAGTTGGAATGTCTGCCAAGGTTTAAGAGAAGAGATATTTTTCAGACATCAGACCTATCACATTTTGGTCCAGCAGTAAAGTCTTTGCAGTCAATACAAAAGCCTGTTCTGGAATCACAGGTTTCGGCATGGCCATTACAGTCACATCTTTGACAGTTGGGATAATTATAAAAGCCAGGCCGGCACTGATCGCACTGCCTTCCAAAGGTATCTTGTCGGCACTTGCAGTTACCACTTTGGGAGTCACAAAAGTTGTCCAGGCTACCAACATTGTTACAGTCACAGGCTGTATAAATGAAAAGTCTGTTAATTAAAAGACAACCAGCAAAAACAACTTCATGCAGACACTTGAATAAACTTACGTCGACATCCCGAAGGTCCAAATCCATAAGTTCCAGGAGCACACCTGTCGCACCTGCGCCCAACCACATTGCTTTTGCACGTGCACTGGCCTCCGAGATTTTCACAATTCGTACTAAGTGAGCCCGTAGGATCACACGAGCACTCTAAAAAGTTGTGATAGATCATAGCTTTAATAGTACAAAATTAAAACCCTTAAAGAGATAACCTGCTGCATTTCAATGAGTGTTATGTTAGTTGTTAATTAAAAACCATATTAATAATTATGCTAGTTGAATGCAAGCAAACTAACTGTTAGTTCTAGGCTTACCATGAGCTTTATCATATACAAAAAAGCCTATGCTGTAAAGGTACTTTTTACAGACATCGTTTGGAAGTGCTCTCACGACTGAATAAAATGCATGACCACAGCGAAATCTTTCAAATTCTTGTCTTCTGTATTCATTTGCAGCTGAACCATGGAAAAATGGTATACTGTCAATCCTGGGGACAAAGGCAATCTGCAAAACAATTAGATTTAAATAAATTTGTACATGAAAAAAAATGGGGAAAATTTGAAGAGAAACACATAAAAAACTTTAAACAAAAATAAAGACAACTACACTCATTTTTTTTCACAGCAACGTTTCCTGAACCCAGTACGCGGAAGGAGAAAATGAGTAAACACAAAGCCTGTTGGGTTGATAGGAGGAAATTCGATACGGGAATTGTTAAAAAAGACACTATTTATACAGGGGTTTAACGGAATTATCATATTTTAAAATTGATGTTCTTTGTTTCACTCGAAATTCAGACACCGCGATGGGAACTACTTTGTTTGTTAGTGACGTAGTAGGTTCAACTTAAGTTGCTGTCTAGTATAGCTGTTACAGTTAAAGTCCGGAAATCAGTTAATTTACAGATAACCTAGCTAATTTGCAGATTAACGAGGGTGATCCGTTAAAGAGAGAATTTTTTTTCAATTTCTAAGATTACCTAGGTAATCTTGAAATTACCTAGGTATTCTGCACCCTACCGACTAGACACTCGTTAATCTGCATACTACCTGTAATCAGTTATTTTACATATTAACGAGGGTGATGCGTTAAAGTACAAAATTTTATTTTATTTTATAAAAAGTTAAAGGAGGTTGGGGGGGCTGCCGCCCCCCCAAACCCCCCTGCCCTAACTATAACCAAACTCGTTTTGGGGGTAAACAGTAACAATGACGAATCAAAAAAGGGGGATCGGTACTTTTTTCATATTACACAAAACACGCAAATCCCACAAAAATAGTAATGAAATAGCAATTTTAAAACTAGAATATAAAAACAATAATAATAGAATATTAAAGTACCAACTGAGATTCGTATCAATTGTGGTTTTCGATCTCGATTTGACAGCGTATTTCAATGAGCACTTAAACTAGCAAATCTTAATGAAAGCGCGGTGTAATCGGCTGGCAGCCTGCCCTGAACTATTGCTAGGATTCGCGATCGATTACATATGTTAAACCCTTGCCCAAGTTCCAGCGATTGTTGAATTAACGTTTGTTGAAAAGATATTTCAACAGCTGGGACATTTGCTTTCGTTAAAAGAAATCTCTGTCACTCTGAAGTCGGAGCTTCAACACAATTGTTTCAAAATACCCGTTTTAGTAGTAATATACTGTACTTAATCATGTAAATTTACAGTACTTACTTGCTTGTATTATTTTGTTTTAACATTCAACATGAAAACTACCAGTGCTAAGCACTAAATTTGAAATCAAAACACCAAATATGACAACAAACTACGTATTGAAACCCAACTGCGCAGGGGTAAGCGCATGGCGCAGTAAGCACCTCAACATTTTAACAGAAAGTATTGAACGAAACAAACTATTTTTAACTTTAACTATCAAGAGGCCGTTATAGTGTAGATTCCCTAGGTAAAATGCGAAAAACTCAAAAATCCGCACATTAACGACAGAAATCAGTTAATCTTAAGTTTACCTAGGTATTCTTCAGATTAACTAATTATCAACTTTAGCGGTAACATAGCAACTACTTTTTCAATTTAAATTTTACAAATGATTTTGTTATTAGAAGCAATCAGTTTTTTTAGTACAGTTTTTCTAGCTTTATTTAAAAATAAACTCATCCATAATAAGCAACCATTGAAAGATACCATTTAAAAGGAATTGCAACAAATCTAGATTTTAAAACTTTTCCAAAATCAATATTCAACATCTTGAAATGAAAAAATTATTTTTTAGGTTTTCTCATCTACATTTCAAAATATTACTTTAGATTGGTAAAGGTGAAGTGTTTCCAAGACACTAGTTCATCAAATTTTACAGTTAGTAAATTTTGTCAAAAAAGTATTGTTTAAAAATTCTCTTATTAGCAATAAAAACGTAAGTCATAAATATTTGTAAACTTGAGTCTAATACTGTGTTTCATCAAAAGACACTGAAAATAAACATTAAAAGATAACCAACAAAATAGCAATTAAAGGCAAAGTCTTACTCACTGAATCAACCAAAACTGATGCAGATGGAGTTTGAACTTCTCTATCATAATGCTTGAATTCAAGCCGAACATTGTAGCTTTTTCCTTTTTCTAAGCAAGCAGGAGGATACACAACAGCATATCTTTGACCTAAAGCAATGTATAAAATCAAAGGATCAAAAATGTACATATAATCTATACCCTTACAAAAAGTAGAATGTTTAAATATGAAACAAACCAGACGGTAGGGAAACCACTTTAATGTCATCTTGTGGAATGGTATTAGCACATGGTCCATTTGGGTCCACAGGACCAGGTCTTTCAATAACAACACGAGCTTCTTCCCATTGTCCAGGAAGCTAAAATGAAAGTTTTTTTTAGTTAAAATTATTGATAATTTAAGCAATAGTCAATGATGAAAAAGCCATTAATACCTTAAATTAAAACAAAGGATACCTAAATCAATATATGTTTTTGAGCAATAAGGGTCTCCAATATTTCAGCACTTACAAAACAATTATGCTTCTCTTTCAAAGGCATTAAATTAAGTATACTTCTTTTGTCCATAGAATAGTAATATCTCATTTCCTGATTAGCCAAATGAAAAATACAACATTTATACTTTGTTGTGGTGTAGTTAGAAAACTAAAAGTAGTTGAAACATTAAAGTTAAAATTGAATAACAAGTTTCTCAGTTTTGCAATGCTAATTTATATGTGGTGTATAAATACTTTATAAGAAAACAATACGGCAAATGAAATAAAAAATAAAGGCAAATACTTTTCATGCTCCATTACCTCACAATTATATCTCAATAGAATAATTACCTGAAATATATAATCTTTGACATGAAACCACATCTGATATGCATGAAGAAAGTAAAGTCAATGTTAAAAATTTTTTGTTATTTTCTGCACATTACATTAAAAGTAACAACTAAAACACTCAAAATATTTTGATGCCATCAATTTTTTTTACATAAAAATTTATTTTACTTGAATAATTTTTATACAGGGTCATCTACATAATCATACCTGTGGTTCATATCGAATAACTATATCATATTCCAAGGATTGTGGAATATCAGTGACATCAAATTCAAGATGTGAGCCTTCAAACAACCTCATAAATCCTAATCCAGTCCAAGTTGAGTCACGGTCACTGTAAGGCTCCCGAACCAACACTTGACAATCCTAACAAAGGAAATTCAATGAGCAGGCATTAGCTTACAGTTGAATAAGATCTCACACAAAAATAAAGACAGTTAAGAAAAAAGGAAAACAAAGTTAAAGATGTGCCTGATTAAATATTTCCCTTATATTTTAAAGGTCTTATAATTTATTCTCTAGGTGGTATCTTTGGCATTACAATTTGCTTACTTTATGTAGGATATATATTTAGGCTAAGGGAGAAGAAACAATATCCATGAAGTTAACTTGTGCTTTAAAATTGATTTAACTCTTTCTTTGAATTATAAAACCAAAACACTTAAAATTTAAGTAAAATGGTATCCCGTTAAGCCTTTAATTTTAGTCCCAAAATATTACAATCTACAATATCCCTTACATTTAAATTAAGATTAGATATGAGAACACTGCATAAAAATCAGAAGAAACTGAACAAGACTTACAGGTGTTCCCTTGGCAAGTTCAGCTTCATACACCATATAATCTAAATTCCCAGCAAAAAATCCAGATTCAGGTTGATCACACCGGCGACCAGATACATGAGCACGACATCTACACTGCCCAGTTATTACATCGCAATTGTTGTCATAAGCTCCACCAGCATCACAATCGCATGGTTTACATCCTTCTTCATCGGAGCTTAGTCCCCAGTATTCAGGCTTAAAAAATAACAAATTATTAAACATGAACATATTATTGAGTTTTGCATATTTTTTCCCCAAAAAATGAAGGTTTTTAATTTGCTCGAAACTTTGTTGATTATTTATTTAAGCAAATACCACAAAAACTGTTGTACTTTGAAAATGAAAAATGAGTAAAAATGTTAATCACTCAATATAAACAATCTAAGTAAGTTGTATTTGATACCAAATTTAGAAGAAGATATCTACCTTAAAAAGGAATCTGAAAGTAGCAGAGTAATGTCTGTGGGATGCATGAGTAAAAAGAACCGAGTTTAACCATAAACAAAGGTTTATTTAACAACAACAATTGAAAACATTAAAAACAAGTTAATAAGAACCAATGGTTACTTAACATTAAAAACATCATTCCAGGAATAATTGCTAACCCTTTGCCAACAGGGCACAATAATTCAACACTGCGGTGGAGAGCGAAGAGCAATACATAGGCCCAGCCTAAATTAGGTTTCAAATTGCATGTAGCATAAGATGAATGTATAAGTAGCAGCAAAATAAACAGCAAGATCCCACACTTTTTACATGTAGTAGATGTGACATCACCAGACCAAGAGTCAATCAGGAAGTGACGATGTCACCTATACCACTTAAGCTCATATTCCCAACTGTACTTTAAAAATCCTAAAACTGACTAGGGAACATTTACTTTCCAAACAAGCAAGTAACTTTGCTAAACAAATCCACCCCTTTCTTCCATTTTGAACTCAAACCTAGTGTGGTCTCCTCTTCCCCTCTACTCTCAAACAAGTGAGGTGAGTCTAAGGCAACAATATATTTAACACTTTCTTTTCACAACAGTATTTTGTAATACTTACTAAGCATTGGTTGCAATCTCGGCCGACAACATTCCTTTTGCAAACACACTCTCCATTGAATACATTGCAACCATAGTTTCCAATTGTTCCAAGGGGATTACAAGTGCAAGCTAGAAGATAAAGAAACTTAGAAACAAATCAAATATATTTTTCTAATGAATAATGAATTAGTTGATTAAATTCTAAACTGTATTCACTTAACAGATAAAAAAAGAAATATACTTTTTAAAATACACTTATTAAAATATTTCTTTTAATTAACAATTTGGAGGAACCTCTGATGTAGTATATTATATATACAGTCTTAAGGCATATTATTAAGAAAAATTTATGTAGGAAAATATCGCCATTTAATGCACCCACAGCATTTCTATAGATGAAACAATGACAATACTAAAGATAGTAGCGATTTCAAGGTATTTTTTGTAAAACTATTTGATACTGATTCTTGCACAACTCAAAATGGCAAAAATTTAGTTATGTCATATGCAGTTACACCTTAAACAGCAATATAATAGAGAAAATGTTTTAAACTGAATTTATTCTTTCCATTCAAAAAGAATATTTGTAAAAATATGAAGCTCGTGTAAAAAATAATTATGTATAAATGTAATACCTAAAAAACCTTTAAAAAGAAAATAATAAGACAATTATCTTTCAGCAACGAAGATTTGTAGAGTTAATTTGAAAGAGTACCTTCACAGCCATCAACATTCTCAGCCTGGAAGTTCCAAAATCCATTTTTACATCTGTCGCATCGCCTTCCGTCAACATGTTTCTTGCAGTGACATCGTCCAGCCACCAATCCAGAAAGACTATCTGTTCTGGAATCACAAATACCCTCATCCAATGACCCACTTGGATCACAATCACAGGCTAGAAAAATAATTGGGTAATATTTATATATTTATAGTAATACAATTTTTATATGAAATGATTGTATTTCTTTAAACTAGCATTATCTACTTACAAATTTACTAAGATAAACAACATAAAAAGAGAATTAAGTATTCATTTTATTTCATGACTTGTTACTAGTGTAAAAGAATAATTTTAATAAACAATATATTTCTGAAGATTTGGAAATATTAGAGTTTATAAGACAGACCATATTAGGAATTGACTATATTTAACATACCTTGACAAATATTTGGGTCTCTTATGTCACGCCCAGGGTCTTGAAAGAAAAATGGTCGGCAGTGCTCACAATTACGACCAAACGTATTGTGCTCACAGTCATCACAAACACCACCACTGACTCTTCCAGTTGCTTCAAATACGGCATGATCAAAGTGGCATCTTGAAGCATGTCCATTGCAGTTGCATTCTAAGTAAAAAACATTTCAAATTCTAAAATCATTAAAAATATGATATTGCATATTTTAAAAGTTACCAAAGGGACGAATTTCAAAAATACTGAAATTTATATATTAGGCAAAAAGATGGGAATTCAGATGATGATTCAATCAGAATCTATCTCTCTTAAATGATAGTAAGTTGTTTTGTTTTTGCATTACACTAGAAAACATTGAGCAGAATAAAAATCTATACTTTACAAGCAAGAGGAGTTACAAGAGAAACACTCAAGATTAAGGTCAACACAGTAACAAATAAGTTTTGAGATTATTATAAAAATTACTACAAGAAATTGTCCCTGGTAAAATATTATATGAATGTGTTGGGAAAAATTGGAGGAAACAGGATGTTACATAAATAGTAAACCAAAAAACAATTTAAAAAAAATTGAGAGCATGCAATTAAGACATTTACAAATTATCTATAATAAAAAATGTTATAGCAGTTTGAAACTTACTTTTACAAGCATTGGTTTGTCTTCCAATAGCAGGTCTCCACTCAAGGTCATTATAAAAATCTTGACACATCTCACAGTTTGAGCCTTTGGTATTATGAGTGCATTCACATTGTCCATGAACCTTTAGAGAAAGCAAGTGAATTGTTTTCAAACATAAAAATACAGTTTTATCATTAAGTTGATTCTTTCATTGAGAACACTAATTTTCTATTCTTGAAATTTATTAAATCAAATGCTACACAAAGAAATTCCTTTTTTTGTTGGAAGCATTCAGATAATTTACACTTCAGGGTGATTGCAGAAATCATAAACTAATTTTTCTTGAGTAAGATAATCAAATTTTAATTAATTTTAGTTACTTCAGACATAAATGAATAGTTCATAATAATAAAAAAGGCAAAATTTGTTTGTTTATTTAACAAGGATAAGTAACAGTCTATAATTACCATGTCAGGTCTATTAGCTGAACCAGGTGCTGCCACACATCTACTAGCATGTCCATAACAAGAACAACTGCCTCGAACTACCATGTCATATATACCATAATAGTATTTTTCTTTTATTTCTCCTCTAGAATCTAAAAGATTGTCTCCCAAGGTATGAAGCTTTGTAAAATTTATTCGAAGATTTGTCATCTTTAACAGACTTTGTACATCTGAGCTATAAGGATCATCAATTGGAATATTTGGAGGAAGAACTCTGAATATAACCTATAAAAATAAGTAGTTTATTAACATAATTTCTCCAAATATAATATATAGGGAGTATACATAAAGTAAAAGAGGAATAAATAAAATCTACTATGCATATCAGTATGTGCACCAATACCTGATACTGCCTCAGTTAATGAACTATATTGACACTTTTATAATCATAAAAATTTACTTTTATTTGTATATCTATGAGTTACAATAAAAAAAATTGAGATGGTTGGAAATTTGTGCCTAACGAATGAGTATAGATGCATTTACCCAATTTAGAAATAAACCAAACTTTTAATTTCATATCAAATTTAAGTACAGCCAAGTTTTTAAAAAGGGGGAAACAAAATATGATTGAAAGCATCTCAAAGAACTGCAGTAAATTCAAACTAAAATTTTAAAATAAAAGTTATCTACAGTTAGGTACTAAATTATAAACATAGATTTACCTCTCCGTCAGTTGAAGGTTCTACACCAGAATAATGAGTTTCACAAACAACATCAGTTATTTTTTGCCTAGGGCCACGGGGAACACCAGGAAAGGATTCAAGGCAATCATAGGCGAAATACTGATACACCTGAAAATACACAAAAGTATATAAAGTAAATGTAAGCAAAACCATAAGAAAATAATTATGGAAAAACTTAATTGCTATCTTACTTTCCAAGTACGGCCAAAGTCATGAGACCTTTCAATGAGCATAGCTGCAGGTCGAAATGTTTTGAATGTAATAATTAGATGAGTAAAATGAAACTCTTCTTTTAAATCTAATCTAATTTGCACATTTTCAACACCATTTTCAGACTGCCACCACTTGCGAACTCCTTTTGTCTTTTTCCCAATCCTAAAAAGGAATTAATCATAATGTACTTGGGTTACTAACAGTTAATTTATGCTTTTAAAAACAGTTAATGAATATTAAGATGAGAAGAAGAAAAAACAAACACAAACCTGGACACAATATTTTCAATTCCATGATACAATTTTAGACTATCTTTGGTTTGAGGTATTGTATGGCATTGAAAGCACTTTTTTTTCTCTTTTAAGTGAGAAACTATGCAATAACGTTCTACGCCTTTGGTTCCACAAGTTGATGATGCCCAAAGATCATCCTCCCTTCCTATCAGTAAATTTCCAGTAGCTGGATAACATGATGATTCCTCACATGCATGAATTGATGATGATCCCTGTGTGAAAATTCCTGAAAAATAAATCATTTTTAACATATAAACAGATACTTAATAATACAGTTAAAATAAAATAGTCCTGAAAATTTATAGAAAAATAACTACATAAACTCCAAGCTATACCAAGTATTTTTTAAATGTAAGAATATGATACAACTTAACTGAAGTAACTTAACAAGAGTGTGACTATTAAAAAGAAAAAAAAACTATATTTAAATAATCTTTGAAAAAAGGAGAAATAATTATATTGAACAAGTAAGTTTTTCATCTAATTCCTAACATTTGAGCTTGAATTACAACAGATGTAAGAAAATTATGACAAGAAATGCCATACCTGAAACCTATCTTTCAAGTTAAAAAATAAGATTTTGAAAAGTATGGCAAGTTAGGAAAACAATAATAAAAGAGCAAACCAGCACTTGAAGAAACAAATTATGGCTATCAAATTCATTAAGTATATGCCTTAGTTTTTCTTATAGACACTGGGATGATACATTCATGCTTACATAAAGTTACATGCTCAGATACTAGGAATATCAACCACATTTCAAGGAGGAATGCTAATAGGATGCACGCATTATAGTCTTGCTCTTGAATGGTATAGTGGTACTTTGCTTCATCATTCTTGGGCAACGTATCCAAAACATTTCTTTCACTTGAAGATTAAAATTTAAACATGAGATCTATAGTACTTGTTTGTTAGCTTCAGTTAGTTTGTGTTAGCCCATTGTTTTAACATGCATCCACTCAGCAAGTAATGGATTAATGCTGGTTTGCAGGTGAGGTCAGGAAACAGTGTAGTTTATTACAAACACAACAAAAGCTTACATGTGATTACTTTGACTATGAGTTGGCTGAAGATAATATTTAAAAATTTTCGAGGGCATCTTAATTTTTCTTTATATAGAGTGGAGGGAGACTATTGGTTACTACTTCCCAAGATCAGCAATCCCATCACTAAACAAAGGTTAGAATCTGATTTTTTAGTTTAAATATTAACTGCTTTTCACATTACTTTGTGATTTATTGTTGCTTTTCTTGAAACTTGGCAATGCTAATATTAACACTCATGGCCAAACCTTTCATTAATAACAATTGGATATCAGAAAGAAATTATAAAGCAGAACTTTAGTGGTTGTGAACTGAATTGTCGGATTTTAATATCTTACCAACCAAATTGGTAGATTTCCGCCAATTGGCAGAGGAATCACATGTATGCATAAGGAACTTGCATATTAGGTTGTCGACCTTTTTCCAATACCAAAACTGCAGGCAAAAAATTAACTCTTTAGCCTTGTATTTATCTACACAGCTCTACTTTTTTGGCAAGTTTTGGTATTGTCCAAAATGGTCAACACCTTAATACATAGCAAATATTATTAATAAGAGTAATGTTTTACTGTGAAATAACAAAACTGTTGGTAATCCAAATTAGTTTCAAAAGTTGCAGCAATCAGTAATGTGTGTTAGCAGTGTTTTGCACCAATAAATCCACCAAATCGATAACAATCCCCAGCTCATAAATTAGTTGCCATTAAAAGTAAAAAACTGAATACATAACAAACTGTCATTCTCACTGAAAATATCTTCATACAGATGCAGGATTCACTATGTTCGTCTGAAATTGTTGCACAGTTTAAGAATTAAAACCAATTGTAAGGAGATCCAACTAGCACAAAAGTTTCCAAATTATAAATATAAATACTTTTTAAAGTTAATAATTTTTTTCTTTTAAATGCATCTATTAAGCTTTTAAGTAGTTTTTTTATTTTAAATGTATTTATGAGAAAAAAAATTTGCATCTTTAGTAAAATTAAGCTAAGTTGTACTCTGTTTTGATCAAGTAACTGTCAATTATAAATGGTCGATTACTTATGCATAAGGCATTCTTACAACTTTAATGAATTAATGTACAAAATTTATTCAAAATCCTTGACATAATTTACGTCCAATTAAGACAACACAAAGACAGAATTACACACAAGAAAGCATTTTAAAATGAAATAATAGTCTATTAACGTAAAAAAACTTAGTACAAAACTAAATGTGAGAAAAGTGAAGTAGTTGTCAACTGAAAACTAAAACTGATTCTTACAGCATCAGTATAAAATTTAATATTAATAGTTAACATTTATTAATGAGTTTTAGTTGATGTAAAATATTAGTTTAGTTAACTATTTGAAAAATAGTTATTAGTGACTTAGTGAAAACCATAAATATTTGGCATAATGCGTATTTGAAATGAAATGCAGCATTCAGACATTTTAGAAACAACACTTAAATCAATGCATTAATTAAAAAGAATAAATTCCAAAAAAAATTACTTACGCATGTAAACTATAATCACCTAGTTAAATCACAACCAAAACTTTATTTAACATTGAAAATCAATTGTTTAATCAAATTCTGTAACACTATTGAAAATCAGTAAGTAGAAGGGAGCAGGGGTGCAGAATATGTCCGAATGCCCGAACGAGGTTCGGGGGAAATTCAAGAAGCTCTGGGGAAATTTTTGCCCAAGACAGAAAGAAAAACTAAAAAAAATCCAATCATCATTAGCTGAAAAACAAATATTTTGGGTAGTGACTGCATCATAACCTCCAATTTCAACGAAAATCAGGTTAAAACTGCGGAGTTACGGATGTTATCTGAATACGACAGATCTGCGCTAAAAATCTTAGTTTTCTAGGTGAATACCCGTAAGTTGGACTTTCCTTGCTTTCCGATTGGTATGCAGAAAAAACAACGTTTTGTTGCAGGATGGGTAATTTTCATGATAGTTACATTCTTGTTTAATCACACCGATGTTATTTTCTAAAAAGTTAATTGATGAGAAGTTTACATTTAGCTAAAATTTGAAAAAAATGAGTTTATCATAAAAAAGGCACTTCTGAGCTATAAGATTATAAGTGTGTAAGAATGACTATAAAGGAGAGTACAAATAACATTAAAATTTAAATCTATTGATTACGAAAAAATTATTGAATCTGAAAGAAGTTTAATAATTGAAAAACTACATTATTTTTAATGAAACCTCATTTTGAAGGAAATTATGGAGAAAAAATGTGTTCTGGGGAAATTTTGCACCCTGAAACATTTTCTGCACCCCTGGAAGGGAGCTAGACTATAAAACAACAAAGCAAATATCTTTCTGAATTTTCAACACGTACGCAACAACATTGATTTACAACACTTAATAGGTTATTTTCATAATATTATATAAAAACAATATTTTATGTGAAAAAAAGCTAGCCTTTTATGCAAGAAACGTAATTGGCACCTGATTAAGTGCTCGACTTATATAACAGTTTACCAATAAAATAATAGGAAAATAAAATGTTAATTAGTTTTCACAAATTTCACAACATCAATATTCATACCTCTATCTCTGTCGATTCTTCGACGATCACCTCTTCTGGGGATTCCGTCCTGAGATGAAACTAAACCTAAAATTTATTTTATATTGTTAATTACTATATCTTACAATAAAATAAAATATTCAAAAACAGGTAAATAGTAATGCATTTTATTTAACTGTAATTTTTATGGTTACAATTTTTATAATTACACAGTAACTTCTGATTCCACGATGTTCAACACTTTATTTTTTAATCGTCCAGTTAGATAACAAAACAATAACATGCCACCTCCAAAGATAATTAAATATAGTGAAAAAAAATTTTTTTCAAGTTCTATAACCCCTTCTTAGGGGTCTGTTTAACCCTTTCGCACCGGCTGGGACATATGCTATCCCAATGACATAATGTCCCAATGTCCCTGGGACATTGCTGTCCCGAAGTCAATAGACTTTGATAGCGTTTTCGAATTCAGCGACACGGTCGACGGGATAATGCGTAAGAACCCTAATATTTATACAATTATCTCAATTAAAAAATGGGCACTTATGAACATTTCCTTGAAATTTTTTGAGGGTTAAGAGGATAAAGGAAATTTCCAACTTTAAGGGGGAATATCCCCAAACCCCCCTCTTGTTATGCCCCGGAATTTGCCAACAACAAAATTTGTCACCGAAAAGTAACTTGGAACAATTTTTAACTATGTAGCTTCTTCTAATTTTAATGAGTTTTGATTTTGGTGATAGTCTATCGACAGCTCAGTACGTCAGTACCCAGTTTTTTTAATCGACAATATTATTACATATAAATTTAGGGGGGAAACAACAAAAACAGAAGGTGTTTGAATGAAATGACAATGAAAATAACATTTTTACTTTTACAGCGAGATTTTTACCTTACAGGGAGATACTTTTGGGATTAGTAAATAAGAATATTAGAAATGAAAGAATTATCACTAAGAACAGTTAAATAATGCAATCAATGAAATGCAAGATATTTTCAAAAAATAATTATAAAACAACTAATTAATTTATTTTGTTTGGATCCACATTTTAGCAACACATTTAAATTTAAAAAATCCAAGAAAAACTTAATAAACAAGCAAGCAAGACTTCATGAGAAGAGTAGCTAAAACACTGATTATAAAAATCAAACACACACTTGAAACTTTTCCTTAACCTTTATTAATATCCCAGACATTTTTTCATGTTGTTTATATCATATTTCCACATTTTTCTACCCCAGCCACACCTCAAAAGAGGCAAAAGATGAATTTAAGGATGGATTAAGTCATATGTGATCGAAACTATCCACAGGAAAGTCTAGATGAGTTTATTTTAAAAATATTAATTCACCGGGTGTTTGGAACAATAATAAATAGTTACTTACGGTCAAAATAGTTGTTACTTTTTTATTATTATTATTTTATAACAGATCGGATCGACTGTGTAACACATACAACTCCTTTGATCGAATTAGAAATCTTATAAGGACATGAAAGAGCACTTACCTAATGAAAGAAATAAAAATATTGCGAAAAATAGCACGAAATTCCCCATTTTCCATCAAATTCGTCGAAGAACCGCTCTTCCCTGAGTTGAAACCTTCAGTGTTTTCTTCGGCTTCTCGCCGAAACTTTCCTCCCTTTCCGCTTAACCCAGCCCCTTGGCGTATGCGGTTCAAGTTACGCTTTGATATTGTTTTGTGATTGGTCCTCGGCATAACTGTTTTGCGCCTCACTTGCAACCATTCTACTTTTTTTCCACTTTTCAACTTTTTTTTCCAAAAATTCCAATAGATTGAGGGGATGGCTGAAATATTTCGGGGGATGGTCCAATTATTTTGGGAAACGGTCGTGTCTCCCCACGCCCCCCAAAAAAATCAGCACATTTTACCACACAACTAAACATGAAGAAATAATTCAAGTTGATTTTTTTAAAATAAAAGAAATCAAACGCCTATTATTTAAAGAAAACTAAAATAAAACGGTCTTTAATACAATACATCAGCGCAGGCCCGTAGCCAGGAATTTCCCTTTGGGGGGGCGCCCACTTTTTCAGGGGGGGCAAGGGGGTTTTCAGGAGGTATCATGGGCGTAAGTTCAACTGTTTAACTATAGGGAAAAAAACCCAAAGACCCTCAGGCCTAAGGAGCTGTTACAAGACTTTTGTTTCGGGAGGAGTTAGTCCTAAATTTTTCTAGTTTTACCTTTCCTGTTTTCTTTAGTTTTCCTTTTTTAAATTTTAGAAATTTGAAGCTTAAATTACTGTTTTAGCCCATTTTCAGATCCTTTGGGTTAAAAGAAGGAACTGTCCATGTAAGCTCGAAAATCGAGGTGGATCACTCCTTGTTAATATTTAAATAGACATAATTTTATAAAGGATGTCAATTTTCCCTAACCTCCCTTTTCAGTCTGTGCTAGGGTATATAAAAGTTTATTTCGGTAGGGAGCCTAAAAATATTTGTGAGCCCCCTCCCATGCATATTCAATAGATTTAATGTAGTTTGTTATACATTTTCGGGTTGAATTTTCGTGCAAGGGAACTTTATTGATATTGATTCAATTGAAAGGGTTCAGCATAGGGCTACTAAAATGGTCAAGGGTATATCCAGTTTAAGTTATGAGGGAAGATTAAAAAAGCTAAATATGTTCACTCTAGAGAAAAGAAGGATTAGAGGGGATTTGATTCAACTTTTTAAAATGGTAAAGCAAGGGGACACAGAGGGACTAGATTTCAATACGGGTAATAGAACAAGGGGTCACAAATTCAAATTGAATAAAGGAAAATTTAAGACGGATTGTAGGAAGCATTATTTTTTTAATAGGGTAGTGGATAGATGGAATGGGTTGCCTGAAACAATTGTAAATTCAAGTGGGGTAAACGAGTTCAAGAGGAAAATTGACAGATACTGGGATTCCGGTAGTGTGGGTTAAAAAGACCAACCTTGCTGGGCTTACGCCTGTAGTTGGTTGACTTAATTTGTATTTGTATTTGTATTTGTATTTATTAATTCGTTTGATCTGTTCTTATGTTAATGTAAGAATAGTTGTTTTGTAATAGTGGGGGATACAAGTATGAGAGGGGGATCTGGGGGTCCTCCCCCAGAAAATTTTTGGAAATTTGACCCTAAAAATAGGGTTTTAAACTGCTTTTGATACTTGTAGACCAAAATTCGGACATGCATTTTTAAGTAGAATTTTGATTTTGATAAACTTGCTATTTAAAAAAAATTGGGAATAATAAAGGTTTAAATACAAAGGGGGGTATGGGGGCCCTCTCCCAGAAATTTTTTTAAAATTTGACCTTAAAAAACTGGTTTTTAACTTAGCTAGATGTAAACTACTCGTGTTTTAGAAGGGGGCAGCTGCTCCTCCCTGCCCCCCTGGCTGGACTGTGCTTGTGGATAGAATTTCTGAAAATTTTCTAGGGGGGGCAAATGAAGATGCCAGGGGGGGCTCAGCCCCCCCTGGCCCCCCCGTAGCTACGGGCCTTGCCTGCATCAGCGGTTCCCAAACTGTGCTCCGCGGAGCCCTTTAGTGCTCCACCAAGCATTTCCTGGGGCTCCGCGAAGGAATTTGAAATAAATACATTTTTTGATAAATTTTAATTTGCGTTGCTCTGAAATGTTATATAAATAACTTTCTGCTATGTGTTTCGTGTTAAGTAAGAAAAGAACTTACTTTTGCTCCTTCCTACCCAAATTTTTTAGAGCTCTAAATAACCCTTAAATTTAAGTGGATTTGATGGGGAGCTCTTTTGATTATAGTTTTTTTCCGGTTTTTGTCTTTTTTCAAGTCTTCCTTGGTTTACCAAAACAAGTTAAAACCATGTTATTTAGGGGCAAATTTTCGAAATTCTTCTGGGGGAGAACCCCCAGACCCCCTATTGTACTTAAAACTTTATTATTGTCAATTTTTTATAACACGTTCGTTAAAATTAAAATCCTACCTAAAAATGAATGTCCGAAATTTGGACTACAATGTACCTAAAACAAGTACTATAAAATAACTGTTTTTGAGGATCATATTTCACTAGATTCACCCAGACTCCCTTATCATAATTGAAACTTATTAATCCATCACAATATTTCTTACATTCTCTTAGATGCTAATTATACCTAGAAATGTTTTAAAAAGCTACATTAAACCTGTTAAATATGCATGGGAGGGGCTGTGGAATAATTTTGAAACCATATTGAAATAAATTTCTTTTTACGCTACTGCATTTATGCTTTTATTTCTTGTAGCAATGGTTTTTATGGAATTAGCTTTTTGTACCTTGAAAAATTTATCTTCGGAAAAGGGCTCCGCGAAGAATTTGCCTCTTGAAAAGGGCTCCGTGACTAGAGATGTAAAATTCCCTCATTTTTTGTGAGGCGGGAAAAAACCCGGGAATTTTAGGGGAATATTGGGAATTTTGAATGTAAACAAACACAACGATATTTCACCATCAGTTTTCATTTTCTAGGTACTCTTTTGAGGAGTTAAAGACACAATTTTTGATATAAATTCACTGAAAGACCATTTTGCAATTGAAATTCTTATTAATAATAAAGCAATTCAAATAGTTTAAATCTGCCCATTATCTGTTTCAAAGTCAAAATGCAATTTTTTCTCTGCAAGTTGAAAAGTGTAATCAAGGATGCTATTTTAAACATGATCAAACACTAGTAATTGATAGTTCTACACTTCACTCTAAAATCTCGAAAACGAAAGTAGTTTCATATTTGAAAATCCGGGAACGAAGTGTCTATTTGGACGGCCCGTGGCGCATGCGCTGTAGGTCTCGTGGTTACGTAGCAGTCTCGGCGCTTAGTGATGGAACCAATGGAACGCCGGGCCGTGGAAATTAGAGTAGAGTTTAGTTGAAAAAAGGCAGTTCAAATAGACAGTGCCATCCGGGAATATTCAAAATTCCCTTCCCAAAAAAAACGGGTTTATTCCCGGGAATAAACCCGGTTTTTTCCAGCCCTTACATCTCTATCCGTGACATAAAAAGTTTAGGAACCCCTGCAATACATTATTAATATTCATGGGATACCAGTCTCCATCTGAATATTTTAAATAACTAAAATTTTTTTTTATTTCCTAACAGAGGATTTTTGGATTTTCATCCTAAAATCTTGGTGAATTTTCAAAACAAGAAAGGCTGTTATAAAACTTGTGGATGTTCAGAAAACAGAACTCGAAAACTCGAATAGAGGAGTGAATCAATAATCACAATTTCACAATTTTCTGATTATCGAACATATTTCTAACGAGAGAGCAAGTGACATCGTCTGCCTACAATTTTCAAAAACTGGAAAAAATGTTTCTCTTAGTTAAAATATTAAGTATTTGTCTCATCTTGGATTAAATCGACTCAAAACCTAAAATAAATTCTATAAAAGGAAGAGAAAAACTTTTTTACTTAAAGAACTGTTCTAATTCATTGTAATTTGGCCGTAAGAGTTTTTTAAACCTTAAAAATATTCACTTTCCAAGTTCGGAGTTAAATATCTTAAGTTTTTTACTATAATTTTAACGTTATTAATATAACCACGTTAGTTACCAGACCTTTAACCAGAGGAAAATTTTACTTTAAAATGTAAGGACGTTGGGTTGGGTTGACACCTGGGATGTAACCCCCCTGTACGCAAATAATTTTTCAGTAGAAAATAATGTGCACATAAAAATTCAAAACTTGGGAATCGGGAAGGGGTATACGCGTATACGAATTTGGGAGACAGTTTTCCTTTACCGTATTGGGGATAATAGCGTTTTATGGGTCAAAAAAGGAAGATTTTCGAGTTTCAGGAAGGGTTACATCACATCTCTGAATTTTCTCCCTTGTTTAGCACTGGTAAAAACATCAATGCCAAATTACAGGAATCACTCTATTCTTCAAGGGCGTAGCCAAATTCAATTGTGGAAAAAACTAGAGGAGAGGAGGGTATTATGGAATACCATTTATATCTTTAAGAATAACCCTACTAGATTTAAAGAAAAGATCACAAAATCATTTTAAGTACATACTATAACAAATGGTAATGATGTGTCAATGGTGAAATAAAATATTATTTATTTTGTTGTTATGAAAAAGGGTACTTTAAAAAAAGTTAAAAATGGAGGGTAATATGGAATAGTTGTTTACAACTATTTAAAAAATTATTAGACTTCGGATAACATAATTATTTCTAACTATAAAAACAATATTTATAAAATTACGTTCAAATAGTTTTGTTGTTAAGTCTATTTACAAAAGTCACGAACATAATCTTCTTTCTCTGCTCCAAGGCAGTCAAGAAGAGCCCATAGAGAACAACTAATGCATTGAATCCAGATTTCTCCTCGTTGATCTTTGAAGAATTTTCCGTTACAAAAGATACATTCAGCATCTTTGTTTTCCGGTTCTTTAGTTGATGGCATGAAGTCAATTTTGGATGATACATCAGAGTGGACCTAATATTCCATAATACCCAACACGCCATCTTGGATTAGGAACCATTTTACTGTCGGATTCAGATAAAACATTAATAGCTAAAAAATGACTACAGCATAAGAAATTATTATTCTTCACTGAGAGAAATGAAAGTTTCAAATTTAAGTAAATCCATGTTATCATTTTGGTATGAAACTTTTTGTCCCAAATATGACGACCCAATGCTTTCAATTGTGAAACACCAGACATTAGGGTGTCCCTTATATGACAGAAAAAAATTTTCTTGCAAATTTGAAAACGGTTACCCTCTACTTTTTTTATAAATTCCTTGACCTAATCAGATATAAAATTTTATCCCTCTACGACAGTGGTTCCTAAACTACTTTGGTCGTGGAACCCCCAAATTTGTTGCCAATGATCGCGGAACCCCGAGTATTTTTTAATCAACGACTTCTCCAAATTTAATATCTGATATTAAATGAAACAAGTATTACTTTGGTATTTCAGATTTTATTGAATTGAACAAAACTAAAAAAACAATTCATCATAGAAATATTAATAAAAATGCAAAACATAAATTAAAATAAATAAAAAACTTTACTTTGGAGAATGCACCTACTTTTTTTTATTCCATGATTATCTTAAAATTGGGCGTTATCAGGGGGTGTTATTTTATTTTTTGGTTGGGGGGGCAAGGATAGCGTTTCAGCTCATTTTGAGACCCTTTGGGCAACATCCAAAGTGACCAGTTTTTTGTAAACCAAATCTTGGAAAAAAAAAGTTGTGAATACACGGTTTCAAGGGGGGCTATGAGTTCCCTCCCAGAAATTTTTTGAAATTTCTCCTTTAAACTAGCGTTTTATCTCTTTTTCAAACTCTTTGGGGAGCTCCTAAAGGGAAAAGCTTCTTGAAAGTGGCATAATTCTAAAGAAAAAAACACGATAACCGAGGTTAAATATAGAGGGGGCTGGGCCTTCCCGAAATTGAAATTTTTTTGAAATTTCCTCTTTAAACTAGTGTTTCATCTCTTTTTCAAACTCTTTGGGGAGCACTAAAAACGAAAAACTGCTTGCAAGCGGCAGAATTTTCAAGGGGAAAAACACTGAATAACAGGCATTAAAATTTTAAAGGGGGAACAGTCCTCCCCCAGAAATTTTTTTGAAATTTGACCCTCATAGGTAGTGTTTTTAACTCCATTTCAGACTTTGGAGTTACATCCGAAATGATCCCACCAGCTCCTTGTGGAAGTTACAGAATTTTCAAGAAACTGCAGCTTTTTTTTCACTTAACAGTGTAAACCTTGATGGGGGGGCTTGCCCCCCCTGCCCCTCTTAATGACGCCCATGGGCGTTATATTTGATAACTGAACTCGCATACCTGGTGCAGCAACAAGTTTGTTACGATATTTGGTTTTTGTCGCTACATATTTTGAAAACCCGGCTTCACACAAATAAGTGGTTGCAAACGGCAATAGCATTCGAATAGCCTGTTTGGCTAAATTTGGATAATCATGGAATGCGTATGCCACCGATGCTTGAGTTACCAGTCCCCTTATATGTATAAAAATTTTAAATTTATTATGGTTGTCCATTGTAAACTTTCCGAGTAAAATGCGAATATAGTATTAAACTCACCATTCTTATTTTTTCAATGACATAAAATTCGTCACGCGGAACCCCTAAATCTTTTCTTGGAACCCACTTTGGGAACCACTGCTCTACGATAACATTAACCCGTGCCGAATCTCAATTGAAGATGGTCAAACAAGCTAAATTACCGGCACGCGCCCGCTAATACTCACCACTTTTTTTCTTTTTTCCTAATTTTTCAGGTTTTTTTACGTGGCTATATGGTCATCAGAATTGTAACTCATTGCTCCCTCTTTATAAGAATGTCATGGACGAATTAAAAAATGAGTACATGATGATGCTTTATTTTTGAGTATATCTGCACATTTTCATAAATGAGTACATGCATGTATTCAAATTTGAGTAAATTTGGATCGGAGCCTGGGGGGGCTTGAGTGCGTGACATACTAAGATTTGAGTAATTTTTACTCATTTTTGAGACTGTCGTTTTAAGAGTGTTTTAGTGTGCATTATGCTTAACTTAACAACAAAACTTAAATCTCATAATTTCTGGTAGGTTAAAATGTTTGAACCTTTACCAGCAAAAACTTTCGAAAATTCCCAAACACGCTGTTTTTCAGCGACTGTAACGACAATAACAAGGTGTTAAATCTTAGCGCACTGTATCATGAGATTCTTTCTTAAGTCTTTTATGGTATTCCCACGTGATGGCAGCTCGGGAGAGGGCTGAAACCTCGGTATTCTATATTACCCGACTATTCCATAATACCCTTCTCTCATCTACATTTCAACTATACCGTTTAAGAGTTTAAGCTAAGTGAATAAAGAAAATAATGCTGGTTTCATTAACTAAGAAAAGTTTTTCTAAGGTACTTGTACCCAATATGGACAGGGCTCTCAATATGGACACCCCTAATATTTTTAAAACTAAGAAACTTGAACGAAAGTTGGCACTACATATTCTTGAAGAAAAGCAGTTTAAAAGAAAATTTAGTCTGGAAAGTTCAAAAAAGCGCGCTGTTCGCCATTTTGAAGGAAATTTGTGTTTTCATGGTTGCTGATAGTATTTACAGGTTAAGTTTAAATTCTTATTACATATGGTAAAATTACTTTAAATATTAAAAAGTGGAGTGTTTTAGAAAGCGGATAAAACATATTTTCGTTTGCTATTGCGTATATTGCTTAAAAATGTTTTCTTTGTTTATTTATTACAAGATTAAGTTAAACTACGCCCTGTTCCTATTATGGACACCTTATGTCCACATTGGAAATACAGCAAGTGAATCTTCAGATTCAGAAATTTGTAAAATAATTATCTGTTTTATGTTATTTTATTTAGCTAATTCATAATAAATTTGTGTTTATATGTATTTTTAATCTTAATTATACTATCCGTACATAACATTACGAAGTGCATGTTCTGAAGATATTTACTGTGCCCCTTCTCCCCCCGCAATACTTTAAGACATATTTTTTTATCCCCTCTCCTCTAAAATCCCTTGGAAGAGTGGTTCTTCCATACACCCTGGGATATCTATAAGTAGCCACCTGTCCATAATAGGGACAGGTGGTTCCTAATATGGACACTTGCAAACATTTTTTGTTTTTATTATTAAAAATTAAACCAGAATAATTACAAGGTCGCTAATTTTAATAATGAGAGTCAACAGTCCAGGGATAGTGGTCATAGATTTTTGGAGTCCTATGACGTGTACAAGGGGGTGAAAAAAATACATTTTCCTTAGGGTGTCCATATTAGGCACAGGTACCTTATATTGTCTTTGTGAATTCCTCGTTTCTATTTAGATTTTTCAATTTATAACCGTATCCTGCAATCATGAAACTTTAACTTTCAAATCATAAAACGTTTAATCTGTGAATTTGACCTTACTTACGATGAGCGTAGATCACTTACGTTTATCGTAGATCACAATCTCATCGATATCTATAAATATCAATTGCTCTAATGAAGCAAAAAAAGTTTAAATAAAGAGCACAGTAGGAGAAGGTAAATTGACATTACATTCAAGATATTGTTGCATTTATTTTTAGGTAGAAAAACTATTGTGAGTAAATTTAAAAGATCCGAAATTAGTATTCAACTTAAATGTAAAGTGTTCAAAGTATTGTGCATCTACTCTTTTTTAAACTTCTAAATACTACTAATAAAAATAACATACAAAATAAAAGATTAGTATTTTAACATAATATAAAGATCACTAAACAGACATTCTTTTCAGATTTCATGACAATGCAATCTTGTGACATCATGTATTGACTTTAAAATTAAGGTACATTTGGAGAGAGTATTAAATATCAACAGAAAAGAGAACACAAAAGTATTAACAACAAGATTATTCAAACATGTTAGATGCCATGAAGAAGTGATACAAAATTTATGTAAAATTACAAAATGTATTGTTTTATTACACTTTAAATCATGATATAGCTAAATATAGTTGCATTGGTTTACTTAATATACTATAATAAACTTTATTGTACACGTATTTCAAATTAAATCAGTAAGAGGTAGTTTATTGTTATTTTTGTATTGTAACTTTATCAATTTAGTTTAATAAATTAGTGCATTCAGTAGTTTTATTTAAAAAATACAAAATGTGTTAACTGAAATCGGGTAAAATACAATACAAAGCAAATAATTAGGCTATTTTCCAATCGAAGGTTTTGATTAATGATATATGTGAACCTGAGATTTTTCAAATTCCAGTTGACATCTAATATAACTTAAGGATTGAATTTGAAATATTTTTTATTTACTTTTTTTAAGACCGTGTTTAATTGTCTCATAAAAAATGAGGTGATAGCCCAAAATTTTAGAGGAACTTGTGTTTTAAAAAGTTTCAGGAACCTCAACCACTAGAATCCACTATTTGCGGAGTTTATTATTTTTAAATTTTCTCAGTTAATAAACTTAAATTTAGGAATAGGGAATGAAAAATTCTGAAAACATGGCGGAAGATTTTTTTGTTATCCCTTAAAAGATAAAATTTAATCGCGATCGTACTTTAAAAAACATAAGAAAATTTAATTTTTCTCAAAAAATTTTTGATATGATTATTATATTTTTAAGATTATTTTTAAAGGATCATTGTTATGATATTACCTTTTCAATTATGTTTGAAGACCATAACCGTATGTTTTTTTTATTTTTAGGAAAAATTTATTTAATCAATGATATAATTTCGATGTTTTAATTTTATTCAGAATATTCCATTAATAATAATTGTTCCATTAATCAAAATGCCATTTGTGACAGCATTGAAAACCAGCTTTTACAGTCAAAATACAATTAAGTTTTCAAACGAATAAAGTTTTAAGGGTTTTTGTTATGTATTAAGGTTTTATTCACAATGTAAAATATTTTTTTAATATTAGGGACTTTTTTAACCCCTGTTTCTTTCCTTTGAAATAAATCACTTTTAAATTATGTTGTTAAATTTTTAACCAAAAAGTTTATTTTTTCAAATTCAAATTTATTATTACAATAAACAAAATACAAAACACTATAGCAAAAAAGTATACAAAAAAGAAAAAAGAGAGAAATAAAAGTGGGGAAAATACATTGATCCATAAATTGTTTATCCCACCATGGGTTACAGGAATTTCAAAAATAAATGTCTGATCAAAAACAGTGGATGTGTGTGAATAACACATAAAATCTCGTAGAAATAAAAAGAAAAAAAAAAGAAATGAAAAAGGCTTAGCCGGCAATTTTGTGAATTAAGATGACTAGCTAATTACTACTAATTATTTATTTAAAATTCTTTGAAAAACATAAAAACAAATATTACTACCCTGAAATGGCGTCACTTATTATTTTGAGTAAAAACATTACAAGTTTTTTTTTCAGTTTGAAAGTTTAAAACATGTTCAAAATAGCTAAAGTGGAAAAATGTAATGTGCCATTAGAACAGAACGTTAATTTTAAGAGAAAAAAACATTACATACAAGGACATTTATATCCCAATATCTATAATTTTAAATCTTTAACCATCCTTTATAATTTCAAATTTTATAGGTTAAACTTTGATGAAATATTTTTACTGCCTGAAAGGAGAAAAAGATAACAATCTTTTATTCATCTTAGATTTTGAGGTTAACGACGAAATAAACGTTTTTATTAAATTACTTCATAGAAACCTTTCGAAACTAAGAAATATATAAAATTATATTTTTTAAAAAATTCACAGTCTACAGCTTATAATACCTTAAATTTAAATACACTATAAAATATTATTGTGACTGAATTTATTTTTTCTTTACTTTCTTTTGTTCAAATTGGTTTGCAGTATTGCACCTTACCTACAAGTACAATTTGTGAAACCTATATTAACTTCTTAAATTTTTTATGCATTACTGGGAGCCTGCCTGAAACATATTTTATATATATTTGTGAAAACTCATAACTTTCTTATTGCAATTGTCATATTCCAGGGTCTGTGTTTCATCTCAATTGATTTTGCGTCTGTTCTCAGTTGATCGATCTGAGCTAAAAGCTGGAACAGAGCCGAAAAAGAAGGTTTTATTGTGTTTAGGAATAAACAAGGGTTACATAACCAGGATCAATCCTTAAAATAAATAAAATATTCTCAACTTTTGACACACTCCAAGATGATTACCTTTGTTGGGAAATTGTATCATGTAATGTTTTTTTCGATTTTAATACTTAAAATCAAAGCTAACATGTTTATCAGTTTGCAACCTTAATGTAAACATGAGTGTGGATTGAACCTTAATGTATTTTTAAAAATTTAGGTTTCAAAATTATTTGACTTCAACTTAAATTTTATTATTTTTTTAATTATAGACTCCTTCCTCCGCAATACTTCATACGTACAAATATTTTTTTACATAGCTATCAATACCGATTGATTTAAATATAACTTTATTGCTTCTAACAAGTATAATGTGCAATCAAGAGAGAGAAACCTCTAACATGATTTAAATTTTTTATTTAATTCCTCAAAGCATTGATTCAAAATTTTCGACTAATTTATTACGCATGAAAATTCGCATAGTTAATTAAAAACTCCTCAAGTAACCTGTCTTTGTTTTTCATTACTATTGTATTAGAATCGTAAAGTAAAACTGCTTCCTCTTTATACAATTTTTTTAGTTGATTTTAACTCAGGTCTGTACATTTACTTATTTAAGGAAAATTACGACAGGATCAACGAAGAAACCAAATAAAGATAATCTCACTCGTATTGTGCCTAATTAAAAAATACGTTTTTAAACATTTATTAGGGCATTGGAACTAAAAAAAATACAAGTGAAGGTTATCTGCGGAAAAAAGAAGGTTGATGGTCTTCCGGAACCACTTCCTTCCTAAGACATAGGACTTCAAATAAACATTTAGTTTGATGGATCAACATAAGAAAAAGAAATAAAATTTTAGTACGCACTTGATGAGTTTTATCTATTAATTCTTATGGGGTTTTGAATATTTTCTGAGTGATAATAACTTTAAAGACATCACAAAAATGTTTTAACGGATTTAATATCTTTTGTAAATTGTTTTAACATCCAGGGATTCCACTATGGTGGCTTTTTTTCGCAAAAGGAAAAAGAAACCCTCAGAATACTAAAATATTTTAGACCAGTTTCGCAAAAAAGCAAATAAAAAATTTACTATAACTTTATAATTATCTCAAGTTTTTTAAATATTATATTAGTTTATATATAACATAAATTGCTAGCATTGCATTTGTTCTTTGTGTGGTTTCTATTAATTAATTTTTCCAGCTAAATAACAGTTTCCAGTTATTTTGGCATTTTTTTTAAAACGTTTTTCTCCATTTTGGCTTTTTTTAGCGGAATTTTTTCTCAAGCTCAAGCTCTGATTCAAACTGAAGTTAAAGCATAAATTTATAAAAAAAACTTTAACATAAAAACTTTAAAATGATGGTAAAAAATATTGGTATGATTTGTGTATCTGTGTGAGTATTCCTTGAATTACTTTTTAATTAAGAACTGTAAAGAAATAACGTTTACTAAAATGATATGATAACTAATTGATAATTAGGAAGTTCTATATCATAAATGAAGTTTTTAAGAGCACTGGAGTGGATCTTAAAACCACACACATAACAAGTTAATACTTATATTTAAAATTTTAATGGAATTTGAAAATATTTCTTTTTATTCACATCTTAATATAGAAAGAAAAAAGATGCATCGAGAATAAAATATTAAAATGTACAAAAGACGGTCCGAATAACCGTATCAGTAATGAGTCAATCTCAGAGAATGCTTATAAAATATCAAGATCTTAGATCATGTTATCAGATTAAATGTTTCCTCAATTAGGAAGATTCGGTTTTGTTAAAGCATCTGTCTAAACAAGCGAAGATTTTTAGGGCTTTGATAAATTTCAGTTTAATTCTTCTTTAATGAGGTTATATTTTTTGGAATATTTATTTAATTTAAAACTTCAATAAATCTTACTTATTCCAGTTCAAACTTAGAAAGACATTTTGATAACTTAAATTTATCTCCAAAATTTGTAGGTGTTATTGAAATATTTATCTACTTATACTTATATCTACTACTTATATTTTTAAAACTATTTTGCTTTTAAGATGAGATTAAGTTAAAAAAGGCCAATAAAAAGATTCAAGGATGTAAATTTTTTGTGCAACACACAATCAAAATCCCTCAAAAATTGCAGCTATTAAATTTACCATACGAATTGTATGATAAATTTTTGGAGTTTAAGTAATAATTTAATATAATAACAATAATAATGAGGTAATAAAAAAATTAAATAATAATAATAATGAAAAAATAAAAAAATAATAATAATTTTAAAATTATTATTAGTTAGGTATATAAAATTTAAACCATATATAATACGAAGATCACTTTTATATTGCTTTTAAATAGATATTGGCATTTTATAACCTTAAAGTAATCACGAAAGTTTTAACTACAAGCGTTTAAAAAACTTGCACAGTTTTATTTCAGGAAAAATAGTTACCTATAAAATAGTTACATATAAAATTTGATGTTTCCTCCTCAACCAATCCTGAATCCTGTCCCTCACTTTCTTTGCAATGAAGTCTGATGCTTCAATTTTCTTGTTCTTGAGGGGATATTTATGATTTGCTTCTGTTTAATTACCTACACTGTTAAAAAAATAAAGCACCGAAAGCTTGGTGAAACCTGCTACCGAACCTTAGGTTGCAGCTAAATTTGAACCAAGTTTGTGGTGAAACAGCCCAACCTTTCACCACAAATTGGTTCGCGGATGAACTGTTTTTTAACAGTGTATGGTATGCGCTTACCTCATGGCAAGTAATACTACTATTTAAAAAGAGCGGATTCATTCAGCATTTCATACTGCTTTTTGTGGCGTCATCAATTTTTTATTATTTTCTAAAAGCATGTAGTGCAAACTTAAAACATTAAAATAGACCAAAGCATCGATTACTGTGATTACGATCGTACGGTAAGGACACCTTAAACGGAAATTAGATAGGGATATTAAAAACAATTATTTATAACCACTTCAACTCCCGTTGAAACAGACGTGATTGTAACCCCTCCATTTCTCAAAAATTATGAAGGTAGCAGATAAAATCTATAGGATTAAAAAAATCTTTAATTCAGGGATTGTTTGCTTTTTAACTATCTATCAGGAAGAAATGGTCAGAATGTCATAACAAAAATGCAAATTTAAAAAAATTCAGTTATGTAGCATGTTTTGAGTAAAAATACTTCAAATAACTTAATTTAAATACCCAGGGAGTGTCACAGTTAAGTGAAAATGATTTCATTTTCAATCAAACGAGAAGCTAGAAAAAAAGGAAAGGACCCTTATCTGTGGTAAAAAAACATGAGGCCACAAGCAGGATCGAGATTTATGTAATCCAACTAAAGATGGGAGTTAGATAACAGTAACCGAAGGCGGAATTCTATCATCTTAATCCGTCCTTTCATCCTGTGCGCACTCTTTGTAAAGATACAAAATCGCGGCGTCTTTTTAAGATGATTTATATCAAAGACCATTTATATTTTGACCACCAACCTCTTGCTAGTTTTATCATCCATTTCAATTAATATTTGAGTATCATGATACAGAATTTCCAAAAAATGACTGACACATTTTAAAAATTAATAACAAATAACTCTAAAACTGAAAAAGATAAAAATACGCGGTTTGTTACATCCTATTCCTGGGAGTCTTAGCAGTAGGATGTAACAAACCGCGTATTTTAATATTTTTTAATTTTTGAGCTATTAGTTATTGATTTTTAAAATGTGTCAGTCTTTTTTGAGACATTCTGTACTTTCATGCCTGTTACCATAACATTCCTTAACTAAAACTTATTAAAACTAGTTTCAATGACTTAAATTTACTTTTAGATTTTTCGTATCCTTTAGGTGATTTAAATCATGTTCATATTATAAAAACGGAATAACAATATCCGTCATACCGAGATCACATTTTAAACCAAATTTGACACCCATCCCTGAAAATTTAAGACTACTAGGAATTAAGGCTACTAGAAAGTAGACCTGCATTTTTCTTAAATTAAAGAAGTGTGCAAATCATTAGACTTCAGGCAAAATTTTTACAATTTCTTTTTCATACCTTTACATTTCACAAAACGAGTTTACAAACGACTGAAAACATACGCTTTAGGTCAGAAACCTTAAACTTAATTTTATAAGTAAAATTTCATTCTATTTTTTAAGCTTTTCTATATTGTTTTCTCAGATCCAAGATCAGCTATTTTTATCAATGCTTCGTTTTTCCAGGTGAATTTTAAATAGTTTTGTTTTGATACCACAAAGATTTGAAACCGGGAAAATATTAATCCAATTTCCAACGAATCGTTGATTAAAAGAATGTCTGAACGTAATTCCACACAAAGTATTAAATGTATTATATTAAAATAAAAGAAATATTCATTAGCGTTTGAAACCCATCGTAATTCAAAGTGAGGAACCACATCGAGATTTTCAAATTAATTTTAAAATTGAATAATTAATTCATACTTTCAATAAAGTGATTAAAAAACTTTTGGTATTTCCACAACCAATCTTCATACGAAAATATCTATTCTTCAGTTTTTACAAATGTTAAATATTAGTACTAATATGAACTAACAAATTGTTTCTTCGTTTGAGAACTTTTTTTGCAAAAAAGTTAATATTTTACAAAAAAATAAATTTAAATATTATGATCTTATTACTAAATTTAGTTTCAAGTTTTCTTATTGTGATTACATTTATGACGTACATGACTTCCTCTTTATTTGAATTGTACAACCTTTTTCTATATGTGCTTTCTTTAAATTATAATTTAATTGTAAAAATCTTCTTTGAGTTGTGTAAAACATAGCTAAAAAATTTAGTATAACTCTTTAAAAACATTAAGACCTTATTTGGTTATTATTAACACCTAGATTCATGGTTCGATATAATAGGGGCCATGAGAGAGCATAATTTCCCTCATTAATATTTTTTCTTAATTTATTTAGTATTTTGTACAGGAGAAACATCGTTCTTATGATGCATGTATTTTACAAAAAATGCATTAATTTCAGTGAAATGTATTCATTTTACCTAATTAGACTATTTAAATCCTAATTTTAGGATATTATATCACTGAAGGACATCAAATTTGCACTCTTTCGACAAAAACTGGCAGTGATCCGATTCACCCCGCATTGATGGTAAATCGGATCGCGACCCACTTAAAAATATACAAAATCAACCGTTCAAGGTAAATTAATTTTTGCAACGGGTTATAAAGTTATTGATTGGGACTCGAAATTTTCTTTTTAAAGCCTTACGGTAGTATATTAAATTTGCTCAAAACTAATGAGCATTTATGTTAACCTAAAACGATATCCAAATGTTATTATTTACAACAAAATACGCAAATTCAAGTACCTGAATAGAGACGTATTTATGCATAAAATACTTCTTTTAATCAAAAATGTTTAATAGAAATTGCATATAAATGTATATTAGATGGTTTCAAAACGCTAAATAGTTGCATAATATTCACTAGGAGAATTTTGTGTGTGTTTTTGTAAATATTTAAAATTTATCGAAATTCCAGGAAGTCCCTGAAATCTGGACTTATTGTCACCGTAACTACAAACAAACCTCATATAACGCCTACATTATCAACCTCTACCCCAAAAACTGAATTTGTCTCAAAAGTCATGATTATGTTTAGTAAGCTTAAAGCCATACTTAGAGAAAGAAGGCTTAGGAAATGAGCTGACATGAATCATTTGGAGACAAGCTGAGAATACGAAACAGACTGCGACAAGTAGGCGTTTGAATCATCAACACACACACACACACTACGATGCAGCTCATGCAACTCTAGACTCTCACTCGCTCATACAGTTCCTAATAATAAAATAAATAAGTGTATTAAATTAAGGGCAACACTGACTTTGAAAGAAAAGGGTGTTCTTATACTAACTATCATTCACAAGTTCATCAAAATCTAGTAACAGTAAATTTTCTTAATAATAGTTAAAGTGCTTGCAACAACAAGGAGCTAACTCCGACAGATTTTGATTCGAGTTAGCCCTTGTGGCTGCAAGCATCTCAATTAATAAATTTAGAAGTTTTCTATTGTTATTTTCGAGTTTAAGGGGCTTTTTCTGTTTCGGATATTTGAAAACGAGAATACTGAAGCGAGAATACTGAAGCCCAACTTTAACACGGTAAAGAATAATCTAGGTTCTAGGTGATAAATCATAGAATAAAAAAATTATGTAATAAAATTAATAATTTAATTTAAAACATTTTGTTTGTAGTAATTATCTAATATATCAGACGTGTTTTAGCTTTAAGAAACCTAAACAAAACTTAAATATTTACTAAACCCCAGTTTTATTTCCAAAACCTTATTTCAAATATGTGAGTATGAATAGGCTATTTGATTTCTATTCAATAAAGCAAACATGCATTTCTTTCACTCTACATTAGGCACGGTGATTGCTATGAGCACTGAAATGAAATATAAATCATATTTCTTCTTTAATTTAAGTATTCAGTGTATTTTTATTGTACGTAAGAATTTTTTATCTAATTTATTTATTTGTTGTTTTTGTCAACACAACACTAGAAAAAATACATACATGTCACCAGGGATCGCAATTGGATAAAAATACTAAACAATGACTCTGTTTTATTAATTTCTTATTTAATTTATTTTAGAAAGGCATTAATCTTTCTCTTAAATGGAATTTTCAATTTCAATCCTATATAATTTTAGTTTAAGGAAATTTAATTCAAATTTATGTAAAGGACAGTGTTCAAAATGTTACTAACCTCCTATAAAATTAATAACCGGCGTAAAATACAATATTACACTCCAATTTTAATGTTTAAGAACGGCACTACATACTTTTTAGAAATAAAATCAAAATAAGATAAGATAGATTTGTTTTAACTCCCTTTTATTGTAGAAAAACGCATGTATTGGGTTGTCCCATAAATTCTGTTACTTTTTACGAAGTTTTGTCTTTGAAAATTTTTTATGAAAAACTGGTAATAGGTGGAGATTTCAAACAAAGGGGATTTTGATATATGTATATTTAATGAACATAATGTGTGATTTTGGTAGTTCTCGTGATATTATTTCTTTTCAAAATGGCGGTTTGAAAAAAAAGACCAAAAACGGCGATTTTTGCGTAATTTTTTTCTTTTGTTTAAAAAACTAGGAAAAACGCATAATTCATGGCTAAAAAAGTTTTACTGTATATTTGAAATGTTGAGATTAAGATGTCATAGTTTCAAGATAATTCGATAAGTTTAAGGTAGGAAATTTTGACTTTAAAACTTCATATATTGGTAATTTCACGTGTTTTTTAAAGCACACCTATTGTTTTTCTAAGCAGCTGGTATGAAGCAAATTAAAGGCAGATGTTTTTTTGAACCATAATGCTTGTTTCAACAGTTTAAACATTGAAAGCCTCTTTTCATAATGTCTTTGAATTGATTTATTTCTAAATTCCAACGAGTTGTTTTTATTGTAGTGTTTTCGTATGAAGTAAATAATTGCTTTGTTCGCTTAGCCTAAGTTCAGCGAGTGTAATTCTGATAAGCTAAAACGTTGCGCGCTTGAATATTGCGCACTACTTTCTGTGAACTTAATTTCAGATATAATTTAATATACTGCATATTTTGAATACTTGGGTATTTCGTAAGCTTTTTTATTGATTTTGATGCTTTTTTTCGTGAAAATTTCTTTCAAATGACTAACATTACTGAGGTAAGTTTCTTGCAAAGATGTTATGTTTGAGACCGAAATTTCCTAAGTTAAACTTATCGAATTATTTTGAAACAAAGACATGTTAAACTAAACATTTCAAACATACAGTACCATTTTTTTTAGCCATGAATTATGCGTTTTTCCTAGGTTTTTAAACAAAAGAAAAAAATTACGTGAAAATAATCGTTTGCGGTCTTTTTTTCAAACCACCATTTTGAAAAGAAATAATATCACGAGAACTACCAAAATCACACATTATGTTTATAAATATACATACATCAAAATCCCCTTTGTTTGAAATCTCCACCTATTGCCAGTTTTTCATAAAAAATTTTCAAACACGAAACTTTGTAAAAAGTAACAGAACTTATGAGACAACCCAATATAAAAACTTCGGTAGGTTCTTCTTGAAAGGTTTTGTGTGAGCCAACGATCAATACAATATTTTTACTTTAAATTCACACAGAGAGAACAAAGCGTTCTGAGTTTTCTCCTTACAACCAAGGTATTTTATCAGTCTCAACAAGTAGGATAGGAGAATCAAGATTCTCTCTTGCGAGCTGCGTTCTGATAGGCCGTGGGAGGCACTGAGGCCTCTTGTTTACTGCTGAAGAAGAAAAAAAATTACATCAATCTCTTCTGCTTTCCCCCATACCCTCTTTTCAGAGCTGGCATTCCTTCGCGTCAGATAGATGGAAATGTCGCGGCTTTAGGACCGTTACAGAAGCCTCCCACAATGGCATGGCTCATCAATTGACCAAATCTGACAGTTGCCCCAGACAAGCCACCTAACACAAGATATATATAATAAAAGCGGCAGTGCTAGTGTTTTATCATAAAATTATTCTTCAAATTCGATTGCGCGATGGGAACATTTGTTTAAGATTTTGTGAGGAAACGAAATTTATGTAGATCAGTGTTTCCCAACCTTTTTTTGGTGTACGCCCCACCAAAGCCTTTCTAAATTTTCCATACCCCAATGTATGATTAGACATAAATTTTTACACTCAAAATGTAATCAATTTGAAAACTTAATTGATTGATTGATTAAAAAATATGACAGACAAAACTAATTTAATTAATTAATTTCCCACAAAATGGAGAACTTAAACTTGTAACACAAAAAAATTTTAATGAAATAAATGTTCATATAATTTAAAGATTTAGTTTTAAATACTCACAGAGTTATCATAACAATGTTAATGAGAACCTTGAAAGAGCCGAAATAAACTTTAAATGATTTAACAAGTAAAATTGAGGGGTCTTGGGGTTTCTCCCCCAGCAAATTTAAGAAATTTTCCCCTTTAAAATAATGTTTTAGTTCATTTTGAGACCATTTAGATTGCGACCAAAGAGATCCGCTTATTGTAAGCGGAAGAATTTTTAAGGAAAAACAGTTGTATATACCTAGTGAATAAACGACTAAGTTATGGGGGGGTTGGGGGTCCTCCCCCAGAAAACTTTTGGGATTTTTTTCACTTGGAGGGTAAATTTGATTGTAAATTTTCAAATTGCCTCCTGGTGGGGCGTGCGCCCCACGTTGGGAAACACTGATGTAGATTGTAAGTGTTGAGAAGCGTATGCTTTAATTAATGCTTATTTGATGGTTTGCTATTGTAAATACCACCTTCAAAGGATACAGGTGTCTAAAAATTTGAGTAGTAAATGATAAGATTGAAAAATAGTACTTATTTACTTTAATTTTTAGTTAAAACTTTTATACACATCCCTATATTAATTGCCGAACCCTAAGATTTATTTTTTATTCATAATGTATGTTTTACACTAAATGTCTCACTTATTTACTCTAGCCAATTTTAAAACATTAAAATAACTCTAAATGTCTCACTTATATACTACTCTAGCTAATTTTAAAACATTAAAACAAAACTCAATGAATCTAATAAAAATTTCATTATTTTTTGTACCTATCTATGTGAACGATTATTTCCAGTATTTAATACAAAAGTAATTATCTAAAAACTTTAAATGAATTATTATATAAACCGAAAAAAGTCACAAATGTGCAGTGTGGACATATTTGATAGTATTTTGAAGAGGAAATTAAGGGTATTCCTTTCTTTTATTATTTAGATAAGTTATGTAGTATTATTATTCAAATTTTAGAATTCTTTCATGTTCAATTGTAAAAGATACTGTATGAGGTTGGTTCAAAAGGGTTGTTTTACAGTTTTTGAGTATGATTGAAACCAAAAATTTTCATTTTTAAATTAATTTTATGGTTTGTTAAATGAATTTTACTTTTGTTAAAAATTTTTAAATTTACAAAATCTAAGACACCATAATTGATCATTTTTTTTATTTTCTGTGAACAAACTACTGTTTATAACACTCGCCTAACAAAATTTATTTCCTTTAAGATAACTTAATCGATTTTCAAGTTTGGAGGGAAAATACTACCCCGTTATTATTTTGCTTGAAATTGGCAGAATTTGGTTATTATGAGATAGGTATTGTTCAACTATCTTTATATTTAAATCTAAAAAAAACCAAATATATATTTATTTTAACTTAATCCGGACAGTGTGTGTAAATTCGATTTTAAAATTAAATTCCACTCTTCATCTTAAAAGCCAATATTACCAATGGCTGGAGTTGTAAATGATAATCTTACAACCCCTGTTTTTGTTACAACTTGCGTTTGCACATCATTCAAATTTAAAGTGGAAAAGTCATGTAAAAGAATTGAATAAAAAATAACCTTTTGTAAAATTCTATCACCCTAAAAACCAAATTGAAAAAATTTTTATTGCATACTTATATTATTCTTAGTTTTACTCTTTGTTAAACCAAGGCAATATTGTATGGGGAGGGGAATATAATACTAATTTAAATCATTTGTTATCAATTCAGAATTAGGGTTTTATTAAAATCCTAAATTATTAGCATAATGAACAGTGGCGGCTCGTCCATAGGGGCTGCGGGGCTGCAGCACCCCCAACCAAAATTTCCCGAAATTCCAATTTTTATTTGCTTTACAATGTTTAAAAAATTATCTATTTCCCCTTTTAATATTTGTCTTTTATAATTCTTTTTCAATTAATAATTCTCTGCTATGCCGTCTCGCCAACAGATTTCTTTCTGGGTCGATCAGCCCCCGCAGATATACCAATCGTGGTATAAAACCCTAGCTTTATCATATCAAATCAAAATATCAAGAATTTAGCATGCGAATCTGTTAGGAGAAAAGGGGCTGCTTTTTAGCAGCCCCGACGAAAAGAATGATAGCTTTTTCTTTTGAGAGAGCTGTGAGGAAGAAGAAAAATAAACGATTTCGACTACTAATAAATCACATTGGCTTTTTAGCTAACTCCAACGCTGTTTTAATTTTTTATTTATAGCTTCTTTTTTTCTTTTCAACAGAGAGAGAACAAAATATTTTCTGATGTTTCGGCAAGTCAATAAAGATTTATTATGTTTACTTTTTTGTAGCCAAGTTTTTATTTCTTTTTATAATGAACAAATTGAATTCGAAATGTTGATTTTAGTTTCATTTGCTTTTGAGATACTGAATGAAATAGACATATCTTAGATTCTTCATAATCGTAATAATCAGCTAAATATAGGTAAGTGACAGTTTTTGAATGCTTATTTGTGTGAAATCGAAATTTTATGTTGTTCCCATCTTTTCTATTTGATTTTTTCCACGTTTTTGTTTAATAGAAATATAATTTGGCATTATATCGCTTAAAATACGTTGCCAACTTGGTACCACCGGAGCAGCACCCCTTATAATTTTACCTTCGAGCCGCCACTGATAATGAACCATGTAACTTCAGAAATATTAACATTCGGCCTTTCAGATATGATTTTTTTTATTTCGTATTACTCATTGTTTAAGGCGTAATAAAGATATTTGTGAACGAATAGAAAATATTTCGCCAAGAAGACCGCAAAAAAATATATAATTCCTAAATACAAGAAAGAAATTTTTCGAAAGCATTTTTATTATTTAGCTTTTCTTTTCGTATTCTTGTACGCTAAGCCAAACATTTTTTTTTTATTTAAAAGTGGTATTATATGGTTGGTTGGTTGGTTGGTGTCGTGTCATGGATAGAATTTAAATAGGACCGAAGGTCCTATAAACAGTATCTGCGATCAGTGGTATTATATGATGTACACAAATACCTTTTTTATCCAGTGAATGTTTAACTCCTTTGATATTCATTAAACTGCCTTAATGACTTAGTTTCACAAAAATTTTTCATTGACTTTAATCTTTCTATTTTCCCTTTTATGCCATGAAAAAGCAGAAATATAATTTAATGATCAATTTAAGTAGTTTTCAAAATTTTTCAGCTGAAATTTTATAGGTTAAAAAAGGTAATAAGTCCATGAAATGTTTTCAACTTTAATATTTTTCTACAGTTATATACTTATATTTTTTCGATGATTGGTCTCTAAAAAAGGTTCCTGAATTTCCATTATAATTTTGTGTTTATACAATGAAATTTTCATTACTTAATACACAGGGGGTTTTTTTTCAATTTTCTCAAAACGTGGCTTTAGGACTTATTCTCCTTTTCAAACTGACGATTTTAATGATATGCTTATCTTGTCGACATAAAAGTGGAGGGGATTTAAAAACCCCCAAAATATGCTTACGTAATATTTAAACGTCCTCTTAAACATTTTTATCTTTTTTAGCATCATAGAAAATCAAAATCCCTAATGGGAGGCGTGAATCGGAAAAGTTTGGGAACCACTTGTACAAAGTAATTATGTTGCAAACCACGATTTCCTTCGATTTCTTTTCCTGCTCGATATTTTATCTCAACGGTAATGAACTAAGTTGAGGGTGCATTTCCCATGTGTGGGCCTTTTTAGATACCTCACTGATTCCTCCCATACTGCTCCACTATTTCGAGGAAGAGGCTCATAAATCGTCTACGGATAACAAACGAGTTTAAGGCGATGGGCCTCACTCCTCGAGTCTTTTTCCAGACGAATTTCTCCTTCGCAAATGTTGGGAGACACCGGTTTGAGGTCTATCTGTGGGAGGGGGATTACAAACCTGAAGATACGATTCAAAGAAAACTCAGATGCAGTAAATTTAAAACAGGGAAGTCATAGTTAAACCTACACAGTGTGTAATTAAAGGATCCTTTTGCCAAGCTAGCTATGACGAATCCGGTCACTTTTGAGAAAAGTTAAGGAAGGATTTTTTTAATACCAAAAGTAATAGTCATAAACAAATTCCTAATTTACTATACAGTGTGTAAAAAAGCATTCTTTACATTCAAACGAACATTTAAAAAGTTTCACAGTTAGATTCACCCTTTATTTCATGTTCTTTTTTAAAGTTAAAAAGAAGATATCACTGTGTTATAGTAAAAATTTATTCATTTTATGTGAATATCCTTTTCATTAAATATCTAAAATTCCAACACGTCAATTATTAAAAATATCTCAAACCTTTAAAGTTACATAGGGCATAAAATTCTGTCAACTTAAGATGTATGCTACCGAAGATTGACCAAAATCTCCTCCTGACTAGAGGAACCGTTCAAGAGCAAAGTCACAGAACAGCATGGAGTAAAATATATTGGGTATACATGTTAGATCAATGGGATTAAGATATATCGCAAATGAAAAATAAGCCAAGATGCAAAATTCAAGGTGTGATGTGTGATTCTTTCTACCATAAACCTAGTTACCTGAAACATTTCAAGTATTTAATAGACAATTTTCTTTCTTTTGAATCTACTCCAGAGACATCCTTTAGAAAAGTGTTCAATGTTTTGAGGAAGATTGAATTTCAACTTTAAATTCTTTATAAGTTAAATATTATACTATTTCTTCTGATACCAAATGAAGATACTGTATGAAAATATATTTTTTTTAATTAAAAAACCTATTGTGAAAATAACCGAACACTCCCGAGTTTCGATCAACTCCGATAGAACATCAGATTTGTAATATGGGGTTACAGGGTGCTATAGTATATAAATAATGATGATTTTGTTTTTAAAAAATTTAAGATGTGTTCCTTCTGAATTGTCATTAAGTAGTACAATTTAATCATACTGTTGATAGTATTATTTTATTTTGACACAATTTAACTTTAAAATAGTACTATGAAAGAACCGGCGTTTTAGTTATACCCTATTGAGGTTTTAACTCCCTTAAAGTAAGAAAGAAGTGTGTAAGAGTAGGAGGTTTGTTAGTTTTTAACTGCCTTTATTTCTACGGAGAGAAATGCGCACCATTGTTTTCTAGACATAAATTTTTTTTCTAGACAAAAGAATAATCACTGGTTTTTACACCGGTTAAATGCAATTAAAATGCGTAAATTTTTAAAAATACTAACAGGCTTTTTCATGCATATGCATTATATTTTAAAGTGATTTTTATGGTTTTAAAGAACACAATACTAAGTTTCTTACTTTTCCCATCTTACAGAATATAGAAGTGTGTGGAAATACAATGGATACAAAATTTAAACTAATAATTTAGATTTCATTTGTATTTTAAGCTATACTATCTCAAGTAACAATAACTGGATACAAAAATTTACAACATAAAACAAAAACAAGTATTACTGGTTATCAATGTTTAAAACATTTATTTTTATTTTGAGTGAGAGAGAGAGAAAGAGGGATGAGGAGGTCGGAGATGGATGAAAAGGACGACAGAGATAAAGAGGAAAAGAGAGATGTAGAATATGAGAGAGAAGATGAAGATTGGTCAAAGGATGAAAGGATCAGGAGGATGAGTGAGATCAAGCGGATGAATGTGATAATCAAGCGATGAGATCATGAGAAGGAAGAAAAGACGTGGATATTAAAAGGATCAGTGTATTTCAGATATTAAGATAAGGTAAAAAGAATAAATTTAATTAAAGTGAAAAATGAGTCAAATTAAGCAATGTTTTACATAAAGTTAAATTCATAATGATTCCAATAAACAGGAAAACTTTATTTGCATGTGTGGAATAAACATTGTTATTCAGATACCCTCTTAACTAGCAATACTATACCTCTTAACTAGCAATAGTAGTACTTAGAGTATTTTTCTTAAGATATAGTACTGAGCGTATCTTAAATATTATGTTGATATTTTTAACTTAAACGATTAAAGTAGTACGACTAATTTTAGTTCGTTTCCTCCAATAACTTTTCTAATGTTTATAGAAATTGCTTCAAAACTTGTAAGAATTTTTTTATTCATTTTATTTTAAAATTTACTCAGACCATTTGAATTTGAGGAAAAAAATGCAAAAACTTTGTGATGTTAGAGTGTTAGAGAAATACGAACATCTCAGTTATAACGTGTATGAGAGAAAAATTAAATACTATCATGTTTCAAAATCACAATAATTTAAATCAAATAACATTTTTCAAATACTTTTAAATTACGTATTACAATGATATTTGTGAATGAAAACCTTTTTCTACATGAATTATAATCTTAGACGATACTTTTATGTTATAAATTACCTTCAAATATTTTGAATTTATTGAGATGTGATTGAAAATTACATGAATACGGTAAAGTATGAGGAATTTCAATATCCTAATACCCGTATTTGACATCTCCTTATTCCGAGCCTTTACATCATAACTAAAAACCTCGTAGATGTATAGTATTAAATATAGGTATAAAAAGAATCTGCATAACTTGAAAACATACTGACATTGTACACTCGTTTAGGATAGGATATTTCTTTATACCGGAGCAATTTAAATTGTTTTATGAAAAGATTAAAGATTGAAGTGGTAATTTTTTGCTGTCCTCTCATAACTAGGACTTTTTTGAGGTAGAATAATTGTGATAATAAGATAGTTCGATTCCACTAATTTTTATTACCTCTGTTAATATGTATTGTTGTTGTGATATGCGTAAGCTTTCCTAATTACCATAAAGGTGGGAGAATTGTCTTATGAAATCATATCAGTTTTTTTACTTTCATACTTCCTTTACAAGGAAGTGTTTAAAATTTCGGTGCAATGATTAAGGAGGAACTTAAACTGATTTTCCTGTAAGGGCATTGAAAATAATTTCAAACCAAAATAGTTTGAAATCAGTATCCTTTTTTAAGCGACATTTTCCGGGAAAAATAAGCTCTTTAATTCATAATTTTTTGAAATGAAACAAAGTAATTATTATGGTTTTTAATAATTAATTATATTTAGCAATATTTTTTAAAGAAATTATATGGTATATGTATCGTGATTATAAGAAATTATTTTAATTACTCTTATTATCTAGCAATCATTAGTTCCCATGAAATAAGTTAAAGGGAGAATCACTGGAAACACAAAATATTCCTATTAAAAAAACTGAAAACAATGACACTCCACCCATTATCAAGGTCTGGTTTTCAAGGGTCTCATAGGTACAGGTAATCCGAAAGTGCATGCTTCTTAATAAATTGAAAGGCCACTGCTTTGTGATCTCTTTCCAAATCAATCAGTACTGTGATAATTGTTTTTTGCGATACTAGGCCTCTATTTTCTTTCAGCAAGATTGATACCGCTTCCGGTCTAGTTTTGAACCATAGATAAGACATTGATGCTACGTTTGACGAATGCAGTGATGACCCTGAGAGGTATGGCCATAATAAGGTCACACACTCTATCATGACTTATCCTTTGTTCCTTAAGCTAAAATGATATCCATACATAACACATTTAGGCACCTTTAATAATATTAATATTAGGTGTTGTATTTTGATTATTTACAACAATCACAAAAGTACAGTAGTACTCCAATTATTCAAATCAATTGCGACTGGATACCATTGAGATGGTAAAAAAATTTGGATAATTGGATTATCCTATTACGATAATTTCAATTAGTGAAGAAATAGTTAGGAATCATCAGGATTAGTGATACTAAACACTGCAAAAGACATTGTGGAATTAACAGTTTTCGCATAATACAATATAATAACATAAGTTAATAAAAAGGCATTTAAAATGCAAGAGTTACTTTTATTTTTAAATTTTATTGTATGTCCCATTATCCCGGTACTGTGTCCCAATAGACCCCCAGAATGGGGGGCTAATGGGACAGTACACAGTTAAAAGAATAATCAACCTTTCACCACAAACGTGCACTGTAAAAAATAATCCTGCAAAAAAACAGAAAATTTCTGGCAGCAAAAGTTGCCAGAAAAAATATGTAGGTTGAAAAATCCTGTAAACAGAAAAAAGCTGTAACCTACAGGTAAATGCTGTAAAAAGGAACTTTCTGTCAAGTGGGCTACAGATTTTTCTGTTGCCTCTCAGTAATTTTCTGCTTGTGCGCATGCACTTATTTTAGTAGAGTTTTTTTAATTTTAATTAATTGATATCCGGGGATAGAACCCGCGACCTACCGCATGCTAAGCACGCACGCTACCACTGAAGCAAAGAAGATTCAGTATAACGTTGCCAATAGCTGTATTGGTTTTCAATGCAGTAAGTTTCTGTTTAAGTACAGATAAGCTAAAAAACTAAGTAAAAGCTGTTATTTTACATAAAATAAATAGAAGTGCGGTGGGAATGTTACATGACAGAATATCTCTGTAAACATAAAGTCACTGTTATTGAAATTTCTGTTTTTCTACAGTTTTTTTTACAGTGTGGTTCAAAAAAAGCTGCAACCTAAGGTTCGGTAATAGGTTTTAAACCACATTTGTGATGAAACATCCCTACCTTCACCCACTAACTGGTGAAAGGTTGATTTGTTTTTTAACAGTGTAATATTAAACAGTATTAACAGGTACATGAGTGAACTGAATTATGCTATCGAGAAGCAAAAAGTCCGAAAAAGCCCTGGCCCTGATAACATTCATGCAGAATTTATTAAACATTTGGGTACAGAGGCCTTAAATACCCTTCTGACACTTTTCAACTTTTCCTGGAACTCTCATGTCCCAGCTGCTTGGCGAAAATCTATTATTATCCCAATAGCTAAGAAAGGTAAACCGCTTCATTGTCCAGAAAGTTATAGACCAATATCATTAAACTCCATTATAGCCAAGATAATGGAAAGAATGGTTAATGAGAGACTGGTTTTCTACTTGGAAGAACATGATCTTTTAACTAATACCCAGAGTGGGTTTAGAATACATCAGTCTACTAATCAACAAGTTATAAGACTCTCACAAGCAATTAAAGATAGTTTGGATCGGAGCGAGACTTTAGTGGCAGTTTTTGTCGACTTTAAAGCTGCATACGATCGTATTTGGAGAAATAAATTGCTTTATAAGTTAAAAACCCTTGGAATCAGCGACAAAATGTTCCGATGGATTAAAAATAATATTTCTCAAAGATTCTGTGCAGTTCGCTACGGATCGGAAATTTCTGGTTACAAACAAATCCATTGTGGCCTACCGCAGGGAGGTGTGACAAGTACAAGTCTTTTTAATGTATACATCAATGACCTTCCTGGTATAATCAAAGAAAAAACGAAGGATATCGAATGTGCTTTATATGCTGATGATCTAGTTCTTTGGACTTCAGCACCTAGAAGGCATACTGAAAAAATGGTGTTAAGGATCAATCAGGCTTTGAAAGCTTTGTATGAATGGTCTACGGAAAATCAAATGGAAGTGAACGTTGAAAAAACTATGTATCAAACTTTTACTCTCAATCATCAACCAACTGAAATGGATATAAAGTATAATGGTAGCAATGTCCGGGAAACAGAAGAAGCTGTTTACTTAGGGGTGAAATTTGATAAAAAGCTCTCTTGGAAGAGACATATAGAGGATGTTATTGATAGAGCTCGAAAAAGGCTAACAATGATTAAAAGACTCGCAGGGGTAAAATGGGGTTGTGGAAGAGAAACTTTAAATAAAACTTATAATTTATACATAAAGCCATTAATAGGATATTGTTGTGAGGCCCTGATTACATGTAGTAACATATATGTTTCTAAACTTGAGGTCTTTCAAAATGAAGCCCTGAGACTTGTCACTGGAGCGGTAAAGACTACTCCAATAAATGCAATGCTGGCCCTAACAGACAATAAACCAATAGAAGTAGTAATTCAGGAAAAGGCTTTAATACTATATGAAAAATTAATTAGATTACCATCAACAAATTTTTGGAGAAATTATGATATCACTAAACCTAGGAGATTGAAAACTCAGGATGGATTTTTGCAGAAAGTTCTTAAATTAAAAACTGACTATTCCCTTCAGAACGTTCCCACAGAGGAACTGTTGAAACCTGCATGCCCTATTCATATGGGATCTATTAGAAAGGAATGTTATCTGATGACTTCTATGACAAAATCAACATCACTCGATTGTGAACTAAAAGCAGCTGCTTTTCAGACAATTTATACCAGGTATCCAGAAAGTAATTGGATTCACATATATACAGATGGATCGAAAATGCTCGACAACGTTGGAGTTGGTGTATATTCAGAACTATTTGCGTTCTATGCCTCCCTTGGTCCATTTAGGACAAATTTTGACGGAGAACTGGAGGCAATTAGAATTGCAACCGAACAAATTAGGGTTAGAAAAGTTCAGCTTAACAACATAGTAATTTTTTCAGACTCTTTATCAGCCATCCAGGCTATCGCTGCACACAATGTTGCAGAGTCAAAAATAATCGACTCCTGCAGAAGAAATATTGATCTTCTAGCTTCTGAGGGGAGGACTGTTGTTCTGCAGTGGATCCCATCTCATGTAGGAATTAATGGTAATGAATGGGCTGATACATTAGCAAAGAAGGGAACAGAAATTTTGCAGACAGGTAATGACGGAGTACCATTTTCATCAATTAAAAGAATTATAAAAAATGTGGTGAAGAAAAAATATGATATTAGTTTGATAGAAGAAATAAAGAATAAGAAATGGGCATGTTCAATAAAGAAAATTCCAAACTCCCCTAGATCCATTGCAGTGGCGGCCTTCCGTCTGGAGACTGGACATGATTGCCTCGCTAAACATCTGTTCAGGATTGGTATATATGACAGTCCTATGTGCACTTTGTGCAACCAGAACTTTGAGATGGACAAAGATCATTTGTTAAGTTGTTCTTCATTGAATGAGGAAGACTTATACAGTCGATATTGGCGAGCTAGGGAGTTGATGCAATTGGCATCCAGTGACTGATTCTCGTTCATGTTTGTCTAGTTCACGTTTTGCAAGTATATATGCTGGATTTGTTCTTGTTTTAAATTATTGTTCTTGTATTATTCAGTGGTTTTGTTGTTGTTTAAAAATGCTCCAATCTCATGCATCCTTGATGCATGGGGGCCAATGATGTAAAATCAAGTGCTTTTGCAATAAAAAAAAAAAAAGTATTAACAGTAGTATGAAATTACAAAAGTTGACGATAAACACAGTTGACATAACACATAGATGAATAATATTTTTTACTTTCCTAAAATATTTTTATAAACTTAATTTATCCCATTTTAAAATTTATTTATTGTTGGTTAAACGGTTACAGTATCAAAAGAGAGATTTCTTCCACTGGTAGTTTTTATTTAACAGTAATAAAAATGTAGCATATTGTCAAGTTATGAAAATAAGTGATTTATTAAGAAGAATATGTTAAAAGGTTAAGGGTTAAGTGGACTTTGTTAATTTGGGCCTTATTTACGTTTTAAAAATGAAATCTGACAACTTTTAGCGAGGAATTGTGTTACGTATTTTGTAATTGATATTTATAAAAAATATATTATACTTTTTTTAAATATACCAGAAAGAAATGATATAGTTTCATTGTTAATTTCATTCATTATAAATTAAACTTAAATAATAATATTATTAGGTTTTAATCAATTTAAGTGGTCATAAAGTGTGTAAAATATAAATAGCCGAAATTGATCCTAGAAAAAAATTTTGTAACACACTTTTGCTTTATATAAACTAAGATACATCTATCTTGATTTCTACTCAAATTTCATCCGGTAATATAACTCAAAGTAATATAACACCCTCCTTTTTATTTCATCAAAAATTGAATTTAAAAAAATAGTGGGCACCTTAGGTTTTATGAAGCAAAAATGTGTTACAAAATTTATCTGGGAACAATCTCGGCCTTTTGTATTTTACACACTTTATGGATACTTAAATTGATTTAAAATCCAGTAATAATCTTATTTATGTTCAATTAATACAATGAAAACAAATATTTTCATACCAATACTAAAAGTGCTTTAAATAGAGTTGTTACATTTAAAAATTATAGGAAATACTCGTATTATTCAGTATATTTTTAAGACCTCAACACACGTTTTTAATTTAGTACATAAAGTACAAAATACAATTACAATACAAATACAACATGAATGTTAAATTGTGTTTTGATCAAAAATACATTATTGTTGGTTTCCCTTTTATTAATTTTACCAAAGTTAACTGAATTATCATAATTAAAACCTATTTTTTTATAATTAGTCTAATTAGAACTAAACCTAATTATTTAATATCTACCAAGTATTTAATGTCACTAATTTTCAATGCCAAATCAATCGAAATTTTAGTAGTACCTATATCTAAAAATAACTTAAATACACATTCCATTTTTTTTAAATTTTAATAATTAAACAAATTTTGACAAAGAAAATAAATTGATAAAAACACCGAAGTATTTTTATTTTCATGATTGTGATAGTTAAGATTGATAAATAGTTATTCTGAAACTATCTTTATCAAAAAATAATTATAAATAACTGTATTTTAATTCAATTAATAAATACTATCTCTCCTAAACAAAAATATAATAAATACTATATCTCTAAATAAAAATATAATATGTATATCTCTATATAAGTTATTAAAAAACTTAAGTATAATTTATCATTTTCACAATTCTGTGTCGACTTCCATCTTTGCGAAGGAAAACTTACCGAATTTTGAAACAAATAATAGGATTATGTATTACATCAAGACATTGGGTATTGCTCTTTGCCCTATGGTTAATTAAGATAAGATATCTTCATTAAATAAAAGCAAAGATAAGCGTTTTGATTGACTGAGAACACGGGATACAAGAACCATTTCCACTTACCAGTTAAACGCCACCCAACAAATTATACTAGTATTTATGCTTAGTTCTCAGCAAAAAAGTGAAAAATAGAAAGACTAAGACGAATAAAATTAAAAATTGTTATGAAACTGAGTCATTAAGGTAGATAATCAATGAAGTAAGTGAATATCGATAGATTAAAAATTCCCTGGAAACACTTTTAAATTTTTAAAAATTACTTAGAATTGTTTTGCCCTAGTTTACAGTGCGAAGGATAGTAAAAAAAGACATTATAACTTAAATTTCAAATTTAACCAAAAAATACAGTAAATGGACATCGATTTTCCCAAATGCAACGGGCTATATCTGCGTATAAGGGGTAGTTTTTTTCCCTATTCCCACTCATGTGTAGAGCAAAACTTGGAGATTTTTTGAGCACAAAATGTGTCAGTATTTGCCATACTTTTGACTTATTCCCTTTTTTACACTGACGATTCAATTTATTGAACATCCGTATTATTCTAAACTTTATAGTTATGAGAATACCGTGGGGAATTGTCAGGATAAGTGGACAAGGATATCATAAAATACTCAAAGTACTCATACTTCATAAAATACTCAAAGTACTCATACTTCATAAAATACTCATACTATCATAAAATACTCATACTATCATAAAATACTCATACTATCATAAAATACTCAATTATATTGAAAAATATCTTTAATTACTCTACTGAATAATGATATTTTCAATTTCCATTGCTTTTACAAGAAAAATGAGCTCAGGGCCATGTTGACAAAACATTCAAAAGTTTTAAATTTTCAAAACTTAAGTATCACTTAATAAAACTGGCTTTATACCTTAGTTTTACACCTGCATAAATTGATATTTTTTATCTGACATAATTTTTAATGGTGCTTACCACCCAAAAGGGATAGGTACTAGTGATATTTATCCTTTCTAGTGAAAACGACTTATATTCAATCCACACACACAAGCCAAATTTAGGATCTACTCTCTAGATGGTACTTCTCCAGGTGCCTAATTATAGTACCTATATACCTGCTTTAGAACAATTTTAAATTTAAATTATATTTCTTCTCACAAAAAAACTAATAGGAAGTTATTACTCTTTCAATTAAAGAATTGACAATGGTGGGAGACACACACTGCGAGTTCTTTTTAGCTTCAAATGTTCAGGGTTCAAATTGTTGGTTAAAATTGTTGAAGGGTTTTTACAAGAGCGGACCCTGTCTTCTTCTTTTAGAGAAGGTATTATGGGACAACAGGACGATCATTAAAGCCAATAGGCTGACTAGACAATTAAGACACTTATCAAAGTGTCTAAATCAGTGTTTCCTAACCTTAGCCCCACCAAAGTCTTTCTAAATTTTACATTCCCCCCATGTAAGATTACACATAAGTTTTTACACTGATAATGTAATATTCAATTTAAAAACTTAATTGGTTTATTTTTGAAAAAAAAAGACATTTTTAGAAAACTTAGTGAGTGCTCAAAATTCAAAATGGAGAACTAAATTTGAAATACAAAATAGTTTTATTGAAATAACTTTTCAGCTAATTTATAGATTTAGTAATCAATAATTATTTATTACAATGTTAATGAGATCCTTTCATAGCTGTAACCAGACTTCAGCTTTTGGGGGGTTGACTCAAATTTTTTGAAGTATATCCTTTCGAGTACTTTATTCATTAAGTTTTAAATGACTTTACAAATAACATTGGAGGTCTGGGGGTTTCTCCTCCAAAAAACTTTAGAAATTTACCCCTTAAAAATAGTATTTTAGTTCATTTTGAGTGCATCCAAAGGGACACACTCATTGTAAGCTGCAGAATTTTCAAGGAAAAGCAGTATAAATAGTAAATAAATGACTAAGTAATTAAGGGGTTTGGGGGTTCACCGTTCACCGTTCACCCCCAGAAAACCTTTGGAATTTTACCCACCTGGAGGGGTAATTTGGCTGAAAATTGTCAAACTGCCCCCCTGGAAAGTCCAATTGCCCCCCGGTGGGGCATGCGCCCCACGTTGGGAAACACTGGTCTAAATAGAAATAACCCAAATTCATGCTCAAGTTTTATAATTTTGGGCTTATGTTTGGACCCTGTTCTTCTGAGAAGTTTAAATATCTTCGCCGTAATAGAATCGACAACTGACGAATTCGTTCATTTGACAAATGACATGTCAATTGTATAAATGGATCTTTAAGAGTGACAAACCTTCATTAGTCATTAATAACTCAATAAAAATGAAAAAGTTACAGAATTTCAATACAGCTTCTGCACATATGACAACCTGGCTAAATATGGCAGGCTTTATCATCCTGAAAATTTTGCAATCAAATTAAATTTCATGGACTCAAATTCAAAGACCCCGTACATCTTAAAAAGGTACTCGAAATGCGCCCCCACCTAAAGGTATCCGCACCTGGGTGCATTTGAGGGTAAGAGCAGGTTGAGAGGAATCCATTGATGAGATACCCGAAAAAGGTGAAGAATCAAGTAGGCCACGCAGCCTTAAATGGCAAGTGCGTGGGATATCAAGCAGTGGGCGATGCTAAACTTCGGAAGCGAGATAGCGAGTGACCTCGCACTGATGTGACGCAACGTTTTCCGCTGTAGTCCCTATGGGGAACTCGGTAAAAGTCTGCCAGATAGTTCCGATGCAGCCATTGATTTCCATCAGGCTTTCTTAATATCGTCCATATCAGTCCAAAACGCGAATTGTTAGTCTCAAACGTTTTGTTTCCCTCCTCTTCAAGCTGTAAAAATGTCGCCTCTCTCTCCTCTATCTTTTATGTTGAATAGGGTAAAAATTTAAAAGTTATGAGTTAAGTTATCCCTTGTGTCATATTTTGTATCAGCACTCTTGATCGGTTCAGAAAGAAAAAAAAATATATCTACTTTTCTTTTATTTTAAAATGTTTTCTTTTTTTTTAGTCTAAAGTTGGTGCAGCGATCTCTATCAAATTTAAAAAGTAACATATTTTCTGGGGAGAACTGTTTTAAATATATTTTAATCACATTATTTTATGGGGCTAAAAAATCTTAACAGTCAGGGCCTTATGCAAGGAAGGATTTAGTTTAGAGCAGTGGTTCTCAACCTTTTTCACGATTGTACCCCCAAAGGAAAAATATATTTCTCTGCGTACCCCTCGCATGCAGTTGCAAATATAGTAGTTGAAATATTATCCTCTTTTAAATATGTTACATAAATCTACAGGTACGTGCTCGTTAAATCTCTGTCCGAAAGTCGTGTGGTCCGTCTTGGCGCAGTTTACCACGGGTCCAGGTCTCTGGAGACACATGGCAAAATTGTGGAGGTGGTGATAGATAGTGGCAGCATCTATCATCTCATGAGGCAGAAGTCAGACTCCTGCCATTTATGGGCCTCACTTTCTCAGGAGCCGCACCCCCTTTGCCTCCATTTCCTGGGGGTCCTCGGTCCTCCCCCAGAAAATTTTTGGAATTTTGAATCTAAAAAGCAGGTTTTTAACTTGTTTTGATACACCTAATCCGATACATATTCAGGAATTTAATATATTTTGTGCATTTTGACAAACTTGAAAAATGTAAATATTTGTTTACTCGTTTTGGTACACTTATAGTGGCCTCAACCCTTATACGCCCTTAAGTTCCGACCTCCCCAATTTCTCACTGTTAATTCTCGTTCCTTTTTCTGGGAGGGGGGGCTTACGCAAATTCAAAAAAAAGTAGTTTCGATATTAGTAAAACTTCCGGCCAACCCATTGAATAATAGGAGGAAGGAGCTTTTTAAAGATAAAGAAATGATTGGGCAAGATTTGGTTTTGACTGGTGGTCAAACAAACCAGTCAAAAGAACTTTTTTTCAGAAATCAACCAAAAAAACATGTCCAAAAAGTCAGAAAGCTAAAAACTTAAATTTTCAAGTTTCTTCATCCCAAATCTTTAAAGCTTTTTGAGGTGGTAAAACTGCCATTCAATCATAGTGCCGTTTAAAGTATATAAGCCATGGGGGTCCAAGTTGGCCTGGAGTTCCCCCCTCTCGAGAAACCCGACCAGATATCTTAAATACACTTTTTTATTAACAAATTTCAGAAAAAATTCTCGGAGAAAATTTCCAAACCCCTTTTTAAAATTTTTTCACTTATTTTATAGTGTTTTCCCTTGAAAATTCAGACGCTTAGAAGAAACGGTTCTCGTTTGGGTGCTCTCCAAAAAGTTTCAAAATAGATAACACTGCAGTTTAAAAAGAATGCTTCTAGGGGAAGACCCTTAGCCCCCTCGAAAATTTAGTATACTTTATAATTTTTCTCTTTTAAATTCTGTGATTTACAAAATTTCAAAATGAACTGGAACTTTACTTTTAGAGGCAAATTTTCAAAACTTTTCTGGAGGTGACTCTTTTTTTATTTCAAGCTTAAATTGTAAAATCTTTACATTATGTGAAACATAATTCGAATGCTACTTTGAAGAGATCTAAAACTTTATGTATATCGTTGGATTTTTATGAATTCCTCCGAAATTCTCATAGTTACTTATAAGTACTGTTTTTCTCTTAAAAATTCTGAAGAGTGCACGAAGTTATCCTCTTTAGGTGTAATTCAAAGTGTATCAAATGTACAAAAATGAGTAAAAAATTCTTCTATTTAAAGCCAAAATTAGCAAAATTTTCTGGAGGGGGATCCCCAGACCCCCCTTTTTTTTCTTTGGGGCAAGCATTATCATAAAAACCTTTTACATACTTTTACAAAGTTTTGCATTTTTTTATGACACGTACGAAAAAGTTGTTTTAAAGAAATAAAATTGTCATGAGAGTGAAGTACGATTTGATAAAACATAACCAGTAGTTATTTTGCATGTGGTTACAACTAAGGGGGTTTCAAAATCATGAGGCTATTTATAAGATTCAAATGCAAATTCAGTTTTGGAAAACTTTTCAGTTGTGCCCCCCCAACATTTTCGGTGACGCTACGCCTGTGTCCTAAAATGAGTAAAACACTATTTTATATAAGGGTTAAATTTTAAAAGAAACTGTATCCCCCAATAAATCCTACTTGTAAATATTCTAAAAAGGTACATACATTTAAGATGCACTGAATGTTAAAACGGGGCAATTAGATACAAGGGGCACATTGATACACTTTCAATACCTATCTCAAAAACTATCAAGGTTATTTAGTTCATGTTTTTTAAGAAAAGTTGCCGTTATATGCCTAAGCATATAAAACCATTATGCTCTGTAATAAGTCTATAAATTTTAGTGAAGGAAAATAAATTTTTTCCGTCAAAATTTTCCAAAAGTAAATTTCTAAGTGAAATGCAAAATCTTCCTGAAGCTATTCTTCTTGGAATAAAGATATCTATAAATTAAAAAAAACAAGCTTATCCTTGTTACCCATAGGGGCTGTACCTACTTAAATTTTAAATAACCTTTGCCAATTTTTTAAAATAAGGGTTTTTGTTCAAAAACAACAAATAGGGCAAATTGATATACTAATAGGCTAGGCTATTTAGGGTTTGAAATGGAACAAATTGCAACAAAAGGTTTGTGATGTTTTTTAGGTTTGGGATGATGTGCATAATAACATATCAAAAGTCTACCAAAGTCTGACGGGCGGAACACCGCCATTTTGGCCGCCATCTTGAATTTTCTCTAATAGTAGGAAAAATGCAAATATGGCTCTAAAAACTTCATATTAGTACCAAATTGAAACTTTTTAAGGTTTTTATACTTAAAACAATATTCCTAAAACTAAATTAAAGTATTATCATGGTAAAATCCGCAATCTTGGACGCCATCTTGGATTTTAAGATTCGTCATAAATGACACTAAAATTTTCAAATTGGCACCAAATTTTAAACTTTGACATCTTAGTTCATAAAAGGTAATAATAAATTCACTTGGTAAACACATTTCATTCAAAAAAGATTTTTAAAGCAGTGATAACTTAACCGTAAACATAAACAAATAAGTTGCAAATTATTTAAAGCTTTCTATAAGCATCATAATTGACTTAAATAGAAGTAAAGTAAGAATTTTCTGCGTTGGGAATATATGGATAACCTCATACTTTATGTATAGGTCTAATGGGTGAAAGAATGCCATTTTGGCCGCCATATTGGGGTTTCTCACAAAAGCATAAATGCGTAAATACTGCTGTAACATATTCAAATTTTCACAAAATTGAAAATTTTAAATTATTTTAGACTAAAAATAATATTTTTATCGATATTAAATGTTTTTATAACAAATCTTCGACATTCATTCCGTTATCCACTTTTTTTTTACTTTTTAAACCAATATGAGAATGCTGTTTCTCCCTCTGGAAATTTAAAATAGGAGTGCTGAGAAAAATATTTAGAGGGGAAATCATACAATAACTTCCATTTTCTTTGATTATTATAAAATATTTACTTCAAAAGTTTAATAATATAGGGTTTTATTGTATGAGCATGAGCATTATAATGCTCATGCTCTTATAATATCATATATGTTCATATAATGACATGACATGTCCATGTCCATATTAATTTCATTACACTCAAATCGTTAATCCTTACATTTTTAAATAACTACACAGACAGGTAAATTTCATAAATTATATTTACAATTTATCATTTATACAATTTATCTGTCGTCACACGTTTCTTGTACACTCGAATAACGACAAAGTATACCACTCTGCAAGCTGATGAAAAAATTAAACCATATTTACTGAATGAACACTTGACATTATAGAACTCTGTTTTGCATGTATAATGTACATATTTTAATAACTCGTAGATTTGGGTGGGCTGGTTGAAGGTAAGTTAGAAGTTGACCAACTGTTACCAGTACTAAGTACCAAACCCAATCTTCAGGATGAAAATATGTCTTCCTCCCCTTGAAGTCGGGCAGGAGCCGCCCCTGTCAGAAGGTCAGCATCTCCACTTGAATATAAAGTCAGACACTCAATACACTCGAGGATATTTTCTAGCATAATTAAAAATCGTTGCTTATTTGATTTATTTTTTGAGAAAATTATCTTTTTAAGGGGTAAGCTTCAACTTCATATCCATGGTAAATAAAACTTTAGAAGAATGTTTTCCATAACTTTTTCTCGTATGACTTTCATAGACGAACCATTTGAATATCCATAATTAAAAAACAATCATGCAACAGATGTACAATACATTAATGTTATGTATTTTGAATATGAATTGCATTTTTCTGATAACTGCATTCCGACAGTTCATGGTAGGTCATGCCGTAAAGGACCTCCTTCTAACACATAAAAAGAATTCGATAGAGGGGCAGCATCCAGATTCGTTATATTTCATCCCTTTGCTTCCCATAGCATTTACCAAAGCTAATTTGTTTTTCTAAGAAGAGCAGGATTTGCAAATAAAGAAGCTGAAAAGGTGCAGAGTGAAAATGCTCTTTTTGTCTATGTCAATGATATAAAACCAAGTCTTTGAAACGGCAACTGTGGGTCAATATTAATATCTTTAATATTTTAATGCTGCTTGATCTCATGGTTAAAATATTTCAAATTTCGTTTGAATAATTATTTCAAATGATACTGCTACGCATTGACTGGAGAATTAAACTGCCAGATTGTTTAGAACTTACTACCCTCACGTTCCAGTGTGAAACTGCACCATGGATAAATTGCTCAAGGATTCGTCATTTGTGAAAGGGCTTAAGTCTATCAAAAATACTTTCTTAGTACCTATGCAATCTAGTCTTCCTGCTATATACAATTTATTTGTTGCTTATTACTATCTAACAAGGTATTAATAAATTCTTGCATAGCTTTGTTAACCTTTGTGGAAGAAATTGGGGATTGAAACCCATAACTGACGTATCAAATATGGGAAATTATATAATATGTTATTCATCTCCTCTTACCGAAGCATACATTTTGAGCCTTTTTATTAATTAAACATGCTTTAAAAATATTTATAATACCTGTATGGAAATTTAGGTATGAAAAGTTAGTTAAGAGCCATATTTGCATTTTTTTACTTACTGATAAAATCCAATATGGCGTACAAAATAGCTGAATTTCCCATGAATACATTTTAATACATTGTTTGGTATGGGGTTTATATAAAAAAACTTTAAAAGTTTTGGTTTGTCATCAATTTGAAGTTTTTACAGACATATTTGCATTTTTCTTACTAATGATCAAATCCAAGATGGAGAACAAAATGGCTAATTTTCTAATGAATACATTTTATTATAGAGTTTGGTGTGGTGTTTTATATAAAAACATTTAAAAATTTTGGTTTGGCATCAATTTGAAGTTTTTACAGACATATTTGCATTTTTCTTACTTATTTATAAAATCCAAGATGGCGGACAAAATGGCGGATTTACCCAAAATTACATTTTTTATGCATTATTTAAAGCATAAAAACTTTCAAAAGTTAAAATTCATTCTCAATTTGGAGATTTTATAACTATTGCACTTTCTTACTTTTTGGGAAAATTCAAGATGGCGGCCAAAATGGCGGTGTTCCGCCCTTCAGACTTTGGTAGACTTTTGATATATTGTTATAGACCTAATATTATGTCAGAAAATCCTCACTTTACTTCTTTTACTTTTAGTTTTATGGTTAGAAAGCATATTGAAAATAATTTAACCACCTGTTACACATTTTTTAAGTGTATAACTCATTTACCTACACTTTTAAAATCTTTTACTGAAATAAATATGTTTAAAATATTTTTTTTATAGTTCCGTCTAACGAATTTACGTCTTAGAAGTTAAAATTTAGAACGAATTTGAAGTTTTTCGGGCCATATCTTCATTTTACGACTTTTTGGGATATTTCAAGATGGCGGCCAAAATGGCGGTGTTCCGCCCGTCAGACTTTGGTAGACTTTTGATATGTTATTGTGCACATCATCCCAAACCTAAAAAACATCACAAACCTCTTGTTGCAATTTGTTCCATTTCGAGCCCATTTTTGCCTTAAATAGATTAGCCTATAAGAGGTGGGGTACTTTGATACATTCCTGGGGCACATTGATACATATAAAAGTTCCTATATTTTGCGTTGAGAGATACACAGGGTAGGTGGGGGTAGAGCTCCGCAGTTTTTAGTATTTTTAACATTGTGGTCGAAAGGGGGTAGATAATCCCGAAATTTCAATTGGAGGTTTTAGATTGAGATCTTACTTACAAAACCAATCCAAGTTTAAACTCTTATCGATGGTATTTTAGAAGAAATTTACAATTTAGTAGGAAATAAAATCGCGGGGCTTTGCCTCGCAAAATGGGGCAAAGACCCGCATTTTCGAATCTTTGTGCCCAAGTGAAATAAACATTTATAAACAGAAATTTTTATTGTAAAAACACTAGAAATAATCATCTTAATATTGTTTTAGTATTTCTAAGTCAACCATCAATATTAAACATAAATATCGTCAGTTTTAATGAAAATAATTGCCAACCTGTTGTGGCAACTCATTTCAAATTGCCCCATACCTTTCAAAAGGGAGAAAGGATGGTTTCAGGTCGAAGTTACATCTCAATGATGAAAAACAAACTTAGAGCATTTTTTAAACTCATGACTCATGAGTGACTTAAGGGGGTTCGAACTTTCATTGAACAATGGGTCCCAATGAGACAAACCATCCACCTGGGAATCAACTTTTAAATCGATTATTAACAATTAAAAATCAAGGTGCGTGGTTTTGCCTCGTGCTGGTTTTTACCCCCACCTACCCTATCTCTCAGCAATTAAAAATATCAGTTAAGGGTAAGTGAAGGATATTTATGTCAATTTTTGAGTCTTTTGGTTTTATTAAGTGTTGATTGGAAACTGCTTGCATTCTAGCTATGTGTATTTATAAACTTTCTAAAAGAAAATGCAGTTTATAAATGCATGACCAAACGATGGAATCAGGGACTCTGAAACATCTGAGAAGTTCTTATCACTTTTACAGGTAACAAAGAACTGTATTTTAAAAAAACAGTTACTAAGTAGTACTATAAATGGCTCAAATCTAACCAGTTATTAGTGTCGTATTTTTTAATATCTGGATAATTTTCGACAAAGATACCTTTGAATTCTATTCAACTAATTCAGGAGCGACTATACCTATGAAAATTAGCATCTTATTTCCCTAATTAGATATTTTTTAATCCTTGAATGTGTGTGTTGAGCAAATTAATCAGTGTATCAAAATACCCCAAGCCCCCACCGGTGGGCCATCACTTAGATACAAAATAGATTTTTTACAAAAGTCGTTGTATTTTAATTTTCATTAAACTTATATTTTTTCCTAATTGGTTTAATAAAATTGAGTAATTTTAAGATATTTTTAGAAAAAAAGTATCTGAATAAGAAATTTTTTCTTCTCAAAAATGTATTTGAATTTTGCTGTATCAAATTGCCCTACTTTCTCCTACATGTAAATGAGGGTTAGGTACAGGGCCGTATCCAAGGGGGAGGTTAGGTCTTCAACCCCCCTTCCAAAATTTTGACATCAATATTTATACAGTTTTTTCTTGAAAATTCAACATCTACACCTTCCAAGGAGCAATCCTCTTCGGGTCAAAGGGTCTCCACACACACAAATGAGTTAAAGCTCTCTTTTGTAGGTCAAATATCAAAAATGTTTCTGCGGGATAACCCTTAATCCCCCTCCAAATTTTGTCTGTTAGGGAGTATTTTCCGTCAAAAATTCTGCTGCTTACTAAAAGGAATTCCCTTTGGGATGGTCCTCATTACAAAATGAGTAAAAAGACTAGTTTAAAAGGACAAATTTCAAAACAAAAGTCTGGTTGCGGCCCTGGTTAATTACAATTTTGAGCAAACACCCTCCGCGAAACAAAACTCTAGTTACAAGCCTATTAGTCGCTGGCTTTTAAATTAAAATTTTGAAAATTCCTTGATTTTCATTTTGAACAGTTTTAGTCTTATACGTCAACGTATTGCTGCTTTTTTTCTTGAAATAACAGATTAAAAAAATATACTTCTTTTGTCTCTCAGGAAGTCATTATCTATCTGCTTTAAAATCTCCATCACTAACTAAAAAGGATTTCCTCAACATTGTAAGTATTTCTTCTGGAATCTAAATAAAAAACGAGGATTGCAGTGAATTGGGTGTACCTGTAATTTTGGTTTTCATAGCACAAAAATGTTTTCTTATTTCCACTTTCCAGGGAAACTCACCCCACACTTAGAGAAAAACGCCCCCTCACATTCTGATAAATTAATTTAGCGTTATCTAATTAGGGAAATTTAATAATTACTATATTGAACTGCGATGGTGTTATGCAAGAAAATGATAGTACTGTTAAAGAGTTGATTCTAATATTTGTAAGCGTTGTTATTCTAATTCTTTTTATTTTGGATGAAAAAAAATTTTAAGTCATTCAGATATATCAGACTATTAAAACACAAAAAGAATTAGCTAACAACACAACTAAAGTGTTTTTAATTTGAGGGAAAAAAGTGTTCTTAAAAATGTTTTAATCACTATAGGTTAACTTTAGTGTGAGAGCACTTTGCGATGTACTGCATCATTTTAGATCTGATTGTATTTAATCATTTGATGTTAAGTTTTGATTCGGATTTTCTGTATCTCCACTTTACTTAACGTCTTACTTACATAGTTTACGACTGAATGTAAAATTTTATTTTCAGTTACGTTTTACAGACTTCCCGTTTTTAACCAATATATTTCTAACGATATAACAGATTTTAACTAACTTTGGACAAATTCCAAACCCGGAAAACTAAAAAACAGGAATGATTACATATGGTAAACCCCATGACAAGCCCGTGTGTTATTTTACCGCCCTTCTTTAGCGTACACTCTGAAAGACGCAAAAACTTTTTAATTTCCGTTTAATAGTGGAAAAATCAAGATCCCAAAAAAAAGAATGGGCCCACTTCTGTGTAATGAAAATTTATTACTATTGTAAAGAACTGGTTATCCAGTAAACGGTTTTCTAGTAATGTGAGTAAACTCGTGAACTTCTGCCATAAATAATTTAGATTTAAAAATAATTAAAAGATATTTATTTGCTTTGGTTGTGAAGCATTCTGGCTCTTATGTTTAATTTATCATTTTATTGTTAATATTTTTCTGTATATAAACAATCAAAATTCTAATTTAATCTTAATCATTAAAATTACCCACATAGTTTCATTCGCGAAACACGTAATGCTATGTACTAGGACACAGAAAGCTGACTTTACCACCTATAAAAAAACTGCCATTTTCAAATAGATTAATTTATTTGTCATCATAGGATAAATACTGCCAAAGAAGGAATATGAAAGGGTATAAGTCTTACTGTCTATATTTAAAAACCGGGCCAAAACAAATTTTCGTATTATTCTTTTTATACAGATGAAGAATCGCTGTTATAATATGGGCTATTAAAGTAAGCCATACCTCAAAAATAGACTAAGTATTTACTTAAATGTAACAGTAATTTCGTAGTTATTGTTTCTCTTTAAGAAAATTTTTCTAACTTTTATGTTATAGTCCTTCGTTAAGATGTGAAAAGTTGTGTAGAAATCACCACACACTCAAGACTCCCATGACCTTCCTCTTTATTTATAGGTTCCTAATTTTAATAGTGCGTTGCCCTAAATACCCTTGAATTTTTGTTACGAATTAAGGTCTTTTTCTTTTTCGTAGAAATGACAATTAAAATTGAACTCCACCCCGGCCAAATAAAAAATATTTGGAAAATTACCTTTTCCCCCAAACGAGTACCTTTAATTAATCAAGAATCCAATATCTGTGTGTAAAGGAAAAATTTTGTATACTATATTCGCAAGTATTTTTGAACTTTCCTTACATAAGATCAATTAACTGATGAGGTGAAATCCCACTTAATGGATATGAAACATTAAAAATATAATAAACATCAAAATTGTTTTTAAAAAAAGCATACTAGGGTTTTTTTTGCTTTAGAAAAACTCCTGTTATATTTTGGTCAAAAGAAAGAATCCAGCTTGATAGTGTGTGATTTTGATTGTGTGGTTGAATAAAACATGCATTTGGGTAAACTAATTAAAACTAATATAATAAGATATTAAAACTTGTGAGAAAAACTTAACCAGGTTTCACGTGATAAGATTGATTTTTTTGTGCAAAATACATAATTTAGAAAATAATTATTACAGATTAACATTAAAAATAAAATGATCACCAGTGATAAACCATACGTGAATATTTCTTTCCAGATCACCAAACGATGATCCGTTTAAAAAAAACACACAAAAGTGAGGAAAAAAACTTTCATTACATATGTTTTGTTCGTCTCGATAATTATCAATTCCAATTCCATAGTATTATTATAACTAAAAAATCTTTTTTTTTTCTGAAAAATGTAATCCATAATATATGTTCTACACACGGTGTTTCAGATAAGTGTTTCATAACTTCTAGGGGGATAGTAGACACCTAGACTTCTCAGAATCACATAGGATTTGGGGGTCCCAGACCAAATCCCAGGGAGTCAAAAATGGAGCGACACCCCAAAAAAATTATTGAAAAATTCAATTTGTAGAACTACTACTAAATTTACTTATAACAGCATAGACAAAAGTAAACAAACAGTGGCAATATTTTTGGATATTTCAAAAGCTTTTGATAGCGTAAACCAGTGTTTCCCAACCTTTTTCGGTCCATGCCCCACCAAGCCTTTCTAAATTTTCCATGCCCCCATCCCGGTCTCAGTGGCATATACAGAAATATATTTTGAGAGGGAGTCAAAATTATTTCTTAGCCCTTCCCTTCTATGTATATTTAATAAGTCTAATGAAGCTTTTCAGAACATTTTAAGGTAGAATTTGCATGCTATAAAGAACTAAATCAAGTTACGAGTAATTAAGTTCTAGGTACCAAGGGGGGTCTGGGGGTCCTCCCCCAGCAAATTTTCGGATATTTGGCTCTAGGAAAAATTTTTTTAACTAGTTTGGTACCCCTAGTTGGGAAATTTTGGATATAAATTTTTAGGTAAGATTTGCATTTTGATGAACCTAATGTAAAAAAGTTTCAATAAGCGTTCTAAAAACAAAGAGATCTTGGGTCATCCCCAGTGGCGGCTCGAAGGTAAAATTATAAGGGGTGCTGCTCAGGCGGTACCAAGTTGGCAACGCATTTTAAGTGATATAATGCCAAATAATATTTCTATTAAAAACTTGGAAAAAATCGAATAGAAAAGATGGGAACAATATAAAATTTCGATTGCATTAAAAACTGTCTCTTACCTTTATATAGCTGATTATTACGAAGATGAAGATTATCAAGCGAAAATGAACTATTATCTACATTTCAAATTCAATTTGTTCATCATAAAAAGAAATAAAAACCTGGCTACAAAAAAGTAAACGTAAATCTTTTAACTTGCCGAAACTTCAAACTTCCGACCGAAAAGATTTTTTTCACTCTGTTGAAAAGAAAAAAAAGAAGCTATAAATAAAAAATTTAAACAAAATTGGAGTGAGAGAAGCTAAAAAGCCGTGATTTATTAGTAGAAATCGTATTTTTCTTCTTCCCGCAGTTTTTTTTTCACAGCTCTCTCAAAAGAAAAAGCTATCATTCTTTTGGTCAGGGCTGCTCAAAAGCAGCCCCTTTTCTCCTAACAGATTCGCATGCTAAATTCTTGATATTTTGATTTTATATGATAAAGCTAGGGTTTTATACCACGATTGGTATATCCGCGGGGGCTGATCGACCCGGAAAGAAATCTTTTTGCGAGACGGCATAGCAGAGACTTATTAATTGAAAAAGGATTATTAAGTACAAAGATTAAAGGGGGAAATGGATAATTTTTTAAATATTGTAAAGCAAATAAAAATTGGAATTTCGGGAAATTTTGGTTGGGGGTGCTGCAGCCCCGCAGCCCCTATGGACGAGCCGCCACTGGTCATCCCCCAGAAAAGGTTTGGAAATTAGACTCTAAAAACAGGGTTTCAACTTGGTTTTGATACATACTGGTCCAGATTTCAGACATACATTCTCAGATTGCCCCCCTAGAAAATGGTATTGCCCCCCGGTGGGGCGTGCGCCCCACGTTGGGAAACACTGGCGTAAACCATAATATATTAATTGATAAATTGCATTCTATCGATATTCGTGGAACAGCACTTGACTGGTTTATCTCGTACCTAAAAGATCGAAATAAACAATTCGTAAGTCTAGGTCATTTTGAAAGTGAGCTTCTGAACATAAAATCTGGAGTACCACAGGGATCAATCCTTGGATCATTGTTATTTATTATATATATTAATGACTTTTGTAAGTTAAAGTTAAATGGAAAGATTATAACATACGCTGACGACACTGTAATTTTATACTCATATCCAAAAAAAATAAAAATTTAGAAAATATTGTTAATAATGATCTCTCTATAATAAGAAAATGGTTCATAGAAAATAAATTATCAATAAATATAAATAAGACAAAATTCATCAATTTTGGTATTTATGGCCAGTCAAATATTTTAAAATTATACTTTCATAAAAAGGAATGCAAAATAGTTGATTGTAATTGTCCCTCTCTTCAACAAGTTTCAAATATCAAATATCTTGGTCTACACGTTGATGCTAATTTGAAATGGAAATATCATGTAATAAATTACGCTTTATTCTTTATAAATTTTACTATCTAAAAAAATTATAAATAAAAGTTTTTCAATGCAGCTCTACCATTCATGGGTTAATTCAATAATTAGTTACGGTTTAATAATTTGGGGTGGGGACTATCTAGGAAATATAAATCCGATTGTAAAAATTCAAAATAAAATACACAAATTTCTAAGCAATAATCAAATTCCTAACATAAATACTTATCAAAATTTAAACGTTCATTTCAAACGTTCGTCATTTATTTTTTTTATCAAACAGTTGTTTATTTTAACACGCATCGTAATAATAATGAAACAAGAAACATAACTTATAACTTACGTTCAAAAAATAATTACCTAATACCCAAAAAACGGAAAGAAATGTTTCACTAAAATTAATTATACTTATTTATCCCCAAAATTTTGCAATAGCCTACCTAGTCATATTAAAACTGAAATATCTCCATTAAAATTTAAAAAATTATTAAAACTGTTTATATACTCCATAGATAATATCGAGGATTGTTTTTAATTATTTTTTCTTGCACATTATCCCTGAAGCTCACCCACAGCACTTTCACTTGAGATATTTTTCAGGATTTTTTTCATCTATTCATGTGTATTTTTTTTGTTCTTGTATTTTATTTTCTAGGGTAAATTTTTGTTGTATATTGTGTTTTTTATGTTTTTTCATTTTATATTAAATAAATTATTTCACCTGTATGTAGGGATCTCACCTCCTTGGTGATTCAAATGAAAATGTCTTCCCTTTTTGTATTCTTTTATTGTTTGTTTATATTGTAATAAAGTTGTTTGTTTGTTTGTATTGGTAAAATTTTAATTATTGTCCCAAAAATTGTGGTTTAACTTTTTCTTTTTTTATTCTTTAAAATTATTTCAAAAGTATTCCCTTTAAAATTTGTTTGATTATGAAAACTGTTAAAAAACCACAAAAAAATGTGAAAACTCTGCCAAAACCTTATTTTGTATTTCGAAATCCTTTCTTTGGATTTGATAATCTGAAAGATCATAGTTGAAAATCCTTATGTCCAAAGTTTCTCGTAAATATAATCAATATTAAACGCTTGAGATCCTGTTTAAGTTTTTTTTGCATGCGCAAACAGTTTTCTAGAGCTGTTTCCTGAACAGCTGAACTTTTATAAATAATATTTTGGCGTTTATTTTCCAATTTTTAGGTGCAAGATCAGTAGCAGAAGAAATGGTCGTATCGAACTGAGATAATTTTTCTCGTTTTATTGAGGCTATTTGATAGATATTCCATACCAGCCGCGAGCAGATTTGGAAACAAATATTTAAAAATAGTTTTTTTTATTTGGTGCGCAATAATAGCTGAAGGAATAATAGCTGAAATATTTTACACGTTTTATGTAAGCGAATTCGGTTAAAAATCTGTGCTACCCGAAAGCGGATTTCAAAAAAAATTCTTTGACTTACTATTACAGTCAGTTATTTTTTTCTGTTATATAGGTAACTATTGTATGACATTGCATTATTTATCGAAAAATTACCTTAGGAAATTCCTCAAAATTTTTAAACACGAATTCAAAGAAAAAAATTAACTTTTCGGCAAAAAATGGCGGTAAATCTAAAAATTTAACATTTTACTGGTCTGATCTTTGTTGGTCCTTTACTGTTGGTCTATTTTCGCAGGACATTGTTTATGAAATTTCTAAAGGAAAGCTGTTGGAGTTACTCCTTTTTCAATTATTTGAGATTTAGAGCGATATTTTAATTTTTCAATTACCTAATTTTTTACGATTATTTTTTAATTGATATTTTACAGTTTCCCTAACAAATAAAATATTTGTATTCAATAAATAATCAGAATGAAACTATTGATTGATGTTTTGGATTTTTTACCATTTTTAAAACAATAAAGAAACTAAATTTACCATACACCGAATTATAGTATGCTATTATTAAGGTCATTTCCGGGTGAAAACCGTTGAAAAACTTTCTGTTGCAATTTGTTTCAGGTTTAAACCTGGACCATAATTTACTAACTACACTATCAATATTAATTCCGTAGCTAGTAATTGATTAATTTATAAAATAAAATGAATCATGAAGAAGGACCTTAAGTTACTCTTAAATTTAAAACTGTGCCCTAAAAATATATTCTCCACCAAACAAAAAATGAAACCCTTTGCGTTTCAAAAAGCATTGTTTCACTTTCACTGTTCATTTTAAGTTATTCCCTAATGTGAATTGATAGTTTCCGAAAAAAGTGAAGGCGTAAAGAGTGAAAGCGAATTCATACTCTTCACTTTGGATAATTTCTCCAAAATGAACAGCAAAAGGGATGTCTGAGTCAGGGGCGTAGCGAAGGGGGGGGTCCCCGGGTCCGGACCCCCCCCCATGGGCCCGACCCAAAATTTTTGAACCCTTTTTTAGGCGTTAAATATTCCAGTGCCTACTCAAAAGAGGGCGTCTATGTCCCTTAAGAGTGTCTAAAAACCACCTATTTTGCATGTTAAAATCCAAAATTTTCCGGGGGAACCCCCGGAGTGTCTATAACAAAAGAGTAATACTATACTAAAAGAGTAAACCAAACCATGTTTTTAGGGTCAAATTTCCAAACATATTTTGGGGGAGTACCCCCTGACCCCCCTTGGGACTTTATTATAAACAACTTTTTTTTTATGATGAGTTCGTCAAAATACAAAACTCCTAGCAAATAATAAATTCCTGAAAATATAATGTTCGAACTTCGGATTAGGTGTACCAAAACGAGTTGAAAACCTGCTTTTTAGACTTGAATTTCCAAAAATTTTCTGGGGGAGGTCCCCCAAACCCCCCCTAAGGTAATTCGAACACGATTATTTTCAACATTTTTAATATTATATTCGTTGAGAAGATTCAATTTGATTTTCAAAATTCTTAGCCCCCCCAAAACCGAACCCTGGATCAACTACTGCCTCAGAAACGTCCGATTTTCTATTTTTTCCTTTAAAAATTATCTAGCTTACAAGGAGCGGTGTTCCTCGGTTATTACCTCATAAATGAAGTAAAAAAACTCCTTTAAAATTCAAATTTCCAAAAATTTTCTGGGGGTGGACCCCCAAACCCCCTCTTTAATATGGAGCTACTGAATACTCTTAATCTGTTTTTTGAAGAAAAAATTAAAAGTAATGTGGAAATTATAACTTTATTTCACTAATTGTAGAAACTTTTTGATATCCAATGGTAAATTTTTCGCACTGGACCCCCCCATAGGAAAATCCTGGCTACGCCACTGGTCTGAGTTAAAGTTGAAAGTTTAAGTTTCCGGCTTACCCATTATTCAGAAATTACAGATTTACGTATTGTTGGGTTGGGGTGAATACATTTTAACAAAATTTTCAAGGTTTTTAACTAATAACCTTTTTTTAGGGTGAACCGTTAATTCATTCCAATCCTTGTTAATAGTATGTTTAGTGTTCTTATTAATAAACACCATAGGGTTAGTTGAGGTAAGTGGATCAGTAGGGTAAGGGGGCCACCCCCCTCAAACTAAAATATGTACAGAAAATTTCACACTTTTTCGCATTGACTATGTTGCAGTTCGTCACACTGATGGGTTTCGCATATATTTGATTTTTGTTTAATGTCTTTTTAACATTATAGAACTAATATAAAATAGATTCCCAACATGAATTTTTTAGAGAGTTCAAGATACATTTTTCAAAGAGGTATTTCTAGCTAAATTTTCTTAATATTTGGATATTTATTGAACTGTTGTGCAAAGCGTAACTTAAAATATATACTGCAATTTGAATTTTTACAAAGTTTTAGATTTGGAGAAGTTTTTAAGAGGAGGGGTCCCGCTTACCCCGTAATTTTAGCCTAATAGCGGTAAGTGAGACCCCTCTTTATGGAGTAAGTTAGACCCCTCATTATCAATTTGGTGTAAGTGGGTCGAGGGGGTCCCGGATAAAATAGGAACTATTACTGAGGAGTGAGGAGAAGGGCGGATTAAAGGGGGTTTATAAGGGGAATGCCCCCAACATTTTCAGAAAATTTCATTTGATAGTAGTAAGACTCCTTTAACTCACCACTTTAAAGTTCACTGAAAAATTTATAAATAACTCAATCGACATTTATATCAAATTTGCGTTATAAATTAAGTTGTGGTGAGTGAAGAAATATATTAAGTCGTTTTTTATGATTCTTCCTCTGAAAACTTTAAATAGACTCTCTCATTTTAGTGTTTCCAATTTCTTTTTTGATCTTAAAATGTTTACCAATGTGCCAAAATAAATCTTAATCAACCGTATTATGTTTTTCAACACTATATTATATGTTAAATTAAAACATATCCCTTTGGCCTATCAAGACATTCTATAAAATAATTATTTTGTTTTTCATTCATTGTTACTTGCCATACTGATTGTAATGTGAGTAAATCTCTCAAACATGGAATAAAATATTTATATTGAAAATTTCTGTAATTTATCAAGACCCACTTACTTTCTTTTAAGTTTTGCTTGCTTTTAATATATATATAAAGAATGGGTAACCCATTTACCCCTTCTCTTGGGGTAAGTGGGTCACCTATCTCATTTAAAAAAAAAAGAAAAGTTAAAAAATGTAAAGCATTATTTTAGAAACTACTAATAAATTTTTGTTTATTGATATAGTATCTTAAATCAAATAAGTCAATACGTTCAAATTTAACCCTTTCAAAATTTTTCTATTAAGCTCCAAAAATGCACTGGGCCAAAAAGGGGTCCGTCCCACTTACCCAAACCAACCCTACATCGCATCTTCATTAACTTTCCTAAATTAAACTTTTTTACGCTTTTCTTTCTTCATTTTTAACTAAGCGTATAAAAAAATTTCAGCTTGATATTTAAAATCTTTCTCCCGTCTTTTTACACAAGGATTGAAAAAACGATTATTTAAAAATTATTTTTAATTAAATTTTAGAAATCTATTTGCGGCTGTTATGGATTTTCGATCAAATAGCTTCAACAACATACAAAAATATTTTCAGCTTCATACTATAAAAATCGCTCCATATCCTTCAGCAACCGACTTGCACCCAGAAATTGGGAAATAAACGGAAAAAAACGTTAATTTGCAATAAAAAAAATTCTGTAAAAATAAGTTTCTTAAAAATCAGTTAAAAAACGCATATAAAAGATTTCACCTTGTTAGAACAGTATTTTTTATATGGAGTACAATTTGGAAACAACATACATTATCTTTTTTTTTCTCTATTTAATTGTTTAATTTCTCCCAATGCCATAAAGAGTTTAGAGGCCATCCATTAATGAATCGTCAGTTTGAAGAAGGGAATAAGCCCAAAAATCAAGTTTTGAGAAAATCGAAAAAAAGGAATGGAATTTTCATTGTATGGACATCGATTTCACAACTTCAAGGGGCGATATCTCCCTATAGGGGTTAGTTATTTTCCCCCTTTTTTCACCCATGTGTAGGGCAAAGCTTGGAGATAGTTTTGAGCACAAAAAGTCAATTTGTCATTTTTTGGACTTATTCCCTTCTTCAAACTGACGATTCAAATGATGTCACACTTTTTTTGGCCATTTTTGACTCCCTTCCCCCCCCCTTTGTCACAAACTGTCACACTTCCCCATACCCCCTCCCAGGGGCGGATCCAGGATTTTCTTTTGGGGGGGGCACCACTAAAATTTTAGTCCTACCTCCTACCTGGGACACGGCAGTAACAAAACTTTTGCTTCGGGGGGGTTGACGTAACGTTAATTCTAAGGTACCCCAAACGAGTATATTTATGCGTTAAATTTTTGTAATCATTTAAAAGTAACACTGTGGTTCTGGGGATCACTCCAGAAAAATTTTGAAAATTTGTCTCTAAAAGTAGTGTTTCAGCTCAATATTTTGAGAACTTGGGTTACATCAAAGGAGAACCGCTCCTTTTAACAGTGGCGGCTCGTGAGTTAATTAATAGGGTGTTCACACCAATTATATAAAAAATAAAATTTCCATTAATGTAATCCATTTATGTCATAAATGTCTATCTTTAAATTCTCTTTTTAAGTCCCTTTCTTTTCCTTCTGTAACTTGGACCATGGTCAGATGAGGTTTATTTCCACTTTTTTTCCCAGTGGCAATTGAGAAAAATACAGATACTTTAATTCAAACAAGGAAATTTTACTTAAAGCCATCGTTTGAAAAACATCCTAATTAATAACAAAAGTATTAAAATATTTTGATGAAAAGATTTAAATTGTATTTAAAGAGTGCTCTTACTCATACTTTCCAATTAGCCGATAAAATCCCTTTTATCAGACGTCAAAAAAGAAAGCTGTGCCTCAAAAGTGAAAGCCTCGGCACATTAAATCTGTGCTAGCGGAGATCTCCTGCGCGTTGCTGTAAGCTCAAATGATCTCCGGCGAGCGGTCGGGGTTTCCTCGGATTCTCATATTTTTTCCGCTCACACGTGCGAAAAAGGAAAGAAAAATAAGAGTTCAGTTTTTTTTCGATTTCTTTCGCGTTTCCGGTAGTAAATTTTTTTATTTAGGAGAGAAGGGGGGAGAAACATAATTCTAAGTATAAAAAAGAAATTGAGAATAAATTTCCTTTGATATTTATTTATCTTTACATTCGATTTTTGTTCTACTTTTTCGGTGGGTGTTCACGTGCTCCTGTGCTCCTATGGACGAGCCGCCACTGCCTTTTAATCCAAAAAATTTTGATGGAACTAAATTATAAATGGACGTCTAAATTGCTAGGAGGGTTGGGGGTATTCCCCCGGAAATATTTTTTAAATTAATTTGAATTTTTTTTTGAAAATACCTGAAGGGAATCACTTCTAGAAAGCGGCACAATTTTCAAAGGAATCCTTTGTTGTTCCATATTATTTATATTATACTCATTTTTTACTGTCACCTAAACAAGATATTTTTCTTCTTGGTGACAAATAAATTTTTCTCTTAAACTTTGTATTAAACCTGAAATGTAAATAAAGATTATTATTATTATTATTATTATTATTATTATTATTATTATTATTATTATTATTATATTATTATTAAAAACAATGTTAACAGACGTCCAGGTTTTGGAGGGGGTTTGGGGGTTCTCCTGAGAAATTTTTTGAAATTTGACTCTAAAAAGTGCTGTCTTAACTCATTTTGAGACTCTTCAGGTTGCACCCGAAAAGGACTTCTCTCCTTGTAAGTTGCAGAATTCTTAAGAGATAAAACAATATATAAATACTGAT